>CM059428.1:91726235-92987244 GCA_030390025.1 Squalus acanthias | reverse complement strand
AATTTTAATTTTGCAAAGTGTCAAATTTATCCATTTTAATAAAAATGACAATTTCTAAGAAACTTAAAAAAAAAGTATTTTTTTTTTAAAGTTTGTTTATCTTTATTTCTGGTTTGCCTTTTCCCCATGTGAGAGCCCAAGGGGGCTAAATTTGGTTGATTGGCGCTAACGGGGCGAAACTAACGCCTCCTGCGAAATTCAGCGGGAGGTTAGCGGTGGCGCTAACCGTTAGCGTCTTGCGGCGTTGCGCCGCCAGCAATGACATCATCACCGTGCGCAGCGCCCCGCTTGTGCCCCGGCTGTAATATTGTGTGGCGCCCCCCAACTTACCGCCGGACGCTGTGTCCGCCGGGGTCAGGGGGCCTACCTGCGGCCGGGGCGGTGCTAGTTAAAGGGGAGGTGGCGGACGGCCATTTTTGTTGCTGGCCGCCTGCCAGCACCTGCCCCCCATTGCTGTCCCCGGCCCCCGTGAAGCCCCCCCACGGGGTGCCGGCTGCTCTCCGAGTGCCGGGCTCGTTTGCCGGCACTCCTGATCCCTGGTGGCCAAGCTGGGCACCGGGATGCGCTGTGCCAGGCCCTTCCCCTTTAATAAGGGGAGGAAGGCCTGCAGTACCGTGGCACGACGAGCCGCAGCGAGTGGCGCTACTGCACGTAACGCCACGATATTCACTCGCAGCACCCCAAGAGGGACGCGGGGCGCTTCCAGTAGCGCCCCTCCTCCCTCCCGGGACGCTACCTGGGAAAATCGGCCGCGGGGGGCGCTAACTTTTTCGGGGCGCTAAAATTAGCGTCCCGGCGAACGTAGCACTCCAAAGGGGGCGCTACCCAAGTTTTACCCCCAAATCTTTGTTTTGTTCTCTCTAACATTTTTTAAAAGTTAGATTCAAAGGAGCTTACCCACTTCCTGGTTCGCTGTCTGTGAGAATTCTGCGTTTTGATTGGCTGCTTAGACAGCTTGTTGACGTCACTCACAGCAGTTCTTCGCTGGGAATCCCCATTAACTTGCGTTGAGTTTAATTATGCTTCAGAAAAGTTGAACTTCTTGCCACAGAGATCGCAAGATCTTTGTGGGAAGCTTACTTCGGGGCCAGCGGCGAATGCCTTTGCTTCGCCGCTGACCGCAAATTACAGGCCAATATATAACTCAACACTGACCCTTGTCGAAGGGGTTAATCAGTACATTGGTAAAGTAAACTGAAAATAGCTCAGTGCCATGTAGGGCACATCAAGACTTCCTCCATGTAAACAGGACATTGAGCAAAAATGCTGAGATTGTAAAATATTTATTTTATTGCAATGTTTACGTTCCGGAAGTGCTTGCATACCCCCAATTCAAAACACACATATAACAGTCACACAAATACAAAGCCCACAAACAAAGAGCAGAATAAAACAAAATAAATCTGGTTATTGACTGAAGAAATTTTAAAAGTTCACAATCATTTCCTTCCAGATGAAGTATCAAGTTTAAAGTACAATGTTTTGACGCTGACTTTCCTGCTAAAAGCAGATTTCTAGGTTCCATTCCACTGAGAGATAAACAATTGTGAAGGGGGTAATTTGAAGTTGTCAAATTTATGAAAACTAGCTTTGAGCACTTGAGTCATTAGGACATCTGCATTCTTATAGATGATTGATAGTGTTCAATTCCATGACAAGTAGTTATTCCATGATTTGTTGTAAATCTTATAATGACAGAAAAAATAAGTATACAAATTGTGAAACAGGCTATATTACTGATTATGCCACACATGAGACCATCACTAACTTGGAAATGTTTTGAATATATATTTCATGGAAATTATATCATAATGAAGAACTAATAGTTTTGTAAGGGAAAAACATTTCACAGTAATGTCACCAGCAAATGAGACCTGAATTTATAATGTAAAGGTAATATTCAAATTGTGGCCTAAACAATGTCTGATATAAATTAGAGAAGTCGCACAACACCAGGTTATAGTCCAACAGCTTTATTTGAAATCACAAGCTTCCGGAGCGCTGCTCCTTCGTCAGGTGAAGTGAAGAAATACATATAGGCACAGCATAAATAGTCAGAGAACAATGCCAGACGACTACAGTTAATCTTTCTAACTGCCCTTTATCACACCTCGGCAGAGAGACAATCACGGCAATCAAAGGTGTGGATGGTGTCCAACCAGGTCACTCAGGAAGACATTACATCAAAGACGATAGCAAAATACAACAAATGCTGGCTGTATTTTGCTATCGTATTTGATGTAATGTCTTCCTGACTGACCTGGTTGGACACCATCCACACCTTTGATTGCCGTAATTGTCTCTCTGCCGAGGTGTGATAAAGGGCAGTTAGAAAGATTAACTGTAGTCGTCTGGCATTGTTCTCTGACTATTTATGCTGTGCCCATATGTATTTCTTCACTTCACCTGATGAAGGAGCAGCGCTCCGAAAGCTTGTGATTTCAAATAAAGCTGTTGGACTATAACCTGGTGTTGTGCGACTTCTCACTTTTGTCCACCCCAGTCCAACACCGGCATCTCCGCATCATGATATAAATTCAACATCACACCCTTGCTTTTATATTCAATGCACCTATGTATAAAACCCAGAACCTCATGTGCTCTTTTTATGGCTTTATCTACCTGAACTCCCACCTTTAACAATTTATGGGCTAGAAATTCATTATAGCCCAGGAATGGGCAGTATCTCTAGAAAAGTTTGAGAATTAGTGCTTTAGACTGCACGCAAAATTCATTCTCACTGCTCAAAGAAATGATTGGGGCGCTAAATCAAGTCTTAAAGGTCTAGCCCAATGGCGTTACACTCAGAGGGTGGACCAATATCGGGTACAGTCTAATCACAACTCATCATTGCCACAGGCTTTTCCCAGTACTTAAAGGGGAGGTTCATTGATACTGTAGCACCTCATTCTCAGCATTGCTAGCTGTGCAGCTGCCTCAGCAAGGGAAAGCACAACAAGGAGAAGGAGCCGAAGGACTGAAGCAAGTGGGCTCATGGCAGATCCACCTCAGTCGGGTGGTCAGGGTGATTAAATGCTTCAACAAATGCGACATACCACCATCTGTACCACAAGCTTCACACACTGCCCAAAGCACCACACCCCCAGTGCTCACCCACCAACAATCTCTACCTACCAACACCCACACCCACATCTCACGCCTTGCACACAATGACAGATTCAACTATGGCAGGCACAAGGGTCATTGGGGGAAAATTCAGTTGATTTGCACCTCCCGTTAGCGCCTTAAGAGGGCGCTAATGGGGCGCAAAGCAACTAGTGCCCGTGTGCGGCGATGTTTGCGCTGCTCATGAAATTAACTAGACATTTTGCGGCAGTGCTAAACACTACCGCCACGATCTTTTGCGCCGGCAGATCGTGACGACAGTCGAGTGTGCAACGCCCCGGTAGCGCCCCGGACCGGATATTGCATGGCGCCGCCTGCCTTACCACCTGCCACTAGCAACGACATGTTGAGGGGAGCGTTTTGCAGTCAGGAAGGGATTGGGGGAGCACTATTTAAAGGCGAACGCTTCCTGCCTTTTTTTGTTGGTGACATTTTTACACCACGCATTGAGAGAGAGAGAGAGAGAGAGAGAGAGACTTCTGGAGAGATTCAACGCTGTGTGAAGGAGTTTTGGGTACTGAGCAGCACTTTGCAAGTTCATTTTGATTTGCCCTTCCTTGTATCGATTTAGAAGAGACTGTGGGGGCTGCACTCTGAGCTCTTTCCCTGGTACTCTCCATTGTTCTTTCCAGCAGATTTGATGTACAGGTCTCTCCAGGCCGAGATTCAAGGCTGCAATGAGCAGGATGTGGATGGAGAGCAAGATCAATCTTCCCCTTTAAGAACTGGCCGGCGCCATTGTGTCTGTGTTCAATTGCTGACTGACATCACATGAGCTTCGCCAGCGCTCTGAGGTAGCGCCTCGCTCCTCAGCCTTTGCGCCTTAAGACAGGTGTGAAGCGCCTGATTTAGCGCTCCAATCACCTCCAGGGGTGATAAAAGCCAAGTTTGCAGTCGGAGGCGATAATTAGCGCCAGGCGCTAATCTTTGCACCCGGCCGATAATTGCGCCCCAAATGGGGCGATACTGAATTTTTCCCCCATTAGTTTATTAGAATGAATGTGATATGTGTGATATGTTTATGCATAAATTTATTAATGAAGTTTGCAATATTTTGTGGTCTCTCTCATTTCACCTTTGCACCCAGGAGGACGCTGTGATATGGCATGACACAGGATTGTATGATGGGGATGTAGTGAGCAAAAGGGATCTGGGGTTTAAGTCATCCTGCTGAGAGGCTGGAGGTTTGTTTGGAGGAGGTGGCAGAGTTCTGTGACCACCACCTTGGTGATGCGGAGCCGTCTAATACACTGCTCCTCGCTTATTTGAAGAACATAATAGGAGCAGGAATAGGCCACTTGGCCCCTCGAGCCTGCTCCGCCATTCAATAAGATCATGGCTGACCTTGGGCTCAAAGCCACTTCCCTGCCCGCTCCCCATAATCCTTCACTCCCTATCTTGCAAAAATCTGTCTATCTCCACCTTAAATGTATTTAATGACCCAGCCTCCACGGCTCTCTGCGGCAGAGAATTCCACAGATTTATGACCCTCTGAGAAAAGAAATTCCTCCTCATCTCAGTTCTAAAAGGGCAACCCTTCATTCTAAAACTATGCCCCCGAGTTCTAGATTTCCCCACGAGGGGAAACATCCTCTCTGCATCTACCTTGTCGAGCCCCCTCAGTATCTTATATGTTTCAATAAGATCACCTCTCATTCTCCTAAATTCCAATGGCCCAACCTGCTCAACCTTTCTTCATAAGTCAACCCCCTCATCTCAGGAATCAACTGTGTGAATCGTCTCTGAACTGCCTCCAATGCAAGTATATCCTTCCTTAAATAAGGAGATCAAAATTGTACGCAGTACTCAAGGTGTGGTCTCACCAATACCCTGTACAGTTGTAGCAGGACATCCCTGCTTTTATACTCCAACCTCCTTGTAATAAAGGCCAACATTCCATTTGCCTTTTTGATTACTTGCTGTACCTGCATGCTAACTTTTTGTGTTTTATGCACAAGGACCCCCAGGTCCCTCTGAACTGTAGCATTTTGTAATCTCTCTCCATTTAAATAATAATTTGCTTTTTTATTTTTCCTGCCAAAGTGGATAACCTCGCACTTTCCCACATTATACTCCATCTGCCAAATTTTTGCCCATTCACTTAGCCTGTCTATATCCCTTTGCAGATTCTTTGAGTCCTCTGCACAACTTGCTTTCCCACCCATCTTTGTATCATCCGCAAACTTGGCTACATTACACTCGGTCCCTTCATCCAAGTCATTAATGTAGATTGTAAATAGTTGAGGCCCCAGCACCAATCCCTGTGGCACCCCACTAGTTACCGTTTACCAACCGGAAAATGACCCATTTATCCCGACTCCCTGTTTTCTGTTAGTTAGCCAATTCTCTATCCATGCTAATATATTACCCCCAACTCCGTGAGCTCTTATCTTATGCAGTGACCTTTTATGTGGCACCTTATCGAATGCCTTCTGGAAATCCAAATACACCACATCCACTGGCTTACCCTTATCCACCCTGCTTGTTACATCCTCAAAGAACTCCAGCAAATTTGTTAAACATGATTTCCCTTTCATAAAACCATGCTGACTCTGCTTGACTGCATTATGATTTTCCAGATGCCCTGCTACTGCTTCCTTAATGAAGGACTCCAGCATTTTCCCAACGACAGATGTTAGGCTAACTAGTCTATAGTTTCCTGCTTTCTGTCTCCCTCCTTTCTTAAATAGGGGTGTTACATTTGCGGTTTTCCAATCTGCTGAGACCTCCCCAGAGTCCAGGAAATGTTGGTATATTGGAACCAATGCATCCACTATCTCTGCGGCCACTTCTTTTAAGACCCTGGGATGCAGGTCATCTGGTCCAGGGGACTTGTCGTCTTTTAGTCCTATTATTTTACCAAGTACTATTTCCTTAGTGATAGTGATTGTCTTTAGTTCCCTGTGGCCCCTTGATTATCCATTATTGGGATGTTGTTAGTGTCTTCTACTGTGAAGATAGATACAAAATATTTGTTCAGAGTCTCTGCCATTTCCCCGTTCCCCATTATTAATTCCCCATTCTCATCCTCTAAGGGACCAACGTTTACTTTAGCTACTCTCTTCCTTTTTATATACCTGTAGAAGCTCTTACTTTCTGTTTTAATAGTTCTTGCCAGTTTACTCTCATAATTCATCTTCTCTCTTTTTATTATTTTTTTAGTCATCTGTTGCTAGTTTTTTAAAATTTCCCAATCCTCTGGCCTCCCACCAATCTTGGCAACATTGTATGCCTTAGTTTTCAATTTGATACCATCCTTTACTTCCTTAGTTAGCCACGGATAGTGTTCCCTTCTCTTAAAATCTTTCTTTCTCACTGGAATATATTTTTGTTGAGAGTTATGAAATATCTCCTTAAATGTCCGCCACTGTATTTCAACTTTCTTACCCTTTAATTTGTTTTTCTAGTCCACTTTAGCCAGTTCTGCCCTCATGCCATTGTAATTGCCTTTGTTCAAGATCAGGACACTGGTTTGAGATACAACTTTCTCACCCTCCAACTGAATTTGAAATTCAACCATATTATGATCACTCTTTCCTAGAGGATCCTTTACTATGAGATCATTTATTAATTCTGTCTCATTACACAGTACCATATCCAAGATAGCCTACTCCCTGGTTGGTTCCATTACATACTGTTCTAGGAAAACATCCCGGATACACTCTATGAACTCCTCCTCAAGGTTACCATGGCCAATTTGATTTGTCCAATCAATATGGAGATTAAAATCACCCATGGTTATTACTGTGCCTTTTTTACAGGCCTCCATTATTTGTTGATTTATACTCTGTCCAACAGTATTGCTACTCTTCGGGGGCCTGTAGACTACGCCCACCAGAGACTTTTTCCCCATATTATTTTTTTTTTATCTACACCCAAACAGATTCTACATCTTGATCTTCTGAGCCAATATCACTTCTCACCACTGCACTGATCCCATCATTTACCAACAAAGTCACCCCACCTGCCTTTCCTTTCTGTCTATCCTTCCGAATTGTCAAATACCCTGAAATATTGAGTTCCCAGCCCTGGTCACCTTGCAACCACGTCTCTGTAATGGCGATCAGATCATACCCATTTGTGCCATCAGCTCATCTATCTTGTTACAAATGCTGTGTGCATTCAGATATAGAGCTTTTAACTTTGTCTTTTTACCATTTCTCCTTGTTTTGACCCCATTTTCTGTTGCACTCTTATTTTTAAACATTCTGTCCCTTCCTGTCACACTCTGGTTATTATTTCCCCCATCTCTATCCTGCTCTATTGTTTCCTCATTTCTCATTGACTTTTTAAATTCCCGCTCACCTGGACCCTCCCCCCCACTATTTAGTTTGAAGCCCTCGCTACAGCCCTAGTTATTCGATTCGCCAGGACTCTAGCCCCAGCATGGTTCAAGTGAAGCCCATCCAAACGGAACAGTTCCCTCTTATCCCAGTACTGGTGCCAGTGCCCCACAAATCAAAACCCATTTTTCCCACACCAGTCTTTGAGCCACTCGTTCATTTCTCTGATCTTAATTACCCTATGCAAATTCACTCGTGGCTCAGGTAGCAATTCAGAGAAGGTAGGAGAAGTGCTGTTGGAATACCCTCGGAGGGTAAGGCCTCCTGGTGAGAGCCCTGATGTCCCTCCTCATCCCTCTGTGCACATGTTCCCGTATTTCTGGCTGCCGATGCTCCCTCCGCCATAGATCCTGGAGGGCGAGGTGGCGTCAGTACAGCCCCCTTTAATGTTGCCAAGTGTAGCAGTTTGAATCTTTGAACAATAAATATAGTCACTTTGCACTTGCCAGAAGACTGCTGATAAACAAAAACTTGAAATTACTCATACAAACTGCTCCACTGGCTGAAACTAACAAGAAGCCACTGAAACTAACCTGCCCTGACAGCTGCGAGTGATTAATGCTGATGCCTTTAAATAACGTTGCTGGGGCCGGCTTCCGTCAGCTGTGCGCCTGCTCGCCCTGTCACTGTCTGGTCAAGGCGCAAAGGTAAGTGGCGAAAATCAATTTTGCAGATTGGATCCCCAGTGAGCGTTGCACACTCACTGATGTCATGATCTACCAGGCGTTGAAGTCCCCAGTGGTACCTCGTATCGGCAGCGCAACGGGGGTTCCGGATTTGCTGTGCGTTGCTGGATTCACCTCGCCCCGGCGCTTCTGCATCAGCGCCCCGTTAGCACCAGTTGCGTTAGTGCCAGCTGCTGGGCTAATGGGAGGCGCTAACCAACTGAATGGTTTCCCCTATGTATCTACAACAACAACTTGCATTTATCGAGTGCCTTTAACATAGTAAAATGTCCCAACGTGCTTCACAGGAGCGTTATGAAACAAAATTTGACACCGGGCCACATAAGGAGATATTAGGACAGGTGACCAACAGCTTGGCCAAAGAGGTAGGTTTTACACAGCGTCTTAAAGGAGGAGAGAGAGGCGGAGAGGTTTAGTGAGGGGATTCCAAAGTTTAGGGCCCAGGCAGCTGAAGGGCGCCAATGGTGGAGCAATGAAAATCGGGGATGCGTAAGAGGCCAGAACTGGAGAAGCGCAGAGATCTCGGAGGGCTGTAGGGAGGGAGGAGGTTACAGAGATAGGATGGGGCAAGACCATGGAGGGACTGGTCAAAGAGGTAGGTTTTCAGGATCGCCTTAAAGGTGTACCCTGAGATATCTCTCCTCTTCCATTTTGTTAAGAATCTTTGCAATTGAATTTCCGTGGGGGTCCTCCCGATCTTCTGGCATAGCTTAGCAGAATATCCACAGAAACTCTGGAGAAAGGGCAGATCAAGTTATGGCAATCGGGGGAACTCCCGTGGAAATTAATGGCTTTAATGTTTAGAATATACCTCCTTTTGTTGGTCTTTTCCCCAAAATATGTGACTTCATGCTCATTTTCACTGAACTGCATCTGTGACTTATATGCCCACTTTGCCAGCCTGTCTGCCTCCCCTTGCAATCTCCTGCATTCTTCCTTAGTCTGCCATGCCCCTAATTTGGGATCATCAGAAAACTTTGATATTGTTCCTCTTATGCCTATGTCCAAATCATTATATAAATGGAAAACAAAAGAGACCCCAGCTCAGATTCCTCAGGCACACTACTACCAAGAGCCTGCCAATCAATAAACATCTATTTACCCTACTCTGCTTTCTGTATCCTGGTCATTCATCTGTGCAGCTATATAACCCTTAATACCACTTGCCTTAACATTGTAATAATTCTCCTCTGTGGCATCTTATCAAATGCCTTCTAAATATCCATATGTTCAACACTGCATTCTCTTTATCTATACACTGTGAATTCAAAAAAAATTAAATTAGTGAATCCATGCTGACTATCCCTAATTAGTTCATGGCTTTCCAAGTGACTGGTAACTTATTCCATAAATCTATTATTCTTTGTGACTTCCCTGTTTACTTTTAATGTACTCATTTTTAATTTGTGCCCCCGGTATTTGAACCCTTTTTCACAGTGAATAAATTGCCTGTATCAACCATGCCAATCCTCTTCATAATCTTGAAAACACTCCTCACTTAGAAACAGCTAATGTAAGTGTGGAATGAGAAAAGGTCTTTTGCCACACTGTGCCTAATCCAACAGATCCATGTACAATGTGCAAAACTGTGAACTCTGCCCAAATGTATTCATTTTTCTGAGGGAGATGAATAAAGAAAGATAATGGGCAAAATTTCCTTGGGCCCAACAGTGGATCTCCAGAAGAAGTTGGCCAATGGAGACGCAAATTCTGACAGGACCCAATAAAGCAGAGGCTGCCGCAATTCCGCTCGGTAGCGAATGCTCGATGGGGTCTGGGATGAACAGAATCTCCATCCGTTCCAAACATGGCCCATGATGTCAGAGAGGACAGGGCAGCAAAAGGAATTTCCTATGCTGGGAATTTCCTTGGCCCTAGCTCAGCAACACTCAGAATCCAATACACATGTCAGCCAAGGGGTGGAAGTGGGGTCCACCGGGGTCTCCAGCCCAGGGTCCTGGCTTGGAAGGTGCTGAAAACTCTTAATTTGACTGTCTGAATCAGCCTTCCTATTCAGGGGGCCGGCCCTCATTTGAGCTCGCACTTTGAGGGGAGGGACCCCACTAACTACCCACACAAAAGACCATCTAGCACTACATTTCCTACCACCCCAGCAGTAGATGCCCAAGATGCACCCACATGACACGGATGCCCACCGAAGCCTTGCAAATCAGTTGACCCCATCTGACATTGAATACTCTAGCAAGGTAAGAAACAGATTTCAGTGGAGCCCGCTTCACTGCACTTACACAGGCGGAGTGAGTCCAAAGGTTTTCAGGCTAATATTTCTAAAAAGATAAACCTGTGAAATTTCTCACCAACTCCTGAGAGTAATCAAGGGAACATTCCAGAATATCAATCTAACCTTACTATCTACATTGAACCCTGATTTGTTGCATTCCAGATAACATCGTCCCAACATACCAGAACCAGCACATTTCATTATCTCTATCCATACTTGGTATGACGAATCTGACTCTTCCCCAGACAGTTCCTTCTTAAAGGACTTATAATTACATGGCAGTTACAACTTTTGATGCCAATCTAATTCACATATGGAAAATATAAATATGGTTTAATACCTAATCTCATTTAATGTTTGTGAATTTTGTATTCTGTCTTCTACCCCATAGACTTTCAAACTGAGGTCCCTGGGCCCTAGAAAGGATACCAGCTGAGGAGAGGGGGAGCGGGAGGGGATCCGCAAGATCATCAGATTGCTGTCCATCTGTCATACGATTTCTTATTTTTCTGTATTTGTTGACTTACTGGTACATTATTTCAGCTGCTGTATGTTTTTGGCACTTTGGGTAGCTGACACTGTTTTTCAGGATTTAGGACAGGGGGGTTGTGGGGGTTAGAAACATAGAAAAATAGGAGCAGGAGTAGGCCATTTGGCCCTTCGAGCCTGCTCCGCCATTCAATATGACCATGGCTGATCCTCTATCTCAATACCATATTCCCGCTAAGGGGTTCCCAAGATGTGTCGAGAAAAGTTTGAAAATCACTGCTCTAACCCTACAATCATAGTTTATGTAGCATTTATTAACAGATCTGTATTTATAGCAATTGATAAGTCTGCTGATTTATAACAAGCGTCTGTGGATCACCTACCAAGCTGTTCATCATGTATGGTACTAAAAACATTGGAAAACTTTGAGTAAGAAAATTTAAACAATTTAAAAACAATACTTAGATATGTTTATTTAAATGCCTGCTTGTTTACTGAGGGTGCATTTATCAGAGAACTGAGATCAGTTAAAAAAACGCACATGCAATGCCAACAAGGCCACCTGTAACATGCAACTGTGTTGTAAATTCTCTCTGTGGCATACACACTCCCATGAGCTCATTTTTAACCCTGATATTTACTGTGGTCTAGAATTTGCGGTCCTGATGACGGCGAACTGGCAGCGTTCACCGTCATTTCACCTTTGAAACTGACCACAACTTCAGGATTTAATGCATGCACAGCCTAACACGTAAATCCTGAAGTTGCGGTCTGTCATTCACTGCTCCTCCACAGGCTGCGCTGTGCCCCCCTCCCCCACCACCCACAGAGCCAGCAATCAGTGAAATCACTGATCTGACGAAACCTTCCCCTTTTCCAAACAAATATCGGTGTTAGAAACCCCATAAAAAGTTAGACCCATTCAAATGAGGTGTAACTGAGTTTTTAACAGCGATCGGAGTAAAAACTACTGATAAAAACAACCGTTCTGGCCCTGAAAAACTAATTTTATATTGGTGGAATGTCAAATTTCTCCATTAAGTTAAAAATGACTAGATTTTAAAATGAATTTAAAATTTTTTTTATTTTTTTTAAGTTTGTTCATGATATTTCAGCTTGTGTATGTATGTCCCAATCTTTATTTCGCTCTCTGTAAAAAATTTTAAAATGTGATTGTTTATTAGTGCTTTCTATTTCCTGGTTCTCGGTCTGTGAGAATTTTGCATTTTGATTGGCTGCTCAGGCAGCTTGTTGATGTTATAGCAGCTTGCACTATGGGATTCCCACTAAACTACACTGATTTCAACTGCAGGTCGGAAAAGCCACAGAGATCGCGAGAGCTTTGTGGGAAGCTTACTTCGGGGCCAGCGGCGAACGACTTTGCTTCACCGCTGACCGCAAATTACGGGCCAATGTTGCAGGGAGCTTGCAACACCTTCTACAGGAGTCAGATCCCCTCATACCTTCAGAACCCCTAATAAACCTTGAATAACAGTGCAGTATGACAATCCAAAGTTTATTTGTAATCTAGAACATGGTTTTCTGTCCAGTATTTTTAAGTGGATTTTAAACTGTGGGTACTAAATGCCCGAACCCCCAGCATGTGCTCCTGGCAGATGAGGCTTTGCACTGGGAATGCAATTTTTATACAATTTGTTTACATCAGGCATAGTCAACTACTTAGAAACACATATATCAAACATTTTCAAAATAAAGAAGTGCCTATAGTGATCTGCTAGGACAATAGATATAACTGGAGAGTATTTTTCTCTCTAATTTGTTCTCCTCCTCTCCTGAAGTTAGTGACTAATGCTCGGGTACCAAAGGTACTTGACACCCTTCAGTACTTTGTCCACATGCGTCATTTAAACAGTGAGAGTTGACAGGTCTTTTGATCATGGAGGGTACCATGACTGAAACCAATCATGTCTGCACCCAACCTCCATACAGAACGACTTTCCAACAGAGGTCACTTGACTGTAATCAAGAGCGGCTGCCCTGGTTGATTTTGTCCTCACTAGCTCAGGGGTGCTGTGGCCCGACCATCACCTTGGCTGAGATCAATATCCACCAGGGGCTGAAACTGGGACCAATGCCTCAGTCCTACAATAAATGGTGAGAAATTGAGGAAGATGACGAGCAGGTCTGATTGAAGAAGACTGAAAAGTTGAAGGGCTTGTCAGGCCTAATAAGCTTTTTGTGTTGCTAAAAACTTTGATATTCTATAACCATTTCCATTGATCAGAATTGGATATTATTATATACACACAAGGTACTAGCCAAGCTATCCTGAATCAGTATTGTGCTTATACCTGTGTTATCACAATGTATATAAACAAGATTCATATTGATAATAATTGTGGGCAAAAAATAAAAGAAATATCTAGAAATTCCTGTGGAACTGTGGATCTGGGGCAGAGTGGAACTATTGTCTGCTCCATGGATGCATCTCTGGCCCAGCCCCAGATTTCAGGGTCAGGGGCTTTAACATATTCTTTGTGGACAACTGCACCATCTTTGACACTACTGGGGTGCTCACCTCACAGAGGGGAGAAGGAAAATTGCTGCGCCTCCTTGCTGTCGTGTAAATGGGCTAGCTTGCCAGCTGAAGATTGATGAAAAAAATAGTATTTAAAACATCTGAGCTTAGAAATTTGTTGGCGTTGTGACCATTTTACAGGCATGAAACAGGCGCCCAAGTGTCCAATACGGCAAGCGGCATGAGCATGCACATTACATGCCGGAATCGTGCTGCCTGCAGTAATGGTAAAGGTTTCTGCATAGGTGTCCAGGCCGTGCCTGAAACAAGTTCCTTTTGCAAAATTAATTGGTGACTGACTGCAGCATACTGCAGTTAGTATTCTCAGGAACTTGGCAACCAAACCAGCGTTCCTTAAAGGGACCGCTGGAGGCTGCCTCCCGAAAAGTAAGTTTTAACTTTTTTACTTACCTTATTGTGGAGCTGGGGGGAGAAGGAGTGGTTTTCACTTTCTCAATAGTCCCTCCTCTTCCTTCTGGGCTTGCAGCTGTGATGTGCCCAAACCTAGAGGTGCCCCAACAAACATGTGGAGGGCTTGTGCTGGGAACCTCCCTCTAACTGGGGATCTGAGGGGGCCAGTAGCAAGCCAAAGAGAACCCCAAAGATAAGTTTTAAAATTGGGCTCAAGGGTATTCTGGCCAGAAGACTCTGTAGTCAGTGGCCAGCAACGCAGTCAAAGGCCTCTCAGGCCTACAGCTGTACTCCCGTTTCCTGCCCTGTTTCCTGACAGTAGACCCAGGCAGGGGTCAGGCCTGCAACAGGAGTGTCCCTGAGCCATGTTAACAGCCCAATTAGCATCTGCCCCTGGACACATGCAGAGCTGCTCCTGGACATGGAAAACCAGCCCCAAAAACTATTAAAAGAAACCTTATTCTGGCTAAAAGTAGATGAAGAACTATTTTCTGGCGGCATACATTTATTAACTTCTAATTTTGTAACACCAGTGTCAGAATTTAATCGGCAAATCCCAGAGATTATATGATAAAAATCGAGCATTTTGAAAGTTGCCAAAAGATATGCTACATTGAAAGGGTTGATCCAGGTAGCAATGTCTCAAGCTGCATTACCACATGCCTGTTGACTGACATCCTCAGGGGAGAACTGGTAAAATTAATTTGAAATAGTACAGCAGTTTGCACCAGGAAACAGACTCGAGTCAAATTGAACAGAAAATGATTTTATAACTGAATTAAATGTTATCTATCATAGTTAGATCAATACACTATACACAATCTACAGGAGAATGCTGTCAAGCTCATCAAATAGTCATCACTGAGGCACAGACTGCGTGCAGAATGGCAAGAAGTAGAAGTATTCCATCAGAATGAAATTGCAATGCAAAGACGGGCTCTTTGCTGTGCAGTGGTGGGACGTGGGTCAGTGCCAATTTTAAACCCACACGGCCAGCTTGTAATGTCGGCTGGGCTGTGATGGCAGGGCAAATTGGAGGCAATCATCCCTCCAGGCTGTTCTCATGGGCCTCGTAGTGTCGTTGGCAGAAGCTGGGATGCGGGTTTGCCTGGCTGTCCTCTCGACTGTGGAATGGGACGGGGGAGATGGGGCAGCAGTGGGACTGAGCACTTCCCAGCAGTAAAAATGTATCAAACTAAAAAAAGTGTCTATTTTTTATAAAGCCATAATAACAAAAGATACAAAGCAATAGATTTAGAAGAATTAAAAACTCAACTTCAGTTCTGCTGGAGTGAGTCAGGAAGCCCTCTTGCCTCAAGTACATGGAAAGGCAGTTAGGCACTTCTGAAAAAAGCAGCAAGAGAGCACGAGTGAGAAAGGTGGCAGCAGCAGAAACTTTCCAATAGCACCAGAACAGTAAGAACAGTCACACAAACAAGCCGACAGAAGCATGATGGAAACAATACTATTAATACAGGGTTACAGATTTATACAAGAAGACTAAATTAAGGGGAGGGTGAGGGGACATAATAGCCAGCTTGATACTTTAAGATAAAAGAGAAGTCAAAATCAAACAGAAACTAAAGTATTTATAAAAATGTTGTTTCTTCCAAAAACTCCACATTGTTTATTTATGGGGAGGTGCGGAGGGAGCGGGAGAACGTGTGTGCGGGTGGAATCCCGCAAATCCAGGGAACGCGAAGGTCCTGCTGAATTTAAAGGCAGGACCCATTATCATTTTTTCATTCCGTTTCCCGCTCGGCAGCTGACCAGATTGGAGATAGTCCCCGGCAACCGGGAAAGATCGCGGGACAGTGGCGGGAGGGTGGAGGGGTTTGGACTGGCAATCGGGATGGAGGGAGGGAACGCAGGTTGAAGGGGGGCGGGGGGGGGGGTCGACATGTCGTGGGACAGAAGACTCTGGATCACTGGCGTGGGAGGGTAGTTCGGCCGATCGTAGCAGCGAGGAGAAGCTGAGATCGGCAGAAGGTTTGCCTGGGGGGCCGGGGGCAGCACTCCTGCTCTTCCTGGCTCACAAGCAGTGCTGGAAAAGCACTTACCTTCTGCAGCTGGCTGCTCCTATCTCCATTATGCTGCCGGGTTTCCCGAGCCCTGCAAAACCCAGTCGGCCAGCGTTAAATTTAAATTAGGCTCTCAACTGCACTGTGGGAGCCTGATTTAAATATTATAATGAAGTGCCCCACCTCTCCAAGACGGGACCCAGACACGGGTCACAACTTGCTGCCATATAAATAGTGGCAGGTATGCAGCGGGTTGGTGCTGCGTTTTGCAATTTTTAATTTGTAACCCCCCCCCACCCCGTCCTGCCCATCCTGGGGCGCAGGGTTGGGCTAATTCATTTTAATGCATTCCCCTTAGAGTTAATGATAAAAATTAGATTAAAACCACAACCATCTCTGTGCTACAGTCTTTCTTTGTCTTTTCTTTCCAAGGCTGCTGAAATGTCCTTGATATTTTTAGATACAAACAGCACCAGCTTGCACTGTACCACCCTAGCAATATCTGCCCAACAACCCTATCTCCTTGTTGGAGCATGCCATGGACTATGGACATTCTTTGACTTGGCTGTTTGTACCCCACTACAATTCCTCCAAACCATCAGTGTTGGTTTGATGAGACATCTGCCCATGTTTATGACTGAACCCTGTTGGTTTGTCATCTAATATTCATAAATAAAGTATAAATATTATAACAGTGCTGTATTTCATTGGACTTAATGTACTTCAGTATCCTCATGCTTCTGAAATAAGACCATTTCGGGGGAGATGGACTGTAATGACACTGTGGGACAATAGCGTATAAATTCTTAAACATTTGTCTGAAATTCCTCTTTCTGCAGTTTTAGTGGAGTCAATAACCCATTCATTTTAAACAGGTTAATGGCTCCACTAAGAGAGTGGGGTGACAAATTTCAGATGAACACAGTATTTGTACACAAGTATCCCATTGTTTCACTTCAGTGATATCTTTTTTTCCAGGAAAAAAAACAAGTCCATCTCCCCCGAAATGGTCTTATTTCAGAAGCTCGAGGATACTGAAGTACATTAAGTCCAATGAAATACAGCACTGTTATAATATTTATACTTTATTTATGACTAGCACAGAGACTGCATGTACAATTAAATTTTAAAAACCATCTCCACAAATGATTATCCAATAAAATAAGTAACATGGTTAATTTGGAACATCAGTGTCATTCTGAACTTCATCAAAGTAATGGCTGACCTAATAACATTACTTCTAATTAAATTGCCTGCCTTCTCCATTTTGACCAGATCTAATAAAAAGCAAACAAATGAGATTTAACATTTACAGTAATAAATTACACTAAATGCTGTACTCAGACCCCTTCAGTATGCACAAAAGACCATGCCAGCCTTCCCAGAATGACTATGCAGTACAGAATTCAATTCAGACTGTGCAATATCCCTTGGTGAACAGCTGCAATTATTGCTGCTATCAGTATTAACATCACTAAACTGTACAGCTCTGTACTGATTTCACAACAATTTAGTGAACTTGAACACTAAGGCTGAGATTTTCTCTTGACCCCAAGCCACTGGCACGAGCTCACACCCAGCCAGAAAACCGCTAAACCGTGAGTGCGCTGTCCCTCGATTTTCCATTCATCGATTTCAATGGACAAAAATTTAGAAGCAGCGTCCCCATGATTTTATGATCCAAGTTGACTGCGTGTTGGGCCCTGGCAGTGGCGGAAGGTCTTGGAAAGTTTACCCCTAGCAATTTGAGTGCTGCATCAAGCATGAGGACAACATCCCATATGTAGTCAGAGGTGGAGTGAGAGGAAGGGAATTTTTAAATGTATATCAATGTAGACACTGGAAAAATAAGTCATTCAGTCTGCTGAGGGCACTTCATCACTGAAGACCTATTTCAACAGCAACTTATACTTTCCCTTCATGCTTTACAGATGCATCAATGGCCTGAGAAGGATGTAAGCCAGAAGTTTGGGGAGGTGGCTCAAGGCACAGAAAAATATCTTCGTCCTTGTTTTCAGGTCCCTCCATGACCACACTCTTCGCTTCTATGCAACCTTCTCCCAGCATGCTTTCTCTGCATGATGACCACAGCATGGGTGTGGGGAATGTTGGGCAGCTGTGGGGCAAGTGGAACATTCAGCTTGTTACCAATGGTGAGCTTGCTCGACCTTGAGCTGAACGTCAAGCCCCACATCCAGTCTCTCACCGCCTTCCCCATATTGCCTGACTAATTCCTAACTCACCACACCACATCAATACTTCCATCCACGCCTTTGTCACATCCTGGCTGTTGTGCCTTCCATAAACTCCAGTTCCTCCAATGCTCTGCCACTCATATTCTGTTTCACAGGTTTCCAGCGTTCTCAAATTTCTAGACCTGTGTGCCTCAGGCACTGATTCCATCCCCCTTCGGGGCCTCTGAGGGATGCAATTCTTCATGGGAGCTTCAGTCTTGGGAATGTTAAGCTGGAGAAAGTTCTGGCTGATCTGTGACTTGTGGTCTGTCAGGCAGTCAGAGAGAATGGTGGGAGTCAAGGGTGGTGGTGGAGACTTAAGGTTGGGTGTCATCAATATCCATACAGTGCTGGATAATGTCAGCTTGTAAATGAGGATTGGAGCAGCCAATGATTGAGCCTTGGGGCATTTTGAAGGTGACCGTATTGGCGTGTGAGAGGCCTTTGGAGGAGATGAATAATTGTTTTGGGAAAGGTTGGGCAGTGCCATGGAGGCGGATCACAGTGGAGATGTGGTGAGAGAGATGGAGTGCTTGTTTATCTTGAAAGTTGTAAAGAGCTTTGGGAAAACAAGAAAGGATAGTGCACCACGGTTGCAGTCAGCTGGGAAATCAGTGCTGACATTGACAATCTCTCAGTGCTGTGGGCAGGACAGAAACTAGAATAAAGGGAAACAAACAGGAAATGGTGGACGGGAACTTTGCAAGATAATTACAAATGAGGAAGACATATGGCCCACCTCAGTTCATCCGACCAGAAAGACCTAATATCCCTCCATTTCAGCATCCAATTGTTTTTGAAATTATTCTAGGATATTCACCTCCACTACTCTATCTGGGAGTCTATTCCATATATTGATCACTCTTTGTGTGAAGAAGCACTTCCTGACATCAGCCCTAAATTTGCCTTTTACTGGTTTGAAGCTGACTACTCTCACAATTTAGTTTAAAGTAATTTTCCGGATCTACCTTTACATACCTGTATAAGATCCTCTCAGGTGCCCCCTTTCAAGACCAAAAGGCCTGCTTTTCTTAAATCTTTCCTCACAACTTAAACCTTTATAACTAAAGATCAGCCTTGTGGTTCTTCTCTGCACAGCCTCTAGCATTTGAATGTCACCCTCTGTCTCAATGACTAGAAATGGACACAGTACCTAAGGTGTGGTCTGACCTGAGCACTGCACAGTTTGATCACAACTATATAGCTGTACATCCTATTGGTTTTATTGATGATTGTGCTCCTGGGTGAGTACAATATGTTTGAGGACCTTCGAGAGAAAGGGGTTAGACATAGAACGCCAATCAGAGAGAACAGTGTGGTTATTGGTGAGTTTTTAAAAAAAAATAAGAGGCTTTTGAGGTAGGAATAATGCCCAAGGAAAAGTCCTGATTTAAAGCTTTTTTGAATGCATCAGCTCCCCCAATCGTTCATGGGTAAATGCATCACATGGAGAGGCCTTTTCCCATACGGATCACAAAGGTCCCAGGTTCGATCCCTGTCTTGTGCAAAGTTAGTTGATCTAAGCCAGGGTGATGATGACTCACTACATTTGCCCTCATGATTCCTGAACTAGAAAGGGACAAAAATTTCATTCGGCTTCCCACGCCTGATTGCTATCCAGTGACCCTGCGGGAAATGAGATCACACGCAGGCTGTTGGCAAATCGCAGTTGGTGGAAGACAAAGTGCTGGTGAGGGATCGAAAAAGTTTAATAAAAGGGTGGCTTAATTCACATGTCTCATATGTATGCTTGTGGCCACTTATAGAGCAGTCTTAGATCGCCTGCCTGCTCTATTATTCAGGGAATGGTATATAAAAGGATTGAAAGAGCTTTTAAGGACTTAGAGAGCTAGAGAAAGAGTGAGGCAGAGAGAAAGGAGAGGATAGTCTCTAATCTATTTTATGATGATCGATTGTGATCTTCATGGCAGGATAAAAAGAGGAACAGAAATATCACAGGTTTTCGACCAGGGCTCAACGTGTTACAGTGTCAAACAGAAACAACATTGTGCTAACAAGGTTCTGAACTGCACATTGTCACATCCCAATATTCAGCTTTTACTTTGTCATTTGGATTACAGGCTTGATTTGCATTCATCTCAGTTTTATTGCTGACAAAAAAAAACTATTATCAAAATTACATTGGCTGGGCTCAAACATCTAAAAAAAAGACATAGCCCAGACAACCTGTGATACTTCACCCACTATGAGTAGGCTCTCCAAATAATTGGGGTGGAGGCCATTGAGGAAATTTGTGAAAGAGAGCTTGATGGCTTTGTGCTCCGCCCCCACCCCAGCTAAGATTGGCTTCAACGTCAGATTTTTTCCAGCTGCTAACACTCGATCAGTGACAACAGGCAGCTACATCAGCCTTTCTGCTGTAAGGCACCATGGTGGCCTTGCTACTATCTGCACAGTCATTGGCCGCATTCCCTGTGCTAACAAATGTTCCCCTTCTCTTTACGTCTGAGTTTCCCAAGATGAGGTAGCTGGCAACAGGGAGGGGCATCAAGCAGGCCCATCACATGAGCACCCATCAAGCATTCCAGACCCCACAAGGACCAGCCCACATACAATGCACCTTGGGGCAATCAGATTTAGAAAAGGAGCGTCCATTATTTTACATGGATGGAAATCGGTGTGTGTTCCTCCCTGCCCATTTTTCCTTTATCCAATGCACCAAAGCAAGCCAATAGCCTCACGTGCAGGAACAGGAAACTTTGCCCTAAAATGCACTAAGTTCATTTTGGCACGTTGAAAACAGCAGGAAAAATCCAAGGGGGAAAAATTAGGTCGCGCCCCATTTGGGGCGCAAATATCGTCTGGACGCAAATATTAGCGCCTGGCGCTAATTATCGCCACTGACTGGAAACTTCACTTTTACCGCCCCGGGAGGTGAGTGGAGCGCTAAATCAGGCGCTGCACACCTGTCTTAAGGCGCAAAGGCCGAGCAGTGAGGCGCTAACTCAGCACGCGAGCGCAGCGCAGCTGCTGCCAGTTAGCGAGGGAACACAGACACACTGGCGCCGGCCAGTTCTTAAAGCGGGGGGGGGGGCCAACTGTTAGGATCAGTAGGCAAAACTACCTCACAAAGCGTTGAGTCAATGCAGAAGTCTCTCTTTCTCTCTCTCCGAATCTCTCTCTCTCTCTCTCAGAACGAGTGGTGCAAAAATGTCCACCACAGAAAAAGACAGGAAGAGGCCCCCTTTAAATAGCGCCCCCCCCCAGCCCCACAGCAATTGATAGCGTTCCAGTCTTCCGGTCGTTGGATGCGCCAGGCGGTAAGGCAGGGGGCGCCACTCAATTTCCGCTCCGGGGCGCCACAAGGGCGTTGCATCATGGAATGATGTCACAATCTGCGCGCGCAGGTGGTCGCAGCGGTAAGGTTTAGCGCCGCCGCACAATCTCTAGTTAAGTTCCCGAGCGGCGCAAACATCGCTGCGCCCGGGCGTTAGCGGCTTTGCGCCCCATTAGCGCCCTCTTAAGGCGCTAACGGAAGGCGCAACCAACTGAATTTTTACCCCCAAGTGTCAAAAATTGGTCAAACCAGCTTTAAGTAATGTAGATCTGGAATGAATAGCCTGGAGGCCTCCTTGTGCCCATTTTAAGCTGGCACTCAGCGAATCTGAAGCTGTGTTGCAGAAAACCATAAGGGCCTTATCACAGACCCAACTATAATAAACCAACCTGATAAGGCCAGTGCATGCTGGAAGGCTGCCTCGAAAACTGAAAAAATGTTTCCTCCCATGGAATTTAGTGCCGAGTGCGCCAAGGCCTACCCCCCTCCCCACTTTCACACCCCGATTCTGTGGACCTCATGTGCTGTTAGCAAGGGGCCACTTCCCAAGTGTAACATTAGGGAATCAGCCCTTACATATAGCGATAAATCAAGCTATTGGACCATCCCTGAACAACAGTAAATTTAAGTGAATGTATCTGCAGAGTGGAAGTGGTTTGAGGAATATTCCAGAATCCTCTCATGCATTTATGATTTGGCTGACTACAATACATTTGGTATGACTGAGGTCATCCATTAGAGGCATCTTTAGAGCTAATAGGATCCTGTTACTTTTCAAAGATGAAAATATTTGCAACACTTTTTTTCTGTACATTTAACCCTCACAATTGTCTATAAAATAATGGTTGGCCAGGAGGAATCGTATGGGGGAATATTTCTTTTGTTTGCTGTTTATAGCAAAATTGTAAACGTTATGGGGTTGAATTTCCACGGATGTGCTCCCGGTTGGCCACTGTGACTTTGACAGGAGATCCACAGAAACCCCAGAGAAACAGCATAAATGATGTTTACGCGGTTTCCACAGATTTTACGCAAAAGTTACGGCGGACGATCGGAAGAACCCCTGCGGATATACACCGGATATACATATTCATAAAGCACCGTATGATTTCACTACAAATAGAAAACAAAGGAAATCTTCCTGACCCTCATGCGCATTCGTTTGTTTATGGTAGAAAGAAAAGCTACATTGGTCTGAAATCCAGACTCCTTTTGCTGCTATAAATAGCGAGAATCCAAAGCAGCAGCCAGGTCAATGCCACCTTTCTCCTGGGATTTGAAGGCAGACAGAGCGATGATATCTAGCAGGTAAACTTTTGCTGTGCTTCCCTGTGATTTTCTGATATACACTTGCCTGCAAATGAAGCACTCTACCAGCAGTGCGCATTCATAAACCTCATTTCCATGTTCACATATTCCCTGTTCAGGAAAGGGGAAAGAGATAACCAGGGAAATTATAGGCCAGTTGGTCTTGTATTGGTCGTGGGTCAACTTCTAAAGGGTCATTTTAAGAAATTGCAGTCTCGGTGCGGAGCACCCCTATCAGGGCAGTGTCCTCGGCCCAACCATCTTCAGCTGCTTCATCAATGACCTTCCCTCCAACATAAGGTCAGAAATGGGGATGTTCGCTGATGACTGCACAGTGTTCAGCGCCATTCACAACTCCTCAGATAATGAAGCAGTCCATGTCTGCATGCAACAAGACCTGGACGACGTTCAGGCTTGGGCTGATAAGTGGCAGGTAACATTCGCGCCACAGAAGTGCCAGGCAATGACTATCTCCAACAAGCGAGAGTCTAACCACCTCCCCTTGTCATTCAATGGCATTACCATCGCCGAATTCCCCACTATCAACATCCTGGGGGTCACCATTAACCAGAAACTTAACTGGACCAGCCACATAAATACTGTTGCAACAAGAGCAGGTCAGAGGCTAGGTATTCTGCGGTGAGTGTCCCACCTCCTGACTCCCCAAAGCCTTTCCACCATCTACAAGGCACAAGTAAGGAGTGTGATGGAATACTCTCCACTTGCCTGGATGAGTGCAGCTCCAACAACACTCAAGAAGTTCGACACCATCCAGGACAAAGCAGCCCGCTTGATTGGCACCCCATTCACCACCTTAAACATTCACTCCCTCCACCACCGGCGTATCGTGGCTGCAGTGTGTACCATCTACAAGATGCACTGCAGCAACTCGCCAAGGCTTCTTCGGCAGCACCTCCCAAACCCGCGACCTCTTCCACCTAGAAGGACAAGGGCAGCAGGTGCATGGGAACACCACCACCTCCAAGTTCCCCTCCAAGTCACACACCATCCTGACTTAGAAGTATATCGCCGATCCTTCATCATCGCTGGGTTAAAATCCTGGAACTCCCTACCTAACAGCACTGTGGGAGTACCTTCACCACACGGACAGCAGCGGTTCAAGAAGGCGGCTCACCACCACCTTCTGAAGGGCAACTAGGGATGGGCAATAAATGCTGGCCTTGCCAGCGACGCCCACATCCCATAAACAAATTAAAAAAGAGTCAGGAATTCAGGTATGCACGCCCCATGATTTTCCACCAATGAATTTAAATGGGACAGAAAATCGTGAGGACGCACGTCCGCCTTTCTTATATGCCCTCCCAGTGGGAGAGGCTCCCCATTGGGATTGCATTTTTGTAAAATTACCCCTTTAGAGTTTATAATACAGGATGAAATTAGCGAGTACTTAGAAAGGCATGAGCTAATCAGGGACAGTCAGCATGAAGCTGTAAAGGGCAGGTCTAACAACAAATTTGATTGAATTTTTTGAGGAAATCACAGAATGCATAGATAAAAGGAATGTGAAGAATGTTCAGAAACCATTCAAATGAATGCCAGTTACGAGTCTTTTGAAAATTAAGGCATATGGCATTAAAGGCACAGTAGCTGCATGAATACAGAGACAGAAAACAGAGATTAAAGGTATAAGGATGGGCAGTGATGTAGCTTCAGAGATTTGTACTGGACCCTCTTTGTTTTAATTTATTTAATTGATTTGGACCTAGGAACAAAAAGACTGATATCAAAATTTGCTAATCATACCAAATTAGGGGGCGTGGCAAACTGTGAGGAAGAATGGAAGGGATAGCAGGAAGATATAGGCAGGCTACACAGTGGCGGATAGTGGCAGATTGAGTTCAATGCAGAGAAATCTGAAATAGTATATTATGGGAAAATGAACAAAAAAAGGAAGTATATCCTATACAATAAGCGCTCAAAATTCCAATTTGGGGGCCAAGGTGTAAATCGGCTTGATGTTTCGTCAAGAATTGGAAACTGGGGTGGAGTTCAGTTCCTCTGAGATTCTGCCCCGTTTGTGCACTTACAAGAAATTCCAGCGGGGTGGAGAGCATGGGCGAATCTTCTGCCCACGCCCGTCACACGTCAATGTGGCATGTCTGACTTCCCAGACTACCTTAGAAATTCTGCCCAGGCCTTTGGTAGGCCTCAAATGGAACCCTCACCTGCAGAGCTGCAACAAAATCTGCTTAGGCCTAGACAAAGGCCCCAAATGTTTAAAAGGCAAAGGTAATTGATCTGAGTGGTTTGATTACCTTGAACAAAAACCCTTCTGCCTCCTTTGGGAGCTAAAAAAAAAAATGAACTTGTTCATTCGGCTCTTCCTGGGCCTCTCTTCAGCAGAGTAGCATGGAGCCGCTCAGATTTTCTAGGCCTCTGTCAAGGCGGGTGCCAGCAATGCTCCCTTGCAGGTTCCTGCGGCTCTCCCCATCGAAGCAGATGACCTTGTCCCCAAGATTAGAGATGGAGTCTGCGTTGTACCGTATGGGTGGTGCGGAGTTCCACACCCTGAAACTCCAGCCGCTGTAGCTACGACTAGCCTTAACAAATTTCACACACGGGTCCTGAAACTTGAGAAGCGCCCTCAT
Source organism: Squalus acanthias (assembly GCA_030390025.1). Classification (NCBI taxonomy): domain Eukaryota; kingdom Metazoa; phylum Chordata; class Chondrichthyes; order Squaliformes; family Squalidae; genus Squalus; species Squalus acanthias. The sequence continues at coordinate 92,961,938 of CM059428.1, read as the reverse complement.
TTCAATATTAAAGTGAGGCCTGTGCTGGTTCCGACCGTCTAAAAAAAGGTCCCGACAAATTTTGCAGCAACCCAAATGCAAACACAGATCAAACACGGGCCATAGAACTGCTAAATCTGTAATTGTTTCACCAGTTTTGCAGTTGAAAGTTGAATTTCTCCTCCAATATGTTGAAGGACCTCCTTCTGTGCTGTAATTTCTATGATTCTATGATTACAGAAGAACTGTGTGGAAAGTCCACACGGAATAATTCTATCCATTTGTTAGGTTTAGAAAAGTTGTTGGATCTAAATCCTCTAGAATGAATTACAACAGAGGCAGTTGCTTAACCACTCACTTTACCTCTTTTGACTTTATGTGACTATGGGAGTAACTTTCAACTTCTGCATGGCTGGGAAACTAGCGGCATCAAATCTGTGGCATTCCTATCTGTGAAATTCACCCTACTCAATTTTCGATACAAAATCCTGGTTAGACCACACCTGGAGTACTGTGTTCTGTTCTGGGCATCACACCTTAGGAAGGATGTATTGGCCTTGAAGGGAGTGCAGCTTGGATTTACTAAAATGATACCTGGACTCCAAGGGTTAAATTACAAGCAGAGATTACACAAACTAGGGTTGTATTCCCTAGAATTTAGAAGGTTAAGGGGTGATTTGATCGAGGTTTTCAATATATTAAGGGGAACTGATAGGGTAGATAGAGAGAAACTAGTTCCGCTGGTTGGGGAGTCTAGGACTAGGGGGCATAGTCTAAAAATTAGAGCCAGGCCTTTCAGGAGTGAAATTAGGAACCACTTCTACACACAAACTCTTCTGCAAACGGCAACTGATGCTCAGTCAATTGTTAATTTTAAATCTAAGATTGATAAATTTCTGTTAGCCAAAGGTATTAAGGGATACGAGCCAAAGGCGGGTATATGGAGTTAGTTCGCAGATCAGCCATGATCTCATTGAATGGCGGAACAGGCTTGAGGGGCTAAATCATAGAATCATAGACATTTACAGCACGGAAGGAGGCCATTCGGCCCATCTTATCCGTGCCAGCCGACAAACAGCTATTCACCCTAATCCCACTTTCCAGCACTTGGTCCATAGCCTTGTAGGTTACGGCACTTCAAGTGCATATCCAAGTACTTGTTAAATGTGATGAGGGTATCTGCCTCTACCACCCTTTCAGGCAGTGAGTTCCAGACCCCCACCACCCTCTGGGTGAAAATATTTCTCCTCAAAACTCTCAAAACATCCGACCAATTACTTTAAATCTATGCCCCCTGGTTATTGACCCTTCTGCTAAGGGAAATAGGTCCTTCCTATCCACTCTATCCAAGCCCCTCATAATTTTATACACCTCAATTAGGTCTCCCCTCAGCCTCCTCTGTTCCAAAGAAAACAACCCCAGCTTATCCAATCTTTCCTCATAGCTAAAATTCCCCAGCCCAGGCAACATCCTCGTAAATCTCCTCTGCACCCCCTCTAGTGCAATCACCTCTTTCCTGTAATGTGGTGACCAGAACTGCATGCAGTACTCTAGCTGAGGCCTAACTAGTGTTTTATATAGTTCAAGCATAACCTCCCTGCTCTTATATTCTAAACCTCGGCTAACAAAGGCAAGTATCCCGTATGCCTTCTTAACCACCTTATCTACCTGTCCTGCTACCTTCAGGGATCTGTGGACATACACTCCAAAGTCCCTCTGATCTTCTGCGCTTCTCAGTGTCCTACCATTTATAGTGTATTCCCTTGCCTTGTTAGCCCTCCCCAAATGCATTATCTCACACTTCTCCAAATTGAATTCCATTTGCCACTGTTCTACCCACCTGACCAGTCCATTGATATCTTCCTGCAATCTGCAGCTTTCTTCTTCATTATCAACCACATGGCCAATTTTTGTATCATCGACAAACTTCTTAATCATACTTCCTACATTCAAGTCCAAATCATTGATATATACCACAAAGAGCAAAGGACCCAGTACTGATCCCTGCGGAACCCCACTGGAAACAGCCTTCCAGTCACAAAAACACCCTTCGACCATTACCCTTTGTTTCCTGCCTCTGAGCCAATTTTGGATCCAACTTGCCACTTTGCCTTGGATCCCATGGGCTTTTACTTTCGTGACCAGTCTGCCATGTGGGACCTTATCAAAAGCCTTGCTAAAATCCACATAGTGATGTAAGAAAACTACTAGGCACTTGGTCTAAGCGTTAAACAAAGCTATAATCAACTGTTTTACAACATGGAGGTCTAGTTGTGTCCTTCACTAGTTCCTGTTAAGAATATCCTGCGCAAGCTAGGCCCGTGCCCGAGTATTTATACTCTCCTTGGACAGCGCCACCCGCAGGCCACTCAGTATTATTTCATAAGTCATTTCCACATGAATGACAGATTCATGTCACATAGACTACATCAAATACACTACCCTCATCGACCCTCCTTGTTACCTCCTCAAAAAATTCAATCAAGTTAGTCAGACACGACCTTCCCTTAACAAATTCATCCAATAGCCTACTCCTGTTACTATGTTCCTTCCCATTGAAATCAAGTTCAGCAGTTTACACCATCAGCAAAGTTGAAAGTTATCCCCTACATGTCAATTTTCCCTGAGGTAAAATGACTTCATATCAGTTCCATAATCTAATGCATTATTTGAGCTCACTAATTTACAGCACTTGTAAAAATTTGTCCTGCATTCTTTATCTGGAGAGTATCTTTTTTTCCCCTTTATGTTAAAACAAGAGACCCTTTACCCCAACTAAACTGTCACAAATGTAACATGAAAATGTCACGGTCATGTCTCATACTTGCCTTGTGCTACAGGCCAATGGCTTTTGCTGGAGGAGTTGCAGCATACTGATATCTCATGTTGTCAAGAAAATGAAATCAGTCATTGAAAATTAAATGGCATAACAGGATTTCATAATCTGTGGCATACTTATCAGTGAAATTCAACCCAGTGCAGCACAATATGGGGAAAGAAGGGACTCACTGATTTCTTCATTCCTGCAGTTGCCCATCAAATAAGCTCAAAAATATTATACTATAGAATCACAAAGAAATTTTGGATCGGTCTCTCATAGGATCCAAATTGCTGACTGGATGAGGAGGAAGAATCTAGTTGTTGTGGATCCCCAGTACTTTATCCTTTTACACCATCTGAACACTTTCCATTTACTTACACAGTCTGCTTACAAGCATCAATATCCTCATTAGTAGATGTCATGACGCAGAAAAGTTTTAGACGTCAGGCATAGTCCTGTAATTACAGGACTTTACCAAAATTAAGTTGTACACCACTGAATTAAAATCCTGGCTTTACTAATGCTATTTTTAGACATAAACTGTGTTTATATGATTTAGAACCACTTCAGTTGTATCTCTGATCGGCTTGAATCAGCTTGTTACTGTGACTGTTGCAGTTTTCTCTGGCCTTAATTTTGCTTGAATTGCATTTGCAATGTAAAACATTCCAAATGCAATTCAGACAAAATAAAAATCTCTCAGACTTGAATGTAGGCCCAATTTTGTTTTGAATAGGTATTTTCTAGTCCCATTTCATTTTCATAGAAAAATATAGAAGTCAGACCAATGAAACAGCCCATTCGGCCCAACCAGTCAGTGTCAGCATTTACTGTCAATGTGAGCAAGTTGTCCTAATCACCTTGTTCCCATATCCCTTCATCTCCTTTTCCTTCGTCCACCTATCCAATCTAATGTTAAATGTTGTAGTTTTTATACTGAATTTTTCTCTTTCTAGTTAGATCTTAAACTTGATCATATCGTGGACACTACTCCCATGGTACTCACCCACATTCAGCTGATATACCGGATTTATTTTCTTCTCCATCAAGTCTCCCAGCACTACATACCATGCACTGGCAACCTGCACCCAATCTCTTCTATATGGTGAATCTGTAACTGAGCACTGCACCACAAGAACCTGCATCCTAACAATTTGTGGTACAGCTCCTTGGTACTTTTAATCCAAATTGTTTGCCCCATCACCTTTTTCAGATCTCCCATTTAAAGCATTTTAAAATCTCTCTTACTTTTAGGAAGAAATTATTTTACAGGGTTGTTCCCCCACAATATTTGTCAGATACAAACTGATTCAATAACTAGCAGCTACGGATTGGCATTCAAAAATTTCACAACTATATGCAAATCAAGAGGAAAGAAGAACAGCTTTATTTTTTACTTTTGGCTTACTAAAATACAGTGAGGTTTTTCTCCGAGGAATGGGAAGAAAAGTGGGCTGGCCAGTTTGATGTGGAGGAGGGAAGCAAGTGCCTGTCAGAAATTTGGGACTTAGAGGTTGCTAACTACTTGCATGGTGACCTTGTAAATGAATTCCCTGCATTACCATGTGGGGCTGCTCTTGTTCCCTCTATGTGCCTTGCGTCAGAAACTTGAAACCTACTAACAATGGTGTGTGGCTGGAAGAAGTATTTGAATGGAATTCAGACCAGCCAGCTCCTGCTATCTCTGCACAATGTGAATGGGACATCTTCATTCACTAGACATTAATTGTGCACAAAGGCAGAGGAATGGTGTCAGTTTACACTGGGCATGCCTGTTGCAGTAATGATCGCATCAAGTAATCTGGCAAAGGAAGCAGCTGCTAGAATTGTACACCCTGCCCAGTCTAACTGGGAATTCTAGTCTTTCCCTTCCCTCCATTTTATGAATGAAACTCAATGCTGCCTAGCTCCATTCATGCCTGAGCTCAGCTTATGTGCAGAGGCCCCAAGGGGATAGATTGAATCAATCACTCTTGAGTAAAGTTGACGTGATCGGTCTAATGTGGGCTTCAGCCTTCCATTACTGGCTTAGGAAGACAGCCAGAGTCCATTTGACCTCATAACACTGTAATAGGAGAATAAATCCGGATTATACTGTTGACATGTGCTGAACTCAGAATGCTGTTGAATGCCACTGAAATTCTGTGACTTTTGATCACTTAAGCTGACAGTGTAACAAAAATATATATTTGTGTACATCAATCCTGAGGGTACACTTCACACAAATAAATTATCTAATGTACAAATAGAAGGACAAAGCACTTCTCAGCACTGCAACAATATATTCCTGGAACAATTGAGGTGTTACATAAGAGGCTGACACTAAAGTTAATGACAAATTTGTTTGTCTTTGAAGTCCAATTATTTTGAAACATCGGACAAAAATACATACTGGGCCCCATTTGATCTATGTTTTTCTTCCTGAGCTTGTACAATCATGATACCCATACGTTCACTTCTAAATTTGGCCGTTGATTTTGTTTTTATGCTAATACAGAGGACAGCACATCACTGCACCCAATAAATTTGATGGTATTTGATATTAAAATTCAGTGTCATTTTCAGTGTTGCACCAAAGTGGACTGAGCAGCAGGAAGAATATTTAACTTTCACAGTTTAAACAACAGAGATTTTAAGCAAGACTCCATCCTTTTATGGAAAGATGTTTATTCTTCCTAAATTAATATTCTGACCAGAATAATTAGGGTAGGGGTGAGGTGTTTGCTTTGCCGAATTGGGTAACATGTGGATGTAGTGGGTATGGAGAAGGTACAGGCCATGGTGAAGGTGAGGCCAGATGCCAGATCAGGGTTGAGTCAGATGTGGGCGTGTGGGTATGTTGTGTCCAAAGGAAAGATGGATGTTGGAGTTGAGGTTCAGGTTAATGAGGGACCCCAGCTAGTTGTGGCGAGTCCTGAGGGGGAAAATGCATGTTGGGGGTAAGGCTCAACCCGAGATCCCAGATCATGATATGGCATGGAGGGCTGTAGTGATGGCATTCGGGCTGGGAGCAGAGAGACTGAGCATGCAATTAGTGCAGGAGTGGCTGCTGCTAAATATGGGATCAAACATAGCTGTAAGATGACAGGTATTGTATTAGCAGGGACCAATGAAAAGACATTAGCAAGGAGTAGCAACCAATGAAAAGATGTTACCAGGATCAATGACAGGGGAGATTTGGGGATTATACGGATCAATCAAATTGTACAACAAAAGAACAGATTTTTATTAAATTGTGCAGCTGATGGGAAACCTTGCCCATTGAAAGTGTACATTTGTAAAGTTGGTCCTTATATATAAACCATCTAGACATAAGATTTAAACAATTGTACCAATGTATCAAATCTATATTCTCTTTTGCCAAAGAGCAAACATTTTACAGCAATGTAAAAAATATATATATAATTAAAGTTTTGGGCCAATTGTGCACCAACAGCACCTATCAGCTAAATGTCAGAGAAAAATTACTGGCAATATCAGGAAAACAACCAGGTAATGATCTAAATTAATGGTGTTAGCCTTGGCTCAGTGGAAGCACTCCCCCTCTGAATCAGAAGGTTGTGGGTTCAAGCCCCACTCCAAGGACTTGAGCACATAATCTAGGCTAACACTTCAGTGCAGTACTGAGGGAGTGCTGCACTCTCAGAGCTGCTGTCTTTCGGATGATGAAGTTAACCAAGGCCCTATGTGTCCTCTCAGGTGGACGTAAATGATCCCTGCACTATTTAAGAAGAGCAGTGGTGTTCTCCAGGTGTTGTGGCAACATTTATCCACTAAAACTCCCAAAAAGAGATTATCTGATCACAGCTCATTGCTGTTAGTGGGATCTTACTGTGTGCATATTGGCTGCTGCATTTCCCTACATTGCAACAGCGACAGCACTTCAAAAAAGTAGTTCATTGGCTGTGAAGCACTTTGGGACATCTTATGGTTGTGAAAGGAGCTATAGAAAAGCAATTTCTTTCTTTCTTTCTCCCTTTCTTTGCACTATTTAACTGATCTGTGTCTTTTAAGGCCATTGCATTAAATAAGTAAATCCAGGTAACTGTACTTTCTTATAAATTTCTGGGGTCAATCAGGCTCCAATGACTAGCATTCTTTGTTTGACTCAGAAATATGACAGAAGTATTACAGGAAGTGTTATACAAAAGTGTTGCAGGAACTATGTGATGACATGCACTATACGCAAGACTTTTAATATATGATAGGTAGATCAATGGATGGATAGATGCATTCATACATATATAAATATATGCAGGCATTGATTAAAATTATGATTTTTTTTTAAGAGAGGTGTTGACTGTGAGATATGTTCTTTAAGCAAGCACAACACTTACTGAAGATGAAGGATTGGGAGCAAACAGCTCAGAGTAAGATCTTCCTCCGAGCAGTGCCACAACAGTGACAAAGCAAACAGCCTTGGTGATGAATGGATTTATCTTTAATAACCACAATTTCTCCGGCCATTTCCACACAGGGAGCGGTGGAAATGTGAGCCCAAAGCACTTTTCTAATGCTAACACATCAGATAATGGATTCAGGCTGAGGCTCCACTGGGACTGAAAATGACCGGTAGCAGTCCCTTCAGTGTAATAGTAGAAGCCAGTTATTCAATAAACTGCAGCTGAAGACTTTTCCCCTTATTGATGCTGTTACCTTGGATCCTATTTTGTGCATTTGTACTTCAACACCACTAACCTGAATCATACGCATAATCCCGTGGCTCTTGCTTAATCATCATGGGCTGCGGAAAACTCTGGTTTGTTGGACCACTAATCATAGTGGCATGTTCGTAGACTGGATCGTGATATTCCTGTTTGAAGCCCTGAGGGGGGAAGGGGATGTTGGGCTCAGACAACTGCCTCTGGTACATTGGACGACCTTCCCTGGGCAGTCCATGAGGAGGTGGGAACGAATGGCACGGCTCGGAGAGCTGGCGCCGGAATCTGCAAGTGATATAAAGCAGGAGAGTTTAGTGAAAACTGAAGTACACTCCATCATGATCATCAGCAACCCAGCATTTTGTACATTGTAAAAGGTGGGCACCAAAGTTCCATTACATCATAGAACATAAGATGTAAGCTAAAAGCAAAAGATGGGGATAAGTTTGAGACACTACAACAGAAATAGGATTTTAATAAAGTCTTACAATAGGAGAGGGGTGTACTTCCTTTTTTAACAACAGCAAAAATACTATGGTGCTTTGTATATGTACATCTTCAAGTGCACATCTATAAGTGCAGAAGGCCAGTACTACAGCCCTCTATGATATAGCATTTATTGTGCACATCTCCTGCAGGACTTAACAGACGTAAAATGCTTCTTTAATAGTGAAATTAATTTCTTAGGGAACACAATGTGGTAATACCCAAATGTATTAAGCCACAGACTTGTAGGTCATAGATTTGCTCCTGCAATTCTACATATGGATCCCTACCTTAGGAGGCAGAGTGGAAGCTTAAGTGATTTACAACCATTTTATTGAACTCTGAAGTAACTATGGATCTGTTTAAAAAAGTTATTTACACATACATAGGATATACAGCACAGAAACAGGCCATTCGACCCAACCAGTCCATACCGGCGTTTATGCTCCACTCGAGCCTCCTCCCGTCTTTCCTCATCTAAATCTATCAGCATAACCCTCTATTCCCTTTTCCCTCATATGCTTATCTAGCCTCCCCTTAAATGCATCTATATTATTCGCTTTAACCACTCCCTGTGGTAGCGAGTTCCACATTCTCACCATGTATGAGAAGGGTAACTGAAGGTTATAGTGATTTTAATAGCATTGCTTAATTTTTCAAAGATGTAAGAGAAGGAACTTAGAGTTCCTTAAAGTAAGCAGGTGGTGGGAGGGGGAGATACCCATGATAGAATAATTACATGTGGACTTTGGATGGAGCTGAGGCCAAATAGCCTTTTCTCATTCCAAACTTTGTTACCTTCTTAAGCACATAAGTGCAACAAGTCCTCAGTAATAAACTGCAAGTTATGGCTTGATAAACTCATGGTAATTACATCATTAATTGTTCAGCATCAGTGTCATCACACATCAATGACACAAGAGCATACTTGACAGTGTCAACATTGAGAGCTGCTGCCAGGATGAACAAGAACCCAAAGCGGACTGAAGCCACTGTAGAGTAGATATCATGAATTTGCACTCCCAGCACCGAGCCTCTCACTCCAGGAGCGCTTATTGGGAATCTGAAAAAGCAACCCTTATGTAATATTTTAAAAATAACAAGTACCATAGAATCATTCAAGGTTGTAATATATTCTTGGGGGTTGAGGCGAGTTATAAACTTTGCCTTTTCAGTTTATGACATCATCTGAACTTCTCGATTAGATTACTGCCTTGTAATCATTCTCATGCATCCATTATTCACTTATATATGAGAGAACTAGTGTAATCTAATATAACAATGTACAAGAATGCTATATATTTTTATAATGTATACTAGGCAGTGAACTTACCAATAACCTGAACAGGCTGGGGGTGAAACTGGTCTTGGGCAGTATTGCAAAACGGGCAAGAGTGAATCGGTAGCCTGCTTTGGACCAAGCCCAATTTTCCTTTCCAGTGGCTTCAGTTTCTCGGGGTGTAAAACAGGCTGCCGATTCACTATCGCCCATTAGTACTACAGCCCGAGACCAATTTCACGGCCGTTATTTCTAGCTATATCCACACCAGTTTTGGGTCCATTTATCTTTATGTTGGCAGCAGCTTTAAATGCAGACAGCAACTACTCTACGCTAATATGTGATGATGCTCCCGCAAGAAGACAAGGAATTAACATAGAATTCTTGTTGGCTGCTTACTTAGGTTTTACCAGTTTCCAGCTGAGTTTAGAAAATACTCATGGATAGAATCAGGAAATTCTTATCATATCTCAATAAATATAGGAAATGACTAAGTGTACTTGCTGACCTAGGATCCATTGGGTAGGCATTCTCTGGAATGGGCTGGGTGGTAGGCAGATGAGCTGGAAAACTTCTGTCCGGTTTGGGAGTTGCTGCAGGATTAGGTGACCCATGGTGCAAGGGGGATACTGGCGTGCTGGATGGGGTTGGCGGATTAGAGGGTTTCAATCCTGCAGGTGGCTTCTGATCGTAGGCACTAGAGAAAGATAAACAAGCCCACAAATAAAATAAAAGATAACAGGACAAAATGTGTTACTCCTCTGTGCCACTGTCTGGAGACCAGTAATATCAAAAGATAATTTTACCTTGGTTTGGGCTCTGGGTTAGATGTGGAGAGAAGGACCTACATATGTCACTCCCCCACATACTTAGACATAAGGTGGAGCCAATCCCCATGCAGGACAACTGCTGAAATAAAAGCTACTGTTCCGCTCGTGCCAGTCCGTTTTAAGCATTTAAGCAGAATGCATGCATGTCAAGCAGGCCTGCTTGAAAATCTGGTATTGAGCTGGTCTTGCATTATGGCACTACTTTGTAGCTTGACATAAGCACACTGATGCCCTGAAACACCTCAGTGTCTTTACAAAGTCAATCGAGAAGTTCGGAGTACCGTCATCAGTTTGGGAGAACCAGAAAAAATTGGGTCTTTGCTGATATCAGATGAAGACACAGAGATGCGTTTACTGTGAGTTAGGAGTTTACAGCACTACTGAAATGCGAAAGACCTATAGACTCCTTCCTGATCTCTCCTCTCGCATTTTAAAAAGTGTACGATGGTAAGATTCACTTTTTAATTATACCACAGGATGGTGGGAAATCTGCCGGAACAAATTAAACCAAGTTACTGCACAAGCTTGATTTACCTAAGATCAATCCTGAGCTCAAATCCTATATACCGGGAACTAGATCAAGCAATGTTCAGCTCAGCTGCAAGTGTTTACAACTAGGGTTTAAAATACCTGGCAATTTTTAAGGAAGAGGGAGTGGTTCTGCTTTAATGGGGAAAAAAAGTCAAATAAGTGACTATACCAGGAATTGTGTCATCTACAATGGCAGGAATGCAACATGAGGTTACTGGGCAGAGGTAAGAAAATGTAAGGCCTTGAAGCTGCTACTCTAAATGAAGATCATAGTTCCAATAAAATGTTGGTGCTGACAGACGCACTTCCTGTAATATTGGAGAAATCCATTGGAAAAGTTAACTTCACATAGTCAGACAACTTATTCTTCACATGGTGGCCAAGAATACCTTGTTAGCAATTAAAATTAACTGCAGTGTACATATCTTAGTACCATCTCAGTAAAAAAAAAGCTTGGTTCAAAAAATACACTGGGAACCCACGTGCTAACCCTGCCAGAGTATCTGGGGTCAGCGAAGGTTCTTTTCACAGCCCTGGCCAGGTGCCTGTCTTGGGTTCCACCTTCCATAAACTTGAGCTCATCCAAAACTCTGCTGCCCGTGTCCTAACTCGCACCAAGTCCCGTTCGCCCATCACCCCTGTGCTCGCTGACCTACATTGGCTCCTGGTTAAGCAACGCCTCAATCTTAAAATTCTCATCCTTGTTTTCAAATCCCTCCATGGCCTCGCCCCTCCCCATCTCTGTAATCTCCTCCAGCCCCACAACCCTCTTGAGATATCTGCGCTCCTCCAATTCTGGCATCTTGAGCATCCCCGATTTTAAACACTCCACCATTCACGGCTATGCCTTCAGCTGCCAAGGCCCTAAGCTCTGGAAATCCCTCCATAAACCTCTCCACCTCTCTTTCCTCCTTTAAGACGCTCATTAAAACCTACTTCTCATCTGCCTTAAAATCGCCTTATGTGGCTCGGTGTCAGATTTTGTTTGATAACACTCCTGTGAAGCGCCTTGGGATGTTTTACTACGTTAAAGGCGCTATATAAATGCAAGTTGTTGTTGCCTGCCTGTTCTACGAGGCCAAGCCAAAGTCAGTCTGCTCTGGGAAATGTGTGGGGAGGAGGCCAGGCACCAGCCCCCCCACACACACCCAAACCAGAAGGAAAATTGCAGCACCCTACCAGCTTCCTTTGAAATCAATGGAATGGCAAACATCTTTAGGGTACAGACTACATCCCAAACCTAGACCCACAAGGTGGGCCTCACATCTGCCTTGCTGGGACCAGTATACTTCTTTCTTCTTGGTGTACTAGCCATTACTGCATATCCAGGTCAACCTGAGGCCAGGATGCGAGAGTCCCTGCTCCAAGCCACGCCCCCTCTGATGATAGTCGCCGGAATTTTCTTTACCTGGGCGGGTTGGGTGCGGGCAGTCGGCGTGACGGGCTGCGACCCCATTCTTGCTTCCATCCTGCTGCAGAAATCGATTTTGTGCTAATGGGGCCTATTAAGCCCGCCCTGCGCATTACCCGGCCCTATTAAATAGTGCGGGTCTGATGACGCATTTTCAGCTGGGATATTTAAAGGAACCATGGCCACATTGCATCTGAAGGTTCATCTATGATAGTGCAGTGACTGCACTGGAGGCTTTGATTACTCCAAACACTTGGAAACATGACTGCACAGAGGCAGACGGCTGCACCCAGGTTCTCCGATGACTCCCTCCATATGTTTGTGGAGGGAGTGAGATCACGCAGGGAGGTCCTCTTCGCTTCAAATGGGTGGAAGAGACCTCCCCAGGAGACAGAGAGAGTCTGGCTCCAAATTGCAGAGGAGGTGAACAGCAGGGATGTGTTCAGGAGGACCTGGGTGCAGTGCTAGAAACGTTTCAATGATCTCATTAGATCAGGAAAGGTGAGTACAAAACCACACTCAAATTCATCCTGCTGTGCCTCTCATCACATCGCCATCACTCTGCCTTCCCAACCCTACTCCTGCACATCCATACTCACACCAACATACCTTGCACATCCACCCATCCCTCTCTCTCTGCATTATCACATCCCCATCTTAGCAGCCACCCCTCACACTCATCCTAATGCAATCATACCAACTAACAACACACAAGGAGGCCACTTGGCATTGTCACCCACTCCATTATAGTCTCCCTCTAAAGATGTTACCCATCCATTCCTTACACTCATTCCATCGCTCTCACTCAATCTTCTCTTCTTTCCCTCCTTGCAGGAAAAGAGAACCCACAATAAGAGGGAGAGGGAAACAACTGGGGGTGGAGCTCCATCATTTACCACCCTCACAACAGCAGAGGAGGCTGCGTTAGAAGTATCGGGAGTCACCGAGCAGCTGGAAGTGGGAGACGGAGAGAGGGGGACATCTCAGCGAACTGGTGACAGAATTACTTATCATACAGCTACATGGTATACATCATATGGGGACTGATGTCATCAGCTACTGAATGGTTATCATGTGCATAATGGTATCTGTACCCATTCTTCATATGGCACATCTAACTCATCTCTTTACTCTCCCACGGGTCCATCAAGAGCCCCCCGCCCAACCTCACTGTCCAGGAGGAAGAGGAAGACGACTCCTCAGAGTAGCCTCCAGCATCTGAGGGCGCACCGTCACCAGACATAAGTGCACCCAGCACCAGCGCAGAGATGCCCACCTGGGTGAGTGCCATGCGAGATAGAGTAGTGTTGTCACTGGGTCTGTCACAAGTCACAAGTGAGCAAGAGCAGATGGTGGAGACAGGGACAGCAGTGGAGACTCCTCGCCGGAGGGCACAGGACGCTCCCAGCTCTGCTCAGCTGCATGCAGACATTGAGTCGCTGGGGCCATTCAGAAAGAGGGCGACCTTGGAGGTGCAGGAAGAAGTGCAGGGGGCTCTGACAGGTTTTGTGATTGTGATGTCTATAATTGTTCAGAGAATGGAGGAGTCCACCTCCAACATGAGCAGCACCATGTCGCAGGCGATGGCGACTGTAGGCTCTTCCATGGAAAGGATGGCCACCTGCATGGAGCAGCTAATGCGCCACTCACAGGAGCACATGGTCTCTATGGAGAATAGATGACTATGTATGGAGAATAAATGGCAGACGCTCATAGACCTCCTGTCTAGGAGGGATGTCAGCATAGACGTGGGTCCTCATGGCCCCACTGATGAGCAGCAAGGTGCTCTCCAGCTACTTGCTAGCAGGGAAGTGCGGGTGGCCCATGAATGGGTTGACGGTGAGAGGGGACATCTCAAAGTGCTTTGAGAGGAGCCCACACTTCCATGTGCCCTCTCACCGTCAATCCATTCATGGGCCACCAGCACTTCCCTGCTAGCAAGGAGCTCCCTCGTTGCCTCCCCCAGTCAGAGCCCCAGATGCCTCCTCGGACAGCGATGGCCGAGTCTGCCCCTGCACAGTCGCAGGAGGAGCAGACTTTGGCGGGGCCATCAGTGGCTCCAAAACCCAGAGGACGTCCGCCAAAAGCAGTCTAAGCAGTCACAGCAGGGAAGTGAGCAGGCTGCCTCTACCTCTGTTGGAGCCACAGGGGTAGCACCTCGTAGAAGCACACGTAATAGAAAGATGAAACAAGTAGATTCACAAGGGTAGCCTCTTGGGTGTTTTATTCAATGTTAATGTAAAGTTTCCGTTAATGTAAGTTTCCGTTAATGTGATCTCAACCATAAAAATCTTTTACTTTCACCACTTTCCGGTCTTGGACAAATCTGTATGCACCTTTGGAAGTGACTTAGTGAGTTGCTGTGAATGGTGAGACATAATGGTACCTCCAGCAATGGTGGTCAGTGTGAAAGGAATGGCCTGGTCATTGTAGGGATGCTTTATGGTGTTCATGTGGGGTGGTGCCAACCTGGCGCAGCATGGGGTGTACAGCATCAAGTGAAGTAAATCTGGCCATGGTGAAGCCATCCCTGGCCTCCTGGGCAGCAATCTGCTCGGGTGCTGGTGGTTTCTGGGCCGCAGGCTCCTCCAGCTCCTGCTACTCCTCGTCTTCCAGCTGATGCTCCTCCTCCTCCTGCTCTGAAGAGGCTGTGCGCTCAGTGCCTTGCTCCTCATGCAGCGCTAATCCTCGCTGCTGCGCTATGTTGTGCAGGGCGCAGCAGACCACGACGATTCTGGAGACAGAATCAAAGTCAAAATCCTGGAACTCCCTCCCTAACAGCACTGTGGGAGTACCTTCACCACACGGACTGCAGCGGTTCAAGAAGGCAGCTCACCACCACCTTCTCAAGGGCAATTAGGGATGGGCAATAAATGCTGGCCTTGCCAGCGACGCCCACATCCCATAAAACAAATGAAATGTTTTTTTTTTAAATGCCATGTCCTACTAACTGCACCACTAGCCTCAGCCACTGCTCAATGTACCACACCTCCATCACTCACCTACCAACAATCTCTATCAATCAGGACTCATAACTAACATTCATAGCTTCGCCTCACCCTCACACACTTAGCACTGCTGCAAGCCTCACACTCACATCTCACAGTTTGCACAGACTGCCAGCTATTCAACCATGAGAGCCACATCAGCCAAACAGATTGCACCACACTCACTGACCACTGACACTCTTTCCCTCTTTCTTGCAGGACAAGGTGGCACACAACTAGAGGCCAACAGGCGGGAACAGGTGCGCCTGCATATCCTAACCACCATGGAGGAGACGGTGTTGGCCATTATTGGAACGGTCATTGCTGAGGCCATGGCCAGCACCTGCTGGAACCATTGAAAATGATAGTTCCTCATACGTAATCCCCCTTCTGACATCCCACTTCCTCCTCATTCCACAAACTCTTCTGATTTACAAAGTTCCGGATGGTCTAAGCATGCACCTCTTACTTCCCCACCAACTCCCCTCACCACAACCTTATCCTTGTGCCTTTCTTCTTTCAGATACCCAAGAACTGCAGCCTGCCCAGTAAGTAGTGGAAGAACAAGAGGACAGTGTTGATGAAGACACAATGTCACTCGATTTAACACGCGCAGCCACCAGTTCTGATACTGACACTGCGTGTAATTTAGGGGATAGCATAGAGGTGGGATCTATAAGTGGTGAGTCACTGGGCATGAGTGGCCTGCAGCCAGAGCAGGGGGCAATGATAGCGCAGCTGCCAGCTCGCCGGAGGGCGAGGTCATACACGAGTTCTGCTGTAGAGGGCTCAAATGAGGACTTCCGTGGGGCAGGCTACAGAAGAAGGCTGACAGATATGCACAATGAAATGCTTGGTGCATTGGGAAGCCTGCCAGAAAGCCTGCATGCAATGTCAAGCAGCATGGAGGAGTCTGGCACCAACTTGGCCCGGGGCTTTGCGCAGAGCTTGAAGCCCATCCTTTCCAGCTTGGAAGTGGCGGCCAACTCCATTAGCACACTTGTGGACCCAACCATGATGCAGCGTCTGATGGCTGGTTTTTCAGCTTCCATTGCAGCAGAAGCAGAAGCCACCCAACGTCCAAGTGCTGCAATGGAAGCTTAGACTGTAGTCATGCAAGCTCAGCTTGCTGTCAGGCAAGTTCAGACTGCTGCCATCATGGCTCTGGATTACAGTGTTCAAAGGGGTTTACAGGGTTATCACAGCAGTCCAGCAATCTGTCCTCCAACAGATTACTAGGATTGCTGAGGCACCGCCCCAGGGGAATGGCAGTGGCTCCATGGAGCATGAACCTGCTGTCCTCTCTCAGGAAGACAGCATTTGTCCTCCCACCACTGCCACTCCGCCAGTGCCCTTGCTGTTGCCTGTCAGCCAGCCCAGTCTGCTGCCGTCCATGCCAAGATGGTGCAGTCCACAGCCGGGCCTTCTAGGTCCAGAGCTGCTCGAGGTCATCCTGCAAGGCCATCTGCAGTCTCCTCCACTGGGTTGCGCACCGGAGTCATGAGCCATAGAATCATAGAATGGTTACAGCACAGAAGGAGGCCATTTGGCCTGTTGAGCCTGTGTTGGCTCTCTGCAAGGGCACTTCAGCTAGTCCCACTCCCCCGCCCTTTCCCCCTAGCCCTGCAAAATTTTTTCCTTCAGGTATTCATGCAATTCCATTTTGAAAGCCACAATTGAATCTGCCTCCAGGCAGTGCATTACAGATCACAACCACTCGCTGCGTTAAAAAGTTTTTCCTCATGTCGTCTTTGGTTCTTCTGCCAATCACCTTAAATCTGTGTCCTCTGGTTCTCGATCCTTCCATCAATGGGAACAGTTTCTCTCTTTCTACTCTGTCTAGATCCCTCATGATTTTGAACACCTCCATCAAATCTCCTCTCAACCTTCTCTGCTCTCAGGAGAACAACCCCAGCTTCTCCAGTCTATCCACGTAACTGAAGTCCCTCACCCCTGGAATCATTCTTGTAAATCTTTTCTGCACCCTCTCTAAGGCCTTCACATCCTTCCTAAAGTGCGGTGCCCAGGATTGGACACAATACTCCAGGTTGAAGCCGAACTAGTGTTTTATTTCATCATAACTTGCTGCTTTTTTACTCTGTGCCTCTGTTTATGAAGCCCAGCATCCCGTATGGTTTTTTAACCGCTTTCTCAACCTGCCCTACCACTTTCAACAATTTGTGCACATATACCCCCAGGTCTCTCTGTTCATGCACCCTCTTTAGAATTATACCCTTTAGTTTATATTGCCTCTCCTCGTTCTTCCTACCAAAATGTATCACTTCACACTTTTCTGCGTTAAATTTCATCTGCCACATGTTTGCCCATCTCACCAGCCTTTCTATGTCTCTTGAAGTCCATCAATATCCTCCTCACTGTTCACTATACTTCCAAGTTTTGTGTCATCTGCAAATTTTGAAATTGTACCCTGTACACCCAAGTCCAAGTCATTAATATATATCAAGAAAAGCAGTCCCTGGGGAACACCACTGTGTACCTTCCTCCAGTCTGAAAAACAACCGTTCACCACTACTCTCTGTTTCTTGTCACTTAGCCAATTTCGTATCCATGCTGCCACTGTCCCTTTCATTCCATGGGCTTCAACTTTACTGGCAAGCCTATTATGTGGCACTTTATCAAATGCCTTTTGGAAGTCCATGTACACCACATCAACCACATTGCCCTCATCAACCCTCTCTGTTACCTCATCAAAAAACTCAATCAAGTTAGTTAAACACGATTTGCCTTTAACAAATCCGTGCTGGCTTTCCTTAATTAATCCACACTTGTCCAAGTGACTGTTAATTTTGTCCCGGATTATTGTTTCTAAATGTTTCCCCACTACCGAGGTTAAACTGAATGAAGGCACCATGACTGCCAGGATACCGGGCATTAACCTGCATGATTTGCTGCCTATGGTTGCACACTAGCTGGACGTTGAGGGAGTGGAATCCCTTTCGGTTCCGGTATATGGCATAGTTGACATGCCGCGCCCGCAAAGCGATGTGCGTGCAGGCAACGGCACACTACATCATGGGGAAGCCTCCAATCCTAGCGAAGCCGCATGCTTGCTCTTCCTGCTGTGCTCTTCCAAGAGAGAATGAAATCTAGTCAGCTCTCTTTGACATCCCTTACATAACAGTGGACAGCAAACTGAGAGATGTTGCAAATATCTCCAGCTCCAGCCTGGAAGGAGCCAGACATCTAAAAGTTCATCGCCATGGTCACCTTCACAGCCACTGGCAATGCAGTCCCTTGCCCTGCTCTGAGGTTGCAGTTGTGGCTGTAGCAGCTGGCAGATTTAAGTGAGGATGTCTTTACTGAAGCGCAGATGTCTCACACATTGTTCCTCACTGAGGTTCAGGTAGGAGAATTGCTCCCTGAACACCCTGGGTGGATATGGCCTCCTGCTGAGAGCCCTTCTCCCCCTCCCCCTCCTCCTCCTCCCTCTTCCAGCAGCTTGTCCTGCTCTGCGTGGCCTCTGTTCATTCTCCAAGTCATGCTGCATTCCATGGGGAAGGCCTACAATGCACCCATGCCTGGCAGCAAGTGGTCTGTGCAGAAGCCTTGAAGTCAGCAAAAAGTCCTTCAGCACATACCACACCACTCCCTGTAGACTTTTACAACTTAAAATAACTATAGAAAGCACCAAACACTTGTAGAATCCTAGCAACAGCCAGAAGAAATCAACCAGCAACTAACCTATAAGTAGTTGATGATTGCTTTAAATAGCGCTGGTGGGGTTCCTTCCTGCTGCTGATCGCGTGTTCAGCTGTGCGAGCTTAAGAGAGGGCATTGGCTGGAGCGTGGAGCTTCAAAATGGCACCGCTGGCGTCAAATCAGCACTGCACTGCATACTTGTGGTAGACGTTCACTGCGCGCGTGCTAGCCCCCTCACCAATATGGCGTCTGGCGTGATTTGCCCCACAAGTGTGCACGTGCACGGCGGACAGCATTTTGGTGCTCTCAGGGCACTCGTAGCACCCCAAAAACGGATGCCAACGACCTGAATTTTGCACTGTACATTTTTAAACATCTTACAGATGTTCAAGTGATTGTTGCACAAATCTTCATCAGGATCTCTCACTTGAACTCCATTCCCCCATAAATAATTAAATCTTAAGTTTCATGTTTGGTTTTTCCTTGAAGACAAACTCAATATGTTATTTGAACAAACACATTGATGCATTTTTATCGAGCAGTTTGTTTGCAACAATGTCTTTTAAGTTGTTAAAAAGGTGTTGATGATGGATGGCAACCAATGAAAGATTTTCATTTCAGGACAATCATTAAAACTCTGCTGAACCTATGGATGTGCCAGAAAGACTACAGTCCACCGTCAGTTCACCTACTTTGAATCCATTTAGCCTGCCACACTTGTGCCAAGATGAGCATGCCACAAAAGTGGTATTTGCAGCATACGAGACAAAACTGGCAACGTAAACTTGGCTATACTATGCATTCTGATTTCAGATCATAATAGTACACAACACTCTCCTTTCAAGCTACAGTATAGCAGATATAGGCAATGAACACACTGGGATAACAATGGAGAGAACAGGAGTGTGCACCAAAAAATCTCTATATAATATTAAGAACATAAGAAATAGGAGCAGGAGTCGGCCATTTGGCCCTTCGAGCCTGCTCTGCCATTCAATAAGATCATGGCTGATCTTCTACCTCATCTTCACTTTCCTGAACTATTCCCATATCCTTTGATTCCCTTAATATTCAAAAATCTACCGATCTCTGTCTTGAATATACTCAACGACTGAGCCTCCACAGCACTCTGGGGTAGAGAATTCCCAAGATTCACCACCCTCTGAGTGAAGAAATTTCTCCTCATCTCAGTCCTAAATGGCCGACCCCTTATTCTGAGACTGTGACCCCTGGTTCTAGACTCCCCAGCCAGGGGAAACATCCTCCCTGCACCTACCCTGTCAAGCCCTGTAAGAATTTTGTATGTTTCAATGAGATCACCTCTCATTCTTCTAAACGCTAGAGAATATAGGCCTAGTCTACTCAATCTCTCCTCATAGGACAATCCCCCCATCCCAGCAGCAGCCCCGAAGCAGCAGTTTCTGTTCCTGCAAGCCGAGAAATAAATAAGCAAATATTTTTGCCTTCAGAAAAAAGAAAATCACATCTAACAGCCAGGAATATCAGTAGACTCACCAAATATTCTTAATGGATTATCTTACCTGACATTATACAGGCACTTTTCCCCATAACTGAACTTGAAAGGTTGTTCATGGCTGCAGGCAGTGCTCAGCTCAGAACAGGGACTCTGCGGTTCCTTCTTGATTTTTAGAGGGAGGCCATGAAAAGCCACTGCAATGAGAGAAAAAGAGAGTGTGAAAAAGAGTGCCCTGTTAGATCTTTACATGTTTTCAAAGAAATCCAAAAGAGAGGCTTTTTATTCCCCCGCCACCCTCCCTCATCCCATCAGCCATTACCAGTCCTTTGGTAGTGGTCACTTTAAGGTGGTGTTGCCACACACTGTTGATTTTGTTTGGATCCCACGGCCAGTATTTCAAATGGCGACTTAACTGGACATGGACAAGCCAGTGATGACGTACACTAGGGTAATGGCTAAATATAGTAGCTTGCGCATTTGGGACAACACACCAATGAATACCTAGACAATCCAAATGTTCACAAGGATACAATTTTAAACAGTTACTGTACATACCAAAATAGTTTATTCCGCTGAGATTTACGTTTCTATACAAACATCTGCTGCCAAATGTTTCACTGCAAAATATTTAGAATACATTACTTAAATAGTCATGATTTTATGATCCTTGTTGCACAACAGGCAAAGTGTGTATACTTGGAATTAATAACAGTCCAGTTGAACAGATGGTCTGACTTGATTGTGCCTTTTATCTGTGTTAGGCCAAGAAACCACTCACACAATTGTTTGCAGTTTATGTCATCTCGCATATGCAACCATGTAATATAAAGAATCTGACACCATTTCTCATGTCCACACATTTTAATTACTACATTGTGATTTTATATATATATGTGAATCCATACAGTATTGACAACGGGCAGAGGTCATTGCTTTCATATTGAAAAGTAGATGATATACAGACACTCACTGGAGAAGCCAAAGAAGCCATTCAGTTAAAATGTACAATGTTCAGGATTTCAAGTTGGAGGGGATTAGTCTGGATGAGTGGCAATGCCCTTCCTCTGACACCACGCCAATTGGGACGTATCTTTAGATTTACAGCAGGTCCCCCACATTGAAAAGCCTAAAAATCTCTGACATGAAGCAATGTGTGGGACGAGAAACAATTATCTGAAACTAGGAATGCGCATCATATTAAAAAGTTTGGGGAGGAAATGTACTCATTTTGAAAGGCACTTATTTTTTCCATGTCTCTCAAACCCTCCATTTCCTCTGTGCTATTAGACTGCTTGTCCAACATCTAGGATGAGGCACAAGTTTCTTTAGCTAAATATTAGGAATACTGAAGCCATAGTCTTCAGCTGGTAGCACAAGCTCTATGCTCACAAATAACTCCATCCGTCTCCCTTGCCACTGTCTCAAACTGAACCAGATTGTTTGTAACCTTGGTGTCCTGTTGACCTCGAGCTGAGTTTCTGTCCACATAACCTCTCCATCATGAAGACCATCTCTTCCACCTCAGTAACATCTCCCGCCTTCACCCCCACCTCAGTAACATCTCTCGCCTTCACCCCCACCTCAGTAACATCTCCCGCCTTCACCCCACCTCAGTAACATCACCCGCCTTCACCCCCACCTCAGTAACATCTCCCGCCTTCACCCCCACCTCAGTAACATCTCCCACCTTCACTCCCACCTCAGTAACATCTCTCGCCTTCACCCCACCTCAGTAACATCACTCGTCTTCACCCCCACCTCAGTAACATCTCCCACCTTCACCCCCACCTCAGTAACATCTCCCGCCTTCACCCCCACCTCAGTAACATCTCTCGCCTTCACCCCCACCTCAGTAACATCTCCCGCCTTCACTCCCACCTCAGTAACATCTTCCGCCTTCACCCCCACCTCAGTAACATCTCTCGCCTTCACCCCCACCTCAGTAACATCTCCCACCTTCACCCCCACCTCAGTAACATCTCCCACCTTCACCCCACCTCAGTAACATCACCCGCCTTCACCCCCACCTCAGTAACATCTCCCACTGAAACTTTTATTGATGCCTTTTTTACCTCCAGACTCAATTACTCCAAAGCTCTCCTGTTCAGCCTCCTAACATCCACCCTCTGTAAATTTAAACTCATCCAAAACTCTGCTGCCCCATCCTATCCCTCACCAAGGCCCACTCGCCCATCACCCTGCCCTCACTGTCCAACATTGGTCCCCAGTCCTACACCAAATTTAAAATTCCCATCCTTATGTTTATCTCTCTTCATGCTTCACCCCTCTCTATCTCTGTAACCTCTTCCAGCCCTACAACAACCCCCCTCCCGAACTCTCCATTCCTTAGGCATCTTGAGCATCCCCTTTACCCTTTACCCCACCATTGGCAGCCGTGCCTTCAGCCACCTAGGCTCCACGATCTGGAATTCCCCCCTAAATCCTTTCACCCCTCCACCTCCCTCTCATCCTTTAAGACCCTCTCAAAACCCATCTCTTTGACCAAGCTCTTGGTTGCTCCTTCTAATATCTCCTTCTTTGGCTCGGTGCCCATTTTTTACATAAGAACATGAGAACGTAAGAATTAGGAGCAGGAGTAGACCACACGGCCCCTCGAGCCGACTCCACCATTCAATAAGATCATGGCTGATCTTCGACCTCAACTCCACTTTCCCACCCAGTTAGAAAAGCCAAGAATTCCCCAGACAAAAACCTCGGTGGTGTATTTTAAAAAAGCGTATAGTAGTGAAAGCAGGAGTATGACTTAGAGCTGTTGTGACTGTATGACAGGTGGATAAATATTCTACTCCCTGGCACAGTCATCCCTAATGACGCAAGTGCTACAGGATACAGTATACAAAAATACAAAAACAAACACGCTTGTTCCAGCATCCGTCAGGGGTTAAAATAACTGCCTGCTTAGAGGTTACATTAAGTAGTACAGTACTGGTAGGAATCTCTAACACTCACAAGCACAAATGAATGCGGCACATTAATTTATGCAATTTACTTTACCTTCCCACATGTACTCAGTGCATGTAAGAGGCTGTTAAGTACTAAATTATTCCTGATCAAATCTCAATCATCTGGAGTCACGATCAACGCTAACTAAATTACATTCACTGAACATGGCTCCAGACTACAACTGCCTGAGCTGCTTTGCAAGTTTTACTCTGCCTATTTCACATGGGACCCACACTGTTGCTTAGATGCTGGCTACTAAAAAGCAGGATGAGCTTCAGATTTGAGTTTGGAACTCGGTTCCCCCCCCGCCAGATGCACCACTCAGACTGAGATTCAACAGCATCAGCTTGCATTTCTATAGCAACTTTAACATGCTGAAACGTCTCAAGGTTCCTTCAGGACCGGATTTTTCTTCAGTGTGCGTCACGGGCAGCGTGGTCACCCGCAAAGACTGAATTGATCCAGCTGGACAAATCCAACAGTATCCATATCCAAACATCAGCCAATTTGCACTTTGGTCTGAATTTCAGAGCTCAATACAGCCAGAAAGGAATTATGGCTCATTAGCAAATGGCACTGCTCTTTAGTGGTTGGTAGGACTGTATAAATGGTTATCAATTCCACTCTATTTCTCACTAAAGAAGTCAGGATTTTAGATAGCTAATTTCCATATATAAAACTATTACTAATTATTTAGCAAATTTCAAGCATAAATAGAGGATTACTAGTAATTGATTTCTCTAACGGTGAGAAAGTGTCTATCACTTATTCAGACCTATGCAAGAAGAACAAAAAAATCACTCAAAGATTTCGTAAACATTTTAGCCACTCCTCCCCATGTGGTAAGTGCAATGGTATTTGCCGGTCAAGATTGATATTTTGCCCCTCCTTCCATTCATTAGCACAGATATTAGGAGACTGGTGCAGGGCTTAATGGGGAAACTAAACAGAAGAGGCAGATTCTGAGGATACTCAGCAAAGCAATGTCACAATTAAACTCGGAAATATGCAAACAAGGACTGGCTAAAGGACTACCTGTGTGTACGCAAACAATAAAGATTTTGGTTCAAATGAAAAAATGTTAATAAAAGTGGGATCAGCTAATATTTCTATCTTTCACCAGACCTAGGCCTAAAAATTCGGTTGCATTGCGCCTCCCGTTAGCGCCCTAAGGGCGCTAACGGGGTGCAAAACAACTAGCGCCCTGGCGCGGCGCCACCAATGCCTCCCGTGAAATTCAGCGGGAGGCTAGCGGTGGCAGTAAACGTTAGTGCCCCGCCGCCGGCGATGACGTCATTGCCGAGCGCAGCGCCCCGGCCGTGATCTTCGGTAGCGCCGCCTGACTTACCACCGGACGCTATAACCGACGGGTTCAGGGGGGCCTACCAGCAGCCGGGGCGGCGCTAATTAAAGGCGAGGTGCAGGGCGGCCATTTTTGTTGCTGGCCGCCTGCCAGCACCTGCCCCCGTTGTCTTCCCCGGCCTCCTGACCAGCACCCCGTGGAGTGCAGGATGCGCTCATTAACCCGGCACTTCTCTGAGTGCCGGGCTCTTTTGCCGGCACTCCGATCTCTGGTGGCCCAGCTGGGCCCCGGGTCATGCTGCGCAAGGCCCCTCCCATTTAAGAAGGGGAGGAAGGCCTGCAGTAACGCGGTGCGACGTAGCGCCGTGATATTCCCTCGCAGCGCCCCACTAATTTTTTTAGCCCCAAAGGGGGCGCGACTCAATTTTCCCCCCCCTAGTTTCTCAGTAGACAGGTCCAGGAAAGTCTAGCGGGTTGGATTTTTTTTTTATTCGTTCCTGGAATGTGGGCATCACTGGCAAGGCCAGCATTTATTGCCCATCCCTAATTGCCCTTGAGGAGGTGGTGGTGAGCCGCCTTCTTGAACCGCTGCAGTCCGTGTGGTGATGGTACTCCCACAGTGCTGTTAGGGAGGGAGTTCCAGGATTTTGACCCAGCGACGATGAAGGATTGGCGATATATTTCTAAGTCAGGATGGTGTGTAACTTGGAGGGGAACTTGGAGGTGGTGGTGTTCCCATGTGCCTGCTGCCCTTGTCCTTCTAGGTGTTAGACTTCAGGGGTTTTGGAGGTGCTGTTGAAGAAGCCTTGGCGAGTTGCTGCAGTGTATCTTGTAGGTGGTACACACTGCAGCCATGGTGCGCCGGTGGTGGAGGAAGTGAATGTTTAAGGTGGTGGATGGGGTACCAATCAAGCGGGCTGCTTTATCCTGGATGGTGTCGAGCTTGAATGTTGTTGCAGCTGCACTCATCCAGGCAAGTGGAGAGTATTCCATCACACACCTGACTTGTGCCCTGTAGAAGGTGGAAAGGCTTTGGAGAATCAGGAGGTGAGACACTCGCCTCAGAATACCCAGACTCTGACCTGCTCTTCTAGCCACAGTATTTATGTAGCTGGTCCAGTTAAGTTCATGGGCAATGGTGCCCCCCCCCCCCCAGGATGTTGATGGTGGGGGATTTGGCGATGGTAATACTGTTGAATGTCATGGGGCGGTGGTTAGACTCTCGCTTGTTGGAGATAGTCATTGCCTGGCACTTGAGTGGTGCGAATGTTACTTGCCACTTATCAGCCCAAGCCTGAAAATCGTCCAGGTCTTGCTGCATGCGGGCATGGACTGTTTCATTATTTGGGGAGTTGCGAATGGAACTGAA
The DNA here is from genome assembly GCA_030390025.1 of Squalus acanthias. NCBI lineage: Eukaryota > Metazoa > Chordata > Chondrichthyes > Squaliformes > Squalidae > Squalus > Squalus acanthias. The sequence continues at coordinate 92,936,181 of CM059428.1, read as the reverse complement.
ACTGTGCAATCATCAGCAAACATCCCCACTTCTGACCTTATGATGGAGGGAAGGCCATTGATGAAGCAGCTGAAGATGGTTGGGCCTGGACACTGCCCTGAGGAACTCCTACAGCAATGTCCTGTGGCTAAGACAACTGACCTCCGACAACCACAACCATTTTCCTTTGTGCTAGGTATGACTCCAGCCAGTGGAGAGTTTTCCCCCTGATTCCCATTGACGTCAATTTTACAAGGGGTCTTTGATGTCACACTCGGTCAAATGCTGCCTTGATGTCAAGGACAGTCACTCTCACCTCCCATCTGGAATTCAGCTCTTTTGTCCATGTTTAGACCAAGGCTGTAATGAGGTCTGGAGCTGAGTGGTCCTGGCAGAAACCAAGCTGAGCATCGGTGAGCAGGTTATTGGTGAGTAAGTGCCGCTTGACAGCAATGTCGACGACACCTTCTATCACTTTGCTGATGATTGAGAGTAGACTGATGGGGCGGCAATTGGCCGGATTGGATTTGTCCTGCTTTTTGTGGACAGGACATACCTGGGCAGTTTTACACATTGTCGGGTAGATGCCAGTGTTGTAGCTGTACTGGAACAACTTGGCTGGAGGCGCAGCAAGTTCTGGAGCACAAGTCTTCAGCACGATAGCCGGGATGTTGTCGGAGCCCACAGCCTTTACTCTATCCAGTGCACTCAGCCATTTCTTGATATCACATGGAGTGAATCGAATTGGCTGAAGACTGGCTTCTGTGATGGTGGGGACGTCAGGAGGAGGCCGAGATGGATCATTCACTCGGTACTTCTGGCTGAAGATGGTTGCAAACGTTTCAGCCTTGTCTTTTGTACTCGCGTGATGGGTTCCGCCATCATTGAGGATGGGGATATTCGAGGAGCATCCTCCTCCCGTTAGTTATTTAATTGTCCACCACCATTCACGACTGGATGTGGCAGGATTGCACAGCTTTGATCTGATCTGTTGATTGTGGGATCGCTTCCCCAGGTTGGCATCTCATTTTTAGGTACACCTGGTGCTGCTCCTGGCATGCTCTTCTGCACTCCTTGTTGAACCAGGGTTGGTCCCCTGGCTTGATGGTAACGGTAGAGTGAGGGATATGCCGGGGCATGAGGTTACAGATTGTGGTGGAGTACAATTCTGTTGCTGCTGATAGCCCAAAGCATCTCATGGATGCCTAGTTTTGAGCTGCTAGATCTGTTCTGAATCTATCCCATTTAGCTCGGTGGTAGTGCCACACAACACAATGGAGGGTGTCCTCAGTGTGAAGATGGGTCTTTGTCTCCACAAGGACTGTTCGGTGGTCACTGCTACCAATGCGGTCATGGACAGATGCATCTGCGACAGGTAGATTGGCGAGGACGAGGTCAAGTAGGTCTTTCCCTTGTGTTGGTTCTCTCACCACCTGCCGCAGGCCCAGTCTGGCAACTATGTCCTTCACGATTCGGCCAGTAGTGGTGCTACCGAGCCACTCTTGGTGAAGGACATTGAAGTCTCCCACCCAGAGTACATTCTGTGCCCTTGCTACCCTCAGTGCTTCTTCCAAGTGGTGTTCAACATGGAGGAGTACTGATTCATCAGCTGAGTGAGGGCAGTAGGTGGTAATCAGCAGGAAGTTTCCTTGCCCGTGCTTGACCTGAAGCCATGAGACTTCATCGGGTCCGGAGTCAATGTTGAGGACTCCCAGGTCACTCCCTCCTGACTGTATACCATTGTACCGCCACCCCTGGTGGATCTATCCTGCCGGTGGGACAGGACATACCCAGGGATGGTGATGGAGGAGTCTGGAACATTGGTTGAAAGGTATGATTCTGTAAGTATGACTATGTCTAGTTTGTGTGACAGCTCTCCCAATTTTGACACAAGTCCTCAGATGTTAGTGAGGAGCACTTGGCAGGGTCGACTGGGCTGGGTGTGCCGTTGTCGTGTCCGAAGTTGATGCCGAGTTCGATGCCGGGTGGTCTGTCTGGTTTTATTGTTATTATTGTTTTCTGTAGTGGTTTGTTACAACTGAGTGATTTGCTAGGCCATTTCGGAGGGCAGTTAAGAGTCAACCACATTGCTGTGGGTCTGGAGTCACATATAGGCCAGACCAGGTAAGGACGGCAGATTTCCTTCCCTAAAGGACATTAGTAAACCCGACAGGTTTTTAACAACAATCCAGTAGTTTCATGGTCACGATTACTTATACTAGCTTTTTATTCCAGATTTATTTTAATTAACTGAATTTAAATTCCCCAGCTGCCGTGGTAGGATTTGAACTCATTAGAGCAGGCCTCTGGGTTACTTGTCCAATGACATAATCTGGGGATGGTAGGATAGGGGTTATGAAGTTAATAGACAGGGTGAGAAACATTAAAGCCCGCCTCCTAATTTTTGGTGCTGGTGACTGTTTTTACAATAACCCAACCAGTCTTCAATTCAACTTTTTTGTCTAACCGGACTTTCAGTTCTGCTTCCTATTTCTGTACACCACAAAATGTTTCTTGTTTTTCTTTTTTTAATTTGCAGCTTTAAAATGCAACTTTGCGATATAGTAAATGATCCTTAAAAATAAGCAAACCAAATTTTGATGATTCTGGTGAGGCCTGTCTGTGTTCATTCGATTGGGTGCAGTTTGAGTCACTCACAGCAATCCTCTCCACTCAGCACATCAGTGTGGGTTTGATTTCTGCTTCCATTGGGCCGAAAATTGATCCCGGGACGCGAGAGTATTCCCACTCCAATTGCCGGTTTTCTGCATGCCCTGCGCATGCGCTGAAAACCGGCAATTGCTCTTCAGAAAAGGGGGCGGGTCCTCGGTGCATCGCGTGCGCGCTACAGGCTGCGCGCACGCTGTGCACTTCATGCTTTGGACGCGCAGGTAAGTAGGGAAGATTTTGGAAATGTAAAAAGGAGGAGTAAGACCCGCTTTTAAGAAGGTAAGTAGTGAATTAAGTATTTTTTTGAATTTTTTTTTACAGGTATATCTTTTTTAGAGACTTTAAAGACAGGTAAGTTTATTTTTATAACTTTTTAAAAGATTTTAAATTTTTTCAAAAATTTAATTTTTTATTTAAAATGGTTAATTTAATTAACTATACTTATTTTATTAATGTGATGGTTTTTTTTTATTTAATTGAGGTTTAGCTGTTATTTTGGGGGGGGGTAAGATTCATAGATTTCACAGCAGGTCTGTGAAACTTATGAATGGAAGATGGTGTGCTGCCATTGGCTCTAACTGAGTCACGTGATCCCACAGCTCGCACGAATTCACTACGCCGCTGGGATACGCAAGCCCAGCACAGCTGATGTCTGGAACATCAAGTTCGTGCGAGCTGGATCTGAAAAAGCACAAGCGAGGTGAGACATCGCGGGGAAGCCTTACCCCCGCGGGAACAGAGCGAGATCAATTTCTGGGCCCATGTTATTTTAAACGTTGCAATGCTTAACTGGGCCACACTCCTACTGCTGCAATAACAGCCTTGACTTGATCCCTCCCATTCCCGGTGCCATACTAGAAAAGGCTTTGGCCTGCTCTCTGGCCTTATTGGTCAGGGGCCTCAGCCTGGTTCCATTGGATCTCATACTATTCCATTAGATTCAGGAGCTTACTTTCTTCCCATTAAGAAATAAGCAGGGAAGAGAGGGGTAGAAAATGGGGAAAGAGTAGTGAGAGGGAAATCAGAAAAGGAGAGAATGAATAATGAAAGGAGAGTGCAAACCAAGAAAGAGTGAGCAAACCAGAAAATGTCAGTTTTGAAGTCAATAGAAAGGAAAATTGGGTGGAATGTATAACGACGGGTGGCCGATCCGATATACCCCATTTTACACTATTGCTGAAAGTTAAAATTATCCCCAATGTGTAGAGGGGCACAGAAGGGAATTTGAAAGAGATAGAGGAGAGAGATAATTTTTCAGGTTTACTACTGTCAGTGCCTGTAGTTAGAGTGGAATGACAGGGAAGGAGTATTTTCATGGAGCCGGTTGTAAAAGGTTTTGAAAACCATTGAATTTCATAGAATCATACAGCACGGAAGGAGGCCATCGGTCCATCGTGCCTGTGCCAGCTCTTTGAAAGACCTATCCAGTTAGTCCCACTGCTTGGCTCTTTCCCCATCGTCCTGAAAATTTCTCATTTTCAAGTACATGTCAAATTCCCTTTTGAAAGCTACTTTGAATCTGCTTCCAGATCGTAACAATTCACTGCGTAAAAAAAATGAATTTAAGCTCATGTTTATTGTCAAGGGCGACAGGTTGGGGTTAATTTCCCGAATCTCTGCTCCCAATGGGCATACCCGAACACCGGGACCAAATATCAGAAATTTAGACACTTGATGGGCATAATTTTTTTTTAAACCACTTAAATCAATAAATGAAAAATCACATGCAACGCACACCTAAACCTCTGATATGTGTTCCCAGTGGGTGAGACTCCCTGTCCGGAACACAAAGGCAGAAAAATTACTCAAATTATATGAGTGAACACAAGGAAATGTGGACTTCAAAAATACAAAAACAAAATAAAAGACTTTACTCCAACAAAGTAATATGTGCCCACCCTGGAGAATATACCAAAGCACTCAGCCTGCTATTCGCAATGGGAGGAGTGATAACTACTGGTAGAGTGCGATATTTCTGCAGGTGATTTTCGTGAAAAACTATTTCAATAGAAGGAATGATGGAAAAAACAATCAATCAATCATGCTGCATCTGTAATAATGCTCCCTTCACTTTTCTCAAGCAGCTAAATTGCCACTTAAATGATTAAAACAGGTTAATAACTTCTGTAGTCCAACTGTGTAGTTTGTAATACTTGTGTGTCACAGAAATGGTGAAAATCCTGATTTACCCACAAGGGTCAGCCTTACTGTAAAATGTCTAACATGATCACAGAAAGTAAACTTCCAGAATCACAAAAAATATACAGTGCACATTCAACCCACATCTGTACCAGCGCTTTTGTCCATATGAACCACCTATTCTTAATTCCACTCTCGTGCTTGCTCCCGATACCATTAATATTACTCTTTTTCCAAGCATAGAAACATAGAAGATAGGAGCAGGAGTAGGCCATTCGGCCCCTCGAGCCTGCTCCGCCATTTAATGAGATCATGGCTGATCATCCAAATTCAGTACCCTGTCCCTGCTTTCTCCCCATATTCCTTGATCCCTTTTAGCCTTAAGAAATATATCTAACTCCTTCTTGAATATATTTAATGAATTGGCCTCAACTGCCTTCTGTGGTAGAGAATTCCACAGGTTCACCACTCTCTGGGTGAAGAAATTCTCTGTCCTAAATGGCTTACCCCTTATCCTTAGACTGTGACCCCCTGGTTCTGGACTCCCCTGCCATCGGGAACATCCTTCCTGCATCTAGTCTGTCTAGTCCTGTTAGAATTTTATAAGTTTCAATGAGATCCCCTCTGATTCTTCTAAACTCCAGCGAATATAAGCCCAATCGACCCAATCTCTCCTCATACGTCATTCCTGCCATCCCAGGTATCAGTCCGGTGAATCTTCGCTGTACTCCCTCCATAGCAAGAACATCCTTCCTCAGATAAGGCGACCAAAACTGCACACAATACTCAAGGTGTGGTCTCACCAAGGCCCTGTACAACTGCAGCAAGACATCCTTGCTCCTGTACGCGAATCCTCTCACTATGAAGGCCAACATACCATTTGCCTTCTTAACCATCTGCTGCACCTGCATGCTTACCTTCAGCGACTGGTGCACAAGGACACCCAGGTCTCGTTGCACTTCCCCTTCTCCCAATCTATTGCCGTTCAGATAATAATCTGCCTTCCTGTTTTTGCCACCAAAGTGGATAACCTCGCATTTATCCACATTATACTGCATCTGCCATACATCTGCCCAATCACCCAACCTGTCCAAATCATACTGGAGTTTCTCTGCATCCTCCTCACAGCACACACGCCCACCCAGCTTTGTGTCATCTGCAAACTTGGAGATATTACATCTAGTCCCCTCGTCTAGATCATTAATATATATTGTGAATAGCTGGGGTCCTAGCACGGATCCCTGCGGTACCCCACCAGTCACTGCCTGCCACTCAGAAAAAGACCCGTTTATTCCAACTCTTTGCTTCCTGTCTGCCAACCAGATCCCTATCCAAGTCAGTACCTTACCCCCAATCCCATGTGCTTTAACTTTGCACGCTAATCTCTTATGCGGGACCTTATCGAAAGCCTTCTGAAAGTCCAAATACACCACATCCACTGGTTCTCCCTTATCTATTCTACCAGTTACATCCTCAAAAAATTCCAGTAGATTAGTCAAGCACAATTTACCTTTTGTAAATCCATGTTGACTTTGTTCGATCCTGTCACTGTTTTCCACGTGCTCTGCTATTACATCTTTTATAATGGACTCTAGCATTTTTCCCCACTACCGATATCAGGCTTACCGGTCTATAATTCCCCGTTTTCTCTCTACCACCTTTTTAAATAGGGGCGTTGCATTAGCTACCCTGCAATCCATGGGAACTGTTCCAGAGTCTATAGAATTTTGGAAGATGACCAGCAATGCATCTACTATTTCTAGGGCCACTTCCTTAAGTACCCTAGGATGTAGATTATCAGGGCCTGGGGATTTATCGGCCTTCAATCCCGTCAATTTCCCCAACACCATTTCCCTACAAATACTGATTTCATTCAGTTCCTCCCTCTCATTAGACCCTATGTTCCCTGACATCTCTGGGAGTTTATTTGTGTCCTCCTTTGTGAAGACAGAACCAAAGTATGTATTTAATTGGTCTGCCATTTCTTTGTTCCCCGTTATAAATTCCCCTGATTATGACTGCAAGGGACCTATGCTTGACTTCACCAATCTTTTTCTCTTCACATATCTATAGAAGCTTTTACAGTCAGTTTTTATGTTCACTGCAAGCTTACTCTCATACTCTATTTTCCCCCTCTTAATTAATCCCTTTGTCCTCCTTTGCTGAATCCTAAACTGCTCCCAATCCTCAGGTCTGCTGCTTTTTCTGGCCAATTTATATGTCCTCTCCTTGGATCTTACGCTATCCCTAATTTCCCTTGTTAGCCACGGTTGCGCCACCTTTTTTGTTTTATTTTTATGCCAGACAGGGATGAACAAATTCTGTAGTTCATCCATGCGATCTTTAAATATTTGCCATTGCCTATCCACCGTCAACCCTTTAAGTAACGTTCCCCAATCCATCCTAGCCAACTCGCGCCTCATACCAGATGTCAGGTTCCCCAGCACCCCCCTCAATTCAAAAAAATAACCCAGAGCAAGTGCTTCTTCTGCCCCACCCCCCCCGCAACACCTATATTTAGTCAGCACTTTGGGAGCATGTGTCAAGCATCGCCAGACTACCCTGGGAATCCTGCAGATGTGGTTACATTAGGCGCAGTGGGATTTACATGTGCTGATAACAGGCTTACGATCTGTTCCGGACATAGTGAGGGCCTCAACATTGAACAATTCAACAGATACCAATCCCAGAGGGATCGAATACCATTTAAAAACTGGTCTTGTTGTCTAGGGGAAAAATAAGCGCACCTTTGCGTTTAGGTTGATCCGGTTTCTTGATCCCCCTCTCAGAGTGGCATGGTGCCACTCCAAGGTTCCAATGGTACTGCAGGTTAGGCGCCCCTGTTGCACTGCTATAGGCATGTATGCCCGCCCCTATTATTTAAATTACCACATCCTTTTGGGAATTGGGAGGGGGTCAGCACCAGGTCAAAGCGGCGCACAGAAGTTGCTCCCCACTGCACTTCCGATAGGGTAATGACATCATGGAATTTGTACGCTAGGGTTTTATTTTCTCCCTCGGTCAATTGCTCCCTCCCCTATTTATCAATAAACTGATGTCTATTTAGCAAATAGGAGCACAGGCCACACAAATGCCAAGTGCCTCCAAGCCTCCTGTTGCATCTAGACAGGGACACATATTTATCTTTACGTATATCATATATCATTAACAACAAAGAAATCAGAGTGCGATTAGATCTGGAATATTATTTTTAAATAAAAAGGAAAGTCTGGACTATCAGAAGTACATCGAGAAAGGAAAGTAGAAAATAGCAAGAAGAAAATAAAAAGCAAAAAAAAATGATGGTTGACAATTCAAGTGACAGTGTCTCTAAACTGAGGGAAATGCAAGTTCTCCACAAGTCAGCCATCAGCTGTGCCATATGCACAGCACTAGTCAAATATTTGACTAGTATTCCATCTGTTACCATTTTGTCCATTCCCCCATATGAACTAATAGACAAACTGAAATGTACAGTGCTTTGTGCACAAAAATTAGCTCCAGACATGCAGGAATAACTGTATGAATAGGACTCCGTTACTGTAGTTTTTGTATGAAAACTAAGACAGCACATAAATGTTGTGTGAAAATTCTAAACTCAGATGAGTATGGCCTTTGTTGATCTACACAGGTGACGTTCCATTTCATTTATAAGAATACCGTCACAACCTGTCCATGTATTAAAAAAGCATTAGCCAAAAGGTAGTAACTGTTAGTATATTTGCAGCTGTGCCAATTTTTATTACACAGGGCAGCCATCAAGGAGTCAGTAACATAATTTATGATCTGGGAGATTCAGAAACGGTAATTATTTTTATTGCATTTATGATGGCAAGATTTACAAAACATCTGTACATATATAGAAATATTTAATACCTTTTATCTAACATATTTTCCAAGATTTCATTTTGTAGTTTTATTAGTATTAATAATGCTTTACTGTGTGAAGTAGCAGGCATTTTGTAAATATTCCTTCACACTCTTGGCTTAGGTTTCAAAATAAAACAGTTGTATCTTCAAGCTGTGCTACTGCTGATGTAATGTGTAACAGCCAGACTAGTTTGCATGCAAATGATGAAAACTGTAGACTCTGCGCCTTTGAATTGTGGTAACATCCAATAAAACTTTCCACTACCTCAAATAAGCACACAACAATCTATTTGCAGCATAACAGGACACAAATTATGTTCGAAACAATGCTGTGGATAAACATGAAATACTAATATAAACAGAAAGGATTAGGGCTTGTTGTTTATTTAAAAGGTCTTGTAAGGGAAATACAAACTCAAAATAGTGATTTAACTATTGTCACAAAAGATACATGTCTGGACTGGCTGATGAAAAGTCAGGATCAAGTTAAAGAATTTCAGAAAAAAGTCAGGATTTCAGTCACCCTTTACACTCCTTTGGGAATAAATAATCTATAAAATCCACCATTTGCAACATCACCAGCCTCATAAAAAGTCCAGACATGTATTTTTCATGACAACTGTTAAATCACTATTTAGAATTTGTATCTCCCTTACGAGACCTTAAAATAGATGTCAGCGAACCACTTCAGACTTCTTCAAATCTTTAAGGCTCTCTTCACATTGTAGAAGAAGTAATGGTTTTGAAATGGTTAGAAGTTCCATCACATTTGGTGCAATCAATCTGCTGCATTTAATCGTCACTATGACACACTGGTACAATTTGGTTCATTTATACATTTTCTTCAAACAAACCATAATTTCAATTTACAATGTATCAAGCAGAGGAAAGCTGCTCAAGAAAATGTTGCCACTAAATTCTTTTGGTTATACATGACATTTTAGAAAACAAATCTGAATGATCTAGAACGATGTTGCCATGTTATTGGACATTGTATTGCTTTTGTAAACCATGGGGATGAATTTCCAGTTGGCGGAATGTGGATGCAGGGCTCGAAAATTGGGCTTGGGATCCATTTTGTCGATCATCACTCAATACACAAACTTCTGGTCGGTCCTTTAGGCCGAGAATTAAGTGGAATGTGTGAGAACATCATTTTAATAGGCAGTTATATTTATAATTAAATGAGGTCAGGCTCAAAAATACCATTCTTTGAAATGGGATTTGCAATGCCCATATATGGCAAGCGTAAATGGTCAATAAAGGGGAATTGAGGTATTTTTGATTGATAGAACAACATTTCTGAGAAAAAAGGACTTTGGCTCCTCTCTGCTTGAGTTTTTTGGAAGAAGAAAAACTGACAAAAGTCCTGCATAAGGTCCCACTTCTGTATCACTCCTGAACTGACTCTCTGTCCCCTGTGTTGAACGTAAAATCCTTATCCTCATCTCCAAATGCCTCCACAGCATTTCTCCACCATATTTCTGCATCATCCTCCAGCCTTAAGTACCCTCCTGTGCTTGTCTGTCCTCTGACTTTGGCTTCCTGTACATTTCCACTCCCTTTGCACCATTTTTGGGGTTAAGCATTCATCTGCCCCAGCCCCACTCTCTGAAACTCCTTCCTTAAACCCCTCCGCCTCGCTACTTCTCTTTGCACCTTGATAAACATTCCTTAAAATCTCTTCGACCAATGCTTTCAGGCATCTCATCTAACTCTCCCAATATGGCTTGGCAGCCATTCCTTTTTATTTCCTCCTGTACAGCACCTTGGGATATCTTTCCTGTTAACAGCACAATATGTAAATACAAGTTATTGTTTTAGAAAGAAGGCATGTTTATCAGGGAGGTATGCTTACACCAGAGGCATTACTGGCTCTCGCCATTACCAAAACAGCCATGTGTGGATATGTCTGGCATAACTACCTGGGAATATCCAAAGAGAACTGCTTTTGCAGGCTGAGGTTCACCAAGGAGGCAGTGACTGAAGTGTGCCATCTGCTGCAAACTGGCCTATAGACAATCTCCATTACAGGGATGGCACGGCTAGCGGTAATCAAGGTGACCACCGCCCTGAATGTTTATATCTCCACCTCCTTCCAAACAAGATCAGTCAATCTGCATAGATGAATCAAGCAGGTCACTGATGTTTCGTTCACCACGGTAAGCACCTTCATCAATTTCCCAATGCAAAAGAAATTGTAGAATACACTGTAATTCTGCCACATGGCAGAGTTTACCAAAGTTTAGAGTGTACTGATGAACGTGTGTAGCCATCTGGGCTCCGAGACACAATACAATGGTATTCATGAACCTCAAGGGCTTCCACTCCATCTATGTTCAAGTGGTCAGTAACCAGCAACAGAGGACCATGCAGCCTCATGCCTGCTTCCTAGGCAACAGTGCAGAATTATTTTATTTTAAGGCAATCTTCTGTGCTTGGTTTATTTGAAGGAGAAATCAAACTAAAAGGATGGCTCCTCACAGACCAAAGCTACCCTCTTTAGCTGTCGATAATGACAACCTTAAGAGAGTCACAGACAGAGGCTGAACACAAACACAATGGGGGCGATTTTAACCACCATTTCCTGCTCATTCTGATAGGTAGGAGGCTCAAGCTATTTAGAGGCCCGGGGATCAAAAGTGAATATTGTGCCAATGTTTTTGCTGAATTTACTGCGACATTTGATTTTCACTTTGAAAGTTTGATTTTCTTTCTTTGATTACAACTTGGAATTAATTTTTCAGAATAAAACTTGAAAATGAAGAACCCAAGTATATTATGATAGTACAGCACTTCCTTTTAAAAAAAAAATTACTGACTTTTTATTCAATGTAAAATGTATTTACATTCTGGCAAGTGAGGAGGGAGGCAATATCCTGTACAAACACAATCTTAGTCTAGGAGATCATCACACTACAGAAACCAGCATTATTACTTACAGCTGCCATCGATCAGACGAATGACTCACTTTTCTAAACTATTGACCGATCAGTCCATAACTGATCTTTGACTCAATCCGTTAGTAATGCTGCTGTGTGCTTTGAATGAGTTTTGCCTCACCTGTTCCCTAATCCAATGAACTCACTGCTCAAATTAATTTCCCTGCTGTTGTTTCCATGTTCAGAATTAATTGTTCAAACATTGGCATTTTCCTGGAGTTCCATGGCTCTTGTTATTAGACCTCCCAAACCTCGGTTTCCACACTGTGTAGGGAGATACAGGCAAGAGTGGCCGCAGTGGAGAGTTGGATACCAGAATGTGTGGAGATCCACTTCAGGCATCACTCTGACCATTTGCTCGTTTGTCAAAATCCTAATGTCTTCACTGACTAGATTTTCATTGAGCTAACCTGGAGCAGAATTAATTGTGAATCTTTTTATTTAATGGACTAGCCAACAAACTCAGTTCTAATAGCTTGTTGATTGGCTCATTGAACAGTACAGTAGTGGAAAACAATCCAGATTAATCTACATAGAGTAATAAATGTCAAAATAGTTTTAAAATGCAAATGTATGTATAATACATCTTTATTAACTCCTTTTTCTATAGTAATCAAAATAACCATATCCTTCCTTCATGTACTCTTCATATATTGTTAAGAGGATTTTCTGTTTGTGACATTCTTTCTTAATGTTTCGGTTTTCCTTAAAATAAGGTTTGTTGGTGTTGCAGAACAAGTCATTTATTTTCTCCACTTTTGATGCACGATGTCAGAGTCAAGTATCTCCGGTTAGATATAGTGCCCAGCCAGGTGCAGTGTAAAGCTCTCTCTGCTCTCAAATAACCTAGAAGAGCACTCCTATTCAACCAGTGTGAACCTTTTCCACTTCCTATCTAATATTTTTGTTTTCCCCCATTGAGAGCAATGCAGAATGAAAACGATGGGCTGAATTTTAATGGAGAAGGCGGTTTGGGAGCAGGGGGGGCGAGGGCTCTGAAGCGGTCGGCAAACGCGGGAGAACGGGCCTGATTTGCAAGGGAATCCTCCGTTTCCTGCCACAGCCCGCCAGATTGGGAGGCTGGCTATCTCCGGACGGGTAAGCCTGCGGCACTAAACCGCAGTGGAGGGAGGGATCGCGTGGGGGATGGGGGGTGGCCGGAGGAGCGTGGGGGTGTATTAGCGATCGTGGGCCGGGAGGAACCGAGGGGGGGGGGGGCTCTTAAGAAGATCGCAAGCCACAGGAGCAGCATGGGGGTGGGGGATGAGGGTGAGGATCGGGAGCAGCACAGGGAGGGCCAGAGGAGTGGGGGGGGGGGCTTCATGGGGGAATTGGAGTCCTGGGGGGGGGGGGGGAAATCGGAGGCCTCATGGGGGGGTCTCCAATCGCGTGGGGTGGGTTAGGAAGGGATGCTGGATCCAAGAGGCAAGTGTAAAGTGGATCCAGCAGTCCTCACCTTGCATTAGTTGGAGAGTTTCACGAGGCATGCAAAACCCGACCAGCTAAAGTTAAAGACAAAATGGAGGTTAAATCAGAGGCTTCCAGCCTCATTATAATATTTAAATAGACGACCCGCCTCCTGGGAGCGGATTGGCTGCCCGGCCCCTGTCCCGCCTCCATTAAAACTGGAAGTGGGCGGGTTCAGGTTGGGATTCAGGTTTTTAACACTTTAACTACCCACACCCCCCCAACCCACCTGTTCATTTAGGTTAAAATTCCCCCCATGGGTCCTGTGTCTGTGGTAGACACTATGAAATGTTATAAATGAATCTTGAATGGATTGAAAGCCCACGGTGAATCTAACAGTAATTCTGAAATATTTTAGCTTGGCGATGCCAATGTTGGGAAATGACGCAGTCACTAAATTCCAAACTGAAATGTCCGAGCACGATGACATAATGTACGGACAAACCTGGGCTTCTTGGAAACACAATTCTCTGCGGAATAGTGTAAAGGGTCAATACTCCCCATCTGCTGACCAAGATTCACTGACATCTGTGTGCGTGCTTTTACTCTTGCAAACAAAGGCAACATGCACTGTGTAACTCAGATAGATCAATAGATAGAAGGAAGGAAAGAAAATACAAGTGGTCTGAGGTTCAGGATCCAGTCTTTACATAGACACCAGCAGAAAACATTTCACAGAAATCGGAGGTGAAAAATTAAAGGAATATAACTCCAAGATAACTCCACTTCTTTGTCAAGTGTTCCTTCAAACAAAGACAGCACTATCAAGAAAAAAATCACTAGTTGCTCAGTCAGTCAATGGACTTCCCAATGTGGAACTGATCTCTGCAGACCAGGAAGGTGCCAGCCAAGGTGGAGAGGTACTATAAATGGCCTTAGTGACCTTGGCTAGGGAGGGAGAAAAAAATCAGCTGGAATTACTACTCCTGTTTGTTATCCAGTGACTTATGCTGGAAAGTATGTGCGTGTGGACACAGGATAAGGACAGGATGGGGCTCAATTGTGATAATCCACCACACCTCATAGGCTCTCAGCACTCACTCTCTAGACTCACACATGGAGAAAGGCCACCTCAGAGCAGTACCAGAGGGCTGCCTTGGTCTGTGGAACTACGCCCAGAATGAGTCAGCACCTTCAGGGGAGGCAAGAAAGCTGAGGGGCAGAAAGGGGAAAATAATTACAAATTTCTACTTGCTGCTTGGCTTTCCAGTCAAGGATTCGGTGAATTGTCAGGGGCTGCTGCCAATTCAGGGTATCTTAAGATAAGGCATGATTTTAGGGCTGGCTTCAGAAATGTGGGGAAGGGGATGGTAGAAGAAAGCCAGACATTTCACAGTATAGCTTATACATTTACATTTCTAAATATGATTTAATTTTTTTTAATTAGTCATGGGACTACTTTTCTCAGACAAACGCTCTAGGATTATGTCATCAAAGGACTCTAACCTGGAGTAATTCTTTTAATTTGCTCTTTCAAAAGTATTTATTTAGATGAATGAATCTGTGGTCAGGATTAACAAGTATTGAAACATTATAGAAGAGGTACCAGCACCATGAGTGAAAAACAAAATGCGTGTACAACAGGAAGGAAGGAAAAGGGAAGGAAAGTGAATGGGAGAATGGAAACAAAACATTCTTTTTACTACAGCTGTCATGTATGGTTTAGTGATTCTAAAATCAGGAATAATTTCTATGCACACAATCCTATATAAATAGTCAAAATACCTCCAGGACTCCATATCATATTTTACCTTTCCCAATTTATTATATATCTAATTGTGTTTCCTGGCAGTGCATTGTACGATTGAATAGTGGGACATAGGTTTGCAGCCATGATTCCTCTAAACCCAGCAGAAGAGGAGGAATTTCCAAAGTTGTGCAGCCTTTCAGTGCAAAGAGCCATATTTATTGGTGTATAAATCTAAATAAATAAGTGGTTTGGCTTCCTTGAAGATTTTCTTATTCAAAACAGAATAAGAAAAAGCAGTTTAAAAAGATGAAATAGCAGTAGTCTGGTAGGAGGCAAGTTTTTGGTAGCGTTATGAACTTGGAAGAAGTGAGCACAGCGAGGAAAATTGAAAAGCATATTTAAAGAGCGCGTCACCCACTTGTGCCCAGCTTCTAGTGACAGGCCCAAGAGTGACATTGGCCTGTTCAGTAACTTGCTGCTAGGAGCTGATTGCATGGTATGTGGGGCAAGAGAATAAAAAGAGCTAAATAAAATCAAACTTCAAAACCATTTAACAGCCCAGTTGCTCAGCAGAATAGCACCAACTACAGGTTCAAAATACAGTGTAATTCAGTTCTACTAAGACACAAAAACTAAAATGGGTTTGAACCAGGCTTACATCTAATTGGACTAGCTCTACCATGGAGATAATGCGGAGAGCAGAGACTGGGTAGAATTTTTGTTAAATCAGGAGTCTGCTGAGGATCTGCTTACACTGGATCAGGTTCACAGATAGCACTAAGTGCATTGTGATGGTATTTATTGATCAATGAAGTATACAATAATTTCCTTTATAATCCAGAGACCAATAATACAGATTTATAAAAATAGGAATATTATATTCCAGACATTTACAACAGCTGCAGCAAAGAATCAAAAAAGAGATACAAGATAAATAGGACTTGTTAAGAACTGGGCACAATTTCATTCACAATTTCACTCTGCACACTAAAGTGTGCATTATGCCAGTGACCACTTACTTTCAGTATTTTACTTAACTAATAAATATATAGTTAAACTTTGTATGAGGTAAATATGCAAAAACACAATTGCACAAATGCTTGGTGTTTGATAGGTTAAAGCAATATATCAGTCAGCAATGACAAACCTGCATCATCGACCAGTTTAGGGCCCCACCTTTTAGGGTACACTAGAATTACATTCATTACTGCACAACCCAATGCAAGGTCATTACATACACATTTCAGAAAAATTATGATACATGCAAAAATGTTTTACCTCTAAAATCATTTTTAAACTAGAATAATCTCAAACCTGCACAAAGACTGATTAATACACAAAATATGCCGCATTTAAAAAGCAAATCTTGCTTCAGTATAGTCCCTTATAGCTATGCATTCTCTATTTACACAGCCACTTACTGGAATGGTTTGCAAAGAACTCATTGCAACCTGCCCCCTCCCTCTGCCCACACACACATACAGGTATGAATACTCACATTACAAGGCACGAATTATGAATTTCTATAATACTGACAGTAAACACAGGCCTGATCGAATGCCGGAGTTAACTTGTACCAGTGGATTTTCAACAGCCAATACTTTGCCGTCATGTGAACAGCACACGCTTTGGAATTTAGAGTGAGGCTTAGAATCATTCTGAGCACCAATGTAAAGTGCAGCACTACAGTCACTATGCTGGTAGGTCAAAGACAGTCTCCTGTCTAACAGTCAATGGCAAATCAGACATTTAGACTTTAGTAAGTAGTACTCTCAACCTAATCCACAATAAATTCCAGAAGCAGAAGCCAGACCCACCCCTAGATAAAGAAAGCGTGTCACAGCCTCTTTAAATCCATTTTCCCAGATCAGTACAGCAGTAAGTACTTGAGATACATCATAGCCTCTCAATAGCTCCTTTCCAGTACATTTACCCCAGCTAAGTACTCCCCAAAACCCATTACTAACGGGCCTAATCTCAGCTATCAGCTCAGCAGTCTTTTATGGAGCCATTAAAGCGTCTCACTTGTTTACAGTGACTGAAATAGCAATGAATTATATCTGTGACAGTATGGCAGTATCACTTAACTGCAATTAGAACACAACTGAGATGAATTTGAGGACTTTGCCTTTGTACATGTTCTCCTCATATGCTATTTGTTTTGAGTAATCTCAGTTACAAGGAGTGATTGAAGGACAAATACAATCACCTCTATTCTCATTTGCTTGAACCTTCTGCCATGCATACAGCAACAATCTGCAAGTCAAAGTGAAACAGGTGCCAACACAACAGGGTGTGCCATTACTCTATTCCTACTAAAAAGAGCCTCTTTTTGGATTTTCAGGTCAACGTATCCTGGCCTTCTGAGCTTAAACCCAGATCAGAATCACTGCAATTGTTGAGCCTAAGTCAACGGTATACATGAAAACCTGGCGTAGCTCCAAATGTTTCATCAGCTGAGGTCATATTTTGTGACAAACACAGCTATCCATCTTTCTGCTGGAAATTTAAGCTCAGCTACCCGATCAAATTTACCAATTTTGAGTGGGTTCACCGTTTCAGCTTGCTATCCCGTTCAACTCAAGTGCACATCTTAATTAATGTAACAAGCAACAGAGGATGACAGAATCTCTAAACCAAATGCAGAAGACTGACAATTCATCAATGTTTCCTAATTGACAAATAGTTTAAACTGGCAGAGTTCAGTGCCCTACTGAGGTCACTTTAGGAATCCTATCAACGGTGACAGACATGCTTTTTTTTTCTCAACCAGATGAGAATGATCCACTTTTCGTGCAAAACGCCAGAACCCTTTCAGTGTGCCCTTTGTACAGAACTCAAAGAGTCCATAGTTTTCATACGCTGCTATACCACTAAAAAGATGGACAATTCATAAACTACCTTGTAGTACAAAAATACATTTTGAAAAATGTTAAATAATATATTACAAAATATGAGCCGCTTAAGATGCACTTTGGCTGGCCAAACTCAAGTAGCCTAGAGTTGTATAGACAAAGGATGGAATTATTCTTCACCATGGACCAGCATAGACCAATGGTTCAGCAGATCACACACTCTTCAGCACTAACAGTTAAACGTGGCACAGGACACTACTGTACCTTGAATAGCATTCGCATCAGGATCACTGACAAAATAGATCTGCAGGATAATTGAATGAAATTAAGAAATACTGGGTGGTGTACTGGCCTTTCACTTCTGAAACCTGGGCTAATTCCAATTTAATTTTCTGGGATGAAAGTCTACTCTCTCTGGTTGTAAGGATTCACTGAAATAAGATGAGGCAGTCTCAACCCAATTTCCAGGGTGTCTACAGCACAAATTTTAAATGTTGATACTATTTGTCAAACTACTCTGACACCATCAGAATGGCCGGCGTGAAAAAAATCACGAGTGCAGTGTGGAGCATTCTTATGGGTTTAGAGGTTATGGGGAGTTGGAATGGCAAAGGAGAGGGAGCCTTATTCTGCATCTGCTGTATATACTGACTTGGAAAAGCTTGAAGTTGACATGGGTACCAAAATTGGAAATGCATTCTGTTTCCGCCACTAGCAGCCTTACCTTTGTGAGGTTAAAGAAAACCATCATAGAGATGAAGATTGCATACAACAAAATAAAGGAGTAGATTGGAGAAACTGTCAATATGGACCCATTTATAGTCTTTAGCATAGCGTTTCCTGTAGTTGGTCCTGGGCTGTTGGGAGGTAATACCAGCAGGAATGGTATTTTCCAGACATGATGCGGAGATGCCGGTGTTGGACTGGGGTGGACAAAAATGAGAAGTCGCACAACACCAGGTTATAGTCCAACAGATTTATTTAAAATTACAAGCTTTCGGAGCTGTTGCCCCTTCGTCAGGTAACCTGACGAAGGGGCAACAGCTCCGAAAGCTCGTAATTTTAAATAAATCTGTTGGACTATAACCTGGTGTTGTGCGACTTCTCATTATTTTCCAGACAATAATAGAGTTTTGCAGCAAGCCCCATAGGATTTGATGTTATGGTGTAGGACTTTAAAAAAAAAATTTGGGAACAAGTTATAGTGCCTACATATACATCATTGATAAGGCCTAAACATGGCTACCATCATATTGTGGTGTTACATGTAGCCATGAGTTCAATAAATAGTTGATATTTTTACTGGACACCATAGAAAGGATGGAGTTCTGTGGAAGGGCCATACCCTAAACATTAACTTATCTTTCTCTTTCAGATGCTGATCAATTTGCTGTGCATTTCCAGTATTTTCTGTTTTAGTCCTAAATGGTCAGTGTCTCAGAAAATAAAGCTAAAGATTGATGCTGCATTACTACCCCTGCACAAGATGTCGCTGGCATATTAGAAGAAATATCTCTTCATATATTTTCAAAACATACTAATATCTATAGGAGAACATCATTGTAGCACCAACAACTTCTTCTTCTGCCTGACGTTTTGAAACCAGCATCAGACTCTTGCAAGTAAGAACAGGATTCCAAATTTAGTTTTGGAATCCTAGACCTAACAACGTTGCATACAACAGCCACTTGCTGCTGCGTTGCAGATCTTAACATTGATTTTGAATTAAAAATTAAAATAAAACAGGAAACATAAACAGAAATGTATTTCCATGTACTGAACAGGTCAGCAGCATGCTTCTACCGGTCAATAACTAAAAAAGACCTAGGTCAGTCTAATGTGCACCCAATTTCCAATGTTAACACACAGAAGGTGGCACTTCTAAATCGAGTGGACTGAAAACCAGCTGCAAAGACCTTGAACAAAATTCCAATAAAACTTAAATTGCTGTTATCACAATAAAGTCAATGAAATTTCAGCAAAAATGATTAAAAGTCTGGCAGTAAACACCTTATTAGCACCAATCTATTGAGTGACGCTGTTTAATATCCTATAAAGTTGGAACCACATACTTGGGTGAATTTCTGCAAGTGAAGTTTATAATAGTCAAGTGTGGTTTATTGATATAGAACCATATTATGGGACAAGGCTATAATGCTTACACAATTTTTGCAGGTAGAAAGACCTCAAGCCTCCCGACTGGGGTGCATGCTATTAACACTGCGCAAATTCTGGGTCCTTACATTGACATTTTTGGGTTCCAAACTATAAAACTGCTCTATTCCTCAGTTCCAATGTCTCTCACCTGGTGAGCAAAAAATTCCCCGAAACATTTTTTTTTAAAAGGAGGAAATATACATGTACAATCCTCCATCTCCAAACATATAAATAACTGGTTTGGATGTTCAATAGTTGACTTGAAATGAGGGTGAGAGTTAAATTGTGTGGGACAATGGACATAAAAGCAGCTGAAAAGCATGGTGATTTACATAATTGGAGGCCTGATACATCGAACTATATTCTGACATTAAGAAATTAAATTCTCCATTATTTTTCAATAACTAACAACACAGAGGGATAGCATTGCAAAGTAAGGCAGACAGATAGTCCTTTGGATACAGAGAAATAAACAGCAAACAGGGTGAGAGTCAGATTCACAAAGTATCCACATTCAGGAAAGTATTTTTTTTTAAACTTACCTTTTTGGTGGCGGCCTCCAGCGGTCCCTTTAAGGACTGTTGATTAGGCTGCATGTAGACCACATTTTCCTGAACACAACTGGCCCAATTTTGCACAGGGGACCCCAAACAGGCACTAGGCCCCCTATTTGCATATGCAAAGGGACTACTAACACCTGTTTCAGGCACGGGTCCTGGAGGACTCATTTTCTGCCTTTAACAATATGGTGGGCAGTGCACTTCCAGCGCGTAAAGAGCACGTGTGTCCCACCCGCCATATTGGCTCTTAGACGTCCATCATTCCGTAGAGGAAACGAAGAGACACTGGGGGAGAAATTCCCCTCGAGGGCCGTCTGGGGCGCTAGGTGAAAAATGTTTGCAAAGTTAGCGCCAGGCACTAACCTTTCAAACATTTGTTAAATTTCCTCTTTTTGCTGCAAGAGGGAAGTGGAGCGCTAAATCAAGCGCGCCTCTTGGGAGCGCAGGAAGCGGGGAATGTCCCGATCCGGGGCGATGTGCCATTTTGCAGGGGTCCTTCTCTGCATTAAAGAGAAGGGCCCCACGCTGCGAGCTCTGCAGATTTCATTGTAGATTTCTGGGCCACCGGGGAGCGGGAGTGCCGCGCGATCAGCCCAGCACTCAAGCAGAGTGCCGGACTGAGCGATCGCGGCACGGACGCTGCGACCAGTGGCCGAAAATAAATTTCAAAAATAAAATCTGCATTTTATTTTGGCTGGCCGGCCACCGTGCCTTTAAGTTGCGCCCCGCCTCACTGTTCGCGACCCCGGCGCTGCTGCGGGGCGCGAGTGCAAATTTTTCTCCCGAGGCGCTACGCCTGGAGAGGACATCATGATCTCCAGGCGCAGAAGATCGGGGCGATACCTGGTAGCGCCGCCGCTAACCTCCCACGGAATTTCACGGGAGGCACGGTTAGCGCATCGGGGAGGGCGAAAAGCCATTTACGCCCCGTTAGTGCCTCCCACCAGAAGGGCAAATGAGAGGGATTTCGCCCCCATTGAGAATTAGTTGGGAGAAGAATTAGGGTAGATGACTGATGGCACGCTTGAAGAGGTAGGTTTAGAGGAGGTTTTGAAAGTGGACAGAGGTAGCAAAAGGGAGGAGTTTAGGGAGAGAGTTCCAAAGTTTGGGGCCAAGGCAGTTTAACATCAAGGGTGCAGGAAGGTGCAGTAGTGGAGGATGGGTAGAAGTAGAGACAGGCAGTATTTCAGAAGTGGAAATAAGTGGTCTTGGGTGATAGATAGGATATGGAATTTGAAGCTCAGCTCAGGGTCAAACAGAACACCTAGGTTGCAGTCTGTCAGATTCACCCTGGGTGAGCAGCCAGGAAGGGGCTGAAATCAAGGGCTAGGGTGTGGACTTCTTGTCAGGAGTGAACAGGATAGCTTCAGCCTTGCTGATGTTAAGTTGCATAAAGTTATGGCTCATCCATGACTTAATGTTGGTCCAGCAGTCAGACAGTACAGTGGTGGTTGAGTTGAGGATGGTGATGAAGAGGTAGAGCTGCGTGTCGTCAGTATAAACATGGAAGCTGATCCAATACTTCCGGTGATGCTGAGGGAAAGCATGCAGACGTGAAGTAGGAGGGGCCAAGGATGGAACTATGGGCATTTCCAAGGTGACAGTGTGGGAGGATAACCCATTGCAGGGGATGTAATTACAACAATGTGACTGGTAGGAGCTAAGGATGCTGCCATAGAGATGAACCACAGAGGAAAGATGAAGGAAAATAGAAGTGGTGAACAAGTTAAATGCCATAGCGAGGCCAAGGAGAACAAGGAAAGATAGCATGCTATGGTTGCAGTCATAATACAAGTACAGGTGTGCCAACACAATGCAGAAAGGAGTGATAGAACATAAAACATAGGCTTCACTCTCATTTTCCAAGTTAGTGAGTTCCTGATATAATCTAGACTGCTGGCAGAGGAGAGACCTCCTCCCACTGAAAGGCAACACTGCACAGAACCTTGCTCTCATGCACCTCAAAATAACAAAATACAAATTGGGAAAAATACGGCATCAACCATTTTGGGGCGCTAACATCGCCTGGGTGCTAACTTTAGCGCCGGCGACTGCGAAATTCAGTTTTAGCGCCCCAAGAGGGAGGTGAAGCGCTGATTCAAGCGCTCCACTTCCTTCTTAGAGCGCTAACCCCGTAAATTGGAGCGGAGCGTTCTGCAGTGCTACGCACTGGGCTACGTAGCGCTGCCGCATGGAAGGGCTCTTCCCCTCATTAAAGGAGGGGGCCCCAAGCCCACAACTCTGCGGGGCCCTACCTGGACCCCCGGGCTGTCAGGTCACGGCACGGACCCCGCGTTCAAAGACGCAACGGGCCACGACAAGTCGGCCGATTTTTTTTCCACCACCCGCTACCTCCCCTTTACTTAGTGCCCCGCGAGCCTCCTGCTGCTCCGTTCCTGCCCCCTGAATCGGTCGCCGTCATCGCCCGGTGCAGATTATGGGGGCGCGGGCCAATTTTGCAGGGGGGGTGAAACAGCGGCGCTGCGCACGGTGATGACGTCGTCATTGCCTGCGCAGCGGGGCGCTACTGGTTACCGCTGCCGCTAAACTCCCGCTGAATTTAGCGGGAGTCGTTAGCGGCACCGCACCTGGGCGAAAAAGTTGTTTGCGACCCGTTAGAGCCCCGCAGAGGCGCTAACGTGAGGCACTAAGGTACCCAATTTCTAGCCCAAAGACTCTTAAGCAGAGGCCTGATGGGTATTTTCCCACATGCACCACCTGCAAGTAGCGTGCAACACCATATACTCTAAAACAAAATGTAGGGAATAAAATATCCAAACATTAAAGCTCTTTTATTGTTCATGCTGATGAACATACATGTGAGATAACTCTACTAACAGGAAGGGTATGTACAGTACTAGTTCAGGCTTGCTGCTGTCAAAGTTTGAAATCTAAAATTGTCTGATCGTCTTGGGAATTTGTTCACTAATTTAAACAGTCTGTACTCAGCTGATTTCAGCCGGGGCAGCAGCTGGGGGATTGCAATTGGTCTCAGCACCATAGGGTTAGGGATTGTAAAGTCTGCCAAGATTCCCATTCCCGATCACTGTCGAGTTACATCTGCTGGAAGTGCACGGACGTGAATGTTGGATAAGGACAAGATGAAACTCAGCTGTGATAAATGCCATGGTCAAGTAGCTTGCCAATGCACAACACTAAGCTTCACATGTGAGAAATGGCCAGAGAGCCACTGGTGCCCCAGGGAACCTTACTCCAGTGTGGAGTGAATGCCTTCAGGAGTGAAGGGAAGGAAAGGAAATTGGTGAGAAGAAATAAAGCAACTAAAATTGTTATCACTGTCATTTCAACGTTTCTTATGGTATGGCCATTCAAGTATTTGACTGCTTCAGCTGTACTCTGTGTTGCAACATCACAAAGTGCAAAAGTGTGCAAATTACACCTGGCTTTAATTATTCAAAGAATTGCAGGAAGCTTAAACCCTTTTCAAACTGCAAAATGTGGACCCAGTACCTGATACAGTGCATAAGCACAGTAATTGTGGGCAATGCTGCAACAATCAGTGTAGTCATAATTTAAAGCCAACTTTACTGCATTCCAGTTTCTGAACGGCTAAATAAATTAAAGTGTATAAAAAATGTGACGCACTTTGTGGGAATTCACATTAGCTATACTATATGGTTATTTTTCTTTCACATTTATTGAAAAATATCAATTCAACATGTCCACCTCCTGACTGGTTGTGCTCTCTCTGAATACTCGAGCTGTTTTGAGGATTTGGTAGTGGAAGGACTAAGTGAGATTTTTGCCATGGAGATATTTGACTGCTTCACTTATACATTTGTGTGCGGCAATATAACAAAGTGCACAAGTGTACGAGTTACACGTGGCTTTAATCACGAGAAGCAACTCGGCTGTAAGCCAGTTGCCACAGCAGCAGGAGCCATCTCTGCTAAGAGGTTAGTAATACTGTAGATTGAATACTGGGATGTAATTTTCGTTTTGTAAGAGCCCTTAAGTACATTCTGGGTTTTAAACATGGTAGAATAGGTTATCAAAAAAAGGTCTTTACTAAAAACAAATCTAGGTACAAAATGATGCTGTGTTTTGAGCCCTTGTTCGTTCAGCAAAAAAAAAAGCCTCTTATCAATTATTTATTTAAATGAAACTGAACCTTGTCGAAATTAGTGACAAGGTTACACAACAGGAGAAAGATGATTTTTATATGACCTCATTTCTTTTAAAGCAGTTTTCCAGCATGCTAGCAGTCTGCTCTAATCGGATCCTGTAGCTTTAAATAAAAACGAAGCAAAAAAGCTGCTGGAATCACAATGCTGAGGCTTAAGAGTTCCAGAGAGAAAAACACAGGCGCTTAATCTGAGATCAATCCATCAGCTTTTTCACTGGAGGAAGGTTTGGATTTATTGATTAGCTGCTTCACCTTCTGATGCAACATCAGGCCTGTCGGCTGCAACACAGCAGCACAACTCAACAGAAGTCCTGATGATAGCCAGCTGCAGTTGGTTTATTCAGAAAGGACAAGGGAATGGAGGGAATCCAGGATGAAGAGGCAGCCAAAAAAAAGCACAGTATTATACTGAAAGACTGTCAACAAAGCATCTGACCACAATACAGCAAGTCAAGGACAATCAGACAGCTCTGTATCAGGGCCTGCGTGCCAATATCTACATGGGTAGACAACTGTGGCATAAACGAACTGCTATTCCCGTTTGAATTTTGAAACATGGTCCAAGTACAAGTAAAAGTTTAATTCAGAAGAAGGAAAAAAAAAGAAAGGGACAACTGCAGATTTAAACGGTATCCAATTAACAGTGCCAGTGTCCCCAGTTGCTTGATCAAAGTTCTCTAGAAAGAAACAGTACCTCCTTTCTGTTGGCCGACAATAGCTGGAACACCACGTATTAATTTTATTTATTTTAAAAGGGCACTTTATTCTATTTTCCTTAGATTTCTGTTCTACGTGCAACAGTCACTTTATTGCCTGACATATAGACAGGCTCTGTACAATGGTGGGAGATAAAACGGGTGTGTAAAATTATATTAATGCATATACTTACTCTGCAAGCCTCTAAAAGCAACAAAAGTCAAATTAGGGTGTTACTGCTGTGTTTCATCCAAGCTGATAAAGAAAGATGGATTTCGATTATTTATATGACCCACAAAATTCGATAGCACAAGAAAACGGGCGCAGGCACCACGTTGCGAGATATGCCCGCGCCCGTTCAAAAAGCGCAGGAGGCACATCAACTTCGTGCTTCCTGCTAATTATTATGTTTATAGCGCACAGCCTAGCACTGAACACGCTGCTGACAGCCTATGCGCTCAGCAGGGGGCCGAAGTTTGCATCGCTGGAGTGAGGCTAGCTTTACTTAAAGCAAGCCTACTCCTCTTAAAGGCTGTCTGCAGCTCTTAAAGCTGAGCTGCCTTCTGCAGATAAAAAAATTAAAAATGCTTCAGCAGTAAGCAGTCTGCACCTGTTAAAGGGGAGTTGACTTCAGCTGAACAAAAATGGCAAAGGTGCTTCAGCACTAACAAAAATGGCTCAACAGGCGAGGGAAAGGGCACCCAGGGTCTCGGATGCAGCACTCGAGCTTTGTGCAGAGAGTCAATGCTGGAAGTGAGGTCCTCTATCCACAGGGGGCCAGGAGGCCCTCTGGAAAGAACGATGTGGGACCAGATTGCCGAGGCGGTCACTGCCAGCAGTGTCATCCCCAGGAGCTGGCTCGAGTGCCCAAAGAAGTTTCATGACCTCAGACCACTGGATAAGGTCAGTGAATGCATCTTCAAAAGCTATTTCCTACCAAATGCACTGTTCAATGCACGACCGCCCCCCGCCCAAATCACTCACCTACCGACAAACTCCACCAAACACAAGGAACACCTCACATTCCTAGCTTAACCTCACCCCCTTGGAGAAGACAGTGCTGGCCATTCTTGGCAAGGGCATGGCTGAGCCCTTGGCCAGCGGCGGGGCTAAAAGAATACAAGATGCCAGTATCTTCATACATTATCCTCCTTCATACAGTTTTGGTGTCCATACTTAAGAAAAGACATACTTGCTCTCGAGGCAGTACAAAGAAGGTTCACTCGGTTAATTCCGGGGATGAGGGGGTGAACATACGAGGAGAGGTTGAGTAGATTGGGACTCCACTCATTGGAGTTCAGAAGAATGAGAGGCGATCTTATTGAAACATATAAGATTGTGAAGGGGCTTGATCGGGTGGACGCAGTGAGGATGTTCCCAATGATGGGTGAAACTAGAACTAGGGGACATAATCTTAGAATAAGGGGCTCCTCTTTCAAAACTGAGATGAGGAGAAACTTTTTCACTCAGAGGGTAGTGGGTCTGTGGAATTTGCTACCCCAGGAAGCTGTGGAAGCTACTTCATTAAATAAATTTAAAACAGAAATAGACCGTTTCCTAGAAGTAAAGGGAATCAGGGGTTACGGGGAGCGGGCTGGAAATTGGACATGAGTTTGAGTTCGGATCGGTCAAGGCCCTGTGGGTGGCGGAGCGGGCCCAGGGGCCGAGTGGCCTGGTCCTACTCCTACTTCTTGTGTTCTTTAGAGTTGAGGTTGGATCAGATCAGCCATGATCTCATTGAATGGCGGAGCAGGCTCGAGGGGCCGATTGGTCTACTCCTGCTCCTATTTCTTATGTTCTTATGTTCTCATCCCCCCATATCTTCTGATTTACTAGCCGCTCGTGGTGTAAGCATGCACTTCTTGCTTTACCCCCCTCCCCTCACCACAACCCTACCCTTGTGCCTTCCTCATTTCAGACACCAAGAAATCCAGCCTGCCCATCCAGTGGGTCAACAAGAAGAGGGAGAGAAGAGTGAAAAAGAAGAAACACCGTCGCTCGATTTCACATTCTCAGCCAGCAGCTCTCGAGGTCGTCCTACAAGGCCATTTGCAGTGTCCCCCACTGAAAGTCAGCAGCCTTCCACCAGCCATGCTGCAGCCACTGAGACAGCAGCACTAGGATAGGCAAAGGCACACGCAAGACAGTCACTAAGGGCATGCACAAGGGTGATTAGTTGATTTTTTGATGTAATATTGGATGCATATATGGATAAAGTTGGATTGGAAAGTTTGCTCTGTGGTGGTTTTTATTTCAGCATCGTGGCCAAGAGGACGCTATGATGGTCAGTAACAGAGGGAAGGCAAGGTGTGGAACAAATGTTGAAAGGGGAATTGGGGTTGTGTTCACTGTTACCGCAGGCGGATGATTCCATCCCGGATACCCGGCAAAAAAGAGGCTGTCTGGGTTGCCTCCTTTCTTCCGCTTCCTCCTCTTCTGCTTCCTCCTCCCTCTGTGAGCAGCTTGTCCCCTTTGCTGCCTCTGCTCCATCTCCATGTCATGCTGCAGCCCAAGGGGGACTGCAACTAGAGCCACCAAGACAGTGTTCTCAGAGGCCTTCCTTTAAGAGCCAAAGCTTTGCAAACGTCCAGCAGCACTCCCTGCACACTTTAACTACTTTTTAAATGTATTGCACCAAGCCACTACTCCAATAAAATGAAAAAAAAGCAGTACAAAAGCAAAAATCTAAATTTACCTGAAAGTTGTGTGTCCCTTTAAGTGGCGCTGTCAGGGGCTCCATTGTACTGCTGCACACATGTTCTGCCGTTCATGGCTTGGAGAAGGCGTATTAAGTGCAGCAACATCTAAAATCCCAGATCGTGCATCAATTCAGTGTTGCACGCCAACTGACATCATGATCTGGATCATTTAAATATGTGAAGCGAGTGCAGGCAATGGCTGCGTTGCCGACCTGCCCAAAATGGCGGGCGCCATTTTTTTCTTCCAAACCAGCCTTTACGGCCGGCGCAAACAGCTCCAATTTCCCAGCCTTTATTTTTAAACTTAGCAACTTAAATCCATTAAGGACTAGAATTAATTCCTGTACCAAATCCAACAACACAAGATTTTAGAAATAAAGTTTATTCCGAGAACACTTTGAATTAAAAAAGTTCTGGGTTCTATCCATCTATCTAATCCAAGTTTACAATATTCAATACTTGAAATTTACAGAAAATCTTTTTTCACAATGGTACAAAACATAAACATTGTCCCTAATTTGAAAGTTCTTGAGGCCTTTGGGAGGATTACATGGGAGGATTAATCAATTAGGTTTACAAGGCACACAGAGATAGCAGTCTGTAAATGGGATGATTGGGGACCGAGTGAAGCTCAAGCAACTGTCTCCATCTCTATTATATCAGGGATTTATCTGAGCTGAATGAACTGGCTTCAGTTGAGGTTTCTGGGGTTGGTTCAGTATCATATAACCGGCTCATGGAAAAGCCAAAGACGGGTCTCAACTACTGAAACTGCTGTGTCAATGTCGAGAGTCCAAGAGGAAACTGGGCTCCGCTCCAAGTTGTCTGTTCAGATTCTAAAGATATTTCTGACATTTTAATTCTTCATCGGCTCCGAACTCAAACCCGGCATGATCATGGCAGCAACGTTCAGATAGGGGAAGGGACATTTCACCCTGACAAACTTAATTATAAAGACTGCTTACACTGCTAAGACCTTATCAAATAGGTTTTATTTTCCCATACAGTAACCCTTTGAAGAGTGGTTAAATTATATATTTCTACTCATTAATGCCTCCAAATTCCAAATTGATTTAGGTTTTTCTACAGGCTTTACTCCCTTTACAGACAAATGGTCAGGGATCAGCCTACCTAAATTGAGTAAAAAGGCTTCATTACTCAGGGACAATTTTCTACTCTAGGATTATCTTTTTCTTGCTTCTCTCATACAATGCACAGATCCACTGCAATTTTCAACATAACATCCTTGGAGGCTAGCAGTAGCCTTTCAGCATCAAATGCAATTCTCTTAAGTGCATTCCACTAGAATACTCTGAATTCAGATCTGGTTCTCTGATTGTATATATTTCCTAAGTTCTATTTTATAAAATATTTGTGTTTAAAGATACACAGAAATCCCTTTTAGAAAAAAAGTTATATAATAATAGAAATAAAGACTACTTTGTTTCTCAATGTTCAGGGTGGTTAGGTAACTCCACGCAATTCACTTTTTTTATTATTAATAGCTATAGATTTCTTAATTGCTAAAATGTAAAATGGTCTAAGTTATCATGTATTGCACCAGCTCTAGTGATCATTTATATCCTTTTAAAAATATATACTTTCTTCACTGG
Organism: Squalus acanthias; assembly: GCA_030390025.1. NCBI lineage: Eukaryota > Metazoa > Chordata > Chondrichthyes > Squaliformes > Squalidae > Squalus > Squalus acanthias. Next base: position 92,906,697 of record CM059428.1, on the reverse strand, counting down.
AGCTGCAGAATACCCTCCCCAGCAAGGAAGAGTTGAGACCTTTCAACAAGGGCTCCCAATCCCACCACAGGAGCCACACACCCCTGCAGCAGACCAGAATCCTGCACTGGTGACCATCAGGTTAAGTGGTGGGTGGCCTTCTGCCTCTCCACCAACCTCCAGGACATTTTTTGACATTAAATCATAAGGTACAGAGAAAGTGCTGAGCAATATTTACATGAAACAAATGGGGATGGTTAATGCCAAGAATCAGACGCTACAAATATCAGGTCCCTTATCTACACTTTATGAAGCATTTGCCGTTTTGTAACTGAAATAAATGCAACATTGTTAAAAATTGTTGATAAAAAAAAATCAAAATGATAAAAGGCCTGTGAATGCATTTTAATATAATTCTTTGTCTATAAGGCAGCATCCTTATAAATGCTCATCCTGTTATTGACAGTGCTCAGATGTCTTGCCCAGTAGATGTAATCTCACACCCCATATTCCTTCTCCTTGAGAAAATGACAGACCCAGGTCTGTGCTGACTTAGCTGATCCGAGCCAGAGTTGCAATGGGGTTCTACAAATAGTCTCAGAACCCCTAAGCTAGAAAAAGAAACATCTGCTAAAATTGCCTTTCCTGATCACTATTCAGTGACCTCCGTTTGAATCTGTATGTGTACGGAGTGAGACAAAGACTCAATCAGACTTGGGTGTGATGCCCTCCATTTTTGAAAGGGTGACTGGCACTCACTGACTGGGCTCACATGAGTAGTAGCTACCAGGTTAATTTGGGGGAGAGGGCTAGCGGGCTTAACAAATGGCACAAGTAAACTACATCCCTTCCTTCAACAACTGCAGCATTCTTTAAAAAGCTGCAATAGTATTGAAATGTTAACAGGTTTACTGTCAGAGCAGTTTGTCAAACTAGCTTCTTGACATCTGCTACTGTGCATAACAAAGCCACATTTTAATGGTGAAGGAAGGGCTGTTGTGAGAAAAAGCAGAAGCTCTTTAAAACAAAATGATGCCAAGAACAGGTTAATCATACATATTGTATGAACAATGACAAAGATATCAGCAGACATGAAACTTTATGTTGAGATTTACACATTAATGCTTGAACAAGCCACCCCATTTGAACCTACAACTTTCCATAACACAATTCAGTGCAAAAGGTCAACCTGAGCACCTTCAAACAAAGGTTACTGCACTGCAGCACCACATCAATGTGCACACAAACACTGGAATCAGTCTTGCAAATAAGCAACAGCAACTTCTCAGAACAGGGTTTATATCCTAAAATGTCTTCTACTGCAAGCAGTTCAGTCATCAATTCCTGCTGGTGCGGAATTGCCCCATTTACAATACAGGGCAGATTAAGCAACATCAGGGTATACTGCACATGCGCCAGAGTTGCTTGTGTGCCATTGCTCAGAAACTTTAAAGCAACTGAGCATGTGCAAATTTTCTGCATGCACAATAGTGGAAAGTTCCATTTGTGACTTTCTGGATTTCATCGCAACGCTTTGCCAATATCAGAGGACAATCCATATCTGCTAGCCATGTTGAATGTGCTTTAATGGCCCACAGTGTAAGCTGAGAGGCCAGCTTGCTACAGTCAAACCCAAATGACAGAGCAGGTCCTAAGTACCACTGGAGAGAGCTGTTCATCTTTTTTTAGCTGCCAGAACTTTTCATTAGAGAAACACAGTTAAACTCCTGCTCTTTGGTACCTCTGACAGCACTGGTGTCAGGGTCGTTTACACTACAGGGTTGCCTCAATTGGCAATAGCACCATTGGAGACAACCCTGTAGTTAAAAAAAAAGGAAATTAAATTAAATCAATACAATGTAACTGAACTTGGACGTAGGCCAGTAAGCTTTGATCAATAATAACTACCAGCAAGGTTAGACAGCATTCTCTCAACCAACACCACCAAACATAGAATAACTAGTTATTTATCTCACCGCTGCTTGTAAAATTTTGCTATGCACATAATTCCTGTCTACGTAACAACAGTGACTGCACTTCAAAGTAATTCACTGTATGTAAAGCACTTTGAGACATTTCTGAGCGACGGCACTACATAAATGCAAATCTTTTATCCCCATAAATTAACGGCAGGGATGGCCTCACAGAACAATACAATTTTCCTGAGATTTAAATGTTCTTCTAGATACAATCATCTTACGTTTATTAATATTCTTTTATCACAATGTTCTCCCTTTCTTTCCTTAAGGTACTAGTTCCCTGGTCATATGATACCCTCCCACACCTTGCCCCAGTGGCTATTCTTCATCTATGGGCTTAAACAATAAGTGTTAGCTAGCTATTTGACAGTGGAGGACATCACATTGGAGTTTACACACACACACACACACACACACACACACAGTGGCCATCACTGTAGTCACTTGAAAGTGTTTTCTTATTACAAAAATAAATATGCTAGTGAGCACTTTGTCAACAAGGGAAAAGACACTCATGGTGCATTTATGTAACAGAGCCGCATTAGTAAGCAGTTCCCCAGTGCCTGGTGAAGGTCAATACAGGACCTCAAACACAAAACCTCTCAATAGCCTGTATAAATGGACAAAGCCACTCGGGCCACCAATGGCCAGAAAACACGGTCAGCTCCAACTGCAAGTCTGATTTAGTTTACCATATTGTCAGTGCTAGAAGCCATGGAATTCACCATTTTTGGTGGTGCACATGGTCTCCTAAGGCGACAATGCCCATTTTCTTCTCGTTACCAGAAGGTCATTAACATTGGGGCTACAATGAGTGACCGCTCAGTAAACTAAAAGCTCTATCGATAGAAATTAAAATTCACCAAGGGAGGAAAATAGTTAACTGATGAAAGAGTGCTGTTGATTAGTGCAAAAGAGAGAAATACCATCTTTGTTCAGCCTTCACTTTCGTACAAGTATACATCAAGAAACCATAAAAATAAATCAATTTTTTTTACACAAGCCTTTCATGCTAATGCTTTTCTTATGCTTGACTGCAGGCTATTTTAAATGTTGAACAACAATTGAAAAATACATTGGGGGGAAAATTGGCTCGCGCCCGCTTTGGGACAATAACTTTGCTGGGGTGCTACTTCCATTGCCCCAAAAAAGTTAGCACCCCCGCGCCCGAAATTCAATGGTAGCGCCCCAAGCAAGAAGCGGGGCGCTACTGGAAGCGCTCCCCCTCCCACTTGGGGCGCTCCCATTGAATATCGTGGCGCTACGTGCAGCAGCGCCACGCGTGCCGGTACGTAGCGCCGCGGTACTGCAGGCCTCCCTCCCCTGATTAAAGGGGAGGAGCCTAGCGCAGCGCTCACCGGGGCCCCGCCAGGGAGCGGGGTGCCAGCAAAAGAGCCCGGCACTCAAGAGGAGTGCCGGGCTGACGGATCGCGGCCGGCACCCCACAGCAGGAGGCCAGAGGGGCAGGTGCTGGCAAGCGGCCCAAAAAAAATGGCCGCCCGGCACCTGCCCTTTAATTTACACCGCCCCGGCCGCAAAAACGCCACCCTGACCCTGTCGGACATAGCGTTCAGCGGTAGGTCAGGGGTGCGAGCCAAGTTTGCAGCCGGGGCGCTGCGATGACATCATCGCCGGAGGCGCAGCACCACAGGGTGCTACCGGCTACTGCCGCCGCTAACCACCCGCTGAATTTCGCAGGAGGCGTCAGCAACGCCGCGCCTGAGCGCTAGTTGCTTTGCGCCCAGTTAGCGCCCCCTCGAGGCGCTAACGCAACCAAATTTTCCCCTCCTTCTCTCTAGTAATATGAACAAGCTTAAAATTGTACTAATTTAATCAAAATGGGTAAAATGTAAAGTATTCACAGCAATAGCTATTAATATTGATCTAATATGCATTGGTCTATAAGGGTTAATGTTATGAGCTCGTAATGTCTGCTGGGAGAGCATATCTTGGAATTTGAGTACCTGCCCCTCAGGGTTTTCCACCCACGCCTCCAATTCCTAATATGCACCCCCGGTGTGCGAGGCTCTGCGCTGTGAGCATGAGCATGTAAAATTACCCCTATACAGTAAAATAGTAATTTTCAAATGTTTGTGTGTTTGGGACCCACTAAAAATACTGGCACATTCCCAGGGACTCTGTCCTAACTTCTGAAAGATGGTGTCAGCTACTCGAAGGAAAGCATCGATCATTGCAGAAAAATGTTGAAATCTGATGACCTCGGGGGATCCCAGTTTGAAAACTTACACTGCAAAATGGTAATATGTGGATTTGTGTACATTAATCAACACTAATGTCTGTGCATTAAACTGACTGCCCAGCCTTTTCAATAGAGCATGCAATGAATTCATGTTACTGTAACGAGAGTTGGCTCAAGCTGCCAAAGCTGCGTGCAATTGGTTCCCCATCTGTCTTCAGTCCAGAGAACATATGAATGACAGATCCCTCTGTGTCTAACACCTTGATCCAGTTGGTATTTCCTAGAGCTGCCTGCAGCCACAACAGCCTCATTCATAACATGGAGCCCAAGTCCCTGCTTTGCTGATGTCACACAGACAGGGAAAGACGACTCCATCACCCACCCCCACCCACCAAGACCATAAAACATGATATTGTTCAAATTTAACAACAGAACGATAAAAAAAAATTAGCTGATGAGTCATACTGTACTTACAGTTTTCAGACTGGAAATCTGGCACAAACTGTTCATCATTGTCAGGGACCTGAGCTGTTGGAAAGAAAAAAGGAAAATGTGTGAAAATACTGAATGTTAAACAAAAGCATTTGATTTATTCTGAATTTCCGACATTTTGTTGAAATCAGTCTTGGCTTTTCAATGATCAGCAGTATATTCGATACGGCGAGAGTAATTCCTGCAAAAAAATCAGCGTCCCAAAAACTGCAACTCCACCATTAAACAAAAGTCACTTAGCAAACAAATCCAGCCGTTAACATGTTTGCCATGGAAGATACTGGATTTTAACTTTCCTGTGGTACCTTGGACAGAGTTTACTCTTTGCATATACGACGATCTTACACCACTGAGGGTGAAGAGCAGGCATGGCGCAGGATTCAGCTTGGCGCAATTTCTGACATACTCTGAGGTGTCAATCTACAACAGAAAAACTTTTCAAAATTATCTTCCACCGCAAAAGGTCTTTCCAGTTGAAATTGAGAGGGAGTGGTTTTGTTTCAATGCTGGATTTTAAATACCACACAGTCGTCTACGGGATACTGCAGCTTTAAGCAGGGTGGGAGGGAGTACAAAGACCATGACAAAACAGAAACAGAGAATAACAGCAGGGAATGATCTCCAAGGTTCTAATTCAAATGAGGGATTTAAATATTCGGATCCAGATTGCAATAAAATATTATGAATATATATGAATCCCCCCACCATGACTTCAAACTTATTCCTCACATTCTTTTGTTATTTTGCACAATGCCAAGTAGTTGTGAAGTGGAAAATATATTGTTTCATTTATTCCCATTTTCAGGCACTGATTTCAGGATTGAGACAGCAGACGTAGGGAGGGCCCCAGCTTTCGGTGCTTTTTTCAAAATTCAGTTTGGAGGACGACAGCGTCACTCGGCAGGTATTTTGGTAGGGAGGTAGATTTTTGGTAGTGCTTTAATGCCCCATGGAATGTTTTATATACATTATTATTCCTAATAGTACTGTGAGCAAAGTGGAAATTGTAAAGCTTTGGCTTTGAACCTATGCTAAACATGGACCACAGCTCTCAAAGGGCAGCCCCAGAGCAAAAAGGATTGAAATATTTATTTTTAGACAATATTCACCATTAAAAGGCGAAAAGGCAAAAATGTTTTAATAGTATCAACACAAATCACACAATCACTTCAAGGGGGTAGATTTTGACTTGTCATAGCGTAAAATGGATGAGAGTGAATCGACAGCCCGTTTGACATCTTTTCATTAAAAATTGGGAATGTAAAACAGTTTGCCGATTCGCTATCATCCATTTTACACTATCCACAAAGTCAGTATCTACCCCAAGGTGCGGTAGTTATGTGCGAATACATTTTGAGCTGTTAGGTGGGTTTCATAAAACCCCACTAAACTCAAACATTGCAATCCCTGTTCTTGCTCCTCAGACTTCATACAGCATAACAATCCATTCTAGACTTCACAGTCCACTTGCATGTATAAAGATTCTTAAAGTTTTCATGTTATTCAGAAAAGGATTAAAATTAATGCTAATTGAAAAATGTTGAAAGTCAAGATACATTTCATGTGAGCAGCTGCTTAATTTTCTTGGGGGTGCAAATAAAGTACGAATAGCAAATGGCAGATTTGGGTCCATCTCTAAATTTATACATTTGGAATTTCCCTAAGCTTTCTCCCACCATAACTTCAGTGAAATCTCCAGAGAAATGGCATAAATGGCTAAAAATGGCCATTTACACAGTCTCCAGGATTCCTGCCAATCTTCCACCGCACAGGAATTCTCCATCAGTCCTTTTTCTCCCCCTAGGATCTTCAAAGGAGTCAATAGTTGTGACATATGCAAACCTTTCAGAGTTTCACCCTTTCCATTTATTTCACACCATCTTGGAAACATTACAGATTGTGCTAAGTAATGTATGCTTATTGCTGCACTAAGCATTGCACTGTGTTTAAGGAACTCAGTAAGAATTAGCAGAGGGATGCTGTGAGAATGAGGCATATAGTTTGGTACCTTTGCTAAAGCCTTATTAGTGACCTCTATGAAAATTTTCATTGTGCTCCCATGAATTGTACTGATTTCAGCCCATCTGAAATGATATTAAAATAAGCAACTACCGTAAAAACAGTCTGGATAGATCTTTGCGTGTATCAATTTGATTTCAGACTTACTGCATTTTATCGTGATTCTGATTTTAAACAATATATAGGTTTGGTCCAACTCTAAAATTGTCAAACCAATTTTAAAAATAGTAATGCATAATATGGAAAAGCCACACACACACACACACACACAAGTAAAGGGCCAGATTCAGTTGGAGAAATTTAAAATGAAATCACAGACTGATGCTCAGTGGGTTCAAAATGCTACTTAGATCCAGATTTTCATTAGAGAATAGTTGAATATTCCCTGACGACTCCAGGAGTTTATCTCAGGGAGCTTACAGACCAAGAAGGCCCCGAGATCAATCCACAGTCTTTTCAGAGTTAGCTGAAATCAGCTGGTAAAATGGTAGGGGAACTTCAATTAGCCTCAATGCCCCAAGTAGAGAAGTAAAAAATCAGCCAGGATTCCCCTCTTGATCACTATCCAGTGACCCTTGTGGGCATCAGGTGAGGATAGAATTTTACTTGATGACCCCTGTGGTTGAATAGCCTACGGACACTCACGGTCAAGCTTCACAAATGGATAATAGCCAATTGAGCGAAGTACTGGAGGGCGACAGCCATGCGTGGAACCATATCCCTGCAAAAAGTCGACGGCTTTGGGAGGGAGAGATGAGAAGTGAAAATTGACAAAGAAATAAAAAAGAAAATAGCTAGAGACCGCAGGTTAGTGTGAAAGTTTTACCAGCCTGACTATTTACTTTCTACAGTTCACTCATGGGACTTCTGGAGTTGTGCTGCGGGTGGGGAGCCGAGCCGCTGTTAGCACATATCAGGAATCTGGGCGCACGCTGTGCATGAATTTCTGTCCATTTAAATTACTGTGCACCCATATTTTCGATATGGGCTCCTGGCATGCTAGGCTGTCCACTGACCACTGACCATATGAAGTTGCAAAATTAGCCTGCTAGTTTTTGCCTTGATAATATTTTTAAAATTAACAGAAAGCATGTGGATTTTTTTTTAAATTATTTTATTACCAGTTACTGAAACAAACTTTGTATTTCCCTTTTTTCAAAAAAAACCTCTCAATGTAGGTCCCAAGTCTGATCACAGTCTGGTACAATTATAAACTCTCAGTGATAACCACAGAGCACTTTAAAGTGAATGGCCCAGCTCGCTTTGGTGGATCAGTGATTTCTTACAACTGCCGCAGCAATCTGTCGGCGGGGCTTTAAAGGAGATGGCACAGATTACAATGCCCTCTTCGAGGATATTAGCAGCATCTCAACACCAAAAGCAAAATTAGGACACTGCGACAAGTTTTAAAATTAATTTTAGCTTTAAAATGACATTACTGGCCAGAAGGAGTTTTGGACTTCAAAGCCTAAAGACATAAAGGCTTTTTTCAACTATGGAGTGAAGTCAGGCACCCAGTTCTCTCTCCATCGGCTACACTCCATAATGTAAGGGAGACGAGGTTTGGAGAACTGAGGGGTTCACACAGCCACAACAAATGTGAGTGTATGACTGTTGTGTCAGACTAAAGGAGCTGGTTTCTGTGATGTAAAGGTGGGGAACCAGCCCTCACATTTATACTCCAGGTCTCCTCAATGTACCACAAAACCCAACGGCACTAAATTAACGGACTTCTGACTCGCAGCCGAAAGCCGGACATCGTTCTCCCTAAAGAGGACCCTGGAACAAACACAAAAATAACGTTTCTATCAATCATTGGGTAAATGATCTGAAGGCTGAGCAGGATTCATACACCTGTAGTAAGCAATGGTACTGAGTTAAAGTCAAACCCATATATATTTAGTCTGTGCATTCGAACTGAACCACAATCAAACTTCTACAGTTTGTATTCAAATTTGTTGGAATAAAATAGATCACTTTATCGTGAAATTAAAATCCTTACTAGACAAAAAAAAACTGAACAATATTTGTTTTTTCTTTAAAGTAATTAATACAGTAACCTGTACATATTTAAGTAGTTTGGAACTCAGTTTGAAGAAAGGGGTCATTTCAGGTCATGCAGTAGTGAATGCCCACTATGAGGCCAGTATCCTCGGTCCTCAGTCGATACCGAATGCTGCCATATGAAAAGCTTTTAGAAAATTTCAAGACATTGGAAAAAACAAAACAGCCTCCACAATTGAATGTGCAAAAACACTCTTTCTAATGGATCCATTCCTTGTGTACCAACTCAAGCAGGAAAGGGTTAATTGAAGCCACCACCAATTGGCCTCTCCATTTAAAAGAAAAATAACTGAATAAGAAACACACCCAGTGTTATGAAACTGGAAATGTATACAGACAGTAACTAACAGTCAAATTTAAAAAAAAATCTATGAGTCATTCTTGCTGACAGTGAATAAGATAACTGATCATAACAATTATAGAAGCCAGCAGTAAAAACGAAACCCCACCTTCCTTCAGAAAAACAATCCGGGCTCAGGGGTCTGTGGTCAGACCACAAAGACCAACGTCATACCCTTTAGCCTGGTGGGGGCGGGTTAAGTGAAAGGATGGGGGGAGTAAACTTGAATTTTCCCTGTAAACACTAATTCACTGTATGCAATTACATTCAAAAATAAAATGCCGAAATTCATTAGCATATGTAGTACCTTTTGTAGCTTGGGGCTTACAATGATTTTCCATCACGCACTTAATAAGCTGATGTTCTGTAGTACTGTTATTTAAATGCTGCCTGTTAGCAGAGCAGAATCAGGATAAACTAATTGGAGAAAAATGCAACCTGTTGAGAGCTATTGTTAGCCTGTGTAACAGTGTAATTCTCAGAAGTGGTTGTTCTGTTACTGTTCAAAATCCAAACACATGGGCCAGCTTTTAATTTGAAGTCTCAACCATTGTTTGAATTTAGCTACTCTTTACAGGTGTATTTTGCCACGTCTTGCCCAGGGTATGACTCCCCTGTGGCAGAAGAATAAAACTTTTTTGGTTTAGTTCACAAATTTTTGGTAAATTTTTGTGCTCATCAAGGTGACGATTATCAGTGTTGGCAAGTGGGGCACTATCCAACTTTTTTGGCATCCAGTGTCTGTCTACCAAGTCAGGAATAACATCGGTCAGACGCGTAGTAAAGCCCTTTCTGTGCTGCCCTCACAACGCGCGCCTTAACCGCAACCTTAGAAGACTACTTCTGTTGCACCAGTGTGATTTTTTTCCATTTCCCGCACCAGCCACCCTGATGGGATCTTTTACATGATGAACAATTTAGTAACAGTTTGTGCCAAGTTATAGGCAACTTTTGTGCTGTGGGCATTAGTCCAAGAAAAACTCAATTTCTCTACAACTCTTAGAGCCAGCACTGCCATTGCACCAGTCTGGCTTCCATTCAAGTCTCGGTCCTGGAGGTGTAAGTCAACTCCTATGTTAAGCAAAGTTTCTAATCAGAAAACACAATGTATAAAAAGAAATCAAGAAAAAGAAAACTTGTGATTGGCCGTTAAGTATGTATTCTGGGCAGCCGATCAAAGCTAGGATAGATGACATGGCACCAAGCTTGCCTGCACCTCTGGCTAAAGGAAAGCAGTAGGAAGGTGAGAAGGCAATAAAGTGGATAATGCATGGAAGCGGGGGTCAACGAACTGTGGGGGCGGGGAGGGATATTGGGTTAAACAAAAGAAAAACGCACTTAATACGAATAGTGCTTAGATGTAACCGAACCTGCCTCCATTCTCGCTCAGTTACCTGTCAGAAACCAAACAATGGAATGGATAACGCCAACACGCACAACTAAACTAAAAACATACCGGATGCTCAGACACAACACTAGCCACGCTAAGTGGCTTCTTACACACTGCATAAAACAAGCTCAACATTCACCTACCCCACACACATATTTCTAATGAGTCCACAGCAATACCTTTAAATAACAAACTAATCACTGTACAACAGAACGGAAACAACTGGGATAATATTTTTCTATCAAAGTGGAAAAAATGTACTTGTTTATTTTTGGATTATTTTATTTTTAGGACCGTTCAAAATGCCTAGGCCGACCCTCGGATGACTGATTCCACTTTAGTTACTCTCTATCTGTTTCCAGTACAACCCGTCCGTCCCAACTCATCCCTTCAGTGTTTACCAACTTGAGCTGCAGCACAAACAATGCACTGGCAACACACGCTATCATTGCAGATTAGAAGGGCGATATTCAGCACTACGGCTACTTTGCAAAACTGTTGGAAGGACAACTGAATTATGAAATGTCCAATTCTATCAAAAACAGCGATCATTTAGATCGGGTTAGCGGGGCAAACCGTAACTCGCAATATAGTTGCCAAAGTGAAAATCAGCTTTGCAGCAGAGCTTCGTTATGTCAACAAAATCATTTCTATCTCAGCGACCCATGCATTTAATACTCCCCACACACCTAGATAACTGCTGGCAATATGAACTTCCCCCTCCCCCGTTTCTTGATTAGTTGTAGATAAAAAGGCCAATATTATCAGTTTACAATGCAGTTAGTGTTCACCCGGCAATGCGCTCAAATCTAGAGTAGAAAAATAACAGAAGGAATAAAGGCTGTCTCCAGTACAATAGCAACACGGTGCCCGGTATTCATCAACTTAATCCAACGGTGGAATCCATTCAAATTGTTTAAACCTGAATTAATAGCACGTTGAAATGTGCTTTCGTACCACAAACAGTAATAGCAAAAATGATCACATCCACAACTAATTAACCATTAATATATCTAAGGAGATGTTTTACGAACATCTTATTGCATGTTACATGACCATCACAAAAATCCACTTACTACTACACAGAACATGCGTTCAGTAAATTTAACACATCTTCCAGTCCAGGAACCACATGTAACACTTTCCTTTAGCTGAAATTGCCTTTTTAAGTATCTCAGTCACTTTTAAATACCTGGTCATGCCACACAGCCCAATGAAAAGGCAGGACAAGGTCTATTCCTCCTATCCTTTTGGCGCTCAGTCATTTAAATCAGACTATTCAAATGCTATTCAACTCAAAAGGTGCTCAGAATGTTTGCACAAGCACTGAGTAAAAATAATGAATTTCCTTTAAGGACATTCTTACTTAAAAGTTGACAGGAAACAATTATTCTCCTAATAGACTCCTATAGGCAGCAGCCACAACGTCCAGTAGGAAAAAGATAGGTCTGTAGCTCAGTAAAGTAGGTTTTGAAAAGATTGGGCAATGGATTATGTTAAATATTTCAGTCAAATTTTCAAAGAAAGTAATTTTTAAAAATTGCTACCTTATACTAGTTTTCTTCTATTCACTGCTGTATTTGTTAATTGTTTTCATCCAAATATATTTACAATAATGCCAACGAATTGCATTCCACTTGGTGCCCAGATTCACAGATTAGGATCAGACTTTAGCAGTTCAAATGATAAAACCAGGATCATTCGGAACTCCAAAAGATCCACAGAACTGAGGCACATTTATGTAAACATTCTCTGTAGCATATTAAAGTATCATTATTGCAATATATATAAAATGTTAAATAGAAATTATAATCACAGAGACTGTGTAGTTAAATAGAAATACGTGTTATGTCCTATATTCCTATGGATATTCTTATTCATCAGCTACTTTTAATTTAAAGAATAAAACTGTCACATTAGAAATTCTTTTATACCAATCTCTAAATAATACTGAAAATTATTCATAAAGCAAACTGATGTAGCTTAAAACTAACGAGAATTATTTGAAACGCATTTTGGCACCAATTATAGGGCTTGTTTATATTAACAAATACGATTTAAAACATATGCAACTTAAAGTTATAGGTCTCAAAATCACCCGATTTTTTTTTACAAATCTGTCACATCTTTCAGATAAATATAACAGATTTAAAATATTTCAGCTACAAACCTAAACTTCTGTGCTGTGAGCAAGCTGGATAAAAGACACTTGCACTCAAATCCTGAAGCATCCCGCCGCGATGAATCGAGGAATATAAACACTTTTTGCCATCAGAAAACAACACCTAAAGAACATCAAAGCTCGTGTTTTGGCACCATCGGAGCTCAGATGTAGCCTAGTGTCTTAATAATTCACGCTTAAAAAAATCTCCTGCAGCAATGAAGATTGATCAAGTAAAATCATCGCCAGTCAAAACTAAATGGTGCTTTCAAACTTAAGTCTAGCTGTCTGCGCGGCTGCAGATCTTCCCCCAAAAGCAGATGTGATTGTAAACTGGAAGCAATTTCTCCTGGTAATCTGTGATGACACTGGGAAGATCAGCCCTGAGTTCCCCAAGGCAGACTAATCACAGTCTATAATGTATGCATGACACATGAGGTGGCTCTTTTAGAGCTCAATTAATTGGGCTTCACGTTAGGAACGCAACTTTTAGGCGTCGCAATTGTTTTGTTTTCTACATTTTTATTCTCTCTCCCAGGGATGTGACAGTTTCTTACCTTCTGCGAGCCAGGTTTCCTGCAGCTGGCTCAAATCCTGAAAGAGTTCTGCAGAGATAGGAGAAGGAGAAAAAGTCAAAACATTGTTACAGATTGAATAAAGTGTTGCTTTCAAATCTGAAATCAACAGTTATCAGCCGAAAACGCGTGAAACGGACTTATTAATTACCTTGCGTTAACATTCAATATCCTGGAACTGTATCTGCATGCAATGCAATACTGTATACTCGGATGAGAATTTTAAACAGCAATATTGATCAGACCTAAATCTCATGATGTTTAACTTCGCCCCTTCTAGAACACACCCAGACACAAAAAGACATTTTCACGCAACATGTGATCGTTTTTATCCGAATCAGACAGACAATATTAGGATCTAAATGCCACATCAGCAGCTTAAGCGGCCACAGGTTTGTTTGACTAATCCAGTTACTTGTATCAGTTATGCACAATCTCTGGAGATTAAAGAGGACTGACAATCACAGAAGATACATTGGAGCTATATGGCAAACTGTGTAAATATCTTAAAACTCAGCACACAATAGGAAATAATGTTAAGCAGGACTGTTTTTAAAACCTGTGCTCCGAGACACTGAACATATGAACGGTGCCTACATTTATTTGACGGCAAATCAGAGATATGAGACTAAAGTACAAACCCTTAACTACAAATACTAGTGGCAGAGGAAGCGTCAATAGGTATTTTGGGGCATTTTTAATAAAGAAAGGAAACAAACGATGGGCGAGTTAAAGATAAAGTAGGCGGAATAAAGTATATTTAATTTTGAAAAAAGTTACCTTCCGAATCTTGAGCTAAATCTGTGTCAATGAATTTCCTTTTCCTTTCACTTGTTGTCCTTTCACTACATTTCCCTCCATGCGGTTTCTACAGAAGACAAAATGTTTGTTAAAATGTGGAGGCGCACACCTGCTACATGAAAGTACATAACGCAGTTTTTAGAGTCGCTCTTGGATGAGACGTAAGCTCTCAAAACTCACTCTGCTACTTTCCACCAAATAATTTGGGCCAGTTGGCCACAATCTGTACTTTGAGAGCTTAATGTCTATTAAAAAAAAGTGAAAACTTGATCCCAGATCATCACCGTGGATGTGTTTTTCCCCTTTAAACTATTTATAACAAACCATCGCATCAATTTGCATTTAGCGGCCGTGCGAATATTATGTGGGATTTCAAAACAACTGAAGATATTATTACAATGTAAACAAATAGAAAAGGACGGGATTGGTCTTAAAATTATCACTTTTGTGGAAATGTGTCATGCTGAAGACAAAGAACTAGCAATAGTGGTGAATAAGGGAAAATGTCACATCTCTGAATTTATCAAGCGCAGTAAACTGCGTTTCCTCTGCTAGTATTTGCAACAGGACTCTGCAGGATGGCCTGTTTAACAAATAGTGAACTGCTGGCTTTTGCCCCCTGACTTTTGAGAAGCTTCTGCTTACTTAAGCAGTGTTGCATAATTTGTCAAAACGATGGCATTTTCTAGTTTGGATGAGTTGTGGAACAGTAAGGTTTGTACTTGACATGGGCTTCCCCCCAACCCTGTTGAAAACAGTGCAAAGGCAGGGAAGGGGAGGGGGGTTAAAATCCCTCCAGTGTCAAATACCGCCTTGGTAAAAAAAAATGTCGCTTTCTTTTAGCCCCACTCGTGGGATTTTTTTTTGGTTACAAATATTAACGGAGTTGTAGCTGAGTTTATGGTGATGTCGTTCATAAAACAGCAATAATAATAAAACATCACGTCCGTCCGCCAAGTTCTCATGAAGCCACTCGCCAGTTCACTTACAGGAGTTACCATGTAAGGCACTTGCTGGTCGTAGTAGCCGTCCATTCCGCAGCTCGTCGCAAACTCTTAGCTCGTCTTATTCTTCAGCATTTAGATGGAGACTGTGCCTTGACGGACTCGAGCAGCCTACAACGACAGACAAGATGGCCAAAGAAAAATCTTGAATGGACCGCCTGAACTTGCATAACTAATTAGCCTTCAGCGCCCATTCACAAAAAAAATCTCAGACTACCGCCCCAACCTGTTCCAGAGAGATAGCGATCAGCCTGCAAACACGGGCAAACTGCTCAGAGGTGGGGGAAGAACACAAACTGATCCCATCTCAGTACTTCGGACTTATCAGTGCGTGTGCATTCGCATCGATATAAAGGATTTGCAAACCTGGGCAATACACCGTAAATTGGTAATGTCGATCATCGTGGAATTCCCAAATGTTTTCCTTATATGCAGATAACGGGACTAGATGGAGAGCGTTTTATTATCATTATTATTATTTCTGTAACGCTGTTTCACGCAATGCTCTAGAGGCTTGCAAAAGTTGAACAGGGTCTCACCTGAATGGGTGCAGTGCGATCGCCTATAAATATTCCCGTCAGATTTGGTAAATAGCATGAATTAGTTGATGTAGAGTCCTTTCAAGACAGCCCAGACCTATGATTGTGCTCAATTCACTCGTTTTTCCTTTGCTTCTCCTCCAGGGGCCTCCAGTGTTTTCTAATGGATCTCTCTCATTGGTCGCCTGTCTGTTTCATCGGCTCCAATTTCTATCTGTCAATCACTCACTCCTCTACTTGATTAAAAGATACAGGCTTCCTTTCTCTAAGACTAGCGCAGGCTCGAACGCAATTATCCAAACAAGGGGGAGCGAGGTTAAATCAGTTAGCACACCCCAGACAATTCTGAACATCAGACTTCTGAAAAGGATACAAAATTTAAAAACAAGTTTCGGAGACACAGATTCTAGCTACCCAAAGCTTTATTGCAACACAAGGTCATTATTATCTAAATTTAATTCAGTGCTAATAGTCAAGAGAAACGTGCACGTTTTTTAATTATTTTTTTCTTATGGGTCCGGAGCAGATGCAAGACCGAACAAATAATTCTTGCATAACAATATCGATCCTTTATTCAAATTAGCCCTGCCTACCTGAAAGCGTCCCCGTGTTGCGCGATGATTCGGCACATCTGTCATGCAAGGGCCAGAAGAGAACTAAACATTATTTTTGAAAATTATGTTAATTATGTGGCGAAAAACAGAACTTAAAAAAAAACAACGATTGCAACATTTCTGACCTTCCCAGATCGTGTTTAGTGATTGCAAGAGGCACAAAACCCCGGGCAGCAGTGACGCATCCTGCAAAGCTGCAGATGTTTCATTTTTAAATATATAGGGTTTTCCTTTAGGCAAATGCAAAGTTCGTGTGTTGAAAACTTGCCTGTGGAAACCATACGGCAAAAGAGGAACGTTGGCTCAAGAAATGCAAAGTGAGTTAAAAGTTTTGTGGTTGAGCTTTTTTAACTTCATAAAATGTCCCCGTCTCTTTCCCACTGTTTCTTTAATATAATCTGAGCAACAGTTTTCAAGCTGTCTAATCAGGCAGGAAGAATGGTTACCGCAGCAACGGGGGGTGGTGCTTTGTGCATGACCAGCCATATTTGCATGGCTTTGGTGAGCGAACCAATGGTGCGGGCTGCTTTTCAGCTGATTGATGTGTTTATTCATAGAGCAACAGTTTCCCTCCAGGCGAAAGAGTGTGAGAGAAAAAGAGAGAAAGAAAAAGAGACCATTCAAAGTGAAGGAGAAGGCGAATTCATTTCACAAGAGAGAGAGAAAAATGTCAACACATCTAGACAGCAAGAGATCATGCGGGGCGGGGGGAAATTCATTCACAAAAACGTCTTAAAATTTACAGCCAGCCGAGAGATAAAGAGACCGAGGGGGAGGGGGAAGTTCATTCACAAAAAAAAGGTCAAATTCACAGAGATCAGCGAGAGACCAAGGGGAAGGAGGAGTTCATTCACAAAAAAAATCCGAAACTTTGACTGAGGGGGAGGGAGAGTTCATTCACAAAAGTGAAATCCTATCCAGGGACAAAAGGAGACACCATGCACACAACAAGTTACAGTCAAAGCCTGAGAGTAAAATATAAAAAGTAAAAGTGACAAGGGAGAAAGTCAACTATTTAAAATATATATGAGTAGGTGATTTGTTTCTATACATTAAAAACATATACATTCACAGAAAGGAAAGTTTGTCGATAAAAATACCCCCCAAAAAACTTATCCAAACCATTATATTCCATGTACTCAGCTAAACTTGCACCCGATTAACTCCTTTCAAACACTAGTCACATCATTTAAAGCGCAAACCTCTCCTCCCCCCATTGTAAAGATAGCTACCGACTGTGCAGTTTTTGCACAGACCTGTCAGCTTTTCCAGCCCCTGCCCGCACTGCGCATGCCTGAGCCTGGGAACCAGCCGATCTCTGGATCACGGAAGTTTCCCCAGAACCCTCCGCAGCTCTCCTCTTCTGCTCATGCGCATGCTTCGGCACATGCACAGCCGAGGTGAGCCGCAGTGGTTGATAGGGTGACTTCAGTGAGCCAGAAATCAGCTGTTTTCCTGGTTCTGCACCAAGCAGACTGTTGGTATTTCTGGATTGTCATTGCCTGTCTATGAATCTACGCCTACACAATCATTGGGGCACAGAATCTGGTTACATCTCCAATTGGAATCAACATCAGTTGTCATGGCTCAATGATTTGCAGCCTAATTACATACTTAATTATGGTAGTACTTGAAATGAAAATCTATATGATCATGAAGTAATAGTTCAATATGGACCAACCCCAACTTACCAGCAAGCAAAAAACAAGGGAAGTCTCTATTTTATTGTAGGTGCAAGTTGTTTAATCAACTTTTCGGTTACTTATATTTCTCAATGTTGTCACTTGTTCATTTTTGCTACTTTTCTGCTTCAGATTTGAAATAAATGGATTAGATCCTTCAGAATAAATGCAGCCCTGCTTTGTACATTGGGGAGGTTCCCCCTTGAACCAGCTTGTACTGACCAGTGTGTGGTCAGTTAGCCAGTGAGTAAATAAGTCTATACAAGCCAACCTTCCACTTTTCACATGAACAGTCAGTTCTTTTTGGGTAGCTAACATACTGGACAGGTCCACTGCTCCTCTTTGCATACTTCCAACACTACTGGCCCAGATCACCACCCTGTATGCTGTAGGCATAAACACTTGCAAGAACATATGTTCCTACCTCCAGTATGCAGGAAGTGCACAAAGAGAAAGGAGTGGGACTTGTGTGGTGCATTAACCAATGACTCTAATATGAGCAGGCAGGGGGGCATAGCTGCCAAGATGAAAGGGAGAATGTTTGCTAATTTGAGAGGAACAATTTTTGGCAGGGGGAGGAGGGCAGAATGCAAGTAGAGAGAGGGAAGATTGCATAGCAGGGGGAAGTAGATGGGGAAGTAGGTGGCAGTGAAAGGAGAGATGGTGTGGTGGTGTCTCTGTGATTGGTTCCGTAGGGGATAGAGTGCCTTTATGAATAGGGATGATGGAATTGGATGTGGGAGAGTGACTGTTGAAAATGTTTAAAGGTTTACTTGGTGCTTCCATGCCATAATTTTTTGATTAATTGATGGCCTAGAAATTGTGGTCATAGGCCTACCTCCGGAGTACGCCTACGACCCGCGAAACATTTACGAATTTACCTCCAGGCACCCAGGCTGCGAAGAGCTGCGGTCGCGGGACTCCAGGCGTGCGGCAGCGTAAAGGCCCATGGACCCCAGGGATGCAGGCGGTTCGGAAGCGTCCCTTGGATCACGTGAGCCCGGTCCTCCAATCAGAAAGGACGATATTATTGCAGTCATTAATGAAGGGAATCCCCTAATGATATGCAATGGAATCCCCAAATAAATATACAATGTACAGAATTCTAATAAATATAAATGTACAGAATTGCAATTTTATTCATAAGCCCCTTCATTGCACCAACCTCAATAAAGAAAATAATTTTTTGATAAATAATTTTAAACACCTTAATCTGGGTCAATGTTTGCATAAACTCATCTAAAGTGTATGTGCATAATTTTGGATGTTTTAAAGTTTTATTTAAGCCTTATATATACCCTTACCCTGATGAAAGCAGGCCCTGCACCTGCTTTTACCAGCCGTAAGAGTTGTGCGGGCAGTTTTTTTAAATATTTGTTTATGGGATCAGGGCGTCGCTGGCAATGCCACCATTTATTGCCCATCCCTAGTTGCCCTTGAGAAGGTGGTGGTGAGCCGCCTTCTTGAACCGCTGCAGTCCGTGTGGTGATGGTACTCCCACAGTGCTGTTAGGTAGGGAGTTCCAGGATTTTGACCCAGTGACGATGAAGGATTGGCGATATACTAATTCAGGATGGTGTGTGACTTGGAGGGGAACTTGGAGGTGGTGGTGTTCCCATGCGCCTGCTGCCCTTGTCCTTCTAGGTGGAAGAGGTCGCAGGTTTGGGAGATGCTGCCAAAGAAGCCTTGGCGAGTTGCTGCAGTGCATCTTGTAGATGGTACACACTGCAAACACGGTACGCCGGTGGTGGAGGGAGTGAATGTTTAAGGTGGTGGATGGGGTGCCAATCAAGCGGGCTGCTTTGTCCTGGATGGTGTCGAGCTTCTTGAGTGTTGTTGGAGCTGCACTCATCCAGGCAAGTGGAGAGTATTCCATCACACTCCTTACTTGTGCCTTGTAGATGGTGGAAAGGCTTTGGGGAGTCAGGAGGTGAGACACTCGCCGCAGAAT
The DNA here is from genome assembly GCA_030390025.1 of Squalus acanthias. Classification (NCBI taxonomy): domain Eukaryota; kingdom Metazoa; phylum Chordata; class Chondrichthyes; order Squaliformes; family Squalidae; genus Squalus; species Squalus acanthias. Next base: position 92,886,907 of record CM059428.1, on the reverse strand, counting down.
ACCTAGCCTCTGAACTGCTCTTGTTGCCACAGTATTTATGTGGCTGGTCCAGTTAGGTTTCTGGTTAATGGTGACCCCCAGGATGTTGATAGTGGGGGATTTGGCGATGGTAATGCCATTGAATGTCAAGGGGAGGTGGCTAGACTCTCGCTTGTTGGAGATAGTCATTGCCTGGCACTTCTGTGGCTGAATGTTACCTGCCACTTATCAGCCCAAGCCTGCCACTTATCAGTCCAGGTCTTGTTGCATGTGGGCATGGACTGCTTCATTATCTGTGGAGTTGCGAATGGCGCTGAACACTATGCAGTCATCAGCGAACATCCCCATTTCTGACCTTATGTTGGAGGGAAGGTCATTGATGAAGCAGCTGAAGATGGTTGGGCCTAGGACACTGCCCTGAGGAACCCCTGCAGCGATGTCCTGGGGCTGTAATGATTGACCTTCAACCACACATCCATCTTCCTTTGTGCTAGGTATGACTCCAGCCAGTGGAGCGTTTTCCCCCTGATTCCCATTGACTTCAGTTTTACTAGGGCTCCTTGATGCCAGACTCGGTCAAATGCTGCCTTGATGTCAAGGGCAGTCACTCTCACCTCACCTCTGGAATTCAGCTCCTTTGTCTATGTTTGGACCAAGGCTGTAATGAGTTCGCAAGCCGAGTGGTCTTGGCGGAACCCAAACTGGGCATCAGTGAGCAGGTTATTGGTGAGTAAGTGCCGCTTGACAGCACTATCGATGACACCTTCCATCACTTTGCTGATGATTGAGAGTAGACTGATGGGGCGGTAATTGGCCGGGTTGGATTTGTCCTGTTTTTTGTGGACAGGATATACCTGGGCAGTTTTCCACATTGTCGGATGGATACCAGTGCTGTAGCTGTACTGGAACAGCTTGGCTGGAGGCGCGGCTTGTTCTGGGTCACAGGTCTTCAGCACGATACCCGGGGTGTTGTCGGGGCCCATAGCCTTTGCTGTATCCAGTGCGCTCAGCCGTTTCTTGATATCATGTGGAGTGAATCGAATTGGCTGAAGAATGGCTTCTGTGATGGTGGGGATCTCGGGAGTAGGCCGATATGGATCATCCACTCGGCACTTCTGGCTAAAGTTGGTTGCAAACGCTTCAGCCTTGTCTTTTGCACTCACGTGCTGGGCTCCACCATCATTGAGGATGGGGATATTCTTGGAGCCTCCTCCTCCTGTTAGTTGTTTAATGGTCCACCACCATTCACGACTGGATGTGGCAGGACCGCAGAGCTTTGATCTGATCCGTTGATTGTGGGATCGCTTAGCCCTGTCTATAGCATGCTGCTTCCACTTTTTAGCGTGCATGTAGTCCTGTGTTGCAGCTTCCCCAGGTTGGCACCTCATTTTTAGGTACGCCTGGTGCTACTCCTGGCATGCTCTTCTACACTCGTTGTGGAAACCAGGGTTGCTCCCCTGGCTTGGTGGTAATGGTAGAGTGAGGGATATGCCGGGCCATGAGGTTACAGATTGTGGTGGAATACAATTCTGCTGCTGCTGATGACCCACACGCCTCATGGATGCCCAGTTTTGAGCTGCTAGATCTGTTCTGAATCTATCCCATTTAGCTCGGTGGTAGTGCCACACAACACGATGGAGGGTGTTCCCAGTGTGAAGACGAGACTTTGTCTCCACAATGACTGTGCGGTGGTCACTGCTACCAATGCTGTCATGGACAGAGGCTTCTGCGACAGGTAGATTGGTGAGGACGAGGTCAAGTAGGTTTTTCCCTCTTGTTGGTTCACTCACCACCTGTCGCAGGCCCAGACTGGCAGTTATGTCCTTCAGGACTTGGCCAGCTCGGTCAGTAGTGGTGCTACCGAGCCACTCTTGGTGATGGACGTTGAAGTCCCCCACCCAGAGTACATTCTGTGCCCTTGCTACTCTCAGTGCTTCTTCCAAGTGGTGTTCAACATGGAGGAGTACTGATTCATCAGCTGAGGGAGGGCGGTAGGTGGTAATCAGCAGGAGGTTTCCTTGCCCATGCTTGGCCTGAAGCCATGAGACTTCATGGGCTCTGGAGTCAATGTTGAGGACTCCCAGGGCCACTCCTTCCCGACTGTATACCACTGTGCCACCACCCCTGGTGGGTCTGTCCTGCTGGTGGGACAGGACATACGCAGGGATGGTGATGGAGGAGTTCGGGACATTGGCTGAAAGGTATGATTTTGTGAGTATGACTATGTCAAGCTGTTGCTTGAGTAGCTTGTGGGACAGCTCTCCCAATTTTGGCACAAGTCCCCAGATGTTGGTGAGGAGGACTTTGCAGTGTTGACTGGGGTGGGTGTGCCGTTGCCATTTCCGTAGCCGGTGCCGAGGTCGATGCCAGGTGGTCCGTCTGGTTTCATTCTTATTATTTTGTTTCGTAGTGGTTAGTTACAACTGAGTGACTTGCTAGGCCATTTCAGAGGGCAGTTAAGAGTCAACCACATTGCTGTGGGTCTGGAGTCACATATAGGCCAGACCAGGTAAGGATGGTAGATTTCCTTCCCTAAAGGACATTAGTGAACCAGATGGGTTTTTACGACAATCCGGTAGTTTCATGGTCACCATTACTGATACTAGCTTTTTATTCCAGATTTATTTAATTAACTGAATTTAAATTCCCCAGCTGCCGTGGTGGGATTTGAACTCACGTCTCTGGATCATTTGTCCAGGCCTCTGGATTACTAGCCCAGTGACATTACCACTACGCTACCATTCCCTGGGACGGGGCAGTTGTTGGGCAAATAGCAAAACTCTTCGCCAGCGATACTCATTTTTCAGTCAGTTTGGATGATCTGTCAAGGCGTACCTTGACAGGTCACAAGTTCTGGATTTCGTGCAAGCCCATGCGGAAATCGTGAACTTCCGGGCTTTTCAGAGGGAATATGACGGTGTACTCTTAGAGTACGCCGTCGAAGACACCGCAATTTCAGGGCCGATATGTTTTTCCTCCTTAATTTAAATTGCAATGAGATGTCTTCCTACACTTGACTATAGAAATACAAGTTGTTACGAAGTGAACTTTGCATCAATGCTTTTTGCATTTAACATATTCTGTTGTGTATGTCTGTTTCAATTATTTTATCATCTTGTAGGTAAGCCTATCGATTATTATTATTTATGTTATTATGTCATTCAGCTAAAGCAGCTGCATACATGTAGGCCTGCTATTTATACTCAGAGTATTACCTTCTGGTGGTACAAAAGTCAAATGTCAATTGTGACTCATAACAACTACTCTTCTATACACACTAATCCATCACCTGTGGCAATGTACATGGTAGATCAGAGAATATGGTCACTCCCATACCTGTCTTTGTATTGCTGTTTCTCTGTCTCTCCTCTTCTGCTTCCTTCACTCTGTTTGGTTCTCCTTTACTCTTTTATATGGTACCACTCTACCTCCCACCCTCCCAGTGGTGGTAACCTACTGAAGAATGGTATTACTAACCTGCCCTGCATACCTAGTTAGGTCTCTCTGTCCACATCTGCTTCCCTCTCTTTTTTCTTCTTTCCTTGTGGGTGGGAGGTGGTGTTGGTATGGTGTGGTATTGCAGGGAAAAGATCATCAATCACTGCAGGCTGGATTTGGAATGGGGGTTGCAGAGAAAATGTGATCCTAAGCAATTCCTTTTCCATCTCCTCCCCAGTCACTCTTGCACTCCGTATCTTTTTGCCTTCCCACAACCCCTTCCCCTTCCTACCACCCTTCACTCCCATGATTATCCCTAACTCTTCCCCATTGAACTATCGGCTCAACCCATGTATTCTCCCCTCCTCCTTGCTTCACTCTCACTTAGCTTAAAAAAAAGCAAATTAAATGAGGAAAGAAACTGTTAGACTCTGTATTTTTCTCCTTCAGTCTTATAGGTGTTAGAAATTAGAATCTCTGTCTCACAGGTTTAAGTGATTAGCATTGACCTTTTCTAATTGTCAACAAAACACAGATGGAGATAATTAGTTGGCTTTAAAGTTTAACTTTTTTTTTGAAAATTGAATATTAGCATAAGCACAGGTACTGTCTTTCACCCCTCACCCTAATCTTCTCTCCCCTCTCTTTCTTACCCATCTCTCTCTCTCCCCCCTTTTTCAACCTCTCTCACCTCTAAGCTCTCTCTTTCAGCTTAATATATTTTCTTAAATTTATAGAACACAAAAAATCTTCAATGAGTGTGTAATTATTTTACTGCCATCTTTCCACTTATGTCTCAAGCATACTCACATATACATTCTCTTTAAGAAACACTAAATATAAATTTTACCTCAACTATAATTTTGAAATCTGTCCTGTTTTTCAAAATTATTTGAAGAAAAGCTACTGAGCAGAAAGTGCTAGAAGCTGCAGAAAAATATTGCATCCGTACAGTTGACTAAATGTCGTATGAGGAGAGATTGGGTCAACTAGGCCTGTATTCACTAGAGTTTAGAAGAATGAGAGGGGATCTCATTGAAACGTATAAAATTCTGACAGGGCTAGACAGACTGGATGCAGGGAGGATGTTTCCCTGGCTGGGGGGTCTAGAACGAGGGGTCACAGTCTCAGGATACGGGGTAGGACATTTAGGACTGAGATGAGGAGAAATTTCTTCACTCAGAGGGTGGTGAACCTGTGGAATTCTCTACCACAGAAGGCTGTGGAGGCCAAGTCACTGAATATATTTAAGAAGGAGATAGATAGATTTCTAGACGCAAAAGGCGTCAAGGGGTTTGGGGAGAGAGCGGGAATATGGTATCGAGATAGAGGATCAGCCATGATCATATTGAATGGTGGAGCAGGCTCGAAGGGCCGAATGGCCTACTCCTGCTCCTATTTTTCTATGTTTCTATGCATCTTGGGAAATTACGTACAATGCACATGCTCAAACTTCACAATTCAAATTCAGCTCACAGAGTCACAGGAAAGGGCAAAAATGTTAACTCAATGCCCGGGTTTTTGAAAGAGGCTAAGGCCTTCAAATAAAAACTTTAATGAAGGCATTAAAAGACATAAGCTACAATTCAGTGGATAAATGTAATCATATTATTGTGAAATATGTAATGTTATTTTATTTTATTTAAACCCTTATTTTGGATATTAAAGGGTGAAACCTTTTTGTAAAAACTTTAATGAGGGTATTAAAAGACACAAAAGACAATTTCTATAGGTAAATATATTCATGTTATTGTGTAATTTTTGTATGTCATTTTTGGTGCTTTTATTTTGCTTAAAACCTTATTTGGATATGAAGCACTGCAGTTTCCTCCAATTGGTGAGTTAGCATTGAAGCAGGAATTCTGCCCATCCACATGACTCTAACGTTAACCCATCAAAATTTCCCTAATTAGGTATGCAGGGCAGGTTAGGAGCAGTAATACGGTTCTTCATTGGGTTACCATGAGTGGGAAGGAGGGAAGTAGAGTGGTGTCATAGGATATAAAATGCTGCAGCTAATTAAAGGGAGGGGGCCCTATATTTTTGGAGAGCAGGAGCCGCAATGACTAAGAAAGCAGTAGCCTTGAGTGGTCAACAGCAGTTTGGGCCCCCAGATTCACAAATATATCCATGGATATTTTACTGGCTGAAGTAAGGGTTTGGAGGGAAAGACTGTTGAGCACTGAAGGAAAAAAAGCCCCATAAGAGTGTGATTCTTATCGAGAAAGGTTGATGAAATTTTGAGTGCAACCTCCATCACCCCAAGAACTGTCACAGTGTAGTAAGAGGCGTAATGACCTCACAAGGGTGGTCAAGATTAGTGAAGGTACTGCTCCCAATGCACATCCCCTACAAATGAAAGAGGCATCACTCACCTCCTTACCTCTCAAGTTCTTTCTGTGACATAACCTAGGTGTCCGGAAAACTGACTTATACAAAGAGGAACAGTGAAACATCATGTTAACTCACACTACTTTATGATCCCATAATTTCCCGCTAGAGGGAGTTCTACTAGTCTTGAAGGACAGTTGATTGAAAGAGACAATACACTAGCAGGACTCATCATCATGGAATGCATCCAGTCATATGGGGCAAAGAAGTGTCCACGCCACTCACATTCCTTTAACTCTGTGTTCTCCCTACAAAGGAAATAGGTGCACGTAACCATTGCCAGAGAGATGAAACTGGGGGAGGAACACCATTACTGAAAACCCTGGGTCCAGATGATGAGGAAGATCTACAGCTAATAGGCAGACAGACAGGCGAGGCTGCAGGAGACGGCAAGTTGGGGATGAGGTGGCAAGAGTAGGTTGATAAAGGCTGGGCATGACTCTTCATAGGTAGCTTCTGCTTCATGTGTTTTCTCAAAGTATTGCAATGCCCTTACAGTCAGCCATTACTTCTTCAAGAGGAAATGTGCACAGCTAAACAAACTCTTCTGTTTTTCATATCATGGGGGTGCCTTGGAGGAAAAGACTGACCACCCTGATGAGCACTTCCAGATCATAACTCCATTATGGCATCTCATGTACTTCAGCACCAGCCCAGACACCAACTCGAGTGGAAGTAGCTAGTATGTCAGAAGGGTTTTCACTGGATGAAGCACCAAGCACTAGTGAGCAGGCGGGCCAGAGAGTGGAAGAAGGGGAGAGTGTCATTACTCCACGGAAGGTGGAGAAATGACTGTCTTTAGCTGAGCAGTCTAGGGACCCAGATCTTAAAGCCCAGTCTTAAAAGCAATAAAGATCAGTGAGCATCAATCAAATGCGCAGGCAGTGGAAACTCTCTCCTCTCATGTTGCAGGTAGTGGATAAGTTGAAAGAGTCCATGACCTATATCTGCAACACATTGCAGGAAGATTCCCATAGCCTGCAGAACACTTTGAAAAAAGTGACATTCCAGGAGATTTACATTTTAAAGTGGCCCCTGACACGGGTGTGTAGAGACAAGATTCATCTTTTGGGGTTGATGCCTGGTACCCCACGCCCAGCTGGACAGCTTCTGGCAGTTTTTCCAGGGTCCTTGCTGAGGCTAGATGCCCCAGGCGTGCCCTAAAAAACACTGAAGGCCTGCTAATGGATGCCACTCCCCATGACGTCTGAACCACAGCGGGGTCAGTGGTGGAGTACTGCAGCGGGTGCAATCCAGGCATAACTGCCAGGTTTGTGCCCCGTCGACTTTCTAGGTCACAGGATGTAAACTTACAGGAAGTGCCGGTATATGCAAGACTAGCAAATCTCCTGGGTAGTTTTCTTGGTGAATCATTGGATAATCAATGGAGAGGGTCCTTGGGTATGGAAATAGTGCGGCGAGAAGGGTCCTAGGATCTGCAAGTAATGGGAGTGGTGTGTTGGGTTGCTGTTGGTACAATGTGGGGGGGGGGGGGTCACTTTATATGGAAGGGTGGTGATAGAGTACGATGTTGGGATTTGGAAGTACTGGGGAGGAGGTCCTGGAGTGCAGATGTATCAGGTCCAGGAGTTGAATGGGGAGGGAGTCATGAGATGCAGGAGAATGGGGGGCGGGGGGGGGGGGGCATAGGGTCTCCTTGAATTGGTGTGGGTAAGGGTGTAGTAGCATTTGGGGAACTGGGTCCAGCATTGTTGAGGGAGGCAAGGGTCTGGCAGGATTGAGGGGGAGGCAGCTGAGGAAGATGGTGCAGCCAAAGCTTGCCCTGCTGCAGCATGTGCATGCACCTGAAACTATGAAAGAGCTGTAAGTTTGACTGAATATTTTGCAAGCAGTCTTAGTCAAGGTGTAGCAGGCTAAGAGGAATCTCATTATGGCATACATTATGTAGTCATATCTTGGGTTAGTTTCTGAGGCTTGCACACTTCACCCTCATCTGCTCCCAAGCCCTCTGAATGTTGAACTTCATGTTGATCTTTTCGGCCTCCTCATCCCAGGTGGCTCTCCTGTGAGAAGGTTACCCTTCAGTGCCAAATAGGGCAACCCTCCTTTGACCCACTTTGTGAAGGACCAGCACCATAACTGAATGGCGAAGTTCTTTGCAGACACTGCACCATTGTTTTACAATGTTAGATTTCCTACCTCTGACCTACTTGCTGCAGAAAAAAAAATCATCTCTACTTCAAATGGCAGCTGTACCCTTTAAGCATTTGGGAGAAATGTGTGCAAGTCTAAATTTGCTGCTTATTGCCCTGCCTGAGACTGAGCTGCAACATCACAAGATGGAGAGTTATTAAAAACGTGAGAAAATTGTTTTCCCTATTGATTTATTAATTTTTGTCAGTGGGTAACAATCTTTACTGAGTGATGTCAACAGTCAATAGAATAAAGACTGTTAGCCACTAAACTAAACCCTGTACAAAACACATGACAATGTTGGTTGCTTCGTAGATATATTTAAATGGTATAATAAAGCAAAACTAGAACTTTTAAGTTATACTTCACTGTTAGCCCTCAGCTGACATTTAGGACATTGAGTGATGACTCAGACAGTATCAGACTGTCCAGTCGGTGTTACTGTGCTGCCGTGGTAACTGATGTTGGTTAGTAAAGCAGCGAAGAATAGGTATGAACAGACCAAGGTTAAAGCTGCCACCACACCCTCCAAATACAATCAAAGCTTCATATTTTATTTAACAGATTTGGTTAAGGAAAGAAAGAAAAGGAAAGAAAGAATGAATATAGTGCCTTTAAAGCACGTTAGAGCTAATGAAATACTTTTTTGAAGTGTAGTCACTGTTGTAATGTAAGAGTGCACAGGTTCAGGGCTATGAAGTGCAAGTTTAAGGTAAATGCTAGGAAGTATTTCTTTACACAGTGAGTGGTCAATAGCTGGAAAGGGATTGCCAAGAAGAGTAATTGAGGCTAGGACATTGGACAGACATTACTGTTGTAAGGAAAAGACAGGACAGTTGGAATTCTCGAAGGATTAGATCAAAAGGCCGAATTTACAAAATTATCTATAGTGCATATTGGGAAATTGTGGACTTGCTCTACAGAATTTTCTATCAACTGAAATGAATGGATTGAAAATCATGCCGAGTATGCCCATAGTTTCCCGATATGCACTATCGGTGGATGACACTTCCTGCTGGGAGGATGTATCCCTAAAATTGGCCCTCAGATCGGCAATTGGGCTTTTATATCTGAAGCTATCTTGCAAATTATCCTTTTTTTTTAGTATTTTTAAGTAGATTGATAGGATTACTCCTTACTATTCTCAAGCGCCAACATTATCGAGCAGCTGTTTTAAGGCTGGTGCACAATCACAAAATCTTTAAAATCCCAATTAGTGGTACTCCCTATCTCTGTAGCCTCCTCCAGCCCTACAAGCCTTCGAGATCTCTGCGCTCTGGCCTCTTGTGCAACCCCGATTTTAATCGCTCCATCATTGGCAGCCGTGCCTTCAGCTGCCTACGCCCTAAGCTCCGGTATTCCCTCCCTAAACTCTCTGCCTCTTTACCTCTTTCTTCTCTTTAAAACCTACCTCTTTGGCCAAGCTTTTGGTCATCTCTCCTAAATCTCCTTATGTGGCTCTGTGTTAAATTTCTGTTTGATAACACTCCTGTGAAGCGCCTTAGGACGTTTTACTACATTAAAGGCGCTATAGAAATGCAAGTTGTCATTGTTATTCATGCATTTCCCCCATTGTGTAAAAATGCGTATTTCCCCGTTTCCAACTGTTGTACAGGAGTGCAGAATTCTCACACTGCTAGTAATGGCGGGAGAGACGATTAAAATATTCTGCTTGGTTTGTACATTGCCAAACAGCTTAAAGGGGCATGTCATTCTGTGACCCGCATAAGTCACCATTTTCAGTCTTCAATGTACGCTGGACTTTTCAAAGCAGCGTATAAGTCCTTCTCGGTCTGGACAGACTCTGATTTGATGTTTGTTCTTTTTTCTAACCTGCTCCTTTTATCTGTTGTTGCTTGTCTCTGTATTAAGTGTCATCTACTTTCATTGGCATGTGATTGAAAGCCACTCAGCTGGGCTGTATGATTGCTTTCCCCCCACTCTGCCTTACAGTGTAAGATGCAGCAAATGGAAAGTGCTCACAAAAACTGCAGCACATTCCTTATCTGTAAAGAGAAAAATAATTTCACTTACTTTGTGTATTTAATCTCGAGTTCCAGTGCTTCACCTCATGCAATAGCAGTTTAATTTGACAGCATAAACTCTATTTATAACCAGGCCTAGACTCTGTAGGTGACATATTGAAGGAGTAAGTAAGATCTCAGTCAAAGTCCCTATTCTGATGAGTGACAGATTTTACTTCAATGTACTTATTTGTAACAATTTGACTCCTCTGTTAATAGAAGAGAAACTGCAGCATAGGCCCAGCAGACACTGACTTCTAGCAGTGCACAAGTTAGCGCCGTGTTACTGCATCTACTGGTTGTGGGCTACAGGCTAATTTAGATCATCTGGCGTGAGAAGAGGTAGGCTCAGCACAGTTCAGTTTTGATCAGCATGAAAGAGGCTCACAGCACTCCTACTGAGAACTGACCCAAAAGTATGTTTTGTGTGGACCTCCTTGGAACTATGTGAGATCTTCTTACTGTGCTCATGAAGCAGAACTGCACTAAGGTCTCACAACTCGGTGAGTAGGTGCACGGCCTGGTGTGTATTCAGCCACACACACTAAGATAGCTTTGGGCTGGATTTTGCCAATCTGGAGCGTTTGGAGGTGGGACTCCCACTTGTCGGGTTTTAGTCCTGTCTCTATCAACTTTTGGCCAACCCACGCTATTTTCCCTTGATTGACCTTGTTAAGCCCGCCCAGCGGGCTTAGCAGGCCAATTAAGGGAAAGCCGGTTACAGAGAACGTCAACGTATGACGTTTCATCTGTCAAAATTTTTTGACAGATGAATTGTCATCGTTTGACAGCTCTGTGAAGCTGTCAAACACTGACATTCTCTGTAGTTTGATGAGTTCTTGAATTCAAGACCTCATCAAACCTCTTTATTTAGCAGAAATTAGATGGTTGTTGCATTGGAGAATGCAGCGGCCATCTGTCATCTCTGCCGCGGAGGTGCGAGACTCTCCGCATACCCACCGATTGAAGCCTGCAGGAAGAAACAAAGGTAAGTAAACTTTTACTAACACTTTCCATTTACCTCACATACTCACCTCTCCACACTTGCACCCATCACTTACCTTCACAGCGCACTTTTACACCCTTCCGACCCCCGCAGACCCACTACTCACCTCGTTGACCCTGGCGGGATTCGGAGCCTTCGGGAAGCCCGCACTTGTGTGGGTAAAATGGGGATTATCCTCTTATCTGCCTATTAATTACCTGTTAACAGGCAGATAAGTGGCACTAATCCCCTTCCCGCCTCCAAGGAGACGGGACCTGGCGCGGGTTGGCTACCTGCCTCCTGGCAAGATGGCACGGAGGCGGGTTGGGGGCAGGAAGAGCACCCGCCCCCAGATTCTGCCATTTTCCCGGCAGTCCCGCCTCCATACCTGCCTCCCCAGGGCTGGCAAGATCGCGCCCTTTATGTCTGATTCTTGGAGTCCCAAATTCTGTGGACCTTGCTTCACCAGCAGGTGTGGTGGAATGGGACTCGCATCCGTACATGCCAGCGATGCAAATCCCATCCCAAAATTGCGAGGGCAGGGTATTACCTTAATTGGGGTGGGAGATCGTGCAGCTGCTCACCGAGTTGTGAGGGCATCCTAGTCTCTCTTTAGTTAAAAACACTGCAAAACCAGAAGCTAAACCTGCGTGGTAATGAATTTAATTGGGACAGGGATCAGGAGCAAGTACTGGAAACAATTAAAGGATGACAAGCTAAGTTGTCATTTTAAAATATTTCAAATGATCTTTTTAGAAATCAGCAAAGGAGGACCAAGAAATTGATAAAGAAAGGGAAAATGGAATATGAGCACAAACTAGCGAAAAATATAAAAACGGATTGTAAAAGCTTCTATAGGTATGTGAAAAGGAAAAGACTGGCAAAGGTAAATGTAGGTCCTTTACAGTCAGAGACGGGAGAATTTATAATGGGGAATGAGGAAATGGCTGAGAAATTAAATAAGTACTTTGTTACTGTCTTCACGGAGGAAGACACAAAAAATCTCCCAGAAATACGAGAAAATCAAGGGTGTGGCGAGAATGAGGAACTTAAAGAAATTATTATTGGTAAAAAAACAGTACTAGCAAAATTAATGGGACTAAAAGTCGATAAATCTCAAGGACTGGATGACCTTCATCCTAGGGTTTTGAAAGAGGTGGCCATTGGGATAGTGGACGCATTGGTTGTCATCTTCCAAAATTCTATAGATTCTGGAATGGTTCCTGCAGATTGGAGGATAGCAAATGTAACCCCGCTATTTAAGAAAGGAGGGAGAGAGAAAACGGGGAACTACAGACCTGTTAGCCTCACATCAGTAGTTGGGAAAATGCTGGAATCTATTATAAAGGATGCAATAACTGGGCACTTAGAAACTAATAGTAAGATTGGGCAGAGTTAACATGGATTTATGAAAGGGAAGTCCTGTTTGACAAACCTATTGGAGTTCTTTGAGGATGTAACTAGTGGAGTCGACAAAGGGGAACCGGTAGATGTGATGTATTTGGATTTTCAGAAGGCCTTCGATAAGGTCCCACACAAGAGGTTGGTGAACAAAATTATGGCACATGGAATTGGGGGTAATATACTAGCATGGATTGAGAATTGGTTAACAGACAGAAAACAAAGAGTAGGGATAAACGGGTCTTTTTCAGGATGGCAAGCTGTGACTAGTGGGGTACCGCAAGGATCGGTGCTTGGGCCCCAGCTATTCACAATCTATATCAATGATTTGGATGAGGGGACTAAATGTAACATTTCCAAATTTGCTGATGACACAAAGCTAGGTGGCAGTGTCAGTTGCGAAGAGGATGTGAAGAGGCTTCAAGGGGATCTCGACAGGCTCAGTGAGTGGGCGAGAACATGGCAGATGGATTATAATGTGGATAAATGTGAAGTTATCCACTTTGGTAGAAAAAACAGAAAGGCAGAGTATTTCCTAAATGGTGAAAGATTGGGGAATGCAGATGCTCAAAGGGACCTGGGTGTCCTTGTACATGAGTCACTGAAAGTGAATGTGCAGGTGCAGCAAGCCATTAGGAAGGCAAATGGTATGCTGGCCTTCATTACAAGAGGATTTGAGTACAGGAGTAAAGAAGTCTTACTCCAATTATATAGGGCCTTGGTGAGACCACACCTGGAGTACTGTGTACAATTTTGGTCTCCTTACCTAAGGAAGGATATACTTGCCATAGAGGGAGTGCAACAAAGGTTCACGAGATTGATTCCTGGGATGGCGGGACTGTCGTATGAGAAGAGATTGAGTAAACTAGGCCTGTATTCTCTTGAATTCAGAAGAATGAGAGGAGATCTCATTGAAGCATACAAAATTATTACAGGGCTTGATAGGGTGGATACTGGGAGAATGTTTCCCTTGGCTGGGGAGTCTAGAACCAGGGGCCATAGCCTCAGGATAAAGGGTAGGCCATTCAGGACTGAGATGAGAAGAAATTTCTTCACACCGAGGGTGGTGAATCTTTGGAATTCTCTACCCGAGAGGGCTGTGGAGGCTCAGTCATTGGATATATTCAAAACAGAAGTCGATAGATTTCTGACTAGGAAGGGCATCAAGGGATATTGCGATAAGGCCGGTGAATGGAATTGAGGCAGAAGATCAGCCATGATCTCATTGAATGGCGGAGCAGGCTCGAAGGGCCGAATGGCCTACTCCTGCTCCTATTTCTTATGTTCTTATGAGATGCCATGGAATATTTTGATGTCTCAAAATCAGCTCAAGATCTTTTTAGTTATCCCATATTAACATGAAATATTTTCTTTTATGTTTGAATGGTTTCTGGACATTACTGATACAATTAAAGACTGTATTACAGGGGAAAATGCTAGGTGCACCGTGTTAACACCATGGGGCTGGATTTTGTCTTGGGGTTGGGTTGGGGTCGTGTCATCCGCATTTTGTGTTTCCCCCCCGACTCCAGATTAATGTGGATGAATGATGCAATTTTCACTTAATTGGGCAATTGAGTTCCAGCATGTGGGAACCCATGAACTAATTAGTGGTTTCAGTCTGAAAGTCGCCTCTGATGATGTCATCATTGCTGACTGCCTAGTCTCAGAGACTGTTGGTGAGAGAGGACCTGCCTGGCTTGCTTTTGATGTGAGTGGAGCTGGATGCAAAATGTGTGTGTGTGTGTGGGTGGTGGGGGGGGGAGGGGGAGAGAGAGAGAGAGATTTTTTTTGCATCCAAGTCCTCTCAGACCAAATGCCATGCAGTGTCTGAAGACATTCAATGCAGCAGCATCAGAGGCGACTTTCACACCTAATACTACTACTACCTTCATCACATCTCCGTTGTAATAGTGGACCTGCAGCTGATAGTCAGCTATCCACTTGTGCTCCCGCCAGGTTTCACTGGAGTGTTTCACACCAGGCGTGCTTCACGTCAGAAAAGGGTTAAACTAGCTAAAACGTTTCAAAATGGCATTACAGAGCCAATTTAGAGCTTGTTAAGGGCTTTAATGGCCTCTCCCGCCTCTTGGAGGCGGGACGGAGTTGGGAACCCCGCGACTGATTTTGTCAAAATTGCATGGAGTCGGGATGGGGTCGGGACCCCCGACCCCGCAAATTTAACCCTCCACACGCCTCCAAACCCGACTCCATGGGTCATTCAAAATCCAGCCCAAAATCTTTTTGAATTTGAGTTTAAATCCAATCCAAAATGATGGGGTTAAAGTCTGACAGATGTAAGGGTGCTTTGCAAAATTTAGTTTGAAAAGTCTGAACACTGTTTCTAATTGCCATTAGTCTGCAGCGCAATGTTGCCCATAGTTCAGGACAAATTAGTTCTAAATTGGTAATCACTCCCAAAGAGGCTGTAAGGATGGTTGGTCGGGGAGGTGCAATGATCAAATTGGTACAGTAAAGGCAGTTTTCTTAGAGGGGCAGGATTGAAGGATATTTTTTGAGGTAGAGAAACATTGCTCTCTTGCAGCCATGTTACACCATACATGGAGTGCATGATGCTGACCTTGATGGTAAACGTGGAAATGTGGAAAAGTCTTCTGATCTCCAGCACTGACATTTCTCTACTTTGTGCTGAACACAAAGTAAAAAATGCAAAAGAGCATTAAAAATTATCGAGGATACACAACAGAATCCAATGATTTATTGAAAAATAAATCAATAATACTTTTGAGAGCACATTTCACAAGGCTGAAAGGTGAGTGAGCTATCCAGGCTTTCCCCAGCGTTAACTTATTTTTCCATACACTACCCATTGCAATGTGTCTCTTCTTTTAACATTATGTTAGCTGATTCTATGAACTAATTTAAGTTATTTCTGTGTAGTTTAGGACAGCAATTTGGTTTTATTTCATGTGGACTTAAGATTGTGAAAAACAGCTGCATGCTCTATGATAGAGTTCATGTTCTATGCAGCTACTTGGTAATTGGCGAGTTCAGTGTTGAGTTGAGATGATTCATGTGCACCAAGGTAAATTGTTAGAAACTAGTGGGGAAAGTTTCATTCTTATTATCAAGACAGAAATTTTCCATAAATGGATGTTGTAGCAAAAAGTAAATAACTCTAATGGGTTGAAGACACTATCAGGGAGGAGCTTAAAAAGCCTACATCACTGTTTGCGAGGGTATGGCATCACAGAATTTTCGAAATCATAAAAGTTGCATTTTCAGTAATTGCCCATCAAAAATAAACTATTCAGACCATGCACGTCATAAATTGTACTTTTTAAAATTTGTTCATTCATGGGATGTGGCCGTCGCTGGCAAGGCCAGCATTTATTACACACCCCTAGTTTCCCTTGAGAAGGTGAAGGTGAGCTGCCTTCTTGAACCGTTGCAGTCAGTGTGGTAAAGGTACTCCCACAGTGCTGTTAGGTAGGGTGTTCCAGGATTTTAACCCAACGACGATGAAGGAATGGCGATATATTTCCAAATCAGGATGGTGTGTGACTTGGAGGGGAACTTGGAAATGGTGGTGTTCCCATGCACCTGCTGCACTTGTCTTTCTAGTGGTAGAGGTCACGGCTTTGGGAGGTGTTGTTGAAGAAGCTTTGGCAAGTTGCTGCAGTGCATTTTGTAGATGGTACACACTGCAGCCATGTTACGTCGGTGGTGGAGGGAGTGAATGTTTAAGTTGGTGGATGGGGTGCCAATCAAGCTGACTGCTTTGTCCTGGATGGTGTCCAGCTTTTGATTGTTGTTGGAGCTACAATCATCCAGGCTAGTGGAGAGTATTCCATTACACTCCTTACTTGTGCCTTGTAGGTGGTGGAAAGACTTTGGGGAGTCAGGAGGTGAGTCACTCGCCGCAGAATATCCAGCCTCTGACCTGCTCTTGTAGCCACAGTATTTATGCTGGTCCAGTTAAGTTTCTGGTCAACGGTGATCCCCAGGATGTTGATGGTGACAGATTCGACGATGGTAATGCCGTTGAATGTCAAGGGGAGGTGACTAGACTCTCTCTTGTTGGAGATGGTCATGGCCTGGCACTTGTGTGGTATAAATGTTACTTGCCAATTATCAGCCCAACCTTGATGTTGTCCAGGTTTTGCTGCATGCAGGCACTGATTGCTTCGTTGTCTGAGGAATTGCAAATGGAACTGAACACTGTGCAATCATCAGCAAATATCCCCATTTCTGACTTATGATAGAGGGAAGGTCATTGATGAAGCAGCTGAAGATGGTTGGGCTTAGGACACGGCCCTGAGGAATTCCTGCAACAATGCCCTGGGGCTGAGATGATTGACCTTCAACCACCGCAACCATCTTCCTTTGTGCTAGGTATGACTCCATCCAGTGGAGACTTTTCCCCCTGATTCCCATTGACTTCAATTTTACTAGGACTCCTTGGTGCCACACTTGGTCGAATGCTGCCTTGATGTCAAGGGCAGTCACTCTCACCTCACCTCTGGAATTCAGCTCTTTTGTCTATGTTTGGACCAAGGCTGTAATGAGGTCTGGAGCCGAGTGGTCTTGGCAGAAACAAAACTATTTTCATTGCTAAAGAGCCAAGACATGGTGTAACAGTATGGCATTACTCAGTTCCTGTCATCTGCTGTTTTTTCCCCAAAGGATCAGAGGCTGAGTGAATGCTGCCAGGATTTGAACCCGAGCATTTAACATAAAACATGTGAATTAGGAGTAGAAGTAGGCCATAGAGCATCAGTGAGCAGGTTATTAGTAAGTGCCGCTTGATTATACTGTCGACAACACCTTCCATCACTTTGCTGATGATTGAGAATAGGTGGGGCGGTAATAGGCCGGATTGGATTTGTCCTGCTTTTTGTGGACAGGATATAGAAACATAGCAACATAGAAGATAGGAGCAGGAGTAGACCATTCGGCCCCTCGAGCCTGCTCCGCCATTCAATGCGATCATGGCTGATCATCCAGTACCTTGTCCCTGCTTTCTCCTCATATCCCTTGATACCCTTAGCCTTAAGAAATATATCTAACTCTTTCTTGAATATATTTAATGAATTGGCCTCAACTGCCTTGTGTGGTAGAGAATTCCACAGGTTCACCACTCTCTGGGTGAAGAAATTCCTCCTCATCTCAGTCCTAAATCGCTTACCCCTTATCCTTAGACTGTGACCCCTGGTTCTGGACTCCCCCGCCATCGGGAACATCCTTTCTGCATCTAGTCTGTCTAGTCCTGTTAGAATTTTATAAGTTTCAATGAGATCCCCTCTCATTCTTCTAAACTCTAGCGAATATAAGCCTAATCGACCCAATCTCTCTTCATACGTCATTCCTGCCATCCCAGGTATCAGTCTGGTGAATCTTCGCTGCACTCCCTCCATGGCAAGAACATCCTTCCTCAGATAAGGCGACCAAAACTGCACACAATAGTCAAGGTGTGGTCTCACCAAGGCCATGTACAACTGCATCAAGACATCCTTGCTCCTGTACTCGAATCCTCTCGCTATGAAGGCCAACATACCATTTGCTTCTTAACCGTCTGCTGCACCTGTATGCTTACCTTCAGCGACTGGTGCACAAGGACACCCAGGTCTCGTTGCACTTCCCCTTCTCCCAATCTATTGCCGTTCAGATAATAATCTGCCTTCCTGTTTTTGCCACCAAAGTGGATAACCTCGCATTTATCCACATTATACTGCATCTGCCTGCATCTGCCCAATCACCCAACCTGTCCAAATCATACTGGAGTTTCTCTGCATCCTCCTCACAGCACACACGCCCACCCAGCTTGGTGTCGTCTGCAAACTTGGAGATATTACATCTAATTCCCCCGTCTAGATCATTAATATATATTGTGAATAATTTGGGTCCTAGCACCAATCCCTGCGGTACCCCACTCGTTCTGCCTGCCACTCGGAAAAAGACCCATTTATTCCAACTCTTTGCTTCCTGTCCTCCAACCAGTTCTCTATCCAAGTCAGTACCTTACCCCCAATCCCATGTGCTTTAACTTTGCACGCTAATCTCTTATGCGGGACCTTATCGAAAGCCTTCTGAAAGTCCAAATACACCACATCCACTGGTTCTCCCTTATCTATTCTACCAGTTACATCCTCAAAAAATTCCAGTAGATTAGTCAAGCATGATTTACCTTTTGTAAATCCATGTTGACTTTTTCCGATCCTGTCACTGTTTTCCAAGTGCTCTACTATTACATCTTTTATAATGGACTCTAACATTTTCCCCACTACCGTTTTCTCGCTACCACCTTTTTAAATAGTGGGGTTACATTAGCTACCCTCCAATCCATGGGAACTGTTCCAGTGTATATAGAATTTTGGAAGATGACCAGCAATGCATCTACTATTTCTAGGGCCACTTCCTTAAGTACCCTAGGATGTAGATTATCAGGCCCTGGGGATTTATCGGCCTTCAATCCCGTCCATTTCCCTAACACCATTTCCCTACAAATACTGATTTCATTCAGTTCCTCCCTCTCATTAGACGCTATGTTCCCCGACATCTCTTGGAGTTTATTTGTGTCCTCCTTGTGAAGACAGAACCAAAGTATGTATTTAATTGTTCTGCCATTTCTTTGTTCCCCATGATAAATTCCCTGATTCTGACTGCAAGGGACCTACGCTTGACTTCACCAATCTTTTTCTCTTCACATATCTATAGAAGCTTTTACAGTCAGTTTATATGTTCCCTGCAAGCTTACTCTCATACTCTATTTTCCCCCTCTTAATTAATCCCTTTGTCCTCCTTTGCTGAATCCTAAACTGGTCCCAATCCTCAGTTTTGCTGCTTTTTCTGGCCAATTTATATGTCCTCTCCTTGGATCTTATGCTATCCCTAATTTCCCTTGTTAGCCACGATTGAGTCACCTTTTTTGTTTTATTTTTATGCCAGACAGGGATGAACAAATTCTGTAGTTCATCCATGCGATCTTTAAATGTTTGCCATTGCCTATCCACCGTCAACCCTTTAAGTAACATTCCCCAATCCATCCTAGCTAACTCGCGCATCATACCATCGCAGTTTCCTTTATTTAAATTCAGTACCCTAATCCCTGAGTCAACTACTACTTCACTCTCCATCTTAATGAAGAATTCTATCATATTATGATCGCTCCTCCCCAAGGGGCCTCGCACAACAAGATTGCTAATTAATCCTTTCTCATTACATAATACCCAGTCTAAGATGGCCTGATCTCTAGTTGGTTCCTCGACATATTGGTCCAGGAAACCATCCCGTATGCACTCTAGTATATATACTTGGGCAACTTTCCACAGTGTCGGGTAGATGCCTGTGTTGTATTACTGAATAATTTCTAGATATTTAAAATGCTCTATTAAATTTGATTTTTAAAGCCAACTTAACTAACCATCAAAATATCTGGAAATGATTCAGCAATAATGACCTCTCTTCGTTAATGTTTGAGACGGCATAAAGCACATTTTATGCTGCTGCTGTGGCTTAGTTGTATTGCAAGCAAAGAGTGAATATTATTTGTGTGGTAGTAATGGGCTTCCTGCATGGTGCAGGCTTCGTTAATAGAGGAGTGGTACACAGCTGAGATTCAGGGTGTGGCAGCAATCCAAACACATGATTCTAATTGGAAATTTATTAGTATACAAGGAATTACATGCTGATTTAAAGATTCAATTTTAATGTATTGGTGAGTTTAAGGCCATTGAATTTTTGGTACAATAAGGAACAGCCTTCAGAAACATTCTTCCAGGCCATGTTCATACCAACTTTCTCGTGCATTTTTTCTGTTAACTTAAATATTACAACAACAGACACATTAAAAGATGGGATTATGCCATCTGATTACTCTAAATGGCCTCTGACAGGTACCATGCCCCTTCAATAAGATAAGGAATTTTTTGTAGCCACAACATTATAGAGATAAGGGAGTGAGAGATTATGCACAGAGGTTGGTCTCCATTAGACGTAACTGATCCTATTTTCATTGCTAAAGAGCCAAGACATGGTGTAACAGTATGGCATTACTCAGTTCTTGTAATCTGCTGTTTTCTCCCCAAAGGATCAGAGGCTGAGTGAATGCTGCCGGGATTTGAACCCGAGCCTTTGACGTAAAACATGTGAATTAGGAGTAGGAGTAGGCCATTCGACCCTTCGAACCTGTTCTGTCATTCAATAAGATCATGGCTGATCTTCAACTTCAGCTCCACTTTCCCACCCAATCTCCATATCCCTTGATTCCCCTAGAGTCCAAAAATCTATCTACCTCAGCCTTGAATATACTCAATGACTCAGCATCCACAGTCCTTTGGGGTAGTGAATTCCTAAGATTCACAAGCATCTGAGTGAAGAAATTCCTCCTCATCTCAGTCTTAAATGATCGACTCCTGATCCTGAGACTATGCCCCTCTAGTTCTAGACTCTCCAGCCAGGGGAAACAACCTCTCAGTATCTACCCTGTCAATTCCCCTCAGAATCTTATATGTTTCAATGAGATTATCTCCCTTTCTTCTAAACTCCAGAGAGTATAGGCCCAATCTACTCAATCTCTCCTCATAGGACAACCCTCTCATCCCAGGGATCAATCTAGTAAGCCTTCGTTGCACTGCCTCTAAGGCAAGTATGTCCTTCCTCAGATAAGAAGACCAAAACTGTGCACAGTACTCCAGGTGTGGTCTCACCAAAGTCCTGTACAATTGTAGTAAAACTTCCTTACTCTTGTACTCCAACCCCCTTGCAATAAAGACCAACATGCCATTTGCCTTCCTAATTGCTTGGTGTACCTGCATGTTAACTTTCTGTGTTTCCTGTACGCGGACACCTAAATCTTTCTGAACACCTAGCTTTGTATCATCAGCAAACTTGGATACATTGCACATCTAAGTCATTAATATAGATTGTAAATAGCTGAGGCCCAAGCACTGATACTTGTGGCACCCCACAGTCTGCCAACCGGAAAATGACCTATTTATCCCTACTCTCTGTTTTCTGTCCATTAACCAATCTTCTATCCATGTTAATATATTACCCCCAACCCCATGAGCCCTTATCTTGTGTAGCAACCTTTTAAGTGGCCCCTTATCGAATGCCTTTTGGAAATCCAAATATACTACATCCACTGGTTCCCCTTTATCTACACTGCTAGTTACAACCTCAAAAAACTCGAATAAACTTGTTAAACACAATTTCCCTTTCATAAAGCCATGTTGACTCTGCCTAATCATATTATGATTTTCTAAGTGCCCTGATACCACTTCCTTAATAATGGATTCCAGCATTATCCCGACAACTGATGTCAGGCTAACTGGCCTATTTTCTCTCCCTCCTTTCTTGAATAGCAGGGTTACATTTGCTACCTTCCAATCCACTGGGACCATTCTAGAATCTGGGGAATTTTTGAAGATCACAACCAATGCATTCACTATCTCTGCTGCCATCTCTTTTAGAACCCTAGGATATAGGCCATCAGGTCCGGGGGATTTGTCAGATTTTAGTCCCATTCGTTTCTCAAGTACTTTTTCTCTATTGATATTAATTATTTTAAGTTCCTCACTCTTTTTAGCCCCTTATTTTCCCAATATTTTTGGTATTCTTTTTGTGTCTTCTACTGTGAAGACAGACACAAAATATTTGTTTAAAGTCTCTGCCATTTCCTTATTCCCCATTATAATTTCACCTGTCTCAGCCTCTAAGGGACCAATGTTTACTTTTGCTACTCTCTTCCTTTTTACATATTTGTAGACGCTCTTACAATCTGTTTTTATATTTCTTGCTAGTTTACTCTCATATTCTATTTTCTCCCTTTTATCAATTTTCAGTCATCCTTTGCTGGTTTCTAAAGCTCTCCCAATCCTCAGGCTTACTATTATTCTTCACACCATTATAAGCCTCTTCTTTTAATCTAATACTATCCTTAACTTCTTTAGTTGGCCACAGATGGATCACTTTCTACCCCTGAGGCCAGCACTCAACCAACAGAACTACCCACACTGCACTGCAAAACATTTTTCTTTAAACAAGTATGTCCCTCTTTCTCTGTTCCTACAAGCCTAGCTGGTGGTCTCTCCTCCATCCAATCGCATCCAAAAAGGCCACATCAGAAAAATTCTGGGCTCACCCCTTTGTTCTGCCACCACTTGCCTGAGCTCAACCTTGCAATTCACCAGTGCCTGATGTGGATGGTATGAATTCTTGAGAAAGCACAAGGAATCCTTTGGTCCAGGGACATATATCGCCGTTCCTTCATTGTCACTGGGTTACATTCCTGGAACTCCCTACCTAACAGCATTGTAGGAGCGTCTTTACCACACGGAAGAAGGCCCACCACCACCTTCTCAAGGGCAACTAGGGATGGGCCATGACACCCACATCCTGACACCGAATAAAAGGAAAGAAACCACAATTGAACATTCTTGTCAAAAGCTGGAGGAGAAAACACCAGAAATCTGCTGCTACTTTAAGTTGCTGCAGGCTTTTTAATGCTGAAGCAAAACATTTCTTCCCCTACCCCTGTGGTTTACTTCCATGTTACATGGGATTTGTGTCCTTGACCCACCATTGAATATGGTGATGAATTGACCCCGCAAATTCCAGTCATAGTAAACTTCATTGCATTCAGAAGTTCTGCCCCACTGGTGTTACTGCATCATAAACGGCCCTGTATATTTTCAGTCCTGCTTTTTTTTATCAAGCAGATGTCTCACATATGCAGCAACCCATCACTATGTTCTTTAAATGTCTCCAAACCAAGCTACTGAGAAAGCCAGACAGGTAAGGTTTCCATTTGCCCAATATGCAGTACACACTCCATCCTCGTAGTGATCCATCCCACTTACATTTATCTGAAGCACAGGTTAGTAAGGCTTATGGATTCCCAGTGCCCAGGGGTACTGCTGGAATCTAACCAGCTAATAGTGTGCAGTACAGAGCTTCTAGCTGCTTATCTTGCCAGGACCACCCTACCTATTAGAGCATTGGTTTGCAGGATTATCTTGGGCAGAGCGAGAAGAATCCAAGCCTCTGAGACATATCTATCCTACAACAGTCCATTAATGAGCTGGACTAGCTGGTCAACATCAGATTACTGAGTCTGTCATGGAGACTTTACTTGGTTCCAATCTTCCATTGCTAATCATGGAGCCATGTCAACGCCAATGAGACCCTGATTACTTCACAACCCAAAGAAGATAGTCATTAGTTAGTCACTAGATAATTGACAGGTATAGGTTAGAGCTCTCAGTCGGCAGACAGCAGGTACCAGGGACCCTCATAAGAGGCACGTTGAGCTGCACCACTCACATTAAGATGTGCGAGTGCATTGTCACCATCCTCCTGACCACACGCCATTGAATGCCAGTGCCGCCACCCGTTGGAAGTATAGACGTTAACAAACATTTCTTGCCGCTCTGTAACCCAATCATGGTAGGTATTGAACCCAGGATATACGAGTGTGTTCTTATATCCGACCTTCCGGTAATATCTTCGAATAGCCGTCAAGCCAAATGACAAGTTTCTTTCTAAGCTATATATGGGAGTACCTTCACCACAGGGACTGCAGCGGTTCAAGAAGGCAGCTCACCACCACCGTCTCAAGGACAGTTAGGGATGGGTAATAAATGCTGGCCTTGCCAGCGACACCCACATCCCAGGAACAAATAAAACAAAGTGACAGACTTTCATTTTCAGTGGGGTGGAAAGACCTACACAGGACAGCTTGTGATATGCCAGCCACCAGGTTGGTCTAGATGTTCAAGACCAATGCCATACACCAAGGTTCCTCATCACCAACTGTTTAATCCAGATATTCATGTAAGGGGCTTTCGCAAAGAGAATTGCCCATCATGAATCTGCCTCCCCTCTCCCATGCTTCCCTCCAACTATTTTCCCTTTTTGCTATAAATCCACCTCACAGCTTGGTCCTGGGCGCGGTTCAATTGCATGCTTAGGAATTCTAAGCCATGAAGGTGAACTGTTTTGACACACATCTTAGATACTACAACTGTAACCTGCACTGGGACTTTGCTGTTCCCACTTCTGGCTTCTTACTAGTGACCCCTTCTGCAAAGTGCCTGTGCATCGACCTTGCGTGAAGATTGAATCAGGCTTGGCTGTGATGCCCCATATAGTGGAATATCATATTTGACACTCACTGCCACACAAAAAGTAGTCACTTGGTTGAGGTACCATAGTGCTGCTGGCGCTGGTGGAATTGTGCCCAGAATAATTTAGCCCCTTCGGAAGAGAAGGGGAGCAAATTGGAAAACTGAACATACATCCCAAAGGCCCCGGGTTTGATCCCTGGCCATCTCTGATCTAGCTGATTTCAGACGGGGCAGTTGTACGAACGCTGTAGTTGGCCTTAGTCTCCTTGGGTTAAGAAGGAGAAAATCAATAACAACAACAACTTGTATTTATATAGTGTCTTTAATGTAGTAAAACATCCCAAGGCGCTTCACAGGAGTATTATAAGACAAAAAATTTGATGCCGCGCCACATAAGGAGAAATTAGGGCAGTTGGTCAAAGAGGTAGGTTTTAAGGAGGGTCTTAAAGGAGGAAGGAGAGGTAGAGAGGCGGAGAGGTTTAGGGAGGGAATTCCAGAGCTTAAGGCCTAGGCAACAGAAGGCACGGCCACCAATGGTTGAGCGATTATAATCAAGGATGCTCAAGAGGGCAGAATTAGAGGAGCGCAGATATCTCAGTGGGGCTGTGGGGCTGGAGGAGATTACAGAGATAGGGAGGGGCGAGGCCATGGAGGGATTTGAAAACAAGGATGAGAATTTTCAAATCGAAGTGTTGCTTAACCAGGAGTCAATGTAGGTTAGCGAGCACAGGGGTGATAGGTGAATGGGACTTGGTGTGAGTTAGGACACGGGCAGCTGAGTTTTGGATGACCTCAAGTACCAGGGGAAATGACTAGGGTGTGAGATAGCAATTGTTTTAATAGGGACTCGGGCATCAAAAGTGGTGGTGAGGGTGTGGTTGAGCAGATTGGTAGCTGCAGAAATGTCGTGGTGAATGGAGGGCCAAAGGCTAGACAGTTGGGATTTCATAAGTGCATTTATAAGAGAGTTGGAGAGAGTTTTTTCCAGGGGCGGACACAGAAGGAAGTGGGGTTGGTGGGGGGAAAGGGGGATGTGGGTGGAGAGCGATACGAAGAAGTGGTCAAAGATGGCCTTATCTGCAATTGACACGATGGGAGTAGTGAGGCCACGAGAGATGGCAAGGTCGAGGGGGTGGCCGTGAATATGGGTTGGGGAGTTTACATGGAGGGAGAGATTAAGGGAGGATAGGAGGCTAGTGAACTCAGAGGAGAGAGAGCATGATGAATTGAGATGGAGGTTGAAATCACCAAGGATAAGTCGCAGTGCTGAGGGAGGAAAGCAGTGAAGATATCTTGGTAATAAAATTTTTATGGTACTTGGGTGGACGGTAGAGAACGAGAATTTTAAATGAGAGGTGAGAGGGGTGGAATAAGGTGAGATGCTCAAAGGAGGAGAAAGTGCCAGAGAAGCAGGGGGACAGACCAAGATGTGATTTGGTGATGAGAGCCACACCGTCACCACCGCGGTCTGGGCGGGGCAAGTGGTGGAAGGTATAGTCAGGCAGGGAGGCTTCATTTAAGGGTAAGGTGACATCACCCCTCAACCAAGTTTCTCTCAGGGCCATGATGTCGATGCAATCATCCATGATAAACTCATGGATGGCAAGGGCCTTGTTCGCAAGTGAACGGACATTCTGGAGGGAGATGCGGAGAGGATCAGTGATGGCTGATCCGCTGCCAGCGTCCATAGGGTCAGTGCTTGGAGGGGTGAGTTGGATGGGGAGGAGATTGGCAACATTAGCCCCCAGCAGGCGCGCTGGGTGTGAAGGTCCACGAGAGGGTAGGATGGGACAGCTGGGGTTGCTGCTTGTAAGGAGGCAGCGACGAGTGCCTCGATGGGCCCTTCGGAGGATGCCAAGAGAGGCACAGAGGCTTATCTAAGAGGGAGTCAAGTCTGGGACGACGGCAGGAGAGTAGGAAGGTCGAAGAGTAATGAAGGATTGGGGTAGGGATTTGGGAGGGCAGAGTATCCGAGAGAGGAGAGATGAAAGGAGGCATAATGACAGGAGAGAGCGTGAAGGGTTAATTACTAGTCCTAGCCCTTTTCGGGCCACCCCGGATCAGGCGTATTCCCCAGACGTTCACCTTCAACTAAAGTTAGAGATAGCCGAATCCTAGAAGACGCTTAATTGGGTCTAAAGGTCCAGACTATCTCTCCCTAAAGGAAAGGAATGACCTGAAGATGTTACCGTCCTCCAGATAGCACTTTTAATAAGTTTAACTAGACTGTAACCTTCCGGATATTATGAGGGTCCGGAAAACTCCTTCAGAGTTCTGCAACTCCTCACCAAAGAGCGTACAGAGATTGAGTTTGCGAGTTTGATACAGAAGTACTATGTGAGACAATTCTACAAATATATAGATTTATTAAAGAACCGACATGTAATTACAGCTGGTGATTCAATCGCAACTTTAACAATTCCAAAAACAAATAGCTTACAATTCCTATTCTCAGAGATCCTTATTCTCAAATCTTAATGTCGTTACATTTTTACATTTCTTACTTATTCTTATTCCAGGATATCCACCAAAATCAAATACCTTTGATTACCCGAGACTCAAAGAGTTGTAGGCTTACAGAGCCTCTGAATCTGAGAATTGCTTTGCCCCTTCCAGCGAATTCTGTCTTCCTATTTGAAAATTCTATATTTTATACCCTTTTTTCAGTGGTATATCCTTTGAAGTTTTCTGCTGATGTAAGCTAATTATCTCTAGTCATCTTTCTGTTGACCCCTGCTATTCTTACAGTCAGTTCAGCTGTTAGCTTGCAGAATCGTGTCTCTACCTTTAGGTGTTCAAAACTTATCAAAACTTATCATAAAAGCAATGTGACAGCAGTGGTTCTATTTGATGTCATTTTTACGAAGGTCTCCTGTTCAATTCTTAAGTCACCTCAGCTGGTTGTATTAAGAATTATGTCTCCTGTCTTTCATTTGATGTCATATTTATGAAGGCGTATGTTTCTTTAATGTTCTGTGTTTCTGTTTCCCGAAGTGTTGGTTTATGACACCTTAACATTATACCATTGTGCTCTTTCATGTGCCTGTTTACAAAGTGTTGGTTTAAAACAATTTAACTGGGTATATCATTGTCTGTTTTCCAATCTGCAGACTTTTTGGAACCTCCAACCTGCTGCTTCAATAGGGCTATTGTTTCAGTGTCAACAACCCATCTTATCTCAAAAGCCTGTATGATGTTTACAACTTTGTGTCGTTGAGGCTTTTAGATTTTTAAACCCAGTTTGTCATGTTTAATAAGGCTAGAATTCTGTTCATAGGATGGTGTATTTTTCTGAATATGGCTATTCCTTCACAAGCGGTCAGGGAGGGATAGAGAGAAAAGGAAAAGGGAGGAGAAAAAATTGGAAATAGATGTGAACGGCTTGGGTCCGGAGCGGCAGCTAAAATGTGCACGCGAATAGACACAGGGAAAAGCTCAGGTTACATAGGCTTGGTTATGTAGTAATTAATGGGATACATATTTCCTGGTAGCAGCAGGGAATAGGTTGGAGACAATAGTAGGCAGACGAGAGTCAATGTCAGAGTCCCATGGAGGGACAAAACTGATGTAGGCAGGATGGAGCCGGCATGGAGCATCGGCGAACTGCTGTCCAAATTCAGAGACAGGTGTAGCAGGCGAGTGAAGTCCAGAAGCTGTTTGAAGGGTAGAGAATTTGAAGGATGGAGGTTGTTGCCGTAGGAATGAGAATCGGTTGCGGTGCAGAAAGATGATGGCGAAATTGACGCAAGTTGGAGGTCACCGTAGATCAAAAGCGGCGGAGAAAATGTAAAACCACAAGCCAGTGACCAGCAAAGCTGACAAACCAGTAGAACGAATCAACTCAGTCTTCTCCTCCTGATCGCTATCCAATGGCTCGTCACCTCCCCCACCTTCAGTGGAAGGGCGTGCTTGCGGACATGGGTGAGGACAGGATTGGCCTTTGCTGTGATGCTTCATGTGGCTGAATGGTATGCTGACACTTACTGTTAAGGCTCATACTTGAAAAAT
This sequence comes from Squalus acanthias, assembly GCA_030390025.1. Classification (NCBI taxonomy): domain Eukaryota; kingdom Metazoa; phylum Chordata; class Chondrichthyes; order Squaliformes; family Squalidae; genus Squalus; species Squalus acanthias. The sequence continues at coordinate 92,858,438 of CM059428.1, read as the reverse complement.
TAGCACTTGGGCAAGGTACCAAATGATTGCCATGGAACTGTACCCCAGGAAGCAATCAACATAATTAGAACAGGAGGGTCAGGAAAAAAGTAACAGAGAAAAACTGATTTGGAAAAAAAAGGAAGAAAACTGACATTTAAAAATATGCCAATGCATCAACAGTTCTTTGATGAATTGATTATGGCTAGTAAGTAATAAAAGGGGTACAAATGAATGTATTGCTGCTGTTAGACTCAGAAAAGTGTTTACAGCCTCTCCTTACCTCACTTCAAAGCACACAAAAAGCACTTTGTGGCAGACTGAGAAATATCTCTAGTTTGTGGGCAAATAGCCAATCCCATCATAGATTTTCAATCCAGCTGCACACCGTTCTTATCAACAAGCCTCACCATTTGCAAAACATCCCATATTGCTTGTCATAAAAATGAAAAGATAATTGACGTGTTTATTCATAGTTCTCAGTTATGACTCCTTCCTGCAGGCTAGAGAGGGAGAGTTCCATTCACAAAACCTCACCACAAAGCATAGCTTGCATGAGACTGAGACAGGGTGGAGTCAGTGTTCGGTGCGGTAAACAATGAGGTAAACTTTCCGGTGTTCATTCACAAACACCTTTCAGCACTTTCAGTCAACATCTGACCTCAAGAAGTCAGGGAAGGCTTGCAACATTATGAGAAAGAGAGAAAGATCTGTCTGCTGAATAACTTCGATAAAGAAACATTTAAAATGTATTTCTTTGAAAAAGGTCTTTTCTCTGGAAATCCTAACTTAAATCACTAAGCAACCCAGAATTCAGCTTGTACTTCCTGGTAACATCTTCTGACACATAAATCATAAACAATAAGGACATTTTTATCTAACTAAATACTTACAGGAAATATTTACTGAAAAACATCAAACAAATCAGTTTTAAATATTTTTCTGCTGCATTGTTGAAGTTTATTTTTCTGCGATCTCCTTCAGATTTTATCTGTGCTAATCATGATTTTTTTTAATGAAGGGGAGACAACCCAATGATACTGATTTTCCAGTCAATATTTAAGACCTAGTTCCCCACAAGCTCTTTTAGGCTTAAATCCTATGGCATACATCTTAGGACAGAAAAAGTATTAAACTATAATTCTCAAATATGTGTTAACATGAACAAAAAAAATGGGTTGCATATTGTTCTAAGCTGATTGTCAGGCAATGGTGAATTCTGTGTGTAAAGGGTATGAATTAAATAATGCGGGGGGAGGGGTCAGGTGTGACCTCAGTCACTGGGGGAGGGTCAGGTGTGACCTCAGTAACTGGGGGGAGGGGTCAGGTGTGACCTTAGTCACTGGGGGAGGGTCAGGTGTGACCTCAGTCACAGGGGGGTGGGTCAGGTATGTCCTCAGTTACTGGGAGGGAGGGAGAGGTCAGGTGTGACCTCAGTTACAGGGGGTGTGGGGGTCAGGTGTGACCTCAGTCACTGGTGGGGGGTGGTGGCAGGTCAGGTGTGACCTCAGTCACGGGGGGTGGGGAGAGGGGCAGATGAGACCTCAGTCACTGGGGGTGGGGTCAGGTCTCTGAATGCGCTTCAATAGAGTAACGTCATATCCGCGGTAATTATATGCACATTTGTTTTGGATTTGTAGTGGATATGTGCAACTGTTAAAATATAGACTGCTAAAATTTTGCCTCGCTATGCTGCGCCACCTACATTTCCATCCTGGCTACTTTGCTGTGCTCTCACCCTGTGTGTCCCTGATTGCGTTTAGAAAATATGGTCAGCCTAGAGTAAAGGGAAGGAAGGGTTATAATAAGTACAGGAATGCAATATTCAATTTGGATTTTTAGAAATTTAGGTGGTCCAAGTTCAAAGTTCTCCAGTCATTATCACGAGAAGGCCTGACCATAAAGATACTCCATGAGTCATCAAAGCGCTAACAGCAAAACGTCCTGCTGTGCATGAGATCCCATATTTTCTGAAGGAGATAGTCCCTTTAATTTGTATCAAAATGATTCATTTCCAAATAAGTCTAAATTGGTTAATTGCAATAGATCCCAGCTTTTAGTTTTGGTTTAGGAATCACCCCTGTACAAATTTTTAATCTGGTTGTTTTTTTCAATAGTGCATTTGTTTATTTAAAAATCTAATTCATGTTAACTTTGAAGTATTCAGCAATCAGACCCTCTTCCCAATGTTCAGATGTGTCTGCAGCTATTTTGTGGGGAACTCCAACTCATAACGTTATATATTTCCACAACATAAAAAGTGACATTTTGCTTTCTGCTGGCCTGGTGACTCAAACCTCTTGTATTATTAACTGTTCTTGTTCCCTCCTCTTTACCATTTATACACTACCCCTTGGTGACATCATCTGGAAGCACTGCATCAGATTCCATGTGTATTGATTCCAAAGCTATTGCTTGACTCTCCAATTGCCTGTTTGACATCAAGTTTGGATGAATCAGCATTTTCTCCATCTCAATGCAGGCAAAGCCAAAGTCATTCACTTCACTTCACTTCTGGTCAGCTGCTACTTGCATCTTCTCTCAATTCCATTAACCTTGTTGACTGTCACCTCGGTCTAAATCCTGTGGTGTGGAACACTAGGATACGGCTTGAACCAGACGGGGCTATCTTGCCCAATTCATTTCTGTCACTGAGACAGCCTTCTTCTCCCTTCAAAATGTCACCTTCCTCCATCCATATCTCTCCCTTACTATTGTTGAAACTCTAATCGATTACTTTATTATCTCAAGGCTCAACTTCCTTAATGCTCTCTTAGCCAGCTTCCCATTTCTACTCTTCATAAATTGCAAGTCATGTATCTGCTTGTATCCTTATCCGGTACAAGCCACACACCTTTATTACCTGGTCCTTGACAGGCTTCACTGGCTCCCGGTGGCCCTTTAATTCCGTTTTGGAATACTTCTGCTTTCCTTTAATTGGCTCCATGGTCTCACCTCAACAATCTCCTTCAGCTCGACGTCCACGCTCATTTATTTTGCTCCTCTGACATGGGTGGAATCCGTACTCCCCGCTTTCTTTGCTTCACCATTGGCGACAGCTCTATCAGACATTATGGGGGCGATTTTCTGACATCGGAGGAGGCGGGAAAGGCGGGAAAATCACAATCGAAGAGGTCGGGTTTGGAACCCGCCTCCAATCCGCCTCAGCAGGATTTTGCCGGTGCCGGTTTTAGAGGACTGAAACGCTCCCACCTCCAGCTAGCCATTGCACTATTAAACATAGAAACATAGAAGATAGGAGCAGCAGTAGGCCATTTGGCCCCTCGAGCCTGCTCCGCCTTTCAATGCGATCATGGCTGATCATCCAAACTCAGTACCCTGTTGCTGCCTTCTCCCCATATCCCTTGATACCTTTAGCCTTAAGAAATATATCTAACTCCTTCTTGAATATATTTAATGAATTGGACTCAACTGCCTTCTGTGGTAGAGAATTCCACAGGTTCACCACTCTCAGTGAAGAAATTCCTCCTCATTTCTGTCCTAAATGGCTTACCCCTTATCCTTAGACTGTGACCTCTGGTTCTGGACTCCCCCGCCATCGGGAACATCCTTCCTGCATCTAGTCTGTCTAGTCCTGTTAGAATTTTATAAGTTTCAATGAGATCCCCTCTCATTCTTCTAAACTCTAGCGAATACAAGCCCAATCGACCCAATCTCTCTTCATACGTCATTCCTGCCATCCCAGGTATCAGTCTGGTGAATCTTCGCTGCACTCTCTCCATGGCAAAAACATCCTTCCTCAGATAAGGCGACCAAAACTGCACACAATACCCAAGGTGTGGTCTCACCAAGGCCCTGTACAACTGCAACAAGACATCCTTGTTCCTGTACTCGAATCCTCTCGCTATGAAGGCCAACATACCATTTGCCTTCTTAACCGCCTGCACCACCTGCATGCTTACCTTCAGCGACTGGTGCACAAGGACACCTTGGTCTCGTTGCACTTCCCCTTTTCCCAATCTATTGTCGTTCAGATAATAATCTGCCTTCCTGTTTTTGCCACCAAAGTGGATTACCTCGCATTTATCCACATTATACCGCATCTGCCATGCATCTGCCCAATCACACAACCTGTCCAAATCATACTGGAGTTTCTCTGCATCCTCCTCACAGCACACACGCCCACCCAGCTTTGTGTCGTCTGCAAACATGGAGATATTACATCTAGTTCCCTCGTCTAGATCATTAATACATATTGTGAATAACTGGGGTCCTAGCACCGATCCCTGCGGTACTCCACTAGTCACTGCCTGCCACTCGGAAAAAGACTCGTTTATTCCAACTCTTTGCTTTCTGTCTGCCAACCAGTTTTCTATCCAAGTCAGTACCTTACCCCCAATCCCGTGTGCTTTAACTTTGCACGCTAATCTCTTATGCGGGACCTTATCGAAAGCCTTCTGAAAGTCCAAATACACCACATCCACTGGTTTTCCCTTATCTATTCTACCAGTTACATCCTAAAAAAACTCCAGTAGATTAGTCAAGCATGATTTACCTTTTGTAAATCCATGTTGACTTTGTCCGATCCTGTCACTGTTTTCCAAGTGCTCTGCTATTACATCTTTTATAATGGACTCTAGCATTTTCCCCCACTACCGATGTCAGGCTTACCGGTCTATAATTCCCCATTTTTTCACTACCACCTTTTTTAAATAGTGGGGTTACATTAGCTACCCTCCAATCCATGGGAACTGTTCCAGAGTCTATAGAATTTTGGAAGATGACCAGCAATGCATCTACTATTTCTAGGGCCACTTCCTTAAGTACCCTAGGATGTAGATTATCAGGCCCTGGGGATTTATCGGCCTTCAATCCCGTCAATTTCCCTAACACCATTTCCCTACAAATACTGATTTCATTCAGTTCCTCCCTTTCATTAGACCCTATGTTCCCCGACATCTCTGGGAGGTTATTTGTGTCCTCCTTTGTGAAGACAGAACCAAAGTATGTATTTAATTGGGCTGCCATTTCTTTGTTCCCCATTATAAATTCCCCTGATTCTGACTGCAAGGGACCTACGCTTGACTTCACCAATCTTTTTCTCTTCACATATCTATAGAAGCTTTTACAGTCAGTTTTTATGTTCCCTGAAAGCTTACTCTCAAACTCTATTTTCCCCCTCTTAATTAATCCCTTTGTCCTCCTTTGCTGAATCCTAAACTGCTCCCAATCCTCAGTTTTGCTGCTTTTTCTGGCCAATTTATATGTCCTCTCCTTGGATCTTATGCTATCCCTAATTTCCCTTGTTAGCCACAATTGAGTCACCTTTTTTGTTTTATTTTTATGCCAAACAGGGATGAACAAATTCTGTAGTTCATCCATGCGATCTTTAAATGTTTGCCATTGCCTATCCACCATCAACCCTTTAAGTAACATTCCCCAATCCATCCTAGCCAACTCGCGCCTCATACCATCGTAGTTTCCTTTATTTAAATTCAGGATCCTAGTCTCTGAGTCAACTACTTCACTCTCCATCTTAATGAAGAATTCTATCATATTATGATCGCTCCTCCCCAAGGGGCCTCGCACAACAAGATTGCTAATTAATCCTTTCTCATTACAAAATACCCAGTCTAGTTGGTTCCTCGACATATTGGTCCAGGAAACCATCCCGTATACACTCTGGAAATTTCTCTTCCACAGTATTGTTACTAATTTGGTTAGCCCAATCTATATGTAGATTAAAGTCACCCATGATAACTGCTGTGCCCTTATTGCACGCGTCTCTAATTTCCAATTTAATGCCATCCCCAACCTCAGCATTACTGTTTGGGGGTCTGTATACAACTCCCACTAACGTTTTATGCCCCTTGGTATTGCTCAGCTCTACCCATACAGATTCCACATCATCAGAGCTAATATCCTTCCTTACTATTGTGTTAATCTCCTCTTTAACCAGCAATGCTACCCCATCTCCTTTTCCATTTTGCTTGTCCTTCCTGAATATTGAATACCCCTGGATGTTGAATTCCCAGCCTTGGTCACCCTGGAGCCATGTCTCCGTAATCCCAATTATATCATATCCGTTTACATCTATTTGCGCAGCTAATTCATCCACCTTATTACGAATGCTCCTCGCATTAAGACACAGTGCCTTTTGGCTTGTTTTTTTAACACTCTTGGACCATTTAGAATTATTGTTTACTGTGGCCATATTTGATTTACACCCTTGATTTCTCTGCCTTCCACTTTTGCTTTTCTCCTTCCTGTCTTGTGTTTCTATCCTTGCTTCCCTTTCCTCTGTCTCCCTGCACAGGTTCCCAACCCCCTGCCATTTCAGTTTAAACCCTCCCCAACAGCACTAGCAAACACTCCCCCTAGGAGATCCTTAAATGCTCATTAAGGGCCTCTCTAAGCCTATTTTGAGAGGCCCTCTGGATTTTTCCAGCTTTTCGGCGTGCTTCACGCACCTCCTAAACCACGCCAGGTAAACCTGGCGGGTTGACTCGTGGGTGGCCTCCTCACTGCTACAAGTCTAACAAGACATCATTTATTGCAGCAAGGATTACTTGCAGGTGCCAGACCTTGGCTTTAAAAGGTCTCCGAGCACTTTTAGAAGGCCTTCCAAAGTCAGTGGTGCTGCAGCTTGACTCCATCAACTGTGGGAGCTCCTTGGAAGACCCTCTCCCAGCTTGCAATGAGCGCTTCCCCAAAGGAGGCATCTACAAGCAGCATGGGAACCATTCGTTTTCTTTCTGCATGGATCTCAGATGAGGAGGAGGAGGAGGAGGTCAGAGCGCCGGTGTATCGACCAGCAGCAGTGGCAGCACGCGAGCACGTGGCTGCCCGGGATGCAAGGGATGAACTTATCATGGCCAGATTTGCATAGTTTGCCCAAGTTGGCACATGTCCTTGACTCCATCCTGATACATCATTGACAATGGACATGACTCTCTGGCCTCCTTTCACTCAGGCCACCAACCTGACAGCGCAAGTGTGGCGGTGCCCGCAATGTGGAGCTGTCTAAGGCAAAAGAACAAATGGTATAACGCCAACATTTTGGCTTAAAATCAATTTAATGCTTTCCAACAGGAATGGCATTTCATCAATACACAGAAACAGTCTCCCAATCTGCACACAGATCTGGAGGTTATATCCCTTGCCAGCTGTACCCACACAGCCTTGGTTTCTTTGGCAGGCCTCTTCCTCCAAGATGAGTGGAAGAGCACCTCCATGCTAGCTGTCACCCCCTCCAACAACATTTGCAGTGCCTCATCTGAGAGCCTCTGGTAGGCCCTTGCCTTGGAATTGGACATAGTGGTTTCTCAAAAGATGTTGGAGGTGGTGCAGGAGATGCAGAAATGCTGTGGAATGAGCCAAGGGAGCAAGAAGCCATAAAATCAGGCTGGAAAAGTGCTGTCAACAGAGGCGAGTTTCAGTCCCAAAACACTAATTGAGCAAGGGCATCCCACACCTCTGAAATCAAGTGGCCAATCAGGGGAAAATCGCAAATTTTTGAAACATATCAGTGGAGGCGACTTTCAAACTCACCCAAACTGAAACCCGCCTCCAGTGGGAAAATCACCCCCTATGTCCCCAACCTATGAAACTCCCTCCCTATATCCCTGTGCTGTACCTCCTCCCACCCTGCTTTCAAGAGTTTTTTTTACCTCACCTGCACTTTCAGCTCTATCCCGATTCCATTCTACCTGTTGTTCCCAACCATTTTGTATCCAGTTTTTCTTTTCTGCTCTGTCAAGTGTTCTGAGACATCTTATCAACTTTAAGAATGCTATATATATAATGATCCCAGTAAAGCCTTCTCTCTCCTATTTTCAAATCTGCAGTATACACACCCACACTTGTTTTCCCTGTTCATCTGCAGTAAAAGGGCACAAATAACCCAATGATCAAGTTCCAACAGTGATTTATTTAAATTGATGGGTGTGTGTGTCTACTCTTAATCACCATGGTACTCTCGTCTTACCCATTTTTTAGACGCTAGTTTTGTGGATGCATGGCTACCTCACCTAGTGCTCCTTCTAAGGAAAGTCCCACTCACAGTGGACTGTCCCGGAAAACACTACTATGATCAAGATGGCCCTTGATCTTCTCGAGCATTGACCCCCGATAGTCTGCATATGTGGGGACAGCCTGGCCTAGCCTACCTCTGGCTCTTGGACAATCATTGGTGGTAGATGGTGGACTAATGTGGAAGTGCTGCTGTCCTGAGAGAATCATCTTCCCTGGCCACATCTGTCTCGACCCTACTTGGACCCTCCATGTCATCATGTCCTCTGATTTCTGGATGCACAGACCTGATGGCTTCAGTGACATCAAAGCAGCCTGTCACCATTTCATGCCTCATTTGGGCAAGCTCATCAGTATCCATGCCCAGTGATGTGGCTATAGTGCAGTCACAGAATGGCAGCTGTTTGAGCTGACATCACAGCCTCTCTGGTGGGGGCTGTGCTCTAGACCTCCTCCACTCCCTGTGGCTCTGGTGCAGCCATCCTCCATTACCAGCACCTGCTGTTTGAGAAAATGGCAGCGGTCGTTAAGATCTAAAGCTGTTAAACTCAATGTTAAGTGCCTAATAGAAAGATGAGGTGTTGTTCTTTGAGCTTGCAGGGAGCATCATTGGAACAGTGTAGGAGGCCAAGGACAGAGTGGGAGTGGGATGGAGAATTAAAGTATCAAGCAACCAGAAGCTCAGGATCAAGCTTGCGGACTGAGCGGAGGTGTTCAGCAAAGCAATCACCCAATCTGCGATGTAGAGAGACCGCATCGTAAGCAGTGGATAGAGTATGCTACATTGGAAGAAGTACAAGTTTCACCTGGAAGGAGTGTTTGGGGTCCTGGACAGTGGGAAGAGAGGAGGTAAAAGGGCAGGTGTTGCATCTTCTGCGCTTGTATGGGAAGGTGTTGTGGAAAGGGGAGCGGGTGTTGGGGGTGACAGAAGAGTGGACCAGGCTATCACGGAGGGAACGATCCCTTTAGAATGCTGCAAGATGTGTTTGGTCGTGCTGGAGTTGCCACAAATGCTGGAGCATTATCCGTTGAATGTGGAGGTTGGTGGGGTGGAAGGTGAGGACAAGGGGAATCCTATTGTGGTTCTGAAATGGAGGGGAAGGGGTGAAGGCGGATGTGCGGGAAATGGGACGGATATGGTCCAGGGCCTTGTCAACCATAGTGGAGGGAAATACTCGGCTGAGGAAAAAGGAAGCCATTTTGGAAGCACTGGTGTGGAAGGTGGCATTTTATGGAACAGATGATGAACATGGAACATTTCTATGCTAGCCTCATCAAGCTGCAGAGCCCATTGCCTTCCTCCTCTTGTTGTTGCCATCCTATCCTGCCAGAGAAGCAGAAAAAACATTATCAAGGGGTGGAATTTTAAAACCAGCAGAAAGTGCTTACATCCAGGGAGGGCTTAGTCATGAATACATTTTAAGTATTTTTTTTATCAAAACCTTCAGGTACTTTCAATTCTGAGCAACCAAAACACACACTTGCATTCTTCCAAAAAACCCAGGGCCAGTAAACAATTTGCCTCCTTTTGCTCCATGCCCCTTTAATCAGCATTAGCCCTTTAAGGCTCAATGTGTGCCCAAACTTCCTGCCAGCTGAGAGCTCTGCACCAGTCCACATGTGCCCATAAGTCTGCCCTCATATGCTGATAAAGGTCAGTGGAAAATCTCAGCACCCCATTACTTGCCCGGGTGAGGCGCACCTCTGGTGCACACATTGCTCCCAAACTGCACCCACTCAGCACCTTCACCTCACGGATTGCAGCGGCTCAAGAAGGCGGCTCACCACCACCTTCACAAGGGCAATTAGGGATAGGCAATAAATGCTGGCCTTGCCAGCGACACTCACATCCCAGGAATGAATAAAAAGAGGTGGCAGAGTTTCCTGGAGTGTAAGTCGTTGAAGATGGTACCCACGTGGACATCAGGGCTCTTCATATTAACCTCATGCCCTTCACGAAGAGAAAGAATTTGCAATTACTGTCGGATGGTATCTGACCACACAAACATCATTGTGCATGTCTCTTATGTGGCGCCTTATCAAACACCTTCTGACAATTCATGTATGTAAAATCCACCTCATCCATCAGGCAAAAATGGCTTTCACTTGATTTTCCTACCAAAAAAATTCCTGTGCCATTTATTATTTTCTTCCCCTCTTGTTGCCAGTTTCCTCCAGCCTTCTCCTGAGGGTATTGAACTCTTTCCTGAGATACAGTTCCAGCTGTGTTAGTTGCTTTCCAGTGCCTCAGCAAATGGCCATTATTTGTATGTGAGCCGTGACAGTGAGTATTGACTGGCTATTTGGTTGTAGGACAATTATAGCCAAGGTCAGTTCTGTCCTCTCATGATGTTCCCACATGCGCAATTCCAGAAGGGATATTTGGAATTGTATAAGTGAACTCTGTCTGATTTTCTCCCTTTCCTAACTCAGAGGCTCTGAGATCAATTGTAGCGACCCTACATCTCTCCGTCCATCCCGCTCCACCCCTGCCCTCGCTGCACCCCGGGTGAGATCAGATATCTCGGCACAAACCAAGATCTAACTTTTATCTGTTTTGTATAAATTTCAAAGGATGAACCCTGGATGGGAAAAATGTTTTATTCAGTTAGCATTTGTCATTCTCGAAAGTAGCAGTACACCAAATGGCTACAAAGCAGAAGCATTACATTTCACAAATTAGAGCATACACAACTCCTTTATTTGAAAAGACAGTTGTCATCAGTAGTAGATTGCATGCTGACATACATAGGTTATAGACAAACAGAAACAAATTCAAGTGTTACAGCTTCAAATCCCAAATATCCACACTTACAATATACACCTTTTTGTTGCAGGAGACCAAGCATTATTTTAGTAATTGCTTTCAACAGAAGCAAAGTTAAACTCAAAAGCACCAACGACTGTGAGGTCACATGGCACAGTGTACAAAATGCATCAGAATTTACATCCCCATTGTTAACTTCATCATCGCTGGGTCAGAATCCCAGAATTCCCTATCAAACACCATTGTGGGAGCAGCAGCATCACAAGGACTGCAGCAGTTCAGGTAGAAGGCCCACCACCACCTTCTCAGGGCATCTGGGGATGGGCAATAAATCCTCGCCAGTGTCAACAACATCCTAAGAACATATGGAAAAAAATTGATAACCTTTGAACTTATGACATTGGTGCCAAGGTCGTGGATCAATTCCTGGGCTGGCCATGTACTTTGCCTGGTGATGCAATTTCTGCCTTTCTGTGCAACTCATGATATTGTATTTCCATTAGTTTACAAAGATATTTGCATCTAAGGTAATTTGCTTCAGCTGATTGATAATGAAGTCCTGTGGCTGTTAAATGTAAATTTGATAAATATACACTTATAGATGTCAAAGGCCCACAAAGCAAAATCAGTGTGGTGGACCAGGAGTCCTGCTTTGTAAAAAGTTATCCTTGTTGCTGCAACTTTCTTGCATGTCCCTCTTGCATTGTAGAAAAGTTGTGGAGCTTCACAACTTTCTAATCTGCAATAAGATTCTTTTTATACATGTTTTCCTTGCAGAATTAAATTACCTTAATATGTACATAATGAGGCAAATGCCAAGTGAGTGTCATACATGCTATTCATTCACCAGAAGTGAATTTAGAAAGTCCAAAAGTTGCAGAAACAGCTACTTGCTAATTTGGAAAATCTTACTTTTGTAAGTATTTGGATATGCAAATTTTCTAAATTTAAATTAAGATGGGAATAATGGGTACAAGATGGTAGATATTTAAGAATATCTTAAGTCATCTAATAATGAAGAACAATAGTATTGCAATAGGAAAATGTCATAAGTCAAAGGCTGGAAAAGGTCACAACCATTTAAAAATTGTTAATTTCATTGCATTCCTACAGCTTCAATAAAAGTGTGCAGGTCCTACATTTAAAAACTAAAATACAGAGCACCAACAAAATCCTTACAGAGAAAAAAAAAATTCTTCAAATAGCATTACAATTGCACAAAACATGTCTACAAATCCAGCTGTTCTGCAGATGTCCTGGAGAACAATTCCAATTAATTACCTGGTTTCTGATACCACTAATAAACGGCAGTCACCATACAGGTCATAAATCTTTGTGATCTGAGGTACTACTTCCAAAGTTCAAAGCTATTTGCCTTTTCTTTAGTGGAGATATACATCCAAGCATTGCATATTTTCATTGACTATCATATTAGATATAGCCTAGTGACAAGAATTTTTGATAGAACATTACATAGAGTAGTTTTATATCACAAGGCATAGATTCAAGGTGTACAGCACTGCTGCATTAGTATTTTCATGCTATTACATATTTAAACAATATGAAAATAGGTTGTTTTTTCCCCCTCAAATGCAGTTCAGTCACATCCTCCAGAGGAAGAAAAAAATATTTGTTCAACATTGACTGCTGTTGGTACAATACAGTCTCATATTTTAAACTGAAACATTGGTGGGAAGATTTTCTGTGTGCGCGATGTGCTTTAACTGATTTTATACTGATGTGTTAGTGCTGCTGGCTCCGGATGCAGGGGGTCTCTTGTGGTCGGCACGACCCCAAAGTAAACTTGTCAGATCTGCTAAGGTTGGCTATCCTTAAGCTCACATTGGTGTGACTGGTAGCTGCTCATGGCCTACAGATCAGGATGGGGTGACACTAACACTGCACTACAGCAATATAACAGCAGTTATAGTGCACAGAGGAAACTGTACTCCATGTTCAGTAAGTCTATCATTTTTTTCTTTGCAGAGAATAGAACTAAGTATCACTGAAAAGTAATACAGGAGGCACATTAATGTACACAAACTAGATGCATGCTCCATAGAAGAATTAGCAATTAATAAATGTTATTGGTTTGTGAAAAAAACTACTTGAAACAGAAGGAGAGATAAAATGAGTGGATTGGTTAGCATGCTGTCCTTTCACCCTGGGACTTGGGTTTGAATCCAGTTCGGACTGTTGGAATAAAAGAGCTGATTCACCGATCAGGGCACTCCAGGCAAGATGGGCCCACAGCTCCTGATTTTCCATCCATCTAAATTAGTGAAAAATCAAGGGCTGAGGGCTTGCGATTTCCCCAGCCAGTGCTCCCAGCAGGCACTGCTTCTTATTCGGAACGCCCGATCAAGGAATAATTATTAAAGTCTGCTCTTTCTGTCAGCTGAGAGAAATAAAGCCACTGAGTACAATTTGAGAGTGATGACATCCAGAGACACCTTACTAGCAAAGAGACAGGGGAAAAACTGGGATTATGTGTTCTTCCAAACTGCTTATTGATTTATTACCTGTATTTCCCCTCACCAAGGTATTTCCAATTTCCTTTTTTAATTTTCTACTGTATAGTTACATCTTTCTAACTTTGACCATAGAAGAACACCTCATACTGTGACACTTTAAAGTTTCCAATTTCTCCAACCAGATGTTTTTTAGCCTGTTTGAGGGAAACTGCCAATTTAGGTATGTAATGTTATAGACCCACACTCACTGGATTAAAGCTGACCAAATTTGATGGATGTTTACAGGTGACAGAGAGAGAGAGAAGGAGAGTGAGTGAGAGAGCGAGAGAGAGAGAGAAAGAGAGAGGGATAGATCTTAACTATTGGGCAGCCGATTGGCAGAGTGTGCTATCCGGCTGCCCAATAGTGTCGGCAGGAGGCCATTTTGAGGCCTCATTACCATGCCACTGGCAGGCTACGGATGCCAAAATGGTGCCCTGCTGCAGTTGGCCATCCCTGGGCTGACGCAATGTCAGGTGGCCCAAAGGCTGACCCAGCTGGCAGCAAGGTAGGTCTGTGGAGAGGGGAAGAACCCTGAGTCACAGCAGCGCATATTATTCTTGTGGAACCCGGAGGAGCCCTCTTGCTCCACAATTTTTTTTTAAAACTTACCGTTTTTGGTCCTCGTTGGCTGTATATTTGTACATGATGTGGAGATGCCGGTGTTGGACTGGGGTGGACAAAAATGAGAAGTCGCACAACACCAGGTTATAGTCCAACAGTTTTATTTGAGATTACGAGCTTTCGGAGCGCTGCTCCTTCGTCAGGTAAAGGTCACTTTACCTGATGAAGGAGCAGCGCTCCGAAAGCTCGTAATCTCAAATAAAACTGTTGGACTATAACCTGGTGTTGTGCGACTTCTCGAATATTTGTACGGTAGTGTAGTGGTAATATATCTGGACTAAACATTGACCAAATATCTAGCAATTGCGAGTTCAAATCTAACTATAGCTGCTTGAAAATTTGAATTTAGTTCATAAAACATCTGGAAATAAAAACTGGCATCAGTAAAAAGTGACCAGGAAGCTATTGGATTTTCGTAAAAACCCAACTTGTTCACTGATGTCCTTTTGGGGAAGGAAACCTGCCGTCCTTACCCAGTCTGGCCTGTATGTGACACTAGTCCCAGAGCAACATGGTTGACCCTTAATTTCCTTTTGAAATGGCCTAGCAAACCATTCAGTTGTATCAAAACCACTACATCAGGGCAACTATGGATGGGCAATAAATTGCCCAGCGACACCCACAATGATAATGAAAGAAAAAAAACAGCAGGGTGGGATTTCCTGCACCAGCAGCACGTAAAGAGCTGCTGTCACCTTTTGAAGAAAGGATCTACTGAGGGGGTAGGAGGAGAGCTGCTCTTTAGACCCACCCAGGGCAAGTAAGCTGGGTTTCCCTATTGGAAGAACAGGGACATCCAGGTGAAAAAAAAATTCTTGCAGTCCTCCTCCTCTGCGAACTTGTCACTCTCTCAGCATGTGCTGGGAATTTAATTTACATATTTAAATGAGCTGCCCTCGTAATAGGGTGCAGTCATCTCAGTCAGGCATGGAAGCACAAGAGCATCTGAGCAGCCGTGGCCCTGGGGTCACAGCATGGTGATTGTATTAGCAACCCCTGTGTGTTTTGCCTCAATTTTTTAAAACAGTTATTGTACTTGCATCGCACAACGCAGGTCTCACAGACACATCAGGGTATTGTGGATTTCCCTCTGAAGAAAATTGAAAATGAGGATATAAATAAAGTTGTCTGTTTGTGACAGCTTCAAAGGGAAATCCGCAGAAAGGAAGGGCTGCTCCTATGAGCAGATGATGAACCAGATGCCATAAAGCAACAGGGAACAAACCCACTGCTTTCACTGCTCTGAAGCTAGTTTGATAAACTGCCACTTGTGTTGCTGAAAAGCCTTATCCATCAGCACATCGCAACAGAAATGAATGTCGACATGTTCTGATAAAACTTGCGGTGCTGTGAAATGGTGTACATTATTTTGTCTGGTCAATACCAATCACAGCGGGGAAAAGTAATTTAAAAAAATGCAATGGGCAGAGCATATAACCATGAATCATGTACTTTTAAAGTAAGCATCTAGCAAACAAATCCACTCCATGCTGGCATTAAAAACACATTTTAAAACCACAATTTTTGATGGTAAAATATTAGAATGCAGCCATAACATATCCAGATGGCATCTTGCATATAGAAGCGTGCAAAAATCATATACAAAATCTCAATATTGAAAAATATTGCAGGAAACATTTTAAACTATCTATTTCTGCTATCTTGAGTTAGGACTTCCCCTTCTCAAAACAGACAGTGATCTTTGCTGTTGCCTTAGGAGATTATATAGTGAATCATAGAATATTACAGCACAGAAGGAGGCTATTTGACCCATCGTGCTGGCTCTTTGAAAGAGCTATCCAATTAGTCCCACTTCTCCGCTCTGTACCCATAGCCCTGTAAATGTTGCCTTTCCAAGCATATACAGTATCCAATTTCCTTTTGAAAGCTACTATTGAATCTGCTTTCACCACCCTTTCAGGCGCTGGCTGCGTAAAAAAAACATCCTCATCTCCCCTCTGGTTCTTTTGCCATTAAAAAAGTCAAAATAAACATCTTAGAGAAACGAAGCTTACGTCATTCTTTTTTAGTCATCCTCTTAGAATATTCCAATTATAATTTTAGTTGAATAATTGATTGTTCTACAGGTATTGATAATCATAAAATGTGGATTATAAGTGGCACTTCATGTACTGAAATCATTCACTTTCAGTGTTACCTTTTTAGTTAAAAGATAGAAGCTGCTCCATTGTATAGGCTGCTCCCCTAAATTAACATGTAAAGCAGGTTTGAATGTGTGATGTTTACTCCATTGTATGATGCCATCTTTATTTAATTTATCCATAAAATAGTAATTTCGCAGTGTTTTTTTCATTTTCTGCCCATCAAGTGTTGTGGACTTAAAGAGGGAAGATTTCTGCTGATTATTATTTGTAGCGAAATTGTAAACACGTTTTTTTACACGTTTGCAATTTTGCCATAAATAGTGAACAGTCAAAATCTTCCCCCAAAGTGGTTGGATTAAAATGGGGTTTGTTAGATGACATCAGCTTTTTCTTCAGTGAATGTTGCACTTTACAGAGAGCTCTCTCCAATGTCTTAGCTGTGAACTGTCAAAATTCAGTCCACTGAGGGAAGCAAATGATGGAATAGCACCTGGACCCAGAATTTCTGGCTGGAGATCAAGTGCTGAACTTTGGACTTCCTTCCAAAAGGAATTTTCAAGGAAACTACATAGCTGAGCTGACTCAACAGGTATCATTTTTAACTTGGCTGCCTGGACAGTAACTTGGCAGAGTGGGTCACCTGTCCGTTATAGATCCTGTTTGATTTTCATTCCATTGATTTCAATAGAATGAAAATCCGGCAGGTTCTCCAAAGCTGAAATTGACTCCCAACATTACAAGTGGCGGAGTGCTTGCCTCGGAGGACAAGGTCTGTACTTGTAACACAGATATATCAATTCCTGTTTGACAAGTTCTATCGGTTCTCAGCCATTCTGCTAAATGAAACAGCTAGCAGGAATAAAGGCTTGATCATGTAGGCCAGTGAAATAGCATTCTAAAGTTCACTCCAGGTGAGTATTTCCTACCAATGAATGGCATAGAGTTGAATAAAAGTCTGACATGCAGGTTGGCCCATCCTCTCAGCATCATTGCCCAAAGTCCCCAAATTAACGGCACAATGTTAAAAAATCTGACAGGAAACATGTTCCTTATAAAGTTGGTCATTGAAATGTTCTTCTGGGCAATATTATGAGTTTGCCCTACTGGTACGGAGCTTCACAAGCTGCAAGCACAAACTCGTAAAATGATTTGTCTTATTCCTGAACTGCACCTTGTTGTGCAATTTCTTTGCTCCCCTCTTTTCATGTGAACCGCTCCACTGAAGAGTATCATGTGCTGAAAAGTTGGAAATACATCATCCCTGGCATCCAGCGTTGCTACAGTGCAAATGACAGTAATTACGTTAGATGATGAATTTATGTCATTTGCATAGTATTTGAGCAAATTTGATAGGATGTATTCTACTGCCCCCGCCCACAACCCTGCCCCCCACCCCCACCCCCCGCGTTACTGCTGGCAGGAAATCCCAGAAGTGGAGGGGACAAGCAGAGGGCTTGCAAAGTGACTCAAAACCAACTTTCCATCACATTTTGTTGCAATTTCATTTTAATAACTTTCATTAGTTGTTAGAATTTTAAAAAGTGTACTTTTAGTAACTTAGGGGTTAAAATCATGCTGTGTGGTGCTAGTAATAAATACCTTAATGCTTCATTAGCTAACACCTTAATTTAAATAGAGAACAGGACTTTCATACAATTGTGTTACTAATATAGCATCATTGCTTTGTGTGGCTTTGCTGTATTTTTAAGTTTAATGGCAGTAATTGCTGTCACTTTAGCCCTCTGTCCTAACCACAGGAATGCTTTTATTTAAGTGAATGGCTTTGAGCCAAAAATAGTCTCCCAATTATCACCAAAAGGTAAAAGCTGGGAATGTAGGCCTGCCCTAAAACCTAAATGCAATTCATGCAATTTGAACTTATATGCCTTAAAAGATAAATGCTTGTCATGCATAAACTGCAGACCAATGCTACACGTGCCAATAATAACCTTCATGGTTTAATTATTATATTCGATCACTAATAGCAACTGTGCAAATGAATGGTGTATACGATTTTAATCTGGGGGTAATTTTTCTGACTTTGTGCAGTCAGGGGAAGCCTCTCCTGACAATAGTGCCTATTGGAATTTTGGGCATGTGTTACATCTGATTTTCTGACTATTATTGTAAATGGTCAGGAAAAACATGCACAGCACGTGACCAAATTTCCAATATGTGCTTCCGCTGAGCTAGATTCACGACAGGCAAAGTTGAAAACTGGCCCTTATAGAGTGCAACTTGTTCTTAATTTCAGTTTTAATTCCCATGTTTTCACCCCAAGAGAAAACTGCACTGCTCAACAGGACAGTTTTTTCTCTCATTTCATCCTTGTATCTTAGCTCCTAGTTCGCTTGATGATTGAGGAAACAAAGCCAGTCTTGGGAGGTGGAGCCTTCAGCATTGGAGCCTGGTTCCTGTGGCTTACTGTAATCTGAGAGAAAAAGAAATATGGTTAATAATGAGAAAAAAATACAATGATTGTAATTACTGTGCAGCAGTACAAACGATTCAAACGCACTGCAGTTCAAAAATCAATGAGCTTTCAATATTCCTCCCTCAATGCTTCCTATATACTTGTACTAAAGATACCAGTCGGGCTGCACTATGTCATTGAATAATATGCCTTACATCTTCCCAAACTCTATCAAGTTATCAGGGAGAGACACAGAGGGGAGGTGCTTTCACAGAGTAAGTGAGAGAGAAAAGATATCAGAGAACGAGTCATTTTGAACCACTCTCATACATCTCCCAGCAGCGAGTTACACAGCAATATAGACACAGGCCTGGGGAGCAGGCTGTCGGCTTTGGAGCCTGGTTCTTGTGAGCTATTTTAATCAGAGAGAAACAGAAATATTCAGTGGGGGTCATTTTGACTGTGGCCGATGGTGTAAAACAGGCCATATCAATTCAGCTGCCCGTTATACATCTCTTCCGATTTTCATTTCCATTCACTACTCCACAGCTACCATAAAGCAATTTTTTGCGGGTGGGGGGGGGAGGGGGGAATATTTATCCAATTTTCTGCCCACGACTAGTCACTTCACAATGCTTCAGCCATTGTGGGGTAATAGGCTGCCTGTTCCTGATTGATGCCTTATATCACTTTTTATTGGCAGCTACAGTTACAAAAGCAGTCCCGCCAATTTTCTTTTTTCTTCGCATAACAATGTGGCATAGATCTGTAATTGAGTAGCATGGGCAATGGAAACTATCCTACGCCCCTAAAATAAATGAACTTTTCTCTGACTTGCAGGTAGGAATTAACCAGTCAAACAAAATCTTCCTACTGCCATTTATTATGAAGCTAATCAAACTTTTACAGCAGATGTGAATAGTGCATTGATTCTGTTAGTTTCTGCTGTTCTCCCCTGGTTCCAGTTACTCACAGTGCTAGAATTCAAAGTCATAAGGTCAGAAGTAAGTAACATAAATCTGCAAGTGACAAATTTCTGAAATTCACTTTCATTGAGAAAACGGGAATACCTTCATATTGCTTGAAAGAACAATTTAAAAAAAAAGGTTGCCTTCTTTAGCCCCTCTATACATGTCAGAAACAAATTCACTTGCAACAAATGTGAGCACTGTGGATTTAATCACTATGTTGTGTTCTTACTCAGTTAGACGCATGGTCTAGGAAGGAAATTCCAGGTCTAATTTTCAAATTATATCCAAACCAAACTACAGCAAAAGTATTTAAGTACATATTCTTCTCCAGGTTAACAACAAAAGTTATTCTTAATCACAGCACCGTGATCCTATGGGCTACAAATTCAGTGCCTTAGCGCCTCCTTTTAGCAACTCCAGGGAGCGATAATGGGGCGCGAAGGACTTACCGCCCGGGCGCAGCGATGTTACCGCCGCCTGCGAAATTCACCTGGCGGTTTGCGGCGGTGGTAACCCCTAGCGCCACGATCTCCTGCGCCCAAAGATGGTGACGTCATCTGGCTGCGCATCGCCCTGGTAGCGTCCCGGACCCGAAATTCATTTCTGCCCCCTGCAGCATTGCCGGGCGATGACACCGACAGCTGCAGGAGGCGTTGATCGGGAGGCCGGGTGCTTCGGGGGCGATACTTAAAGACGAGGTGGCTGAGGTAAGTTTAAAAAAAAATCTGAAATGCTCTTTGTGGTTTTTTTGTTTCGTCGCCACCCATCGATCAGCCCAGCGCTCTGCTGCAGTGCATCGGACTGATCGGGCCGCATCGCGACTGCCGTCGGGGACCAGGTAAGTTTTTTCCTTGCAGAGCCTGCAGCGATGGCCCTTCCCTTTAAGGGAGGGAAGGAGTGTTCCAACACGGCAGCGCTGCACGGCCCAGTGTGCAGCACACCTACCGCCCCAAACGGAGCTATAATGAATTTCTCCCCCTTAATATTATCATGCAATATGAACTTTTATCTTATATTCTAAATACTAAGAAAAGGCTGCCTTTTCATTTACTAATCCAAGTACTCCACACAGGAATGCCGATTTATACTTATCTAGCATTACTTTTCTTACTCTTTTGGGATGAGAAGGCTGAGCAATTGTCAGCACAACTCTTCATATGCTATGAAGCCACTTAAATATTGAAATAGTAACCCTGTACATCTCCTGTATTCCTCCCATGGTGCCTGATATTTTAAAACAAGTAACTAAAAAAGACAAATGAATAAAGCAACTTGAACAAACTTTAAGGGCTGGATTTTTCCAACCTCGGCGGGTCCGGGACGGGCGACGTCCGTGGCGTGTGGGGACCAGGCATCTGTGTCGATCCCGGCCTCCAACAAGATATTCTGTTGATGGGGCTTGTTAAGCCCCACCCTGCGAGGTTCCCAGCCAATTAATAAGAAGCGGGTCTGATGATGTCATTTGATGATGCGTCATCAGCCGGTTTCTTTAAAGGAACCATGTCCACAATCATTTTGACAGTTGTGCTGTCAGTGTTCTGCAGCACTGAGGAGCTGCAAACACTGACAAGCATTGCACAGAGGTGCAGGGCTGCACCCAGGCTCTCCCATTACTCCCTCCATATGCTTATGGAGGGAGTCACAGCACGCAGGGAGGTTCTCTTCCCTTCCAATGGGCAGAAGACACCTCCCCAGGAGATCAACGCAGCCTTGTTGCACATTGTACAGGGGGACAGAAGCAGGGATGTCGTCAGGAGAGCCTGGCTGCAGTGGCGCAAACCTTTCAATGATCTCAGTAGATCACAAAACGTTACTGCAAAACCACACTCAGCCTCGTGGTGCCGTGCCACTCATCACATCACCATCATTCTGCCTTCCCTACTTTACTCACACCAACTTACCTTGCGCCTCCACCCATCCCTCTCTATCTACATTATCACTTCCCCATCTCACTAGCCCCCCCTCACACTCAAGTAACATCTAGGGTCAATCTCACAAAATATCTTTGTCACAGTTACCTTCAACCAAGATGTTCTTGCCACTTAATGTAACAGCAATTCAAACAAAAAAATGTACAGAACTGTAAAACATTAACAATTTCGATGCAATTATCATCTTAATTAGTTCAATTAACTTAATCTGTGTAAAAAGACTTCAATCGGTATATGTGATGTTTCATTTTTAATATTACACTTCATATAGGCCATTAATGAGATAAAATCCTGTTTAAGTGTATTTGCTCTTTAATAATTGCCTTTCACTAAAATTATACATGCGTCTCTTTTAGTATGTGGTACTGTGCTTCACACTTTATATCTGCAATTTTCTCAAACATAAAATTAAATCAAACAAGACATTTTTAAGGGCTTGTTATGCTTTAAGCTAATTAAAAGCTGGCATTTTCTCTATGACCATTGGAAATGTTTTTAGATAATAGATGATTCTCATTATTAAATAAAAAGGTCACATCTTGCCTTAAGCCAATGAAGCAACGAGGGTCTGTTTCAAATACAATTCAACATATTTCTTTGGTGACTTAAGTCAAACAAAAGATATCAATCACAGTAATCATCAGACTACTCCTACTCACTGGAGAAGAAAAGCTGAGTATTTTCTAGTGTATTCCATTATATGGAAAACAGACAGTATCAGGCAAACCAAAACATGATCAAACTTTGAAAGTGTTGCTCAAAAGAACATAAGAAATAGGAGCAGGAGTCAGCCATTTGGCCCTCGAGCCTGCTCTGCCATTCAATAAGGTCATGGCTGATCTTCTACCTCATCTCCACTTTCCTGCACTATCCCCATATCCCTTGATTCCCTTAATATTCAAAAATCTATCGCTCACTGTCTTGAATTTACTCAACGACTGATTTCTTTCAGAAACAAATACTCCCACAATTTCTTTTGGCAATTTTCTCTCCTCCATCTGTCCTGAAGGCATTGAAGGGTATGATTCCCCAGGCACGTATTGGCCTCTGGTATATGACCAATGTGGCTATTCTTCATGTGAGTCCCTACAAAGTGGCTGTTGACAAGGTATTCGACCCTGGGGGCATCACTTTTGAGCTCAATCCCATCTTCATTGTTCACATGTGCAGTGGTCACTGGATAACAGTCAAGAGTGGGATCCCTAGTTGATGTTCCCTTACCTAGCGCGGGGGGCACTGAAACCATTTGCAGCATCCCCGCCACTCGCCTGAAATCAGCTAACCCAGCACAAACTGTGATTCAAACCTGGAACCTTCCAGTCTATACAGCTCCGTTACACATTCGTTTTACCAACTGAGCCATCAGGGGAGCTGACTTGCTCCTAAAGTTTTTGGTAAGGTAACATTCTAGGTCATTACACAATTATTTTTCAAACTTAAAAATGTTGCACAGAAAACCGCTGTCAGCACGCTGTAAATTCAAAAGTTCCTTGCTTCCCATGCACCATCTGGTGTGCCACTTGGCAGAAGAGCATGTTTCTCTAAATCTGCTGTCTTTTCAGCAAAGTGTTTAAAGAGCTATAGGATAAAAAATCACTGGAGGTGAGTGCAATTCTCAAGAGATTACTATTGATCTATATAGAAATAATGATCAACCACAACCCGAAGGATCAAGCAAAACAAGGTATTTAAAATTAGATCCACGGTGTCAGAAACACAATTGTAACCAGCAGCCTTTTTATAACATATTTGCTTTCATGTTCAGTGTTCAAAATAGCGTATTTGAAGACTGTGTTATGTAATATTACTGAGAGCAATATGGTAGATGTGGAGGATACCAGGTATTTCTCAAGAGTGGACTACAGAGAAAGGATCAAAAACAGATCAGAGACAGAAAGAGAAGCCAGCTGGCATTATCCACAAAGCAGGTGAGTTGCTTTGCTGTTCAACTCCTATAAAGCTGGAAAGTAACTTACATCCAGTGAGTGGAGTTTTTCATCAGTGAAAATGAGTAGTCTTTTTTTATGCAGGGGGAATAGAAAATGTTTTTACATTATTAAGGTATTTATTACTGGTGATCAAACCTCTGTTGCTGCAGATCTTTGTGTTGCACGGGGTATCTTTACACCTTATCCTCTTTTTCCCTTCTTACTTCTATCTCATCCGACATGCTCAGCACGACAAACTACAGATGCTTTTACCAGCCACTTCTCTCTCTCTGCTCTCCCTTTATACCACAAGCTAACCCTTGTCCCTCTCTTTCATTTCAGATGCTGAAAATGTCAAAGCCCCTGTGCCACTTCAAGAAGAGGAGGTCAGCCTTCCTGAACATGCACCATCACTCGATCTGAACCTACCGAGCACCAGGTCCTCGCGTGGTGAATCACTGGTCACAATGGTGCAGGATCTAGGGCAGGGGGATAGGTCGCTGGAGGCTGAGATCACATACTAGTTCTGCTGCAGAGGACTCCGATGCTGACTTTGAAGACCCAGGCTACCGAAGAAGGCTGATGGGCATTCCCCAGGAAATGCTAGGTGCACTGAGTAGCCTGCCATTGAGCTTGCACGCAATGGCTCAGAACATGGAGGGGTCCAACTCCAATTTCTATCAGGGCTTTGCGCAGAGCATGGAGACCATTCTGTCCAACATAGAGTGAGTGGTCAGCTCCTTCAGTATGACACCATGATGGAGCCTCTGCTGACAGCTCTGACTTCTTTGATGGCAGCTCACACTGCTGCCATGGAAGCTCAGAAAGTTGCCATCTTGGAACTGGGGGCCAATGTTGTCAGGGGCTTCCAGGGCGTCACATCACTCCTGCACTCTATTCTTACACTGAGTCGGAGGAGTGCTGAGGCGCAGCCCCAGAAGAGTGGCCTTGGCTCCATTGGAGATGCTGTCCTCTCTCAGGATGCCTGCTCCCCCGCCACCCACTGCACCAGCGCCCTTGTTAGTGCCACCACAGCCATCTGCAGTGTCCTTAATGTAACCTCAGCAGCCTGCCACCTCCCAAAATGTAGCCACTGGGGATGCACCGGATGGGAGCACTAGGATAGGTAAAAGACAGACACTAAGGAGTTTCTCAAGGGTGATTCTTAATGATTCCTGTTAACTATTATGCATAGATGGAATAGAGTTGTTTCAGTAATTTATTTTTTCTGGATTTGGTGTTGGTGTTAATATTTGTTGTGAATTGAGGACAAGACTTACAAGGCTGTACTGCAGGAAGGTAATCGGAAGGTGGTAGTAAGGATGGTGGTGATCAGGATTGGGGGACTGTTTGTGTATTGGTGATGGGAGGGAGGGTTGGATCGTGTGAAGAGCTCTTGGATGATTTGCTCAATAAGCGTTCTGCCAGTTAGGGGCACAGATAGTCGATGCCATTCATGCTCTTCCTCCTCCTCCTGCACTCTCCTGTCTTCTTCGCTGCTCCCCCTCGTCCTCCAGCCCCAAAAGCAGACCTAGCAGTCCACCTTTGACTACAATAAAACTCTTTTCAAGGCAGTCAAAAACAGTTCAGCAACAAAAAATTGTTAGCAGACGTCAGAATTGAGTTGTTGAATGCAGAAAATAGCCCCAAACTGTGTGATAACAAGGACAAGGACCTTGCAGTTGATACGATGGAGGACAGGGATGGTGAGTGTGTGGGACTTTGTGCAATCCTTAGTTCTCTATAGTTTTACACTCAGTCCAAATAGCCTCTTCTAGATAATTCCTCTATGCATTTCAGCATTTAAAAAATCCTCAATTTTTAATCCTAGTTAAAGAAGGTCTGTGAGTCTCACTTTGAAACTGAAAACCCGAAGTATCGGAATCATCTTTGTGCTTGATGATGTCATGACACCATCACAGAATGTGCTGCAGCCATACTGTTTTACATACAGAATTTCTCCCCCACTCCCTCCCTCTGCCTTTAAAAAAAACCAAAAGCAAAACCTGGAAATAGATCAAACTGCATCAGAAAAAGTAGAAGTGGTATATTGTTGGAGAAAATCACATTTATATTATTGCAAGGGAGGAATATTTAGCTTTTGTTCCTGTTCATTAGAAAAAATAATTTTAAGACATCTTCAATATAGGGGGTGAAATTCAATAACACTGAAAAAAGGGCGCGGGCACTGCAATACGCGATATGCCTGCGCCCGTTCAAAGGAGCTCAGGCAGCTTGCCAAATTCATGCTGCCTGCTAATTATAATGATTGTAGCGCACAGCCCAGCGCTGAACACGCTGCTGACAGGCTGTGCGCTCCGCAGGGGGCCCAAGTTCTCGATGTGCGCCGAGGCTAGCTTTACTTAAAGCCAAACCTGCGCCTCTTGAAGGTGAGCTTCCTTCTGCTTAGCAAAAACGTTAAAAATGCTTCAGCACCAAATGCCTCAACAGGCCAGGGAAAGGGCACCCAGGGTCTCGGACGCAGCACTCGAGCTTTGTGCAGGGGGTCAATGTTGGCATATGGAACTCGGTTAATTCAGCTTCTGAAAGGTGTTCATGTTTAGTTCATTCAATATAGGGAAACAATGTGGTTGGTATCATTAGAGAGAGAGAGATATACAGATTTCACTGAGCAACAGCCGGTGTTCGCAACCAACCGGCCTTGAATATGTTTATAACAGAATGTTTAGATTAGAAAGGTTATGATAAGAATATCTAGGCACTAGAAGGGTTATGTTTACCACAGCAAGGCCATGGTGTTTTTACGTGCATCTAACGTCGTTGATGTATGTTGAAAAAAATATAGACTTGCATCTTTAGACTATGCAGTAGCCAGAGACTACCATATTAGGCAATGCCAGTTCCAGTTTGATAAGAAAACAGTGTATAAATATAAGCTTTTTCCTTTGTTCAAGCAGCACGAGGAAGGACCCATGTCTAGGTTCATGTGATCTATCTGTGACTATACTCCGCTTGTAAATTACTTTTTATGCTTAAGTTAAAGAATAAAATGATTAGAACCAGAAGACTGAATTTGTTACTATTCAAGTGAATAACAGAACACTGTTTTAAGACAACAGTCAACACTCGGTGCCAGGAAATCCTCTAGAAAGAAGGATGTGGGACCAGATTGTCGGGGCGGTCACTGCCAGCAGTGTCGCCCCCAAGGCCTGGCTCCAGGGCCGAAATAAATTTCATGATCTCAGACGAGTGGTCAAGGTCAGTGAATGTATCTTCAAAAGCCGCCTCCTACCAACTGCACCACTAGTCTCACACACTGCTCAATGCTCGACCTCGCCCATCACTCACCTACCAACAATCTCTACCAAACGAGGCACACCTCACATTCCTAGCTTCACCTCACCCCCTTGGAGGAGAAGGTGCTGGCCATTCTTGGCAGGGGCATGGTTGAGCTCTTGGCTAGCAGCGGGGCTGAAAGAATACAAGATGCCAGTATCCTCATACATTATCCTCCTTCTCACATCCCACTTCTCCCACATCCCACTTCCCCCTCATCCCATAATATCTTCTAATTTACAAGCTGTACATGGTGTAAGCATGTACCTCTTGCTTTACCCCCCTCCCCTCACCATAATCCTCCCCTTGTACCTTCCTCACTTCAGACACCCAAGAAATCCAGCCAGCCCAGCCAGTGGTTGACCAAGAAGAGGGAGAGGAGAATGAAGAAGAAGAAGAAACACCATCACTCGATTCGACACTCCCAGCCACCAGCTTGTTAAGGTCGTCCTGCAAGGCCATCTGCAGTGTCCCCCACTGAAAGTCAGCAGCCTTCCACCAGCCATGCTGCAGCCACTGGGGTAGCACTGTGTAACATCACTAGGATAGGCAAAGGCACACACAAGACAGTTACTAAGGGAATGCATAAGGGTGATGAGTTGATTTTTTGATGTAATATTGGATGCATATATGGATAAAGTTGGATTGGAAAGTTTGCTTTGTGTTGGCTTTTATTTCAGCATTGTGGCCAAGAGAATGCTGTAACAGAGGGAAAGTAAGGTGTGGGACAAATGTTGAAAGGGGAATTGGGGTTGTGTTCACTGGTACTGCAGGTGGATGATTCGATCCTGGATTTCCTGGCTAGAAAGGGGCTGTCTGGGTTGCCTCCTTCCTTCAGTTTCCTCCTTTTCTACTTCTTCCTCTTCTGTGTCTTCCTGTTTTGCTTCTTCCTCCCTCTGCGAGCAGCTTGTCCCCTTCGCTGCCTCTGCTCCATCTCCATGTCATGCTGCAGCCCAAGGGGGACTGTAACTAGAGCCCCCAGGACTGGGAGCAAGTCGTGTACTCAGAGGTCTTCCTTTAAGAGCCAAAGCCTTGCAAACGTCCAGCAGCACTCCCTTCACACTTTAACAACTTTTTAAATGTCTTATACCGAGCCACTACTCCAAAAAAATGCAAACAAACCAGTACAAAAGCAAAAATCTAAACTTACCTGGAAGTTGCGTGTGTCTGTTTAAGAATCGCCGGTGGGAGGTTCATCAAAAAGCTGAACGCACATTCTGCTGTGCGTGCTTTGGAGAGAGCGTTAAAAGGAGTGGTGACGTCCAAAATAGCAGGTTGTGCATCAATTCAGTGTTGCACACTGATTGACGTTACAATCTGACTAATTACCATATTTGCAGCGAGCGCAGGCAATGGCAGCGCTGCCGACCTGCCCAAAATGGCGGCTGCTGCGTTCTGCGCCGGAATTGGGCAGAAGCGTGGCGGCCACCATTTTTTCACCAAAACCAGCCTTATTATTCGGCGCTAAGAGGCCAAATTTCATGGCTACAGCTTTTTGGAATGTAACTTTAAAATTTGGTTATTGGACTTTAGAAATCCAGAGATTGGTTTATGGGGTACTATAAATCATTGTTATATAACAAGGACTTTCAATACAGTTTATTTTTTGCAGTAACAGGCAGGACTAGGAATTAACCAGCACCACATTAGCAGATCATGAGAAGGGATAACTTCATAATACTAGCATGAATAGATTAATATTTTGATTGAATTTCTTTAAATGAAATTCCTTTAGCAAATTCCCTGCTACCAAGATCCACATATCAGCACCTAAAGTTTACTTATCCAGGGAATAACAGCCATAGCTGCAAGAAAAACATCTGTTAGAATCATCATCACAGCAAATCAAGTGGTAAGAGAAAATGCATTCTTACCATAGGAAGATATGCAGCTTTAATTGTTAGATTTTTAAGAATTAACTTTCTCCCTGGTTCTACTCTTGTTGTACAAACATCTCACTATCCCATAAGAGGTCATGATGTGGAGATGCCGGCGTTGGACTGGGGTGGACAAAAATGAGAAGTCGCACAACACCAGGTTATAGTCCAACAGATTTATTTAATTTTACAAGCTTTCGGAGCTATCGCTCCTTCGTCAGGTAAGTTAGCAATGAGAGAATCTCCAAGAATTCACAATTTAAACCCAGACAAAATCTATTCACATTATTCGCGAATAATGTGAATAGATTTTGTCTGGGTTTAAATTGTGAATTCTTGGAGATTCTCTCATTGCTAACTTACCTGACGAAGGAGCGATAGCTCCGAAAGCTTGTAAAATTAAATAAATCTGTTGGACTATAACCTGGTGTTGTGCGACTTCTCATTTTTATCCCATAAGAGGTTAACATGTGCTTTGGTGTGTAATTAAACACAGAATATGTCCTTACTGATTGCAGATTGAAACCTTCATAATGACTCTTTGGCTTGTATGTATGTATAGATATGTCAGTTGTGTTTTTGTCTATATGGGAAAAAACATGCATGGTAGCTTCATAAACTCATTTCTAATTAGAAGAAAACATTGTTTATTGTCTGAGTTACACTATTGCAGCATTTACACTTTGGAATCTTATGGATTTTCACATGACTTTATTGCCTATATAAAATGGCTACTTTTCTGAACACATTTGAGAGCAAAGACATCAATGTAGCCCTCAAGTGCCTAACCATAGAGAATGAATCATAGATAAGCTATTTCAGGATTAATATCTTTCAATATTTAGAAAAAAGATGAAGTTTAAACTTTAATATGTCCAAGTGAACAAGATCTTTAATCATTATTTCCGTCCGTAATTTTTTCAGATGACACAGTGACATATACCTGCATAATAAAAATTTATTATGATAATTCTTATATTCAGTTGTAAGCTAGTCCCCAGTTTTTCAGTTATTCACTTCACATTAACTACTTGTACCTCATCGAACACAGCTGAAACCAGAACAACTAGTAGTTTATCCCTACACACATCTTCCAAGAATTGTACCAACTTTCAATAACAATCATAGTCAAAACCTAACAAAAACTCATCGACTATCACAAATTATTTCATGTCATAAATGTGACAATTACAAATTCCATTTTATCCCTATCCCTGCAAAAGGTGAGCAAACTGGATAGGGGAGAGATTACACTGAACACGGAGTGAGGGGAGATTACACTGAACACGGAGTGAGGGGAGGGATTACACTGAACACAGAGTGAGGGGAGGGATTACACTGAACACGGAGTGAGGGGAGAGATTACACTGAACACGGAGTGAGGGGAGATTACACTGAACACGGAGTGAGGGGAGGGATTACACTGAACACGGAGGGGAGAGATTACACTGAACACAGAGTGAGGGGAGATTACACTGAACACAGAGTGAGGGGAGGGATTACACTGAACACGGAGTGAGGGGAGAGATTACACTGAACACAGAGTGAGGGGAGAGATTACACTGAACACAGAGTGAGGGGAGAGATTACACTGAACACAGAGTGAGGGGAGAGATTACACTGAACATGGAGTGAGGGGAGAGATTACACTGAACACGGAGTGAGGGGAGATTACACTGAACACAGAGTGAGGGGAGGGATTACACTGAACACGGAGTGAGGGGAGAGATTACACTGAACACGGAGTGAGGGGAGAGATTACACTGAACACAGAGTGAGGGGAGGGATTACACTGAACATGGAGTGAGGGGAGAGATTACACTGAACACGGAGTGAGGGGAGAGATTACACTGAACATGGAGTGAGGGGAGAGATTACACTGAACATGGAGTGAGGGGAGAGATTACACTGAACACGGAGTGAGGGGAGAGATTACACTGAACACGGAGTGAGGGGAGAGATTACACTGAACACGGAGTGAGGGGAGATTACACTGAACACAGAGTGAGGGGAGAGATTACACTGAACATGGAGTGAGGGGAGAGATTACACTGAACACGGAGTGAGGGGAGATTACACTGAACACAGAGTGAGGGGAGAGATTACACTGAACATGGAGTGAGGGGAGAGATTACACTGAACACGGAGTGAGGGGAGAGATTACACTGAACACGGAGTGAGGGGAGGGATTACACTGAACACGGAGTGAGGGGAGAGATTACACTGAACACGGAGTGAGGGGAGGGATTACACTGAACACGGAGTGAGGGGAGAGATTACACTGAACACGGAGTGAGGGGAGAGATTACACTGAGCACAGAGGGGAGATTACACTGAACATGTGTGCCTCCAAGCTGTTAACAGTATCTTTAGAGGAAAGAAATGGCCATAGTAGATGAACTTATGGACACAATTTATCTGTTTGCCATTCAGATGTAAAAAATTCCATTATCTTCAACAGGAACATTTTTGTCTGCACCTCTCTTAAATGCAGTCGCAATCCTTGGATGCTGATAGATATTACCTCAGTTATGTAGGTCACTCTAATAAATGGGGGATATCTGCAGTAAACAGCATTTTTGAGTGCATTCAAACAGTTATACATTGAACTTTTGGCAATATTTTGGGAAAATCAGTATACAAAGTATTATTTGTGATTTTCAGTGTTATAATGCAGCATAAGGCATAATGCACTGTGTTGGGCTGTGAAATACCACTAACATCCACAAAATAAAACGAAACGTTCATTCGTTCCCCGAGTTATTCTGGAGTAAAGGCACTTGCTTCAGTAATTCTGCCTCACACTTGACAAATCTGTGACGGAATGTCTTGTGTGGTCAATGCAGATCAAAATTATACAGGGCACAGATTATTCAAAAAATATTACACAATTGTTCTCGTGATTCTTCATGCAAAGGGAATCAATTTTTCCCATGAACTATAGTATTTTCAGACTGAACCTAAAATACTGAACATTTTTAAATATTTGGAATCATAATCATGTCAGTGCATAGTTTTCAATGTATTAACTGTTAACCCTTAAAATAGTACTACTTACTGGTCATGGTATGGCTTTAGAGGTTTTGCCAACAGGAGATGGGAATGATTTGTTTCGCCCAGATGTTCAGCAAGCCCCATTATTGTAATCATGTTAGCTTTTTCATCCCCGTTGCCTTAGATGACCGGTTAGCCTTCAGGTGGGGAATGTTATCCATTCAGTACATATATTTTTGATGCATACTTCACTTTGTTGTGATTCTATCCTCATATTGCATCCTTATTGTTATATTATTGTTATTCTTCATTGTTATTTTCTTAATTGAAATGAAACTTTCAATAAAAGGTTTGATAACCATTTTTGCTTATCCAAATGCATTACACTGAGATCTGTCAAACAAAAACCTGAATGTTTATTACAAATGAGTTTTCCCTGTGAGCAATTGTCATAATATTGCTATTCACAAGTAATTTAGGGTAATATGTTTGCAATCTTCTATTTAAATATATATGTTACTTTTAACATTTTTGTACTGCTACTGCAGTTACCTTTGGCCTACTGTGTGATAATTAGCTTTTGTAACTTCTAGAAGGCTAATGAATACACTGAAAGAAACTAGAAGTCAAATGGCTGAATTGTCTTCCCTACCCCATCCCTCTTGAAAATTGGTAATATTACTCTAGATCTGCTGCTCACTTCACTTTTATATCACTGAATGCAGATGGTGCTTTCTGAAAAAAACTGTTAGATGATA
Organism: Squalus acanthias; assembly: GCA_030390025.1. Taxonomy (NCBI): domain Eukaryota; kingdom Metazoa; phylum Chordata; class Chondrichthyes; order Squaliformes; family Squalidae; genus Squalus; species Squalus acanthias. Next base: position 92,826,289 of record CM059428.1, on the reverse strand, counting down.
ACTTTAATTTGTTTTCAAGGACAGTTGCATGAAAATGTGCTAAATCTAATCGCATTATATCACTGCAATCAGAAGTAATGAACTTCAGACTCTACTTTAATTGCTGTGTTCCAAGTATTCTTTCACACAGTTAGACCAGGGACATTATTGTGTCATTGCAATTCTATAACCTGCTATGAAAATGACAGAAATGCAAAATTAAAATAAATGATTAATGGTATTTTTCCATGTTTTGTACTAATAGGTATCCCTGAGCCTTGAAATTAATAGACCTGTCAAGCTTCAGGTTGTTATAGATGGAGTGCTGAACAAAAATGGAAATTAAATATTCTTCAGACACTGAGACACGACACTTCTGAATATTTTAAATTTAATTACTAGTTACTGAATTTTTATCTTTTATCACTAATTTAAATGTTACAAATTAATTGGAATTTTGTCACAGTTTTTTCTCTTCAATTTTGAAGAATGGTGAACTACTTATCTGCATAATTTGTCCAAAGTGTAAAAGCACACAGTGTAAATTACATGTCAATTCTTAGCACATCAACAATTTTGTATAAACAACTATTAAAACAATTAATAGTGGAATTCATAATGAGAGCTGCAAAAGGAGAGGAAAGTATAATGTGGAATCCCTTTCAGTGTTTAAATCAATTGGATATTGCAATGATCACACATTAAACATAGTACTAGTTGGTCATTTCAAAACTAATGATACTTTCTTGACCATTGTCTGTCATTTGCTTCAAATAATTCAGTTAAGATATTAGGCTATATATGTGGCTTAATAAGGTTTCACTTAAAACTGGACAGACCTTCCACTGGGCTGGCTTCAACTATTTTGGGAAAAAAATCTTTTCAGAGTCTTTGTTAATTCTATTTCCTCACTGCTGCCTTTCACTGCCACACTATCTCCTTCAAATGGGTCACAATCATCATTAGAACTGGTCAATCATTGGCTAGCTGGAGGTGTGCTTGTAAACTGCCCAAACTCAGACTTTGAGTTCACAGACTTTCCAGCTTGTAACCCATACATTTCAGATCGTAATGGAACAGCACAAAAATAGGTAGCTCCAACTGTAATTCCTTTGATATTCCTAACTTGGATGATCATTTTATCCAGCTCTTGGCCTCCAAGTCAGTTGTCCTTATTTGGAAGGACTTTAATTCCAAGTTAGATGATCTTCTAGTACATTCCATTACTCATAGTTGCTCCCCATCTTTTCACCTGGCAAAGCAAGTTAGATGAATCTTCAGAATATCTGCCTGTGGGTCACCTCCAGGTTCACCTAATCACCTACAACAAGGTCGTTAGTCAGACAATGCTGGTTTTTTAGGTCGACAAAACAGTTCCTTAACTGTAACTTTAACCTAAACTCTTCTAAATTGTTTCACCCCATGTAGAAGTTCAAGAAGTTGTAGTTTACTGAGATAGAAAATGAGTATTAATCCTACCAGAAGAACAAGTAATATTTATCTTATCTCCACGTGCTATTAAGGTTAGATTTATACTCAGTCTTCCAGGGCCTACTGATTTTATTTCATCAGATCTTTTCCATATATGTTCTTATTTTATGAATGGTTTGCCACCATTCACCTATTTGTAAAGCTGAGGTTGCAGTATATAAAAGTTCAAGGATTGGAGGAAAGGGATTCTTTTAATTTGCTTGCTGAGACTCTATAGACAAGGGTTGATTTTGTCAATGGGGAGCTTTTGGAGGCGGGACTCCCACTTGTCTGGTTTCAGTCCCGCCTCCATCAACTTCTGGCCAACCCACGCTATTTTCCCTTGTTTGACGTTGTGAAGCCCGCCCAGTGGGCTTAGTAGGCCAATTAAGGGAAAGCCGGTTGCAGAGAACGTCAATGTATGACATTTTATCTGTCAAAAACTTTTGACAGATGAATTGTCATCGTTTGACAGCTCTGTGAAGCTGTCAAACAGTAACATTCTCTGTAGTTTGATGAGTTCTTGAATTCAAGACCTCATCAAACCTCTTTCTTTTGCAGAAATTAGATGGTTGTTGCATTGGAGAATGCAACGGCCATCTGTCATCTCTACCGCATACCCACCAACTGAAGCCTGCAGGGAGAAACAAAGGTAAGTACACTTTTTCTAACACTTTCCACTTACCTCACATACTCACCTCTCCACACTTGCACCCATCACTTACCTCCACAGCGCACTTTTGCACCCCTCCGACCCCCGCAGACCCACTACTCGCCTCGGTGACCCTGGCGGGGTTCGGAGCCTTCGGGAAGCCCGCACTTGTGTGGGCAAAATGGTGATAAGCCTATTTTCTGCCTGTTAACTACCTGTTAACAGGCAGTAAAGGGGCTGTAATCCCTTCCCGCCTCCAAGGAGACGGGGCCCAGTGCAGGATGGCTACCCGCCTCCTGGCAAGATGCCATGGAGGCGGGTTGGGGGGCGAGTTGGGCACCCGTCCCCAGATTCTGCCATTTTCCCGGCAGTCCCGCCTCCATACCCGCCTCCCCAGGGCTGGAAAGATCGCGCCCATTGTGTTAACAATGGACTGCTGTGAAATCCCTACTTTAACTTACCATGCTCCTATGGCCATGCACTGTTACCTGAGTTTTTATTTCATGAGTTATATCGATGAAATCCTTGTAATCACAGACAATCCATATTCTGAGCATTTAAGTTTCTATTTTCCATTATTTTTTTGAAAGATTTGCTCGATAAATTTGTTCAAACACCTGGGTTGGTCCTGACTCCTTCACAATCACTGAAATACCTAAGATTTCTGGTGAACTGTCAATTTGAGTGATTTTTTTTCCATCAAAAAGGATTTTTTTGTTACAAAAGTGCTCCAACCTCCATTTTCACATTAAACTTGCTCCTGTTTCTCCTGGGCCCACAAAAATAAAAACTCAGAATTTTCTGTGCCCTTTTTTGAGTGGTCCCTTTAAGGACCGCTGATTAGGCAGATCAACACCTAGTATAACTAGGCGGAGCTTGTGTGGTACATGCTCCACCTATTTGTAACTGAATTTTGCAATCGGAGATTACAATCGGCATACGATCGCAATTTGCATATTTAAGCAACCTTACGCCTGTCTCAGGCAAGCAGGCTGCTCGCTCATTTACAGGCTCCCCTGAACCTTGGATGTCAAAGGAGAAGCCAAGCGTCCCCCAGCACCCCCACCCGCCAATTTTCAATTTCTGGCCACACCTTTTTCAGGCACAAATGGGTGGCTGTGCATTGAATTTCTATCCCATTACCTCTTAGCTCATTTATACTACAAGAACCTAGTGTGCTGTATTTGTATATATATATATATATATATATATCAGGCCTAATCACAGGTAGCTCGCCAATATTTCCTATATTTAATCTACAGTTTGGATGAGCTCTCCTTCATCTTTTCATCCTTGTCTCACGCTTATATGGGAGCTGTGCAGAGAAAGGGTGTTTGTTTTTACATAGGATTACATAGGAAATACAGTACAGAAACAGGCCATTTGGCCCAACCAGTCCATGCCGGCGTTTATGCTCCACTCAAGTCTCCTCCCATCTTTCCTCATCTAACTCTATCAGCATAACCCTCTATTCCCTTCTCCCTCTTATGCTTATCTAGCCTCCCCTTAAATGCATCTATACTATTCGCTTCAACCACTCCCTGTGGTAGCGACACTTGTAACTCTGCCATCTCTCTCTCGCTGCCTGTGCTATTATCCTGTCCTGCAGTGTGTCTTGTACTGTTTCCTCAGTCTACTCCAATAACTTGACCTGGTTCTGGGTAATGAAGCAGAGCAAATAGGCAATCTTAAAATAGGGGAACGTTTGGGAAACACGATATAATTAGGTTCAGTGTAAGAATAGAAAAGGAAAAAGAAAAACCGAGGACAAGAATACTTGCCTAGAAAAATTAAATTAAAGCGAGATAAAAGACAACCTTGTTCAGATCAAATGTCAAGAAAAATAGACAAATAGAATCACAGATCAGAAATGGGAAATACTTAAACAGGAGATAGAAAAGCTACAAATATATTCCAGTAAGGAAAAGTGAGTGCAAAGGTTGGAGGTTTCATGGTGGAATAGGGAGAATGGATCAAATTTGAAACTAAAAAAAAATGAGCACTAACAGGGCAAATAATAAAAATGAAAGCAAGGATAAATATAAAGGAGCTGAAATTCTGATGGTTTGGGCAGAAACCCAGCAGATCTATCGGGGAGTAAATCCCACTGGACTTGAGGACGGGGAAGATATGCCTACTCCTAGCAAGAGTGCAGCCTCGCAAATGAGGAATTTAGGCCTGGGTGATGTTATCCACTCTATATTCTGTAAGTTCTATTCATGTAAGATACACTACTATACAACAGGAGCAACCTCTCAAGAAACTCGACACCATCCAGGACAAAGCAGCCCACTTGATTGGCACCCCATCCACCACCTTAAACATTCACTCCCTCCACCACCGGCGTACCGTGGCTGCAGTGTGCACCATCTACAAGATGCACTGCAGCAACTCGTCAATGCTTCTTCGGCAGCACCTCCCAAACCCGCGACCTCTTCCACCTAGAAGGACAAGAGCAGCAGGCGCAATGGAACACCACCACCTCCAAGTTCCCCTCCAAGTCACACACCAACCTGACTTAGAAGTATATCGCTGATCCTTCATCATCGCTGGGTCAAAATCCTGGAACTCCCTCCCTAACAGCACTGTGGGAGTACCTTCACCACACGGACTGCAGCGGTTCAAGAAGGCAGCTCACCACCACCTTCTCAAGGGCAACTAGGGATGGGCAATAAATGCTGGCCTTGCCAGCGACGCCCAGATCCCATAAGCGAATAATAAAAAAAAACCTAGATCAGCAGCTGAGGAAGGCTTATGCTGGAATCTTAAATGTGGATTTCAGTGTTTCTAGTTTCATTTGGAAGTCTTTTTCAGGACTGCTTTTCTTTTGCAGGGGTGGGGGGAACTTGCCATAAATATACTGTAAGATTGTAGTCTGGGTTTCCCAATGGGGATTTCCCTCTGTGATATATATGTTGGAAGAAGAGGAGGGGAAACAGAAGAGAAGCAAAGAGACTTGGTTCATATGGCAGCACTGCAGGAGATCCAGACTGTCCCACAGTTAGCCAACCACCAGGGTGTGCAGACCCAGAAGATCTTATATGAATGTATCCCTGGAGTTATGCATAAGGAGGCTGCAGTTCAGCCTAAAAGTTCCAGAGGAGCTTTATCCTACAGGGAGATCGGCAAACTTCCTCAAGACCCAGGACAGCATTTACTGTGGCTCAGAAAGTCATCCGTGCGCTTAATTTTCTGGCCACTGGATTGTTTCAAGCAACAACAGGCGACTTCTGCCAGCTCAGTCAATTTGCTGTCTATTCTTGCATAAGGCAAGTAATTAATGCCCTGTTTGCCTCGGCAGCCCAGATCATGACATTTTATCAGGATCAACACGAATGAATGAGCAACCCATTAATCTTTTTGGATTGCTGGGTTACCGTCATTATAAAGGCCTGAAAATTGAGTGTCCTGAGAATGAGACAGAGTCTGAAGCTGAACCTCCTGAGACAGAGGAATTTGGACATGAGGAGGACCCAGCAGGGTCACTGACAACTGCTGCAGAGAGAGAGCTGTGATGCAAACTGATCCGAGAGACTTTTAGTAATGTCTGATCTTATTATAGCTATGCAACATCTGTAATAACCAGGAAGTCTCACATAAATTAAACCTTCAATCCTTCAGCACACTTCATTCATCATTAAAAGCAGAAATCCCATGAGGATCCCAAGTCCATAAACATCTTTTTGAGAATCAGCACAACATTATGCTTAAAAAATCATCAACATCATAACCATAGTTCGGACAACAAAAAATAATATTTTATGAACGTTATGACTGAGAAATCAACTAAACTCACCACTATGTACTCCCTTTGTGACTTACCAATTTTTCCTCAGTCCTACTCTAAATCAGAGCCATCTCCTACTCTTCCACCAGGCATGGAATCATGATATTGGCTGCAGGACAAGAGCTCTTGTGGAATTACTGATATCCCTTAAACAGAGAGAGAGAGAGATCTCTGAATTCAGTCGATATTTTTCTCCATTTCATTACCCAAGGCCTGAATACCACCAGTTGGAGCCTGCACACTGGAGGTGATGACTTGCCTCCAGGAGTCTCTGTTCTGTGGGAAGTTCCTGCAGGTGCCACTCGCTCCAGGCTACTTTGTATTCGTGGGAAACCCTCTCTGATGTTGCCACAAGGGATGGCATTGGGCTGTGCCGCCAGCCCTGCCATCTGCTGCATGTTTTCAGAGAGGCTATGCAGTGGTTTTGTGTGCATTTGATGCTCCGCTACCATCCTTCCTCATGAGACTGTCTTCTTAATGCTCTTTAGCCAGGGGCTAACACTTCCTTAGCCTCCATTCTGGAACATCCTTCAACATTTCCACTAGCTACTCCTGTGACTTCCTTGCGTGTTGTGCATCACCCAGTATCCATTCCTCATCTAAACTATCTAGATCACTCCCAGTGACTGGTATCTGGGCTGGTGAGTGCAAGTGAGTGAGTGACTGACAATATGGGTGGATTGCTGCTGGCAGTCCCTGCTGCTGTAGGTCCCAGCTTAGGGTCTATTCTGGTTCTTTTTTCTTGCACCAGCTCCTTAGGAGAGAAAAAAACAAAGAAATGCACTGAATTTCCAGCTATCTACTTTTTCCTTGGTATTGTGCTGATATTAAGAATATCCTCAGAGTTTGAGGCCCCAATATTTATGGGGAGGTGGGGAGGGAGGATTTCAGGATGGGAAACCCAGAAGTATGGGTTTCCCGGATGCGCTGCTGAAATTTACAGCAGGACGCCTTTAAAATTTTTTCACACCGGCTTTCCCGCCCGACAAGCAGGCAGCTGGTCAATAGGAAATACTCCTGGTCCACAGACAGCGCTGGAAAGGCACTTATCTTATGGATCCGGCCCTTCTCGCCCCTTTTACCTGCTGGGTTTAAACGTAATAAAAAATACAAGCTGAGTTAAAATGGAGGCACGCATCCTCCTTAAAAGATTTTACCGACTGACCCGCTTCCTGAAAATGGATTGGTCGACCCCCACCCCCTGCGTCGCCGCCCCCCCTCCCCACCCCCGTCCTTCCTCTGTTAAAAGCTGAAGTGGGCGGATTGGGATCGGGTTTGAGGTTTTTTATATTTTTACTTCTCACCCGCACCCAACCCACCCGTTCTTGGGGGTTAAAATTACTCCGAGTGTCACAAAACTCTGGGGGCGATTTTACCTGGGGAGGCAGGTTTGGAGGCGGGACTGCCGGTAAAATGGCAGAATCTGGGGGCGAGTACCCATCCCGCCCCCAACCCGCCTCCGTGCCATCTTCCCAGGAGGCAGGTACTCGACCCGCGCCGGGTCCCGTCTCCTCGAGGCGGGAAGGGGATTAGTGCCAATTAACTGCCTGTTAACAGGTAGTTAACAGGCAGTTTTTTGGCTAATCCCTATTTTGAGCCCTAAAGTGTGGGCTTCCCGACGGCTCTGAACCTCGCCAGGGTCAGCGAGGCGAGCCGTGGGTCTGCGGGGGTCGGAGGAGCCGAAATGTCCGGTGTGCAGCTGAGTGATGAGTGCAAGTGTGAAGAGATAAGTGTGTTAGGTAACTCTAAAGTGGTTTAATAAGATTACTTACCTTTGCTTCTTCCTCCAGGCTTCATCCCTTTAGGCAGCGCAGCCTTCTGCTTTCTGCTCAGGAAAGCTTTCTAAGTGAGTCTTGAGTAAAGGACTCAACTTAGAAGACAGATTGTCAGTGTTTGAGAGCTTCACAGAGCTGTCAAATGATGACAATTCATCTGTCAAAAAATCTTGACAGATGAAATGTCATACGCTGACATTCTCTGTCACCGGCTTTCCCTTAATTGGCCTGCTAAGCCCACTGGGCGGGCTTAACAAGGTCAATCAAGGGAAAATAGCGTGGGTTGGCCGGACGTCGATGGAGGCGGGACTAAAACCCGACAAGCAGCAGTCCCACCTCCATCACGTCCTCATTGATAAAATCACCAGCTATATATTTTTAACTTTGCACATTAGCACTTGATCTGCACAAATTGACTATGGGTTCAGGACAAAGGAATTGCTAGATGAAAAATGAAAAAGGTCCACCTAGTTTGCCTTCTACCATCCTGGTAGTCACACGATACAACAATAATGGAGTTGTTGACTAATCATACCAATCAATCTCTACCAAATAGTCTACAACAAACCCAGACACGACCCAGTGGTGGAGAGCTTTGGGAACCATAGGTCCAAAGTTTACCTGCTCCTCCCAAGCATGCTACACTTACCATGTGTCATGTCTCAAATTACTCAGATACTGCATCCCAAAATGTTATTTTCTGAAAGAAATCTATCTAATTTGCATTTGAATTAATTTGCATTTAAGAGGAAGCTAGGTAAACACGAGGGAGAAAGGAACAGAAGGAAATGCAGATAGGCTAAGATAAAGTAGGATGGGAGGAAGCTCACGTGGCGCATAAATACTGGCATGGACCAGTTGGGCTGAATGGCCTGTTTCTGTGCTGTGCATTCTATGTAATTCTATGTACAGGAAACTCTCGTTTAAACGGCACCTTAATATCCGGAATTCTCTAATAACCGGCAGAATTCATACTCCGAAAACTACAGTATACAGTCGTTTATAAGTTTTGTTTTACTGTTAAGTAATTAAAGAGTTATGGATTACCCTCAACTGGCATTACTGTACTTAATCAAGCATCTTCCACCATCCATTTAACACAACATTCTGTAGGGGAGTACCCAATTATACTGCACATTTCTTGATTTTTTTATTTTTGTTTGTTAAAAATAGCCTCGGGAGATATACCTCTCCGTTATCCGGAATTTTTAATCAACCGGCACCGTCCCGGTCCCGGTCCCGTCGGTGCCAGATACGAAAGAGTTTCCTGTAATTAATACCAACTGCTTCCAGTGTCTCCCTAGGGAATGCCCATGTCTCCTTCCTTTATTGCCCCAGCTTAGTGGCATCCCAATATCTCTCTGCTGGATCAATTGAGAAATTTCTGCTGTTCCGCCTCCTGTAGCTAGTCATTTATAGGAATTATGTGCAATATTTCCTGCTTCAGAATTCTTGTTACTTTCTGACACCGATTGGTTTATTTGACAACTACTGGAGAGCTTTTATTACTTCTCTTATGGAGTTCCCATAGAGAAAATGATAGTTCAAAGGGCGTGCAAGCATTACAAGATTCTCCAGTCGTATAATTTACTTCTCCTATGTGAGGAAGTCTGTACAGTACATTTAGTTGACAGAGTTGTATTCTTATGATTGTTACTACACTTTAATATCGGCCTGTAGTCAGTAATGTTTAAAATATAGATGATCGTGGTTCTGAGGGTTAGGGAGTTGCCACTCACTATCTGCCACTTCCTTTCACATGGTTATGGCTGCAATCTGGCCAGGCCTCTTGACACCCACTCCCACCTATTCCAACCTGGCTGTGCCCAATTTCAGTACGAAGAATATTTATATCGCTCTCTGAGAAGGTTGCTGCTCTCCTTTTAGGCGTTCTGTTTAGAGCCATTTATGTACCTTCCCGCCTGCTGGTTCTGCTTTAAGTGTAGACCGGCTTTAAATCCTAAAGCTGTACTTCAGAATTTCTTTCCCCACTCTAATGAATTTCCCAGGCCTCCAAGGTCCAGTGTAGCAATTACTTACGCCTTTGTCCCACCCAGCAATGAGCTGACCCTGTGATATTTGCAGAAGCCCTGCCCCACTACACTTCTAGCAGCAGATTGCGAGGACTCAGATTTCTGGGGGCCCAAGAATTTTTTTAAGAACACTACAAAAAAGATTAGGAAAGCTAGCCTGGAGTAGGAGAGAAAATGAGCAAAAAACACTCTATGAGGATTTGTCCGGCTCTTCGTCCTGGATCGTGGGGAGGTGTTGCTCGATGGTCCTGTGTGAGAGTAAAGGCATGATTTAGACATCTGATATTGATGTAGCAGACACATCCTTTTGAGCAGATTATACAAAGCGATTCTCTGTGAACATCATATTCCATTGTTTTCTGAGAGGGATGAAACTCTATTATGTCACCAGCTTCCTCTAGTGTGCCCATCTCTCCATCGCCCACTTCCAGGTCCTCGCCACCTCCAACAATCTCGTTAGCAGCCTCCTCAGCACTGGTCAATGTTACTAGGGTAGGTGTTCCTCCTCCAGTCATTGCTCTCTCCCTCTTATTGTTGGCTATCTTTTCCTGCAAGGAGGGACACAAGCGGTGTTTCAGCCACAGTGATGGAGTGAGTGTGAATAACCGCTACCACAGAAGCTTTTGAGGGAGACGAAGATGGGGTAAGGTGCCAAGAGGAAGCTAGCTCCCTGTGTGTTGTTAGTTGTTGTCACTGCATGACAGTGAGAGCGAGTCTAATGGGTGCATAGGCAGGATGCTGAAGTGATTCAGTGCAGAGACAGAGATGGATAGGAATGGGCGCAAGGGAAGTAAGAGTAAGGTGGGATGTGAAGGAGGAAGTTTACAACGCAGAGTGCTGGTGATGAGAAGAGAAGGGAAGCAGAGTGAAGGCAATTGAGATGGGATACTCACTTTTGATGTTCGCACAAGATCATTAAACCTTTTTCGGCACTGGATCCATGACCGTGCATAAATGGACCTTGCGCTCACCTCCTGAGCAATGCGCAGCCAGGCTGCCTTGGTCTGCTGAGGAGGCTTCCTCCGGTCATCAGGAGGGAAGAGAATCTCCCGGCACCCTCTGACAGCATCCACAAGAACTTGGAGGAACTCATCGTTAAAACGAGGAGCTGCCTTGCCTCTGGAAGAAGTCATAGCGTTTAAATGAAGTGCAGGAAACCACAATAGAAAGGCTCAGGCTGGATGGCAGCTTTAAAAGCAGCTGCTATTATGACATCATCAGAGGTGGCCAGCCGACCCGATCGCACTCATTGGACCGGCCAGCGCACCTCATTGAAATGAACAAGCTTGTTGAATAAAAATCGGTCATCTGCAGCTGATCCCGCCGGAAACAGCTCCCGAACCCGCCCACCACGCAACCCGACTCCAACCCGCCTCGGGAATTAAAATCGAGCCCCCGGTATTTAGAGATCCCTTTTCAGTGTGGCGCCCTCGGCAGGTGATCTGGCACCTGTGTGAGCAGGTCAAGCAACAATGCGTCTCTTCAACCAATCAGATTGAAGAATCCTCACTGAGACATGCAGGGGAAATTTTTCGGGGGGTCAGTGGGCGCGTTTGGTGGCGGATCGGGTGGGAAAAATTTTCTTTTGACAGCGGGTCGGCAACCCGCTGTCAACCCGCCGCCACTCGACTTTCCTAGATGTCGGGTCTGTCATTATGACGTTATTAAGAGCCACTTAAAAAGTATTTTGAGCTCACCTTTAAAGTTTACGAGATCGCCCACGGGGTCCACGCTGCTCGGAGATCACATCAGGTAAGGGGGTCGGGAGTTGTGTTACCATGAAATGATCTCTTTACAGCTTGACAGCTGCAAATGTGCTATAAAAGCTCCCATCTCACAGCTGTTCATTTTCCAAGCTCAGAAGCTGTTGCTTACTGCATTTGGAAGACAGATTGAGCTTTATGCAGGTGGCAAGTGTCTGGAGTAACCTCTGTATCCAGTCTCACCTCATTGGAACAGCCTCTCTCACCATTGACAGATCGCTTCTGTTATCTCAAGTTCACCTGCCATCTATTACATCAGCATCGGTGCCCTCGAAACTATCTCACCTTGGTCCTCAGAATCCCACCAAGATCAGCCCCAACACCAGCAGCACCAGGCACACCAGCAGCACCAACAACAACACCAACCTTCTCCGTAATCAACTGATGCTGCACAGGACACAGGGCATCAGCACCCGAACACATTGCTGGCCAGGAGGCCAGGGATGGCCTCACCATAGCCAAATTTACTTCACTTGACGCTGTACACCCTGGCTGCCACATGATGTGCTAGGTTGGCACCACCCCACACCAACACCATAAAGCATCCCTACAATGCCCATTGGAAGGGAAGAGGACCTCCCTGCGTACTGTGACTCCCCCCACAAGCATATGGAGGGAGTCATGGGAGAGCCTGGGTGCAGCCGTGCACCTCTGTGCAGTGCTTGTCAGTGTTTGCAGCACCTCAATGTTATAGAATACTGACAGCACAACTGTCAAAATCAATTTGCGCATGGTCCCTTTAAAGAAACCGGCTGCTGACGCGTCATCAAATGACGTCATCAGACCCGCTTCCTTCAATTGGCCGGGAAACTCGCTGGGCGGGTTTAACATCCCAATCTACGTAAAATCATTCTACAGAGCGGGCTGGAGCCAGCAGCGGGGTTGGGACCTGCCACTGACGTCGCCTGCCTGGACTCGCCGAGGTAGGGGAAATCACGGCCACAGTGTGTGAACCAGGAAGTATAAATTAGAATATTTAATTCAATGGAAAATCATGTATAAAAACCAAAAGAAAAAGAAAAAAAGGAAGACTTGCATTTATATAACGCCTTTCACGAGCACTGGACATCCCAAAGTGCTTTACAACCAATGAAGTACTTTTTGAAGTGTAGTCACTGTTGTAGTGTAGGAAATGTGGCAGCCAATCTGCACACAGCAAGCTCCCACAAACAGCAATGTGATAATGACCAGAAAATCTGTTAAATATGTTGATTGAGGGATAAATATTGGCCAGGACACCGGGGATAACGCCCCTGCTCTTCTTTGAATAGTGCCGTGGGATCTTTTACATCCACCTACGAAAGCAGACAGGGCTTCGGTTTAACATCTCATCCAAAAGACGGCACCGCTGGCAGTGAAGCACTCCCTCACTGCTGCACTGGAGTGTCAGCCTAGATTTTTGTGCTCAAGTCTCTGGAGTGGGGCTTGAACCCACAATCTACTGACTCAGAGGTGAGCGTGCTCTCAACTGAGCCACAATAAAATAGAGTGAGGGAAAGAAAGATGGGATTGAGAGAGAGATAAAAGAGTCAGAAAGAAAAAGTAAAAAAAAAAATGTTTTAAAATTTTTTTAAAATCTCCAACAATAATTAAAATCTGAAGGAATGAGTCCTCAACACTGATGTAATTTTCAGTGCCAGAGAGATTGTTTGGCAGTGATTAAGATTTATCATGCTGTTAAAAATCCACTTGCAGTAGGGAACGGCAGCATTGTGGTTATGTTACTGGATCAGTAATCCAGAGGCCTGGACTAATGATCTCAGAGATGTGAATTCAAATCTCCACCACGGCAGCTGGGGAATTTAAATTTAGTTAATTAAATAAATATGGAATAAAAAGCTAGTATTAGTAATGGTGACCATGAAACTATCAGATTGTCTGGTTCACTAATGAAAATGGAAATCTGCCGTCCTTACCTGATCTGGCCTGTATGTGACTCCAGACCCACGGCAATTTGGTTGACTCTTAACTGCCTCTGAAATGACCTAACAAGCCACTCAGTTGTAACAAACTGCTACGAAAAGCAATAATAAGAATAAAAGCGGACGAACCACCAGGCATCGACCTGGGCACCAGCTTCGGACACGACCCTGCAGAGTCCTCCTCACTAACATCGGGGGACTTGTGCCAAAATTGGGAGAGCTGTCCCACAGACTAGTCAAGCAACAAGCCTGACATAGTCATAGTCACAGAATCATACCTTTCAGCCAATGTCCCAGACTCCTCCATCACCATCCCTAGGTATGTCCTGTCCCAGCGGCAGGACAGATCCACCAAAGGTGGCGGCACAGTGGTATACAGTCGGGAAGGAGTGGCCCTGGGAGTCCTCAACACTGACTCCGGACCCGATGAAGTCTCATGGTCAGGTCAAGCATGGGCAAGAAAACCTCCTGCTGATTACCTACCACCCACCCACAGCTGATGAATCAGTACTCCTCCATGTTGAACGTCACCTTGAAGAAGCACTTAAGTTAGCAAGGGCACAGAATGTACTCTGGATGGGGGACTCCAATGTCCATCACCAAGAGTGGCTCGGTAGCACCACTACTGACCGAGCTGGCCAAGTCATGAAGGACAGAGCTGCCAGACTGGGTCTGCGGCAGGTGGTGAGAGAACCAACACGAGGGAAAAACCTACTTGAACTCGTCCTCACCAATCTACCTGTCACAGATGCATCTGTCCATGACAGCATTGGTACGAGTGACCACCGCACAGTCCTTGTGGAGACGAAGTGGACAGACTCCATCGAGTTGTGTGGCACTACCACCGTGCTAAATGGGATAGATTCAGAACAGATCTAGCAGCTCAAAACTGGGCATTCATGAGGCGCTGTGGGCCATCAGCAGCAGCAGAATTGTATTCCACCACAATCTGTAACCTCGTGGCCAGGTATATCCCTCACTCTACCATTACCATCAAGCAAGCCGGGGGAGCAATCCTGGTTCAATGAGGAGTGTAGAAGAGCATGCCAGGAGCAGCACCAGGTATACCTAAAAATGAGGTGCCAAACTCGGGAAGCTGCAACACAGAACTACATGCATGCTAAACAGCGGAAGCAGCATGCTATAGACAGAGCCAAGCAATCCCACAACCAACAGATCAGATGAAAGCTCTGCAGTCCTGCCACATCCAGTCATGAAGGGTGGTGGACAATTAAACAGCTAACGCGAGGAGGAGGCTCTATGAACATCCCCATCCTCAATGATGGCTGAGCCCAGCACATGAGTGCAAAAGACAAGGTTGAAGCATTTGCAACCATCTTCAGCCAGAAGTGCCGAGTGAATGATCCATATCGGCCTCCTCCTGAGGTCCCACCATCACAGAAGCCAGTCTTCAGCCAATTTGATTCAATCCACGTGATATCAATAAATGACTGAGCGCACTGGATACAGCAAAGGCTCTGGGCCCCGACAATATCCCAGCTGTCGTGCCGAAGACTTGGAAATATATCGCCGCTGCATCAAAATCCTGGAACTCCCTCTCTAACAGCACTGTGGGAGTACCTTCACCTCATGCACTGCAGCTGTTCAAGAAGGCGGCTCACCACCACCTTCTCCAAGCAATTATGGATGGGCAATAAATGCTGGCCTTGCCAGCGATGCTCACATCCCAGGAACAAATAAAAAAAATGCACTAGCCCTAACCTTTCCTGGCGTGATAAGTGGGTTACTAGTGGGTAAGTACCGCAACTTCACGTCCTTCATATATTTTTATGCCGAGTCTCTTGGCGAGGTATTGGTGCAGCGAAGCTTGTGGAGGAACAGGGCAAATCGGACAACAACTAGCCGCGTTTAACTGTGCATGTGCGGACGCCGGAAGTTGCTGACTGACTCACTGGCGGCAGCAGTGAGAGCGGCCCTGGGTGGAGACTGAGCGCGGAGACTGAGGACTTAAAGAGCGGGGAGAGAGAGAGCGGCCCAGACTCACCGGCGGCAGCAGCGAGAGCAGCCCTGGGTGGAGACCGAGCGCGGAGACCGAGGAGTTAAGGAGCGGGGCGAGAGCGAGTGGCCCAGACTCACCGGCGGCAGCAGCGAGAGCGGCCCTGGGTGGAGACTGAGCGCGGAGACCGAGGAGTTAAAGAGCGGGGAGAGAGAGCGGCCCAGACTCACCAGCGGCAGCAGCGAGAAGTAAAAAGTAATCGAAGTGTGACGTCACCAGAAAGCAGGTAAGTGATTGGTTGGTGAGTATTTCTCTCTTTCTCGCTTTTTTCCAAACTTCATTTTTGTGGTTTATAGTTTCTAGGGTCTCTGTTGTGTAGCGGGGAGTGCTAGTAAACAAGGGCCCTTGAGTATATCATTTACTTGTAGTGTAATTAGTGGTATTGATTTCATTTAATTTAATTTGAATTAATTAAAGGGTAAGTCATGGCAGCACAGCTCGGCCCTGTGGCATGCTCCTGCTGCACTATGTGGGAAATCAGGGACACTTCCTGTGTCCCTGACGACCATGTGTGTGGGAAGTGTATCCAGCTGCAGCTACTGACAGACCGCATTATGGCACTGGAGCTGTGAATGGATACATACTGGAGCATTCGCGATGCTGAGGACATCATGGATAGCACGTTTAGGGAGTTGGCCACACCGCATGTAAAGGCTGCACAGGCAGGAAGGGAATGGGTGAACACCAGGCAGAGTAGTAGGCACAGGCAGGTAGTGCAGGGGTCCCCTGTGGCCATCCCCCTTTCAAACAGATATACCACTTTGGATATTGTTGAGGGAGGTGGCTTATCGGGGGAAGGCAGCAGCAGCCAACTTCCTGGCACCATGGGTGGTCCTGCTGCACAGGATGGGAGGAAAAAGAGCGGGAGAGCTATAGTGATAGGGGATCCTATTGTAAGGGGAATAGATAGGCGTTTCTGCGGCCGCAATCGAGACTCCAGGATGGTATGTTGCCTCCCTGGTGCAAGGGTCAAGGATGTCTCAGTAAAAGGAGGTGGGGTAGCATTGCTGGTTAAAGAGGAGATTAACACAATAGTAAGGAAGGATATTAGCTCTGATGATGTGGAATCTGTATGGGCAGAGCTGAGAAATACCAAGGGGCAGAAAACATTAGTGGGAATTGTATACAGACCCCCAAACAGTAATGCTGAGGTTGGGGATGGCATTAAATGGGAAATTAGAGATGCGTGCAATAAGGGCACAGCAGTTATCATGGGTGACTTTAATCTACATATAGATTGGGCTAACCAAATTAGTAACAATACTGTGGAGGAGGAATTCCTAGAGTGTATACGGGATGGTTTCCTGGATCAATATGTCGAGGAACCAACTAGAGATCAGGCCATCTTAGACTGGGTATTATGTAATGAGAAAGGATTAATTAGCAATCTTGTTGTGCGAGGCCCCTTGGGGAGGAGCGATCATAATATGATAGAATTCTTCATTAAAATGGAGAGTGAAGTAGTTGACTCAGAGACTAGGGTCCTGAATTTAAATAAAGGAAACTACGATGGTATGAGGCACGAGTTGGCTAGGATGGATTGGGGAACGTTACTTAAAGGGTTGACGGTGGATAGGCAATGGCAAACATTTAAAGATCGCATGGATGAACTACAGAATTTGTTCATCCCTGTTTGGCTAACAAGGGAAATTAGGGATAGCATAAGATCCAAGGAGAGGACATATAATTTGGCCAGAAAAAGCAGCAAACCTGAGGATTGGGAGCAGTTTAGGATTCAGCAAAGGAGGACAAAGGGATTAATTAAGAGGGGGGAAATAGAGTATGAGAGTAAGCTTTCAGGGAACATCAAAACTGACTGTAAAAGCTTCCATAGATATGTGAAGAGAAAAAGATTGGTGAAGTCAAGCGTAGGTCCCTTGCAGTCAGAATCAGGGGAATTTATAATGGGGAACAAAGAAATGGCAGACCAATTAAATACATACTTTGGTTCTGTCTTCACAAAGGAGGACACAAATAACCTCCCAGAGATGTCGGGGAACATAGGGTCTAATGAGAGGCAGGAATTGAATGAAAGCAGTATTTGTAGGGAAATTGACGGGATTGAAGGCCGATAAATCCCCAGGGCCTGATAATCTATATCCTAGGGTACTTAAGGAAGTGGCCCTAGAAATAGTAGATGCATTGCTGGTCATCTTCCAAAATTCTATAGACTCTGGAACAGTTCCCATGGATTGGAGGATAGCTAATGTAACCCCACTATTTAAAAATGGTGGTAGAGAGAAAACGGGAATTATAGAGTGGTAAGTCTGACATCAGTAGTGGGGAAAATGCTAGAGTCCATTATAAAAGATGTAATAGCAGAGCACTTGGAAAGCAGTGACAGGATCGGACAAAGTCAACATGGATTTACAAAAGGTAAATCATGCTTGACTAATCTACTGGAATGTTTTGAGGATGTAACTGGTAGAATAGATAAGGGAGAACCAGTGGATGTGGTGTATTTGGACTTTCAGAAGGCTTTTGATAAGGTCCCGCATAAGAGATTAGCGTGCAAAGTTAAAGCACATGGGATTGGGGGTAAGGTACTGACTTGGATAGAAAACTGGTTGGCAGACAGGATGCAAAGAGTTGGAATAAACGGGTCTTTTTCCGAGTGGCAGGCAGGACTAGTGGGGTACCGCAGGGATCGGTGCTAGGACCCCAGCTATTCACAATATATATAAATGATCTAGACGAGGGAACTAGATGTAATATGTCCAAGTTTGCAGACGACACCAAGCTGGGTGGGCGTGTGTGCTGTGAGGAGAATGCAGAGAAACTCCAGTATGATTTGGACAGGTTGGGTGATTGGGCAGATGCATGGCAAATGCAGTATAATGTGGATAAATGCGAGGTTATCCACTTCAGTGGCAAAAACAGGAAGACAGATTATTATCTGAACGGCAATAGATTGGGAAAAGGGGAAGTGCAACGAGACCTGGGTGTCCTTGTGCACCAGTCGCTGAAGGTAAGCATGCAGATCCAGCAGGCGGTTAAGAAGGCAAATGGTATGTTGGCCTTCATAGCGAGAGGATTCGAGTACAGGAGCAAGGATGTCTTGCTGCACAAGTGTGGCATCACCTAAATTTAAAAAAAGTACCCTGTCCCTGCTTTCTCCCCATATCCCTTGGGCCTTGGTGAGACCACACCTTGAGTATTGTGTGCAGTTTTGGTCGCCTTATCTGAGGAAGGATGTTCTTGCCATGGAGAGAGTGCAGCGAAGATTCACCAGACTGATACCTGGGATTGCAGGAATGACGTATGAGGAGAGATTGGGTCGATTAGGCTTATATTCGCTCGAGTTTAGAAGAATGAGAGGGGATCTCATTGAAACTTATAAAATTCTAACAGGACTAGACAGACTACATGCAGGAAGGATGTTCTCGATGGCGGGGGAGTCCAGAACCAGGGGTCGCAGTCTAAGGATAAGGGGTAAGCCATTTAGGACTGAGATGAGGAGGAATTTCTTCACCCAGAGAGTGGTGAACCTGTGGAATTCTCTACCACACAAGGCAGTTGAGGCCAATTCATTAAATATATTCAAGAAGGAGTTAGATATATTTCTTAGGGCTAAAGGGATCAAGGGATATGGGGAGAAAGCAGGGACAGGGTACTGAATTTGCATGATTAGCCATGATCTCATTAAATGGCGGACCAGGCTCGAGGGGTCGAATGGCCTACTCCTGCTCCTATCTTCTATGTTTCTATGTATTTACTCCATAATAACAGGGAGCGCTGATAGCCTCACTGTTAGTCTTAATGCAAAATCCGGGCCAATGTCACATGGAATTTGGGTAATATGACCACATAGATACAGAAAAAGTAGGAGGGCAAAAAGCTAAGGTTAACCGCAAAGGAAATTTCTTGGACTCGAAAGATGTGGTGATTAATGTTCCACAGAGTTCTGTGTTGTTCACTAAATACATGAATGTGTTCACCAGATACATAAATTATCTGGATTTGAGAATTGAGGGAGCAATATTGAAATATGCTGATAACACCAAATTGGGGGGTACTGTGATGAGGATTGAGAAAAACCACAGGAGAATATTAATTGTCTTGCAAGATGGGTAGATCGGTGGCTGTTGTAGTTCAATGTAGACAAATGCAAAATAATACATTTTGGAAGAATAGGGAAAGGAAATAAGGAAAGAGTTTAAAAGATGCAAAGGGACAGGCCATTAAAGGTGACAGCATAAGTAGACAAGGAATAAAAAAGGAAATTGAATCCTTAGTTTTATATTTGATGCATAGAATTTAGAGGCAAGAAAGTCATGTTGAACTTGTACAAGGCCTTAATTAGGTTGCAGTTGGAGTATTGTGTACCATTTTGGGCATGCCATTATAGGAAAAATATAAAAGCAATGGGAAGGATCCATCATAGATTGATTCAGATATTACCAGCGATATGGGATTACAGTTATAAAGAGAACCTTGAGACGTCAGGGCTTTTTCACAGGTGCTGAAGTTATGGGGTGACCTGATAGATATCTTCAAGATTATGAAGGGTTACAATAAGCTCAATTGTGATACATTGTTTCCACTGGTTGTCGAAATGGTTACAGCAGGACACATTTTTCAAGGTAATCACTTAAAGAATTACAAGGAAAGTTAAAAAAATCTTTACACAAATGGTGGATAGAATGTGGCATTCCCTACCACAAACTATTGTTGAAGCCCATAAGTTTTTTTTTAAAGGAATTAGTTACTTAAAAAAGATGCATATTAAAAGTTATAGTGAAGGAGCAGAAGAGTGTACTGTATTTGATTGGAGAAAAAGACTTGATGCTCCAACTGGACTGAATGTGTGCTGTAACATTCTAGGATTCTAAATTCTGCCTTGCTCGCTGATCTGTATTTCCTTTGTATCAGCTTCAGTCTATTGTTGTCCTGAACTTTTTCACAGATTTTTCAGAACTGTCTCAGTTCTGGCTTTTTGGCTTTCTAATTTTTGTTCCTGGCACGTAACCTTTGGTGTTCAGGGCCTGAAATTCCTGAAGAGGGGGAGGGTGCAAAGTGGGCGGATTTCCCAAGGGAGAATTTGCCGCAGAATCTAGCTATGCCAGGTTTCCGCCTCCTTTTACCTTTGAGATAATTTTCTGAATTGGGACGGGGTTTCTGAGAGTCTTCCCGGGCTATTTCGAGAATTCCACCCAGTACACCATTCTTAGGTCCAGCAGACCCCATGCCCACTGAAAGCAAAAATCTATCCCAGGAAAGGTGAATGATCCCCTCTTAGAAGGCAGGCCTTGGTTTCCCTTTGAGACAAAATACAAAAAATAGGCACTATCTTCTTCTGCTTTTCAAGGCCTCTGGCTCCCCAATTGGAGCAGAAGGATGTCACTCAATTTTCCACCAGTACTTGGGGTGGGACTTTAGTAGCACCTCTACAGGTACAAGCCAGCCGTCGTACATTCTGAAATGATCCCTTTCTGGGATCAACAGGGGTTAAATTCAGGAGCGCCCACTTTTGGTAAGTGGATTGGGCGCCTTGGGATTGGTATCGGGTGGTCGGGAGGGAGACCTGAGGGCCTGGAGGTCTGGCGTCGGGGATCTCGGGATTGGGAGCGACAGTGATTCTGGTGAATTGTTACTTTTTTAAAATTTAGATGATGCCACACTTGGCCTTGATTTGAAGCGGTTGTTTCATCGGCACAGGTTTAAGGACTGGCAAAACTGCTGTGAAATATTCATCTGCTGGTATTCAATTACAGTTGCTGAAGAGATATTGACGACAAGTCATTCACACTGCCGTTCAGGTAGGTCTACAGCCATTCTTCGGAGTTAACATACATAGGATGGATGGTGAATAGGATGAGGTTTTTTTCAGAAAGTTGCTCACAACCAGGGACATAAGTTTCAGATCATTCAGAGCCTAATTCGGGATCAGGTCCCATTTCAATGCAAGTGGTAAGCTGCGAGCCGGCTCTCCTTCCTGCTCCTTCTAGGTTCTCAAAAATATACAGGTTGAAAAAGTTTTGTGGCCGTTTTTTGAGTGGCCTCCAGCAGTCCCTTTAAGGACCGCTGGTTAGGCCGCTTAAGACCTGTTATAATGAGGCAGAACTTGCAAGCTACGCCCATTTGTACCTGAATTTTGCATCTGGGTCTTACAACTGGCCTAAAACGATTTGCATAGTAAAGCAACAACAACTTGTATTTATATAGCACCTTAAATGTAGTAAAACATACAAAGGCGCTTCACAGGAGTATTATAAAACAAAATTTGATACCGAGCCACGTAAGGAGAAATTAATGCAGATGACCAAAAGCTTGGTCAAAGAGGTAGGTTTTAAGGAGAGTCTTAAGTCTTAAAGGAGGAAAGAGAGGTAGAGAGGCGGAGAGGTTTAGGGAGGGAATTCCAGATCTTAGGGTCTTGCAGCTGAAGGCACGGCCACCAATGGTTGAGCGATTAAAATCAGGGATGCTCAAGAGGCCAGAATTAGAGGAGTGCAGATATCTCCGGGGGGGGTGTGGGGTGGAGGAGATTACAGAGATAGGGAGGGGCGAGGCCATGGAGGGATTTGAAAACAAGGAAGATAATTTTAAAATCGAGGCATTGCTTAACCGGGAGCCAATGTAGGTCAGCGAGCACAGGGGTGATGTGAACGGGACTTGGTGCGAGTTAGGACACGGGCAGCCGAGTTTTGGAAGACCTCAAGTTTACAGAGGGTAGAACATGGGAGGCAGCCAGGAGTGCGTTGGAATAGTCAAGTCTAGAGGTAACAAAGGCATGGATGAGGGTTTCAGCAGCGGATGAGCTGAGGCAGGGGCAGATTCGGGCAATGTTATGGAGGTGGAAATAGGCGGTCTTAATTATGGTGCGGATATGTGGTTGGAAGCTCATTTCAGGGTCAAATATGACACCTGTCTGGTTCAGCCTCAGACAGATGCTAGGGGGAGGCACAGCTGCACAACACAAAATTATCTACAATTCAGAAGATTAACATTAAATTGTAAATCCCATATCTGATTCAGTGAGGTCATAGGTTGACTTGAACAATTCACTTTGGTGCAGTAGGGATGCTTTTCTGCGGTTGGGTGTAATAGCTATTGTTGGGGCAGAGAATAGGGAGCTTTACTCTGCGTCTGGTTACACCATATCTGACCTGAGGGTGCTCGATGCTAACACTGGGTGCCTAAATTGCAGAAGTGTTCCACTTTCCAGCATTAGCATCTATCCTCTTGCTCAGCACAAAATAATTACCGTTCTTTTAAATTTTAAAAACATCTTTCTATTTAGATTGATAGAATAAAGATTAAAGAGGATAATACAGTTACAAATATATTTGTAAATACAAGAATTGTAAAATTATTTTTCATGTGACCCTGTAACTCACAGCATGTTACTAGTGTTTGAACGTTGTATTAAGTACACATGTACATATTGTAAAATAAATTACCAGAATCAGGGGCGTCAGTTATTTGGATTTCCTTCATCCTCGAAATGTGGAACATTAGTATGACTCTTCATTAAACAGCTGGGGAGGGGGTACAGCACCATCTTTGGCAGTTTATCTTCTCTACTGACTGTAGGGCACATTCAGTAATGCTACCATTCAAAAGTTAGTCAAGGTTTATTAACATTGCCCTTATTTCTGGTGACAATTGGGATATTTTATGGACTTTTCTGTGACTTCAGCCCAGGCACTTCAACAGCTAAAAGATGTTAATAGGCGTACAGGTTGATGCAAGAATCACCCCTCGTCTTTAAAAAGCAACTTTTTGTGACTAAAAGTTTCAATTCACATTATAAATGGCTTCTTAGACACCTTCATTGGGGGTAATTTTAATCCCCCAGGATAGGTGGGACAGTGTCTGGTGGGGGGGGGAGTTAAATTATTAAAGATTTGTTTTCCCAAAGTTGCAGCACGGACATGAATCAGGCGTTAAGCCCCTTATTTGCATATGCAAACAGCCTAACATCTGTTTCAGGTGCAAACACGCCTACTTTCAGTTTAACTGGGGCGGGTCTGGGGTCGGACAAGTAACTTGCTCCTGAGAGGCGGGTTGCTAATTATAATATTTAAATGAGGCTGCTGGCCTCAGATTTTACCATCAATTTGAATTTAACGGCTGCAGGCTGTGTTTCCCAGGGCTCGGAAAACCCGGCAGCTGAAAAGAGGCGAGAGCTGCCGGCTGCAGCAGGAAGGTGCTTTTCCAGCATTGCTTGTGGGCCAGGAGTAGCAGGAGTGCCCACCCAACCCCTCAAGCAACCCTGCCACAATGTGCCTCCCTCCCCGCGATCTCTCCCTCCCTCCCTGCCGCCTCTCCCCCACACCGACCCCCGATCTTCTTGAATTGCTAAGGACCATCCACAGTGGTCAATCTGGCCGGCAGCCAATTGGGAAGCAGAGCTAAAAAAATTCTAATGTGGTCCTGCCGTTAAATTTGTCAGGTCTTCCGCGCTCCCAGTATTTCCGGGTTTCCCGGCCACTGACAGGCGCCCTCGCTCCCTCCCCACCTCCCCATAAATATCAGGGCCATTATCTTTAAGCCATTCTGGTTAACAATGGTTAACGTGGTTAATTTACTGTTAATATCGAAAATTAGCACAGTCGTTCTACCCTAATGTTGGATGAGTTAAGTTACTACAGTTGTAATTATCATTCAAAAATACTGGCAATACTGTTGTAATAGAACAGTGGTTTATGACCATTATTGTGAATATTTACCACCAAAGTGCCCTAATTATGATTTCATGCACCTGTAAGTTTAAACTTTAGTTTTAAATTGAAATTGACCATTGTGTATGCTCTGTAATGGTTTATTATTTTGTGAATTCATGGTCACCCATTTTTATCACTCTATCATTGCACAGTTGTTCTGTCATTATTTATGTATTGTTTATGAGTCCCACAAAAATAGCAAAGGTTATGGATAAATCCTATCCATAAAGTATCCACGGGGTTGACATGTTGGCCGGAATCTTTACCTTGGAGTCGGTTCAGGTGTGTGTGGGCCACGTAACGGGTCGCCATCCCAAAGATTTCAACAGCGCGTTCTGCTCTGCGCGTTTAACTCAATGGCACCAATTGCAAGAGTGATGCGCGTTTCCCGGCCCAATTAAATGCAGCGGATCTGATGATGTCACCGATGACATCGTTTTTAGCGCAGATATTTAAAGCAGCCTTGCACACATCTCATTTCAAGGTTGCTGTAGGAGTGTTCAAGATGCTTTCAAGAGCTAAAAATTGCTGTGGGTCGCGGAGACACAAAGACAGAGGGCAGCGCCAAGATTCCCAGATGCCTGCCTGGAAGTGCTGGACCAGGGAGTAAAAGCATGCAAGGAGGTCCTCTTCCCTGCGGATGGTCGAAAAAGACCAGCCAGAGACACTAAGAGGGCATGGCTAGAGATCGCAGAGGAGGCCAGCAACAGGGATGTGGTGAGGAGGATGTGGATCCAGTGCCGCAAAAGATTCAATGATCTCATGAGGTCAGGAAAGGTGAGTGCAATGCCACATTCACCTACATCCTGATGTGCCTGTCACCCCAAACCCATCACTTTGCCTTCCTAAGCCTACTCCTGCACATCACTCCTCACACCAACCTACCTTGCAGGTGCACCCATCCTTCTCTTTCTCTGCATCTATTCATATCACCATCTGACTAACCACCACTGACACTCACCCTTATCCTAATGCAATCATCGCAAGTAACACCACAGAAGGAGGCCATTTGGCAATGTCATGCCACTGAGAGAGATGATGGTGAGAGGGGACATGGAAGTGGGGGCTCTTCTCAAAGCGCTCTCATTTTTACCTTGTTGCCTTCCCCTCAGTCAGAGCCCCACATGCTGCCTAGGATCCCGATGGCCGAGTCTGCCCTGCACAGTTGCAGGAGGAGCAGTCTTTGGAGGGGCCCTCACAGGCTCCAAAACCCAGAGGACATCCGCCAAAAGTTTCTAAGCAGTTGCAGCAGGCCTTAACCTCTGCTGAAGCCACAGGAGTTGCACTTCATAGAAGCACGTGTAAACAAAAAAAGACACAATCTGAGATGCACAAGGGTATGCACGTGGGTGTTTAAAAAAATGTTAATATTAAGTTTCAGTTATATTTATGACACACATAAATTTATTTCTTTGCACAACTTTCCCATCTTGTCCATTTTTGCCTGATACCTGGGAAGTGACTTTGTCACTTGGAGTGAATGGTGAGACATTACTTAACCTCGAGCATTGGGGGTTTGGGTGACAGGAATGGCTTGGTCATTGTAGAACTGCTTTGTGGTGTTGTTGGGGTGGGGGAAGGTAGTACAGCATCTGGGAGCCGCATGGGTGCACTGGTGCAAGTTATAAATCTGGCCATTATGAGGCCATCCCGGGCCTCCCGGGCAGCAATGGGCACCACTGCTAGTGCCAGCTCCACCTCAGGTTCCTCCTCCTCCTGCTCATGTTCCACCCGTTTCTCCTCCTCTGAAGAGGCTGTGTGCTCTGGGCCTTGCTCCTCCTACAACTCCAATCCTCGCTGCTGCGCTATGTTGTGCAGCACGCAGCATATGACGATGATTCTGGAGACCCAGTCAGGTGCGTACTGAAGGGCTGCTCCAGATCTGTCAAGGCATCTGAAGTGCATCTTCATTGTGCCAATTACTTGCTTTATGACACATCTGGTGGACATGTGGCTGTCATTATAACATTCCTCGGCCTCATTGCTTGGCCTTCTCAAGCATGTAATCAGCCATGTCATCAGCGGATAGCCCTTGTCTCCAAGCAGCCAGCCGGTAACTCTGTTTGGAGGTGCGAAGAGCTGAAGGAGGGTGGACTGGCGCAGCACGAAAGAGTCATAACAGCTGCCAGGGAATCTGGCGCACACATGCATGATGATCTTTTTATGGTTGCAGATGAGCTGCACATTGGGGGAGTGGAAGCCCTTGTGGTTCACAAACACTCCTGGGTGATGAGGGGGTGCCTTGATGGCCACATGTGTGCAGTCGATGACGTCCTGCACCTGTGGGAAGCCAGCCAATGCGGCAAAGCCAAGCGCCCACTCAGTAACACTGGCTTCATCAGTGGTAAAGTTTACATAGTGGCTGACTTGTGAAACATGGCATCGATCATCTGGGTGATGCATCTGTGGGTGTCCGACTGCGAGATCCTGCAAATGTCTGCTGCAGATCCCTGGAAAGAGCCTGAGACAAAGAAGTTGAGGGCAGTGGTGACTTTGACAGCCACTGGTAAGACATTTCTACCAGGTCCTCCAGGCAGCAGGTCTTGTTCCAGCAAGCTACAAATGTCTGCCACGACCTGGCACAACAAGTTAAAGCCAAAACCCTGAGGTTAAAAAGGCAGTTCAGGGTCTCTCTACAAGCAGTTAACTACTTCAATGAGGTCGACCGAGCAGGTCCATGGCGCGCCTCGAAATGTGCCCGAGTTAAATGCAGAAGTCGGCGGGATGACAGCAGGTTCCCGATGCGCTGTCAATTTCCGCAATTTTAACTGCCGACCCGCCCCCAAACCCGCATGCTCTCCAATGGGAAAATTCCGGCCATTGTTTCAGTAGCCCCTACAATGGTATACTCCAGTGTGTTATCAGTATATTGCCAAATATTACAAACAAAGGTATGTCTGGATGTAGTTTATAATTAACAAGGCAAAATAAAGGCAGTGTTTGCATTTATCAAAATATTAAAAACAAAATGTTTCTGAATTTTTTTTTAAACTGTGCTTTGCGCATGAAAAATCCCACTGTCCTTAGCCGTTATTCTATTAATAAATCTACAACAACGAATCTCATCGCGTGCTGTAACAAGGTTCAATTTAAAATTATAGCTGTGGCAATTCTTGTTTGTACGACACTGATATTGTTATGACAATTAAAACTATGTGTATGTTAATATTGCATAGGAATGTGACAGGTGAACAATGCTGCAGGCAACCTATTAAGCAGCATAGAACAGACCCCTCTTCCAGCATTGTAGGGGCTATTCAAAAAGTAGGCCAGCCCCTTGGACATTTTATGGAATGGATTTTCCCCCATGTCTTTGCTATTGATGAGGGAGTCACAAACAGTGCATATATATTTACAGAATAACTGTGCAAGTTCATTCTCCCCTACCCCACTGATGAACAGTTGAGAGCGAGAGAGAAATAAAAATGTATGTATTCCCAAGCAGAATGTGTTTTGTGTGTATGGTCAATGTGTACTCACATTCCCATTGTTTACATAATGTTTCTTTGTGGACGATTCATCTAACAGACAAAAGAGGTTATTTTTTTCCTTTATGGATATATTATTCATACACAAAACATTCCATTCCAGGGAAAAGATAAACAGAGCACACTGTAGAAATAATACACCATACAGTCTTTTAGAAATCAGTCAAAGGATTTCCTGCCATTAGACTGCAGTCCTCCCTCTGCCCAAACACTGGTAACTACTATGATACATTATTTCATGGCATGTCACTATTATCATTTTAACTACAGTATGGTGTTGATTTAAAAGGCTGGGTGGGAAACGTAGATTTTATCCATTACATCTGTCATCTGCAATGTTGTCCTTACAGATGAGGTACACTGTTGAGTAAGTCTGTAGAATTCGTCCATGAAGTTGATCACACCATTAAATTGGTGTTTGCTTAATGAGGACTGTACTAAACTAAGTATTTGTAGTAATGTTGAATGCTGAATGTTATTCTTTATGTGATGACACTTAGGTGGCACTGAGCCATCTGAATTGTGAAGCAGAATGAATTTCAGTAAAAGATTAATTTTGAAACAAAATAAAATGGGTGAAGTAGTTTTTTTCCTACTTCCCCTATTAAGAGATAATTGTAAATTAATAGTGCATTCTAACTAAAAATCCACTGGTCATCGACACTGCAGCATGCATACAAATAAGGATGAGTTTGATCATTGTCCAATAAAGATTGTGGGCAGAACACAGTGAACTTGCTGATTATACCAAATGGATCAAGAGGAAAGATCATAGAATCATAGAATGATACAGCACAGAAGGAGGCCATTCAGCCCATCGTGCCTGTGCTGGCTCTTTGGTAGAGCTATCCCATTAATCCCACTCCCCTGCTTTATCCCCATAGCCCTGTAAATTTTTTCCCTCCAAGTATTTATCCAATTCTCTTTTGAATGTTACTATTGAATTTGCTTGCACCACCCTTCAGGCAGTGCATTCTAGATCACAACAACTCACTGTGTAAAAAAAAGTTTCCTCACGTCGCCTCTAGTTATTTTGGCAATCACCTTAAAGCTGTGTCCTCTGGTTACCGACCCTTCTGCCACTGGAAACAGTTTCTCCTTATTTACTCTATCAAAACCATTCATGATTTTGAACGCCTCTATCAAATCTCCTCTTAACCTCCTCTGCTCTAAGGAGAACAACCCCAGCTTCTCCAGTCCCTCCACATAACTGAAGTCCTTCATCTCTGGTATTATTCTAGTAAATCTTTTTGCACCCTCTCCAAGGCCTTGAAATCCTTCATAAAGTGTGGTGCCCAGAATTGAACACAATACTCCAGCTGAGGGCTGCCTAGTGTTTTATAAAAGTTTGGCATAACTTCTTTGCTTTTGTATGTAGTGCCTCTATTAATAAAGCCAAGGATCCTGTGTGCTTTTTTAGCGGCCTTCTCAACTTGTCCTGCAACCTTCAAAGATTTGTGTGCATACACCTCCAGGTCTCTGTTCCTGCACCCTCTGTAAAATTATACCATTAGCTCATATTGCCTCTCCTCATTCTTCCTACCAAAATGTATCACTTCACACTTCTCTACGTTAAATGTCATCTGCCATGTGTCTGCCTATTTTACCAGTCTGTCTATGTCCTCCTGAAGTCTGTTACTATCCTCCTCATTGCTTACTACATTTCTGAGTTTCGTATTATCTGCAAACTTTGAAATTATGCCCTGTATACCCAAGTCCAGGTCATTAATAAATATCAAAAAGAGCAGTGGTCCTAATACTGACTGCTGGGAAACATGACTGTATACTTCCCTCAGTCTGAAAAACAACTGTTCATCACTACTTTGTGCTTTCTATCCCTTAGCCAATTTTGCATCCATGCTGCCACTGTCCCTTTAATCCCATGGGCTTTAATTTTGCTAACAAGTCTATTATGTGATACTTTGTCAAACATCTTTTAAAGTCCATGTACACAACATCAACTGCATTACCCTCATCCACCCTCTCCCTTCCTTCATTAAAGAAGTCAATCATGCTAGTCAAACATGATTTGCAGATGGGCAACTTGCTTCCAAGCTCAGCCAATGTCTCCCCTGAGTCATTCAGTAGAGCAATGTGCAATGCTTCACTCTCGTCTCCAGCAATATAATCAAGGTGAGGAAGCAGGTGAAGAATTGTGGGGAAGAATGTATGCTTTAGCATCACGCAGTCACACCAATACATTGAGTGATTGGGCTGTTCCAGTATAGGTTACCTTAATGAATTAAGCCCAATATACAACAGTGGCTCATCTACAGCCTATGAAACAGGGGCAAAACAAATCTAAGGGGGTGATGAAAACATAACTTGATAATTAGGATTTTCAGATATTTTGGACACATCCTCAGTTGCGCAATAGATGTCGGATAAATTTACCAAAGTCATGAACTTTTCTAACTTTTTGATCTTAGTATTTCAAAGTGTTTACTGCTGCTATCTTCAGGATGTGGATAGATAAAGATATAATTTTGAAATGGACAAATTAAGATCTAGATAGTAAGCCTGTCAAGTGCTCGGGTCAGAAGTTTAAAAACATTAAACTTATCTTGTGTGTAGGATTTTATATGCTGGTGAGACAATGGAATCGGCATTTTATTTTAGAAGACACAGTACTCTCCCACCACCACCACCCCCGCTCCACGCAAAAAAAAATGGTAATTAAAAAGACCAATAATACAAATGAGAAGCAACTTCCTGAGGTCCCCAAGGAACAAGAATTAATTCCTCTAATTAAATTGCTGAAGTTTTCTGATGCATCCACTCCTCCCATTAGAAGTCTGCAAACTTTGATGCGCTAGTATGTTTTTAGAGGAAATTCAGATGGACAAATATTACAGGCATTGCACGACCGGGAAATGTGAGGATAAATTTTCTGCTTCTGTGGGCTTGGCACCCGCTGGGACATTTTGTGAGGTTGCCCAGCCAGTGATTTTCCCTACATTATATGCTCCCAGTGCATGCTGGGAGTGCAGAAGCAGAAAATATGCTTTGTAACTTTTTAAACGTCAGTTTCATTTCCCTGTCTAATGCAAGTCACTTCCACTTTGGACCAGCCTGCCAATCACTAAACACAATTTACAAATTAGCACAATTCACAAATTGCACATGCACTATGACATTTCCCCAAAGCTAAAGAAGTATTTTTATATTTTCTCTATTAGCACAACTCGATCTGTAATTCAGTTATCCAAAATTGGTCCTAAAATCTGATAAAACCAACACACAGATAACAAAGAAAAATTTGCATTTACAGCGCCTTTCACATATTCAGGATGTCCCAAAGCATTTTACAGTCAATGCATTACTTTTGAAATGTAGTCACTGTTGTCATGTAAGCAAATGTAGCAGCCAATTTGCACACAGCAAGATGATAAATAACCAGTTAATCTGTTTTTGTTAGTGTTGATTATGGGATTAATAACTGGCCAGGACACCTAGAAAGCTCCCTGCTCTTCTTCAAATAGTGCTATGGGGGTAAACAGGCAACCTGGCATGTCTATGGCCATGATTTTCCCTACCTCGGCGGGTCCGTGGTGGACGACGTCGGTGGCGGGTTGTGGCCCCGCTGCTGGCTCCATTTGGCCTCCGACATGATTTTCCCCTGATCGGGCTTGTTGAGTCCACCCAGCGAGTTTCCCGGCCAATTGAAGAAAGCGGGTCTGATGACGTCATTTGATGACGTGTCATCAGCCGGTTTCCTTAAAGGGACCATGCGCAAATTTACTTTGACATTTGTGCTGCCAGTGTTCTACAGCATTGAGGTGCTGCAAACACTGACAAGCACTGCACAGAGGTGCACGGCTGCACCCAGGCTCTCCCATGACTCCCTCCATAAGGACGGTGTCACAGCACACAGGGAGGTTCTCTTCCCTTCCAATGGGCGGAAGAGACCTCCCCAGGAGACCAACGCAGCCTGGTTGCACATTGCACAGGAAGGCACAAGCAGGGATGTCGTCAGGAGGACCAGGCTGCAGTGGCACAAACCTTTCAATGACCTTAGTAGATCATGAAACGTTACTGCAAAGCCACACTCAACCTCATCCTGCTGTGCGACTCATCACATCCCCAGCACTCTGCCTTCCCTACCCTACTCCTGCACATCCTTACTCACATCAACTTTCCTTGTGCCTCCACCCATCCCTCTCTATCTACATTATCACTTCCCCATCTCACTAGCCACCCCTCACACTCACCCTCATCCTAGTCCAATCATACCAAGTAACAACACACAAGGGTAGGCACTTGGGTGTTTTAGCCAATGTTCATGTGAAGTTTCTGTTAATGTGCTGTCAAACATTGAAATCTTTATTTTCACCACTTTGCTTTCTTGGACAGATTTGTGTGCATCTTTGGAAGTGGCTTAGTGAGTTGCAGTGAATGGTGAGACATAACGGTACCCCCCGCAATGGTGATGAGAGTGAAAGGAATGGCTTGGGCATTGTAGGGATGCTTTATGTTGTTGGTGTGGGGTGGTGCCAACCTGGCGCATCATGTGGCAGCTAGGGTGTGCAGCATCAAGTGAAGTAAATGCGGCCATGGTGAGGCCAACCCTGGCGTCCCGGGCATCAATATGGTCGGGTGCTGATGCCCTCTGTCCTGTGCAGCATCAGGTGATTGTGGAGAAGGTTGGTGTTGTTTTTGGTGCTGCTGGTGTGCCTGGTGATGCTGGTGTTGGGGCTGATCATGGTCATATTCTGAAGACCAAGGTGAGAGAGTTTAAAGTGCACCCATGCTGATGGAATAGATGGCAGGTGAAGTAGAGATGACAGAAGCGATCTGTCAATGGTGGAAGAGGTAATAAGGTCAAACTGAATGGAGACTTGTGTAAAGACTTGCAGCATTCTGAATCTGTAATAGAAATGCAGTTTAGAGATGCTAGTGCTTAAGGGAAGATATCTGAATCAGCTGGGAGCTTTGGCTTGAAATATGAAGCTGTCAACTCATCAGCTGATTCAATGGCGAGTGACCTCCCGCCTCAGCTTCACAGATGAGGTCTAGGCACAGCGGGAAACCAGTGGGCGACCTGTCAAATTCAAAAAGCAGGGGAAAAAAAGCTTTGTTAAGTGGCTGTAAACAAGCCACTAATGATTTGAATTGGGTCCCCCGCCGCTGCCTGTCGGGTCTGCTCAGCGCTGGCAGACCCGACATCGGGAAATGCAGGTGTGCGCGTTTTGACAGCGGGATCCGACTCGCTGTCAATCATTTTAAATTTTGCAGCTGACCCACCATTCATTCCGTCTGCTGAGCGCCGGCAAAATCATCAGTGCTTCATTGATTTGGAGGTCATCAAGGGTACCAACAGAGTTATGTGAGGTGATTGACACAGGAAGAACTGAACTCTTCTAATACATGTGTCATTCAGATTTTTCAATAAAATTGAGATTTCTTTGGTAAGAAGGCATATATATGATGTGTTTTTTGACAATAAGGTCTTCAGTTCTTAGTCCTTTTAGTTGTTTTTGTAGTAGACTTTGTAGTCAAAGGCATACGAGTACTTTGTCTAGTAAAATCATAAAGTGCATCTCTGACTGAGAGAAAGGTTACAAAAGTTAAGATTTTTGTGTCACTTAGATATGAAAGTTTCCCCAAGATCAATGATTTAAGCCAGCTAGTTCAGATAGAGTTACTGGTGCAGAAGGTGAATTTACCCAGTAGCAGAGGATCCAGGAGGAATGGATAGCACATCTACAAATTAAGGTTCATCACTCTGACATTTCAGAAGGTTAACACCATTCTCCCACAGAAGGTGATGCAACCAGTTCATCCATGCCAGCTCGTAATGGTTGTATAAGTCCTAGAAACATTGCTAACTACAAACACATATATACTTTAATTTATTCAATTAACTGGCTCTCTAATGCAGTAACTTGTTAGCTATCTAAGGTGTCCAATCTTAAATTAATTTTACTAATTTATATTAATCTGTGATACTGTTAACTGCAAATTTAGAATCGGCAAACAATTAATGCTGTATTACTGTTGCATAACTGAACTGCCTTTGTAACCTCTGTTATTTGGTTCTTCAATTAACCTTATCTACTAATTATTTGTATATTTAATGTTTAAGTTTAAATGCTGCTAACAATGATTCTGAGGTTAATAAACATTTGTTAGTGCATTCTTTCATTGTCTGACTTATTTGATAATTGGCAAGAAAGGGTTAATTCAATTACTCAGTAGTTTGTGCAGATCCTAATGGGAGATTGGTGGTGTAAATGCTAATATAATCCAAACTGGTTGATATAAGACAATTTGGTGAGCCAAAGGTAGAGCATTGTTCATTCCTGGGCATAGATTAGGTGGTAAACCCCAAACGGTTCTTTGGCAACAGTTAAGGTGAAGGAATTAAGGTCTGGTGCCCTTGATGAATATTCTTGTCAGGGTATCAATCCCAGTGATGTTCCTCAGCTTTTCCTTCCATCTACAATCTACAAACTATTAGAACCCAAGTTTTGTGTTGTCTAATTACTACTTTGGTTACTCTTTTACAATTTCAACCTTAGTGCTGTCCTCTCCTACAGGCCTTGACATTCATCTTGTTTTTCAATTATAAACAAAGTGGCATAGAACTTCTGGTAGAAGGCTTTTTGGGGAAGATGCAGTGTGGGAAAAGAATGAGAGAGGGCATTTCTCAAAAGAGCATTCAAGATAAGAATATTGATGGGACTGATCCTGGAGTATTCCTTAAAGTGAAGTGTAACAGCAGTACAATCAATAAGAGATGAATACATACCTGATGCAAAGTTCCAAAGCATTGTTTCATAGAAACATACAGTACAGAAAGCCATTCGGCCCATTGGGCCTGTGCGGCTATTTGAAAGAGCAATGCAATTAGTTCCACTCACCCTGCTCTTTCCCTAAAGCCCTGCAAATATTTGCTTTTCAATATATATCCAATTCCCTTTTGAAAGATACTATTGAAACTGCTTCCACCAGCCTTTCGGGCAGTGAATTCCAGATCATAACAACTCACTGCGTAAAAAAATTGCCAATTATCTTAAACACTTTTTGTTCATTCCTATTATCTAAAATTCCTGCTTTAAGCAGCTCAGACATGTGTGTAAGAAAAGCCACAGTCCAGTAGTGGAATAACATTGTGCTATTAGTGTCAGTTGTCAATATCCATATCAGCTGCAACTAACACAGGGACCCATAATATCAAATTGTCAGGATGCACAATGGAGCTGCTATTCATGCTGATCTATTGGCCCAAGTCCAGCCCACAGGTTGGTCGATAATGTGCAAGTCAGTAGTTAGGACATGTGTATGGTCAGTTTTGCTAAGTGTCAGTTGTGGCTCAGTTGGTGGCATTCTGGCCTCTGAGTCAGAAGGTTGTGGGTTTATAGTCCCACTCCAGAAACTTAAACACACAAATCTAGGCTGACACTCCAGTGCTAGTACTGAGGGAGAGCTGCACTGTTGGACAGTGCCGTCTTTCGGATGAGACGTTAAACTGAGGCTCCGTCTGCCCTCTCGGGTGGATGTAAACAGATCCTACGGCACTATTTCGAAGAAGAGCAGGGGAGTTATCCCCGGTGTCTTGGCCAATATTTATCACTGAAACAGATTATCTGGTCATTATTACATTGCTGTTTATGGGATCTTGCTGTGCGCAAATTGGCTGCCGCGTTTCCCACATTACAACAGTGACTACACTTCAAAAAGTGCCATCATTGGCTGTACAGCGCTTTGAGATGTCCGGTGGTCATGAAAGGCGCTATATAAATGCAAGTCTTTCTTTCAGTTTATTTGGGTTGAACAAATTAAAGGATAATCTTTTCCTCTTTGTGTAAAGTTAAAGAAAAATTATTTTACTAAATTATCATTGAAGGAAAATTTACCTCCATGTTTATAAATTCTTCTCAAACTTCGAGCACCATTGCGCATGTGCACTAGTGTTGTTCCAAATTTCAGAGGATCCTGGAGTGTTCCATGTGGATGGCTTACATAACCTGGCTGGCAGCATGACTGAAGCAACCCTAGTCAATATGCCACGCTCTCAGTAGCAAGTTACATATAATTAGACCAACAAAAACAAAGTACTGACTCAAGCTTAAACATATGTCCCCATATTTTAAAGATCTGAATGCTCAGTATACTCCATACATTCAATTCACCACCAAATTATAACGAGAGACCAGAGCAGATTTTAGAAATCTAATTCCATTGT
Organism: Squalus acanthias; assembly: GCA_030390025.1. Classification (NCBI taxonomy): domain Eukaryota; kingdom Metazoa; phylum Chordata; class Chondrichthyes; order Squaliformes; family Squalidae; genus Squalus; species Squalus acanthias. Next base: position 92,790,549 of record CM059428.1, on the reverse strand, counting down.
GTTTGTCAGGTTGAACTACCCAATGATTAGTAAATGAACCGTGGTACAAACATATGACGGTTTATTATTTTAATTTGGAATTTACAGGTGTCCTTATCCAAGTGGAACAAATTAGCTAGATATTTTTCAGGATTCAACTGGTCTACCTATGGACCAGGGCAGCGCTGCGGAATAAATTTGCTGTATTTCTTCGACATAGTGCAGCTTTACATTGTTGATTATTTTCACATGACATTTTTCCCTCATTCTTCTCAATGTGTTTATTTGATGCAGTCATAGCAGAACTAAATAGTTAAATGGATTAAGACACTGAAACAAGTCAAGACTCTTCATCTATACAGACCATAGCTGAGTTCCAGCTTAGAAATGGATATGGTCAAATGTTCATTTATATAAATGATTTGGAATTAGCACAAGATCAGAGTTTGGTTGATGATACCAAATTATGGAGCATAACAAACTGTGAGGAGTTATAGGGGGCAATTTTCAACTTCACAGCCTTCACAGATTTCAGTGGGATATAAGGCGGATGTATTCTACAATGGGCGGCCGATCTGCCCCGCCAGGTTACCACCCGGGCAGCAAAGTTGAAAATTACCCCAATAGAATCATAAAATATTACAACACATAAACAGGCCAGTCTTCCCATCAGAAATAACAGCAACAACTTGCATTTATATAGCACCTTTAATGTAGTAAAACGTCCCAAGGCGCTTCTCAGGAGCGTTATCAAACAAAATTTGAAACTGAACTGCATAAAGAGCTATTAGGACAAGTGACCATAAAGCTTGGTCAAAGAGGTAGGTTTTAAGGAGCGACTTAAAGGAGGAGAGAGAGGTAAAGAGGGGGAGAGGTTTCAGGAGGGATTTCCAGAGCTTAGGGCCTAGGCAGCTGAAGGCACGGCGCCAATGGTGGAGCGATTAAAATCGGGGAGGCATAAGAGGCCAGAAGTGGAGGAGTGCAGAGATCTCGGAGGGTTGTAGGGTTGGAACAAGTTACAGAGATAGGGAATGGTGAGGCCATGGAAGGATTTGAAAACAAGGATGAGAATTTTAAAATTGAGGCGTTGCCAGACCGGGAGCCAATGTAGGTCAGAGAGCACAGGGGTGATGGGAGAATGGGACTTGGTGCGAGTTAGGAAACGGACAGCAGAGTTTTGGATATGTTCAAGTTTATGGAGGGTGGAAGATGGGAGGCCAGCCAGGAGAGCACTGAAATAGTTGAGTCTGGAGGTAATAAAGGCATGGTCTGCAACAGTGTTTTTCTCCATGGGCCAATCTCCTTTCCACTCCCCATATACTTTAATACTTCCCTTTTTCAAGCGACTATCTAAATTTCTTTTAACAGAATTATGGATTAAAAGAAAAAATTATTTATGGGATGTTGGCGTCGCTGGCAAAGCCAGCATTTATTGCCCATCCCTAATTGCCCTTGAGAAGGTGGTGGTGAGCCGCCTTCTTGAACCGCTGCAGTCTGTGTGGTGAAGGTACTCCCATAGTGCTGTTAGGTAGGGAGTTTCAGGATTTTGACCCAGCGACGATGAAGGATCGGCGATATACTTTCAAGTCAGGATGATGTGAGACTTGAAGGGGAACTTGGAGGTGGTGGTGTTCCCATGCGCCTGCTGCCCTTGTCCTTTTAGGTGGAAGAGGTCGCGGGTTTGGGAGGTGCTGCAAAGAAGCCTTGGCGAGTTACTGCAGTGCATCTTGTAGATGGTACACACTGCAGCCATGGTACGCTGGTGGTGGAGGGAGTGAATGCTTAAGGTGGTGGATGGGGTGCCAATCAAGCGGGCTGCTTTGTCCTGGATGGTGTCGAGCTTCTTGAGTATTGTTGGAGCTGCACACATCTAGGCAAGTGGAGAGTATTCCATCACACTCCTTACTTGTGCCTTGTAGATGGTGGAAAGGCTTTGGGGAGTCAGGAGGTGAGACACTCACCGCAGAATACCTAACCTCTGACCTGCTCTTGTTGCCACAGTATTTATGTGGCTGGTCCAGTTAAGTTTCTGGTCAATGGTGACCCCCAGGGTGTTGATGGTGGGGGATTCGGCGATGGTAATGCCGTTGAATGTCAAGGGGCGGTGATTAGACTCTCGCTTGTTGGAGATAATCATTGCCTGGCACTTCTGTGGCGCGAATATTACCTGCCACTTATCAGACCAAGCCTGAACGTCGTCCAGGTTTTGTTGCATGCGGGCATGGACTGCTTCATTATCTAAGGAGTTGTGAATGGCGCTGAACACTGTGCAATCATCAGCGAACATCCCCATTTCTGACCTTATGTTGGAGGGAAGGTCATTGATGAAGCAGCTGAAGATGGTTGGGCTTAGGACACTGCCCTGAGGAACTCCTGCAGCGATGTCCTGGGGCTGTGATGATTGACCTTCAACCACCACAACTATCTTCCTTTGTGCTAGGAATGACTCCAGCCAGTGGAAAGTTTTCCCCCCAATTCCCATTGACTTCAGTTTTATTGAAGAGCTCCTTGATGCCACACTCGGTCAAATGCTGCCTTGATATCAAGGGCAGTCACTCTCACCTCACCTCTGGAATTCAGCTCCTTTGTCCATGTTTTGGCCAAGGTTGTAATGAGGTCTGGAGCTGAGTGGCCTTGGCGGAACCCAAACTGGGCATCAGTGAGCAGGTTATTGGTGAGTAAGTGCTGCTTGATTCTGCTTCAACAGTGGCTGGTGGAAAACTGTTCCACATTCTAATTACCCTTTGTGTAAACATTTTTTTCTAACCTCCCTGCAATTCAATTTTGTGATTATGTTAAATTGTGTCTGTTCATTACTGTGTCAGCAACCAATGGAAACAATATATCACTATATATCTTATCATACCCCTTCATAATCACCCCTTAACCCTCTCGGTTCTAGTGAAGGATGCAGGAGTTTGCAGGAAGACATAGAACGGTTAACAGAAATAGGTAGCAGCTGCGGTTCAATACAGAGAAATATGAAGTATATTTTGGGAAAAAGATGAGTGAAAGAAAATCTTTCCTACGTGGTAAGATACTTAACAGATTGGAGAAACAGAGCGATCTAGATACTCCGGTTAAGCAGCGCCTCGATTTCATAATTCTCATCCTTGTTTTCAAATCCCTCCATGGCCTCGCCCCTTCCTATCTCTGTAATCTTCTTCAGCCCCACAACCCCCCGAGATATCTGCGCTTCTCTAATTCTGCCCGCTTGAGCATCCTTGATTATAATCGCTCAGCCTTTGGTGGCCGTGCCTTCTGTTGCCTAGGCCCTAAGCTCTGGAATTCCCTGCCTAAACCTGTCTGCCTCGCTACCACTCTTTCCTCCTTTAAGACGCTCCTTAAAACCTACCTCTTTGACCAAGCTTTTGGTCATCTGCCCTAATTTATCCTTATGTGGCTCGGTGTCAAATATTTTGTCTCAAAATACTACTGTGCAGTGCCTTGGGACGTTTTACTACGTTAAAGGCGCTATATAAATACAAGTTGTTGTTGTAGACACATAGGGCTGGATTTTCATTGACCTGTGGAGGCGGGTTTGGAGGCGTGTGGGGGGTTAAAATTGCAAAAACTGGCGGGCGGGCACAAGTCCGCCTGCATCCTGCCTCCACGCAATTTAAGAGACGGGATAGGCTGTTAAGGCCCTTAACAAGCACTAAATTGGCTCTATAATGCCATTTTGAAAGGCCTTTGTGATTTTAACCTTTGTTCTTCGTGAGGCACGCCTGTTGTGAACCACGATTGTGAAACCTGGCGGGAGTACATTTGGATAGCTGACTATCAGTGGCTGGGCTGACTGTCAGTGAGTGAGTGGCTGGCAGGCATCTGGGAGTGCTGGTGCGAAAAAAATTCTCTCTCTCTCTCTCTCTCTCTCTCCTCCTGCTCATTTTGCATCCAGGTCCTCTCACAGCAAAGACCAGGCAGTCTCTGACCTTCAATGCAGCAGCAATGATGACATCATCAGAGGCGACTTTCAGACTGAAACCACTAATTGGTTCATGGGTTCCCACATGCTTGAACTCAATCGCCCAATTTAGTGAAAATTGCATCAATCTCCCACATCCAATTGCAGTCGGGTGGATAACACGAAAAGCGGATGACACGACCCCAACCCGCCCCAGTATCAAAATCCAGCCCATAGATCTTTAAAGGTGGGAATGCAGGTAGAAAAGGCCTTATAGAAGCAAATAGGCCTAGAAATTCGAGTAGGCTGGAAAGCTGCTGGTGCCACTGCGGGCCGAAGTTAACGGCCACCCGCAAAAAGAGGGCAGGCAGCATTGGTATTTTGGTGCTGCCTGCTATTTACATTAGCGCAGTGCAAAACTTGCAGTGTAACATGCTGTTTTAAATGGTAGTCTCAACAGGAGGCCAATGTAGTGTGGCCATAGCATCCCTGGCGCAAGAGCAGCGTTCTCTTAAAGCAAGGCTGTCATTTTAGAATGCAGTGCCAATCCCTTAAAAGGGAACTACCTTCTAAAATGAAAAAAATAAAAATCATTTAAAAATAGGCAGTCTTTAGCCCTTAGAGCTCAACTGCCTTCTGAAAAAAAATTAAACGTTAAAAATAATTCCGAAATCGCAGTCTTCAGCTCGTAAACCATTCCGCACGTAAAAGAAATGGTAGAAATGCTTCAGCACTAACACAAATGGCTCAACAAGCCAGGGAAGGGGCACCCAGGGACTTGTATGCAGCACTCCAGCTTTGTGCAGCGGGTCAACACTGCAAAAGAGGTCCGCTACCCACAGGGATCAGGAGGCCCTCCAGAAAGAATGAGTGGGACCAGATCACTGAGGCCACCCCCCTGCAACCACCCCCTGGCTCCAGTGCCCGAAGAAGCTTCATTACCTCAGACCAGTGGTCAAGGTCAGTGAATGCATCTTCAAAAGCCGTCTCCTACAACTGCACCACTAGCTTCGCACATCTTCTGATTTACAAGGTGCGCATGGTATAATAATGTAGCTCTCGCTTTCCTGCCCTCCCCTCACCACAACTCTACCCTTGTGCCTTCCTCATTTCACACACCCAGGAAATCCAGCAGGAGGAGGAGTATGAGGATGATGAGGAAGAAGAGAAGGAGGAGGAGGAAGAAGAGAGGAGGAAGAAGAAGAAACCAGCTCCTCGAGGTTGTCCTGCAAGGCCATCTGCAGTGTCCCCCACTGAAAGTCAGCAGCCTTCCACCAGCCATGCTGCAGCCACTGGGGTAGCACTGCATGACATCACTAGGACAGGCAAAGGCAGATGCAAGACAGTCACTAAGGGAATACACAAGGGTGATTAGCTGATTTCTTGAAGTCATATTGGATGGATAGATGTATAAAGTTGGATTGGAAAGTTTGCTTTGTGGTGGCTATTATTTCAGCATTGTGGCCAAGAGGATGCTGTGATGGTCAGTAACAGAGGGAAGGTAAGGTGTGGGACAAATATTGAAAGGGAATTGGGGTCACTGGTACCGTAGGCGGATGATTCCATCCCAGATATCCCGGCCAGAAAGGGACTGTCTGGGTTGCATCCTTCCTTCTGCTTCCTCCTCTTCTACTTCTTCCTCTTCTGCTTTTTCCTCTTCTGCATCTTCCTCTTCTGTGTCTTCCTCTTCTGTGTCTTCCTCTTCTCTTTGTGAGCGGATGCTGGAAATCTGCAATAAAAACAGAAAATCTTGGAAATACTCAGCAGGTCAGGCAGCATCTCGACCTGAGACGTTAACTCTTTTCTCTCTCCACGGATGCTGCCTGACCTGCTGAGTATTTCTAGCATTTTCTGTCTTCTCAGAGGCCTTCCTTTACCATCCAAAGCCTTGCAAGCATCCAGCAGCACTCCCTGCACATTTTAAAAACTTTTAACATCTATTGCACCAAGCCACTACTTTAATAAAATATAAAAAAATAGTCCAGAAGCTTAAATCCAAACTTACCTGAAAGATGTGTGTGTCCCTTTAAGAAGTGATGACAGCATCTCTGCAGGGCTTCTTCATGCACGCTTTTCTGTGTGTGCTTAGGACCCGGCGTAAAGGAGAATGAGAATGTCTAAGTTTGCAGTCGTGGTGTTAAGTCTGGTGTTGCACGTCGATTAACATCACGATCTGCTAATTTACATTTCAGGGGCCATGCTGTCAACGGCAGCGCTATGGCCATTACCAAAATGGCAGCTGCCATTTTTTTTCCAGACAACCAGCATTAACGACAAGCGCTAAGTTAAACAATTTCTAGGCCATAGTATTTTGTTTAGGCCACCTCTGGATCAGTATATGCATTTCTGGGCACCGCAATGTAGGAAGGATATTAAGAGCCATGGAAAGGGTACAATGAAGATTCATTAGAATAAAATCAGAATGAATGTTATCAAGAACAGAACAAAAAATCGAAGCCTTTTTCACCGGGCCAGAGCAATCTAAAATTTATCTCATAGACCTGCTATCTCCCTATAGCCTTGTATCTTTCTCTGCTTCACATATTTATCCAATTTACCCTTAACAGATGCAATGGTCTCTGCCTCAACAATTCCCTCTGTCAAAGCACTTCATGCACCAACAGCCCATTGCGTGAAGATATTTCTTCTAACCTCTAAGTGAGGTTGAAGAGATCTAATAGAAGCTTTCAGAATTCAGAAACATTTTGAGAGGGTAAACTGTGAAAGATGGTTTCAAAAGTTTGGCAAGTCAGTAAGAAGGGGCCGCTAGAATTATGGCAGGAAAATAAAGAGGGATGTTAGAAGAAATGTTTTTATACAAAGGGTTATTAAAACGTGGAGTGCATTACCACAAGTGGTTATTGAGGTAAAAAATAGCATTGTTCAAAATCAAGTTGCATGAAATAAAATTAAAACTATGAAAAGATATGGGGAGAGACCAGGAAAAATCTGTGCTGTAAATTCTATGTCATATAATAAACATATTATCATATAGTCATAGCCAAACTTTCTGGCTAGTGGAGAATGAGAGACAGCACTGAAAATGGGAGTGCAGTCAACTTTGATTAAAAAATAACTTTCTGAATAGTTTCAAAAGATGCAATATCTATGATATTTTTAAAACATGAAATTATCTTTTCAAATTGCCCAAAAATAGCTTTGCTGCTTCTTAAGAAAATAAACAAAAGGCAGACTCGTTAGTGAAGCCCTCTTTGATTCATTGAACTGGCTATTTTTTCACACAAGAAATTCTGGCTTGGAAGTCAATAATTCTGATTGACATTGCACACTTATGACTGAGTGAAATAGATTTCTGACACTGGAACTGGCCAGATGGTAATTTCTTGTCTTGTACATTCAATGTTCCCAAAATTTCTATCCCGCCTATAGTGAATATAACATTCCAAGATAGCTCCTGCTAACTCTAGACCAACTTCTGTATCTCTAACATTCAAGTACAAGTTTTAAAAAACTTATCTGCTTACATGGGTTGAGAAATTTAAAATGAGACAGTCACATGAGACTCATTACTGTTAATGACTTGTTCAAAAATCAGGTGAGGCACTGCATATCCTACAAGTCACCACACCTGTCTATTTGAACTGTACAGGAATTCCCTACACAGTTAATTAAAGGATCCTAATAAAGGGATACTTTGATTTCTTGTAACAATTATTAAAAAGGTAACACTTAATTTGATTGAAAGCTTTCTATTACAAGATATTTTATATCATGTAAAATTGATCGTGAACAAAAAATACACATCATGAATTTATTTTACCAGAAACAGTACTTTCGAAGTGGAAGGAATATTTATTATGTTGTCATACTGTAGCAAACCTCAGCTTGGCTGATGACCTTAATACACCACAGGGCCGATTTTAACTTGGGGCGGGAGTTGTGCGGGCGAGGGCCAAGGTGGCTGGCAAACCATTTGGACCTCCACAGCGTGAGATTTTAACCCCCATGCCTCAGCTGCACAGGACCTGTTAGTTTCCCATCCGGACCCAGCGGGAAACGGTAGCTGACCGGCAGGTGGGAGCGCAATGTTGGGTGGCAGGAGGCTCCCGCTGGAACCTAAAGGCACTCAGTGAAATAGTTAGGAGATGGAGGCTGGAGAGCATCGCAGTTGGGGGGAGGGAGCCCAGGACAGGGAAGGCCCAAGGTTTCATTTGGGATCCAGGGAGCACTCCTGCTTCTCCTAGCCTACAAGAACACAAAAAAAAGAAATTAACTTACCTTTCTGGGCCTCTTCTGGCCCTGACTCCTCTTCTCTTCTTCCCACCATGGTGGCCTGGGGGTGGGGGGGGGGGGGGAGGGATAGGAACAACAGCTTCCTCGCACATGGCCTCAGGTTAAAATTACAGTCGGGCTTCAGTAACGTCATTGGTGCTCAATCTGCATGTTTAAAGAGGATCCTATCCATCTTGCCACACTCAACCTCATCCTGCTGTGCCTCTCATCACATCCCCATCACGCTGCCTTCCCTACCCTACTCCATCACTTCCCCATCTCACTAGCCACCCCTCACACTCACCCTCATCCTAGTCCAATCATACCAACTAACATCACACAAGGGTAGGTACTTGTGTGTTTTAGCCAATGTTCATGTGAAGTTTCTGTTAATGTGCTGTCAAACATTGAAACCTTTATTGTCAACACTTTGAGTTCTTGGACAGATCTGTGTGCACCTTTGGAAGTGGCTTAGTGAGTTGCAGTGAATGGTGAGACATAACGGTACCCCCGCAAAGGTGATGAGTGTAAAAGGAATGGCTTGGGCATTGTAGGGATGCTTTATGGTGTTGGTGTGGGGTGGTGCCAACCTGGCGCATCATGTGAAGTAAATCTGGCCATGGTGAGGCCATCCCAGGCATCCCGGGCAGCAATGTAGTCGGGTGCTGATGCCCTTTGTCCTGTGCAGCATCAGTTGATTGTGAAGAAAGTTGGTGTTGTTGTTGGTGCTGCTGGTGTTGGGGCTGATTGTGGTGGGATTCTGAGGACCAACGTGAGATAGTTTCAAGGGCATCGATGCTGATGTAATAGATGGCAGGTGAACTTGAAATGACAGAAGCGATCTGTCAATAGTGAGAGAGGTTGTTCTAATGAGTTGACACTGGATAGAGAGTTTACTCCAAACACTTGCAACCTGCATAAAGTTCAATCTGTCTTCCAAATGCAGTAAGCAACAGCTTCTGAGCTTGGAAAGTGAACAGCTGTGAGATGGGAGCTTTTATAGCAGATTTGCAGCTGTCAAGTAATGAGATGATTCCATGGTCATTCAACTCCTGACCCGCTTACCTGATGTGATCCCCGAGCAGCGTAGACCCCGTGGGTGACCTGGTGAACTCTGAAGGTGAGCTCAAAATAGTTCTTAATGGTCTGTTAACAAGGTCATAATGAGCTGAATTGTCTCCCCCGCCGCTGCGTGTCGGGTCTGCTCAGAGTTGACAGACCCGACATCTGGGAAAGTGGCATGGCGGTGGGTTGACAGCGGGGTCCCGCCCCGCTGTCAAAAGTTTTTTTTTCCCACCCGACCAGCCACCGATCGCGCCCGCTGACCGCCTGAAAAATTTCCCCCCTTGACTTTATAAACAAAGGCATAGGGTAGAAAACCAAGGACGTTATGCTAAACCTTTATAAAACACTGGTTAGGCCGCTGCTGAGTATTGCGTCCAATTCTGGGCACCACACTTTAGGAAGGATGTCAAGGCCTTAGAGGAGGTGCAGAGGAGATTTACTAGAATGGTACCAGGGATGCGGGATTTCAGTTACCTGGAGAGACTAGAGAAGCTGGGATTGTTCTTCTCAGAGCAGAGATGGTTAAGGGAGATTTAATAGAGGTGTTCAAAATCATGAAATGTTTTGATAGAGTAAATAAGGAGAATTTTTTCCAGTGGCAGAAGGGTCGGTAACCAATGGACACAGATTTAAGGTAATTAGCAAAGTAACCAGAGGCGAGATGAGAATTTTTTTTACCCAGTGAGTTGTTATGACCTGGAATACACTGCCTGAAAGGGTGGTAGAAGCAGATTCAATAATAACTTTCAAAGGGGAATTGGATAAATACTTGAAGAGAAAAAATTTGCAGGGCTGTGGGTAAAGGGCAGAGGAGTGGGACTAATTGGACAGCTCTTTCAAAGAACCTTTACAGGCACGATGGGTCAAATGGCCTCTTTCTGCGCTATTTCATTCTATAATTCGATGAAAACTGTGCGATGGGGGCAGGGCATCTGCTGTGCCTAGCTGAAGGCTGCAAATAGTAGCCCTAACTGTTCCATTTGGACTCCATTCTATACCGCTGGTCAGACGCTTGCACATTTCGAGCAGCTCACTGATCGGAGTGCGATAAAAATGCAGCAGCTCCAGCGTGGGGCTCAGCCAGTGCAGGGAGGTAAAGCTGGCGGTAATCCTGGGAGAGGTCCGCCGAAGATCGGGCTTCATGGGGGTCGATTGTTGAGAGGCATTAATGCTCATCCTGATATATGAAAAATCATTTTTACACCTAAAATTTACCTGATTTTGAGTAGCCAGAAATCACCCCTTAATGAACCACTGGTTAGGCCACTCCACGTCTGGTACCGTGCACAGTACACACTCCTCCCATTGGTACTGAAAATTGAAAATAGGGTCCTATAACCAGCATAGGATCCCGATTTACATAGGCAATGAGGCTTCTGCCTGTATCAGGTGGGAGCGCTAGATGCCCATTTTAAGGCGTGCCTGAAAATTGCATCGGGTGGGCCTCTGACTACAAATGGGTAGGCGATTTTTTCAGAACTCACATCTTCTCCAGTTTCTCTCCGATCTTCCCTCATGACCACTCCACGCTTATCTTGTCCATGAGACCCACTTCCTGCTCCCTCGACCCTATTCCCACCAAACTGCTGACCACCCTGACTTCCTTTTCTGGCTCCCATGTTAGCGGACATTGTTAAAAGTTCTCTCTCCTCAGGTACTGTCTCCCTCTCCCTCAAATCTGCCGTCATCACCCCTCTCCTCAAAAAACCAAACCTTGACTCCTTTGTCCTTGGAAACTACCGTCCCATCTTCAAACTCCCTTTCCTCTCCAAGGTCCTTGAACATGTTGTCGCCTCCCAAATCCGTGCTCATCTTTCCCGCAACTCCATATTTGAATCCCTCCAATCAGGTTTCTGCTCCTGCCAGTGTACTGAAACGACTCTCATCAAAGTCACAAATGACATCCTTTGTGACTATGACAAAGGTAAACTATCCCTCCTTGTCTGCAGCCTTTGACACGGTTGACCACTCCATCCTTCTCCAGTGCCTCGCCACTGTCGTCCAGCTGGGTGGGACGGCACTCGCCTGGTTCCATCCTTATCTATCTAATTGTAGCCAGAGAATCACCTGCAATGGCTTCTCTTCCCGCTCATACATCGTTACCGCTGGTGTGCCCCAAGGATCTATCCTTGATCCCCTCCTATTTCTCATCTACATGCTGCCCCTTGGCGACATCATCTGAAAACACAGCATCAGTTTCCACATGTATGCTGATGACACCCAGCTCTACCTCACCACCACTTCTCTCGACTCCTCCACGGTCTCTAAATTGTCAGACTGTTTGACCGACATCTAGTTCTTGATGAGCAGAAATTTTCCCCAATTAAATATTGGGAAGACCGAAGCCATTGTTTTCGGTCCCCGCCACAAACTCCGTTCCCTAGCCACTGACTCCATCCCTCTCCCTAACATCTGTCTGAGGCTGAACCACACTGTTTGCTACCTTGGTGTCATATTTGACCCTGAAATGAGCTTCCAACCACATATCCGTGGCATAACTAAGACCGCCTATTTCCACCTCCGTAACATCACCCGTCTCCGTCCTTGCCTCAGCTCATCCACTGCTGAAACCCTCATCCATGCCTTTGTTAGCTTTAGACTTGCCTATTCCAATGCACTCCTGGCTGGCCTTCCACATTCCACCCTACGTAAACTTGAGGTCATTCAAAACTCGGCTGCCCATGTCCTAACTCACACCAAGTCCCATTCGCCCATTACCCCTGTGCTCACCGACCTACATTGGCTCCCGGTTAAGCAACGCCTCGATTTCAAAATTCTCTTCCTTGTTTTTAAATCCCTCCATGGGCTCGCCCCTCCCTATCTCTGTAATCTCCTCCTGCCCCACAACCCCCTGAGATATCTGCACTCTTCTAATTCTGGCCTCTTGAGCATCCCTGATTATAATCGCTCAACCATTGGTGGCCGTGCCTTCTGTTGCCTAGGCCCTAAGCTCTGGATTCCCTGCCTAAACCTCTCCGCCTCTTTACCTCTCTTTCCTCCTTTAAGACGCTCCTTAAAACCTACCTCTTTGACCAAGCTTTTGGTCATCTGCCCTAATTTCTCCTTATGTGGCTCGGTGTCAAATTTTTTGTCTTATAATACTCCTGTGAAGCTCCTTGGGATGTTTTACTATGTTAAAGGCGCTATATAAATACAAGTTGTTGTTGTTGGTCAATTTTCAACTGCCAGTCCTTCAGTTTATGCTGGAAATTGGGGTGGGCGGCAGTTGAAATTCACCTCCAATATGTCGACTCATAACCTGAAAACCAGACTCAATCATTGTTTTTGTTAATCACTTGAATTACAAATTTGTAGAATAGCCACCCAGTTAAAGCAATTAATGCTATGCCAATTAACTCCTTCAACAAGGAGTTGGACGAATATCTGATTTGGGACAAATCAAGGGTCATAAGAATAAATACAGATAGAGAAGATGAAATCTGATGATTCCAAAATTGACAGTACATTGAAAGTGCTATGATAAGGAAGGCAACCAGTCAAGGATGAATAAAGTAGGAAGAAAAAATTCTGGACAATTGCTTAAATTACAGGAAGAAACTTTACTTAACTTTTTCCCAGGAGATTGAACGGGCAGGGTTCAGTCCTCTACAGGACAGATTGCACATGGTTTGTCAATGACAATGTACAGGCCTCTCAGTTCCACTTCAAATGGCAGGACATGTTTTGTCACCACTGACAACTTTTCAGCCAATCACATAATAACATTTCAGTCATAGGAACATAGAACAGGAGTAGGTCATGCAGCTTAGTCTATGCAATCTGACCTCATAATTTAACCATTTAGTCCATGCATTTCTGGTGAACTGCATCATGGGGATTATTTACAAACTATTGTAAAATTACATTATTTAAATTTAATTTTCACTGATTTCATGGATTAAAAAATTAAATGTAAATGCAATTGTAACTGACAATTAGCTGTATAATTCCTGATGGGTAGGTGCAAGATGCCATGGAAATGCAAGTTTGGTTCGCTGACTAGGCTTTTTTTTCACTGGAAATCATGAAGCATAAATAAATGTGCAACATTGACAATAATCAAGTGTTTTACATCTGAAACCATAGTGCTCGTTGGCAGTGAAAGAAGCCAGATATATGATACAGGGTGAAAAACAATTTAGGTTGCATTTAAAACAAAATAACAAGATAAAACCTTGGTTCTTGGAGATTTTTCTCCTTTTCCACCCAAGATATAATTGGAAGCACTTGGAAGCGTGATGTTAAAAGCTACTTTAAATTTGCATCAAGTGTCAGCTGTAGCTCAGTTGGTAGCACACTCGCCTCTGAGTCAGAAGGTTGTGGGTTCAAAGTCCCACTCCAGGGACTTGAGCACAGAAAGCTAGGCTGACACTCCAACGCAGTGCTGAGGGAGTACTGCACTGCTGGAGGTGCCGTCTTTCGGATGAGACGTTAAACCCTGTCTGCCCTCTCAGGTGGACGTACAAGATCCCATGGCACTATTTAGAAGAAGAGCAGGGGAGTTATCCCCGGTGTCCTGGCCAATATTTATCCCTCAACCAACATAATAAAAACAGATTGGGGTAAAAAATGAGTCGCGCCCCCTTTGGGACTCTAACTTCGCTTGGGCGCTACTTTTAGCGCCCCGAAAAAATTAGTGACCCCGCGGCTGAAATTCATCGGTAGCGCCATGCGCTGCGGCACGTTGCGCCGCGGTACTGCAGGCCTTCCTCCCCTTCTTAAAGGGGAGGGACCTTGTGCAGCGCGACCTGGATCCCAGCTGGGCCACCAGGGATTGGAGTGCCGGCAAAAGAGCCCGGCACTCAAGAGAAGTGCCGGCCTCATGGAGCGCAGCCGGCACTCCGCGGGGGGGGGGGGGGGGGGGGGGGGGGGGGGGGGTGCTGGTCAGAAGGCCGGGGACGGCAACGGGGGCAGGTGCTGGCAGGCGGCCAGCAACAAAAATGGCCGCCCAACACCTCGCCTTTAATTAGCGCTGCCCTGGCCGCAGGTAGGCCCCCCTGACCCCATTGGACATAGCATCCGGTGGTAAGTCAGGGGGCGCTACCGAAGATCGCGGCCATGGTGTGAGTGGGGCACTGTGCACGGTGATGACGTCATCGCTGGCAGCACAGCGCCACGGGGCGCTAATGGTTACCGCCGCCGCTAACCTCCTGCTGAATTTCGCGGGAGGTGTTGGCGGTGCCGCGCCTGGGCGCTAGTTGCTTTGCGCCCCGTTAGCGTCCTCTTAGGGCGCTAACGGGAGGCGCAAAGCAACCGAATTTTTAGGCCATTATCTGGTCATTATCACATTGCTGTTTGTGGGACCTTGTTGTGCGCAAATTGGCTGCCACATTTCCTAAATTACAACAGTGACTACACTTCAAAAGTACTTCATTGGCTGTAATGCGCTTTGAGACGTCTGGTGGTCGTGAAAGGCGCTATCGAAATGCAAGTCTTTCTTTGTTTAAAACTGCTACATAACTCCATGTGGAAATTTACAAGCAGGTGGTGATTGCTGCCACCCTGCCCTTTATTTACATGAAATACTCACTGCATTGTTGAGTCCTGTGGGTGCCCAGCAAGGAACTTGTGTACTGGTGGCCTGTTACCTCCTGGCACTGATTGACTGGAAACATCACTGCCCCCAAAGATAGATCCATGAGTTTTAGGCTATGGAATTAAAACTCTCAGCATAAATTGGCATTTAAGAAACTATTTAATTAGGGTCGTTGGTGGAGGGAGCTTGGGGGGGGGTAATCCAGTGATTCCTCCATGCAGCCAAGCCAGAAGTAAACCTTTAAAGTGCGGGGGGGGTGAGTGTAGCAGGAAATACAGATACAGATCAGCCATGATCTAATTGAATGGTGAAACAGGCTCGAGTGGCTGAATGGCCTACTCCTGTTCCTATGTGGAAAGATCTTTATCCTTCTCCTGGCCCCACAAACATCAGTGCCACAAGTTTGCTTTTGGGTTTTTGGGAGCGATTGCAGCTGTCCCTTTAAAGACTGTTGGTTAGGCCACTCTGTGTCCAGTACTTGGCATTGTATGCTGTTCGTTCCGCCCATTGGTACTTGAAAATTGTGTTGGAGTCCTACAACCAGTGTAGGACCCGAATTTTAATATTTCAATAAGAAGTATGCCTGTCTATTGGGCCATGGATGGCCAATCAGCCACTGGGCAGCAGGTGTCCTGGCCATTATTTATCTCTCAACCAAAATCACTAAAAACAGATTATCTGGTCATTATCACATTGCTGTTTGTGGGAGCTTGCTGAGCCCAAATTGGCTGCCACATTTCTTACGTTACAACAGTGGGCCAGAAATTTGTCTGTTGTCGGGTGAGTACGCGCTGTGTACTCACCCGTAAGGCCACCTGAAGTGCCGGTTTCCTGCATGCACTGTGCATGCGCGGGAAACTGGAACTTCCGTTCCCCTGAAGGGAGGGGTTCAGAAGTCGAACGCGTGCGTGGGAGAGGCTGCGCACACGCAGCGAACTTCAGGTTTTTTACAGGTTTCTCCGGGAATGTAAGTATGGAGAAGCTGAGCTTTTAAAAAGGAGGCGCAAGGCCTGTTTTTAACATGGTAAGTGGTTAATTAATTACAATTTAAAAATTTTTCAACAGGTTTATCTTTTTTAGATACTTTAAAGAAAGGTAAGTTTATTTTTAGCACCGTTAAAAAGTATAATTAATTTTTTCAAAAATTAAAATTTTTGTTTAAAGTAGTTAATTTATTTAACTTATAGTTATTTTAAAAATGTGATGGTTTAAAAAAAAAATATTTGAAGTTTAAGTGTGGTTTTGGGGCTGATCTCTATTCATAGATTTGACAAGTCTTCCTGTCAAATCTATGAATGAAAATGCCCTGCTAGGATTGGCTCTCCATGGTCCACGTGATCCCAGGGGACGCTACGAACTAACTACGCCCCTGGGATACACAAGCACTGTGCGCCGGCAGCTGCAGGAGGCCCAGGACCCAAAGTCCTCGTGGGCCCAAAGCACAACTGCAGGCGCGGTGGGCAGGTACGCGCACAATGCTTGCACCCGCAGGAAGCCGGAAAGCCGAATTTCTGGCCCAATGACTACACTTCAAACGTACTTCATTGGCTGAAAAGTGCTTTGGGACATCCTCAGGTTGTGAAAGGCGCTATATAAATGCAAGTCTTTGCTTCTTTAAATTTTCATCTGCGTACCTCCCTGTTTTTCAGCATGAACAGGTCAGTAGGGAGACGGAAATTACCCCCATAGTTGCAAGTAACCAGTTAACATACAAGTTAGTTTAGTACTGAAATAACTAGAGCTTGGGTAATGCTTAATCTCCAAACTCAGCAACTAAGGGCTAGCAATCCTTTTCTATCTTTTCAGAAAGGATCAGTATTAAATAATAATGCTTGAGTATATGTAGCACCTTAACACATTGAAACGTTTCAAAGCACTTCACAAAATGAGTTGCTTTTGGAGTGTGGTGACTGTTGTTTTTGTAGCAAGAGTGGAAATATATGAAAAATTGGAGCAATTGATTATTTTTCAGTCACCTACACACATAATAACTAGCACAATTGACAGTTTTGTCTTCAAGTCAAATATTTCAATGCCTAAAATCCACTTCAAAAATCTACTGCCCTTTCCTATAAGCTTTAACCTTCCTTAATTGCACCAGTGCCATACTGTGCTGTACCTCAAGTCAACAGATATTAAAGTGTCGAACTTTCTCGAGAAATTCGCAGCCTTGCAACAGTCCTGCTTGTGCTGCCAAGATTTGTGATACAGTAGCTCAAATTACCTCTGGGATTTAGAGAAAGATGGCAGTACTGTCACATAATCTTAACAATGGTGCAACAGTACGCAAAAAGGGAAACACTGGAAAGTAACAATTAAAAACTGTAAATATATACCTTCACTTCTCAATCAGAAAGGACAATATCTCATTTTTCTTCCCTTACCTAAGTTTCTGAAAATATCTGGAAATCAACCTACATGGTTCATTAAAAATGATCCTTTGAAATTTTCTTTTGGAAGACTACTGCAGTTGCACGAGATATAGTACCTCTACAGATCCATAAATAAAGACAGGAGGGGTAATTTTCCAACTTTGCACTGCCAGCAGGGAGTTTCGTCCATTCGGAGACCATAACTTAAAATAATGTTGTAAAATCACAGGCACTATGTGCCTTAAGTTTCAATGTGCACCATGGGTGGGCAGGACTTCCTGTCAGCAGTACAAAGCTGCATGTACGATACTAAATTGCATGTTGTGTAGTTACTTGCAACTATGGGGCCGGGAACCGCTTAAAAATGAGTATGATTGTAGCGATTTTTTAAAAGGTGTTGAAAACCCTTAATTGGTCCTCAAATAAAAAGCCTCTTTATTCCTCCATGATTCTCCTGTCACTACTTGACTGAATTTCTGCCATCCCCAAAAGAAAATAATTCCACTTCCCTCTGCAACTGAGAAACATTTTGGGAATGGTAGCATAGTGGTTATGTTACTGGACTAGTAATCCAAAGGCCTGGACTAATGATCTGTGAGACAAGAGTTCAAATCCCACCACGGCAGCTGGGAAATTTAAATTCAGTTAATTAAATAAATCTGGAATTTAAAATAAAGCTTGTATCAGTAATGGTGACCATGTAACTACTGGATTGTCGTAAAAACCCATCTGGTTCACTAATGTCCTTTAGGGAAGGAAATCTGCTGTCCTTACCCGGTCTGGCCGATATGTGACTCCAGACCCACAGCAATGTGGTTGACTCTTAACTGTCCTCTGAGATGGCCTAGCAAGTCACTCAGTTGTATAGGGATGGGCAATTAATGCTGGGCTTGTCAGCAACGCCCACATCGCCTGAATGAATATTAAAAAAAAATCCGGGCCTACCCCACCAGTGACAATACAGTTGGGACTGACAACTGACCTGCATTTCCCATTTGGAACTTTCCCCCACAGATCAACATTACTCAACTTCTCCACCTCCCCCCAATTAAAAACATTTCCCATCATATATCTCCCCACCCTTACAATGTGCAACATTTTCTAATCATACCTGCCGCCCACCCGCACCGCCCCCCCCCCGCCCCCAACATCACTGAGCAGCATTTCAACTTTAAGAGGAGAGAGCAGGTGGAGAGCAGAGGGGTACAGGACGAGAATGGAGAAGGGGAAGAGAATGCGGGGGGGGGGAAGAGAATGGGGGGAAAGAGAGGGGGATGGAAGGAGGGGAGAAAAAGGGTGGAGAGTAATGTTCTCTCTAAAATGTCATTGTTGTGCGTGGCCAGTTTTCTCAATGCATGGTACCTTTTAATTTTTAGCATGCCCGCATGGATTTTGAGAGTTTGTGAGCGGCCTGCACGGTACCTTGAAGCTTGCTACATGCCCGCGCACGCCACAGCTTAGAGGGAACATTGTTGGAGAGGAAAAGGGAGAAGAGAGGGGCAGGAGGGGTGAGAGCAGAGGAAGAGGAGAGGGGATGGCAACTGAAGTAAGGAAGGAGAGAGAGGAGGAGTGAAGAGGGGAGACAAGAATAGAAGGGGGCAGAGGGAGGAAAGGGAGGGGAGGGGAAAAAAGGGAAAGGAGGAACGATGGAGGAGAGATGGGGAGAGGGGGAATATTAAAATGGCTCCAGCTCCTACCTCTTTTCCTTGAAACTAACCACTCACCTCTTGTTTCCTTTTTCCTCTCCTCTCCTTCTGTTCTTCTTCTCTGCTCCATCTTCTGTCCCCCCCAACCCCTCCCCTTGCCTCCATCTTCTCCTTCCCTCCCTCTCCTACCCCATCCTCTACCCTTTCTATCCATGCCTCCTCCCTGCTTCTTCTCTCCTCTTCTCCCTCTACCCCTTTCTCTTCTCCCTCCTATCCTCCCTAAACCCATTTGACCTAAATACTACACCTGGTATTGACTCCCATGTGAAATGCCATAGGAGATCAACTAAATGTTTCCAAATACTGTCATCAAGGCTTTTTTGTAAATAGATATATATTTTCTCCAATTTTCCCCCCCTGTTGTTCATGGACACAGACATAGCGCAACATGGGAGGAACAATACTGAGGCGCTGTCAGATCCAAAACCGCCGATGGCCAGGAAAAAGGTGCTCAAAGTTCCCCGTTAGTGGCAGACTTGAGTTAACAAGCAACTTAATTCTGTAACACAGATTTAGAGCAATATCTGTTCTCACCTTAAGACAAGAATAGCCCACCCGAGTTTCCTCATAGATTCTACTAGGGCCAGCCAAGTGGGTATTCTTTGGACATTAAGGCTCAAAGTTGCTGGGCCTGGGAGGATGCTTCTAAAGTAAGAGTCTGATGGATGCCCGACATTGCTCTCCTGCCCGCCAACCAGCTGCTGCCTCTCGTCGGTTTCGGGCGGGAACGCTGACTGGCACTATGCAGATGAAGCATCACGCTGCCAGGCCGGGAGGTTCTGCCGTCTGTCTCGGCCCCTGCCTGCATGAGTCCCACCCTGAGTTAAAGTCAGGTCTTAAATATGTATTTAATGTCTTCGCCATACCTTCTTCCCTCACAATTAGACACCCTCATCCAATTCATGCACTACAATGGGAACAGCCAAAGGGATGCCCATCCTCTCAAATCTGTTAGCTGCAACTTGTACTGCAGCAGCAATTGCCAGAATTCCAGGAGCTTTGTGTCCTAGCAAACTGAACATCTCAACAAAATGGCAAAAATGTAGAAGGAAATAAAAGTATGCAGGATGTCGAATGCACAAGTAGAGAAATGCTCACTTCTAAAAAAATACATTCAATGAAACAACAGTAAGCTTGTATTAAGAGACACTCCAAAGCAGGCCAGGAGCCTTTTCCTGTCGTATGAGACCCAATTTACAAGATTTACATGTGAAAATGTGGGTTTTGTGAGCTGGTAGCACTGACTCTTCGCTTCCCCCAATATTGCACCTCGGGTGCTGCCAATCAGGTGCACAATGTTGGAGGCCTGATTTTCCAGGCCATATCTGCCACCGTTAAAGCTCCGTGCCCCCTGGCAAAGCCTCAGAAGTTTGAGGATTTTAAAGTTGATATGTTGCAGGATGGGAAGACAATGAGGGTCGGTGAGGATTAGGGCGATGGGTGAGCAGGATTTGAGGTGAAATAAGGTATCGATGCTGGAGCTCTGGATCAGTTTTAATATATCTAAGGTGAGGCTTAAGAGGTCAGTGAGGAGATAATTGGAAAAGTCTAAAGTAACAAAGACAGGAAGGTTTCAACAGCGCTAGAGATGAGGTAGACCATTGATGCCTTGGAGTTGGAAGCACACAATCTTGATGATGGATGTGTGGTTTGATGCTCAGTTTAGGGTTGATCAGAACAGCTAGATTGTGTACCATCTGCCTGGGTTTGAATGGCATCCAATAAATGGGAATGAGATCAGGAACTAGGGCAGAGAGTTTCTGCTGGGGGCCGAACAGGATGGCTTTGATCTTGCCAATATTGAGCCGTGAGCATCAGCAAGAGGAAACTTTTATCTTGTCAGTCTGAGCTGGATTCAGACTCACTTCACCACATCTTCACCATGTTTAAAAATCCTACAAGAGCAAATCATAGATTTTTATAAATTTTTATTGTATAACTTTGTGTAGCCTTCTGAACGCACCCATTCATTTGTCAACAACTGAATCCATCCCACATTTCAGGAGCGTGCAAACCCATATTTCATCATCTTCATTTAAAAAAGGGATGCACCAGCTGAATTTTTGGAGCACTTTGGGTGGATTATTTTAGCATGCTTGGAATATCTTTCACAAATAATATCTACTTACTGTGCAAGGGGTCTGCATCCAAGGCTCTCCATCAATCTGCATTGGCAGGAACTTGCTGGTTCTGGAGAACAAAGAAGTAAAGTGATGTAGACATTACAATACAAGAGAGATTATAAGAACTCATGGCATAAATACATCGAAAACCTTTATTATACATTACTAGAGCTCTGATTTTTCGAGACCACAAAAATCTGTGCCAGGAATGGCTTGTTCACGATGCACTGAGGTGACTGTGCCCAATTTTGCAGTTTCAGCTCACTTGAATAATTCACATAAGCTTTGGGTTTGCACCAGCAGCTAGCCTAATGGGGTAAATGTGCGAAATCTGGGCAGCAGCTTAAATGTAAAGAGATGAATGCTCTTAAAGTGGTTGCACAATGGAGCAAATATTATTATGACCTTTATAAAGCTTCAAGTTTAATTTGAAAAGTTTGCTAAGGCAGGGGGAGGGGGTAGGAAAATAGTGCCAGGCAAAAATGAAGTGAAAGGAAACCCAATGTACATAACAACGTCTGTGGGCAGGTGACAGAAAGGCACCACACTTGACCTCCTGTTTGATGGCTGACAAAGAGGATGCACCAAAGTATGAGATGAATGCAAGTAGGGTTGGAAGTATATAGAAGTTCATGGTGCTCTTCCCAGAGGACAGCTTGTCAGGAGGTGGCAACCTGTCTCAACAGTCTGTGCAGTAAATAGGTGCCATCTACAATGGTGTGTACTCTTGGAAAACCTGGCACTCAGGAAACAATTTGTATCCTGCCCAGCTGATGCCACCTTTCTGCAGGGAAAGTGATGAGCATGTTGCCTCTTACAAACAATGACTACCTTTGGTCAGGTGAATGACTAAATTGACGTATGCTACTATTGGTGTTCTTGAAAGGATCTGGGAGCATAAATGTTTAATGCACATCCATGGGATGAGCCATCCCTGTGGTACTGGTTATCTGTAAGTCAATCTGGCATAACTATGTGATGGCCACTTTTGTTAAGAGGAGGCAGCAAATACAGGCCTCCAGTGAAATGTTCAAGTAGCTGTAACAGAGTCTGTAAATGTGGGTCCTGAAGTGTTGATGGTGCAGAGAAAATACCTCAAGTGTCATTACATCTGTTTTGTTGTCTGCTCAGGAACGTATCTTCCTCTCTAAATCATGCAGTGCTATTGAAACAACTTAATTCCTCTACATGGCGTTAGTTAAATCCCAAAATTATCCTGGAGTCTCCCAGAATTAATCTCCCCAGAATTAATCTCCCAGATATTTCTGCGAGCAACCCGGGAGAGAAATTATAGGGGCATATTTTTCTCCCGTCTCACTCTGGGCAGAGTCGCAACAATTGAATTCATGCAAAAAAGGCCTCATTGAAAATTTGTTGCTTAATTCAAATTATTAGTTCATTTGAATTTGAAATTTTGTCAGTGAAATCTTCCTGCTTCATTCAAATTCAACCTGGTTCAAACTGGCCAGAGCAGTTGACCTTCCTGGGCTATTTGACCTCATTCTGCTGGAAAAGGGAATTAACTTGCCAAAAACCTGAGCTCGTGGTCAGACATCTTTGGCCTCAATAGATTTTATTTGCAGGCAATAACATAAACAGAGGTGGGTCAACTCCTCTTGAAACTAATTGCTAACTCCCATCAGCTTTGTGTATTTTTTTAAATTTGTTCCTTGGATGTGGGTGTCGCTGGCAAGGCCAGCATTTATTGCCCATCTCTAATTGCCCTTGAGAAGGTGGTGGTGAGCTGTCTTCTTGAACTGCTGCAGTCCCTGTGGTGAAGGTACTCCCACAGTGCTGCTCGGGAGGGAGTTCCAGGATTTTGACCCTGCGACAATGAAGGAACGCCGATATATTTCCAAGTCAGGATGGTGTGAAAATTGGAGGGGAACTTGGAGGTGATGGTGTTCCCATGCGCCTGCTGCCCTTGTCCTTCTAAGTGGTAGAGGTTGCGGGTTTGGGAGGAGCTGTCGAAGAAGCCTTGGCGTGTTGGTGCAGTGCATCTTGTAGATGGTACACACTGCAGCCACGGTATGCCGGTGGTGGAGAGAGTGAATGTTTAAGGTGGTGGATGGGGTGCCAATCAAGCGGGCTGCTTTGTCCTGGATGGTGTCGAGCTTCTTGAGTGTTGTTGAAGCTGCACTCATCCAGGCAAGTGGAGAATATTCCATCACACTCCTAACCTGTGCCTTGTAGATGGTGGAAAGGCTTTGGGGAGTAAGGAGGTGATACACTCGCCGCAGAATACCTAACCTCTGACCTGCTCTTGTGGCCACAGTATTTATGTGGCTGGTCCAGTTAAGTTTCTGGTCAATGGTGAACTCGAGGATGTTGATGGTGGGGGATTTGGCGATGGTAATGCTGTTGAATGTCAAGGGGCGGTGGTTAGGCTCTCTCTTGTTGGAGATAGTCATTGCCTGGCACTTGTGTGGTGCGAATGTTACTTGCCACTTATCAGGCCAAGTGTATTGCTTAAACTCAACATCTAAGACAAAAGAGTTTCATTTTAAATTTGGAACACTTGGCCTAGCTAAAAATTCTCATGAAAAGATACTCAGAAACTTTATAATTTGAAGCAAGATAGAACTTTGCTTCTGTCCCACGGTCTTCAACCAGAGCCATGATCATGGCTATCTAGTTTCTTCTCAAATCAATTAATCTGTGCTGCAATTAATGGCTCTTCCTGACTCATTTCCTATTAACTTAAGGGGTTCTGTGGGACTTACAAATCAAAGCACTGAAACACATACTTGGTCACTTACTGCCACGCAGGATGAGCTTCAGGCATTTTTTCAGTGATATCCTGTACTTTGTAATATTCAGTGTGAAAGGAGATGATGCTGCTGGTCATCTTGACTAATCTGTTTGATTGATATGGGTGCGGCACATTACCTGATATAGCAGTGCTAGCTGGGAAATACAGTTAAGGACAGCAGTGACCTTGCCAATCAGTGGTCATGTTGTCCCTATGTTTCAAGTTGGCTACGGGTATCCTTGCTGCAGATGGCAAGACTTTGCCCTGCTAACCTGTAGCAAACTGAAACAATTGTTGTTGGTTGGCAGATAGGTGTGCCAAGGTCTACAGATATGGTACAGGGCCTGCTGATCTCCATCTTTAACTTTGTACCACTGCAACCAAGAAATAATACATTTAAGGAGCTTTAAAAATAAATTTACCTTAATGCGATACAAAAAAAGCCCCAACATTTTTTCAGAAAAATAAATATTAATATACATTTCAAAAATATGGAAAACAATACTGTATTAAAAAGGTAGTCTCAACATTTCAAGAAAAAATACACACAAAGGCAATTTAAAAGTTTCTTTATCAAAGGAGATTTCCTTGCTCCCAATCCAAATGGACAATATGGCCCAAGCATTGTTCAAGTTTTTTATTTTAATATTTTTGCATCAAATTTGAGGTCTTAATGAGGCTGAGGCTTGAATGGGCACAAGTTCAATAAATAAATTCTTAAAAATTCAGAAGACTTCATAATAGCAGCCCAGAAATAAATTGGCTCAGGCCTGCTCTCTCAATTGAGCGTTCCCTCTGCCTGGTTGCAGACCGGTCCTTCTTGTGCACAGGATGGCTAAATCAGTCCTTATTAGGTAACCTCAAACTACAGTTTATCACTGACAGACTCAAAACAATATGCATATTTTTTAAAAAACTTATGGAATTTGCAATGTGAGCATTTAAACCTTAGTGCTGCACTATAGCCTCAAACCAGGTATAATGACATACCTTATAGGATATGTGAGATACACTGAAACATACCTGATGGTTACCAAGGAGCATTGTGCTAGCCTTTTCCCTGCACTTTTTAGCCCAGTGTAGATCTGTCCCATTTCCATGGCCCCTTCCAGGCCAATCACTTCAAACAACTGATCACTTACATCTGAAAAACAGACAGTAAATTAAATAATCAATCAAATCAAAGACAGAGGAATGAAACTCAGTGCTTGCAAAATGTGGTGATTCAATCTGGTCAAATTATTCTCCTGATTCCTGTTCCGTGTCCAATCTCCATTGCAAAACACTTTTGAAAGTTTCATTACATCAAAGTCGCTATATTAGTGCTCATTTTTGTTGTTGTAATAGCTAAACAGAAAATGGACATTTCTGCTCTTGTAATTGATCAGTAGTTAGAATTAAATTCCAATATTGTCCTCAGACAATACTTCTCACTTTCATAAATTCCAGATTGCCTTGAACCCTAACTAAGTTCTGAAATGATCAAATGAGTAAATACATGGAGAAATCCTTTGGAGTTTCTTACTGTTCTCTATTGGATCCAAGTTCATGGCACAACATAAATTGCCACTGGCACTACTGGGTTTTGGAGACACACATAACATAAATAGAAATGTCCTGTAGCATTTTCTGAGTTTGGTTGGTTTTCCTACCATGATTGATTTTGTACCATGAAGTATTAATAGGAGACATATCTCTGCCTCTGATCTCAGTTGTTAGGGATTTAAGGGGCCTTGATGGAAATAGTTGTGTGGAAAGTGAGATTCAGTGCACATTATAGAACAAGTTCTGGGATTAGAACAATGGTATAAATAGTTTGCAATGTGTACAATGCCAACAAGTTGAGAAAAAAAATTCTGCTTACACAAAGGGCTGGTGGGGGCGGGGGGGGGCAAGGTGAAATCAGACTCCAGTGACATGATGGGTACCTTTAGTCATAATTGCTGGTATATCTCACACCCGTTTACCAGCAGGTTTTGACAACTTCAGAAACTTTAAAAAAAGACAAAAATGTGTGCAATGTAGACTGACAACTAATTTGATCAATGGACAGGTGACTGACTAGCAGTAGAACTAGCCAATCTTCAAATGATAATCATGGCAGACAATCACCAGACACCTATATTTTTAACAGACATGCTGAGAATCTGTGTGGTTGAGACAAGAATGGAATTGCACCGCTTGCACACCAAGATTGACACAACAGCTGCAAAGACTATAAAATGGAATTTAGTTCATTTCTTTGTTGCTGGCCATAACTAAAATAATTTGCCATTGATGAAACTGTAGAACTTTTACACTAAGCCAAAAAAATGTGAACTTGTAAACCAAATGTAACTATTTCATTCATAACAAGGGTAGTATGTGTTTGTTGTGGCTAATAGCATATATGTTATTGAGTCACCCTGCTTCTTTGGCATTCTGAAGAACTTTATGTGGGAAGTTGTGGTGCTTTGATCTGAATATAATGTTTTTAAATAAGTACTTTCAGACAATCTTGTTGTCTCCTTTCAATCCAAGCTGCTATCCCTGTGTTTTTTTAATGGATTACGATGCATTACTTTTGGATGCCAGACTGCAGATTTTCCTGACCCCTTCCCCAAGTCTGACGTTGGACAGGAACAGCACCCCCAAACTTTGATGGCCCAGGAGCATTGGAATTTCCTGCCCTAGGTCACTTACATAGCCTGGGGACAGCTCCCGACAGCTGTGTGTCCGGCCTTGGAGATTGCGACCTTCTTGAGTATTCATAGAACCCTAGAATGATACAGCACATAAGGAGGCCATTCGGCCCATCGTCGATGGAGATTGGCAGCAAGGAGGTCCCAGATTTTGCGTGAAAATTCTGTGGCATGGGGGCTCAAGTTGTAAAAATCAACTTACCTTTAAATCTGTCCCTGGGCCCCTGAGGACCTTCTAGTGGGCAGGCCGTGTTTTCTGGTTGAGCTTTGGGCTGGAGCACCCAGCAATCATTTCTACTGGGAAGCGAGGTGGGAACACCCCCTTCCTCCCCATTGGTATGACTCTATAATGGCCTGCAACTACTGTAGGTACAAGCCCAGCTTCAACCTCTCAGAAAAATGCTGGAACTACTAGGGCTATGTAAACACGGTGTTCCGCAGGAGCAAGGTCAGGAAAATCAATTTAAAGTTTTGCAGATCCATACTATTAAAAAAAAACAATCAGTGATTCCATCGAAGGACTACTTACTCGGTAAGTGTACAAAGAGCTTCCAGGTGTAATGATCCTGACACACAGTTCAGTAGTTTGTGATATAAAAAAATAGAGCAAGTTTTACTAATTCATATTCCTGGTGCAGAGCCTCAGCTGCTGGGAGTTTAGATCAGGAAATTGAAGTCAGAGGCTTCCGTTGGATTTTACGTCCATTCATTTTTAATTTTAAAAAGTTACCTATAGTTTCACATAAAGAGATTAAGGGCTAGAAATTCGGCTCCATAGCACCCGATTTTTCAGCGCTACGAGTGCCATTTTGTGATAAAAATGGTGTCCGTGCCATGCGTGCATTAGGAGCGTGCGCCAGAAGTATGTTGAGTGGACAGAGAGTGACGTCAATCAGCGTGCGACGCTGATTTGACGCCAGCACTGCCATTTTCATCCTCAACGCTGGAGTTAATGCCCTATCTTAACCTCGCACAGCTGAGCATGCGTTCAGCAGCAGCAAGGACCCCCCACCAGTGATATTTAAAGGGATCAGCACCCACTCTAAGGTTAGCTGCTGATTAATTTCTACTGCCTCTGTATATTAGTGGAAGTGTTTGGAGCTTTCTAGAGTTGTTTAAAGTTGGTGAGATGACAGGGAGTGGTGCTGCAAGTGGAAAAGGCCTTGCTTCTGACTTCAAGGGTTCTGGTCAAGCCATTTGCTCCCAGTCATGGGTGTTGTAGTTGTCATTCCCCTTGGCTTGTAGCATGACAGAGAGATGGAGCAGAGACAGCAAAGAAGAGGAGAAGCTGCTCGTAGAGGGAGGAGGAGGAGGGGGAGAAGGGCTCTCAGCAGGAGGCTTTGCCCATCTAGGGTCTTCCGAGAGCAATTCTCTTACCTCAAGCTGAGCCAGGAGCAGTGTGCGAGGTGTCTGCGCTTTACGAAGGAGGTACTCACAGAACTCTGCCACCTCTTGCAACCAGACCTGCAGCCTCACTCCAGGGCAAGGACAGCACTGCCAGTGGCAGTGAAGGTGACCGTGGCCCTGAATTTCTTTGCATCGGGATCCTTCCAGGCTGGAGCAGGTGACATCTGTAACATCTCCCAGTTCTCCATCTACATAAGAGAGGTGGGAGATGCTCTTTATGCCAGGAGAGGGGACTTCATTGTCTTGACCAGAGAGAAGCAGGCGGAGCGTGCACGTGGCTTTGCCAGGATAGCAGGCTTCCCCATGGTGCAGTGTGCCCTCAACTACATGCACATGGCTTTGCCAGGATAGCAGGCTTCCCCATGGTGCAGTGTGCCCTCAACTACATGCACATGGCTTTGCAGGCACTGCATCTAAATGTTGAGATGTACCGCAACCTCAAAGGTTACCACTCATTGAATGTGCAGTTGGTGTGCGACCATGCTCAGCACATCATGATGGTGAATGGCCGGTATCCTGGCAGCAGGTATGATGCTTTTATTCCGCACCAGTCCGCTGTTCCCTCAGTCTTTGAGCCAACATGACAAACCAGAGGGTGGATATTGGGTGACAAGGGCAATCCGCTGACCACCTGGCTCATGACTCCGCTGCAAAACCCACCCACACGTGGACAGCTTGCATAAAAAGAAAGCCATGCTGCCACATGGAATCTGATAGAGCAGACCACTGATGTCCTTAAACAATAATTCCGCTGCCTGGACCGCTCTGGAGGAGCCCTGCAGTACTCACCAGAGCGCATCTCAAGAGTCGCTGTGGTCTGCTGCATGCTCCACAACCTCGCCATTATGAAAGCACAGCCCTTGCCACTAGGTATACGCGACCAGCTGAGGAGGAGGAGGAAGAAGCAGAAGAGGAGGAAGCGGAAGGGAGGAGGCAACCCAGACAGCCTCTTTCTGCCCGGGCTGTCCGTGATCGACTCATCCAACTGCAGTGCCAGTGAACACAACCCAAGTTCCCCATTTAACATTAGTCCCACATCTTACCTTCCCTCTGTTACTGACCATCACAGCATCCTCTTGGCTACATTGCTGAAATAAAAGCCACCACAAAACAAACATTCCAATCCTACTTTATACATCAATCCATCCAATATTACATAACAAAGTCAACTAATCACCCTTGTGCATTCGCTTAGTGCCTGTCTTCAGTGTGCCTTTGCCTGTCCTAGTGCTCCTACAAAGTGCTACCCCAATGGCTACAGCATGGCTGGTGGAAGGCTGCTGACTTTCACTGGGGTGACTGCAGATGGCCTTGCAGGATGACCTTGAGCAGCTCTGGGCCTAGAATGCCCAGCTGCGGACTGCACCACCTCGGCATGGGCAGCAGCAGTATGGCCTGGCTGGCTGACAGGCAATGGCAAGGGCACTGGTGTAGTGGCAGTGGTGGGAGGACAAATGCTGTCATCCTGAGAGAGGACAGCAGGCTCGTGCTCCACGGAGCCACTGCCACTCCCCCGGGGTGGAGCCTCAGCAATCCTAGTAATCTGTTGGAGGACAGATTGCTGGAATACTGTGACATCCTGCAGCCCCTATCCACACTGTTAAACGCAACCATGATGGCAGCAGTCTGAGCTTGCGTGGCAGCAAGCTGACCTCGCATGGCAGAAATCTGAGCTTCCACTGCAGCACCCAGATGTTGGATGGCTTCTGCTTGTGCTGAAATGGAAGCTGAGACATCAACCATCAGATGCTGCATCATGGTTCGGTCCACAAGTGCTCAAATGGAGTTGCCCATCACTTCCATGCTGTAAATCATGGGCTCCAAGCTCTGCGCAAAGCCTTGTGCAAAGTTGGTGCTGGACTCTTCCATGCTCATTGGCATTGCACTCAGGATTTCAGACAGGCCTGCCAATGCACCAAACATTTCATTGTGCATTCCCATCAGCGTTCTTCTGTAGGTCGCCCCATCAAAGTCCTCATCTGAGTCCTCTGCAGTAGAACTCATGTGCGACCTCACCCTCCAGGGAGCTTGCACCTGCGCTACCCTTTCCACCCTGCCCAGGTTGTAGGCCACTCATGCCCGGTGTCTCACCACGTGCAGATCACGCCTCTAACCTATCCCATAAACTACATGGAGTGTCAGTGTCTGAGCTGGTGGCTGCAAGTGTGAAATCAAGTGATGGTGCTGTGTCTCCATCATCAGTGTCTTGCTATTCTTCTATTTCATGCTCCTCTATCCATGTCTGGCCAGGTGTCAGTTCTTGGCTCTCTGAAAGGAGACAGGCACAAGGGTAAGGTTGTGGTGAGGGGAAGGAGGGAAAGCAAGAGGTGCATGCTTACACCATGTGCAGCTTGTAAATCAGAGGAGATTGTGGGATGAGGGGGAAGTGGGATGTGTGAAGGAGGTAACGTATGAGGATACTGGCATCTTTTATTTTTTCAGCCCTGCCACTGGCAGGGGTTAGCAATGCCCCTCCCAATAATGGCCAGCACCGTCTCCTCCATGGGGGTCAGGTTATACAGGCGTGGCTGTCCCCCGCCGGTTAGGTCCTGCTGGCACCGGTTGTGAGCCACCTTTTCCTGCAAGAGAAAGAGAAGTGTGCCACTAAATGTGGTGCAATTGGGTGATATGCTTGTCATGGTTGAATAGCTGACAGTGTGTGCAAGCTGTGAGATGTGGGTATGAGGATTGCAGCAGTGGTTAAGTGTGTGAGGGTGAGGTGAAGCTAGGAATGTGAGGTATGAGTCATGTTTGGTAGAGATTGTTGGTAGGTGAGTGATGGGGATGTGATGCACTGAACAGTGTGTGAGGCTAGTGGTGCAGATGGTGGGATATGGCATTTGAAGATGAATTTACTGACCTTGACACACTGTGTGATATCATTAAACTTCTTCTTGCACTGCGTCCAGGTCCACGAGGTTACACTGCTGGCATTCACCACGGCGGCTTTCTGCTCCAATTGGATTTGCCTGGAGGTCCTCCTGGCCCCTTGTTGAAATAGAACCTTTCTCCTCATGTTGACCTCTTGCACCAGGCCTCCAGTGCTGCATCGGAGAACCTTGGCGCACACTCAGGGCTCCCTTCAGGTGTAAGATCATTCCCGCCTGACTTTTCTCTGTGCAACATAATTATTTTTGTGTTCCTCCTCTCACTCTGTTCCCCAGCCAGTTGAATGAGCTGCTGTAGGCAGAATGCACCTCCCCTTTAAGAGGTGCAGACTGCCTTTAAGAAGTGCAGGCTAGCTTTAATTGGTGCTAGTCTCACACGAATTTGAGCCCCCTGCTGAGTGATCAGCCACTCAGCAGCTCGTTCAGCGCTGTGCTGAATGCCGTAATCATGCTAATCAGCAGGCAGCACAAAGTTAGCGTGCTACCTGCATTTCTTTGAACGGGCACGGGGTAATCGTGCATCGTGCATCTGTTTTTGTGGGCAAACAAATTTCTAGGCTGAAAATTAGATGAAGTAATTAAAGGCCAACAGTTCTAACAAAATTGTAGTCCAAATATAGCATTGTTATACATTTTAAAAACATGTTACGACAGATTTTCCTGTTCTTGCACCCAGCTGTATTGGATCACTGGGTGTAGAAATAAATTGTATGTAGAGGATCACTTGCTGGTAAATTAATAGACAGAAAATTAGGTGGGCTCCCTTCAGGTGTAAGATCATTCCCGCCTGACTTTTCTCTGTGCACTGTCTCAGGTGCTCCAATATGCCCAGATGGAGGAACAGGAAAATCTACCATATTATGTCATTTAGTGAGATACATTCTTCAGTTTCTAAACAGCAGCAGAGGCATCTCTGGCATCTGTGACGAACGAAGATCTCCACCAAAAGATATCTCACATGTTGGTAAATAGATTAACTGTGAACTGTCAAATATATCAATGGGGCACATAAAAGTCATCACCCACATTTCGTAACATTCTCCAACTATTCCCAGAAAGAATATTGCTCAATCTATGGCTTCATATTAGATCACATGAGTGTCCTAAAATACAAAAAATGGGTTTATTAATATCCTTGTCTTAATTATCTGACAAATTTTGGTTCAGTAAATTAAGAAGAATGTATATTTTTTTCTGTACATTACACCCTGCTGTTCTGCTGGATCTAGTGTGACTCCTTTGCTGTCAAAGTTATGCTCTGCTATTGGACCATGCTGGTGGGAGCGTTGCCTGTCACTGAAAGGTAATCCTCATTTATTGAAGTTATTTCCTGGGTTCCTGCATGGGAACTCCACTGCTACTCTGGCTTTTGTGTTTTACTTTGCTGTTGTTTTGGTTCCTGGGCCGAAGTCTGCTGCCCGACTGGTCTCCTAGGCTGAGCCCTGCGTCTGGTACTTTGGGCTTCCTTCTTCTTCCTCTGCTGGTTCCCTGCCTCAAGCACTGCTCCTTTCCTGGTCCTGTCGATCAAATTGTACTCCTCCACTGGTCCTGTAGCTAGTAGGGAGCAAAGGTTCAGGCAAAGGTTCAGGCAAAGATCAGTCCAGAAGCTAGCAGAGGAGCAAAGCCAGGTTCAGGAGTCACTGGAGGAGCAATCAGTGAAGTACGCTGAGGCATACCTACCAGAAGTATAAAGGTTCAGGGCGGTGATGACTTTAGAACGAAAGAACATAAGAACATAAGAAATAGGAGTAGGAGTAGGCCATACGGCCCCTCGAGCCTGCTCCGCCATTCAACAAGATCATGGCTGATCATTGACCTCAACTCCACTTTCCCGCCTGATCTCCATATCCCTTGATTCCCCTAGAGTCCAAAAATCTATCGCTCTCAGCCTTGAATATTCTCAAAGACTCAGCATTCACAGCCCTCTGGGGCAGAGAATTCCAAAGATTCACAACCCTCTGAGTGAAGAAATTCCTCCTCATCTCAGTCTTAAGTGGCCTATCCCTTATCCTGAGACTATGCCCCCTAGTTCTAGACACTCCAGCCAGGGGAAACAACCTCTCAGTATCTACCTGTTAATCCCCTTCAGAATCTTGTATGTTTCAATGAGATCCCCTCTCATTCTTCTAAACCCCAGAGAGTATAGGCCCAAACTACTCAATCTCTCATCAAAGGATAGCCCTCTCATCCCAGGAATCAATCTAGTGAACCTTCGATGCATCGCCTTCAAGGCAAGTATATCCTTCCTTAGATAAAAAGACCAAAACTGTGCACAGTACTCCAGGTGTGGTCTCACCAAGGCCCTGTACAATTGTAGCAAGACTTCCTTACTCTTATACTCCAACCCCCTTGCAATAAAGGCCAACATGCTACTTGCCTTCCTTATTGCTTGCTGTACCTGCATGCTAGCTTTCTGTGTTTCTTGCACAAGGACACCCAAATCTCTCTGAACACCAGCATTTAAAAGTTTCTCACCATTTAAAAACTATTGTTTTTCTATTCTTCCTACCAATGTGAATGACCTCACATTTCCCTACATTACACTCTATCTGCCACCTTATTACCCACTCACTTAGTCTATCTATATCGTTTGCAGACACCTTGGGGGAAAAATTGGATTGCTTTGCGTCTCCCGTTAGCGCCCCAGGTGACGCTAATGGGGCGCAAAGCCCCTAGCGCCTGGGCACGGCGCCGCTAACGCCTCCCGCGAAATTCAGCAGGAGGTTAGCGGCGGCGGTACCCAGTAGCGTCCCGCGGCGCTGCGCCTCCAGCAATGACGTCATCTTCGTGCGCAGCGCCCCAGGCCGCAAACTTCAGTTGCGCCCCCTGATCTACCGCCAGACGCTATGTCTGACAGGGTTAGGGTCACGTTTTTGCAGCCACGGCAGCGCAAATTAAAGGGCAGGTGCCAGGCGGCCATTTTTTTTGGGGTCGCCTGCCAGCACCTGCCTCCTTTCGCGTCCTCATGCGGGGTGCCGGCCGCGATTGGTCAGCCCAGCAATCCTCTTGAATGGCTGGTCTGTTTTCCCGGCACTCCGCTCCCCGATGGTCCAGCAGGGCCCTGGTGCACACTGCGCTAGGCCCCTCCCCTTTAATCAGGGGAGGGAGGCCTGTAATACTGCGGTGCTACGTGCCGACCTGTGTGGCGTTGTTGCACATAGTGCCGCGATACTGAATGGTAGTGCCCCAGGAAGGAGGGGGAGCGCTTCCAGTAGTGTCCCGCCTCATGCTTGGGATGCTACCACTCAATTTATGGCGCAGGGCCGCTAACATTTTTAGGGCGCTAAAAGTAGCACCCCAGCGAAGTTAGCGCCCCAAAGGGGGCGCGACCAAATTTTTCCCCCTTTGTGTTCTCCTCACAGCTTATTGTCCCACCTAGCTTTGTATCGTCAGCAAACTTAGATACATTACACCCGGTCCCTTCATCTTGGTCATTAATATAGATTGTAAATAGCTGAGGCCCAAGCACTGATCCTTGCGGCACCCCACCAGTTACAGCCTGCCAACCTGAAAAAGACCCGTTTATCTCTACTCTCTGTTTTCTGTCCGTTAACCAATCCTCTGTCCATGCTACTATATTACCCCCAACCCCATGAGCCCTTATCTTGTGTAATAACCTTTTATGTGGCACCTTATCGAATGCCTTTTGGAAATCCAAATATACATCCACTGGTTCCCCTTTATTTACCCTGCTAGTTACATCCTCAAAAAACAAATACATTTGTCAAACACGATTTCCCTTTCATGAAACCATGGTGATTCTGCCTAACCATGTTATGATTTTCGAAGTGCCCTGATACCACTTCCTTAAAAATGGATTCCAGAATTTTCCCTATGACTGCTGTCAGGCTAACTGGCCTGTAGTTCCCTGTTTTCTCTCTCCCTCCTTTCTTGAATAGCGGTGTTATATTTGCTACCTTCCAATCCGCTGGGACCGTTCTAGAATCTAGGGCATTTTGGAAGATCACACCAATGCATCCACTATCTCTGCAGCCACCTCTTTTAGAACCATAGGATGTAGGCCATCAGGTCCAGGGGACTTGTCGGCTTTTAGTCCCATTAGTTTTTCTCGTACTTTTGCTATGTTCTTCCTTTTTACATATTTGTAGAAGCTCTTACAATCTGTTTTTATATTTCTTGCTAGTTTTCTCTCGTATTCTATTTTTTCCCTTTTTATCAATTTTTTGGTCATCCTTTGCTGGTTTCTGAAACTCTTCCAATCCTCAGGCTTAATACTATTCTTCGTAACATT
This sequence comes from Squalus acanthias, assembly GCA_030390025.1. NCBI lineage: Eukaryota > Metazoa > Chordata > Chondrichthyes > Squaliformes > Squalidae > Squalus > Squalus acanthias. The sequence goes on along the minus strand of CM059428.1, from coordinate 92,755,648 downwards.
ATAAGCTTCTTCTTTCAATCTATGTCCAAAAATGTGTGGGTTAGGTTGATTTGGCTATGATAAATTGACCCTTAGTGTTAGGGGGGATTAAATATGTGGGGTTATGGGGATAGGATGGGATATGTTAGGGGGAATTAAATACGTGGGGTTACGGGGGTAGGGTGGGATATGTGTACTGTGGGGATTAAAGCAGGGACAGGGTACTGGATTTGGATGATCAGCCATGATCGTATTGAATGGCGGAGCAGGCTCGACGGGCCGAATGGCCTACTCCTGCTCCTAGATTCTATGTTTCTATGTTTCTATGTTTCTAATGCTATCCTTAACTTCTTCAGTTAGCCACGGATGGATCACTTTTCCCGTGTTGAGAATTATGAAATATTTCTTTAAATGCTAGCCACTGCTTATCTACCACCATACCTTTTAATCTATTTTTCCAATCTACCTTAGCCAACTCGCTCCTCATACCTATGTAATTGGCTTTATTTAAGTTTAAGACTCTAGTTTCAGACTTAGTCAAGTCACTCTCAAACTTCATGTGAAATTCTATCATATTATGATCACTCTGCCCAGAGGATCCTTTACTATGAGATTGCTAATTAACCCTGTCACATTGCACAATACAAGATCTAAAATAGCCTGTTCCCTGGTTGGTTCCATGACGTATTGTTCTTGGAAACTGTCCCGAATGCATTCCATGAACTCGTCCTCCAGACTACCTTTGCCAATTTGATTTGTCCAGTCTAAATGAAGATTAAAGTCCCCCACGATTATTGCATTACCTTTGTTATAAGCTGCTACTATTTCTTGATTAATATTCTGTCCAATGGTATAGCTACTGTTAGGGGGCCTATATACTATTCCCACCAGTGCTTTCTGCCCCTTGTTATTCCTTATCTCCACCCATACTGATTCTACTTCCTGATCTTCCGATCTGAGATCCTTTCCCTTTACTGTCCTTATGTCATCCTTTTTATCAGGGCTACCCCCCATCCTTTTCCATTCTGCCTGGCTTTTCGAAACGTCAAGTACCCTGGAACATTTAGTTCCCAACCTTGGTCACCTTGTAACCACGTCTCTGTAATGGCTATTAGATCAAACCCATTTATCTCTATTTGTGCCACAATTCATCTATCTTACATAGGATATACGGCACAGAAACAGGCCATTCGGCCCAACCAGTCCATGCTGGCGTTTATGCTCCACTCGAGCCTCCTCCCGTCTTTCCTCATCTAAATCTATCAGCATGACCCTCTATTCCCTTCTTCCTCATATGCTTGTCTAGCCTCCCCTTAAATGTATCCATACTTTTCGCTTCAACCACTCCCTGTGGTAGCGAGTTCCACATTCTCACCACTCTTTGGGTAAAGAAGTTTCTTCTGAATTCCCTATTGGATTTCTTGGTGACTATCTTATATTGATGGCCTCTAGTTATGCTCTTCCCACAAGTGGATACATTCTCTTTGCATCCACTCTATCAAAACCTTTCATAATTTTAAAGACCTCTATTAGGTCACCCCTCAGCCTTCTTTTTTCAAGAGAAAAGAGACCCAGCCTGTTAATCCTTTCCTGATATGTATACCCTCGCATTTCTGGTATCATCCTTGTAAATCTTCTCTGCACCCTCTCCAGTGCCTGTATATCCTTTTTATAATATGGCGACCAGAACTGTGCGCAGTACTCTAAGTGTTGTCTAACCAAGGTTTGATACAGGTTTAGCATAACTTCCCTACTTTTCAATTCTATACCTCTAGAAATAAACCCTAGTGCTTGGTTTGCTTTTTTTTATGGCCTTGCTAACCTGTGATGCAACTTTTAGTGATTTGTGTATTTGTACTCCTAGATCCCTTTGTTCCTCTACCCCACCTAGACTCGCACCCTCCAAGTAATAAGTGACCTCCCTATTTTTCCTACCAAAATGTAATACCTCACATTTATCTGTGTTGAACTTCATTTGCCAATTATATGCCCATTCTGCAAGTTTATTAATATCCTCCTGTAACTTGTTGCAGTCCTCCTCAGTATTGACTATCCCCCCCCAATTTGGTGTAATCCGCAAATTTAGAAATTGTGTTTTTGATTCCAAAGTCTAAATCGTTAATATAAATTGTGAACAACAGTGGTCCTAGCACTGATCCTTGTGGAACACCACTACCCACCGTCTGCCACTGTGAATAGCTACCTTTTGTTGTTACGAATGCTTCGTGCATTCAGATAAAGAGCCTTTAATTTAATTTTTTTACCATTATTCCCTGCTTTGACCTTATTATCTGCTGCACTGCTACTGTTAAACTCTCTGTCCCTTCCTGTCACACTCTACATATTTTTACCCAAATCACTACACTGCTCTATTGCGTTGACCGTTCTCTTTAGATTTCTAAATTTCCCCTCACCTGACCCCTCCCCCCCTTTTTTAAGTTTAAAGCCCTATCTACAGCCCTAGTTATTCGATTCGCCAGGACGCTGGTCGCAGCCCAGTTTAAGTGGAGCCCATCCCGACGGAACAGCTCCCTCTTTCCCCAGTATGGTGCCAGTGCCCCATGAATTGAAACCTCTTCTTCCCACATCACTCTTTGAGCCACGCATTTAACTCTCTGATCTGCTTGACCCTATGCCAATTTGCACGTGGCTCAGGTAGTAATCCGGAGATTATTACCCTTGAGGTTCTGCTTATTAATTTAGACCCTAGCTCCTCAAACTCCCTCAACAGAACCTCATTCTTAGTTCTACCTATGTCGTTGGTTCCTACATGGACCACGACAACTGGATCCTCCTCCTCCCACTCCAAGTTCTTCTCCAGCCGCAAGGAGATATCCTTAACCCTAGCGCCGGCAGCCAACACAGCCTTCAGGACTCTCTTTTGCGGCTGCAGAGACTATACTGTCCCCTAAAATATTCCTTCCTTCGGTGGTCAGTTTGCCCATCCTCCCTGCAGTCCTTTTTCTCATCCATACCGGTAGCAAGTACCTCATAGCTGTTGGACAAGGTCAAGGGCTGAGGCTCCTCCATCACTACATCCTGGGTCCCCATACCTTCCTGACTCGCAGGCTACACCCTCCTGTCCCTGACCATTGACGAACTCTAAAGTACTACTTAACCTAAAGGGTGTGACTGCCTCCTGGAACAAAGTGTCCAGGTAACTCTCCCCCTCCCTGATGCATCGCAATGTCTGCAGCTCGTACTCCAGCTCAACAATTCTGAGTCGAAGTTCTCGAGTTGCAGACACTTACTGCAGATGTGGTTGCTCAGGATTGGGATGCTCTCCACAACTCCCACATGCTGCAGATATGACACACCACCTGCCCTGTCTTCTCTGACCTTGTTTTATTTATTCATTAATTAGTTAAAGCTTTTATTCAATTGATATTTTAGTTTTATTGTTTGATTATTTTATCCAGTTTAAGTTATTAATTTAATAAGTATTAGCAAGTTACAGTTTCTCAGCTCTTAATTTAACCCCCTTCCCTAACTTAGAGAGCAAAAAAAAGCTGTAATACTCACCAACCAATCACCTACCTGCTTTCCTGCGACGTCACTCTGATTTTTTGTTGTTGTTTTTAATCAGAGCTTCACCGCTGCCACTGCTTTAATTCAGGTCTGCTCTTGGGCCACTCTTTATCCTCTCGCCGCTCCCACTGCTTTAATTCAGGTCCGCTCCCGGACCGCTCTTTATTCTTTCGCTGCTGCTACACAATCTCACAAAGACTTTCCCAAAGACTTTGACGCATGTTACCACGTCAATAATGCAGCCTACAAAGCATTGGCCACAACTTGGTGTCTAACATCCTCTCCCTAATACTAATAACATCTCATTGAAAGTGAACATCTTCAGCTTGGTGACTTGACTTTCACTGACTGCATATGTTCATCCATTCACCATGGCTCCTCAAACTTGCAGCAGCACTTTAAAAGCTGCTACACTTCAGGTTCCCTGCTCCCCAAGCACTTCCTGCACACGGTAAAAATGTGCAGAGAGCTTAGGCAAATAATTCAATTTAGCTGACTCTCTGGAACCTGACAGGGTTTGATCACCAAACAAACAGAGTGGGTGTGGATGCAAATGCATTTTTGGTCTGACTGCAGAATCGGCAGTGTAATGAGCTCTCACTTATCCCTGCTACAGATGGAGACTAAGTGGGTGGAGGACCCTCGATCCCCCATTTGTAAGCATGTTACATATCTTGTTCCCACTTCCCTTAAACAATAATTTTGAAGGGTTTCTCAAGACATAGCTATAATTTGCAGATTTAGGAGAGCAAGTCTGTATCAATAATCCGGTGCTCCCAGCGGGGAGTGGCACTTGCAGGAAGTACATCTTGGTAATCGCGGGCCTGAGCATGTGGCTCCTTGACCATTCATTTTAATATCTATGCATACAAAAAGCAGTTCACGAGGATGTTCTTCTTCCCATGAAGAGTGACTGACAAATAGAATGGACTTTTAAGGTAGGGTACTGCTGCAATCATTTTAAAACACTGCCAGGGAGATTGTTTTTTTTTTCTGAATGTATGAGCTAAGATGGACGAAAGGCCTTCCCCATATCTAACTTGTGATCTTGTGATGAAGTCGTCGATTGTCAATTCAAACCCATCCTCAAGTGAGTGAGAAAACAATAATTTATGTGAAATTGAGAATGTTCCATTGGTTGATTAAAGGACTTTGTTGTATCTTCAACAAACATCTGACTCTTCAGACCATTCTAGTTCCCACGTATGAAAGCTGGGGTCAGTATGTCCTGTGCAATGTCTGGATGGAAATGGAATTGAGCTAAACAAGTACATTGCTTTTGTATATAAAAATGACCCCAAATGTATAGCAGGCTTCCACCAGAAGCCATGTTAAGCTTCTTTAATATTGGTTTGGTGCCATGTTAGTGTGTCAGCTCCTGACATGCAGCCTGTGTTAGTCCCAAAGCAAATCTTCTGGATTCACTAAGGCCGACAGCCAGCTAGACACATTTTTATCTTAAGGCTGCTCTTATATTTGGTTTAGGGGGGCTGCTCGGGCCGCCAGCTCCCAATGCAAAGGTTTCACACAGTGGCAACAACCCCAGAATAAAAATACTAATTTTGCTCTTCCTCGCAGGCAGCCAATAAATTTATTCTGGATTGCTGCTAACTGCAGGAAACCCGTGCATCAGGAGCCAGTGCACCACTAAACCCAATACAAAAACCGCTTTTAATACAGTCAGACAAAAAGGATCTGTTCTTGTCAGTGATCCAGAGTGGAGTCTTATTCAATGATCTGTTAGAATCACAATAGGAGAATCCTTGCTGTGAGCCTGTCAATGTCATTTCCTCTTTAAAAAACCCCAGCTTAACAGAGTAACAGGAAGCAGCCCGGTCAGAAGGCTGGGAAACTGGAAATAAAACAAATCCACCAAGATCAGAATCATACATACCAATCTAGAAAACTAGCAAAAGCTGCATAAAACTCTAAAAATGCTGACACAGCCCCTAAAAGCTGGGAACTCAAAAACCGCCCTGAGCTTGTGCCAACACGTGAAAACAAGTAGTTGCATGGAAAGTGTAATGGGACATAACTGATGCTTGTCAACAAAAGCTGACTGGGGCAACATTATGGATAGTTTACACTCTTAATCACTATCCAGCAACCCCTGATGGAAAGTGGCCTTTCCCCATGCTGTTTCTTTCTTTCTCTCCGTGCCGTTGCTGTTTCTCTTTCTGTGCTGTATATTTCCGTGCCATGCTCTTTCTCTCTCTGCCATTTTGCTCTCTCTCCCCTATCCGTGTAATATGCTCTCTCTACTGCTTTCTCACACAGCTTTTTGTCTTTCACTCTCTATTATTTCTCGCCGTCTGTCTCTATTTTTGCTGTTTCTCTTTCTCTCTCTCCCGGCTGTTTCACTCCCTCACAGGATTGCGTGGTTAAAAACCATCATCCAAACAAGCAGTAATGGCGGCCGTAAACTCCTACGACCCACAGTGAAGACTAAGTGGGTGAAATTCATCTTGAGCACTAGCGCAAAACGAGCAATAGAGAATCGACAGCCCGTTTTACAGTCCGCTCAATTTTCTTTTCCATGGAAACTAAAATTGCAGCTGCCAACAAGTTATGGATGAAAAATAGGGGACTGCAAATAAGTCCAAAAATTCAACACTCCGCCAGAATTGAAACCAGCACCAAATACAATGAAAAGAGTGCAAAAAGCAGAATGAACCATGGTCTTCAGTGTAACTTTTATTTTAAAAGGGTCCTCAATGACTTCAGTGCATCTCAGCGCAGAACTCGAGAAATAGTGGCAGGAGATATTTTAACAGAACTTTTGTGTCATTAATGAAGGGATTGCATGAAAGTGCAATTGCTCTGCTCTTGAAATTTGGGGGAATCAGTTGACAAATAGATTTAAGACTCGCCAAATTATATGAACCCACTCTCCCAATCGGTGCTGCGAGTACCAATGCACCTGACCATTTTACTGGCTCCTGGATATCAAGAAAGACTCCAATAGCAGTGTGGTACATAGTACCATAGAAACTTACAGCCCAACAGGGACCCATAGGCCCCGAATTTCCTGAATCGCATTTACGCAAAAATGACGCTGAGAATGGCGTTGGTTTCTGCGCCAATCTTGCTGACGAGAACTTACGCCAAAATTTCCTGCGGGGTTCATTTGCCTACACTGGAATGTAAAAACTGGTGTGAAAAAGTGCAAAGATAGTGGCACCAATAGGGGGAATAGTGAGTCAATGGAAATAAAAATCGGGAGAGATGTAAAACGGGCTGCCGATTCGCTATCACCTGTTTTACACTATCGCACAAAGTCAAAATCTACCCTTAGTGTCTGTCAGCAGTGAGAGGAAGGGCATGGCATGGGCCTGACAGCATTGGTTGGGACCAGAAATCTCATGTCCAGCAGCATTAAGGGATCATTGTAAACATGGAATTTGCTGTTTTGTGATTAATTTCTTTATATCTCTCTATTTTTCTCTGTCTCTCTCTCCCTTTCATTCATAGCTACAAGAAAATGTAAATACTCTAATTACTATCAACAAAACACAGGTGGTAATTAGAGCTTTCCAAATTCAAATTACCAGAGGAAAGATACTGTGGGCTCCTCTGCTACAATAGAAACATGTATTGCAGAGAAACTTAAAACAAGTTTTCAATGAAATGTGGGCCCCACATACCAAATTAAACATATAACAGATAGATGATGCTTAATCAGAATAAAAAGCTCAGTTTCAATGGGATAATTTAATGCCGAAGATATGCAAGAAGATTAAACAGGTTACATTCGCCATTCAAAAACAGAACTTTATTTGTTGCAGTGAATGTGATTCTTATACTTAATTTAAAGCTGTTTTACAAAGTGTCACTGATTCATCACAGACTTCATTAGTGTAAATGCAAATTTTTGTGCTTCATATTACTATATAATTGTAAAATACATTAGTTGCTTTAATCTACTAGAAAGCAGCAGCCAGCATCCCACAGGGAGAGAGAGATTGCGGGGAGAGCGAGATCATAGGGGAGAGAGTGATTGTGGGGAGAGAGATATCACGGAGGAGAGATTGCGGGGAGAGGGAGATCGTGGGGAGAGAGATATTGCGGGGGAGAGATCGCGGGGAGAGGGAGATTGCGGCGGGAGAGATATCACGTGGAGAGAGAGATTGCAGGGAGAGACCACGGGCAGAAATTGGGGGAGAGCGAGATCGCGGGGAGAGAGTGAGTTCGCAGGAGCGAGCATGATCGCGGGGTGAGAGAGCGATCGCAGGGAGAGAGAGATCGCGGGGAGAGAGAGAGATCATGGGGACAGAAAGAGATCATGGGGAGAGAGAACTTGGGGGAGAGAGAGCGATCGCAGGGGAGGTAGAGAGATCGCACGGGTGAGATCGTGGGGGAGAGATCAATGTCAGGGAGAGAGAGATTGCGGGAAAGAGAGAGATCATGGGGGAGAGAGATCAGATCACGGGGATGGAGGCAGTTCATCGGGGGTGGGTGGGGGGCGGGGGAAGCACTCCTGCTTCACCTGGCCCACAAGCAGTGCTGGAAAAGCACTTACCTGCTGGATCTGGCAGCTTCCATCTCCCCATAGCTGCTGGTTTCCCCAAGCCCTGGGAAACCCTTGCTGGAGACGTTAATTCCAAATTGCTGACAAAATCTGAGGCATGGAGCCTCATTTAAATATTATAATTACGAGAGTGAGTTACTCGGCTGACCTCAAACCCGCCGTGGTTTAACTGGAAGTAGGAGTGTTCGCGACGGGTTGGATCAGGTTTCCCATTTTTAACCATGTCAAAGATGCCACCCCCGCACCCCCCCCACCCCCCAACACGGTCCTGCCTGTCCTGGGGTGGTTAAAATTCCCCCCGAAGAGTCTATCTGCTTTCCAGTTGGTGTAGGAAGGTGGTGCACCACAAGTATGGGCATGTTGGACGACCAATGGCAGGAGTGTGGAGGCAGGGTGGTTGGAGGCAGGAGGTCATGTGATGACATCTTCCAGGAATATGTCCAACTAGAATTAGCAACCCTAGGGGGAGTGGGACATTTGACTAAGTCTGGCGCACTGCAGACACCTATGTCGCTCGCTGGCAAAGCCAAGATGAATTTTATGGCACTGCGATGCTGGCTCTGGCCCTCAGATAGGTCCTGGGATGAGGGGGGTTGGGGAAGTGATTAGGAAGTGGCCGAGCACAGGCTGGCAGCAGCTGACAGCATTGCCCTGATGGCAGGAGGAGCTCTCCTGATCCCCCTGGCTCTACATTAAGGTACGTTTTAAAAGGTTGAAACTTACCTGGTATCGGCGGCCTATAAGGACCACTGGTTAGGCTGCTGTACAACATGAAAAACTGACAGAAATTGCGCAGTGCATGCTCCGTCTAGTTTTTGACCAATTTGGTAAAGGAGTCCTAAACAGGCATTAGGCCCCATATTATTATAGTCACTGGGCCTAACGCCTGTTATGAATAGGTTGACCATACGTCCCCATTTTCGAGGGACAGTCCCCGGATTAGGTACGGTGTCCCAGGGCAAACAGTATCCCCAGCAAAGTCCCCGGTTCAGAAAACCTGCCCCCCGTATAGAGTCTTTGTTTTTTTAAACACGAATGTCCAGAAACCCTGGTGGGGAGATTCTCGGCCCATTCCTGCCCAGTTTGAGCTCAGGAACGGATTCCAGGAGCCTGTTGAACGGAGGCGACAATGGCGACCCTGCCTTCCCATAATGCAGCGCGGCGGAGAAAAGGTCCCGTCAATAGCTCGGGCCGCACTGCAGTCTGGGGGATTGAGTCACCTGACCCCATGTTTTGGCCAATAGTGACTGGCTGGAGGACGGAACCTTTAAAATGCGCGGGAGAAGCTGGTGGCGCAGTGAGAGCTGGTGGGTGAGTAATTTACTTTACGTCAGATTAGCATGGTGCATCGTGTTTTTTTTTACTAAATAAGGCAAGCTCTAAATTCTCCCACTGGGAAGGTTTCAGAAACCTTCCGAGACAGGGTGTTTCACACCTTATATGGAAAATCTCAGTCTGTTTGGAACAGATTTAAAGTTGAGAAATTAAAATTTAGGGTATTCGGGGACGAGTATAGATGGGACAGCACTATTGCCGGAACACAAGCAAGATTCGAGATTCGGTGTAAAGTGAAAATGGCGTTGTCTCTACGCATATTCCACTAGCAGAAGCAACAAAGTCATCATTCCGGTTTTCTTGAAACGCGTCCTGGCTACTTTGCTGTGCTCCCAACCTGTTTGTCCCCGGATTCAGATTAGAAAATATGATCACCCTAATTATGAACTGACACCATGGATGCCTCTACAGCGGCCGAATCAATATGTCATCGGACGTGTTTCCGACGCTGTTCGGGTGCAGGAGATTGACCCACTAAATTGGACCTCTGTCCCCCCATTTTCTGCCCGGCAAACAGGTACAACAAAGTCCAATTTCACCCCCATGTGTCTGCAGCCCTTAAGGGTTGTTACTAAAATTTAAAGAGATACAGCCAATTAAAGGTGAAGTAATGAGTATATGTGGGACTAAAGATTGTCGCAGTCTTTACAAAGGCTGCAAATATTTCACATTCATTTTTCAGCCTTTGCAAAGGCTGATGGAGCAAAGCCAGTGACAGGCAAAAATAAACATGCATGCAGGAATCCAACTGTGTGGGCAAACCACAGAGCGAGACAATCCCCAGACTCCAGGATGATGGCAAAATGGAATTGCTGCTGCATGAGACATGTTATGAGGCCTGCCCTGTTTGGCCTCCTGGAAATCTAGTAGGCAGCAGTGGTTCATGCTGGTGGTAGGTGGAAACCAAGGCCAATAGCCAGGGAGTAAATGTGGAAGAAGATGACACAAATTACGAAGGTTGCCAACGTAAAATGATCTAACAACACCAATTACCAGGTAGATGGTCCAAGTATTGCCTGTCAACCTGTTGCACAATTACTGTTGGTCCATGTTAAGCCCTCACGCCACCTCACAGCTCTTTCATTGCTTACCCATACTTCAGCAGTGGACTCATTAAAATGCGTGTTTTAGTGGTTATTTTACTGGATTAGTAATCTAGAGGTCTAGACTAATAATCTAGCGAACATGAGTTCAAATCCCACCATGGCAGTTTAAGAATTTGAATTCAGTTTAATAAGAATCTGGAAATAAAATTCTAGTATCAATAAAAGTGACCATGAATCTGTCAGATTGTTGGAAAAACCCAGCTGGTTCACTAATGCCCTTTAGGAAAGGAAACCTTCTGGCTTTACCTGGACTGGCAAAAATGTGAGTCCAGTCCTACACTAACATGGTTGACTCTCAACTGCTCTCTGAAATGGCCTAGCAAGGCACTCAATTGCATCAAACCGCTACCCGTGGTTCAAGAAGTGGCCACCTTCTCAGGGCAACTGAGGATGTGCAATAAATGCCGGCCTTGCCAATGATGCTCACATCCAGACAATGAATAATAAAAAAACTAAAATACTACAAGCTGAAAGCCTTGGGGGGAAAAATTCAGTTAGTTGCACCTCCCGTTGGCGCCTTAAGAGGGCGCTAATGGGGCGCAAAGCAACTAGCGCCCGGGCGCGGCGATGTTTGCACCACTCGCAAAATTAACTAGACATTTTGCGGCGGCGCTAAACACTACCGCCACGATCTCCTGGGCCAGCAGATCATGACGTCAGTCGAGTGCGCAACGCCCCGGAGCGGATATTGAGTGGCGCCCCCTGCCTTACCACCTGCCGCTAGCAACGACAGGTTGAGGGGAGCGTTTTGCAGTCAGGAAGGGACCGGGGGAGCGCTATTTAAAGGCGACCGCTTCCTGCCTTTTTTTGTTGGTGACATTTTTGAACCATGCATTCTGAGAGAGAGAGAGAGAGAGAGAGAGAGAGACTTCTGGAGAAATTCAACGCTGTGTGAAGGAGTTTTGGGTACTGAGCAGCAGTTTGCAGGTTCATTTTGATTTGCCCTTCCTTGTATCGATTTAGAAGAGACTGTGGGGGCTGCACTCTGAGCTCTTTCCCTGGTTCTCTCCATTGTTCTTTCCAGCAGATTTGATGTACAGGTCTCTCCAGGCCGAGATTCAAGGCTGCAATGAGCAGGATGTGGATGTAGAGCAAGATCAACCCTCCCCTTTAAGAACTGGCCGGCGCCATTGTGTCTGTGTTCCATTGCTAACTGGCATCACATGAGCTTCGCCAGCGCTCTGAGGTAGCGCCTCGCTCCTCGGCCTTTGCGCCTTAAGACAGGTGTGAAGCGCCTGATTTAGCGCTCCACTCACCTCCAGGGGCGATAAAAGCCAAGTTTGCAGTCGGAGGCGATAATTAGCGCCAGGCGCTATACTTTGCGCACGGCCGATAATTGCGCCCCAAACGGGGCGATACTGAATTTTTCCCCCTTGGAATATTGACAGCTTCCAAGGGTTTCACACATAAAAGCACTGTAAACAACCTAGCGGCATGATGCAGTTCACTTGTTGACACAAAGGTTGGTTGCATGTTGGGCACATGTCTGTTACTTTGTATGTGCTCCTTCAACTTGCAATATCTGAAGGTTACTTCTGTGCTTATCCGATAAGATGGCGGAGTATATAAGGGGAGAACCCAAACTGGAGGAGTGTTCAAAAATGACAGCCTCACATTCCCTGGAAGGCGGTCCCACTGGGCATTCTTATGTATAATGGTGAGAGTCAACAAAAATGAAACAGAATCAATCCTGCTGGACAGAAAATTTGTCCTGTGTTATCACTTGGCATGAGTGATGTGGGAGAGTCCTTAATTTATTATACAACTCAGGTTCTGAAATTTGGATGTGTATTTATCCAAATGCAAATCAGGCAGATGGTGCTCAGTACCACCAGCTCTGAAGAGACTTCCACACTGGCTTCATACCAGTACTTAGCTGGTGGTGAAACATCACATCATGAGAGCTTTCAAAAAAAATCCTCCTGTAAAACTTGAATTTGGTGGCATTTGATTATTGTTAATTCAAGACAATCTGAACTACAGTTGCAGAGAATGCTTATTCCATGATTAAGTAGAATATAATGCATAAAACTTGGATTGATGCCATTCAGTTTGCCTTTACTGGGTCAATGTGAGTTATGACTGGACTGCAAGTATCCAGTTTAGCAGGAGATGAGAAGACAAAGAAGGCGTTTCAGAATTATTCACTAACTTTTTGCTCTCTGTGAGAGAATAAGCAACCATGACATAGCCAAAAGTTGGTTGCTTGCCTGTTCTCTCAACTGAAAAATAGCAAATGTTGTATGGCAGGGGTGGAAGGGAGAAAAAGTAGTTTTTTTTGTAAAGCTATGTAAACATTTTGTAACCAGTATCACACAACAAAAAAATTACACATTTTAAAACCTGCAGCAAAATCCAGTAGTTGGAGTTAACCTCAAACATTACCACTCATCTGTGCGCTGAAACAAAATCATAACACTGTACAATATAAAGCCAGCTCTTTTCTGTTTAAAATCTCTCAACATAGCCTGGTAATTGTTAACTACAAGAAGGTGCATTTAGATGTCTCACATACTACACATGAGGCAGGAACAAACCGGAGTCCTCTTCACTTTGTCTTTATTAGGAGTGTACGGTGAACCTTCAGCACATGATATATCTGAATTCTGGGGCTGCAGCGTTCTTTAACTCTCATGTTTCCTTATTAACTGAAATTTGGCAGCTCTGCATGGAAGGAAAGCGCAGGCAGGTTGGAAGTTTCCTGAGAAGTATTGCCATATGTCGAACATATTGGCTTTACCAAGGAAGTCGGACTTCCCCATAGTCTCCTGGCAATAAGTAAGGCTTGGTGAGCGTATGGACACACTCTTGTGAACTGAACCCAGCTGGCCTATACACTCCTGATTATGGAGAGGAAAAAAAAGAAAACGAATGATCCTAATCACGTAGTATCTTCAGGTTTCACCGTTCTGAACTGCACGTCTCTTGCTAAATTCAGCAAATCCTTTCTTCTCCTAAAGATATGCTACACACGGCGGTACTTGGAATCCTCACAGAATCATATTACATCAGCTAGTGAACACTTTTTGCCCGCACTTGATACTAAAAATCAAACCTGAAAATTAATTTCATGGACGACACATTTCACAACTACAATGTTGTGACACAGTTTCATACTCCTGGGCAAATATTAAAAAGCTGTTATGGAAAATTTGCTTTTATTTAAAACTTCTTTAATTTTTCTGCTATCTTAATGAGTGTTAAAAGAAAAGGCATCTGAATCCTCAACTAGTTTTTCTCTTCTCAAAATTAGCAAACGAGAGCACACAGACTAAAATGAAATCCAGCACTCGAAATGTCCACAAAGTGTCTGCTGTGTATCAGCAAGATTATGTTTTGAAAAGTGGTTGTTTTTTTTCCCCTCTCTGCTTATTTTCAATGTGAATGAGCTTGCAGGCTGTGTGGGAATGTGTACACAGCACACAGCAGCTCCTGCCCTTTTCTATAAACTCAGCTGCTTCACGTGTCTCTTCGCATTACTGCAGTCTGAAAACAAGGCCCAGTCTCATGAATGAGTGCTGATGTCAGCAAATTGTGAATGGCACTTAGAGGGGGCTGACCTGTTACTCATTCCTAATGGTGGGATGCAATCACTAGGGAGACACACTGCTCATTTCCTCTTTAAGTTTAGAAAGCTTTGCACAGGACTGCAGCAGTACAGAAATCATTTAGAGACACTAGACACGAAAGAACTGGTTTTGGCCTGCACTGATGTACTTGTTAAAGAGACAGCATTGTTTTTATTGGCTTCTACAGGCTGGACCTGTAACCTACATAATATGCTCTTTCATTTTTTTTCCCTCAGGCTTGTTGAAATATCAAAATATACAGTTATTCAAATAAGATCCCAGTTGTGCAACGTGTATCAGGAAAACTTTTACTTATATCTCCTTTCAAATATTGTTTAGAACTTAAACTCAATTTCCAAGGGAAAGATATAGGGGGAAAATTTGTCCCATTAGCGTCTCCTGTTAGTGCCAGTAGATGGTGCTAATGGGGGCGCGGGAGCAGCATTGCCGGGGCGAGGTGAATGAAGCACCGAATGGCAAATCCAGCCCCCCCCCCCCCCCGCAGCGCCACCAGTAAGAGGTTTCGTCGGGAACATCAACAGCAGGTACATCGTGACATCAGTGAGTGTGCAACGCTCACTGACTGCCCGATTTGCTAAACTGATTGTCGCCACCTACCTCAGTGCCTGGAGTAAGGACCGACAGTGAGAGCTGGCGTGCAGCACCAGGAAGCCGGCTCCAGGAATGTTATTTAAAGCGATCATCAGTCATCACTCGCAGCTGTCAGGTTAGTGCAGTTCCTTTTTTTTAATTCGTTCACGGGATGTGGGCGTCGCTGGCAAGGCCAGCATTTATTGCCCATCCCTAGTTGCCCTTGAGAAGGTGGTGGTGAGCTGCCTTCTTGAACTGCTGCAGTCCCGTGCGGTGAAGGTACTCCCACAGTGCTGTTAGGGAGGGAGTTCCAGGATTTTGACCCAGCGACGATGAAGGATCGGCGATATACTTCCAAGTCAGGATGGTGTGTGACTTGGAGGGGAACTTGGAGGTGGTGGTGTTCCCATGCACCTGCTGCCCTTGTCCTTCTAGGTGGTACAGGTCGCGGGTTTGGGAGGTGCTGCCGAAGAAGCCTTGGCAAGTTTCTGCAGCGCATCTTGTAGATGGTACACCTGCATCCACGGTACGCCGGTGGTGGAGGGAGTGAATGTTTAAGGTGGTGGATGGGGGTACCAATCAAACGGGCTGCTTTGTCTTGGATGGTATCAAGCTTCTTGAGTGTTGTTGGAGCTGCACTCATCCAGGCAAGTGGAGAGTATTCCATCACACTCCTTACTTCTGTCTTATAGAGTCAGGAGGTGAGACACTCAGTGTTTCAATGGTTTCTTGTCAGTTTCACCCCCTGCAACAGTTTCATTCTGTAATTTGAAGGTAGTTTTGTATCAGGAGTCTTCTGGCAACTTAAAAGTAGCTACATTTATTCTTCAAAGATTCAAACTTCTACACTGAGGGGGAAAAATTGGGTTGCTTTGCGCCTCCCGTTAATGCCCCGAGGGCACGATAAGGGGGCAAAAAGCACCTAGCGCCCAGGCACGGTGCCGCTAACGCCTCCCGCGAAATTTAGTGGGAGGTTAGCGGCGGCAGCCGGTAGCTCCCCGTGGTGCTGCGTCTCCAGCGATGACATCATCACCGTGTGCAGCGCCTCGTAGCGCCCCGACCGCATACTTTGATCGCGCCCCCTGACCTACCACCGGATGCTATGTCCGACAGGGTCAGGGTGCCATGTTTGCGGCTGGGGCAGCGCAAATTAAAGGGCAGGTGCCGGGCAGCCTTTCTTTTTGGGCCGCCTGCCAGCACCTGCCCCCTTTTGCCTCCTCCTGCGGGGTGCCGGCCGCGATCGGTCAGCCCGGCACTCCTCTCGAGCGCTTCCAGTAGCGCCCCGCCTCCTGCTTGGGGCGCTACCATTCAATTTCGGGCGCGGGGGCGCTAACTTTTTTGGGGCCTTTAGTAACATTAATAGGGGCTGTACTGACATGCCACCTCGCCCTCCAGGATCTATGGTGGAGGGAGTGTAGGCAGCCAGAAATACGGGAACATGTGTGCAGAGATTTGAGGAGGGACATCAGGACTCTCACCAGGAGGCCTTACCCTTCGAGGGTATTCCGAGAGCACTTCTCCTACCTTCAATGAAGCGAGGAGCAGTGTATTAGACGGCTCCGCCTCACCAAGGTGGTGGTCACAGAACTCTGCCACCTTCTCCAAACAGACCTCCAGCCTCACAGCAGGATGACTTAAACCCCAGATCTCCTTTGATCACCACATCCCCATCATTCCATCCCTCTCGTAAGCTGTATCACAGCGCAAAGCTGAAATGACAGACACCACAAAAGAATGGTAAGTGAATTAATAAATTTATCAAAAAATCAGTAAACACATATTTACAGCAAAAATATTAACTATTCACCCTTGTGCAATCCTTTAGTGCCTCTCGTTATTGTGCCTTTTCCTACTCTAGTGCTCCTAAGAAGTGTTGGCCCAATGGCTGCAGCACGGCTGGTGGAGACTTCAGATGGCCTTGCAGGATGCCCTCGACTAGCTCTGGACCTGCAAGGCCCGACTGTAGGCTGCACCACTTCAGCATGGGCGGCAGCTGTCTGGGCTGGCTGGATGACAGACAGTGACAAGGGCAATGGCGGAGTGACAGTGGTGGGAGCAGGAATGCTGTCATCCTGAGAGAGGACAGCAGGTTCCTGCTCCACTGACCCACTGCCACTCCCCCAGGGCAGCACCTCAGCATCACTACCAATCTGTTGGAGCACAGATTGCTGGCCTGCTGCGGCACCGTGAAAGCCCCGGTCGACGGTGGTAGACCCAGCCACGATGGCAGCAGTCAGAGCTTCGTGGCATCAAGCTGAGACTGCATGAGAGCAGTCTGAGATTGGATGCCACCAAGCATAGACTGCATTACAGCACTAAGATGTTGCATCACTTCCACTTGTGCTGCAATGGAAGCTGCCAGATTGCCCATCACACGCGGCATCAGGTCTGGGTCGCCACGGTCTCTCTGGGAGTCTACCATCCTTTGCAGACTGCAAATGATGGGCTCCACGATGTGCGCAGAGCCTTGTGCAATGCTGGAGGTGGACTCCTCCACACTCCTTACCATTGCCGAGAGGCTCTCGGGCATCCTTGCCATTGCACCTATCATCTCCGTGTGCATGCCCATCACCCTTCATCTAAACATCTCCAAATCGAGGTCCTCATCTGAGTCCTGTGCAGCAGAACTTGCACGCAAACTCACCTTCTGGGGAGCTGGCTCCCGAGCTACCCTTTCCCTCTGGCCTTGCTGCAGCCCACTCGTTCCCCGGTGCCTCACCCTGTGCAGATCCCGTTACTATACTAGCCTCTAAAGAACGCGTAGTGCCAGTATCTGAGCTGGTGTCTGCGGGTGAGAGATGCAGTGACGCGGTGTGTTCTTCCTCTTCCTTTTCTCCTGCCTCGCTCTCTATGGTGCCCTCAGGGACAGGCTGCTCCGGTGCTCAAGAGTCGTGTTAAGGTGAGGGGAGGGGTGCAGAAAGGGAGAAATGCATGTGTACAGCATGATTAGCTGGAAAGTGCGAAACACTTGTGGGGTGAGGGGGAAGTGGGGTGTGAGAAGAAGGAGTAGCGATGAATATACCATTGTTGTCCTCAAGGGGGTCAACGTCACCGGTGGCCACGGCGCCCACCACCTGCCGCCCAATAATCTGCAGCACTTGATTCTCCAGCACAGACAGAGATTGGGTGTTGGCTTGTCCCCCGCCTGTGCGCTCCTGCTCCCTCCTGTTGTGAGCCACCTTGGCCTGCAAGAGAAAGGAAAGTGTGTGAGTGAGTGTGGAGCAATGTGTTTGGGTGATGTGCCTGCCATAGTTGAATAGCAGTCATTGTGTGCAAGGTGTGAGATGTGGGTGTGAGTGTTGCTAGGTAGAGATAGTTGGTGGGTGAGTGCTGGGGGTGTGGTGCTTTGGGCAGTGTGTGAAGTTATGGTTCAGATGGTGGTATGTAGCATTTGCTGAAGCATTGACTCACCCTGACCACCCGAGTGAGGTTGCTAAATTTCTTCCTGCACTGTGTGTGGGTCCTGGGGACCACAGTGCTGCCCAAGACCTGCTGTGCTAGCTCCTTCCAGATAGTGTGGAAGACTTGTGATGAGGGCCTCCTGCCACTTGCCAGGTAGAGCACCGCCCTTCGTCTCTGTATTTTCTTTTTACATTGTTTTATTATGTTATTACACATAGCAAATGTTACCACACAAACACGTGTATCTATACTAATCTCTTGCTTTTCTAATAACGATACAGCACGAGTTTATGGAATGATTGCACTGTATGGATGTAATTCTGATATGTAGGGTGCAAACTTTGTTCCAACATAAGGGATACAGTCAGTTACTGGTTACATAACTTCAAAACTGTTAATGTCCTACTTTTGGCAATCATCTGAGAAGGTCCTTGTTTTTTTTCTAAATAGTTACATTATTTATCTTACCAAACTGACAATCCTTCAAGGATTGCTGGATGATTTGCAAGAAAAGGCAAAAAATGCATTTCAGTAAGACTCCAGACATATTTTATGATCATTATTTGAAAATGGTGGTTTCTATTATTTACCTTGCTGATAAATTAACCTTTTTGGTACTACGGTAATGTTTATGCATCCTTCTCAATATAAAACTGAACCAGTTTACAAAAAAATCTTGCGTCCACTGAACTATTCCAGCAAGCAATACAGGCAACTTGTTATTGCATGTTTTGGATGAGTCTTTATTTTTCTTCCCTCCTTTTCTGAAGCCATTGATTCACGCTATGATACAATTTCATGTAAGGGTATCATAGCTAACCCTGATCCTAACCTGATCCATTCACATACATGCAGTTTCCAGCATGGGTCACAAGACATTAATCAAAAGCTGATTATTCCTCTCATTTGCCCAGGTGCAATGAGGCTAAACTCTAGTGTCACACGGTCATTCCAGCCAAGGTCAGTACATTCAGCACAGGCTGTAGATCACATCTGGGGTCTTTGTGGGCTGTATGGCTCAGTACCACACCAGCACAACATTTAGCCACTAAGCCACCAGAAGATCCCTGAAGCAAGCTTTATTTGTACTACATACCTCAGCACTAATTGAGATTCTTACCATTAAGATGCTAAACACTGGATGAATGGTAAAATGCTAAATGTTCTTTCAGTTTGCTTTCACATCACTGTTACTGTGCTGGATCGCTGGGAGTTAAAGGGGCCACTATCTGTTGATTGTGCACCATTGTGACTAAACAGATAAATAACTGAAAATGGCATGAATGGTATTGAACCCCACCCAACCAGAGACAGGAGACCAGACACTGTCAGGGTAATGTTCCGACTTTCAGTTACCAGCAGAGAACCTCAACTGCCAAGAGCACATATTAGAAATTCTGGTGCATACTGCATAAGATTTTCCAGCCATCTAAAAAAAGGTCAGAAAATCGTGGGCAGGTCAGATGGATTCCTGAATCACCAAGATTTGTTCTTAGCATGTAAGGCTCCTGATCAGGAGCTAGAGGTTAAAAAAAAGCAACCCTTGTCTCTTAGGGGGAGAAATTGGGCACCTTAGCGCCTCCCGTTAGCACCTCCGGGGGGCGCTAACGGGGCGTTACCGGCTTTGCGACTGGGCGTGGCGATAGTACCGACATCCACAAAATTGAAGTGGAGGTTTGCGATGGCGGTAACCACTAGCGCCACGCTCTCCTGCGGCCGGAGATCATGATGTCATCTGGGTGCACAGCGCCCCGGCTCTGAAATTCACTCTCGCCCCCTGCCTGAGCGCCTGCCATTAGCAACGACAGGTAGAGGAGGCAGGATTCAATCGGATGAGTGCTTGAGGAGCGCTATATAAAGGCGTCAACTTCCGTTTTTTTTGTCGGCAAAGAATGCTGCCTTGTCAGTTTGATAAAAGCAAACAGGCGTTTTGAGCGATTTGAGCGTTTTCAACTTGAAGGAATATTCTGGCTGAGAAAAATTTATCACTTTCATTTGGGTTACATTTGATATTGCAACATTTCCATCATTTAATGGGGGCTGTACTGGCACTGGACCTCGTCCTCCAGCGTCACCGTCAGAGGCAGCAGAGGCAGAGAGAAAGATTGCAAAATTTGGCCAGAGGGAGGAGGGCCAACAGGGCTCTCAGCAGGAGGCCTTACCCTCCCAGGGTATTCTGGCAGCATTTCTCCTACATCAATCTTACTGAGGAGCAATGTCTTAGAAGGCTCCGCTTCACCAAGGACATGGTCACAGAGCTCTGCCACCTCCTGCAGCCAGACCTCGAACCTCACATCTGGAGCACCACGTCTCTCTCAGTGGCAGTCAAGGTCATCATCGTCCTCAATTTCTATGCCAGTGGATCCTTCCAGTGTGCAACAGGAGACGTATCTAACATATCACATTTTGCCGTCCATTGCTGCATCCACGAGGTCACAGATGCTCTCTAGAGAAGGAGAAGGGACTACATTTCCTTCCCCATGACCAGAGAGAAGCAGGACGAACGTGCATGTGGCTTTGCCAGGATAGCGGGCTTCCCCATGGTGCAGGGTGCCATTGACTGCACCCATGTCGTTTTGTGGGCACCTCATAACAATCCTGAGGTATTCCGTAACCGCAAAGGCAGTTGGTGTGCGACCACACACAACGCATCCTCACCGTCAATGCCCGCTATCCTGGCAGCAGCCATGATGCCTTCATCCTGCGTCAGACCGGTGTACCAGCCCTCTTCTAGCCACCACATCAAGCTAGCAGATGGCTGCTGGGAGACAAGGGCTATCCGCTCTCCAGCTGGCTCATGACTCCCCCTGCAACCCCAGCACTCGTGCCCAACACTCATACAATGAGAGCCATGCTGCCACCAGGAATATCATCGAGCAGATCATCGGAGTGCTCAAGCAACGATTCCGCTGCCTTGACCGTTCAGGAGGAGCCCTCCAGTACTCGGCTGAGCGGCTATCCCTTTTCGTCGTCGTCTGCTGCATGCTGCACAACTTGGCCATCATGAGGGCACAGCCATTGCCACCAGGCATAGCCGCAGGAGGAGGAAGAGGAGGAGGAGGAGGAGGAGGTACAGGAGCACGAACAGCA
This sequence comes from Squalus acanthias, assembly GCA_030390025.1. NCBI lineage: Eukaryota > Metazoa > Chordata > Chondrichthyes > Squaliformes > Squalidae > Squalus > Squalus acanthias. The sequence goes on along the minus strand of CM059428.1, from coordinate 92,734,520 downwards.
GCGACGGAGGATCCAGCCACTCCATCGGCCTTGTGGACGCCTCATCAGACTGCGGTTCCAATGAATTTGAGGCCACTTCCCATTCGCTCATCCAGTCCCCATCATTCCATCAAATTCTCATTCCATACCACACCCCAAAGCTGAAATGAGACACAGCCCCAAATCTGCAACATTCCAATAATAAATTTATCCAAATTCAGCAACCACATATATACAGCAACAATATTAACTAATCATCCTTGTGCAAACCCTTACTTCCCCTCTTTACAGTGCCTTTTCCTAATCTAGTGCTCCTACGTAGTGTCTCCCCAGTGACTGCAGCAGGGCTGGTGGAAGGCTGCTGAGTGTCGGTGCCAGATACTACAGATGGCCTTGCAGGACGCCCTCGACCAGCTCTGGGCCTGGAAGGCCCGGCTGTAGACTGCACCACCTCAGGATGGGCGACGGCAGTCTGGGCTGGCTGGATGACAGACAGCGACAAGTGCAATGGTGGAGTGGCAGTGGTGGGAGCAGGAATGCTGTCATTCTGAGAGAGGACAGCAGCTTCCCACTCCACTGACCCACTCCCACTCCCCCAGGGGAGCACCTCAGCATCGCTACCAATCTGCTGGAGCACAGATTGGTGGCCTGCTGCAACACCGTGAGATCCTCAGTGGACTGTGGTGCACCCAGCGACGATGGCAGCAGTCAGAGCTTGCGTGGTATCAAGCTGATACTGCACGAGAGCAGTCTGAGACTCGATGCCACCAACCATAGACTGCATTACAGCACTAAGACGTTGCGCGGCTTCCACCTGTGCTGCAATGGAAGCTGCCTTATCGCCCAGCACACGCGGCATGAGGTCTGGGTCGCCACGGTCTCTCTGGGAGTCCACCATCCTCTGCAGAGTGGAAATAATGGGCGTGAACTTGTACACTGGGGAGCTGGCTCCCGAGCTACCCTTTCCTCCTGGCCTTGTTGCAGCCTGCTCGTCCCCGGTGCAGACCCCTCCACTAAACTTGCCTCAAGATCGCGTAGTGCCAGTATCTGAGGTGGTGCTTGCGGGTGAGAGATGCAGTGACGCGGTGCTTTGCTCCTCCTTCTCTTCTCCTTCCTCCCTCTCAGTGGAAGGCTCAGGAACAGGCTGGTCATCTGGTTGCTGATTCTCTGAAAGCATAAAGACACAAGACTCGTGTTAAGGTGAGGGAAGAGGGGTAGGAAGGGAGCAAGGAATGCAGACAGTATCAGGAGCTGGAAAGTGGGAAAGGCTTGTGGTGTGAGGGGGAAGTAGGATAAGAGAATGAGAGGGGATGAACATACCGTTGTTGCCCCCAAGGGGGTCGATGTTGCCAAGGGCCATGACGCCCACCACCTGCTGCCCAATGAGTCGCAGCACTCGCTCCTCCAGGTCTGAGAGCTGCTGGAGCTGCGCATCACCCCCGCCTCTTCTCTGCTGCTCCCTCCTATTGTGAGCCATCTTGGCCTGCAAGAGAAATTAATGTGTGTGAGTCAGAGTCCAGCTATGTGTTTGGTAGATATGCCTGCCGTAGTTGAATAGCTGTGATTGTAGGCAAAGAGTGAGATGTGGATGTGAGTTTGAGTAGGTGCAGATGCTTGGTGGGTGAGTGGTGGGGGTGTGCTGGTTTGTGCAGTGTGTACAGACTGAGGTTCAGATGTTGGTATGTAGGACTAGTTGAAGCATGTACTCACCTTGACCGCCCGAGTGAGGTCGTTGAATTTCTTCTGGCACTGTGTCAGGCTGCGTTCACCCACACTACAGGCCGAGACCTCCTGGGCCACTTCCCTCCACATTGCCCTGAATACCTAGGGCAATGGCCTCCTTCCAGTATCCGGGAACAGCACTGCCCTCCTTCGCTCCACTCCTGCGTCCAATGCCTCATCCGTGAACTGACAAGCTCTCTCGCTGGGAGTGGGATCAGCCATCACGATCAGGGGATTGAGTTGTTTGCAGGTCGCCTTCACAGCCAGCACTGCTGATAATGAGGATCTGCACAATGATGCAACCTCCCCTTTAAGAGCTGGAAGGAGCCAGTTTGAAGGATCATTCCCATTTGCATTGCACCTGAAATTCATTATCGCTCTGCTGGTAGCGCCCTGCTTAGGTCATTAGTGCTTCATTTAGCGCTCCAACCCAATTTAGGGAAACCTCAGACTCATTAGCGCCTGGTGTTAATTTTTTACGATTTCAAAATTTAGCGCCCCAAATGGGGCGATACCGAATTTCTCCCCCCGAATATTTGATTGGCTGAACATGGAGCACCATTGCTACGATCTCTTGTAGGTGCATTATTAGTCTTACTGGACTGAAGCATTCTGTGCTGATACAAAGAAAAATTACAGTTTATGTAGCTTGCTATCATCATCATTAAGCTATGTTAGATTACAAATTACTATTGATGATATTATCGAATGAATAGCTAACACGCTTGTATCAAATTCCTCTCTGCTATTTTAATGGAAGCTTTAATCCATTTATTTAAATGGGTTAACAACTCCATTAAAACAGTAGCGAGTTGTTTTGATACAACTGTGTTAGTCATTCATACGATAACATCATTGATAGTAAATGCCAACCTTTAATTGACACAAGAAAGTTAAAGTGCAAGCACAACATTAAACACATTACTAACAGATATTATTCAAATCAATTATATTCAAACTTCTTATCCTGACATTTGATAGCATAACACGGGACTTACTGCCAACTGGTTTTACCACCGGTGGGGGTGAAAATCCACTGCCCCTCCAGCGCACACATTCTTGCCGTAACTCCAACAGAAGTGTGCTGACATGGGCTGTAAATTAGGCTCGAACCTGGACATACTGAGTCCTGGTCTTACATCAAGGATTCTGTGGAGCAGAGGCAGAGCCCCTATTCACTCAAACAAGGCCAGTCCGAATGCTGGGAGTTCCCATGCCTCTCAAAGATTGGTGTATTATCCGTGTTGCTATGCCAGGCATACCAGGCTGTCAGATGGCAGATGTTGTCCCACCTGGCAAGAATCCGTAAAGAAAAAGCTTAAAAATTTTAAAATTAAAAAAACAGCCCCCTTACAAAGGGGGAACATGGGGCCACATCAGCTTTCTTTCCAGGGTGATAACAACTCCCTGTCCTTCCACCAAACCCACCAGCCATCGGCAAATCTTCTAGCCTCTTGGAGCCGGATGTTACCTAGATAGGCCCCTATTGGCATGTGCACCTGGCATTGAGATACGGATGAGGGAGCATCCCCCCGACTCTGAAAAGTCTGCTGGGGTCATTGACCGAGGTTCCCAGGAGAAGCATCTGGCTACTATATATTTATAAAACTTATAAAAGCAAAACAGGCATCGTGGACCCATTCCTACAGATGATAGTTTCAAAGTTGGACTCTTGAGGGTCCATAAAACTCCACAGGGTTCAAGTGCAGTGTTGGAATTATAAATATGAGAGTTTAAAAAGGTGTTCAAAAATCTTTGTTGTTTCCTCTTCCTATCTTCCACTCGGATTGAATCTTAGTACGCTGCATGTTAATGTTTCTGGGAGAGATGCAAAGTCTTCTGCTTCATTAAATGTTATGCAACACATTTATTTGGATCTGGTAGTTAACAAGGTCAAGCCTCATGATTTGCATTGACCCATCTTTACCTCATTAAAGAACTTTTAACTTTTCTTGCCCTTTTACAGTGCAGTGCCACAATGAGAGAATGGAGTAAAGGTGCTGCTGTTCTGCACACTGTTAATTGTGTGTAATGACCCAGCATTGCCCATTTCTTCTTGTCCCATTTTCTCCAATCTTTATTCATTGCAAACTGCTTGCTTGGAGTTGGATACTCCTTAATTGGTCATCAAGGATCAAAATGTACATCCCTCCCCATTAGATTTCTTGGAATCTATTACCCCATCTACAATAGATGACAAAGAATTAAACCCTTCCACCAAAGGTATTGAAACACATCAAACAGAGTGCTGGACAAAATTGCCAAATGGTAGAATTTGGATCCAACAATGTATAAATTGAATATAAATCTGAGATTATTGTTGAAGGTTTATAGAGCTCTTGTCAGGCTACAATGTGAATGTTACATTTAGTTCTGGCTAGCATGGTACAAGGGAAGCAATCAAATCCTATAAGCAGTGCAAAGAAGGACTACAAGGCTGGATCTTACTTTTAGAGGAATGAGTTATGAGGACAGGTTTGTAAAGCTTGGACTTGTCAGCCTTGGAAAGAGATGAATGAGTTGGGGACCTTACAGAGGCATATAGGACAGCAACTGGAATAGCAAATAAAAATCCTTGCGCTATTTCAAGTTAAACTACAATTAAAGCACAAGGGGCCAAAGGTACAAACTGGTAAAGGGCAAGTTCAGAATTGGTGTCAGGATGTGTAGTTCTTCATGCAAAGAGTGATTAACTATTAATGCCTAAAGTATAAATAACTTCAAAATGAAGCTACCTTTATTGTTTTGATCACATAGATACCAACCAGCCAAATATTGAAATAGCATTGGACATGTGCAGAGGCAAATTCTGCAAACCATTTTATTTTAAAGGATTGATTCAACATGGCTCATTCCTAGCTTTTTGAGTCATTGTTCTTTTACTGCGGGAAATGAATTGTTTGAAAGGTGGACTAAGAAACGATACTTCATCAAGTATTCCCCATTTATAAAAGAAAAATCAAAAGCTGCAGAAGAGTAAGTTGATCATTTGAATGGTAGTATTTAAGTGAAGAAAACAGTAGAACGGTTCTGTTTATGTGCAAGGTGATGTTTAGCACAGTTGCATCACTTACAGCACGGGAATCAACTGACCTAATTTTTCTACTTTATGTCTGCAAAACAGAAAATGTCTTTTTCATCATTAGTCTCCAACACACTTTACATTCAGGTTCAGTGGCTGCGCCATCCATTCCTTTTGAATCTCCTGAGTTGGGACACTGACTCTCCGAAGGTCAAGCCATTGTCACGGCAGTTCTAGGTTTTCCTGTTCCTAATGAATGTCTTTTTTATTATTGCAGCTGCTCGCATTGGAACACTAACCCAAATGTCTGCATTTAGCACACCACTGGCCAGTGTCCAGAACTCAAGCAGCGCGTGCATACTGCCCACATTGTATTTATTTTGTACGATAGTAAACGTGCTGGGGGAATATGCAAAGGGTAGATTGCATGTTAACTGTAGCCCTGTATGCCTGGAGATGGTAAATTGCAGTTCATTCAAAATCAGCTGCTGATCCAAATGAAAGGGCTGTGCTGTAACGGGATCTTGTCGTCATGGATTTCTGGCTCACAAGAAAAGCTTTCTTTCCATGAATGTGGCATGCTTGAAACTGTTCAAAAGTGTCTTCATTGTAAAAGTTGCAGCAGATGCAAATCCCCCGCTCCATCTTTGATTCTCTGAACTGTTTGTATGCAACAAAGCTGACAATGCCCTTTCTAATTGGTGCAAATTAACTTTGAGACTCGTTACAAATTTAATTAAACTTTGCTTCTTTTCACCCATATATGGAATGAAAATGGGGGGGGGATGCAAATGAAGAGTCTACCCACGCAAATCTGATATGTTACAGTGCAGAATGCTCACTGTTTCAGTGAAGGAATGGCACACGATGTGGAAAGACTTAAATGGCATCTTTATATGATTGATGTTATTTTGACAGCAGTTGAAGGGAGAAGAATAAAGTTATACTGTCAGCATACACCACTTGGTAGGGGGCTGAATCTCACAGTCCTATGAGTAGTTGTTGTGCATATGTGCTTTAGTGCGTGGACATGTTTAACATTACATTTTGCAATGATAACCACAGTAGGAGTACTTTGCACAGTTACACTGAAGTGAATGCAATAGATATAAATCCAGCTCAACCTACATTCAGTGACAAATTCTATGGCTGAGGTGTTTCAGACTGAAAGGCTGCATTTATAGTCAAATTGTAGCTTTGGTGCAAAGTAGTTTCATTTTGTACCATTTTTGAGAAGTTGTAATGTAAATCTGGAGTCAAATCCTGACCTGACTCTGGAGGGAAGTACAGTGAGAATCTCTCCTCTAATGGTAGTGTAAATGCAGTCTAAAACACATAGAAGAATTGCATAAATCTGAAGAAGCATGGTAACTGGGATGAAAAATGACAGAATAAATAAAATTAAATATATAAATAAATTTAAAGAAGGGATGAAAAAAGACATTTATAGGAACCCATGGAATAATGAAACTGAAGAAGCCATAAGTATATAGTTCAATTTGAGGATGAGGAACTTACAGACAAAAAGTGGGGGAGTGGGACTAAATACGACTGTTCTTTCAAGGAGCCAGCACAGGCCCAATGGGCTGAATGGCCTCCTTCTGTGCTGTATGTTTCTATGATTTTATGATCCTAATTGTACTCTGGGTCGCTATAAGCTTTATACAAAATGCTAATATTTTATTCTGTAACATTTGCAGTAATGAAAACATACAATTTACTACAGCTTTACATTCCTCCAATAGTGGAAAAAGCTCTGGAGAACACAAAGATAACAGTCTGCTGCACAAACATTCCAATGTAGTTTTCTGAGTACATTTTACTAACTAAACATGCAGACTAATGACCCAAGGCCTTTGACTTCTAAATAGGGATAAAAGTTCCATGATAGGTTGCTATGTCAATACAGTATAACTATCCACCATTAGTTCCATAGGGGTTTGTTGACTGATTATCGATGTAGCTTTCAAAATGATGCCATTTTATAACTCTGATTGAGGAAAATCAAGATAGTAGCCATTTTACTGTGTTCCATCTTGTGCTATAATTATGGTAATGAAGAGAGTTACCAAAACAATCCCAGTAGTATGGTGGCATGTTTCTTGTTTCACACTTTACTATGATGATTCATCAGCTGTAAGATTCTCAAAATTTGCAGATCCCCAAACTCGGAGAAAAACCCTGAGGAAAAGGACTTTGGACTCTTTTCTAACTACCTCAGGGTGATAAAATGTATTTGGGCCTAACAGAAGGAAATTCAGACCAAAAACCACGTTTTGGCATTTTTAAAACATGTTTGGGCCTGTAAAGGAACATAAGGCTGCACAGGAGGTGGGATCGACCTCTGTAAAAGCAGTTTGGATATTGGAGTTAATCACACTGTCTGGGGAACCGTAATGACCTCACTCAAGCCCCAGCAGATATTAACATCCTAACAATAGACCCAGGGAAAAAGCAGTCCCACCCAAATTACAGGACCCATCAAAACCATGCATAACACAGATCACTTGGACCCACTCTATAGAAATCTCAGGCCCAGTCAGGAAACCAAAACCTGAGAACAATTAACTACAATCAAGCCAGAAGATCGACAGGATGGAGCCATCCCAAAACCACTTCACACATTAGCAAACAAGTTACCGTTAACGAGCCCGCCAAAATCTAACAATGACCGGGATCTGATTTGGCGCGCAGATAAGGAAGCTTCAATTAGTATAATTGAAGGCCCGTTTTCAACCTGAAAAAGAAGAGGAAGGAAGAAGAACAAGACATCCACGGAGGCATTCACCGCAACACAGTGCTCCAGCACCACCATTCAGCATTCCGTGTCCAGCCAGAAGGTTGACAGCTCGAAGGCCAGACCATTCAACGAAGTAGGCCGACACGTGGAAGAAACCAGAATGACCGCCTCAGTGACCATCGGACACCTCGCGGCAACAAGGCCCTCACGAAAACAACTAACCGAACATCAAGTACCAATATTGGGCCACCGTAACCAAAGAAAACCAACTCGAAGAAAAACCGAAGATCCGCAAAGTTTCCACTCTACAATCTACTCCTGACTTACCTCTGGGTAAGATTTTCCCTAAAAAAACTCTAAACCCTACTTCTAAGCCAAAGAAAAGTGGGTACTCACCTGATAAATCCAATACGCACCCTACCGCATCAGCGGACTCACGAAGACTGACCAGATACGCAGTTGAAGTCCTCTACTGCGTACGGGGTACGGCAGACCCCAACCGACATATAGAATGAACCCCAAAACCGCGAACTAACCCAACTGTCAAGGATTCTGATGAGTATCATCCCTGGTCCTCTGGAGTCCAACCTAGCTAGTGAAGTGGGATTGGGAGGGGTGAAGTATTCTTCTAATGTTATTTCCCTCGTTTGTACCGAAGTGTTCCCCACTTTTAGAGTGTTAAGAGTGTTTGTGTTGTGTTTTACTTTCTTGAATAAAGACCAAAGTTCTTGCATCAAACCCAGTTGTCTGCTGCACTTTTTGTCACAACCCCCAAATAAGTCCAAGGTCTAGAACCAAGGGAGTGGGAGCGATTCGAACCGCTCAGAAGTCAGAGGTGAAGCTGACACAAACCACCACCCCCTACACAGCTTACAATCCAGTTACATTATGTCATTGGAAAGTGCCAACATGAGGGGAAATAAAACTCTCCCCAATGTAACAACTTCTGCTATTCTGTTAACAGAGCAGTACAGATAATAATATTCTAGCAATCTACAAGAACAGCTAGATTAAATCCTTTCATATTATCACTGTTACTGCACAGACTCTGAATCATCATCTTGTCCAGGTAGCTGAATGTCAATGTACATTAACCACAATTTTCAAGCCATAAAGGGTCAAAACTAAAACAGTTTGACTTCTTTTAACTGCTCAGATTCCTGCCAGGACTGAATATATACAAAATGTTCGTTTTTATTATCGCTAGTAACCATGACAATAGCTTGTAAATCTGACTGCTGAATATTGAAAATTATACTTAGTACAATGCACGTACAGGCCGTAGCCCTGGAAATGTGCAGAACAAATCTGTACCTTCACTTTTGATGCATTTATCCCCAGTAAAACCCTTACTCTCTCCCACTCTGGCTGTTCCTTTGGCTCCCATCTTCACTCCCTCAAGTTCAAGGGACGCAGACCCGAGAGTATCTGATGCACAACTAGTTTAGCCATCGATCTCCATATCTGGCTGGACCACATCAAGCACTATCAGGCCTCGCTCTCCTCTACCAAAACCATTTATTACTCAAGGATCATCCTGAAAAACAAGGATAACCCCATGCTTCTTTTCTCCACTATCCCTGGCCCCCTCCTATTTCTCATCTACATGTTGCCCCTTGGTGACATCATTCGAAAACACAGCGTCAGTTTCCACATGTACGCTAACTTCACCCAGCTCTACCTCACTACCTCTTCTCTCGACACCTCCACGGTCTCTAAATTGTCAGACTGTTTGTCCAACATCCAGTACTGGATGAGCAGAAATTTTCTCCAATTAAATATTGGGAAGACCGAAGCCATTGGTTTCGGTCCCCGCCACAAACTCCGTTCCCTAGCCACTGACTCCATCCCTCTCCCTAACATCTGTCTAAGGCTGAACCACACTGTTCGCAACCTTGGTGTCGTATTTGACCCTGAAATGAGCTTCCGACCACATATCCGCACCATAACTAAGTCTTCCTATTTCCACCTCCGTAACATCACCCGTCTCCGCCCTTGCCTCAGCTCATCTGCTGCTGAAACCCTCATCCATGTCTTTGTTACCTCTAGACTTCACTATTCCAATGCACTCCTGGCTGGTCTCCCACATTCTACCCTTCATAAACTTGAGGTCATCCAAAACTCGGCTGCCCGTGTCCTAACTCGCACCAAGTCCCGTTCACTCATCACCCCTGTGCTCGCTGACCTACACTGGCTCCCCATTAAGCAACGCCTCGATTTCAAAATTCTCATCCTTGTTTTCAAATCCCTCCATGTCCTCGCCCCTCCCTATCTCTGTAATCTCCTTCAGCCCCACAACCCCCCGAGATATCTGCGCTCCTCTAATTCTGCCCTCTTGAGCATCTCTGATTATAATCGCTCAACCATTGGTGGCCGTGCCTTCTGTTGCCTAGGCCCTAAGCTCTGGAATTCCCGCCTAAACCTGTCCGCCTCGCTACCTCTCTTTCCTCCATTAAGACGCTCCTTAAAACCTACCTCTTTGATCAAGCTTTTGGTCACCTGCCCTAATTTCTCCTTATGTAGCTCGGTGTCAAATTTTTTGTCTTTTAATACTCCTGTGAAGCGCCTTGGGACATTTTACTACGTTAAAGGTGCTATATAAATACAAGTTGTTGTTGTGTGGATTTTTTCTTATATCGTCTGTCACTTATGTGGTGTGAACGTTTTGTAGTACAGTGCTTAGAGATATAACAAGGTTCGATCACTGAAATGTTACCTTTAAATCTGATTTAGAAGTGTTTGATGCTGGCATATCAATTTTGTTACTTGATTATTCAATGACCACACAAAATAGGAAAATGATGTGAAAGTTTGCAGAAACTTTTTTATATATAAATGTATGATTTTCTTTGATATATAAACTTCTTCCATTAAATAAAAAAAGCAAAGGTGGCAACAATATCAACGTTTTATTAAAAAGCAGCACTTTCAGGAACCAACAACTAATTATCTTTCTTATTGATTTGCTTTCAAGATTGAAATTTTCATCGGTGCGCGCAGGCTAGTTGACAGATGGGCCGATATAGTAGGCTGCTGTGAACAGAGGCTGATTAGAGCAACAGGAATTATTCGAATTTTACAGGAAGCAACAAATACTTCAATGAGCTGAGTGGGTGGAACCGGCGACCATTTCCTGTGGCAACAGATAATTAAAAATATGATGATTTGATACAGGGCATAGAATTCAAAAGGTAAAACTGAATATTTTTGCTGTTTTTAATTAGATTTTGCTTAGGAGGTTATTATGATTATAGAATGTTTTTTGCTTCCTATTGGGTATTTTGTGCATGAAAGTAATCGTCTAGCTGCTTCATTTACAAAACTGCCCATTTGTCATACTGGTTTGGGCGGGAGTTGCAATCAAATTCATGTGTACATTGAATATGCTTCTTCACTGAATATTTTGCTGCATAGTTAGTATATAAAAAGACAAAAATAGCTTATGCTACTGAAATGTGTTAAATCAAGACAAACACAAAGCATACCACCTCTGCGTGGCTGGTTCTTAGGTTCCCTCACACTTCTAGTTAAGTATTTAAGTTTTGACCTGAGGTAAGATGAAAAATGTATGAATATGAAAGTCTTCTGTGATGGTGCAGTCATTTAATCACTAGTTTAGAACTTGTTTAATCTGTGAATGGAGCATCATGAGACTAAAGAATATAAAACAGGAGACTGGCATTTATTTTCCGTATAATGATTAGCATGTATATGCCATAGAATTGAAGTACCATTTAATTTACAACTTTCACTTGTGTATGGTGCTGTCTTCTTGCCAATTTTCTCTCCCTCCCTCTGTCTCCACTCCCCTTGTAGAGAGGTAAGATCGAAGCATTCCTTTTTATCAGTTTACTGTCAGTTTTATTTACTGCATAAAATATGTATTCTAATGCACCCCCAAATGTAACTAATCCTGAGATAATCCGAGGTCATGGGGGAAGACTGCGAATGCAGTCACAAAAGTAATGCTACTATGTTTGGCATGGATATATATCATTGGAAACTGCAGGGGAGCAACATATAATGTCAAAATCTACCTCCCCACTCTCCCCACTGTCCCAGTGAAGAAATTCTGGCCGGAATTTTGCTTACCTGGGCGGGTCCGCTGCGGGTGGTGGCGATGGCAGGTCGCGACCCCACTGCTGGCTCCATCCCGCTGCTATAAACAACTTTACGTTAATAGGGCCTATTAAGCCCGCCCTGCGGGTTACCTAGCCCAATTAAATGGTGTGGGTCTGGTGACGTCATCGATGACGTGTTTTCAGCTGAGATCTTTCAAGGAGCCATGGTCATATTGGATTTGAATGTCAATGTAACATAGTGCTTATGGAGGGAGTCAGAGCACGCAGGGAGGTCCTCTTCCTTTTCAATGGGCAGAAGAGACCTCCCCAGGACACCAAAACAGCCTGGTTGGAGATTGCAGAGGAGGTCACCAGCAGGGATATGGTCAGGAGGACCTGGGTGCAGTGCTGCAAACATTTCAATGATCTCAGTAGATCAGGAAAGGTGAGTACAAAGCCACACTCACCTTCATCCTGCTGTGCCTCTCATCACATCTCCATCACTCTGCCTTCCCAACCCTACTCCTGCACATCCTTACTCACACCAACTTACCTTGTATGACCACCCATCCCTCTCTCTCTATCTACATTATCACATCCCCATCTCACTAGCCGCCCCTCACACTCACCCTCATTCTAGTGCAATCATACCAACTAACAACACACAAAGAGGCCACTTGGCTTTGGCACCCAATTCCATCATAGTCACCCTCTAAAGACATAACCCATCCATTCCTTACACTCATTCCTGCACTCTCACAATCTTCTCTTCTTTCCCTCTTTGCAGGAAAAGAGAGCCCAAAATAAGAGGGAGAGGGAGAGAACCAGCGGTGGCCCTCCATTATTTGCAAACCTTACAACAGCAGCGGAGGCTGCTTTAGAAATATCTGGAGTCGCCGAGCAGCTGGAGGTGGGAGATGGAGAGAGGGGGACATCTCAGCAACCTGGTGACAGAATTACATATCATACAGCTACATGGCATATATCAGTCACTCATATGGACACTGATGTCAGCAGCCACTGAATGGTCATCATGTGCATAATGATATCTGTACCCATTCTTCATATGGCATATCTAACTCATCTCTTTACTCTCCCAGAGGTCCATCAAGAGCCCCCCCCCCGCCGCCTCCCACCGCCACTACTGTCCAGGAGCAAGAGGAAGATGACTCCTCAGAGGAGCCTCCAGCCTCTGAGGGTGCAGCATCACCAGACATAAGCGCGCCCAGCACCAGCGCAGATACACCCACCTGGGTGGGTGCCACGCGAGATCGAGTAGCGTTGTCACGTGGTGTCTCACAACTCACAAGTGAGCAAGAGCAGATGGTGGAGACAGGGACAGCAGTGGAGAGTCCTCGCTGGAGGGCGCAGGACGCTCCCAGCTCTGCTCAGCTGCATGCAGACGCTGAGCCTCGGGGGCCATCCAGAAAGAGGGCGATCCTGGTCGTGCAGGAAGTACAGGAGGCTCTGACAGGTTTTGCGAGCCCAATGTCTGCAAATGTTCAAAGAATGGAGGAGTCCATCTCCAACATGAGCACCTCCGTGTCACAGGCGATGGCGACTGTAGGCTCCTCCATGGATAGGGTGGCCACCTGCATGGAGCAGCTAATGCGCCACTCACAGGAGCACATGGTCTCTATATGGAGGATGGATGGCTATCTATGGAGAATAGATGGCAGAGGCTCATAGACCTCCTCTCTAGGAGGGATGTCAGCGTAGATGTGGGTCCTCATGGCCCCACTGATGTGCAGCAAGGTGCTCTCCAGCTCCTTGGCAGTAGGGAACTGAGCAGGCTGCCTCTACCTCTGCTGAAGCCACAGGCCTAGCACCTCATAGAAGCACGCAGAAGAGAAAGATGGCATGCAAGTAGATTCACAAGGGTAGCCACTTGGGTGTTTTATCCAATGCTTATGTAAAGTTTCCGTTAATGTGCTGTCAAACATAAAAATCTTTATTTTCAACACTTTCTGGTCTTGGACAGATTTGTGTGACCTTTGTAAGTGGCTTAGTGAGTTGCAGTGAATGGTGAGACATAACAGTATCTCCAGTGATGGTGGTGAGTGTGAAAGGAATGGCTTGGTCATTGCAGGGATGTCTTATGATGTTGCTGTGGGGTGGTGCCAACCTGGCACATCATGTGGCAGCCATATGGGTGTACAGCGTCAAGTGAAGTAAATCTGGCCATGATGAGGCCATCCCAGGCCTCCCAGGCAGCAATATGGTCGGGTGCTGATGCCCTGTGTCCTGTGCAGCATCAGGTGATTGCGGAGAAGGTTGGTGGTGTTGTTGGTGCTGCTAGTGTGCCTGGTGCTGCTGGTGTTGGGGCTCATCGTGGTCAGATTCTGAGGACCAAGGTGAGACAGTATAAATGGCATCCATGCTGATGGAATAGATGGCAGGTCAAGTAGAGATGACAGAAGCAATCTGTCACTGGTGAGAGAGGTTCTTCCAATGAGGTGAGACTGGATGGCGACTTTGCTGGAAAGACTGCAGCCTACAGAATCTGTGCTGGGAATGCAGTGAGAAACAGCTTCTGTTGAGGAAAGTGATCATCTGTCAAGTGGGAGCTTTTAAAGTACATTTCATGCTGTCAAGTAATCAGCTGGAGCAATGGCCACTGAACTCCTGCCTCAGGTTGACAGACGTAGTTCCCGAGCAGCATGTTTCCCGTGGCCATCCAGCTAAATTTAAAAGGTAAGGTTAAAACCACTCTTAAGGGTCTGACAACAAGCTGCTAATACTTTAAATTTGGTCGCCTGCCTCTGCCAGTTGGGTCGCATATGCACTGACAGATGCGCCTGGGGAAAGGCGCATGGGAGCGGGATGACAGCGGGTTCTCAACCTGCTCCCAAAAATAACAACTTTCCCTCAGGTTCCTGTATTCTAAACACAAGAAATTAAAGGGTAAATTTAGTGAGGCTACACTCCTGACAGGAGCAATGATTGGAGAATCAGACACAGATTGTGGCACATCCAATTTTTCATCATGAGGTTCAGTGCTGGAAGCATCGTCATACTAAGTTTACTCTTAATTGTCTACCTTAATAGCATCTTGGCCATTACCTTCAGGTTAAAAATGTACAATGACTCCCAACATGTAAACCAATGTAACACTCTAGAAAAATAAAACAAAAAAAACATTGAGGCCGAGAAATTGCAGTATGCTGGAAACCTGCCGGTAACAGTGCCGGCAAGGCAGTGGCTGTCCGCAGAGAGAGCGCAGACAGCACCGCTATTTTGGTGTTGCCTGCTAATTAACATCAGTGGTGCGGAGAATTTGTGGTGTAACATGCTCTTTCCAGCGCTAAGCTCAGCAGGAGGTCATGTCTGTCTTCCACTTCATTTAAGGAGAGCAGGGAAGAAACGAGTGAACCTTTAGGCCACATACAGATCAGTTGCCGTATTTGTTACAACAATTTACCTGCCACCAATCAATATTACAGGCAAATTGTTTATGCATTTATGGGGAATCTGTCGACTGCGTCAGGGAAGTTTGTGGTTTGATCGGACTTCGGGTTTTATGGGATCGGAGGAGAAGGGGGAGGGTATGGGTGTACAACAGGGCAAATTAATTATTAGAATTCAGTACCTCTCATTGTGTTGAAGAAGATATGCAGCATTCAGTGTTGTTGAAAGGGATCACAGTTTGTTTTGCCATTGAGCCAAGGTGGCCCATTTAATGCTTTCAAGGACTCTCCCCTATCACTTTAAGCACATCTCATTCAAAAGGAATAGAGACTGAGCCAAGCTCTTTATTTTAAATGCTTGTTTACATTTTCATGTAGCAGGAAGAAAAAGATATAGGACAGGAACGATCAAATCCAGCGCTTTGTAGTTTTTGAAACCATTACACTGTAGTCATAATTTCATTGATAAGCTGAGGTCACTTTAGTCACTGGCTTAGGAGGGTCTGACAACTGAGGGCTTTTTACTACTCCATGGTGAGGAGAAAGTGCTCATAATGGATAACTTCAACAATTTCAATTCACACTTCAGATATCAGATCGAAACACTGAATATCCATCAGTGATTCCTAATCCAAACCTCAAGCTTACTCTTATCGTCACTCAGAAGTAATCACTTGCAATATTCTGCATCTTCCCATTTGTTACACATTCAGTATTACAATCTCAGACAGGACAGTTTCAAATAAGCAAACCACCAAAATGTTTTTTTAATTTTACCTACAAATCCCAAAGGTTAGCTTTCAAGACATCTGGGGACTTGTGCCAAAATTGGGAGAGCTGTCCCACAGACTAGTCAAGCAACATAGTCATACTCACAGAATCATACGTTTCAGCCAATGTCCCAAACTCCTCCATCACCATCCCTGGGTATGTCCTGTCCCACCGGCAGGACAGACCTACCAGGGGTGGTGGCACAGTGGTATACAGTCGGGAAGGAGTGGCCCTGGGAGCCCTCAACATTGACTCCGGACCCCATGAAGTCTCATGGCTTCAAGTCAAGCATGGGCAAGGAAACCTCTTGCTGATTACCACTTGCCACCCTCCCTCAGCTGATGAATCAGTACTCCTCCATGTTGAACACCATTTGGAAGAAGCACTGAGAGTAGCAAGGGCACAGAGTGTACTCTGGGTGGGGGACTTCAATGTCCATCACCAAGAGTGGCTCGGTAGCACCACTACTGACCGAGCTGGCCGAGTCCTGAAGGACATAACTGCCAGTCTGGGCTTGCGACAGGTGGTGAGAGAACCAACATGAGGGAAAAACCTACTTGACATCGTCCTCACCAATCTACCTGTCACAGATGCATCTGTCCATGGTAGTATTGGTAGCAGTGACCACCGCACAGTCATTGTGGAGACGAAGTCCCATCTTCACACTGAGGACACCCTCCATCGTGTTGTGTGGCACTACCACCGTGCTAAATGGGATAGATTCAGAACAGATCTAGCAGCTCAAAACTGGGCATCCATGAGGCGCTATGGGCCATCAGCAGCAGCAGAATTGTATTCCACTACAATCTGTAACCTCATGGCCTGGCATATCCCTCACTCTACCATTACCTATCAAGCCAGGGGACCAACCCTGTTTCAATAAGGAGTGTAGAAGAGCATGCCAGGAGCAGCACCAGGCGTACCTAAAAATGAGGTGCCAACCTGGGGAAGCTGCAACACAGGACTACATGCATGCTAAAAAGCGGAAGAAGCATGCTATAGACAGGGCTCAGCGATCCCACAATCAACGGATCAGATCAAAGCTCTGCAGTCCTGCCACATCCAGTCGTGAATGGTGGTGGACCATTAAACAACTAATGGGGGAGGAGGCTCCATGAATATCCCCATCCTCAATGATGGTGGAGCCCAGCATGTGAGTGCAAAAGTCAAGGCTGAAGTGTTTGCAACCATCTTCAGACAGAAGTGATGATCCATATCGGCCTCCTCCAGAGGTCCCCACCATCACAGAAGCCAGTCTTCAGCCAATTCGATTCACTCCACGTGATATCAAGAAACGACTGAGCGCACTGGATACAGCAAAGGCTATGGGCCCCAAACAAAATCGGCTATCGTGCCGAAGACTTGTGCTCCAGAACTAGCCGTGCCTCTAGCCAAGCTGTTCCAGTACAGCTACAACACTGGCTTCTACCGGACAATGTGGAAAACTGCCCAGGTATGTCCTGTCCACAAAATGCAGGACAAATCAAACCCGGCCAATTACCGCCCCATCAGTCTACTCTCAATCATCAGCAAAGTGATGGAAGGTGTCGTCGACAGTGCTATCAAGCGGCACTTACTCACCAAAAACCTGCTCACTGCTGCCCAGTTTGGTTTCCGCCAAGATTACTTGGCTCCCGACCTCATTACAGCCTTGGTCCAAACATGGACAAATGAGCTGAATTCCAGGGGTGAGGTGATAGTGACTGCCCTTGACATCAAGGCAGCATTTGACCGAGTATGGCATCAAGGAGTCCTAGTAAAACTGAAGTCAATGGGAATCGGGGGGGAAAACGTTCCACTGGCTGGAGTCATACCTAGCACAAAGGAAGATGGTTGTGGTGGTTGAAGGTCAATCATCTCAGCCCCAGGACATCGCTGCAGGAGTTCCTCAGGGCAGTGTCCTAGGCCCAAGCATCTTCAGCTGCTTCATCAATGACCTTCCCTCCAACATAATGTCAGAAATGGGGATGTTTGCTGATGACTGTACAGTGTTCAGTGCCATTCACAACTCCTCAGATAATGAAGCAGTCCATGCCCGCATGCAACAAGACCTGGACGACGTTCAGGCTTGGGCTGATAAGTGGCAGGTAACATTCGCGCCACAGAAGTGCCAGGCAATGACTATCTCCAACAAACGAGAGTCTAACCACCTCCCCTTGACATTCAACAGCATTTCCATCACCGAATCCCCCACCATCAACATCCTGGGGGTCACCATTGACCAGAAACTTAACTGGACCAGCCACATAAATACTGTGGCAACAAAAGCAGGTCAGAGGCTAGGTATTCTGCGGTGAGTGTCTCACCTCCTGACTCCCCAAAGCCTTTCCACCATCTACAAGGCACAAGTAAGGAATGTGATGGAATACTCTCCACTTGCCTGGATGAGTGCAGCTCCAACAACACTCAAGAAGCTCGACACCATCCAGGACAAAGCAGCCCGCTTGATTGGCACCCCATCCACCACCTTAAACATTCACTCCCTCCACCACCGGCGTACCGTGGGTGCAGTGTGTACCATCTACAAGATGCACTGCAGCAACTCACCAAGGCTTCCTTGGCAGCACCTCCCAAACCCGCGACCTCTTCCACCTAGAAGGACAAGGGCAGCAGGTGCATGGGAACACCACCACCTCCAAGTTCCCCTCCAAGTCACACACCATCCTGACTTAGAAGTATATCGCCGATCGTTCATAGTCGCTGGGTCAAAATCCTGGAACTCCCTCCCAGAACAGCACTGTGGGACTACCATCACCACATGGACTGCAGTGGTTCAAGAAGGCGGCTCACCACCACCTTCTCAAGGGCAATTAGGGATGGGCAATAAATGCCGGCCTTGCCAGCGACGCTCACATCCCATAAACAAATAAAAAAATGACCTAGGCTTACAATTAATAGAAACACTGCTACGTGGAGATAATATTTCTGTCTGTCTCACATTTGTCAGTTGAAGCGTTTTGGTGGCTGTTTACGCTACTGAAGCAGTTTTAGTGGCTGCACACACAGGCATGCTTTGAAGAGGGTGGCAAGAGGAGCGGCGATATCCAAAATGGACGAGTGACCGTCAACTCGGCACACCGATTGACGTCACGCTTCGACTAATTATAATACTTTCGGCGAGCGCAGGCAACGGCAGCACTACCCACTTGCTGAAAATGGCGGCCGCCGTGGGAGCTGCTGGCAGTGGTTGGTAGTGCGGCGGCGGCCTATTTTTTCCCCAAAATGGGCCTTAACGGCCAGCGGTAAGACTGCAAATTTCTCGGCCTGAATCTCTTAACACACTTATAGGGGGTCATTTTAGCGTTTATCATCACGACAACAGGTGATAGCCAATCGGGAGCCTTTTTTACACCTTGCCCAATTTTCTTTTCCATAGAAAACAAAATCGGGCAAGGTGTGAAATGCACTACCGATTCACTATCATCCGATTTTTGCCTGGTGATAAAAGTTAAAATGATCCCGATAAGCTCTAAAATTGTGAGACTCTGCTCCCAGCATGGAGTCTCACTGGATCAGGTGTGGGGCTTATTGTGCCTAATTCGTGACACTCCCAATTTTCTGTCTATTGGTTTTAATGGTCAGAATATTGGCAGTACCACGAATTAGCCGCTCAAACCTTTGAGCTGATTCTCCGATCAGCATTTTGTTGAGCGAGACTGTACACCAGGAGCCGAGTCGCCCAATTTTAAGGCTATAAACTACATTAGCAGTTTTTGCTGATATAAATGGATTGCACCTTTAAGGCAGTAAAGTTTCTGGGCAGAACAATCCTGGTTAGATTAATACTTCTTTTGGTTTGTGCTGACTTGCGAATCTGACTTTGTCCTCACCAAAGTCTATTAAAAAAAATCTATTCTAATTCTCACCTGTATTCTATTTTTTTTAACCACTTCTCAAATAATGATTATGGCAACAAGAATGGTTACAGCTCCAGGACATTATATATTACTTTTTATTTCTTGCAAGCAAACATTAGTCAACCTGTCAGACAGTTAGTCTTTTAAAAAGGGGAGAAAAGAATCCGTCAGGGGTCTACAGAGGAAACACCTGAAGTCAGGAGGGACTTCAATGCACAAGACATATGAGATCCATGAAAACTAGCACCTTTACTACCTGTCAAATGAAAACCAACACAACCAGGCCACTGCTATAAATAGAAGTATGTTAACCCCATGGGATGAATCAACTAGTTTTATCTAACTCCTTTGTCCAATTGCAGCAGGACTAACCTGTGTCTGTGTGTTGTAATGGAAGCACAGCTTCAAACTCCCCCTTTATATCATAAATTCTTCAGCTCAGAGTAGATTCAGGAGAAAGTTTCATTCTACTAGTCTCCATATTTGCCAGACCACTTTCTGCAATTTCCATCTCCTACAACATGATCACACCACCAAGCACTTCCCTTTCCCTTCCTCTTTGCTTTCTGGTGGGATTACTCACTCTGGGACAGAATTGTTCACTCTTCCACCACCCCAATTTCCAGCTGGAACTTTTCCCTGTAATCGCAGGAACTGAAAGACCTGCCCAATCACCTCCTCCAACACCACTGTACAGAGTCCCAAACACTTCTTCGTGTGAGACAATCATTTACATCGACTTTTTCCAATCTAGGATGTTGCATTTGCTGCTCACAGTGACTACTTTGCTGGACCTCCAGGTCTCATAGGGAATCTTAGGCCTCTTCTGCTGCAATCGTGCCCTCCCCTCTCGATCATAGGGATCCCCGGAAGCTGATTCTTCTCTTGGTGTGTGGCCTCTGAGCTGTGCGAATTTGCGGTGCTTTGTGCTGACTTTCTACCCCTAATGGGTAGCAAGTCGACTGGCGGCTTTTAATTGAGGCCCAGGAGTTAAAATAACCCGGGCCTCACTTTATCCTGAGCGGGTGAGTTTTGAACTGGAATCAATTCACACCCACCAAAAACCGCCCCCACTGCCCCACCTCTCCAGTTAATATTGGGGCATCTGCCTCAATACTTGTGGTAAAGCATTCCCTGTTCTACTATCCCTTCTAACTTCCTCCATCACTCTTCTAGTAATAACCCTGAGTTTGCACCCTCTTGTTACTGATTCGCCAACTACTGGAAGTAGCCTTTTGCTGCTTAAAACCTTCCAGAATTTTAAAAGCCTCAATTAGATGGCCACTTCACACTTGAAGGATAGCTACTGCAGGCGCATATGGAATTTTACCCCAGCATGAGTCAGTCTTCAGGAGGGAAAAAAGTAGTTGGTGCCTGGTAGAAATATTAAACCTGCATCAGTACCACTTCTGCACGTACTGGTACTAAATCTGAATCTACACCAGCAGTACTGACAGTCACAGGTGCAGATTAGCCCGCGCTGACATTGCTTTTTACATGGTTCATTTACTCTGCTCCCGAGTCTTCATGCTGTCAGCTTCTAGTGCCACGGTACTTTCTAGTTCCACAATATCATTTCCAGTGCTTGTTATTTAGTATCAGACCCAGACCTTTACCGGCAGCAGGTTCCAGATTAAAAACTCCCAATGGAAGACAATTAGGCCTCCTTGAAAATGAGGTCTCTTGAAAACAAGAAAAAAGGGGAATATTTTTCAAGTTTCTTTTTTTAAATAAAAGAAAAATGAGGTTGATTTAGTCAGGTATTTTGTGCAGAATCAGTGCATGTGATTAAGAACTCAGAAATCCATACGCTAAACTTAACCTAATGAATAACTTGTTTTCTCTTTGTGGGTTAATTTGCTCTTATTGCCCTGCGAGTCTGTTAAATGCATGTTAATTTTTACTTGCTCTATTTTTAGCATACTGCCAGGCCTGTGCAACTTTATTCAGTCCAAGTTCAGATGCATTACAACTAACAGATAACGGAGAAGCCAATTGGAACGTATCTGCAAAATGCTGCTGAGCCCGTCCTTAAGCTACTAAATATGCATTTAATGGGCACAAACCTATCATCATTGCCTAATGCTGCTGTGTCGTGCACACCTTTAGTGATTTTTGGTCTCGCTGGCTCAGGTGCGAAACTCAATTTATGCAGAAGACCCTACACGATCTCATGGCCATCATGGCAACCATCCTGCTTTTCACTTATCAAAAATGGAAACCTTTGTTGAAATAATTATTTGTAAGAGTGCTCCTTCTATTCCTTTTTATACGGTTTCTCAGCAGCAATAAAACATATTGTAGGATCGTAGAAGTTTATATGTACCAACTTTTGAAACGGGTCAGTATTTTTTTAATTGTGAAGGTGGGATCAGATAACAGGCCTCAACAACAGGACAGTGTGTTAGGAGTGAAAAATGTTACTGCATCCACCATAGAAAATACAATGAAATGTTTAAAAGGAAAAAGAAAACTGCACCTTCCCGAAATCTCATTCAGCATCTAAAAAGAAAAAACATGGGTTATTGTTTTGAATAGAGATTTTTTTTTGTTGGTTCAATAAGTGTCCCTACCCAAAATAGCGACCTATTTTTTCAGATGCTGGCAGACCTGCTGTGCATATCTCACATTTTCTGCTTTTGACTGGACTGGGGCATGCTGAGGGGACCAAGGTCCTAAAACAACAATTCACTGACAATACAGTTGCACCTTCTGTTGAAGAAGATCTGTGCAAAGATTGCCAGCAGTGAAACAGATCTGATTAAAAGAGCGCTTGACGGTTTTACTTCTAATCCAGTATCCAGTAAAGTGCATAGGCTCGAACTGAAAAGGGTTGAAAGACGGCGACGGGTTGTCCAGCACCACCATGTCGTTCACCTGTACCTTCATCATGGCTCCTACGGGGTAATTTTGTAGGTTTTTATCCCTCAGGCCCACCCGCACTGATTTAAAACAGAGACCGAGGCCCCGGGCTGGCTTGGCAGAGTGTGATGGCCCCCAAGTCTTTGGTTTCCCGCAAAAGCTCTGGCCCATCTTCCTCCTCCACCTGTCGCTCTTGATTGGTTCGATGAGCGCCCACAGGCAGCGCGCACCTCTACCGCCACCGAAGGCCCAGGGAGCCCAGGCCCGGCCGCCGACTTCCCCGCAGGGTGCCACCTGCAGGTGGCAGCAGTGGGGCAGGTCCACCCAAAGCCACCTGCTAAAACCAGTCGATCCCCTGTGGCGTGGATCCCTTGAAATCTTCTCACAGACCCCTAGGGGGCCATGGACCCCCGGTTGAGAACCCATGATCTAGAGGTCAAAGTGGAGTTGATGGGCACATATGCAAGTTTAATTGGCCTTGACGACACAAGATAGCTTCAGTGAATCAGAACAAGATAGTGGCTTTACAAAACTTTATAAAAAAGTAAATAAAACTTGAAAAAAAAATCACTGTTGAACTAAAATAGCACACAGGGCAGATTGTGCAGTAAGAAAACAGAACAGAGCGTGCCAATAAGCAATAATTTGAAGTTTATTTAATCTTGGAGATAATTAGAAATTTGCTCTTGTGAAAGGAGAAAGAGAACCAAGGAAAGAGGGATAATTTGAATTTTATTGCTGGGCATAAAATGGGTGATAGCGAATCGGCAACCCAACAGCAGAAATTGGGCAAGGTGTAAAACGAGAGGCCGATTTGTTATCACCCAGTTTTTACTGGTGATAAAGTTAAAATTACCCCACAGATTCAGGGAGACGAGGCCTAACGTATGATCTTCTGAATAGAGGAGAGGGCCAACAGCACTCTATTGGTGCATTGAATACGACAGTGTTCACAAGTGATCTTTCCAGAGGGAATGGCAGAAGTTACCATTTGTATGTGGCAGTGGAATAAATAAGGAGCAGCAAAGTTGTTTTTCCCTCATAGAAAACTCCACCAATTTAATCCTTACCTGTCTGATGCCTGAGTGTGTGTGTGAGTGGGGGTGGGGGGGGGGGGGTGAGTGTGTGAGAGTGAGTCAGTGTGTGTGTGTGTGAGTGTGTGAGTGAATGTGTGAGTGTGTGTGTGAGAGAGTGTGTGTGAGTGTGTGTGAGTGAGTGAATGTGTGAGTGTGTGTGTGAGAGTGTGCATGTGAGTGTGTGTGTGTGAGTGTGTATTAGTGTGTGTGAGAGTGTGTGAGTGTGTCTGTGAGTGTGCGTGAGTGTGTGTGTGTGAGAAAGAGTGTGTGTGTGTGTGAGAGAGAGTGTGAGTGTGTGAGAGTGAGTGTGTGTGTGTGTGTGTGTGTGTGTGAGAGTATGTATGAGAGTGTGTGTGAGAAAGAGTGTGTGTGTGTGTGTGAGAGTATGTATGAGAGTGTGTGTGAGAAAGAGTGTGTGTGTGTGAGAGTGTGAGTGTGTGAGAGTATGTATGAGAGTGTGTGTGTGTGTGAGAGAGAGTGAGTGTGAGAGTGTGTGTGTGAGTGTGTGTGTGAGTGTGTGTGAGAGTGTGTGTGTGTGCGAGAGTGTGTGAGTGTGTGCGTGTGTATGTGAGAGTGTGTGTGTGAGTGTGTGTGAGAGTGTGTGTGTGTGCGAGAGTGTGTGAGTGTGTGCGTGTGTATGTGAGAGTGTGTGTGTGAGTGTGTGTGTGAGTGTGTTTAGATTTGAAGCTCACATGTAACAATAATCATGCAGGAAAGTTGAATGCAAATAAATCACAAACGTAGGACTAAGGGATAATGTGTAGGGTGGATCTTCACGAGTCAACTTTGTCGTGGTTCCAATTCCAGGTCCACACATAAAGCAGAAAATATACTGACAGCCTAGTCGTTAAGATTGCAAACTGTACCTTATCTTAATTCAAATATAATTGTATGGAGGTGGACTGGAAGAAGCAGGATTCTTGGCTCTCCTGAGAATTGTGTACCTAATTCTAACCTGGAAGTTTAACTGTTTGTTGGTGATCAACATCAAAATATTAATATGTTAAAAACTCCAGAAAGGCAGAAAGCATTTGCATTTTAACAAATGCTTCTTTCTGGATTAAATTCAGACTTTTGACACTGAACTGGCCTCTCTACATACATTTTATTTATAGAGTCTCCTTTGGTATTAAAGAAACATTTCTGCTTTTTTCTCATCTTTCAATTCATGTTGTACCTGCACAAATGAGTTTCTGTACATATTTAATACAAAATATTATAAGAGTTGCAGAAATGGCCAAAACTATTGACTGTTTTCAAAATAAACAAAAAATCCTGAAAATGCATTAGATTTCATGAAGTGTAAATGTATTCTTCTCAAAGGGTTAAATAGAAGAGTTTCATGGAATGATGAAAGAAATTGGAAAACATTTTCGCATATGAGTCTCATAAATAAGAAAATCTGATTTGTGTATTGATTTTAGAATCAGTATCTAATGCTGACATGATTAATTAACAGACCATTTCCAGACAGCTTCCTACCTTGAACACAGAATTTCAGCTCTTTGGCATCTATAACTGTCGTCCGTTTATCTGGCACCTTTTTACTGGTTCGATGATAACTGCGTCTTTTTTTGCTCTCTCCCCAAAGGTTTGATCCACCATGTATGCTTGGTATATTCAAAATAGCTATGCCTTCCAAGGGCATATTGCTTAAATCTAGCAGAATTCCATCGCACTGGAAAGAGGAATTACAATAAGAAAAAACAGTTACTATATTTGAATTAAGATAGCTAAAATTTGTCATTTTAACCACAAGAATGTCCGTATAGGCCCGATTTAACTCCCAGTCAGTAATCCTGTGGCGGGGGCCAAGGAGGGTGGTAAACCATCCGCCCTCCACTGCGTGAGATGTTAACTCCTGGGCCTCATCTGCTTAGGCCCTGTTAGTCTCTCGCCGGAACAGGTTTAGAAACATAGAAACATAGAAAAATAGGAGCAGGAGTAGGCCATTTGGCCTTTCGAGCCTGCTCCGCCATTCAATATGATCATGGCTGATACTCTATCTCAATACCATATTCTCGCTCTCTCCCCATACCCCTTGATGCCTTTTGTGTCTAGAAATCTATCTCCTTCTTAAATATATTCAGTGACTTGTTAGTTACGTATAGTTTTCCTAATGATTATTGATACAAATCTATATTACACATGTGTTTGCATGTGAGCTTCAGTCCTAATTAAATAATTTATTGGTACATGGCAGTTGTTGGTAATAGCAGGTCAGTGCACCACTGCACTTCAACATGGGATGATTAGACACAGGTTGATACTCACAGTGGGGACATTGGTCTTGGGTGGTGTGCAAAATTGACAATAGCGAATCGACAGCCCATTGACTTCAATGGAAATCGAGCATAGTGCAAACCGGGCTGCCGATTCGCTATCGCCTGTTTTGCACTACTGTCCAAGACCAATTTCATGCCCACAATTCCTAAAGTGGCAAATTATAAATCTCAATTAGGTCATCGGGAGAGATATCAAGGTGAAGACTTACTCTGTGTGCAACTGTAGCAAAATTGTTAACTCATTCATAAAGAACATGTTCACAATTTTACTACAGCTAGTACCCCTCCCCAGTAGATCCCTGGCACTATATTATAATCTTAACGCTTTGTAAAGATAAATATACCACTTACAGACAGTCATCACAATGATTTTGCTCTGTATTTAGAATTATGAGGCAGGGAAACACGAGACTTAACATTCTAAAGACAAGAGACATCAAAAATGCCAAGATTCTGTTTACAGTTATTTGTTTTTCGATTTAGAAAAGGAGACAGTGGGGGTAACGTTCCGCGAGGGCGGGACTTCTCCTGCTTGTATCCTGTAGCGTTGATGGAAGAGCTGTGGAAATCATTGAAAAATGGCATAAACGGCACTTACACTGCTTCACCAGAGTTTCTGTGGCTCTTCCACTGAAGCTATATGGTGGATTGGTGGGCATAAACCTATGGAAATTGACCCATAAGTGACCTTTTTTGTATGTTTTGATTTGGAATATATATTCAAATTCTACAAAATTGCTCTTCCCTATTCAAAATATCTGGTCTATATTCCTATGGACTGCTGGTTCAGTTCCATCTATTGATTAGACTTTGTGAGCCTAACCGTTGGTTGGTAAGCTGTCAGGGCCCGAAATTCTGATGGACCTGATGTTCTGATGAAGTGTGGTGCAACGGACCATAAGCCCGCCAATATTGGACGACCCAGACGCCATCTGAAATTGCGAGGGCAGGGTCGTTTATATCTTTGTAGGCAACGACCGCAATTTGCAGTGATTCGGTTCAGAGAAAGGTTGACTCCAAAACCACTCCACTAGGTGACGCCAAGGCCCTTCCCGGGTTGAAGCTTAAAATAAGTAAAGAAATCTTCAACTCCAAAGGGAGCCTTTAGGTGTACATTTTAAGGTAATCAATTCCCTTTACCTTTGCATGTGCAACGTCTGGGGCCTTTCCTGGGCCCTGCATGGAACTCATGTCAGCTCTTTGGTGACAAGTGTTCATTTAAGACCTTATAAGGGCATTCTGGGCTTGATGCTGAAGACTCATTCATTTCATCCCTCACCCCCTCCACACTGGAATTTAAAACAGCACTTAGAAGGGGATGGTTTCCTTCCAGAGCTGGCTTTGGCCCGAAATTCCTGCCCCCCGCTCAGGCAACCCGTCAGAGTTGTGCCAATCAGAATTCTGGGCTCCAGATCTCTTGAAGTATGATGCATTGTAATTGATCCTGAATTAATTAATTCATTTCTGAACCTCTATAACTGTAATTAAAGTTAACATGCTGTGTTTAATCTTTAAGTGAAGGGTAATCCTGCTAAATAGAAGATCCACAGGGGTTCTTAAATTTGCTTTGCTTTACAGCTGAGGAGCTGAGGCCAGCTGTAGCTGAGAAGGACAGGTGCAGCAAGTAGCATTTCATGATCAACAATACCACACTCAATAGGGTGACACTGACAGAATGATAAAGACTAAGAAAAAACGATTAGATTTTTGTGATGCTCAGTTGGCAAAAGGTAGGTTTGAAATTTCTAGTCGGGAAGAGTCAACCTTTCTCTGAACTGAATCACTGTAAAATTCAATTGCTGCCTACAAAGATGAAACTTGCACTTTCAAGAATATGTATATATTCACAATGCTCCTTAAGTAGAGGGAGGCACCTTGAGGGAATTTGACCAGAAATTGACATATTGAACTAAATTTTTTGTCTTCACCACATGGGCAGTAATCTGGCAGAGCAGATCGCCCGTCTGCTTTAGAAGCCACCTAATTTTCATTTTGATTTTAATGGAATGAAAATCCATTGTGTTCTATAACCGGCGTGTGATCCACTCCGCAAGATTGCTGCCCATTTAGTGAAGATGAAAAGTTACCCCATTATTTTCACCCTGCATGACTAGTAAGGCTGCATTTAGAGTTTTGTGTACATTTTTGAATGTCCTGCCTTAAATAGGACATTGAAGCATTAGGAATCAAACATTTATAAAGGGCATTGTTTGTAACTTAGTCTGGAGAAGCAGATAGAATTTATTTATTTTTATAATTGATGAAAAGAAAATGAGAGTGGAGGTATGATTCAGTTGTCTAAATGCTCAGAGGCATAGATAATGTTGATGTTACCATTAATGCTCTTCTCCACCATTGTCCAGCTGGGTGGGACTGCACTCGCCTGGTTCCATTCTTATCTATCTAATCATATCCAGAGAATCACCTGCAATGGCTTCTCTTCCCGCTCCCGCATCGTTACCTCTGATGTCCCCTAAGGATCTAGCCTTAGCCCCCTCCTATTTCTCATCTACATGTTGCCCCTTGGCGACATCATCCGAAAACACAGCATCAGTTTCCACAGGTACGCTGACGACACCCAGCTCTACTTCACCACCACTTCTCTTGACCCCTCCACGGTCTCTAAATTGTCAGACTGCTTGTCCGATATCTAGTACTGGATGAGCAGAAATTTCCTCCAATTAATTATTGGGAAGACCGAAGCCATTGTCTTTGATCCCCGCCACAAACTCCTTTCCCTAGCCACCGACTCCATCCCTCTCCCTAGCATCTGTCTGAGGCTGAACCACACTGTTCACATATTTGACCCCGAAGTCAGCTTCCGACCACATATCCACGCTATAACTAAGACCGCCTATTTCCACCTCCATAATATCGCCCATCTCCTCCCCTGCCTCAGCTCATCTGCTGCTGAAACCCTCATCCAGGCCTTTGTTACCTCTAGACTTGACTATTCCAACGCACAACTGGCTGGCCTCCCACGTTCTACATTTCGTAAACTTGAGGTTATCCAAAACTCGGCTGCCCGTGTCCTAACTCGCACCAAGTCCCGTTCACCCTGTGCTTGCTGACCTACATTGGCTCCCAGTTAAGCAACACCTCGACTTTAAAATTATCATCCTTGTTTCAAATCCCTCCATGGCCTCGCCCCTCCCTCTGCAAAACTGCCCACCGCAGCCAAAACCTGAGGTCCAAGATTTCATCACCTTGAAGCTTACCTTCTTTAATGCTCTCACAGCTAACCTCTCCAACTCAACTGTCTACAAATTACAACTCATCCAAAATTTCACAGTCCGTGCCCTAGTTCTAAAGTCCCACCATCCCTGCCCCCTCCAAATACCATTGGCTGCCTGTGTCCCAGTAAATTAACTTCAGAATTCGCATCCTTACTTTCAACTCCTTTCAAGGTCCTACCCTACATTTGCAATCTCCTCCAGCCTTACATCCCCACATGCACCTTGTGCTCCTCTAACACAAAGCTACTCCCTGTGCCCTGCTTACACTCACCATCATTGGTAGCCATGCATTCAACAACTATGCTGCTGCCCTCTGGAACTCCCTGCCTAGTTCAGACAGCCTTGCCACCAGATTCTCTGCTTTCAAAGTCCACCTTCATAATCTTTCTTTACCACCTCTCTTCCCCAAACCCCTTCCATAATCCTAACCCTTTCCATTTCCTATTTTCCCTTTTTCCTTCTGCTCAACACCTAACTTTTCTCCTCATTTATGTAAAGCACTTCAGATATCTTCCCTGCATATGAGAAAGGCAGGGGGCGCCACTCGATATCCGGTCTGGAGCACTACCGGGGCGTTGCACGCTTGACTGACGTCACGATCTGCGGGCGCAGGAGATCGTGGCGGTAGTGTTTAGCGCCGCCACAAAATGTCTGGTCAATTTCGCGAGTGGCGCAAACATCGCTGCGCCCGGGCACTAGTTGCTTTGCGCCCCATTAGCACCCTCTTAGGGTGCTAACAGGAGGCGCAAAGCAACCGAATTTTTCCCCGAGAGTCTAATTGGCCTGTAATTTCCGATAGGAGGCTTCCTGCATGTGATGCCTCCTATCGGAAAAAAATCTACGAACTTATCTGAGGGCTCCCGAGGTCCGGACACTTCCACTCCTGGGCCTCTCCACAGTCGAAATGCGCAGGGCCCACGTATCCCAGTGGCGCATGCAGTTCGCAAGCGTCCCTGGGATCACTTGGGCCAGGCCAGCCAATGGGAGAAGGGAATCTCCCTTCATACTTTTGACAGGTAGACCTGTCAAATATATGAATGGAGACCACCCCAAAAACACACTAAAACATTCAATCATTTTTTTTTAAAACCATCACGTTTTTAAAATGACTAAAAATTACATTAAATTAAATATTTTAAACAAAAATTAAATTTTTTGAAAAAACTTATTAAAGTTTTTTACGGGGCTAAAAATAAACTTACCTTTATTAAAAGTATTTTTAAATTATAAATTAATGAAAGAATTTTTTTTTAAAACATTTTTTCAAATCTTATGCTGGTAATCTTACGCTTTTATCAGGCGTAAGATTTCTAAGGGTTTTTAGCGGGTGGAGGTTCTGCAGAAAGCGGAACTCTCTGCCCGCAGAGGCCCTTCTCCAGGGCAGGCGTCCGATCTGTCAAGAGCATTCTTGACAGATCGGAAATGCTGGTTTTCAGCGCATGCGCTTCGCATGCCTGAAACCGGCATTTCCGATGTCCCTACGGGTATGTACACAGCACGTACACACCCGTAGGCATCGGAAAATACAGGCCATTCAGTTTCAATGTATTTAGGACAATATACACAGGCAAAGGCAATGACTCATGGGAACACGATCACACCAACAGGGTCATTGTTTGCCCTTGCTTTGAGAGGTTCAAGAACAAAAGCTACAAGACTTTGTTGGCAAATACTCTGCCAGCCTCAAGCATGTGCAGGATTTATACAGTACTGGCACTGGGGCTAAGTGCCACAGCAATGCCAAATTGTAAGGGAATGCCTCCAAATCTATTTGATAGGAAAGTAAGAACAGAGGAAGTAATCTTATTGCTGACAACTTCCACTCTTGTGTAGTAAAGGGGAGTATAAAGGAGGCACAGATGTACTGCTCAGCTACTGAAGGAAGGGTTGTTGACACAGGTCACAGGAAGAAGGCAACAGGGGACAACATGCTGGAATCAAAATATATCATCAACGACAATTGTCACATGAGTGAAATCAGCAAAATTGACCAGATGGCAGGTAATCATTATCATGCATACAAAATATTGAAAATTTGGCAAAAAAGTCAAGTTTCCACCTGCTTTACTATTGCTGCAGGGGTCCATCATGGACGAGTGGCAGAAGGAAGCTGAAGCACTATGATTTCCAACTGTCTTTGGCAAAGTCCCTGATTGTATCATCCAGGGGTTACACCTACTTGACTTGTGGCAAGATACTTCTACCCTTTATCTTCAGAACAGAAACATCTGATGAAAACTAAATTATGTGGAAAGAAAATGTAATGGTGCAAACCTTGTGGAAAGATCCTGTGCACATTTTCCTCTCATTCCTTGTTTTAAGTATCTTTGTGTAAGTTTATATTATTGTGATTTCAGTTTTCAACAAATGTCGCAGTGGGTGCTGAGTGATAATTTGTAAACCTTAATCCTGTAAGGATTATTGGCGTGCAGTTCTAATCATAGCAGGGATCCTTTCTCTACTTGTCCCAACTGCCCTTTGCAAACTGGGCCCCATTGTGCTATTTTTGGACTAAAGGAGAATAATCAGCTGGTTTGAAGAAGTAGTTATTCTAGACATAAAAACAAAGACAAAAAGTGCACAGTTTACTAAAGAGCAATGCCAATTATAGTTCTGTCCAGATCAGCACAAGTAGCACCATGCTATCTTTTTTAATACTATAATTAATCTCTTTTTTGCTGGCAATACTAAGACTGTATAAATAATTGGGCTGCATTAAAAACAAAGCTAAACATTGGCTATGAAAAGATTTTATCCATTATATGCAAAATGGTGTTCTAAAATTATGTCAAATGTAAGTGATATTTGAGAGTGGAGCATTATGGTCAATATACTGGCACTGCAGTTGATGTTGGTGTCTGTGTGTGACACATTGCTATGGTGTATTAGTACATGGATTTCTGTTTGCAATTCTTTGCATCAATAAGACCACAGTCCCATTCACGTTGTGGAAGGAAATCACCAAACAGAAGACAAGCATGGTGGGACAGTGTCAATCTCCACTTGTATGCAGTAAAGAGGAACATACAGATACAGATGTTACAATAGTCATATATTTGCTTTCTTTAACAGATTGGGGTCAACAGATTAAAGTCAATGGAAATAAAAATCGGGAGAGATGTAAAACAGGCTGCTGACTTGCTATCACCCATTTTACACCATTGCATAAAGTCAAGATCAGAAGTAAGAAAGAACTTGCATTTTATAGCACGTTTCATGTCCTCAGATATTTGAAACACTTCAAAAGGCAATGAATTACTTTTGAAGGATAGTCACTATTATGTAAACTGGCTGGCTGCAGCTGGGAAATGGATTTCAAAAATGGTAATCAGGACCTGCTGTTAAATTCGGCAGGTCCTGAGGGAAACCCGTTCTTCTGGGTTTCCCGACTGCAAAACGGCCGCCCTGCACCCTCCCTGTAAATATCGGGGACATAAAGTACAAAAGCAAGTTAGTTATGCTAAACATTTATAAATCACTGGTTAGGCCTCAGCTGGAGTACTGGGCTGGATTTTTCCAACCTCGGCGGGTCCGGGGCGGGCGATGTCCGTGGCGTGTGGGGACCAGGCATCTGTGTCGATCCCGGCCTCCAATAAGATATTCTGTTGATGGGGCCAATTAATAGGAAGCGGGTCTGATGACGTCATTTGATGACGCGTCATCAGCCGGTTTCCTTAAAGGGACCATGTCCACAATCATTTTTGACAGTTGTGCTGTCAGTGTTCTGCAGCATTGAGGTGCTGCAAACACTGACAAGCACTGCACAAAGGTGCACGGCTGCACCCAGGCTCTCCCATTGCTCCCTCCATCTGCTTATGGAGGGAGTCACAGCACGCAGAGAGGTTCTCTTCCCTTCCAATGGGCAAAAGACACCTCCCCAGGAGACCAACACAGCCTGGTTGCACATTACACAGGAGGGCACCAGCAGGGATGTCGTCAGGAGGACCTGGCTGCAGTGGTGCAAACCTTTCAATGATCACAGTAGATCACAAAATGTTACTGCAAAGCCACACTCAACCTCATCCTGCTGTGCCACTCATCACATCCACATCACTCTGCCTTCCCTACCCTGCTCCTGCACATCCGTACTCCCACCAACTTGCCTTACACCTCTACTCTATCTACATTATCACTTCCCCATCTCACTAGCCACCACTCACACTCACCCTCACCCTTGTCCAATCATTCAAACTAACAACACACAAGGGTAGGCACTTGTGTGCTTTAGCCAATGTTTGTGTAAAGTGTCTGTTAATGTGGTGTCAAGCATTGAAATCTTTATTTTCAACACCTCGCCTTCTTGGACAGATTTGTGTGTGCCTTTGCAAGTGTCTTAGTGAGTTCCAGTGAATGGTGAGACATAACTTCCCCCCTCCCCAATGGTGCTGAGTGTGAAAGGAATGGCTTGGACACTGTAGGCATGCTTTATGGTGCTTTATGGTGGTGCCAACCTGGTGCATCATGTGGCAACCAGGGTGTACAGCTAATTTGGACATAGTGAGGCCATCACTGGCATCCCGGGCAGCAATGTGCATGGTTGATGATGCCCTGTGTCCAGTGCAGCATCAGTTGATTGCGGAGATTTGGTGTGGATGTTGGTGCTGCTGGTTTGCCCGGTGATGCTGGTGTTGGGATTCTGAGGACCAAGGTGAGATTATTTCAAGGGCTCCGATGCTGATGGAATAGATGGCAGGTGAGTTTGAGATGACAGAAGTAATCTGTCAATGTTGAGACATGTTGTTCCAAGGAGGTGACAGTGGATAGAGAGATTACTGCAAACACTTCAAAAGTGCATAAAGCTCAAAAGTGGGTTCCAAATCATTAATGCTCCAGTTTCTAAGATTGAGAAGTGAACAGCTGTGAAATAACTTGAAGAAACAGCTGAGCAGACTGGATACAGCAAAGGCTATGGGCCCCGACAACATCCCAGCTGTCGTGCTGAAGACTTGTGCTCCAGAACTAGCCGCGCCTCTAGCCAAGCTGTTCCAGTACAGCTACAACACTGGCATCTATCTGACAATCTGGAAAACTGCCCAGGTATGTCCTGTCCACAAAAAGCAGGACAATTCCAATCCGGCCAATTACCGCCCCATCAGTCTACTCGCAATCATCAGCAAAGTGATGGAAGGTGTCATCGGCAGTGCTATCAAGCGGCACTGACTCACAAATAACCAGCTCACTGATGCCAAGTTTGGGCTCCGCCAGGACCACTCGGCTTCAGACCTCATTACAGCCTTGGTCCAAACATGGACAAAGGAACTGAATTCCAGAGGTGAGGTGAGAGTGACTGCCCTTGACATCAAGGCAGCATTTGACCGAGTGTGGCATCAAGGAGCCCTAGTAAAACTGAAGTCAAAAGGAATCGGGGGAAAACACTCCACTGGCTGAAATCATACTCAGCACAAAGGAAGATGGTTGTGATGGTTGGAGGTCAATCATCACAACCCCAGGATAACGCTGCAGAAGTTCCTCAGGGCACGGTCCTAGGCCAAGCATCTTCAGCTGCTTCATCAATGACCTTCCCTCCAACATAAGGTCAGAAATGGGGATGTTCGCTGATGATCGCACAGTGTTCAGTGCCATTCACAACTCCTCAGAAAATGAAGCAGTCCATGCCCGCATGCCACAAGACCTGGACGACATTCAGGCTTGGGCTGATAAGTGGCAGGTAACATTTGCGCCACACAAGTGCCAGGAAATGACTATCTCCATCAAGCAAGAGTCTAACCACCGCCCCTTGACATTCAACAGCATTACCATAGCCGAATCCCCCACCATCAACATCTTGGGGGTCACCATTGACCAGAAACTTAACTGGACCAGCCACATAAATACTGTGGCAACAAGAGCAGGTCAGAGGCTAGGTATTCTGCAGTGAGTGTCTCACCTCCTGATTCTCCAAAGCCTTTCCACCATCTACAAGGCACAAGTAAGGAGTGTGATGGAATATTCTCCACTTGCCTGGATGAGTGCAGCTCCAACAACACTAAAGCAGCTCGACACCATCCAGACAAAGCAGCCCACTTGACTGGCACCCCATCCACCACCTTAAACATTCACTCCCTCCACCACTGGCGTACCGTGGCTGCAGTGTGTACCATCTACAAGATGCACTGCAACAACTCGCCAAGGCTTCTTCGGCAGCACCTCCCAAACCCGCGACCTCTACCACCTAGAAGGACAAAGGCAGCAGGCGCATGGGAACACCACCACCTCCAAGTTCCCCTCCAAGTCACACACCATCCTGACTTGGAAATATATCGCCTGTTCCTTCATCGTCGCTGGGTCAAAATCCTGGAACTCCCTCCCGACAGTACTGTGAGAGTATCTTCACCACACGGACTGCAGCGGTTCCAGAAGACGGCTCACCACCACCTTCTCAAGGGCAATTAGGGATGGGCAATAAATGCTGGCCTTGACAATGACGCCCACAAAAAAATGGTAGGTTTTATACCACTTTTGCAGCTTTCACCTATTCACAGCAATCCAGAGTCATTGAGGACCTGACATACTTACCTGACGTAATAGCCGCTCTCCGGGAACCTTGTTGAAAACCTGGTAAAATGGTAAGTACAGGGGAAAATGGTTCTTAGCTACCTTTTATGAAGCTTTTAACTATCTAAATTGGCTGACCCACTGCTTGGTGTCGGGTCTGTTCAGGGATGACAGACCCGACACTTGGGAAACTGACAAGGAAGTGGGTTTACAGTGGGATACCGACCCGCTGTCAATCTTTGTGGTTTTGACAGTTGATCCGCCTCCAAACCCGCACTCTGAGTGCCGGCAAAATTCAGCCCATTGTGTCCAATTCTGGGCACCACACTTTAGGAAGGATGTCAAGGTCTTGGAGAAGGTGCACAGGAGATTTACTAAAATGGTACCAGGGATGATGAAGTTCACTTATGTGGAAAGACTAGAGTAGCTGGGGTCGTTTTCCTTAAAGCAGAGATGGTATTGGGGAGATTTAATAGAGGTGTTCAATATTATGAAGAGTTTTGATAGAGTAGATAGGGAGAAACTATTTTCACAAGCAGGACGGGCGATAACCAAAGGACACAGATTTAAGATAATTGGCTAAAAAGCCAGGGAGAAGATCAGGGGGAAGATAACAGCGAGTTGCTTTGATCTGGAATGACTATCTGAAAGTGAGGTGGATGCAGTTTCAGTAGTAACTTTCAAAAGGGAATTGGATATATACCTGAAAAGGAGAATTTTGCTGGGCTATGGGGAAAGAGCAGGGGAGTGGGAGTATTTGGACAGCTCTTTCAAAAAGCCGGCACAGGCATGATGGGCCGAATGGTCTCCTTCTATGCTGTATAATTCTATGATTCTATAACAGCCAATTTGTGCACAATAAGGTCCCCAAGCAGCAAATGAGACAAATGACCACTTAACCTGTTTTTGGTGTGCTCGTTGAGGGAGGTCAGTTGGCTAGATCATGGGAGACCTCCCTTCTCATCATTAAATAATGCCATAGACTCTTTTAAGTTCTCAATTTAACAACTCATCCAAAACATAGCACATTCTACAATGCAGTACTCCCTTGGTATTGCACTGAAAGGTTTTTTGTGGATTGAACCCATAACATTCTGACCCTGAGGCAAGAATGCTACTGACCGGGCTAAGCTGACACGTGTACATTAGCAGAGTGAGAATGGTTCTGATTTTTAGTAGCACTTTGATATCAATTTTTTTTAAATTAAAATTGTGGCTACATTTACAGTTTTGAAAATAATTTTTTATTGCATAAATGCAGTTGTAATGATATTTGTAACTCCGTGTACATTATTTACATGTTAATAACATAGTCTGCTTATCTTCTTACTCAGAATTGAAAGGAAAATGTGTTTCTATCTAAAGCACAAAGATGAATATTATCACAGTTTGAAAACTTTATGATGTGTAGTTTTATAAAGTAGCTTCATTCAGTTGCTTGTGTATAGTTCAATGATCATTGTGCACAGTTGCCAACAATGTGGCCTAAGACTGGCATTAATTTCATTATCATAGAATCTTACAGCACAGAAGGAGGCCATTTGGCCCATCAAAACTACACTTAGTTAAATACACAGTGGCCTTAGCAAATGAAATGTCAGGACTCCCACTGTCCTAGCGTGGCGGATTTGGGCAAGAAAAGACTGGATAATTGGAAACGCAGATATTTTTAACCTTATTTGCATACATATTATATCTTTTACATTGACATGTAACAGGAACAACAAAAGTCAATTGACCATGGGGAATTCCCAGAAAGCAGCCGTAACATCATATAATTTACAGGCTAAATTAAAATAATTTGATCTTTGACAGGGAAGAAATGCCAAACAGTTGGGGGTCCACTGCAAAATATGGTGCACAGCATTTGAATTCTAACTAATTCATGTCAGTCACATCTTTATACATATTTAAGTACGTCTCATGCAAGGTTTGATAAATATGCAATCTAATGCCCCCTGTGGTTAATTTAAAAGGGTCTGGGGTCTCCTAAACTAACTGAGATGACTTAAATAAGAAAAAAAGAGTAGTGTGAGATAAAAGTCGCTGGGTAGGGCTTCCATTAACACCCAATATTGAACTCAGCAGGTAATTTTCTGCTGTAATTATTTGACTAAGCCTTGGCTTCCCACAGTCTACTTATTGGATTAAAAAAAAGCTAAAATGCATTACTACATTGTTAAAGCTAAAAAAGCAGTAATATTTTTATAACATTTATTAAGAGCATATTGGAAATATAGAAATTCACATCTGTCAAAGCCTGCTTTACCTTCCCTAGATTTTCCTTCAACCCCGTCTTTAGAATTTCTTGATGACAATTTGTTGTTGGTTGCTGCAGGCATTTCCCCCCCCTCCCCCGCCCCCCCTCTACTGATAAGAAATAACACTTGGCTATAGTAATAGTTGTCCCCATTGCTTTGCTACTTCTGCCACTCTGAAGTGATAATAAATGTTGAAATGGTTTCATTTGTTGTGTGGTTTCGTAAATCTTATTTGAAATCTATTTAAAGCGTTGAGCTCAGCTGTTTCTGATGACACCTGAAAAATAACTGGGTTAATCCTTTTGAGGTTTTCTCAGCATTCAAAAAAAAATTCAGAAAAATATATACGGGTAAACAAATTAAAAGAAAAATGCTTGCAAAACACTTTCAGGAAGATGGAGGGGCAGATGTTCTTCTTTTGC
Organism: Squalus acanthias; assembly: GCA_030390025.1. Taxonomy (NCBI): domain Eukaryota; kingdom Metazoa; phylum Chordata; class Chondrichthyes; order Squaliformes; family Squalidae; genus Squalus; species Squalus acanthias. The sequence goes on along the minus strand of CM059428.1, from coordinate 92,696,324 downwards.
ACTTGGATGTAAATAATCAGCTGGACGGAGAGCGTAGACAAAAATCAGGCCAGGAGGATCTCCTCCCATAATGGAGCCTGTCCAACTTTTGGTCTATTTAAATTAATTGAAAGAAAATCAGGCAGCCTCTGTTATGGGTATGTGATCCTTCTTGACTGATTTTCTCTATGTACTCTGCCGAGGCAATTACTTATGTCTCAGCACAAAAAGATTAAAATCTGCCCCAGTGTCTCGTGTAGGCCTGTGGAAACATTTGGATTTGATTTTTCTTTTTAAAAAAAAAGGCCTGTAAAATGTCACCTGTAAATTGGATAAAATGGGCCCAAAATTCCACCCACTTCCAGGTCATGGCACCGACCCTGCCATAAATTGCAAAGTCAGCTAATTTAAATACTCAGAACGGGTGCAAGCAGTTTAAATAAAGCCCACAACGCCTCCAGAACAGAAGTAGAGAGGAAAGCTGTAGGTACGGAAGGGTTGGGGAGGAGAAGTGGCTGAGTGGAGGCCAGGAAATACCTGAAGAAGAGGCAGAGACCTGGTGCAGCTGCAGCACATAAAGCCCCCGACTCCTTTGCAGTGCAAGAAGAAGTTTAATGGCCTCATCAGAGCAGCCAAGGTAAGTGACCTTCCTCTGACCTTTCCTTGCAGTCACTTCATATGTGTGGCATTCCTTCATCCATTTGGCACACAGTGCTAGAGAAGTCAGAGGTGAAACTGGGATCTGACAGTGGAGAACATAGGCTCCACGGATGGGGTCCAGACGGTCATTATACTCACATGGAGGCACTGAACACCGTCTCTGAGGACTTAAGAAATGGCAGGGGTCATGGCAAAGTTCAATGCTATCTTCAATATCAATATACAAGAAGAATTCAACACAATGAAGTGCTACCTGGAGCAGGTGGTGGCATCATCTGTATCTGACCACCGCCCCACCCCCCCTCCACCCCCCACTTGACAGTGAGGCCTCCAGACCAGGGACCTTAACCACTGGCCTTCAGGCCATTTACGATGGAAAATGGCTTCTGAGAGCTTCAGGGCATTAACTCTCAGGATCTGCAGAATCTAACTGATACCATTAGGTATACCTGTCTGCTAATCAGTGGACATTCAGATCCAGGGCTCAGCACATGTGGCATAGCTAAAGTATGTCTTTATGATGGAATCCTTTTTCCTGGTGACTGCTCATGCGATCATTCTAACCAGCCCCCTCAGTTGCCTGCTAATGTTGGTGTCAGGATAGAAGACCAGGCTGCCCAATCACCGGCAATGGCAACACAGCCTTCTAAAGAGTCCTCCCAAGACTCAGAGGCCATGAGATATGGTCAACTCTGTCCCAAGAGGCTCATAATATTACAGCACACCAAAGCATCACTGGTGTCCCTGGCTTTGAAGTATTACCTCAGCACAGCACCAGGATAGGTTTAAGACCGGTACAGAAAGGAACTAACGGTAGACATGGTGTTAATAATAAGCACTTGCTATAAATATATACATGCACAGTGAAACCACTTTCTGTTATGAAGTCCATGATTCTGAAGTTAGATTGCGCTTTGTTATTTGTGTTTGGCAGGGTTTGGTGGTCAGTTTGAAACAGGAGCCAGCTCTTTCCATGACTCCTTACTGAAGTGTTGCCTTCTTAAGTAGACCTCTTCTGAGACATCATTGAGGGAGCAACATGATCTGTAGACTCTGGAGGAAAGGTACCTCCTAGTTGTCTTTTTCTTTGATCTATTCTTATCCTGCATGCCTCTCTCATTTCATCTTCCTCCTGCTCTTGTTCTGCTCCATTATAAGGACAATTATGGGAATGCCCATAGTAAACTTCATGGTCAGGACTTATTTTTTTATTCGTTCCTTCGATGTGGGCATCGCTGGCAAGGCCAGCATTTATTGCCCATCCCTAATTACCCTTGAGAAGGTGGTGGTGAGCTGTCTTCTTGAACCGCTGTAGTCCGTGTGGTGAAGGTACTCCCACAGTGCTGTTAGGGAGGGAGTTCCAGGATTTTGACTCAGCGACGATGAAGGAACGGCGATATATTTCCAAGTCAGGATGGTGTGTGACTTGGAGGGGAACTTGGAGGGGAACTTGGAGGTGGTGGTGTTCCCATGCGCCTGCTGCCCTTGTCCTTCTAGGTAGAAGAGGTCGCGGGTTTGGGAGGTGCCGCCGAAGAAGCCTTGGTGAGTTGCTGCAGTGCATCTTGTAGATGGTACACACTGCAGGCACGGTGCGCTGGTGGTGGAGGGAGTGAATGTTTGAGGTGGTGGATGGGGTGCCAATCAAGCGGGCTGCTTTGTCCTGGATGGTGTCGAGCTTCTTTAGTGTTGTTGGAGCTGCACTCATCCAGGCAAGTGGAGAGTATTCCATCACACTCCTGACTTGTGCCGTGTAGGTGGTGGAAAGGCTTCATGACAGAAGCGTGGGAAGCAGTACATTTCCCTGCCTCAAACTGCTGAAAGGCAGCTTGCAGAATCCTGTCTTAGTCGCACAGCTTAAAAAAAATACTTTTCAAATTGCCGACAAAGTTTGTGGACATTTAAGACCGGTGAACTCAATCATTTCTTGGTTTGACAAGTCATGGAGGTAAAGTAGCCCTCTTTTCCACAGGCTTAACTTAAGTTAAGTGCAATTCTAGTGTAAATGGTGGTATTTCTGGGACAACAGCTTTTACCTTCATGGTTTTTTGTTATTCATTCTTGGGATGTGGGCATTGCTGACAAGGGTGACATTTATTGTCCATCCCTAGTTTCCCTGAAAAAGTTTGATACAACTGAATGGCTTGCTAGGCCACTTCAGAGGGCAGTGAAGAGTCAATCACGTTATCCTGTCATGTGCACATAGGCACCACTTTGGTTGACTGGCACACCTTCCACCAGTAACCAATTCTACCAGAAATTAGTGCACATTTGAAAACATTGTTACTTGGCATATCTGCTGTAAACAAATTCTGGTTTGATATGCCAGAACATTGCCCCTTTTACACCAAAAAAATGGGGAATGTTGGGCTCCATCTTATTTATTTAATTTTTTTTGCATATGTTCAATCCCTTGCCACAACTTTCACTCCTTTTCTCAAGGTACTGACTCATGCTGCGATACGATTCCATTGGTGTGAGCTTCATTTCATACCCTGCCCAAGTGCTCAGTCTTCATGTGTGACTATGTGAAGGGCGCCACAACTGTGCCTAATTCAATCCTTGGGGCATCACAGTGGAGCATTATTCAGCCTATGCAAACATGCACTTTCCAGCAGGGATCAATGGATAGTAGTGAGAAAGTTTGAACCTTGGTTTATTTTACTCGTGCTTAGCTCAGGGACACTAAGACCTAACACTTTTTTAGCTGAGATTAGCCAACTTTGCACTGACCAGGGATAAACCAAGGACCTTTCTTGCTTGTATAGTTTAGTTCCAATAGAGCAACAGATACAATAAATTTAATGTAATTTCTTTTGAAGTAAGTTTTCCAACAAATATTTGGATATATTTGACACAGTGCTACCTACTAAGAATGTAGAATGAAAAATTAACCATATCCAATTTCGTTCCTGAGACTGATCCGCATAGCCTCTTCATGATTTTATCACATGAATTATCATATTTTGAAATCAATAACATTAACATCAGGAAAATCTCAAAATTGCACTAAAGAGTATTAGCTTCATTTATATTGGTTTTCCTTTCATTCGTATTCTGGAAGCCCACTCTCAGCATTTACATTGTTATATTCACTCTCCCTAAACCAGTAACAGATGGTAGATCCAATTTATTTACCTGGGAGCAAGAGTCTGCCACCTGGCTATGAAAAATGGAGTTGACAGTATCATCACCAGAAGCTGGCTCATAGAAGTTGGACTCCTCAGGGGGAAAATTGGTTGGTTTGCACCTCTTGTTAGCACACCCAGGGGGCGCTAATGGGGCGCAAATCCCCTATCGCCTGGGCGCGGTGCCACTAACGCCTCCCACAAAATTTAGCGGGTGGTTAGCAGCGGCGGTAGCCAGTAGCGCCCTGCGGCACTGTGCCGCTGGTGATGTCGTCATCGCCGTGTGTAGCGCCCCGGCCGCAAACATCCCTTGCGCCCCCTGACCTATCGACGGACGATATGTCCGACAGGATCAGGGGGCGTTTTTGCAGCGGCAGTGGCGCAAGTTACTGGGGCAGGTGTCAGGCGGCCATTTTTATTTTGGCCGACTGCCAGCACCTGTCCCCTTTCACTTTTTTGTATGCGGGGTGCTGGCTGCGATCGCTCAGCACGGCACTCCTCTTGTGTGCCGGGCTGTGTTCACGGCACCCCGCTCCCCGATGGTCTGGCAGGGCCGCGGTGCGTGCAGCGCTAGGCCCCTCCCCTTTAATCAGGGGAGGGAGGCCTGAAATGACGTGGCTGCATGTAGTGACGCAAAATTCAGTAGTAGCGCCCCAAGCAGGAGGTGGAGCACGGTCCAGTAGCGACCCACCTCCTGCTTGGGGCGCTACTACTGAATTTACAGCGGAGGGGCGCTAACTTTAGCGCCCCGGCGACGTTAGTGCCCCAAAAGGGCACCACCCAATTTTCCCCCCCTAGATTCTGAATTAAAAGGTCCTGTTAAACATTTTTAATACAATAGGTATTATACACTAAATAATTTCTACCAAGTACCTAACTATCTATGGCAATAGGAAAGGTTTAGAGACAGTTAATCTCGAACCACTTTTTCTAGATATCTATTCACCTTACCTCTATCTCTACATATTCATGTAGTCTCTTGCAGGTGGCGGAGAATGTTTCAGATGTCCCGAATTCAAAATACCAGAATTTGTTCTTCATTCTAAAAGAAATGGACACAGCAGATTACTTCATGCAACTATTCCTTAGGAAGAAATGCTTTGAGTAAGCACTGATCAAAAGGAGTTGGCCAACAATCAATCCAGAGCATTCAGTGTTAAGCTATTTTTTGGTTACAAAACTACAGCTGTTAGCACAGACACCATTCTTCTGCTATCAGCTGTACCAAGAAATCTAATAGCATCAACTGACCTTGCTCCAGTGACAGTGGCGAGCTCCTGCTTGGTTTTATGGGTTTTATAAGCTGCCACCAGATTTGCCAGCTCTACTGTTCAGTGTCTCATGAAGAACTGGGCCAGGTGGGGGCATAAAGAAGGGACAGCAGTGTGAGGAGGCCGGTATAGCCCTGCTCTCCTGAAATTAGAGCTGCAAAGTCAAGATCACCAAAATAGGCCAAAAGTGATTTTGGAAGAAGATCCCACAGCACTAGAAAACTCTACAGTTAGCAGGTTCAGTAGGGGACCATGGAGTTCATCTATAGTGTGCACATAACCAAGTATATAGCTAAGGGTAATTTATTATATTTTATAAATCACACATAGGAGTTTTATATCTCTAATATACACAAGGCATACCATATTTGTGCCCTACACATAGGTGTTCGTGCACCATTTACCCCCTACTGTCACTTTACTTGATATACTTTCAGAGCATTACCATAATCAAAGCTATTACATACCCCTTGTTATGTAATAAACTGTCTTCACAGTGCTGAAAACTAGCTCCAAGTAGGATCTCTCATTAAGAGGAGGGGAAATACACTGCTTAAAACTCAACACCAGAAATGGGTGCTGAAATTGCAAACGTCAGTTTGGAACTCTGCACAACAGCACTTAATGATGGACCTCACAGCCTCATAATATCCTCAGTAATGGGGAGTGAGAAACTATGGCCCGGAATTTGCCTCAAAAAAAGCTGCCCGCAGAGATCTCGTGATCTCTGTGGCGAGAAGTTTGCCTTTTTCGATGCATAAGTGCTTTCAGTGCAGTGCAGTGGGAATTCCCTAGTGCAGTCTGTTGTGACATCAACAAGCTGTCTAAGCAGCCAATCACATTGCAGAATTCTCACATACAGGGAACCAAGAAATGAGAAGCTGCTTTTATCCAGACGTTTTAAAAATGTCACAGAGAGCAAAACAAAGATTGGGGCTCTCACATGGGGATAAGGTGAAACATCATGAACAATCTTAAAAAAAAAAGAACTTTTTTTTTAGAGTTTCTTAAAAATTGTAATTTTTATCACAATGGAGAAATTTGACACTCCACAAAATTAAAATTATTTTTTCAGGGCCATAATGTTTGTTTAGCAGTCAATAAGCTGTTAAAACCCCAGTTACACCTAATCCAACAAGGCCTATTTAATGGGGTATTTAACAGAGATATTACTGTGGAAAAGCCCAAGTTTGCATCAGTTTCACTGATGTCACTGATTGCCAGCTATGGGGGGCGGGGCACAGCGCAGCCAGTGTCGGAGCAGTGAATGACTGACCGCAACGTGAGGATTTCCGCGTTCAGATGCACATGCGCTACATCGCAAATTCCGGCTCTATACTGCCAACATCTACTGTATAAACAATTGGACTGAAGTTGATTTTCTGATGAGGTGAAGCAGAAGTTTGTTTACCGATCTCTGTCTAAGAATCTCCTTTTGTGAATTGCCTAAAATCAATTTAAATGCTTCGATTCACTAACTAATTTCTTTTGGATATCCTATTTTGAAGCTGATTTTTTTTCATAACATAAATTGCTTTAAGATACCGATTTTCCTGTTAAACCAAATGCATGTCAGAGTTTCTACTTCTAAGATCCTGCCAAAGTGTCCATATGGTCTCAAATGCAGGTAACATGTGCAGGTAAGGAGATAATTTATGGCGCTTATTGCCCTAAGCTGTCCAAAGCCTGTAAAAAATGGGTTAGGTACTTAGTCAAATCTGGCAGCAAGTATACTGCACTTCAGCATTGTTCCACCATTAAAATCTAAATGACCTAGAAAGAAAATCAATATTTCTAGTCAGCCTTCTGGCTACTGTTTTGCCAGTAGGTATGGATTTTCTTTGCCTTGCTTAGCTCCTCTGGGAGTATTGTAACCCTAAGTGGGTAATAATGAGTTTGCAGCCTAGTTCAGCTTACTGCTGAACATCTGAGTGGTTGATATTGTATATTGTCAGCGCTTTGTGCTACAGATTAGACTTGTCATCAGTCTACTTTTATAGGGTGGCAACATTCTACTTAACCTTTGGGCACGACACAGGAGTCTGTGGTGTATGTCTTATTTACAAAAGAAAGATTCAGCCCAACTAAAATAGTTCAGGTGGAAGCAAGTATCACACTATTGATATCTTATGGATTTCTGAGTGAACTGAGTTAGCAAGAAAAAAAATGTCCAAACAGAATTTGTGACTTTGCATTTGTCTTTTTGGTAAATCAATGGCAGCGTAATTGCTGAGTGGGGTTACAATAACTCCAAAGGGTGAATAATGTCAATGCATTCACTAAATTCAGGCTTCAAAAATACAATTAGAACTCCTTAAAGAGAAAGATAATGCTGCTGGAGTTAGTACCCATTAACACTAATGGATGTTTGTTGTCCTGTTGAGAAAGGTAAGGACAGCAATTGGTACCTTAGGGACAGCATTGAATCGGGTCTCTCTCGAATATTGGTGGGGTATAAGTCAATCACAATGTTTTCAATTTGACCTGAGCTTCATCCAATCTAGCATTGTGAACTCGCTGTGTAACAGTTGGGTTTTGCAGTTCAAGTCTTTATTGCCACAGGACTAGAAATTTCTTCAGCTCCCATTCTCAAACTACTTGTTGAGGAAGTTATATCAGGGATAGAGACATTAAATCAAGTTGTGAACTGAGATAAAGACTTCCGGAAGTGGAAATATGCCGGAATGGTATTTCAAAGATGTAAATGCCAGCGGGCTTCCCTGATTGCTTCGTGGGTAAATGTATCACCTGGTGTGATACTGTGCTACACAGATCAAGGAAGTCTTCATTCAACCGTTGTTCTGTCAAATTAGCTGATCTCCAGGGTTCCTATTTTTGACTACTATCCAATGGTGCCTCTTGGTGCATCTGTTTGGATAGAATCAGGCTTGTCTGTGACTCCCTAACACCTCCATGGACAGTCTGTTAAACTCACAGTTTATGAGCACACACAAGGACTAGCTACAGTAATGAGTTAATGGGCCAAAATTTGCAGTGGGTATGATGGCGTACTCTGAGAGTACGCCGTCATACCGCCTTTGTAATGCACAGCAAGTTCTGGAAATCCTGAACTTGCGATCTATCAAGTTCTGACTTGACAGATCATCCACACCAACACTGCACGGACCAGAAAACTTAATTGCTGGCACAGAGTTGGGCTAATTGCCCACCAACTGCTCAGCAATTATGTACAAAAATGGGTCCCCATCAGGTAAGGTTGCATTCTATTCAGATGCCGTCATAAGGTCAGAAGTGGAGATGTTTACTGATGATTGCACAATGTTCAGTTCCATTCGCAACTCCTCAGATAATAAAGTTGTCCCTGCCCGCATGCAGCAAGACCTGGACGACATTCAGGCTTGGGCTGATAAGTGGCAAGTAACATTCGTGCCACACAAGTGCCAGGCAATGACTATCTCCAACAAGCGAGAGTTTAACCACAGCCCCATGACATTCAACAGCATTACCATCGCCGAATCCCCAACCATCAACATCCTGGGGGTCACCATTGACCATAAACTTAACTGGACCAGCCACATAAATACTATGCCAGCAAGAGCACGTCAGAGCTGGGTATTCTGCAGCGAGTGTCTCACCATCTGACTCTCCAAAGCTTTTCCACCATCTACAAGGCTCAAGTCAGGAGTGTGATGGAATACCCCCACTTGAGTGCAGCTCCAACAACAGAAGCTTGAAACCATCCAGGACCAAGCAGCCCGCTTGATTGGCACCCTATCCACCACCTTAAACATTCACTCCCTCCACTACCAGTGCACCGTGGCTGCAGTGTGTACCATCTACAAGATGCACTGCAGCAACTCGTCAAGGTCTCTTCAGCAGCACCTCCCAAACACGCGACCTGTACCACCTAGAAGGACAAAGGCAGCAGGCGCATGGGAAAATCACCACCTGCAAGTTCCCCGCCAAGTTACACACTATCCTGACTTGGAAATATATCACCGTTCTTTCATCATCGCTGGGTCAAAATCCTGGAAATCCCTCCCTAACAGCACTGTGGGAGTACTTTCACCACACAGACTGCAGCGGTTCAAGAAGGTGGCTCACCACCACCTTCTCAAGGGAAATTAGGGATGGGCAATAAATGCTGGCCTTGTCAGTGATGCCCACATCCAAGGAACAAATAAAAAAAGCTACTCTGCCAACCGCAAAATCCAGGCCAAATATATACTAACTTGAGTAGGTCAAGCAGTATCTGTAGAGAGAGAAACAGAGCTAACATTTCAGGTCGATGACCTTTCATTAGAACTGGAAAATGTTATAGATGTAACAGGTTTTAAGCAAGTGCAGGGGCAGGGAAAGGGGGGAAGGGAGGAAAGAACAAAAGGGAAGGTCTGTGATAGGGTGGAAGGCAGGAGTGATTAAATTCCAAAAGGGATGATGGTGCAAGGCAAAAGGGGGTGGTAGTGGGACAAGTAAGAAAACAAAAGATGGGTCTAGAAGAGGTGTAAATGGGAATAGCTGAATCATCAACAGCTGCCATCCAAGAAAAAAGGGGGCAGAGGCTATTATTTGAAATTGTTGAACTGAATGTTGAGTCCGGAAGGCTGTAAAGTGCCTAATCGAAAGATGAGGGGCTGTTCCTCGAGCTTACGTTGAGCTTCATTGGAACAGTATGGGAGGCTGAGGACAGAGAGGTCAGATTGGGAGTGGAGCGGAGAATTAAAGTGACCTTCCCATTTGTTCTTTCCTGCCCTCCTCCTTTACCTGCCTCTGAATTTGCTTGAAACCTGTTACATCTCTAACTTTTTTCAGTTCTGATGAAAGGTCATCGACCTGAAACGCTAACTCTGTTTCTCTCTCCACAGATGCTGCCTGACCTGCTGAGGATTTCCAGCATTTTCTGTCTTTATTTCAGATTTCCAGCATCCGCAGTATTTTGCTTTTGTAACTTGAGTAGCTTGGGGCACCAGATCATTGTATTGTGTAAATTTATTTTTGTTCCAAGGGACCCTGGATAACAGATTTGTGCACTATAACGGGAACGTTAGCATAGTGGTTATGTCACTGGGCTAGTAATCCAGAGGCCTGGACTAATGATCCAGAGATGTGAATTCAAATCACCACCACGGCAGGTGGGGAATTTAAATTCACTTAATTAACTAAATAAATCTGGAATAAAAAGCAAGTATCAGTAATGGTGACCATGAAACTATCGGATTGTCCTAAAAACCCATCTGGTTCACTAATGCCCCTTTAGGGAAGGAAATCTGCCGTCCTTACCTGGTCTGGCCTATATCTGACTCCAGACCCACAGCAATGTGGTTGACTCTTAAAAGCCCTCTAAAATGTCCCAGACTCCTCCACCACCATCCCTGGGTATGTCCTGTCCCACCGGCAGGACAGACCCACCAGGGGTGGTGGCACAGTGGTATACAGTCGGGAGGGAGTGTCCCTGGGAGTCGTCAATATTGACTCTGGACCCCATGAAGTCTCATGGCTTCAGGTCAAGCATGGGCAAAGAAACCTCCTGCTGATTACCACCTACCGCCCTCCCTCAGCTGATGAATCAGTACTCCTCCATGTTGAACACCACTTGGAAGAAGCACTGAGGGTAGCAAGGGCACAGAATGTACTCTGGGTGGGGGACTTCAATGTCAATCACCAAGAGTGGCTCGGTAGCACCACTACTGACCGAGCTGGCCGAGTCCTGAAGGACATAGCTGCCAGTCTGGGCCTGCAGCAAGTGGTGAGAGAACCAACACAAGGGAAAAAGCCTACTTGACCTGGTTTCACCAATCTACCTGTCGCAGATGCATCTGTCCATGACAGTATTGGTAGCAGTGATCACCATACAGTCCTTGTGGAGACGAAGTCCTGTCTTCACACTGAGGACAGCCTCCATCGTGTTGTGTGGCACTACCACCGTGCTAAATGGGATAGATTCAGAACAGATCTAGCAACTCAAAACTGGGCATCCATTAGGCGCTGTGGGCCATCAGCAGCAGCAGAATTGTACTCCACCACATTCTGCAACCTCATGGCCCAGGCATATCCCTCACTCTATCATTACCAACAAGCCAGGGGAACAATCCTGGTCCAATAAGAAGTGTAGAAGAGCATGCCAGGAGCAGCAGCAGGCTACCTAAAAATTAGGTGCCAATGTGGGGAAGATGCAACACAGGACTACATGCATGCTCAGCAGCAGAAGCAGCATGCTATAGACAGGGCTAAGCAATCCCACAATCAACGGATCAGATCAAAGCTCTGCAGTCCTGCCACATCCAGTCGTGAATGGTGGTGTACAATTAAACAACTAACGGGAGGAGGAGGCTCCATGAATATCCCCATTCTCAATGATGGCAGTGCCCAGCACACAATTGCAAAAGACAAGGCTGAAGCGTTTGCAACCATCTTCAGTCAGAAGTGCCGAGTGGATGATCCATATCGGCCTCCTCCTGAGGTCCCCACCATCACAGAAGCCAGTCTTCAGCCAATTCGATTCAGTCCACGTGATATCAAGAAGCGGCTGAGCGCACTGGATATAGCAAAGGCTATGGGCCCAACAACATCCTGGCTGTTGTGCTCCAGAACTAGTCGTACTTCTAGCCAAGCTGTTCCAGTACAGCTACAACACTGGCATCTACCTGACAATGTGGAAAAGCAGGACAAATCTAATCTGGACAATTACCACTTCATCAGGCTACTCTCAATCATCAGCAAAGTGATGGAAGGTGTCATCGACAGTGCTATCAAGTGGCACTTACTCACCAATAACCTGCTCTCTGTTGTTCAGTTTGGGTTCTGCCACAACCACTCTGGTCCAGACCTTATTACAGCCTTTGTCCAAACATGGACAAAAGAGCTGAATTCCAGAGCTGAGCTGAGAGTGACTGCCCTTTATATCAAGGCAGCATTTGACCGAGTGTGGCATCATGGAGCTCTAATAAAATTGAAGTCAATGGGAAGCAGGGGGAAAACACTCCACTGGTTGGAGTCATACCTAGTACAAAGGAAGATGGTTGTGGTTGTTGGAGGTCAATCATTTCAGCCCCAGGATATAATTGCAGGAGTTCGTCAGGGCAGTGTCCTAGGCCCAACCATCTTCAGCTGCTTCATCAATGAACTTCCCTCCATCATAAGGTCAGAAGTGGGAATGTTTGCTGATGACTGCACGTGTTCAGTTCCATTCGCAACTCTTCAGATAATGAAGCCGTCCATGACTGCATGCAGCAAGACCTAAACTACATTCAGGCTTGGCCACACAAGTGCCATGCAATGACTATCTCCAAAAAGCAAGAGTCTAACCACCGCCCCTTAACATTCAACGGCATTGCCATCGCCGAATCCCCCATCATCAACATTGGGGGTCACCATTGACCAGAAACTTAACTGGACCAGTCACATAAATAATGTGGCCACAAGAGCAGGTCAGAGGTTGGGTATTCTGTGGCGAGTGTCTCACATCCTGACTCCCCAAAGCCTTTCCACCATCTACAAGGCACAAGTCAGGAGTTCCCTGCCCACTGCATGCATATGGCAGTGGAGGGGTCCCTGGTCCCCAGCGGATTTTCCTTTTTTCCACTTCAGGTACTGCCACTTCCCGGGACCATCATGTGGAAGGTGGTAGTAAGCCCCTTTTTTCCCCAAATTTCCCAAAAGAAGGAACAGGGCCTCGCAGCGGCATCCTCTCCTTCCAGTCAGCCCTAGAGACTTACCTGGTAAGGGCTTTGATCTAGGCCGAGGCCTTCACTGGGAGCCTTTCTTATGATCTTCGAGGTGCTTCTGCCCCTTTAAGGTTCCTCGCTGCCTCTTCTGGTGCTGCATTGGTGTCCCCAGTGCAGCACCATGAGGATTCTCTGCCTTTGCGCTGGTAGGCCCTCTCTTGATGGTGGGAATCCTTCTGGGAGTCCACCCTACGTATGCAACGAGCTGCAATTCAGGAAAATGGGTCAGAGCTGGGAGGATAGGGAGGCTTGAGGAAAAGTCACTGGATCGCCGCTCCGAAGATGAAAATCCTCCCATCATATTCTTTTTGGGGTTGCAAAATGCATCTGATTAAACATGGTTCCTGCTCAGAAACTAAATGAAAGTGTTTCAGTATTCAAGAAGTTAAAGACTGACAGAGGATAGTAAAGCTTTGATTTATTGTTAGCTTGACTCAGGGGTAGCACTCGTGCCTCTGAGCCAATAGGTTGTAGGTTCAAGCTGCACTTAAATACATAATCTAGGCTGACACATCAATGTAGTACTGAGGAAGCATTAAATTGATGAAAGTTCTTTTCATAAATGTAGCCCTAATTTTAATAGAAGAGATTTGGTATCAGATTGCTACTAAAAGTCATAACCATTCTCACTGTGCTATTGTATAACTATCAGCTAAGCTCAGTTGGTAGCACTCTTGTCTCGGCATCAGAATGTTGCGAGTTCAAACCTCAATGCAGAACCCCAGCACATAAATTAGCTGACACAGATGAGATGTTAAACTGAGCCCCGTCTGCCTGTTGAAGTGTACGTAAAAAGATCTTGTAGGCCTCTTTTGAAGAAGAGTTAGGAGTTCCTCTGGTGTCCTGGTCAACATTCATTCCTTATACATCATATTGTTGTTTGTGGGAGTTTGCTGTACTCAAATTGGCTGCCGGATTTCCTAACAAAGCAGCAATGACTACACCTCAAAAGTAATCCAATGGCTGTGAAACAACTGAGGGAGTCTTGAGGTTGTGAAAAGTGCTATATAAATGAAAATTCTTTCTTTGCATCCTTTGTCAGTTTTCTAGAAGCTATTTTGTTTCAGCTCAAAAAATGGTCAAGGAAAAAGGAATGCAACTGGAATAAATAAACAACATTTAGATCCAATAGGGCTTCCGAGCCAATTATTTCAACTACATGGTAAAGATTGACAAGAAATGTCTTTGTTACAATAAAAGTGTTTATATTGTCATAAAATGCACACCTGACTTCAACCTATAGCAATAGTTCACTGTACCAGCCTGATTTTCTGATAATAACAGTGCCCGAGCGATCCAGTGCACTTGGACACAGATCCAGGAAAATCTCCCAATGTATGTTTTTATAATGGGCCTCTTTAATCTAGCTGGGCTGGGAGGGTGAAACAATTATAACTTATTCCATTGACTATGTACTAAGGTACTAATAACCACTGTTACGTGGAAATTTATAAATTTTACAATTTATTAAGTTATTCATTTAAAAAAAATCTCCCTGCCTTTGAAGTTCACATGGCATTCCATCAACATTGTTCAACTGGTGAGACAGGCTAAGCCATTTTCAACCACTTGCTGAACGTAACAGATCCACACGGTGGAGTTTGCGTAGAAGCAGACATAATGACACTGACTTTGAATAATAACAGTATGACACCATACTGTTTAATATTTTCTACCTTTTGACCTACAAGTAAGCTTTACCTTGTTACTTCTACTAGCAAGAAAATCAGATTGGTCGAAATGCATAAAATCATAGAATGTTACAGCACAGAAATAGGACATTGGCCCCATAAAGTCGGTGCTGGTATTTTTTATCCACATGAGACACCAGGGTTGATTTTAAGGTTGAGACTCAAAACGAAGATGCGGTTGCAATTTTGAGGACCCGGCCTCAGTTACATTGGGCCCACAGATGGAGCAAGTTAGCCACTGGAGACCCGGCAGGCATAAAAACTCAGGTAGGGCCCAGAAACACTAGGGGGTAGATTTGAATTCTCGGACTGCTGACCAGCGGAGGGTGCAGGCCAGCTGCCCGGTAGTGCCGATGGGAGGCCTTGTCCATTTTGAGTGCCACTCCTCGTTACTATACGGCTGGCAGCTGCAGATACTGAACGGGCGCCCCACTGCAGCTCACCAGCTCCAGGCCAACTGGCATCAAGGTAGGTGTGAAAGGGCGGGGAAGGACTGTTCACAGAAAAGGGGAACCTGGTGCAGCAACAGCCCACATTATTTTTGTGGAGCCCAGAGAGGAACACTCTTGCTCAAGCCGGCCACACAAAAATAATGAAACACTTACCTGTTTGGCTCCCCTTTGGCTGGACCATCAGTTGTGTCCCAAAATAGCAATCGTGACATAGGATCCAAATTTGCATATGAAGAGTGCCTACAGCCTGATTCAGGCGACCGGTCTAGTTGCCCAGAGGCCCTTCCAAAGATGGCGTCGGCCGAATCGGAAACGGGGCGGTAAGCTATTCCCCACCAGCAAAATTTCACATGGGCCTCGGATGGGCAAATATGGCGCATGACCTAGGGAAAGGGAGGGGCAAGGGGACATCATATAGCCTGTTAACATTCATGTTCACACATGAATAATGATGACTTGGGTGAAGTACTGAGTGGCTGCTGGTGCCGAAGTCTATATTAGAATTCCCCTGTGTCTGTCAGCAGCTTTGGGAAACAATATAAAAAGTGAAGAGGGGAAACTTAGAACTGTTACCATGGTATGGGGAGAAAGGATTCATAAGTTTACTCACTTCATTGGTATCCACTTACCTCAGTGGCCAATTAATAATTTTATCAATCAGAAAAAGTGACCAATATCATGCTTAAAAACATCTAATGATTGAATTGCTCACTTCAATGGTGCAATCTTTGATTAGAGCCAGTTTTCACAATCAGAGTCCAATTTTAAATGATGAGATGCATTTCCAGAATGGATGGTAAGATCAGTGAGGCACCAGAGAAAAGGTAAATACATTATTCAAACATGAAAAAATAAGAGAAAAAGTTTTAAGATATTATTTGTAAAAAAGTCAAAACAAAAGAGAGCCACAAGCCCCGATTTTAGCTTGAGGTGGGAAACGTGCGTGCAGCGCTGAAGTGGGCGGCGATCTATTCGGCCCCCGGAGCATGAGGCCCAGGAGTTTTTAACTCCCGTGCCTCATTTGAATGACCTGACACTGACTCCCACCTGAAGCCGGTGGGGATGATGTCAATGCCGGCAGGCAGGAGTGGAAATACACAGGGGTGAAGCTGCCCCGGGGATCCACATAAACGGAGCCCAGCAAGTTAAGTGAGGAACGAGGGGGGGCGGGGGGCAGTTGGTAAAGTTCACAATCAGGGAGGGGGGAAGCCTGGGGCAGGGAGGCATTAGATCCCACTTTTAGAATCATAGAATGGTTACAGCACCGAAGGAGGCCATTCAGCCCGTCGAGCCCGTGCCGGCTCTCTGCAAGAGCACCTCAGCCAGTCCCACTCACCCGCCCTTTCCCCGTAGCCCTGCAATTTTTTTTCATTCAGGTACTTATCCAATTCCCTTTGAAAGCCACGATTGAATCTGCCTCCACCACCCTTTCAGGCAGTGCATTCTAGATCCTAACCACTCGCTGCGTAAAAATGTTTTTCCTCATGTCGCCTTTGGTTCTTCTGCCAATCACCTTAAATTTCTGTCCTCTGGTTCTTGACCCTTCCGCCAATGGGAACAGTTTCTCTCTATCTACTCTGTCTAGACCCCTCATGATTTTGAACACCTCTATCAAATCTCCTCTCAACCTTCTCTGCTCTAAGGAGAATAACCCCAGCTTCTCTAGTCTATCCACATAACTGAAGCCCCTCATCCCTGGAACCATTCTTGTAAATCTTTTCTGCACCCTCTCTAAGGCCTTCACATCCTTCCTAAAGTGCAGTGCCCAGAATTGGACACAATGCTCCAGTTGAGGCCGAACCAGTGTTTTATAAAGATTCATCATAACTTCCTTGCCTTTGTACTCTATGCTCTATTTCTAAAGCCCAGGATCCCGTATGCTTTTTTAACTGCTTTCTCAACCTGCCCTGCCAACTTCAATGATATGTGCACATATACTCCCAGGTTTCTCTGTTCATGCACCCACTTTAGAATTGTACCCTTTAGTTTATATTGCCTCTCCTCGTTCTTCCTACCAAAATGTATCACTTCGCACTTTTCTGCGTTAAATTTCATTTGCCACGTGTCCGCCCATTCCACCAGCCTGTCTATGTCCTCTTGAAGTCTATCACTATCCTCCTCACTGTTCACTATACTTCCAAGTTTTGTGTCATCTGCAAATTTTGAAATTGTACCCTGTACACCCAAGTCCAAGTCATTAATATATATCAAGAAAAGCAGTAGTCCTAGTAGCAACCCCTGGGGAACGCCACTGTGTACTTTCCCCCAGTCCAATAAACAATCATTCACCACTACTCTCTGTTTCCTGTCACTTAGCCAATTTTGTATCCATGCTGTCACTGTCCCTTTTATTCCATGGGCTTCAACTTTGCTGGCAAGCTTATTATGTGGCACCTTATCAAACGCCTTTTGGATGTCCATGTACACCACATCAACCGCATTGCCCTCATCAACCCTCTCTGTTACCTCATCAAAAAGCTCAATCAAGTTAGTTAAACGTGATTTGCCTTTAACAAATCCGTGCTGGCTTTCCTTAATTAATCCACACTTGTACAAGTGACTGTTAATTTTGTCCCAGATTATAGTTTCTAAAAGCTTCCCCACAACCGAGGTTAAACTGACTGGCTTGTAGTTGCTGGATTTATCCTTACATCCTTTTTTGAACAAGGGTGTAACATTTGCTATTCTCCAGTCCTCTGGCACCACCCCTGTATGTAAGGAGGATTGGAAGATTATGGCCAGTACCTCCGCAATTTCCACCTTTACTTCCCTCAGCATCCTAGGATGTATCCCATTTGGTCCTGGTGACTTATCTACTTTAAGTATAGCCAGCCTTTCTAGTACCTCCTCTTTATCAATTTTTAGCCCATCCAGTATCTCAGCTACCTCAACTTTCACTATGACTTTGGCAGCATCTTCTTCCTTGGTAAAGACAGATGTACTCATGCCCTCTGCCTCCATGCGTCGGTCTCCATTTTTGTCCCTAATCGGCCCCACCCCTCCTCTTACTACCCATTTACTGTTTATATGCCTATAGAAGACTTTTGGATTCCCTTTTATGTTAGCTTCCAATTTATTCTCACACTCTCTCTTTGCCCCTCTTTTTTCCTTTTTCACTTCCCCTCTGAACTTTCTATATTCAGCCTGGTTCTCACTTGTATTCTCAACCTGACATCTCTCATATGCCCCCTTTTTCTGCGTCATCTTACTCTCTATCTCTTTCGTCATCCAGGAAGCTCTGACTTTGGTTGCCCTACCTTTCCCCCTCGTGGGAATGTACCTCGACTGTACCCAAACCATCTCCTCTTTAAAGACAGCCCATTGTTTGATTTATATAAACATATTATGAAAATCCTTCTTTTCCTATGCCTCATTTACTTTCCCTCAATTATAACAAACAACCTTTCAAAAGTGTGACATACTTTGCAATGAATAGTCAGAAATCATGGAAGCTTAATTCCCAAAACTAGCTATATTAAACACAATAGTATTGCTCAGAAATGAGTTTGCTGTGTTAACACCCAGAAAAAATGGGCTGTACCAAGGCGGATTTTCCATCTCTTTAAATTTATTATAATGTATATACCAGTGAATTCTCACTACATAGTGTTTGTAAAGGAAGTAAGCGTACCTCCAGACTGGAATCACAGGCTTCATCTTCCAAACTATATTTCACTTTTGCAGTTAGATCTAAACAAAGACTTGTATATGTCTATGAGACTCGTAGCCAAACAAATGCTACAAGAATGCTATTTCTAAAGCTGGTCTACAGAGAAGCCACTGCACACGTTGAATTAAATTGTATTGCTATATTTCTATTGGTTTCATAACAATGTGGAGTGCACTCATATCGTCATTTTTATTTATTCGTTCCTGGGATGTAGGTGTTGCTGGCAAGGCCAGCATTTATTGCCCATTCCTAATTCCCCTTGAGAAGGTGGTGGTGAGCCGCCTTCTTGAACCGCTGCAGTCTGTGTGATGAAGGTACTGCCACAGCACAGTTAGGGAGGGAGTTCCAGGATTTTGACCCAGCGATGATGAACAGCGATATATTTCCAAATGAGGATGGTGTGTGTCTTGGAGGGGAACTTGCAGGTGATGGTGTTCCCATGTGCCTGCTGCCCTTGTCCTTCTAAGTAGTAGAGGTCGCGGGTTTGGGAGATGCTGTAGAAGAAGCCTTGATGAGTTGTTACAGTGCATCTTGTAGAAGGTACACACTGCATCCACGGTGCGCCGGTGATGGAGGGAGTGAATGTTTAAGGTGGTGGATGGGGTGCCAATCAAGTGAGCTGCTTGGTCCTGGATGGTGTTGAGCTTCTTGAGTGTTGTTGGAGCTGCACTCATCCAGGCAAGTGGAGAGTATTACATCACAATCCTGACTTGTGTCTTGTAGATGGTGGAAAGGCTTTGGGGAGTCAGGAGGTGAGACACTTGCCGCAGAATACCCAGACTCTGACCTACTCTTGTAGCCACAGTATTTATGTGGCTGGTCCAGTTAAGTTTCTGGTCAATGGTGACCCCCAGGATGTTGATGGTGGGGATTCGGCAATGGTAATGCCGTTGAATGTCATGGGGCGGTGGTTAGACTCTCTCTTGTTGGAGATAGTCATTACCTGGCACTTGTGTGACATGAATGTTACTTGCCACTTATCAGCTTAAGCCTGAATGTCATCAAGGTCTTGCTGCATGCGGCATCTACTGCTTCATTATCTGAGGAGTTGTGAATGGCACTGAACACTGTGCAACCATCAGCGAACATCCCCACTTCTGACTTATGATGGAAGGAAGGTCATTGATGAAGCAACTGAAGATGGTTGGGCCTAGGACACTGCCCTGAGGAACTCCTGTAGCGATGTCCTGGGGCTGAGATGATTGACCTTCAATCACCACAACCATCTTCCTTTGTGCTCGGTATGAATCCAGCAAGTGAAGAATTTTCCCCCTGATTCCTATTGATTTCAATTTTACTCGGGCTCCTTGATGCAACACTCAGTCAAATGCTGCCTTCATGTCAAGGGCAGTCACTCTCACCTCACGTCTGGAATTCAGCTCCTTTGTCCATATTTGGACCAAGGCTGTAATGACGTCTGGAGCCGAGTGGTCCTGGCGGAACCCAAACTGAGCATCGGTGAGCAGGTTATAGAATCATAGAATGGTTACAGCAAGAAAAAGGCCATTCGGCCCGTCGAGCCCATGCCGACTCTCAGATAGTCCCACTCCCCTGCCCTTTCCCCGTAGCTCTGCAAATTTCCCCCCTCCAGCTACTTATCCAGCTTATTGGTGAGTAAGTGCCGCTTGACTGCACTGTCGGCGACACCTTCCATCACTTTGCTGAGTAGACTTATGGGGCATTAATTGGCCGGATTGGATTTGTCCTGCTTTTAGTGGACAGGACATATCTGGGCAGTTTTCCACATTGTTGGGTAGATGCCAGTGTTGTAGCTGTACTGGAGCAGCTTGGCTAGAGATGCGGCTAATTCTGGAGCACAAGTCTTCAGCACGACAGCCGGGATGTTGTTGGGGCCCATAGCCTTTGCTGTATCCAGTGCACTCAGCCATTTCTTGATAGCACGTGTGGTGAATCAAATTGGCTGAAGACTGGTTTCTGTGATGGTGGGGACCTCAGGAGGAGGCCGATATGAATCATCCACTTGGCACTTCTGGCTTCCGTCTTGTCTTTTGCACTCACGTGTGCTGAGCTCCGCCATCATTGAGGATGGGATTTTGATGGAGCCTCCTCCTCCCATTAGCTGTTTAATTGTCCACCACCATTCACAACTGGATGTGGCAGGACTGCAGAGCTTTGATCTGATCCGTTGGTTGTGGGATCATTTAGCTCTGTCTATAGCCCATTGCTTCTGCTTGTTTAGCATGTATATAGTCCTGTGTTGCAGCTTCCCCAGGTTGGCACCTCATTTTTTGGTACGCCTGGTGCTGCTCCTGGCATGCTCTTCTACACTCCTTATTGAATGAGAGTTGGTCACCTGGCTTGATGGTAATGTTAGAGTGAGGGATATGCCAGGCCATGAGGTCACAGATTGTGGTGCAATACAATTCTGCTGCTGCTGATGGCCCACAGTGCCTCATGGATGCCCAGTTTTGAGCTGCTAGATCTGTTCTGAATCTATCCCATTTGGCACGGTGGTAGTGCCACACAACACGATGGAGCGTGTTCTCAGTGTGAAGACAGACTTTGTCTCGACAAGGACCGTGGTCACTGCTACCAATACTAGCTGGACAGATGTATCTGTGACAGTTAGATTGGTGAGGACGAGGTTCAATAGGTTTTTCCCTCGTGTTGGTTCTCTCACCACCTGCCGCAGTCGCAGTCTGGCAGCTATGTCCTTCAGAGCTCAGCCAGCTCGGTCAGTAGTGGTGCTACCGAGCCATGATGATGGACATTGAAGTCCCCCACCCAGAGTAGATTCTGTGCCCTTGCTACTCTCAGTGCTTCTTCCAAGTGGTGTTCAACATGGAGGAGTACTGATTCATCATCTGAGGGAGGGCGGTATGTGGTAATCAGCAGGAGGTTTCCTTGCCCATGCTTGACCTGAAGCCATAAAACTTCATGAGGTCTGGAGTCAGTGTTGAGTACTCCCAGAGCCACTCCCTCCTGACTGCATACCACTGTGCCGGCACCTCTGGTGGGTCTGTCCTGCCGGTGGGACAGGACATACCCAGAGATGGTAATGGAGGAGTCTGGGTCATTGGCTGAAAAGTATGATTCTGTGAGTATGACTGTGCCAGGCTGTTGCTTGACTAGTCTCTGGAACAGCTCTCCCAATTTTGGCTCAAGTCCACAGATGTTAATGAGGTGGTCTTTGCAGGGTTGACTGGGCTGGGTGTGCCATTGTCGTGTCTGAAGCTGGTGCCTAGGTCGATGCTGGGTGGTCCGTCCGGTTTTATTCTTATTTTCTTTTGTAGCAGTTTGGTGCAACTGAGTACAACTAGGCCATTTCAGAGGGCAGTTAAGAGTCTGGTGTCACATATAGGCCAGACCGGGTAAGGACGGCAGATTTCCTTCCCGAAAGGACATTAGTGAACCAGATGGGTTTTTACGACAATCCGATAGTTTCATGGTCATCATTACTGATACTAGCTTTTTATTCCAGGTTTATTTAATTAACTGAATTTAAATTCCCCAGCTGCCATGCTGGAATTTGAACTCATGTCTCTGGATCATTAGTCCAGGCCTCTGGATTACTAGTCCAGTAAAATAACCACTATGCTACCGTACCCATTTAACTGACCTTAGCGTGCCAATAGGTTTTACCAGTATGCAAACGTCAAGACAGTCAAATAATTATCTTGACTTGCCAACATAAGAACATAAAAAATAGGAGCATACGGCCCCTTGAGCCTGCTCCACCATCCAATAAATCATGGCTAATCTTCTACCTCAACTCCACTTTCCTGCCCTATCTCCATATTCCTTGATTCCCTTAGTGCCCAAAAATCTATCGATCTCAGTCTTGAATATACTCAATGACTGAGCATACACAGCCCTCTGAGATAGAGGATTCCAAAGATTCACAACCCTCTTCATCAATTTCTCCTCATCGCAGTCCTAAATGGCTGACCCGTTATCCTGAGACTATGGCCTCTAGTTCTAGGCTCTCCAGCCAGAGGAAACAACCTCTCAGCATCTACCCTGTCATCTCTAGAATAAATCAGAGCTCTCCTAACATCCAGATGGGGATTTCTGCATTCTACTTCTTACAGGAGCAGAGAAGACAAAGGAAATTACTGGTGACGTAATACCATGTTACAAATGGGAAGTTCAGAACACTGGTATATTTGTCACATGGTTTTAATCTCTAAATATCTCAGTGAGAGCCCCAGCTATGATTCTTCTTCTTATCCACTAGATTGATGACCATGGCTTTCCACAACCCCGACACATTGCTCAGCATCCCTCCCTGACTCCAATTTTACTCACCTTAACCCAAAGCCACATGCTTACATCTGTAATGGAGGCCTGCTGAATAGGTTTGACGCATAATCCATAGTACAGCTATTATTACGTCAGTGCTTTGTACATATTGTAAAAGGGATGTTATCCCTTTGGTAATCAACTTTAATTCAAAACTTGTGTATTTGCTATCCTTTTCCATTAATCAAATCCATGAAAGGGAGATAATTCATTTCTGTTCAGAAACATGAGGCTTTGAAGGTTTGGAAAAGGGGAGAAGACCATTTTAATTCATTCCAAACATTGTTGGATTTTGAATTATGCTTTCCAAGAGGGAAATCTAGATCAAGCTGTAGGAAGTTAGAACAAATTTACAGCAGTTGGCACAAGTTCAACTCACTCCAGCTGAAAAGAAAAATGTGATCTTCCATGTCCCATTAGCCCTGCACTAATTATTGTCATTGGCCCATCAGTGCTTGTTTATGATGGCTCTGGCTGACAGAACACTGGGACACCCTGTCAAGGCCAGCACCTGATGGGGTTTTTATTGGCACCAAATCATCTTCCAGTTACTTATGTATATTACAGGCTTCATTGGCTCACGATCCATATATGGAGTGTTGCACAATTACTGCTGTCAGAGAAATTAATTTATTTTTGTTTGATTTCACAAACCAGCTGTTTCATAGCAAATATCGTACAGTCAACAGATTCAATGAACTGCTGTTTGAACCTTCTGAGCTCTCATGTATTAAAGTAATTTGAAAAAGTTATATCTGAAAACAATTCAGTGGAGTCATGCCAAAGTATGTTGAGCAAATATTAAACATTTCCAAGATATCTGTTACTGAACAGATTTTTGGGGTGAATTTACGACGCGTGGTAATGCTCTGAACACAAAGGGGATAATTTTAACATTTGGTCATATAAGGTCGGTTGCCCGTTACACACCTCACCCTAAAATCAGATGAGGTGTACAACAGACGGCTGATCGGATATCCTTTTACACTATCGCCAAAAGTTAACATTACATAAGAACATAATAAGAACATAAGACATAGGAGCAGGGGTAGGTCATTTGGCCCCTCGAGCCTGCTCCGCCATTCAATAAGATCATGGCTGATCTGATCTTGGCCTCAACTCCACTTCCCTGCCCGCTCCCCATAACCCTTGAATTCCTTATCGTTCAAAAATCTGTCTATCTCCACCTTAAATATATTCAATGACCCAGCCTCCACAGCTCTCTGGGGAAGAGAATTCCAAAGATTCACGACCCTCTAAGAGAAGAAATTCCTCCTAGTTTCCGATTTAAAAGGGTTTCCCCTTATTCTGAAATTATGCCCCCTAGTTCTAGATTCCCCCATGAGGGGAAACATCCTCTCTGCATCTACCCTGTCACGCCCCTTCAGAATCTTATATGTTTCAATAAGATCCTCTCTCATTCTTCTAAACTCCAATGAGTATAGGCCCAACCTGCTCAACCTTTCTTCATAAGACAACCCCTTCATCTCCGGAATCAACCTCGTGAACCTTCTCTGAACTGCCTCCAATGCAAGTATATCCTTCCTTAAATAAGGAGACTAAAACTGTACGCAGTATTCCAGGTGTGGTCTCACCAACGCCCTGTACAGTTGTAACAGGACTTCCCTACTTTTATACTCCTTTCCCTTTGCAATAAAGGCCAACATTCCATTTGCCTTCCCAATTACTTGCTGTACCTGCATGCTAACTTTTTGTGATTCATGTACAAGGACCCCCAGATCCCTCTATACCTCAGCATTTTGTAATCTCTCCCCATTTAAATAATAATTTGCTTTTTTATTTTTCCTACCAAAGTGGATAACTTCGCATTTTCCCACATTAAACTCCATCTGCCAGATTTTTGCCCACTCACTTAACCTATCTATATCCCTTTGGAGATTCTTCGTGTCCTCCACACAATTTGCTTTCCCACCTATCTTTGTACCATCAGCAAATTTGGCTACATTACACTCAGTCCCTTCATCCAAGTCATTAATATAGATTGTAAATAGTTGAGGCCCCAGCACTGATCCCTGCGGCACCCCACTAGTTACAGTTTGCCAACCTGAAAATTACCCATTTATCCTGACTCTCTGTTTTCTGTTAGTTAGCCAATCCTCTATCCATGCTAATATATTACCCCCAACCCCGTGAGCTCTTATCTTGTGTCATAACCTTTTATGTGGCACCTTATCGAATGCCTTCTGGAAATCCAAATACACAACATCTACTGGTTCCCCTTTATCCACCCTGCTCGTTACATCCTCAAAGAACTCCAGCAAATTTGTCAAACATGATTTCCCTTTCATAAAACCATGCTGACTCTGCTTGACTATATTATGATTTTCTAAATGTCCTGCTATCACTTCCTTAATGATGGACTCTAGCATATTCCCAATGACAGATGTTAGGCTAACTGGTCGATAGTTGCCTGCTTTCTGTCTCCCTCCTTTCTTAAATAAGGGCGTTACATTTGCGGTTTTCCAGTCCGCTGGGATCTCTCCAGAATCCAGGGAATTTTGGTAGATTACAACCAATGCATCCACTATCTCTGCAGCCACCTCTTTTTAGACTCTAGGATGCAGGCCATCAGGTCCAGGGGACTTGTCCACCTTTAGTCCCATTAGTTTGCCTAGTACTTTCTCTCTAGTGATAGTGATTGTTTTAAGTTCCCCCCCGCCACCCCAATAGCCCCTTGATTATCCATTATTGGGATGCTTTTAGTGTCTTCTACCGTGAAGACCAATACAAAATATTTGTTCAAAGTTTCCGCCATTTCCCTGTTTCCCATTATTAATTCCCCAGACTCATTCTCTAGGGGACCAACGTTTACTTTAGCTACTCTCTTCCTTTTTATATATCTAACGAAGCTCTTACTGTGTGTTTTTATATTTCTTGCTAGCTTACTCTCATAAGCTATCTTCTCTCTCTTTATCATTTTTTTAGTCGTCCTTTGCTGGTTTTTAAAAATTTCCCAATCCTCTGGCCTTTCACTATTCTTCGCAACATTGTATGCTTTTGTTTTCAATTTGATACCATCCTTTACTTCCTTAATTACCCCCAACTGTACAAAGTAAATCAAGTTTTAGAAATGATTCCAGTTTGTTTACACTTTCTCCTAATGTGCAATGGCAAATTTTTTGAACCTTGGTGGTGCCCTGCAGTACAGGCCTTTATCTTTCACTTAAATATTTCAGTAATATTAAATAAATTCAGTAAATTCATTTCTGCATTTGCCCTGAGTAAGGCTCGCACACATGTACAGACACATGTACAGACACATGTACAGACACATGTACACACACATGTACACACATACATGCACACACAGCTACAAGTTGCTTCATTTACCAATCAGAGAAGCCATTTTGAGGAATATAAACTGCACATCTCCACCTCCCAACATCTGAAGGTAATTACGGATGAGGACGGCTATTCGGCCTATCACAAATCATCTATCCAGAGTGACCCGAAAGTCCTCCCATTGCAGAATCAAATTATTTCTTCAATGATTCCAGGTTTCTCTCCTCCACTACACTATCCAGAAATCCATTCCATGCATTGATCACTTTGTATGAAATACGTTTTCCTATCAGTCCTAGATTTGCCTTTAACTAGTTTGAACTTATATTACCTCCACATGCTTGCAATTTAGTTCAAGTAATTTTTTTGATTTATGTTTTCCTGTTTCCTATACGTTTACTATCTTATAGAATATCACCTCTCAGATACCTCCTTTCAATATTGAAAAGCCGAAACCCTCCAGTCTTCCTTCCTAATTCAGATCTTTAACATCTCGTGGCTGTTCTCTGCACTTTCTCCCGCATTTGAACATCTCCCCTGTGTCTTGGTGAAAGGAACAGGACTCTGGAGATGTGGCCTGACTACTTTTCACTACTTAACATCCTGACGGAACTGGGGAAGAGATGAAGAGGAATTGTAAAGGTAACTTTATGAGTGACCTGTATTAACATCACAACAAACAAGAAAAGGCAACATAACTGCTAACATCCAATAAAGTTAATCGACGTTAAGTGGGTCAAAATAAATAACAACCACTTGACAGAAAATTGAATCAGTGGGCTAAAAGCAACCGTGAAGCATAAGCAAATGAGGGTATCTACAGAGCTGTCTAGCAGCAATAAATATAACCAGATAGTTTCAGTCCTCAATGGCTCATGACGCTTCAACTAACTAACAAGAGGATATCACAAAATATAGACCAATGAAGCTGCTATAGTTTCTTGTGCAAATAATGATTTACCATTGCATGGAAGGTTAAAAAGCATTTAGAAATTTAGAAATTGTTATATGACTTAATTTTTCTTCCAATGAAACGATGAGCAACTATTGTATAAAATGTTAAATATGTAAGGGTTGATTTCCCTGACCCATATTCCTTGGGAATGCCCACTCAGCCCCCAGATTGTCCAGAATTAATCAGGATCTTTTGGGTGCTGATCGGCAGCAGCAAGGGGGGGGGGGGGGGGCGCTTGGAGGTGGGGGTTGCTGCAATTTTTGAGCATCATTCACATCTGCTGGGTTTCTGCCCATCATAGTTGGGCTTTATCTGCATAATTTAGGCGAGCTGCAAGCATTCAACAAACGCTGACAGGCAGCTCACTAATCAGGATAAGGGGCAGAAAATCCAGCAGCCCTTTCATGGATCCAAACCGGAAGTATTGCCTGAAAGGGGTTCTTGGTAATCCTGGTGTGGAGGAGGGGACACTGAGCAACCGGCAGCTGGTGGGTAGATTCAGGGCCAGGAGGGGCATTTACACTACTTTGTGGTCCCACAAAAATCAGCGGCAACACTTTTTGTGGCTGATTTTGGACTGGCCTGCTTAATATTGAGCTACACCCAATACCAATGGGAGGAGTGTGCACAGCTGAAAATTGCATCGGGGTCTACAAATTGCATAGGATCCCGATTTAAATAGGGGGAGAAATTCGGTTACGCCCCATTTGGGGACGGTAAACGAATTAGCGCCAGCCATTTAGCGCCTGGCACGGGAGTACCGCCCAAAGCCGCTAAATTGGGCTTACCGCCCTGGCAAGGAAGCGGAGCTATCTTGGGCGCTCCACTTCCTCTCGGGGCGGTGTCTGGGGCGCAAAGCGCGGGAGCATCGGAGCACTACAACGGCTGCTCCGCGTAGCACTGACGCGTTTCATCGTCCCTCCTCTTCCGTTAAAGGGGAGGGACGCTGTGCACTCTGCAGGCCATTTGACGGCCTCCACTAGCTCACCAGGGCGGTGTGGTGCCGTGGCCACAGCCCGGTACCGAGACGCGGTGCCGGGCTGCATGATGGCGGCCATGGCCCACACCAAGGGCCGCCATGAGGGGCCGACCTGGAGGTCGGCCAAAACAATGGAATGGCAGTGCGGGGCGCAGCCAGACTTCCCCTTTAATTACCGCCTCGCGAGTGGAGGTTCGCGACCCGCGAGGTTGTCGCTGACATTGCCCATGGCAGCTTCGCGGGGCGCAGCTGAATTTCTGCTGCAGGGCAGTAAGGGGCCGTGGCGGGCGCTAAGGAGTCGTATCGCTTGGCGATGACGTCATCACCACTGGTGCAGCGCTGCGGTGGGGGGCGCTAACAAGAGGCGCAAACCAACCCAATTTCCCCACATGTTTTGGGTTGGAGCGCTGGCCGCCCATTTCGACGCCGGCTCAGAAATCAAGTCAGACAAGCCTTGGAGAGGTAGTGGGTTAATTAAAACATTTTTGTCTGCCTATTGCCCCATTTCTCAGTGTGAACAGTGCAGTAGCCAAATAAAAACCACCCCCACTGTGTGATTAAATCATAACAGCCCCTCCCAAAGAAAAATCAACAGAAGAATTGAAGTAAACTATAGAATTAACAGGATTCAACAAGAGCACACATTAACTTTATACAGTAACATCAGATAATTACCATTCAGGTTAGTTAAAATACAATGAGATGTTATGATGGGAAGGTTAATGTACTAGAGGCATGAGCTACAGTAGAAAAATGACCTTTCCTCATCACTAACTGTTATTATTCTTAATAAACTGTAAACAGGCCACTTTTAGCCAGGTGCCACCAGCTTGCTGGTCTTCGTGGCTGTGAACTGTCTTTGATGCAGTCAAGAAAAAGTGCTCCAGCATTGATCTTCTTTGACACTTAATACATCCTTCAGCATGATTTACTGCCTTATTTTCACACTGATTTCTCCTCTATCATAGGTGATAAATATCACATACGCATAACTAGTTTTCTTAACATTACTGTTTACCGATTGGTATTTTTGCATTGTGTCTATAATGGAATACATATAAAAGAGCAGCCCAGCAGCAAATGCTGCTATTCTTTGATATGGATTTCAATACAATCTGCTAAGTCTACAGTTCGTTCAATAAGATGGAGTTTTTCTTTCATGCACATTCAGCAGAAAGCATTTTTTTTCCCATTTTCAGAAATAAACTACAAATCATTAAAGGGCCATCCCTTCCTGGCTGCTAACTATTAAATAAATACGGTGCAATATTTCTCACTTGTCAGGCTCTGTGAAGGACCTCAAATGAATTTAGTCTGGATTTAATTTGTTTAATAAACTTGTTGTGCATCTCTAAATGAATTACTAAATCCATAATTTTATGACCCCGCAATTTAAATGGGAAAGGACACTATTGCTACAACACACTCCTTCGTGTGTGTTATGCCAGAATTGTGCCATGTTTGATGATGTCACACTAACTGCTGCCCCATATTACTGCCTTCAAAACGAGAGAACTGCTGATGTAAAATCAGCTCTACATTTCTTGTTTATTTTCTGTTTCAAATGTAACGGCTGCAATAGTAAAAATGACATTTCAGAATTACATTTGAAATTATTTTTCTAAATATCTTATAAACAGCGCTTTTATCTAGGAATCTATTTAGGCACCCAATTTGTTAAAATTTGCGATATTATTTTTAGAATAGAAGCGGCAAAGTTTGAGGTTGGCTGCCCATCGGGCGGGCGGCGGGCAGAATGATCGCGATACCTGTCCGATGGCACCTACGTGAGGCCCTATTCATTTTCATGGTCGGGCCTCATTAGAATAGAATTGGTGAGTCGCTAGCGCTGAATGAGCATTTGCAGGCAGCTCACCAATTGGGGTAGAGGGTGGGCTCCTCCACAGAGCCAAACTGGAAGTAAGCACATAATGGAAGGTTGGGGGGGGGGGGGGGATGCAAATTTTTGGGGAGTGGCCACAGAGGGGCAAAAGATTTTTGTGTGGCCAGAAGGAATATTCATGCTCCTCTTGGCCCCACAAAATCAGTCCCACAGCTTTTTCTTAGCATTTCCAGAGTGGCCTGCAGTGGTTCGTTTAAGGGTCATTGGTTTGGGCGCTCAATGCCCGAATGCACAGCTTGCCCAGTGGAACACCAAAACTGCATTGGGGTGCTACAAATGATCTTGAACCCCCCAATTTAAATATTTTAATAAGGTCCCTGCCTGTTTCGGGCAGGAGTGCTAGCTGCCGATTTCGAGGCATGCTTGAAAATCTAGTCGGTCAGGCCTTGGGCAGCCAGTGAGCAGTAGTTTATTCAAAATGGTCATCTCCCTACCACACATTTTAGGCACACAAAAATGTTTACCATTGGCACTAAATATCTCTTAAAGGGATAGATGTGTACCTAACCCTTTAAGAGGCATGTTACATGACAGAAGGCCACCAATGTGTGACTCCTATCATGTAACATCTTTTAAAGGGATAGATAAAAATATTCTAATTCATATTTGTACTTTTAATAACACATGTATTATATAAATTTTATTCAATGGCAACTGGTCCCTCTTATCAGTAATAAGACAAACAATAACTTGTGTAAGAAATAACTATTAGGAGTTTTAACAGTCTAACCTTTTCCCCTACACTTCAGAGACAAGAGCCAAGAAATCAAGCACCAGCTACCGGATATTTTGGTTTACACTAATATATTACAGTGATTAATCACTGAACTGCTAGTCCTGCATGAATGTCATCTTCCATGAATGCACAGAAAATTAAACAAGGGCTTTTAAAAAAAAAAATACTGATTATTTTACATGTTTTATTAAAATATATTTCCCAACTACCAGAGAAAAAACAGAATAGAATAACTCAGCATTGAAGGAAGAATAAAAGGCCTTGTCACTTTGATGTAATATGATTTTTGAGAGATGGCAGGTTGCAGGCGGAAACAACTGGAGGAGAGCAGCTGTCTTAAAAAAAATAAGAAGTCGCACAACACCAGGTTATAGTCCAACAGATTTATTTAATTTTACAAGCTTTCGAAGCAGTTCGCTCCTTCGTCAGGTAAGTTAGCAATGAGAGAATCTCCCAGAATTCACAATTTAAACCCAGACAAAATCTATTCACATTATTCCCTACAACAAAGAGCACAGCCAAGACAATGAGATGTGTCCCAGGGGGTCCAACGTGTCAAACCACCTGCTGGCTGCATATCCTGTCAATTTGTGTTCTTGTGTTAGTCTTTTAAAAAAAAAAAACCACCTGGGAAGACCGGCCATGATGTCAAGTCACGTTCTGTATCGTGACATGAACCCGATATCGCGATTGAGGCCATCCTCATGAGTGCGGAACTTGGCTATCAGTTTCTGCTCTATGATTTTGCGCTGTCGTGTATCTCGAAGGCCGCCTTGGAGAACGCTTACCCGCAGATCCGAGGCTGAATGCCCCTGGCTGCTGAAGTGTTCCCCGACTGGGAGGCAACCCTCCTGCCTGGCGATTGTTGCGCGGTGTCCGTTCATACGTTGTCTCAGTGTCTGCATGGTCTCGCCGATGTACCATGCTCTGGAGCATCCTTTACTGCAACGTATCAGGTAGACAACGTTGGCCGAGTCACATGAGTATGTACCGTGTACCTGGTGGGTAGTGTCCTCACGTGTAATGATGGTATCTGTGTCCATGATTTGGCATGTCTTGCAGAGGTTGCCGTGGCAGGGTTGTGTGGTGTCTTGGTCGCTGTTCTCCTGAAAGATGGGTAATCTGCTGCGAACAATGGTACTTTTGAGGTTAGGCGGCTGCTTGAAGGCGAGTAGTGGAGGCGTGGGGATGGCCTTAGCAAGGTGTTCGTCGTCATCGATGACATGTTGAAGGCTGCGAAGAACATGGCGTAGTTTTTCCACGAACACCTTGCTAAGGCCATCCCCACGCCTCCACTACTCGCCTTCAAGCAGCCGCCTAACCTCAAAAGTACCATTGTTCGCAGCAGATTACCCATCTTTCAGGAGAACAGCGACCAAGACACCACACAACCCTGCCACGGCAACCTCTGCAAGACATGCCAAATCATGGACACAGATACCATCATTACACGTGAGGACACTACCCACCAGGTACACGGTACATACTCATGTGACTCGGCCAACGTTGTCTACCTGATACGTTGCAGTAAAGGATGCTCCAGAGCATGGTACATCGGCGAGACCATGCAGACACTGAGACAACGTATGAACGGACACCGCGCAACAATCGCCAGGCAGGAGGGTTGCCTCCCAGTCGGGGAACACTTCAGCAGCCAGGGGCATTCAGCCTCGGATCTGCGGGTAAGCGTTCTCCAAGGCGGCCTTCGAGATACACGACAGCGCAAAATCATAGAGCAGAAACTGATAGCCAAGTTCCGCACTCATGAGGATGGCCTCAATCGCGATATCGGGTTCATGTCACGATACAGAACGTGACTTGACATCATGGCCGGTCTTCCCAGGTGTTTTTTTTTTTAAAAAGACTAACACAAGAACACAAATTGACAGGATATGCAGCCAGCAGGTGGTTTGACACGTTGGACCCCCTGGGACACATCTCATTGTCTTGGCTGTGCTCTTTGTTGTAGGGAATAATGTGAATAGATTTTGTCTGGGTTTAAATTGTGAATTCTGGGAGATTCTCTCATTGCTAACTTACCTGACGAAGGAGCGAACTGCTTCGAAAGCTTGTAAAATTAAATAAATCTGTTGGACTATAACCTGGTGTTGTGCGACTTCTCATTTTTGTCCACCCCAGTCCAACGCCGGCATCTCCACATCATGACCTCTATTAAAAAAAATAGGTAAAAGGGGCTGAAAATTTGATAAGGACCGAAAACGGGCACCAGCAGATCATGCATCGCATTGAAAGTAATGCAGGCAGCACTCGAAATTCGTGCTGCCTGCTAATTAACATGGTTGAAACGCTGAGCCCAGTGGCGAAGAGCTCAGCAGGGGTGCCCAATTTCTATTTAAAGCTAGCCTGCACTGTGAAATGCAGTCTGCACTTCTTAAAGGGAAGGTGCTTTCTGAAAAAACACCTCATTGTTATTGTTGCAAAGGAAAGTGGAAGGGTGCTGTGGCTCCACAGGGCAGCAAAGGGCACCTAGGTTCTCTAATGGACCACTGGAGGTCTTAGTGCAGGGGGTCGAAAGGAGGAGACAGGTCCTCTACCCGCAGGGGGCCAGGAGGCCCTTCAGTCTCACTGTAAGTAGGCAGTGGGAGCAGATAGCTGAAGCGTTCAGTGCCACCAGTGTTTTACCCCATGACCAGGATCCAGTGCCGAAAGAAGTTTAATGACCTCACACGAGTGGTCAAGGTCAGTAAACGCATCTTCAAATGGCATATCCCACCAACTGCACCATGAGCCTCACACACTGCTCAATGCACCATGCCCCCATCACTCACCTACAAGCAATCTCTATCAATCACAACGTATGCCTCACAATCATAGGCCGGACTATTCCCCTAAAAAAAGGGTGGGTTTGGAGCGTGGGGGCAGTTGAAGTGTTAAAAATGGGATTCCTGACCAGATCCTGCCTCCAACCTGCCCACTTACGGTTTTGCCGGAGGTGGAACAGGAGCAGGTGACCAACCCGCTCCCAGGGTACATTACCTCAATTAATATTGGAAGCCTCTTTTTCCCCTTCCATTTTGTTTTTAACTGCCTGTGGACGGGTTTTGAAACCCGGCAGTTAAACAGAGACGGGGACTGCTGCATCCAGGAGGTAACTGTCTTTATACCTACCTCCTGGATCCAGGGTCCCTGCCTAACACACCCCCTGCAATCGGAGACCCACTCATGAGGCCTCCGATCACCCCCCCAGGCCTTCACCCCCACCCGTACCCCCCCCCCCCACCAGCCTCCTAGGTTTCCCGCCCGCCTCAGTGACCCCCCGCCCCCAACCCGCCTCCCTTGAGAAAATTCCGGCCACAGCTTCACCTCACCCTCACACACTTACCACTGTTGCAAGTCTCACACCCACATCTCACACCTTGCACATAATGACCCAGCTGGAGCAGACAGTGATGGATATCATTGGAGGGGCGTCACTGAGGCTGTGGCGATCGGCGAGGCCGAAAGCATCGATGAGGACGGTATGCTCATACCTAATCCTCCTTCTCACATCCCATTTCCCCCTCATCCCACAATCTCTTCTAACTTACAAGCTGCTAATGGTGTAAGCATGCACATCCTGCTTCCCCCCCGCCCCCACTCACCACCAACCGACCCTTGTGCCATTCTTCTTTCAGATACCTAGGAACTCCAACCATCCCAGCCAGTGCAGGAAGAACAAGAGTGATGGAGAAGAAGGGACACCGTCACTCGATCTGACACTCCCAGGCACCAGCTCAGAAAATGGCACTGCGCATACTTTAGAGGGCAGTATAGAGGTGGGATCTGCACATGGTGAGTCACCAGGCATGAATGGCCTGCAGCCAGGGCAGGGGGAAAGGGTAGCACAGATGCCAGCTCGCCAGAGGGCAACGTCGCATACGAGTTCTGCTGCAGAGGAGTCAGATGAGGACTTCGATGGGGCGATCTTCAGAAGAAGGGTGATGGCCATGCACACAGAAATGCTTGGTGCAACGGCAGGCCTGCCAGAGAGCCTGTTGTCACTGTCAAGGAGCATGGAGGAGTCCGGCTCCAACATTGCACAGGGCTTTGTGCAGAGCTTGGAGCCCATGATTTCCAGGATGGAAGTGATGGGCAACTCCATTAGAGCTTCTGTGGACCCAACCATGATGCAGGGTCTGATGGCCGATGTCTCAGGTTCCATTGCAGCACAAGTGGAAGCGACCCAATGTCTGGGTGCTACAGTGGAAGCTCAAACTTCTGCTGTTCAAGCTCAGCCTGCTGCCATCGTGGATGCATTTACAAGTGTGGAAAGGGGCTTGCAGGGTGTCACAGCAGTCCAGCAATCTGTCCTCCAACAGATTACTAAGATTTCTGAGGCCCTGCCCTGGGGGAGAGACAGTGGCTCCATGGAGCACAAACCTGCTGTCCTCTCTCAGGGTGGCAGCATTCCTACTCTCACCACTGCTACTCCGCCAGTGCCCTTGCTGTTGTCCATCAGCCAGCCAGCCCAGACTGCTGCCGCCCATGCCGAGGTGGTACAGTCTACAGCTGGGCCTTCTAGGCCCAGAGCTGCTCGAGGTCGTCCTGCAAGGCCATCTGTAGTATCCCCCACAGAAAGTCAGCAGCCTTCCACCAGCCATGCTGCATCCACTGGGGTAGCACTGCATAAGAGCACTAGATAGGCAAAGGCACACGAAAGATAGGCACTAAGGAATGCACAAGGGTAATTAGTTAACTTTGTTATGTAGTTTTGGAATTAATCATTTATAAATTATGTTTGGAATGTTTGTTTTATGGTAGCTTTCATTTCAGCTTTGTGGCCAAGAGGTCGCTGTGATGTTCCGTGAAAGAGGGATGGTAAAGTGCCGAAGTGTCGAGCAATGGGGATCTGGGGTTTCATTCTGGGGCACCGGAGTCTGATGATGCGCTCACGGACAGCCCATCTGGAATGGGGATTTGCTGCCTCGTCCCAGCCTCCTCCTCTTCCTCCTCCTCTGTCTGAGGTGGTCGCGGAACCCATGGTGGCAAGGGTACCACCCTCATGATGGCCACATTGTGAAGGATGCAGCAAATCACCACGAATTGGGACACCCGCTCCGGCGAGCACTGGAGGTCTCCTCCCGAGCAGTCAAGGCAACGGAACCGCTGCTTGAGCCCCCCGATGGTCTACTCGATGATGTTCCTTGTGGCGGCATGGCTCTCATTATATGATTGCAGGCCACAAGTGATGGGGCTGCGGAGGGGAGTCATCAGCCAGATGTAGAGCGGATAGCCCTTGTTGCCTAGCAGCCTTCCTCGAGTTCGACATGGTAGCTGGAAGATTGCTGGCACACTGGACGGGTGCAGGATGAAGGCATCATGACTGCTGCCAGGATACCGGGCATTCACCATCAAGATGTGTTGGGCGTGGTGGCACACCAACTGCATATTAAATGATTAGTACCCTTTGTGGTTACGGGACCTCTCGCCATTGATATGCGGCACCCGCAAAGCCAATTGTGTGCAGTCGATGGCGCCCTGCACCACAGGGAAGCTCAATATCCTGGCAAAGCCACATGCGCACCCCTCCTGCTTCTCTCTGTTTAGATAGAAGACAATGAAGTCCCTTCTCCTAGAGTACAGAGCCTCTGTGACCTCCCGGATACAGCGACAGATGGCGAACTGCGAGATGTTTGCTATGTCGCCTGTTCCAGCCTGGAAGGATCCGCTTCAGAAAAATTCAGAGCCATAGTCACCTTGAGGGCCACTGGCAGTGCCGTCGTTGCCCTGCTCTAAGGCCGCAGATCTGGTCCCAAGAGGTGGAAGAGTTCCGTGACCACCTCCTTGATGAAGCGGAGCTGCTGAATACACTGCTCCTGGCTTAGGTGCAGGTAGGAGAAGTGCTCCTTGAAGACTCAAGGTGGGCAAGGCCTCCTGCTGAGAGCCCTCCTCCCCCTCCTCCTCCTCCCTCTGTGAGCAGCTTGTCTTCTTTGCTGGCTCTGCTCCATCTTTCTGTCATGCTGCAGCGCGAGGTGAACTGCAACTAGAGCCCCCAGGACTGGGAGCAAGTAGTGTACTCAGATGCCTTCCAGTAGCAACCAATGCCTTCCCAAAGTCCAGCAGCACTCCCTGCATATTTTACTAACTTTTAAAATGTCTTCCAGCCACCCAGTATTGATACAACTCTGTAATTGTGACCATCTTCAAGAAAGGTGACAAGTCTGATTGCGGTAATTACAGAGGAGTCTCCCTGCTGTCTGCTACAGGGAAAGTCATCGCAAGAATCCTCCTCAATCGCCTTATCCCAGTGGCTGAAGTGCTCCTCCCGGAGTCGCAATGCGGATTCCGCCCACTGAGGGGCACAATGGACATGATCTTCACCACCCGTCAACTACAAGAGAAATGCAGGGAACAGCACCAACCGCTGTACATGGCCTTCTTTGACCTCACAAAGGCCTTCGACACCATCAACCATGAGGGATTATGGAGTGTCCTCAAATTCAGCTGCCCTCAAAAGTTTGTCACCATCCTCCACCTGCTTCACGATGACATGCAAGCCATGATCCTGACCAACGGATCCACCACAGACCCAATTCACGTACGAACCAGGGTCAAGCAAGGCTGTGTCATCGCACCAACGCTCTTCTCGATCTTCCTTGCTGCAATGCTTCATCTCACTCTCAGTAAGCTCCCCGCTGGAGTGGAGCTAATCTACAGAACAAACGGGAAACTGTTCAACCTCCGTCGCCTCCAGTCCAGATCCAAGGTCATCCCATCCTCTGTCATCGAATTACAGTACACAGACGACGCTTGCATCTGCGCACACTCGGAGGTCGAACTCCAAACCATCGTCAACACCTTCACTGAAGCGTACGAGAGCATGGGCCTTACACTAAACATCCGTAAGACAAAGGTCTTCTACCAACCTGCCCCCGCCACACAGTACTGCCCCCCTATTATCAAAATCCACGACGAGGCCTTGGACAACATGGACCACTTTCAATATCTCGGGAGCCTACTGTCAACAAGGGCAGATGTTGATGACGAAGTCCAACACTGCCTTCAGTGTGCCAGTGCAGCCTTCAGTCACCTGAGGAAGAGAGTGTTTGAAGACCAGGACCTCAAACCCGGCAGCAAGCTCATGGTCTACAGAGCAGTAGTGATACCCACCCTCCTGTATGCTTCAGAGACATGGACCATGTACACCAGGCACCTCAAAGCACTGGAGAGGTACCACCAACGCTGCCTCCGCAAGATCCTGCAAATCCATTGGCAGGATAGACACACCAACGTCAGTGTTCTCGCTCAGGCCAACATCCCCAGCATCGAAGCTTTGACCACGCTCGATCAGCTCCAATGGACGGGCCACATCATCCGCATGCCCGATACGAGACTCCCAAACCAAGCGCTCTACTTGGAGCTCCGACACGGCAGGAGAGCCCCAGATGGGCAGAGGAAACGCTTCAAGGACACCCTCAAAGCCTCCTTGAAAAAGTGCAAGATCCCCTCTGACACCTGGGAATCCCTGGCCCAAGACTGTACAAAGTGGAGGAGAAGCATCCAGGAAGGCGCCGAACACCTCGAGTCTCTTCGCCGGGAGCAAGCGGAAGCCAAGCGCAAACAGCGGAAGGAGCGCACGTCAACCCAAGCACCCCACCCACCCGCCCCTTCAACCACCATCTGCCCCACCTGTGACAGAGACTTTAGGTCCCACATTGGACTCATCAGTCACCTGAGAACTCATTTTTAATGTGGAAGCAAGTCATCCTCGGTTCCGAGGGACTGCCTAAGAAGAAGAAGAATTAATACAAACTCTGCAAGAGCCAGTGCAAGAGAAATAATCAACTTACCTGCAAGTTGGCTGTTTCCCTTTTAATAGCACTTGTGGGGGGTCCTTCGTGCATGTTCAACTGTGCCTGTTTAGGAGAGGGCGTTGAATGGAGCAGTGACGTCAAAAATGTCAGGTCGAGTATCTAATCAGTGTTACACGCTGACTGACGTCATGATCTGCCTATTCTGCATACTGCCGGCACACGCATGTTCCACCAAGATGGAGAACAGCGCGGATCACACTGGAAGCAAGGCAGATGCCATTTTTTTTTTTCAAAACCGGCCTTAACGACTGCCGCTAACTTCGTGGCCATAGTGTTTTTGGGAACAGCCAAAACCTTGCTGAAGAAGAAGATGGCCTGGAGTACCAATGGGGAAGTCTACCACTGTCTGAGGCATGTTCCAGAAACCCTTGTACAGTAAATAATGGTTGACTTAGAGTTTAAGTACTGCGTATAGAGCATCAGGGACAACATCAAGGCATTAAACATTTCTGCTGTTACTCTTTGGCATCTTTTGGATTAATGCAGAATGTTGAAATGCAGCAGTTCTTGTGTTCCTAGTATAAGTATGTAAGTTTGCATTGAGCTCTGGCATCCCTTGCAGTGCTGCTCTAGTTATAACCTTCCAGAGGACTGACATGCTGGCCTCACTAATGCTGTAGAGCATAGATTAAACAGACATTTTAGCACTGGAGGAGACCATTTAGCTGTTTCCTGTCGACAATGAATATAAGCCTCTCAAATGCAGATTTCACACAGTCTCATTCTCTTGCTTTCTCCCCATTGCCTTTTTTTATTCTTCTTCATGAAGTAATTATCCAGAAGCTGTTTGAATGCTGCAATCGATTTAGCATCAATCACTACTTTTGGCAAATCATTCCACATTCCGATAATTCTTTGTACAAAAAAGTTTCTTCTAATCTCTTGTATTGTGCTTATCTTGAGATCATGACCTCTTGTCTTCACTTTACCTACCAATAGAAATTATCAACATTTACCTTGTCTATTCTTTTTATCAATTTGACC
This sequence comes from Squalus acanthias, assembly GCA_030390025.1. Classification (NCBI taxonomy): domain Eukaryota; kingdom Metazoa; phylum Chordata; class Chondrichthyes; order Squaliformes; family Squalidae; genus Squalus; species Squalus acanthias. The sequence continues at coordinate 92,656,854 of CM059428.1, read as the reverse complement.
ACTTATATCAAATCTCCCTCAATACCTTCCCTTCCATGGACTACAGCTCCAGTTGTTTTAGCTTTTCTTCTCATCCCTGGTATCATCCTGACAAATCGACACTGCACTTTCTCCAGGTTTTTTATATCCTCAAGCAAGAAGATCAAAAGTACACACAGCATTCCAGAGGTAGCCTAATTTTATACAATCATCATGACCTCCACTTTTGTATTTAATCCATCTCGATATAACCCCCTAAATCCCATTTAACTTCTTAATAACTTTTTTTTAACCTGTCCACCCATTTTAAAGAAATTATGGGAGTAATTTTCAACTTCACCGCCTGAGTAGTAACCTGATGGAGCAGATTGGCCCCCCGCTGTAGAATGCGTTTGATTTTTGTTCCATGAATAACTGGTTGATAGTTAGCAGGTTCATCCCTTTCCCCTTTTTTTTAAACATAGGTGTAAAATTTGCCACTCTCCAGTCCTTTGCCACAGCTTCCATCTTCAATGAATTTTGAAAAATCAGTTAGTTCCTCAATAACTTTCTTCAGTATTCTGGCATGATACCCTCATCAAGACAACTGGTCAGCATGACTTTGGCTACACCAGATCCTAATGTCACCCGTCACCTGTGGCTGGAAGAGGCTGGATGGGAAACCTCTTTCCCGCCTTTCATCAATACTGCTCTGAGCTGGTAGGCTGCCTGGAGTTGCACAAATGCAGCCCTGAGATGGCTCTGCAAATAAGGTGGCACCTGGAGTCTGCTCAGCACGTCACAGCTGTATAGCTGAAAATAAATAAACGACAGACTTGCATTTATATATCACCTTTCATGACCTCAGGATGTCCCAAAGTGCTTTACAGCAAATGAAATACTTTTGAATTGTAGTCACTGTTGTAATATAGTGAACGCAGCAGCCAATTTGTGCACAGCAAGTTCCCACAAACAGCAATGCGCTAATAATCAGATGATATGGTTTTTTTTGTGCTCATGTCTCTGGCGTGGGACTTGCACCCACAACCTTCTGACTTAGAGGTGAGAGTGCTACCAACTGAGGCACGGCTGAGTTGAACAACCTAGGAGCCCGAAGGAAATAAAAGAGATTGGGTCTCAGAGGCTTACCAATCTCACAGACCGGCGGCGGCGTTCCAGAGCCACGTCACGATTCAAAAAGTGACGCGGGCAAGAGGAAGCAGCTGATTGGGTGAGTGCGGCCAGGTGAGTATTTATACGACTCTATAGTTTGACAGTTAAGGTTAATAGTTTATAAAGTTTAGACGGTCTTAATTTTGTGGTTATAGTTTCTAAGGTCTCTGTTGTGTAGCGGGGAGTGCTAGTAAACAGGGGCCCTTGAGTATAACATTTAATTGTAGTGTAATTGGTGGTATTGATTTGATTTAATTTACTTTAAATTAATTAAAGGGCAAGTCATGGCAGCACAGCTCGGCCCCGTGGTATGCTCCTCCTGCGCGATGTGGGAAATCAGGGACACTTCCTGTGTCCCTGACGACCATGTGTGCAGGAAGTGTATCCAGCTGCAGCTACTGGCAGACCACATTGCGGCGCTGGAGCTGCGAATGGATGCATACTGGAGCATTTGCGATGCTGAGGATGTCGTGGATATCACGTTTAATGAGTTGGTCACACCGCAGGTAAAGGTTGCACAGGCAGGAAGGGAATGGGTGACCGCCAGGCAGAGTAGTAGGCACAGGCAGGTAGTGCAGGGGTCCCCTGTGGCCATCCCCCTCTCAAACAGATATACCACTTTGGATATTGTTGAGGGGGATGGCTTATCGGGGGAAGCAGCAGCAACCAACTTCCTGGCACCATGGGTGGTTCTGCTGCACAGGAGGGGAGGAAAAAAGCGGGAGAGCTATAGTGATAGGGGATTCTATTGTAAGGGGAATAGATAGGCGTTACTGCGGCCACAAACGAGACTCCAGGATGGTATGTTGCCTCCCTGGTGCAAGGGTCAAGGATGTCTTGGAGCGGCTGCAGGGCATTCTGGAGGGTGAGGGTGAACAGCCAGTTGTCGTGGTGCATATAGGTACCAACGATATAGGTAAAAAATGGGATGAGGTCCTAAAAGCTGAATATAGGGAGTTAGGAGGTAAATTAAAAAATAGGACCTCAAAGGTAGTAATCTCAGGATTGCTACCAGTGCCACGTACTAGACAGAGTAGAAATAGAAGGATATTTCAGATGAATACGTTGCTAGAAGAATGGTGCAAGGGGGAGGGATTCAAATTCCTGGGACATTGGAACCGGTTCTGGGGGAGGTGGGACCAGTACAAACTGGACGGTTTGCACCTGGGCAGGACCGGGACCGATGTCCTAGTGCTTGCTGGTGCTGTTGGGGAGGGTTGAAACTAAAATGGCAGGGGGTTGGGAACCTGTGCAGGGAGACAGAGGAAAGGGAAGCAAGGATAGAAACAAAAGACAGGAAGGAGAAAAGCAAAAGTGGAAGGCAGAGAAATCAAAGGTGTAAATCAAACATGGCCACAGTAAACAATAATTCTAAATGGTCTAAGAGTGTTAAAAAAACAGGCATGAAGGCTCTGTGTCTTAATGCGAGGAGCATTCGAAATAAGGTGGATGAATTAGCTGCGCAAATAGATTTAAACGGATATGATATAATTGGGATTATGGAGACATGGCTCCAGGGTGACCAAAGGCTGGGAATTCAACATCCAGGGGTATTCAATATTCAGGAAGGACAGACAAAAAAGAAAAGGAGGTGGGGTAGCATTGTTGGTTAAAGAGATTAACACAATAGTAAGGAAGGATATTAGCTCTGATGATGTGGAATATGTATGGGTAGAGCTGAGAAATACCAAGGGGCAGAAAACGTTAGTGGGAGTTGTATACAGACCCCCAAACAGTAATGCTGAGGTTGGGGATGGCATTAAATGGAAAATTAGAGACACGTGCAATAAGGGCACAGCAGTTATCATGGGTGACTTTAATCTACATATAGATTGGGCTAACCAAATTAGTAACAATACTGTGGAGCAGGAATTCCTAGAGTGTATACGGGATGGTTTCCTGGACCAATGTGTCGATGAACCAACTAGAGATCAGGCCATCTTAGACTGGGTATTATGTAATGAGAAAGGATTATTAGCAATCTTGTTGTGCGAGGCCTCTTGGGGAGGAGCAATCATAATATGATAGAATTCTTCATTAAGATGGAGAGTGAAGTAGTTGACTCAGAGACTAGGGTCCTGAATTTAAATAAAGGAAACTATGATGGTATGAGGCGCGAGTTGGCTAGGATGGATTGGGGAACGTTACTTAAAGGGTTGATGGTGGATAGGCAATGGCAAACATTTAAAGATCGCATGGATTAACTACAGAATTTGTTCATCCCTGTTTGGCATAAAAATAAAACAAAAAAAGGTGACTCAACCGTAGCTAACAAGGGAAATTAGGGATAGCATAAGATCCAAGCAGAGGACATATAAATTGGCCAGAAAAAGTAGCAAACCTGAGGATTGGGAGCAGTTTAGGATTCAGCAAAGGAGGACAAAGGGATTAATTAAGAGGGGGAAAATAGAGTATGAGAGTAAGCTTGTAGGGAACATAAAAACTGACTGTAAAAGCTTCTATAGATATGTGAAGAGAAAAAGATTGGTGAAGTCAAGCGTAGGTCCCTTGCAGTCAGAATCAGGGGAATTTATAATGGGGAACAAAGAAATGGCAGACCAATTAAATATATACTTTGGTTCTGTCTTCACAAAGGAGGACACAAATAACCTCCCAGAGATGTTGGGGAACATAGGGTCTAATGAGAGGGAGGAACTGAATGAAATCAGTATTTGTAGGGAAATGGTGTTGGGGAAATTGACGGGATTGAAGGCCGATAAATCCCCAGGGCCTGATAATCTACATCCTAGGGTACTTAAGGAAGTGGCCCTAGAAATAGTAGATGCATTGCTGGTCATCTTCCAAAACTCTATAGACTCTGGAACAGTTCCCATGGATTGGAGGGTAGCTAATGTAACCCCACTATTTAAAAAAGGTGGTAGAGAGAAAACGGGGAATTATAGACCGGTAAGCCTGACATCAGTAGTGGGGAAAATGCTTGAGTCCATTATAAAAGATGTAATAGCAGAGCACTTGAAAAACAGTGACAGGATTGGACAAAGTCAACATGGATTTACAAAAGGTAAATCATGCTTGACTAATCTACTGGAATTTTTTGAGGATGTAACTGTTAGACTAGATAAGGGAGAACCAGTGGATGTGGTGTATTTGGACTTTCAGAAGGCTTTCGATAAGGTCCCGCATAAGAGATTAGCGTGCAAAGTTAAAGCACATGGGATTGGGGGTAAGGTACTGACTTGGATAGAAAACTGGTTGGCAGACAGGAAGCAAAGAGTTGGAATAAACGGGTCTTTTTCCAAGTGGCAGGCAGTGACTAGTGGGGTACCGCAGGGATCGGTGCTAGGACCCCAGTTATTCACAATATATATTAATGATCTAGACGAGGGAACTAGATGTAATATCTCCAAGTTTGCAGACGACACAAAGCTGGGTGGGCGTGTGTGCTTTGAGGAGGATGCAGAGAAACTCCAGTATGATTTGGACAGGTTGGGTGATTGGGCAGATGCATGGCAGATGCAGTATAATGTGAATAAATGCGAGGTTATCCACTTTGTTGGCAAAAACAGGAAGGCAGATTATTATCTGAACGGCAATAGATTGGGAAAAGGGGAAGTGCAACGAGACCTGGGTGTCCTTGTGCACCAGTCACTGAAGGTAAGCATGCAGGTGCAGCAGGCCGTTAAGAAGGCAAATGGTATGTTGGCCTTCATAGCGAGAGGATTCGAGTACAGGAGCAAGGGTGTCTTTCTGAAGTTGGACAGGGCCTTGGTGAGACCACACCTTGAGTATTGTGTGCAGTTTTGGTCGCCTTATCTGAGGAAGGATGTTCTTGCCATGGAAGGAGTGCAGCGAAGATTCACCAGACTGATACCTGGGATGGCAGGAATGACATATGAAGAGAGATTGGGTCGATTGGGCTTGTATTCGCTAGAGTTTAGAAGAATGAGAGGGGATCTCATTGAAACTTATAAAATTCTAACAGGACTAGACAGACTAGATGCAGGAAGGATGTCCCCGATGGCGAGGAGTCCAGAACCAGGGGTCACAGTCTAAAGATAAGGGGTAAGCCATTTAGGACTGAGATGTGGAGGAATTTCTTCACCCAGAGAGTGGTGAACCTGTGGAATTCTCTACCACAGAAGACAGTTGAGTCCAATTCATTAAATATATTCAAGAAGGAGTTAGATATATTTCTTAAGGCTTAGGGGATCAAGGGATATGGGGAGAAAGCAGGGACAGGGTACTGAATTTGGATGATCAGCCATGATCGCATTGAATGGCGGAGCAGGCTCGAGGGGTCGAATGGCCTACTCCTGCTCCTATCTTCTATGTTTCTATGTTTCTATGGGTCCACGATTGCCAGTGGGCCAGTATGCCAGCTGTACTACTACTAAATACATGCTGGTGGCTCCCAACAGGGAAATTCTCATTCTTCCTGTTTCCACTTCTCTAAATCAACACAACTGTCAGAAAAACATTACTGTCCCAGCCTTTTATACATTCACTGTTTCTATGGTCCTGCACCAGCACCAGCCAATTGTTCATCAAGTTGAAAGTTCCTGGTGCACGGACAGTACCCTCAGCATCTGCCAAAGGTATTTGTTATCTGTGTTCTACTACTGTCCTCCACACTAAAACATGAGGAGAGCAGTAACTCTCTTGTGCAGCAGTTTTTTCAAATCAACATTTCTGCCACATTGCACATTTTCAATCAAGAAAAGAAAAGCTGGTTGAGCCTTTTCCTGATCCAAAATATCTTTATATTTTCCCGTACATAAAGTCCAAGGGCAGACTTATTCTACCTGTGATGATTTTGGTATGCATTCAGTATTTATTGTGGAAAGATTAGTTTCTGAGTTAAAACAACTTTTGCTGTTATTGCAGTAAAGCTGCATAATGCACTGCGAATTAATTAAAGGCGATAAGCCTTGCCACCCAAGTAATAAATCACCCATTAAAAAAAATTAAGGGCAGAACTGACTGAGATAAGCCCACTTATGATTTTATAGCACTTTTTTGTGTGGTAAATATGTGCAACCTAAAGGCAGAGTTTAATTCCTCCTATCTGTAAAAGAAATCTTTGGCCACAATTCTGTCATCTACTTGCATTATACGTACTAAGCAGGCGGTAATATTACTGCAGGCAGAGCATTCAACCTTTAAAAGATATATGAACATTTTAAATGGGTTAATTACTTTGTTACTATAGTGCACACTGCTGAAAATGTGTCAAGCAGTGCACCAAAATGGAATACTAAAGAGCAAGTTGACCATTTTAGTTCTGCTTTTCTGCTCTAATGCTAATCAAGGGTCTTGGTGAAGAACCCTTCTCCATAGTTCCATTCTGTTCCACCTTTATAACCAACATCAAGTTTCATCCCCATCAAGTCTGTCACATAATCCACTCTCTGAACTCCAGCAAGACGTCTGATTCTTATGTTATCCAGCCCATCACCCTCAAGATTCAAGCCTCCAAACATACCTCTGTCCTATCCCATTTCTTAAATTTCTGTTACTCCCAATCTGCCTTTCCACCTCCTTCAAAATTTGTTTTTGTTCTTGGTATCCTTAGGAAAGGCGATCTCTATCTCACCTCATTACTACTGTCTGATTGCCCTTTCATGTGTGCTTTCAAAAGTTATAGAAGCTGCTGTTTACTCTTGTCAATCAATTTGAAAGTTCTGGCCTAATCCATGATCAACAGTATAGTTTTCAGCATGTCTGCTTTACTTGTGATCCTGTTGCCTATGTTCTTTATTTCTGGAACTCTGCTCTTGAACACTTTGGTGAATCATTTGTCACTGCATTGGTAGCTCCAAAGCCATTGACAGAATCTGACACCGTGCACTTCTAAACAAGTTACTGTTACACAGTGTCCTGCCAAAGCTATTTTCATGGCTATACAGGGAGGAACAGGCTCAATGTACTAAATGGTCTAGCCTGTTCCACCTTTTTATTAGGCATGGCAGTTCTATGTCTTTAATGCTCACTGATGATTCTACAGTGTTCAGCTCCATTCACAACTTCTCTGATAATGATGCAGTCCATGCCAGCCTTCAGCAGGACCTGGATAACAAGGGCTGACAAGGGACAGATAACATTCATACCATGTAAGTGCCAGACAACAACTATCTTGAACAAGAGAAAGCCCAGTCATTTTCCACTGTCCTTCAATGACAACACTATCAACATTTTGGGGATCACCATTGACCAGAAGCTTCAATGGACCAGCCACATTAACACCATGGGCTGGATTTTTTCATTGGGGGCGGGCTGGGGGAGTGTCAGGTGGTCGGCGTGTCCGGACCCCACCTCTGATGTGAGGCGGGACAAATGAGCGATTTTGCCCTAATTGGGCACTTGATTTCCAGCGTGTGGGAACCCCTGGCCCAATGAGTATTTTGATGCTGAAACTCGCCTCTGATGACGTCATCTATGCAGCTGCATTTAAGGCCTGCAAGCAGCCTTGGTTCTTTTTCAGCCTTTCAACTTTAACATAATACTTCTCAGGAATTCCTGCTGCAACCATGTCCAGCACCAGACCAAAGTGTGCACCCCGATTCGATGAGACCTCCCTCCAAGCTCTGGTGGAGGGAGCAAGAGCAAATAAGGAAGTGCTGTTTCCTTCTTCAGGGAGGAAAAAGCCTCCACAACAGACCAAAGCTGTGTGGCTGCAAGTGGCACAGGAGGTGAATGCCATCTCAATGTGCAGCAGAACCTGGCTGCAGTGCCGAAAGAGGTTTCATGACCTTCTCTGCACAGGAAAAGTGAGTACTCCATCCCCATGACCCTCAATCTGATCCCCATCGCCTCTCATCACCAGCACTCTGCTTTGTCAACCTCCTCCTCCACATCCCACTTGACCCTTACATCTCTGCACCCTTAACCATTCCCTCTCTCTGTATGTTCACATTCACTTAACTATTCCACTCTGCAGCCCTCACACTCCCTATCACTGTGATGCTATGACAACAACAACTTACAACACACAGGGAGGGCCCTTGGTCTTGGCACCTCACTCCATCTTTGTGTCCTTATAAGCATCAATGCTATGGATTCGCTACACTCACTCCTTCATTCTCACTGAAACTCCACTTGTGTCCCTCATTGCAGGAAAAGAGAGCCCACAATAAGAGGGAGAGGGCGAGGACAGGAGGAGGGCCACCCTCAATAGCCCAGCTCCCCACTGCAGAGGAGGCGGCCCTGGAGATCGTGGGAATCGAGGAGGATGCACAAGTGGGGGACGGACAGATGGGCGCATCAGAGCAAGCTGGTGACAGAATAGTTTTTCATCTCTCTCATTGACATTGCATGAGTGACTGATATTGATTCTGATGCTCTCACAGATTGACTTATGATCATCTGCACAATTCAATGTGCATGCAACGTTTATCTCACATGTCTAACTCTTTTCTTTACTCCCCCACAGGACCATCGACAGCCCCCCTCCCCACTGTCCAGGAGGAACAGCCTGAGCCACCAGACTCCTCAGAGGAAGCTGCAACCTCGAAGGGCGCAGCGTCAGCAGAATTAAGTGCACCCAGGACCAGACACTCACACCTCAGTGGGACCTTCGAGAGATAGAGTAGAGTTGTCACCTGGTGTATCACAGCTCACAAGTGAGCATCAGCAGATGGTGGAGACAGGGACAGCTGTGGAGAGTCCTCGTCGGAGGGCGCAGGACTCTCCCAGCTCGGCTCTGCTGCATGTCGGCCCTGTGCCTCCGGGTCCATCCAGGAGAGCGGTGCTGGAACTCCAGGAACAGGTGCAGGAGTCTCTGGCAGGTTTTGTCTCCAAGGTCGCTGCGAGTGTGGAGCGAATGGAGAAGTCCATCGTTAATATGAGCAGAGCCTTTGTGGAGGTGTTGGCGCATGAACGCATCACCACGGAATGGATGGCAACCTCCGTGGAAAGGATGGCTACCTCTGTGGTAAGGCTGGCTACCGTAGAGGAGAGGATGACCACGGCCATGGAGGAGCTTAGTTGCCAGGGTCTTGAAAACATGGTCATTGTTCAGAATAAACTGACATCTCTTGAGGAGCGATGGTCAGCTATTGAGCAGAGAAACCAGACCTTCATGGAAGTCCTCTGGTGCAGAAACAGGTCCTCATGGCCACCCTGAATTGCAGCAAGATGCTGTCAAGCCACTTGCTAGCTCTGAAGTGGGGCTGACCCATGAGAGGGATGTTGGTGGCAGAGAACAAGGAAGTGGGAGCTCCTCTCCAAGCGCTCACACGACCATGCCACTGCAGAGCCCTCGGTCAAAGCCCCACCAGAGTCCTCACCCAACTGAGATCGGCGTCTCAGCCCCTGCACAGCCGCAGGAGCAGCAGACTGTTGCCGAGCTCTCACAGGCTCACAACCCCAGAGGACGCCCGCCAAAGGTGTCGAGGCAGGAGCAGCAAGAAAGTGAGCAAGGGGCCTCCACATCTGCTGAAGCCATAGGGGAAGCACCATGTAGGAGCACGCGTAAGAGGAAGATAAAGCACAAGTAGTCACAAGGGTAGTCACTTGGGTGTTCTGTTGTGTTTATTTTTGAAAAGCCATCCGTGACTTTGTGATTAAAAAACTTGATGGCAAACTGTTGAAGTTGTGGCCTGTGTCATTTCGCAAATAGGACTTCCACATTGAGGGCTTAGGGCGACTTGCAATTGTTGGTATGGTGGTCAGAGTGATAGGAATCCGCAGGTTCTTGGCCATTGTCGATGCTTTGGTAAGAAGGTGCAAGGCAAAAGTGTTTGATTGGGCAGGCTAAGCAAATCTGGCCAAGATGAGTGCGTCCCTTGCATCCCGGGCAGCAATGTGCTCGCGTGCTGCTGCCACTGGTTGATGCGCCTCCGCAAGCTGTTCGTTGTCGCTCTCCTCCTCCTCCTCCTCATCAGAGGAGGCAATGCGATGAGCCACTTGTTCCTCAGGCATCTGCAAGCCACGATGCTGTGCCATGTTGTGAAGTCCACAGCAGACCACGACGATTCTGGAGACCCTGGCTGCTGAGTACTGCAGGGCTCCACCTGATCTATCAAGGCATCTGAATCGCATCTTCAGCAAGCCGATGGTTTGCTCGATTATGGATCTGGTAGAAATGTGGCTGAAGTTGTAGTGCTCCTCAGCTTTGTTGGATGGGCTCCTCAACGGCATCATTAGCCACGTCTTCAGGGGATAGCCCTTGTCTCCAAGTAGCCATCCGAAAAGTTTGTCTGGCTGACTGAAGAGCGGAGGCACACTATACTGGCACAGGATGAAGGAGTCATGGCAACTGCCAGGGTATTTGGCACAAACATGCAAAGTTTCCTTCTTGTGGTCACACACCAGCTGCACGTTGAGGGAGTGGAAGCCCTTGCGGTTGACAAAAATACCTGGATTGTGATGGGGTGCCTTAAGGGCCACATGTGTGCAGTCAACGACGCCCTGCACCTTTGGAAAGCCTGCCAGATTAGCAAATCCAACCGCACGCGCGCTTACACTTGCTTGATCCTTGGAGAAGTTGATGTAATTGTGCGCAATGGCAAAGAGGGCATCGGTTACCTGCGTGATGCAAGTGTGTGCTGCCGCCTGGGAGATGCCGCTGATGTCTGCTGATGATCCCTGGAATGAGCCTGAAGCAAAAAAGTTGAGTGCGGTGGTGACTTTGACGGCCACTGGTAAGGGGTGTCCACCCGCTCCTCTGGGCTCCAGGTCTTGCTGCAGCATTGCGCAGATGTCACCCACTACCTCTCGCGAAAGTCTGAGCCTCCTTTGGCACTGCTGCTCAGTCATGTTGAGGTAGCTCATCCTCTGTGTGTAAACCCTGTTTTGGGGGTATCTCCTGTGGCGACGTGCTTCCATGCGCTGGCGCCTTCTGACCTGTGCAGCTTCAGGTGGGTGAGCAGCAGCTTGGCGCTCCTGTTGTTGCTCCTGCTGTTGGTGCTGCTGTTGTTCAGGGTTCTGCTGCTGCTGCTGCCACGGCTGGTCTTCATCCAAATCTGATGTCCAGGAGGAAAGGAAATAAATGGTTTGCATGCTGCAGGTATATACCTCAGTTGAGGAAGCGCTCAGTCAAGGTGGGGAGAGGGGTTTCCCAGGAGGTCACACTGCAGATGGATCTCAGCCTCAAAACTTCCACAATGGGTAGGCCTGCTAAAAGTTCTCCCAGACCTGAGAAAACAAAGTTCTGCCACCTGCAAATGATCAGTGTTGAAAAGTCCTTTTTAATGGTGGAGCTGCAGCTGTTAGTAAGCCATCCACTTGTGAGGCCGCCAGGATTAACTGGCGTGTTCCAGAGGAGACGTGCAGCAAGGGGGAAATGTGTTAAAGTTAGAAAGGCCTCTCAAAATGGCATTATAGAGCCAATTAAGTGCTTGTTAAGGGCCTTACGGGCCTATCCCGCCTCTTGGAGGCGGGATGGAAACGGGGTCTGAAAGGCCACTTTTTGGAAAATTGCTCAGAGTCGGGTTGGAGGTGCCATTTTTTGTGATTTTAACACCTCACACGCCTCCAAACCTGCCTCCTCGGGCCTGGCAAAATCCAGCCCCATGACTACAAGAACAGAGCAGAAGATGGAGGCTTTGCAACGAGTGGCTCCTACTGACCCCTCAAAGCCTATCCATCATCTACAAGACTCAAATCAGGAGTGTGATGGAGTACTGACTGCTCACCTGGATGGCAAAAAGCTCGATATGATCTAGGGCAGAACAGTTTCTTTGATTGGTGGGCATGCCACTGGATACAAAATCCACTCCCTCCACTAGTGAGACACTGGCCCTGATATTTACTGGGGTGAGGTTTCAAAGTGGGGTAGGGGGCAGGAGGTATAGTTGGGACCCCAAGGCGTCCGTGTTTTATTTTGAACAGATTCCTTGTCCGGATTGACAGACTCGACTCCCTGTCAGGCGAGGAAGGCTTGGAAAAGGCCACAGCCGAGGAGCAGGTAGGTTTAGTAGTTATTGGGGTTAGAGAGGGTGGGCGGGGGGAGGTAGTGGGGGCGGTGGGTGGCACACTGTGGTTGGGAGTTTCAGGGGTGATGGTGGAGGGTGAAAGATCGCAGGGGTTTGGAAGAGATTGAAACATGGTCGGAGATAGGGGGACAGAAATGGGGGGGGGTCAGGGGGAGAGTAGGAGATCGGAGGGGGGTCAGAGATGGGGGTTTAAAGATCACGTGAGGGAGAGGCGGTGATCATGGGAGGGATTGGAGATGGTGGGGGAGTCGGTGATGGGGGGGTAGAGTCGGTGATCACAGGGAGGAGTCGGTGATCATGGGGGGGCTGGTGTGGGAGTCGGTGATGGGGTGGGTGTCGGGGGGGAGGCGGAGTGGGTGGAGACCGTGGAGATGAGGGGTGTGTTTACAGGTCAGCTTGTTGAGCCTGCAGGAAACACTCCTGCTCCTCCTGGCCCACAAGCAGTGCTGTAAAGGCACTTACCTGATGGATCCAGCCCTTCTCGCCCCCTTTTACCTGCCAAGAAACCCAGCCAAGTGGGTTAAAAATTGAAATCCTGTTAAAATGAAGGCACACAGCCTCCCTGAAAGGTTTCAACGACCGACCCGCCTCCTGGGAACGAATTGTTCCCCTGCCCCTTGTCCCGACTCCGTTAAAACCGGAAGTGGGCGTGTTCGATTCCTGTTTCAGATTTTTAACATTTTAACTTCCCACCTGAACCAAACCCACACGTTTTTGGAGTTAAAATGAATCCTATTGTGCTTGTAGCTCATGTTATCTACAGGGTGCACTAACGCATCTCTCTGACATTACTTTGACAGCATCTCACTACCACTGAGCACTGAGAAGGACAAGAGCAGCAATGTTATGGGAATGTCATCACCTCCAAGTTCTCCACCAGGTCTCACAACTGCCTGACTTGATATTCCTTCATTAACAGTGGGTCAATATCCTGGAATTCGCTACCTAACATCACTGTGGGGGCACCACCAAAAGGACTGCGGCGATTCAATGAGGAGGCCCACAACCACTTTCTCAGGACAATTAAGGATGGAAAATGAAGGCAGCTTTGCCAGCGGCACCCACATCTTGAGAGAAAAATAAATGAAATTGCACGTGTATCTTTTTAAGAAAGAAAGAATTTGGATTTATATAGCGACTTTCATTACCTCACAACGTTCCAAAGCGTTTAAAATCAATGAAGTACTTTTGAAGTGAAGCCACTGTTTTAATGTAGGAAATGCAGCAGACAATTTGCACACAGCAAGGTCCCACAAACAGAAATGAGATAATGACCAGATAATCTGTTTTATTGATCTTGGTTCAGAGCTACATATTGACCAGGACACTGGGGAAAACTCACCTGTTCTTCTTCGAATAGTGCCATGGGATCTTTTATGTCCACTTGAGAGGGCAAATGAATCGTAGAATCATAGAATGATACAGAACAGAAGGAGGTCATTCGGCCCATCGTGCCTGTGCCGAATCTTTAAATGAGCTAGCCAATTAGTCCCATTCCCCTGCCCATTCCCCTTAGCCCAGCAAATTTTTTCACCTTTAAGCATTTATCCAATTCCCTTTTATAAGCTGTTATTGAATCTGCTTCCATCACCCTATCAGGCAATGCATTCCACATCATAACAACTTGCTGCATAAAAAAAAATCCTCCTCATCTTGCCAATTACCTTAAATCTGGTTACCAACCCTTCTGCCACTGGAATCAATTTTTCCTTATTTACTCTATCAAAACCCTTCATGATTTTGAACACCTCTATTAAATCTCCCCTTAACCACCTTTGCTTTAAGGAGAACAATCTCAGCTTCTCCAGTCTCTCCACATAACTGAAGTCCCACATCCCTGGTACCATTCTAGTAAATCTCCTCTGCATCCTTCCAAAAGTGAGGTACCAGAATTGTCCACACTACCCGAGCTGGCACCTAACCAGTGATTTATAAATGTTCAGCAAAACTTCCTTGCTTTTGTACACTATGGCTGGAGTTTTCTCCAGGGAGGTGGCTTGGGGGCAGGTGGTAGGCCTGCAGATGTGAAGGGTTGGTCCGGGGAGGGATCGCGGGACAGTGTGGGGGGGGGGGGCGGTGTTCGGGAATCATCAGTCGGGGATCACGGGGGGGGCGGCGGTTGGGGGGTCAGCAGTCGGGGATTGGGGATCGCGGGGGTAGTTGGCAGTGGAGGATTGGGGATTGCGGGGTGGGAGTCGGGTAATCGCGGGGGGGGGAGTCGGGGATCGGGGGGGGAGTCGGGGATCAGGGATCGCGGGGTGGGGCGGTCGGGGAGTCGGGGATTGGAGATCGCGGGGGGTGGGGCGGTCGTGGATCGCGGGGGGGGAGTCAGGGATCGGGGATCGCGGGGTGGGGCGGTCGGGGAGTCGGGGATTGGAGATCGCGGGGGGTGGGGTGGTCGTGGATCGCGGGGGGGGAGTCGGGGATCAGCGATCGCGGGGTGGGGCGGTCGGGGAGTCGGGGATTGGAGATCGCGGGGGGTGGGGTGGTCGTGGATCGCGGGGGGGGAGTCGGGGATCAGGGATCGCGGGGTGGGGCGGTCGGGGAGTCGGGGATTGGAGATCGCGGGGGGTGGGGCGGTCGTGGATCGCGGGGGGGGAGTCGGGATCGGGGATCGCGGGGTGGGGCGGTCGTGGATCACGGGGGGGTAGTCGGGGATCGGTGGGGGAGTCGGGGATCGGGGAGGGGGGGAGTCGGGGATCGGTGGGGGAGTCGGGAATCGGAGATCGCGGGGGGGGAGTCGGGGATCGAGGATCACGTGGAGTCGGGGATCGAGGGGGGGAGTCGGGGATCGAGGATCACGGGGAGTCGGGGATCGAGGGGGGGAGTCGGGGAACCGGGATCGCGGGGGGGAGTCGGGGATCGCGGTGGTAGTCGGGGATCGGGGATCGCGGGGGGAGTCGGGGATCGCGGGGGGGAGTCGGGGATCGGGGATCGCGGGGGGGAATCGGGGATCGGGGATCGCGGGGGGAGTTGGGGATCGCGGGGGTGAGTCGGGGATCAGGGATCGCGGGGGGAGTCGGGGATCGGGGATCGCGGGGGGAGTCGGGGATCGCGGGGGGGGAGTCGGGGATCGGGGATCGCGGGGGGGAATCGGGGATCGGGGATCGCGGGGGGAGTCGGGGATCGCGGGGGTGAGTCGGGGATCAGGGATCGCGGGGGGAGTCGGGGATCGGGGATCGCGGGGGGAGTCGGGGATCGCGGGGGTGAGTCGGGGATCAGGGATCGCGGGGGGGAGTCGGGGATCGCGGGGGGGAGTTGGGGATCGGGGATCGCGGGGGGGGAGTCGGGGATCGCGGGGGGGAGTCGGGGATCGCGGGGGGAGTCGGGATCGGGGATCGCGGGGGGGAGTCGGGGATCGGGGATTGTGGGGAGGAGTCGGGGATCGCGGGGGGGAGTCGGGGATCGCGGGGGGAGTCGGGGATCGCGGGGGGAATCGGGGATCGGGGATCGCGGGGGGGTTTCGGGGATCGCGGGGGGGAGTTGGGGATCGCGGGGGGGTTTCGGGGATTGGGGATCGCGGGGGGGAGTCGGGGATCGGGGATCGCGGGGGGTGGGGCGGTCAGGGGGTCGGCAGTGGAGGATCAGGGATCGCGGGAGGGGGGTCGACGGGGTGGGGTGGTCGGCCAGAGCATCGGCATGGAGGGGAGTTGGCCGGGGATCGGGGAGATCGGGGTGGGGGTGGGAGAGAGGATTGTGGCCGGCTCAGTAGCATCGGTGGGGTGGGGGGGAGGCCTCACGGTGGGGATCAGAGGCCTGTGGTGGGGTCTCCGATCGCGGGGAGTGGGTATGTTTGGGACCCTGGATCCAGGAGGTAGGTATAAAGCCACTTACCTCCTGGATGCAGCAGTCCCCGCCTCAGTTTAACTGCCGGGTTTCATGAATTGTGTGAAACCTGTCCACATGCAGTTAAATTCAAAATGGAGATGAAAAAAGAGGTTTCCAGCCTCATTATAATATTTAAATTGATGTACCGGGAGTGGGCTGGTCGCCCGTCCCCTGTCACGCCCCCGTCCCACCTCCGTTAAAACCGGAGGTGGGCAGGTTGGAGGCAGGATCAGGTCCGGAATCCCATTTTTAACAATTTAACTGCTCCCATGCCCCAAACCCACACTTTTTTTTAGGGAAAATTCCGGCCTATGCCTCTGTTTATAAAGCGGTCATGATGTTGTCTGCAATTGTAAGGTGCACATGCATTGTTCTCTATCTATATATGCTTTGGCGATTCTGTATCTCTTTACTTTACCCGACGAAGGAGTAGTAACTCCGAAAGCTTGTGATTTCAAATAAAACTGTTGGACTATAACCTGGTGTTGTGCGACCTCTCAATTCTGTTTATAAAGGCAAGGATCCCGTATTCTTTAACAGCCTTCTCAACTTGCGCTGCCACCTTCAAAGATTTCTGTACTTACACACCCAGGTCTCTCTGTTCCTGCACCATCTTTAAAATTGTACCATTTAGTTTATATTGCCTCTGCTCATTCTTCCTTCCAAAATGCATCACTTCACATGTCTCTGCATTAATTTGCATCTGCCATGTGTCTGCCCATTTCACCAGTCTATCTATGTCCTCCTGAAGTTTGTTACTATCCTCCTCATTGTTTATTACATTTCTGAGTTTCTTGTCATCTGCAAGCTTTGAAATTATGCCCTGTGTACCCAAGTCCAGGTCATTAATCTATATCAAAAAGAGCAGTGGTCCCAGTACTGACCCCTAGAGGACACCACTGTATAGTCTGAAAAACAACCGTTCACCACTACTCCCTGCTGCCACTGCCCCTTTAATCCCATGGACTTCAGTTTTGCGAACAAGTCTATTATGTGGCACTTTATCAAACGCCTTTTGAATGTCCATATACACAACATCAACCGCACTATCTTCATCAACTTCTCCATTACTTCATCAAAGAACTCAATCATGTTCGTCATATCAAGTTGAACAAATCCGTGCTGGCTGTCATTTATTAACCCATATTTTTCCAAGTGACAATTAATTTTGTCTTGGATTATTGTCTCAGTGGGGCTTCAGTTTAATGTTTCAGCTGAAAGACGGCAGCTCCGACAGTGCAGCACACCCTTAGTACTGCACTGAAGTATCAGGCTAGATTATGTGCTCAAGTCTCTGGAGTGGGACTTGAGCCTATGTATTCTGACTCAAAACCGAGAGTGCTACCACTGAGCCACAGCTAACACCAGATATAATTCTTCAACTTTTCTTCATATACCTTAATACCCTTACTTTCCAGCCAAGAAGAGCCAACAGCATAGTGCACCTGGACCTAATGCTCCAATAAATAGCTCAATTGGAAAAGATTCTGTACATCAGTCATATCTTGAACTTTGATATTGAGCCGCCTAATGACAAAAGATCATTTACACCAGTTACACGCACAGGTTTGGTGGTTACAAAATGTTGCAACCTGTCACTAGATTTTATAGTATTTGCGAATGATTGGGTTGATATTAAAGTAACTTCTGTGGGATCCACAAAAAGTAGCTGCAATTAAATAATTTTCTTCTTCAACCGACTTCCACTTTAATATGTGAGACACTGCAGCTTTTATAAATTGTAAGTGGATATTTTACACAGACTGTAATATTGTTATGTTGATGACTACTGACATCCATTAGCACCACTACTACAAATATTATTGTTCTCTCTAGATTGCTTATTGCTATGAAGGTTAAGTGGATACTAAAAACAGCATCTCATTAGTGTATACCTTCTTTCCTATGCTGCATTAAAGGTTTATCTCTTGATTTGCCATTCATAAAACGTAGCATAAAATATTTCACTCTATAAACACAATTACAGTACTACTGTCAATTCCCTGATTACTTAAAGCTGCAACACCCCATGCCAGGCTTTCATCAAAAATGGCAATCATTCATTTTGGTTTAAAAATGTGACTTACTTGGTGCAAATCACTCAAACTTGAAGAGAGTGTGGGTTGGAGAATTTACGCTCCAGTGTTGTAGCCTTCTCCCCAAACCATGTTCCCTTTGATCGTGGCTCCCCAATGTAAGCTCGGGATTGGTGAATTTACCCATTAGCTATATATATTTAAGTGGATTTACAATCAATGGGGGTAATTTTAACCTTAAAAAAATGGCTGAGTTGGGGGCGTGTACGAAGTTAAAGTGTAAAAAATCTGAATCCTGACCGCCCCCCCGTTCCACCTCCAACCCACCCATTTCCAGTTTTAAGGGAGGTGGGACGGGGGGGGGGGGGGGGGCGGGCAGCCAATCCGCTGCCAGGAGGGTCATCTATTTAAATATTATAATGAGACTGGAAGCCTCTGCTTTAACCTCCATTTTGAATTTAATTTTAGCTGGTCAGGTTTTGCAGGCTTTGTGAAACCCGCCAGCTGAAGCAAGGCAAGGACTGCTGGATCCAAGAGGTAAGTGCCTTTACACTCCTAAATCCAGGGTCCCTGCCTAACCTATCCCCTGTGATCAGAGACCCCTCAAGGCCTCTGATTCCCCTCCACCCCACGAGGCCCCCCCCCACCCCCCGCCCAGGCCTCCAATCCCCCCCACGAGGCCTCCCTCCCATGCTCCCCCACGCACCCACCCTCCCCCCACCACTCCTCTGGCCCACCGCGCTGCTCCCAGCCCCCAATCTTCATCGACCCCCCCTGCTCCTCCGGCTGTCCCGCGGCCCCCAATCTGCCATTAAATTCAGCAGAGCCTGCAGGAAACTCGTTCTTCTATGTTTCCCGACCGCCTCGGAGCCTCGCCGCTCGAAACCCGCCTTCCTCCTAAACATTCAGCCCAATGTCACTCTTACTAATCACTTCATCGTTCTTGATAGTTCTCCAACATTGGTAACTCTGTCACACACCATTTTTTAGGTGATTGTACAGGAACATGGGTGTTTCTTTTTTCCTGATTAAGCATCGTTGTTTTTCTACATCTGTCTACGATAAATCTGTTTTCATCCAAAATCTGAAAATGATAATTAAAATCAATGTAATACTTTAATGTGCACTGAACTGGTTTTGTGTAGAACAGTGGTCATTTTCAATGAGTGAGCATCAAGAGATAGCAGATAGCTATCCAAACTATGGATGAGCTTTGGCCCAAAATTCCTGTCTGGGCTAAGACAGAATCCTGGCGGACCTTCTGAATGGAGGCTAGAAAAGGGGGCAGAACTCCATTCTGCTGGGGTTCCTCCCCATTTTTTTTGGGTGGCCACGTTCCAGTAAGGAGGGCTGTGAGCAGACCTTCAACCCCCACGTTAAGGCAGAGTTTCTGTGTGACTTCCCAACTAAGCTGGGAATTCCATCCTTTATTCCTGTTATGAGTACCTTTGAGGCCTTTGGAAAGGCCCCAGACCTTACCTAGACTAAGGTAATTGATTATGGAGGAGATCTATTACCTTCTGACGAGGAGAAATGGCTCCTTTTGGAGCTGAAAACTGCTGCATCCAGTTTTATATTTGGTCCGGAAGGCAAAGTAGCGGTAGATGTTTGACCTTTTCAAAGGTGGATTGGGGCAGACACTATTGAAGCACACCTGAAGATGGTGGCTGCCCACACCGATGGTGCCAATGACCTGCTATTTGGGCTGAGGTCAATGGCCAAGCATGTGGGCATAAGTGCGTTCCGCACTGTCACTTTCAGCTAGTGGAGCGGACCCGGCAACATTTCTAGCACAATATCTTTTTCTCCCCCTCATTTGTATCACTCTGCACCATGGACCACTAAACTAGCGTGAGGGGCCTATTTTCCTCACCTTTGCCCCCAAGGGAATGGCCATTCCTTGGGTGCAAAGATCAGGAAAAAGAGAACGGCAACACATAATGCCAAGCTCCACTTTTACATTGCTTCAGAATTTCTCGGGCATTCTCAGAGAAATTCAGGGAGCTGAGTTGAGCCTGGTCCTTTGCCTGCAGTAGGCAGAGGCCCTGCAGCTATGCTACAACTTCCTCTCCCTTTTGCCATCATTAGGCCCTGCTAGGAGACAAGCCTTCACCAGGATTGCCCCAGGGTCTGGGATAGGCTCCTGGGCTGCAACATTTGCAGCTCCTGTCCAGCACCAGGGCAGACAGGGTGCCAGGAAAATAAGCCCCAGCATACCTGAGCTACTTCCAGTTGCAACTTTGCCCTTCTGAAATCAGCCATTGGTGCACAAGAATAAATCAGGGGACTGTCTCTTCCTGTAATCTGCCCTAATGCTTTCCACATAGCAGCACAATTAAAAGCTAGAAACTCACCACAACTAGAATTGTGGCATGAACCCACATCCTGTCTCCACTTTTTTTTTTAAAAAAAAGCTTCACCATGCATGGCTGAAGTCACTGAGGAGAAATTTAGGATTAAAATAAACAAGAGTTGTTATGATCTGGAATGTACTGCCTGATAGGGTGGTGGAAGCAGATTCAATAGGGAATTGGATATTTACTAAAAAAGGAAAATTTTGTAGGGCTATGGGAAAAGAGCAGTGACGTGGAACTAATTGGTAGCTCCTTTACAGAGCTGGCACAGGCACGTTGGGCTGAATGGCTTCTTTTTGTTCTGTATGATTCTATGGTTCTAAGTAACTGTATAAACTCAATGAACAAGATTTGTTGGGTAGCATTGGAGGCCTAGAAATTCAATGATGCATCCATTTTACAAATGTACAATGGGCACAAAGCGCCCAATATGATGGGTGACATGGACGGCACTTTCTTAGCCAGAAGTGTGCCACCAGCCATATTAGTATCGGCATCAAAGAGGCATACAAGTCCCGCTCCTGAAACAGGCGTTAGACCCTGTGAATATGCAAATAAGTGGACTGACGCCTGTTTGACACTCCCTTTACAAAACCAGGTCTACATGCGGCCTATCTAGCAGAAGTGCTCCTCCCGGCTCCACATTAAAATCATGGGTCGCTGCCAGCCACTGCTTGCCACCCTCCCGATCGCTGCCTCCCATCAGTTCTGATCGTTGCCTCCCCCTTTCCTGATCACTGAATTCCCCCTCTTCCGGTCATCTCTCTCTCTCCCGATCGCATACCCCCTCCCAGTCACCCCCTCCCTCCTGATCATGCTTCCCCACTCTCCTGGTTGCTCCCCTCCTACCGATCACTTACCCCCTCCCAGTCACCCCTCCCTCTTGATCGCTGAATTCCCCCCTCTCCCAGTTACACCGCCATCCCAATAACGCAGCAGCCTGAAAGTGAAATGGTCTTCACTGACGAGCTACCTGGGGAGGCCCAGCAGGCGTCTGTAGCTAGCTGGTCTGATGTAAATGAGCCTACCTTTGGACCTACCCGTTCCGTTGCAAAAAATGCTCCTTGCCAACATGAACCAAGTTCTAGGCCAATTAATTGAATCTGGCTTCATATACACTGGTGACAATCAAAAAACAGACTGAAAACAGCAAAAAATTAGACCGTGCTCAAGTATTTCAATGACCTGTCCCATTATGTAACTGGTCTCCCCAATCCCTGAAATTTATATTTACCACAGCCGATGGATGAAAAATTATGTATCTACTAAAAGTAATATGCTGTGACTGATGAGAAAATTATATCTGTTTAATACAAACACCATTCTCAATTTGTAGTGCAGAATGATACAAAATGGCCCTGAATTTGCGGTTGGCGGCGTAGCTAAGGAGTACGCCGCCGACATCCGAACGAAATCCGCACTTACCTCGTGCGAGCCCCTCTGAGAGTACGCTGTCATACCAACTGCAAATTCAGGGCCAATGTTACATATTTTGCTGGAAAACTGCCTGAACTTTGTTTGCCCATGCGCCAAAATGCTTTTGAGATCTTCAACACAAAGACACATTTATCTCTGCAGTTCTTCATTTTAAATTCATAACAAGGCCACTTCCCAGCTTTGATGGTTTCAAACTGGATGAAGTATTTCTGTCTGAGTAAGCTGCACCATGATGTTACTGAAGATGAGTGCAGAAACTGAAATTAAACCTAAATAACCCCAATTGGGTCAGTTCGAGCTAATTACCTAAAAGTTAAACCATCAGGTGTTTGGCTGTTCGAGTGTCTCCAAAAAAAAGCACAAAGTGTACAAGCCACAATCATGTGAGTTTCTATTCGCACCGAACAGTATAACTAAAATCGTCTTACTAGATGAGAGTGGGTAAAAACTCCATCATTGTGACTGCAAACTGCAGCCTTAATCTTCAGACTTCAGCTTCAGGGGAACTTTGGATCACTAGTAGTTTGTTCAGTCAGTCATATGACAAGCTTTTCCACCAGCATATTTCATTGTCATTACAGTCACATTGATCTTATCTTCTCTAAAAAATCATGTAACTGTTTTTATGGATGAATTTTCTGCTGATCAAGCTGAGAATGTTCATGCTGGGGAACAGAAGACGTTTTGACTTCTGTCATCTACACGAGTCAGTTGTATAACAGACCTCCCACCCAACAATGGGGGGGCATTTTGGACCGAAACGGGCATCAAGTCAGTAGTGCGGCCGCACCATCCACCCAAAGCTGGCAGGTCAGGCCCAGGAGGGTGTGCTGATCTTAAAGGGGGTGAGCACGGGTTGGCAATCGGTGTCAGTATTTTGGTAGAGCCACGAGCAGTAATCCTGCTCATCCTGGCTTCATAGAAATAACATTTTGAAAATGGTTTGGGGCCTTTTTGTGGAGAGGCCACCAGTGATCTCTTTAAGACGCACGCTCCGCCCACTTCTACTTCGAAATTTCAGTCAGCTTCCTACAACGGCATAGGATCCCAATTTGCATATTTAAACAGCGTCCCGCCCAAAACAGTTGGTGTGCTGTTCACCCATTTACTGCCTGAAAATTACATCAGGCAGGCCTTGGGCATCCAAGGGGGGGGCTAAGGTGCCAATTTTCCTCTGCTAGGTGCCTATAATTTGGTGAGAAATAGGTGGATGGTAGTTGAAAATCACCCCCAGTGTGTCTGAACCTTAACTTCACGACAACACGGTTTACTGTAGGGTGATTATTTTTTCCTCCCTAGCAGCCATCTTTGTGGATTTTCCGAGCCAGAATAACAATTCATGCTTGCGATGAAATGTTTGTGATCCTATACTCACAAGGAACTGGACTGAGACTGGAAAGATTCATTGTACTTAAGACTTTACAGTCAATTAGATTTTTATCCGATGAATTTGGGTTGGATTTGAACACAGATGCCAGAGGTAAAGGGATAATCACCAGGAATTTCCTTGGGGCTTCTTCCACTCCACCACCGTAACTTTGGCAAAAACCTCGTTTACACCCATAATCGGAGTGGGGTATTAATTTTCAACTTCAGTGAACCTGGCCGTTTGTCATGCACTCCACCTAATTTTCCTTTCCAGCTTTGCACCCCCACTGAAGTTGAAAAGGATCCCCCAGGGTTTCCCCCAAAGTTACAGCGATAGAGTGGGAGAAACCCCAAGGAAAATTCCGGCCACTGTTCATATTCACTGCCTCACCCAATCTTAATGGTGGACAGCAATACTGAGCTACAGATCTTGAATCTGAAATTCATCTGGAAGAATAGTGTTCTGTGCATTTGTACCATCCTGAATCAGATATGTTCCGACAGTGTGTGCCTCTTTTGGATGTGTTAGAGCTACTCTGCACTTCTCAGAGCATAGAAATACTTACAGGGGTTAGGAAAAATAGTAGCTGTTGGCCATTCATTTGCCATCCTGACTACAACATAGATTATGGCCGGAATTTTCCAGCGGGTCAGCAGGCGGGATCGGTGGCGCATCAGGTGGGAAAGTGTATTTTTTTGACAGCAGGAGAAGACCCCGCTGTCAACCCGCCGCCACGCGCCTTTCCCAATGTCGAGTCTGTCAACGCTGAGCAGACCCGACACGCAACGGCGAGGGACCCAATTAAGCTGATTATTGCCTTGTTGACAGATCATTGATAATACATTTAACCTTGCCTTTTCTCTTTAACTGCTCGCCTACAGGGTCCATGTTGCTAGGGGATCACATCTGTTACGCTGAGGCGGGAGTTGAATGGCCATTGAATGAGCTGATTACTTGACAGCTTGAAATGTGCTATAAAAGCTCCCACCTCATAGCTGTTCACTTTCCAAGCTCAGAAGCTGTTGCTTACTACATTTGGAATACAGCTGAAGCTTTATGCAGGCTGCAAGTGTTTGGAGCAACCACTCTATCCAGTGTCACCTCATTGGAACAACCTCTCTCACCATTGTCAGCTTGTTTCTGTCATCTCAATTTCACCTACCATCTATTACATCAGCATGGGTACCGTTTATACTGTTTCACCTTGGTCCTCAGAATCTGACCACGATCAGCCCCAACACCAGCATCACCAGGCACACCAGCAGCACCAACAACAACGCCAATCTTCTCCGCAATCACCTGATGCTGAGCAGGACAGAGGGCATCCGCACCCGACCACATTGCTGCCTGGGAGGCCAGGGATGGCCTCACCATGGCCAGATTTACTTCACTTGACGTTGTACACCCTGGCTGCCACATGATGCGCCAAGTTGGCACCACCCCACACCAACACCATAAAGCATCCCTACAATGTCCAAGCCATTCCTTTCACACTCATCACCATTGCGGGGGGGTACCATTATGTCTCACCATCCACTGCAAATCACTAAGCAACTTCCAAAGGTGCACACAAAACTGTCCAAGAATGCAAAGTGTTGAAAATAAAGGTTTCAATGTTTGACAGCACATTAACAGAAACTTTACATGAACATTGGCTAAAACACCCAACTGGCTACCCTTGTGTGATGAAGGGTCATCGAACTGAAACGTTAACTCTGTTTCTATCTCCACAGATGCTGCCTGACCTGCTGCACATTTCCAGCATTTTCTCTTTTTATTTCAGATTTCCAGCATCCGCAGTATTTTGCTTTTGTACCCTTGTGTGTTGTTAGTTGGTATGATTACACTCGGATGAGGGTGAGTGTGAGGGGTGGCTAGTGAGATGGGGATGTGATAATGTAGATAGAGAGGGATGGGTGGAGGTGCAAGGTAAGTTGGTGTGAGTAAGGATGTGCAGGAGTAGGGTAGGGAAGGCAAAGTGATGGGGATGTGATGAGTGGCACAGCAGGATGAGGTTGAGTGTGGCTTTGTACTAACGTTTCATGATCTACTGAGATCATTGAAACGTTTGCGCCACTGCAACCAGGTCCTCCTGACCACATCCCTGCTGGTGTCCTGCTCTGCAATGTGCAACCAGGCTGTTTAGGTCTCCTGGGAGGTCTCTTCCGCCCATTGGAAGGGAAGAGGACGACCTCCCTACATGCTGTGACTCCCTCCATAAGCATATGGAGCGAGTCATGGCAGAACCTGGGTGCAGCCCTGTGCATCTGTGCAGTACTTGTCAGTGTTTGCAGCACCTCAGTGCTGTAGAACACTGACAGGACATGGCCCCTTTAAGAAAACCGGCTGATGACGCGTCATGAAATGATATTACCAGACCCGCTTCCTCTAATTGGCCCAGGAAACGCACTGGGTGGGCTTAACAAGCCCTATCAATGGAAAGTTATTTCACAGAGCGGGATGGAGCCAGCAGCTGGACCATGACCTGCCACCGACAATGCTCGCCCCGGACCTGCCGAGGTAAGTAAAATCGCGGCCTAAGATTTTGCATAAAAGCATGCATTAATCAGCAGATTAGGACTATTCTCTGTAACAAACACTCCCACCATTAGTTTAAGGGGAATAGATTACATTACATAGGATTACATAGGATATATGGCACAGAAACTGGCCAGTCAGCCCAACTTCTATACCTCTAGAAATAAACCCTAGTGCTTGGTTTGATTTTTTTATGGCCTTGCTAACCTGTTTCGCATCTTTTAGTGATTTGTGTATTTGTACTCCGAGATCCATTTGTTCCTCTACCCCACCTAGACTCGCACCCTCCAAGTAATAAGTGACCTCCCTATTCTTCGTACCAAAATGTAATACCTCACATTTATCTGTATTGAACTTCATTTGCCAATTATATGCCCATTCTGCAAGTTTATTAATGTCCTCCTGTAATTTGTTGCAGTCCTCCTCAGTATTAACTATCCCCCCCAATTTGGTATCATCCACAAATTTAGAAATTGTGTTTTAGATTCCAAAGTCTAAATTGTTAATATAAATTGTGGACAACAGCAATGATCCTTGTGGAACACCACTACCCACCTTCTGCCACGGTGAATAGCTACCTTTTACCCCTACTCTCTGCTTTCTGTCTTGAAGCCAGCTAACTATCCATTCTGCTGCTTGTCCCCTGACTCCGAATTCTCTGACCTTGTTCACCAGTCTATTATGGGGTACCTTATCAAAGGCCTTTTGAAAATCTAGATAAATTACATCTACTGCATTACCATTATCTACTCTCTCTGTTAGCTCTTCAAAAAATTAAATGAGTTTGGTCAAGCAAGACTTTTCCTTTTGAAATCCATGCTGACTATTCATTACTATGTTTTTGGTTTCTAGATGTTCTTCTATTTTCTCCTTTTGTAGGGATTCCATTATTTTTCCTACCACCAATGTTAAGCTGACTGGTCTATAATTCCCTGGAAATGTTCTATCCCTCTTCTTAAATATAGGTATTACGTTAGCTATCCACCAGTCCTTTGGCAATACACCTTTTTCTAACAAATTATTAAATATGTGTAGTAATGCCTCTGCTATCTCTCCCCTAGATTCTTTTAAAATGTGTGGATGCAATCCATCCGAACCAAGGGTTTTATCCTTTTTGAGTTTGATTAGTTTATTTAATATATCCCCTCTTTTTATTTTAAATGCACTTATCTCATTACTGATCTCATCATCCAATGTCATGTCCACCTGTTCTATCTCCCTGGTAAATACGAAGTAAAATAATTATTTAATATTTATGCCATCTCACTATCATTACATGTGGTATTATCCTGTCTATCCCTTAATGGCCCTATTCCCATCCCAACCTTCCTTTTTTTATTGATGTGCCTGTAAAATATTTTACAATTTTGTTTTATGTTCCTTGATAATTTAATGTCATAGTTCCTCTTTGCCTTCCCAATTGTTTTTTTGACTTCTCTCCGAATCTCTTCATTTTCTCCCTTATAATGCACTCCCCTGCTGTCTATGTGCTTAATATATGCCTCTTTCCTTACCCTCAATTGTCCCCTTATGGCTTTATTCATCCATGGAATCTTATTAGTGTTTAGTTTGTTCTTTCCTTTTAGAGGAATATATTGTTCCTGCACTCTGTTGAACACCATTTTAAATGTTTGCCATTGCTGTTCTACATCGTTGTTTGCCAATATTTTTGCCCATTTTATTTTCCCAAGTTCTATTCTCAGCCCCTCAAAATCAGCTTTTCTCCAATCTATTACCCTGGTTTTTGTCATATTTATGTCCTTCTCAATTATCATCTTAAAGCGTATTATATTATGGTCACTATTGCCTAGATGTTCCCCTACTTTTACTTCTCTTCTCTGCTCTGGTTCATTCCCCATTACTAGATCCAATAGTGAATCCTCCTTTGTTGGACTTTTTACATATTGGGTTAGAAAGGAGTCCTGTACACATTGTAGGAACTCCATTCCCTTATCCCCTTTACCTACCTCTTCTGTCCAATTAATATCAGGGTAGTTGAAATTCCCCATGATTATTATTCTATGTTTTTTACTAATTTCCCTAATTTGTCTGCATATTTCTTCCTCCACCTCCCTTCCACTGTTCGGTGGTCTGTAGACTACACCTATTAGTGTGATTGATCCTTTATTATCTTTCATCTCTATCCATATGGATTCTATTTTTGTCTTGCTGATAGCTGTGTCACTTTTTTCTACTGCCATTATGTTATCCCTAATAAGTACAGCTACTCCACCTCCCCTTTTTCCCTCTCTATCTTTTCTAAATATGTTATACCCTGCAATGTTTAATTCCCAGTCCGGATTTTTCTGTAGCCATTTCTCAGTAATCCCTACCATGTCTGGTTCCTCGCAACGCATGATTGCCTCCAGCTCCCCTGTTTTATTATGGACATTGTGTGCATTGCTGTACAGACAGTTTATCTCATTTTTAATAGGATTTCCTCTCACTTGATGTTTACCATCTTTTTACACTCCTGTTCTATAACTCTATTTATTCCCTTGCAATCAATGTCCTCCCTTACTTTATTCTTTCCCATGCTCGATTTTCCTGTTTTATTTATAATTAGGCTGGTTACATTCCTTGTAGATCCCTCCCCCATCTTACTAGTTTAAAGCCTTTGCCACCTCCCTATTTACCCTTTCCACTAGGATCTTTGAGGGATCTTCCAATTTCCTGCTGTGGTCTTCAAGTTTTGCTATCTGGTACCTCATGTGTGAGCCTAGATAGAAACTAACTTGGCAGGGGGATGGGATACGGAGTGGAGCTATAGTAGGGAGTGATGCACAGCCAAATATAGAGGAAAAAACAAGTCAGCCTGGAAGGCAGAGCAAATATGTAACGGCACAAGGGAGTATGGCAAGGCTGGATGGCATTTATTTTAATGCAAGGAGTCTTGCGAGTAAGGCAGATGAATTGAAGGTGTTGATGAATACATGGGAGTATGATATTGTTGCTATCACAGAGATATGATTGAGGGAGGGGCAGGACTGGCAGCTCAATATTCCGGGGTATAGAATCTTCAGGCGAGACAGAGGGGGGTGAAAAGAGGAGGGGGTGTTGCAATATTAATCAGGGAGTCAATTACTGCTGTAAGGATGGATGATATCTTAGCAGGTTCCTCTAATGAGGCCATATGGGTAGAACTTAAAAACAAAAAGGGGGCAAGCATTTTGCTGGGAGTGTACTATAGGCCCCCAAACAGTCAGGGGGAGATAGAGGAACAGATATGTAGGCAAATCTCAGAGAAGTGTAGAAATAATAGGGTAATAATAGTAGGGGATTTCAACTTCCCCAATATTAACTGGGATAGTCTGAGTGTGAAAGGCTTAGAGGATGCGGAATTCTTAAAGTGCATCCAGGAGAGCTTTTTGAGCCAGCATGTAGAAAGTCCTACAAGAGAGGGGGCGGTACTGGACCTAATTCTAGGGAATGTAGTCGGGCAAGTGGCAGAAGTGTCAGTAGGAGAGCATTTTGGTGACAGTAACCATAATTCGGTGAGATTTAAGGTAGTCATGGAAAAGGTCAAAGATGGACTGGAAAGAAAGGTTCTAAATTGGGGGAAGGCCGATTTTAATATGATAAGGCAGGATGTGGCCAAAGTGGACTGGGATCAGCTACTAGGAAAATCCACATCAGAGCAGTGGGAGTCTTTCAGAAAGGAATTAGAGCGAGTACAACGCCAACATGTTCCCGTAAAGGTCAAGGGTGGTACCAACAAACCCAGGGAACCCTGGATGTCAAGGGATATACAAGAATGGATTAGGAAAAAAAGGGAGGCTTTTGGCAGATACAAAGGACTAAAAACAGTGGAAGCCCTAGAGGAGTATAGAAAGTGCAGGGGGGTACTTAAAAAAAGAAATTAGGAGAGCGAAGAGGGGGCATGAAAAAACACTGGCGGGCAAAATAAAGGAAAATCCCAAGGTGTTTTATAAGTATATTAAGGGCAAGAGGATAACCAGGAAAAGAGTAGGGCCCATTAGGGACCAAAGTGGCAATCTGTGTGTAGAGACAGAAGATGTAGGTGAGGTTTTAAGTGAGTATTTTGCATCTGTGTTCACTATGGAGAAGGACGATGTAGGCATAGAAATCAGGCAGGGGGATTGTGATTTACTTGAATAAATTAGTATTGAGAGGGAGGAGGTACTAGCAGTTTTAGCGGGCTTAAAAGTGGATAAATCCCCAGGCCCTGACGGGATGTATCCCAGGCTGCTGTGTGAGGCAAGGGAGGAGATTGCAAGGGCTCTGACACAAATTTTCAGAACCTCTTTGGCCACAGGGGAGGTGCCAGAGGACTGGAGAACAGCTAACATAGTACCATTGTTCAAGAAGGGTAGGAGGGATAAACCAGGGAATTACAGGCCAGTGAGCCAAACAAATTATTGGAAAAAATTCTGAGGGACAGAATTAGTCTCCACTTGGAGAGGCAGGGATTAATCAGGGATAGTCAGCATGGCTTTGTCAGGGGGAGATCATGTCTGACCAATTTGATTGAATTTTTTGAGGGGGTAACTAGGTGTGTGGATGAGGGTAGTGCAGTTGATGTAGTCCACATGGACTTCAGTAAGGCTTTTGACAAAGTCTCACATGGGAGACTGGTCAAGAAGGTAAGAGCCCATGGGATCCAGGGCAATTTGGCACATTGGATCCAAAATTGGCTTAGTGGAAGGAGGCAGAGGGTGATGGTCGAAGGTTGTTTTTGTGACTGGAAGCCTGTGTCCAGTGGTGTACCACAGGGATCGGTGCTGGATCCTTTGCTGTTTGTAGTGTACATTAATGATTTAGATATGAATGTAGGAGATTTGATAAGTAAGTTTGCAGATGACACGGAAATTGGTGGAGTGGTAAATAGCGAGGAAGAAAGCCTCAGGCTACAGGACGATATAGACGGGATGGTTAGATGAACAGAACAGTGGCAAATGGAATTTAACCCTGAAAAGTGTGAGGTGATGCATTTTGGGAGGACTAACAAGGCAAGGGAATACACAATGAATGGTAGGACCCTAGGAAGGACAGAGGATCAGAGGGACCTTGGTGTGCATGTACATAGATCCCTGAAGGCAGCAGGACAGGTAGATAAGGTGTTTAAAAAGGCATATGGGATACTTGCCTTCATTAGCCGAGGCATAGAATGTAAGAGCAGGGAGGTTATGATGGAACTGCACAAAACGTTAGTTAGGCCACAGCTGGAATACTGTGTGCAGTTCTGGTCACCACACTATAGGAGGGATGTGATTGCATTGGAGAGGGTGCAGAGGAGATTCACCAGGATGTTACCTGGGCTGGAGCGCTTCAGCTATGAAGAGAGACTGGACAGGCTGGGGTTGTTTTCCTTAGAGCAGAGAAGGCTGAGGGGGGACCTGATTGAGGTGTACAAAATTATGAGGGGCATAGATAGTGTAGATAGAAAGGAACTGTTCCCCTTAGTAGAGGGGTCAATAACCAGGGGGCATAGTTTCAAGGTAAGGGGCAGGAGGTTTAGAGGGGATTTGAGGAAAAACTTTTTCACCCAGAGGGTGGTTGGAATCTGGAACTCACTGCCTGAAAGGGTGGTAGAGGCAGGAACCCTCACAACATTCAAGAAGCATTTAAATGAGCACTTGAAACGCCATAGCATACAAGGCTACGGACCAAGTGCTGGAAAATGGGATTAGAATAGACAGGGCTTGATGGCCGGCGCGGACATGATGGGCCGAAGGGCCTCTTTTTGTGCTGTATAACTCTATGACTCTATAGTGAGCGTTGGTAGGCTACTCGACTGTGGAGGGCATCTCGGCTGAGCCTGTCCTGACCTCATCCGATATCCACAGCTTGTTCAATTTCCAGCAGAGGTGATAGTGATCTGAACCAGATGTCCTGGCTAATTTTTTTTTCCTTATCTAATCTCAAGGGCGCTAAGGACAGCTGTAATATTTCTGATAGAAATATTAACTGACTTGGATGAAATCTGCTAATGGCCACTTTATATTACAGAGTCATTTCAAGTAGAGTTGGTTCTGTAATAGATCTGGCTCACAATGTTGTGGAATCTTCCCCATTCATATTATGGAACAGACTTTCCAACCCTGCCAGTAACAGACAAACTGCAAATGCACAGCTAATATGAAAGTTATGATTCACGACTTGCACTTCAGTTTATCAAAGGATGAAATGCACAGGATAGCAAAGTGTTTTTTCAGTGCCGACTAAGTGCTTAACCTACTCAGAGCCAGAAACATTGGCAAATGGCAATCTTAGTGGCAGCATTTATATTTGTTACAACCAGTACTGTTGCATCCAAAGAGACTGAGGAAAAAAAAATCAGGGATTGAACCTGGGATCTTTCTAGACTGTGTGACTCAGTATCACACCTGATGGATGTTGTTCTCTTAAAAAGTTCATTGTAAGGGAGCTGTGAACACTTGCCTCTGATTCCTTTTACAGGACACTGGATGTGGACCAGGAAATGTAACGTCTCCTGGGTAGATCAGGATTTTCGATGAGCTAGTTTACAAATCAACTGCACTCTCCACAGCTGGATTAACAAATTTACCAGCATGTATTCCGATAAGGTGGTTTATTAACTTAATAAGAACCATTAAAGGATCATTATTGCAAAGCATTGTAATTGCTGATTTTATTTGTTCTCACTGACAAAATCTCATTCTTGAAAATTGTACAGGCTAAAAATTCCAGTGTGCTGAAAAGCTGCCGGTGCCACCGTGGGCCGCAGTTAATGGCCGCCCAAATTAATCGCGCAGGCAGTATTTTGGTGCTGCCTGCTGTTTAACATTAGCGCAGTGCTAAACTTACTGTGTAAGGCTGGTTTTTGGGCGGTCATCTCAGCAGGTGGCCCAATGTAGCGTGGCCGTAGCGTCCCTGGAGCAAGAACAGTGTTCTCGTAAAGCTAGCCTGTCATTTTAGAAAGCAGCGTTGGTCCCTTAACGGGGAACTGACTTCTAAAATGAAAAAAAATCATTTAAAAATAGGCAATTTTTGCCCTTACAGCTTAACTGCCCTCTGAAAGAAATAAAAATTACAAATAATTTCCAAATGGCAGTCTTCAGCTCTTAAAGCTGAATTGCATTCCGTACATAAAAAAATGGTAAAAGTGGTTCAGCATTGACACAAATGGCTCAGCAATCCAGGGAAGGGGCACTCAGGGTCTCGCACACAGCACTCCAGCTTTGTGCATGGGGTCAACACTGCAAGAGAGGCCCTCTACCCACAGGGACCAGGAGGCCCTCCAAAAAGAACGAAGACCAGATCACCGAGGTGGTCACTGTCAGCAGTGTCGCCCCCACCACCTTGCTCCAGTGCCCAAAGGAGCTTCATGACCTCAAACCAGTGGTCAGGTCAGTGAATGCCGTCAAAAGCCGTCTCCTACCAACTGCACCACTAGCCTTGCAGACTGCTCAATGCATGACTCCCCCGAGCAATCACTCACACACCACTGACATTACGCTCTGCTGTTTTGCATTTCTAGGGCCAGCGCTGCTAACGGCAGCACTATGGCCCTCACCAAAATGGTGGCCGCCGAGTCCCGTGCCAGAGGCGGGCGGAAGTGAGGCGGCCGCCATTTTTTCAAGAAACGGGCCTTACCGGTCTGCGGTAAGTACCCGAAGTTCTAGACCTATATCTCTAATTTGCGCATTCTCACAATTCTGTTCAAGGGCCAAAACCACCACAATAACAGAGGAAAACATTGTCACAAATTTGTTTCGTTATTAAACCTAATAACAGACTTACTTCCTGTTGGAAGATAACACAAGGCTAACTTGCAGCTCACTCGCACCGTCATTTCTGCAACACTGCTATGGATCTGGGTAACAGTTGATTCCTGTTAACTGAATAATTTGCTTCCCACAAAATGTTTATACACTTATCAAATGTATTCAACGTATTAAGAATTCAGAGTAAAATGTCCATAAAATGTTTCTGCTGAACAATTTCTGGAATAATTTAAATTGTAATGGGGCAGTTTTATGAAATAATGAATGTTTCTGGACGTGAGTTTTAACTTCCTTTTGTAAAAGACACACAGACATGATTATGGGCTGTAAAGAAGGGTAAATGTAAAAAAAATATTGACTTTTATAAAAATAAGAACTAAAACCATGAATTGGGAAAATAGTTTGGGATTTTCAGATTCTTCTCACATAACGGGAATGTTCACTTATCAGATAATCAAAGATGGATGTGATGGAGTCTGTTCCTCTTATTCAAAGTCACTTAATTCAATTATCTGACAATTCAAATTCTCTTTTAGCACTATACTCCCACTTTGCTTTGTTATTTGCATTACTTAATTCAAATTATTTGATCATTCAAATTTTTAGCTTAAAAAAGGCCCAGATTTTGCTGGAGCGGGGCATCTCACAGCGTGGCCTGTTAGTTAGACTTTTTGCCTCAAGCTTCAGCTCAAAAACTTTTGTCCTGTAAGTTGCTGGAAGTGCGAGCTGATAACAGCGAGGGCAACGGGGCATCTGGGACCTTGGACCAACAGTCTATCTCCTCAACCAATGAGATTTATGGATTGAAAAAGAATCATAGGAATGACGGAGAAGGAGGGTGAATTAGAGTCAAATCAGGTACAGAAAGAGAAATAAAGAACGGGAAAGAAAGATTGGATTAAGAGAGAGAGAAAAGAGACAGAAAGGAAAAGTAAGAAAAGAAATTAAAATGTAAAATTAAAAAAAACCAAGACAGAGTGAAGAAGTGGAATCCGCTTTTTATTTCACAGATTCATTTGGTGTTATTCGCAGGATCAACACAGGCTTTGATTATTGATGTATACAGTGTACAAGAGTTAGTTAAATTATTTAATGGTGGCATTGGTTCATTTGTACATTTTCTGTTTCTAATAGGGACTAGAGGTGGTGGCAGTAGAATGGGGAATCAAAATTTTTGAACAATTTGGGTGAAAGTGTGCTTTCCTAGCCTGAGCTAACACAGAACAAATATCACAGGAGACTCTCGGGTTGGGCGCCAAATGGGCGCCGTATCGGCGGTACACCCGCAGCGCTCACTCAACGCGGCACTCGGGAGGCCCAAACCACGACTCCATACAGCCGGCCGGCAAGTAACGAGGGAGAGGATGCTGAGGGTGGGAGATCAGGATGGATTGGCAGCGGCCCACTCCTGCTCTTCCTGACCCCATAAAAATCCTTAAAACAAAGTTACCTTTTTGGAGAGGGCTCCAGTGGTCCCGTTGAGGATCTCTGGTTAGGCCTCTCAATACCTGGAGCGATTGGATTGACATGTGCCATCCATGCTTCACCCATTTCTCCTTGAAAGTTGCAAATGGGATCCTATAACAGGTGTAGGCTCCGAACTTCATATTTTGGGCAGGAGTGCTGGGTATCGATTTAAAGGCCTGCCTGAAAGTTGATTCAGGCGGGCAAATGGGTGCACAATGTCCCACCTAGGGTTGCCAACTCTGCTTAGAGTTACTTCTTGAGGTTTGACCACGTGATGGTCAATCATGTGACATCCAATCACATGACGCTTGCCCGCAGTTTGCAAGTGTCTCTGCATTTGCTGTATAAAGGTTGGTTCCCCTGTCATTGAATATCTTTGCTCACAGTTTTGTGCCAGTAGCTGTCGTGCGAGAAGTTCCAAGAATGGGAAGCCTGCCCAGGAGCAGATGAAAGCAAGTACACAGGTGTGCGCTGTGATTGCGAAATATGAACTCTACTTTTCTGACGGAAATTAATTCTCCACTCCTGGTGACTCCTGGACAAGCCGGGGGGCGGGGGGGGGGCGGAAGGGGTTTGGCAATAGGTCTTCTCGCGATATCTTCCACTTCCGCAGCTGGATTGTGAGTGCTTGGTGGCGGAGGAAGTACGCAGGTGCAAACCACAGCCGCGAAGCTCTACTTTTCTCCCGGGTTGCTAGCAGCAGAGCCTGGGAGATTCAGCTTTCGTTCTTGGAGATTCTCGGACAGTCCGGGAGGGTTGGCAACCCTATCCCCACCAGATTTTCAATTGCTGGGTGCCCATTTTTCAGGCGAGGAATGGGCGACTAGCAGTTGAAAGTCTCCCCCATTAAGTTATTACCATTATCTTTTTTTCTTAATTAAGATTGCATAATAATAGTAAGATGCACACAAACAATTTTGGGCAAAAAGCCAAAACATCTACAGTACTTTTAAATCCCATGATTTTGTAATTTAGTAACTGTGGGACGCGACAGCTTCAAATGTGAATTATTATTATTAATTTCACTACTATGAATTAACATGTCTCAATAGCAGCAATGATTGTATGATAATTGTTTTATCACTTCATTTAAAAGTACTTTTCAAAACCTTAATTTAGAACACATTGGAAATTTACACATTACACATTACTGAACATCTCCTGAGTCCTGCCTCTGATTCACCCAGTATTAAAACGCACATTATAACACTGGCCTAGTTAAAATTTCTGCCCCGCGCTGATGAGGAATTATCTCTCTCTCTCTCTCAGTGCCTGTAATAAGTTGAATTGAAAACCTTATTGAGGAGCTGAGGGTAACTCAATTTGCAACTCTGACTGTAACCTTTCCAAATTAAAGACACTTTTATATTACAGGGGCTGGGGGAGCGCTATTTAAAGGTGGACGCTTCCTGCCTTTTCTTGTCGGCATAATTTTTGGTACACGCAGGTTGAGAGGGAGAGAGTCTGGAGAGATTTAACGCTGTCCGAAGGAGTTTTGGCCCTCAGCACCACTTTTGAGGTTCCTAAGCGCCGCGCTCTTTCCCTGGGCCTACCCATTAGTGCTTCCAACACAATTGCTTTAGACGTCTATCCAGACCGAAATTCAAGGCTGCAATGAGTATGGTGTGGCTGGACAGCAAGATGGCCTCTCACCTTTAAGAAGTGGACGGCGCCAGTCTGTCTGGCTTCCATGGTTACTGACATCGCCTGAACTTCTGTAGTGTTCTGAGGTAGCGCCTTGCTCCCCGACGTTTGTGCCTTAAGAGAGGTGTGTAGCGCCTGATTTAGTGCTCAAATCACTTCCAGGGACGATAGAGGCGAATATTTCAGTCGGAGGCGATAATTAACGCTAAACTTTGCGCCCGGCCGATATTAGCGCCTCAAAATTGTCGATACCCAATTTTTCCCCATAGAGATTTCTTTAACTTGCAAGTGTTTAGAGCCAACTGTATATCCAGTGCCACCTCATTGGAACAACCTCTCTCACTATTGACAGATCACTTCTGTCATCTCACCTGCAGCTGCCATCTATTCCAGCAACATCGGTGACCTTGAAAAAATCACACCTTAGTCCTCTGAATCCTTCCACGATCAGCCCCAACACCAACATCACCAGGCACACCAACAACATCACCAACCTTCTCCGCCATCACCTGATGCTGCACAGAACACAGTGCATCAGCCCCTGACAACATTGTTGCCCAGGAGGCTAGCGATGGCTTCACCTTGGCCAAATTTACTTCACTTGACACTGTACACCCTGGCTGCCACATGATGCGCCAGGTTGACACTATCCCACACCAGCACCGTAAAGCATCCCTATAATGTCCAAGCCATTCCATTCACCCTCATCACTATAATGGGGGGAAGTTATGTCTCAACATTCACTGGAACTCAGTAAGACACTTCTCAAGGTGCGCACAGATCTGTCCAATAAGGTGAAGTGTTGAAAATATAGATTTCACTGTATGACAACACATTACCAGAAACTTCACATGAACGTTGGCTAAACCTCTCAAGTGCCTACCCTTGTGTGTTGTTAGTTAGTATGCTTGCAGTAGGTTGAGGGTGAGTGTGAGGGGTGGCTAGTGAGATGGGGAAGTGATAAAGTTGGTAGAGAGGGATGGGTGGAGGTGCAAGGTAAGTTGGTGTGAGTAACAATGTGCAGGAGTAGGGTAGGGAAGGCAGAGTGATGGGGATGTGATGAGTGGCACAGCAGGGTGAGTTTGAGTGTGGCATTGCAGTAACATTTTGTGATCTACTGACATCATTGAAAGGTTTGCGTCACTGCAGCCAGGGACTCCTGATGACATCCCTGTTTGTGTCCTCCTGTACAATGTGCAACCAGACTGTGTTGATCTCCTGTGGAGGTCTCTTCCGTCCATGGGAAGGGAAGAGAATCTCCCTGCGTGCTGTGACTCCCTCCATAAGCATATGGAGGGAGTCATGCGTGAGCCTGGGTGGAGATGTGCACCTTTGTGCAGTGCTTGTCAGTGTTAGCAGCACCTCAATGCTGCAGAACACTGACAGCACAACTGTCAAAATCAATGTGGCCGTGGTCCCTTTAAGGAAACCGGTTGATGACGTGTCATCAAATGACATCATCAGACCCACTTCCTGTTAATTGACCAGGAACCCCACAGGGCGGGCTTAACAATCTATGGAAAATCTTTTTGAGAAAGTGGCTGCAGATGGGAGCGGGACTGAAAACTGCCAACCAGCTCTCCTGCCGCCATCCCGCCTCCGCCGGGAAAATTCAGCCCTATAAGTGACTTCATGGAGGTGAAATTCAACTTCAGCAGAGGTGCAAGACAGGTGGTAGTGGATTGTCCATCCATTATACTCCTCCCCACCCGCCCCCCCCCCCCCCCGCCAATTTTAATTTCCATTGAAGTTATTGAAGGTCTATCTGTTTTGCACCCCTGCCTAAGTTGAATTTCACCCCCATGTGTTTACAGAGGTTTGAAACCCAATGCATCTCACCAGCTCCTACAAGAATGTTGTTGCCCAAAGCTGCTTGGATCAAAGAACGTAGGCCCTCTATATTAATACCTTTAATGAAGGGCATACTACGTGCCTACCATCGACTGTATAAAAGTGCCTTAAAATGATTCTTAAAGGGTCACCAAGAATTTCAGCCAGCAATAAACCTATTGGTAGGCAAATCAAATTGTTTGTGTACCCTAGAAAGTGGCAGAAGTATTGAAGAACATAAGAATTCTGAGGAACACCAAAAGGCCATTAGCCCCAACAAACCTTGAAAGAGCACCACAACATTTCCAACATTAAGTTTTCTTTGTAGTAATGTGAAGTAATAAGAAGTAATGTGTTTCTACATTACAATAGTGGCTGGACTTCAAAAGTACTTCATTGGGTGTAAAGCGCTTTGGGATGTCCTGAGGTTGTGAAAGGTGCTATCTAAATGCAAGTCATTCTTTATTTCTTAAATGGTTCAAAATATGTGGGCTCGATATAAGAGCCTTTTGAACTCTTCACACACATTCCTTCTTCAAAGATTGTGCTAGATAGCAATGCCTTGGATAGACCTGCACTAATGCCATCATTATGGTACAGGATGAGAATGTTGGATTCACTCAGGGAGAAGACAGTAGTCTGCTGCTTCTCAAGAAATAAAATGTCTTTTTTTGCTTGATTAGTAATTACCATTTTTCCAAAGGTTTCTTTTGTCTGTTAAGAGAGTTAATGTCCCAGTACCTGGCTGAGAATGAATAGCACTTCATTAATCAGAGTACTTTTATAGAGCTCAAAAATTATCATGAAGCTTACAACTGAAAAAAAAAATGTAATGGGAAGCAACAACACAGAACATCCAAAGCAGTGCAATCTGGCACTGTCACAAGATGATTGAATGCAAACGTGACTGAAGAAGGAGTAGTACTTAAAAAAAAAGGAAAAAAATTATACAGTCGCCAGACATTGCTGATACATAATAGACCTCAGTAGAGAAAGACCGATGCATTAAAAGCTTGGTTAAAAAAAAATACAAAAAAATGCATTTAAATGAGATCCTGCTGTGGCAGAGGCTGGGCCACAGGTGATATTTCAATGAATTACACTCATAAGTGGCCATGAATTATAGATGACAGCCTAGTTAGAGAAATTATTTTATCTCAAATTAGGACCAAGCAATTAGGCAACTAGAGGCGTTGTATCCCGCAGCAATATGAAAGCTACTGCGGCAGGCTGGGTTGGGTCATATGACATGTCCTTTGAAGAAGCAGATAATTAAGCTAAGTATCTCTTAATGTTCTGGTTTCCCTCTGCCTTTTTGAAAGGTTAAAACAGCATATTTTAAAGTCTGGGTGTTGGCAAAAGTAGCAGCAGACCAGGTTTAGTGACTGAATAGATGTAGCTTGTCTGCATGAGTTTTCATTCCTAGCTAATTGTATTTTTTTGCCAAATTCAAACAGTAAAATCTTTTTCAGTTTTTTTTTAATAAGTTAGACTGCACAAAGCGTTGGAGAAATGTCATTAAACATTCCCGTCAGTCTACAGATGCTTAAAAAGCACAGTAGTCTGTAGTTATATCGTTCTCTACACATACAACACTTTTGGGTTGATCAGCGGTAGCAGTTTCGGTATCGGACTACTACCTGCTGAGAGTGACATGGAGCCGACAGATCAGAGTTACTCTGCTCACTCCTCATTGGTCTCGGGCCTGAGAAAATGCCTGCTTCACTCACTGGATTTTGGTTACATTTTATTAATTGAGAGACAACTGTCCTACCTGGGAACTGTGTTTTAAAATTTCACTGGCTGC
This sequence comes from Squalus acanthias, assembly GCA_030390025.1. NCBI lineage: Eukaryota > Metazoa > Chordata > Chondrichthyes > Squaliformes > Squalidae > Squalus > Squalus acanthias. The sequence continues at coordinate 92,616,809 of CM059428.1, read as the reverse complement.
AGTTACCAAAGAAGTGCAAGACGAATTCCTGAAGGATGGTCTCACACCACTTGCTAAAGTGGAATTTGAATGACATCACTACACCACGCAGTAACGCAAAACCAAACCCACTTTGCATAGCATCCTGAAAATAGTGTGGGGGCAACAAACACCGTGCACAGTCCCGCTCTCATTGGTCAACGTTCTGTACCTTCAACAAACTAACTGCTATTTTAAGAAAAAACTGCAATGGAAATTCACAATTAGTGTCGGCACCATCAGAGGTAGTCTACATTATAAATCACAGACAAATACTGATAATGGCTTCTGCATCTGTAACTACAGTGCTTACCAACACTCCGTGATGTGAATAGCCCATTTGCTTTCAACAAGGGACCGCTTCCTCTGCGACACCCTGGTCCACTCCTCTATCACCCCCAACACCCCTTCCCCTTTGCCCGGCACCTTCCCGTGCAAGCGCAGGAGATGCAACACCTACCCTTTTACCTCCTCCCTTCCCACTGTCCACGGCCCCAAACACTCCTTCTAGGTGAAACAGTGATTTACTTGTACTTCTTGCAATTTAGTACACTGTATTCGCTGCTCACGATGCAGTCTCCTCTACATTGGGGAGACCAAACACAGATTGGGTGACCCCTTTGCGGAACAACTCCGTTCAGTCCGTAAGGGTGACCCCGAGCTTCCGGTCGCCTGTCACTTTAATTCTCCGCTCCACTCCCACTCTGACCTCGGCCTCCTACACTGTTCCAATGAAGCTCAACGTAAGCTCGAGGAACAGCACCTCATCTTTCGATTAGGCACTTTACAGCCTTCTGGGCTCAACATCGAGTTCAACAATTTCAGACCATAACTCCTGCCCCTATCATTTTTTTTCCCTCTCTCACATGGCAGCTGTTGATCATTCTGCCATTGCGATTTGCACTTCATCTGGAGTCATCTTTTGTTTCTTAACTTGTCCCATTATCATCTCCTTTTGCCTTGCACCATCATCCCTTTTGTCTCTTAATCTCTCCTGCCTTCCAGCCTTTCTGAGACCTTCTCTTTTGTTCTTTCCTCCCCTCCCCCCTCTCCCTGCCCCTACACTTGCTTAAAAACCTGTTCCATCTCCAACTTTTCCAGTTCTGACAAAGGGTCATCGACCTGAAACGCTAACTCTGTTCTTCTCTCTACAGATGCTGCCTGACCTGCTGAGTATTTCCACCAATTCTGTTTTTGCTTTCAACAAGTGATGGTTTCAATCATATCAGTGACTGTGACACGCTACCAGCAGCTATGGTAGTCTTTGAATACTGGTCTCTATTTTCTCTCTCTGAAATGCAAAAATAAATTGCCCCTTTTGTCTTATATAAAAACAAGTAGATCTCCTGTGGTGCTCCTCATGGGTAGTGCAGGACCTGGCGTGTGACTTCTGACTTTTATTGTAATCCTGCTACAGTCTAAATGTGTTAGCAGTTTGACCATCATTGTAACACAGCAGATTTTACTGAAGCAATATATCACTGACTGACCAAACGTAAACATATCACATACTCAAGTGAAAAATACAGGCCTCACAAATACAGGGTAGAAATTACTGTTGGTGACGTTAATCTACGAACGCTTAACATACTTGTACCAAATTCCTCTCATCATTGTTTTACTGACGTGTTAACTTATTTTTGTTAAAATAGCAAAGAGAAGAATTTGATAAGTGAGTATTAAGCATCTGTACAATAACATTGTGACAGTAATTTCTACCCCATAATATTTGCAATGCTATTTACCTACCAGTTAGGACCATAGAAGCTTGCAGCATGGAAGGAGGACTTTCAGCCCATCATGTTACTGCTGCTCTTTGCAGTGTTATCCAACAAAAATTGCTGACTAGCCACAGATGAGCTATGGTGACACCGTTTTAGCCACATGCACTAATTTTAGTGGAATATGCCTTACATACACTCTTACAATACAGGTAAATGTACTTCACATGTGTATATTTACTTAATAAACATCTACCACCATTTAGTAACCAAGGAAGTAAAGTATTCACAATGATCAAAAAACACTTGCACACTCTGCTGTTCAACTTACCATTTTATCAACAATTGCACAAAAAGGTTAATTACACATGCCTATGCCATGCAAATATGAGTATTGAGATCACATGCTTAATGACGGTGTCTATTACTCATTTTTTATTTACTAATTAGAAATGCAAATTGCTTATTGTGCCTGGTGGAAAATGTACTGGACAACACTGTGTTGCAGCAACCCAAAACTAATCCCACTGCTCTGCTTTGTGCCAATAATTCTACGGGGTATAAATTTGTTGGCAGCCAGTTTTAGATGTGAAGGCAGCAATGTGTCCGTAACTCACGCCTGAACTGAGAGGCCGGAGGCCAGCCCAAAATTGGGCCTCGGGTCCACATCTAAATAATCTGGGAAAGCTGCACTCTTCCCTTAAAAGATGCAATGGCATCTGCCTCCTGATGGCAAGCCATCTCATGTTCTACATAAAGACATTTCTCCTAAACTCGCTCCTCACACTCTTCGTGACAATTTTACATTGTTGATCCCTTGCCACAGACTCCCCAATGAGAGGAAACAGTCTTTCCCTATTCACCCCACTTTCAATCATTTTGAAAAACCTGTACTGAATCTCTGCTCAGCCTTCTGTGCTGCAGTGAAAATAGTCCCAATATCTCAAGTCTCTCCACATAACTGCAGCTTCTCATCCCAGATATCATCCCAGTCAACCTTTATTGTACACTCACTATGGCTTTAATGTTGTAAAATGGATGTTGAAAACTGCACAGAATACTCTAACTGCAGCCTAACCATTGCCTTGTACCAATCTGCCACTATCCCTTAACCCTAAAATCCAAAATGCTCTTAGCTTTTTATAGTTTTATCCACCTGGACTAAACCTTTCAAGGAATTATACATTTGAACGCCTCAGTTTCTCTGTTCTTCCACCGCCTTTAATGTCTTTCCATTTAGTTTATAATCCCATTCCTTGTTTTCCACCCAATATCCATTATCATACTCTTCTCTGCATTAAATTACATCTTCCATCTGTCTGCATATTCTTCTAACCTATATCCTCCTGAAATGTTTTGCAATTCTCCTCAATGTGTAGCAAACCTCCTACTGTGCATTGTCAGCAAACTTTGATATCATCCTCCTTATGCATAGGTCCAAATAATTTATTACTGAAAACAAAAGTCGACCCAGCACTGACCCTCAGGGTGCATCACTTCCAACCCTTCTCCAATCCAAGTGACAGCTATTAATCCTAACCCTTGTTTGTTTTCTGTATGCCAACTATCATTTATCCATGCTTCTACATTTTCTATTATTCCCAATCCATTAATTTTTGTAAGTAGTCTCATATGAGACACGTTATCAGTAATGTTATGTGATAATTATCTCCACTCATGAAACTTGCTGTAACCTCTTAGTTATCTGGTCAGTCTCAATATTGAGATACTCAACATATCACAATGCTGACAATGATATATTCTCTGTCCGTCCTTTATTATATTTCAGCATTACATGGCAAGATGCAATACCTGCTTGAAGAATCTCACTTATAATTGTGTCACCTGAAAAGCTAATTATAAAATAAATTCTTATCTGTACACTAGTACGAAACAGAACAGAATGTCAGAAAGTGTTTCCATGTGTATTTTATTTAGAAAGGACAGTAACTTAGTGTAGTGATGAAGGATCGCTGCGTCCAAACAAAACACTAAGGGGTAAAAATTCAGTTGCTTTGCGCCCTAAGAGGGCGCTAACGGGGCGCTGCCCACACCTCCCGCGAAATTCAGTGGGAGGTTAGCAGCGGCGCTAACTGGTAGCTCCCCGCGGTGCTGCACCGCCGGCGATGACGTCATCGCCGTGCGCAGCGCCCCGCTCGCGATCTTCGGGAGCGCCCCCTGACTTACCGCCGGACGCTATGTCCGATGGGGTCAGGGGGGCCTACCTGCGGCCGGGGAGGCGCTATTTAAAGGCGAGGTGCGGGGCGGCCTTTTTTGTTGCTGGCCGCCCGCTAGCACCTGCCTGCGCACCCTTCCCCAGCCTCCTGAACCGCCCCCCCCCCGCAGAGTGCCAGCTGTGCTCCAAGAGCCCGTCACTTCTCTTGAGTGCCGGCACTCCCGATCACCGGGGGCCCAGCTGGGCCCCGGGTCACGCTGCGCAAGGCCCCTCCCCTTTAAGAAGGGGAGGAAGGCCTGCAATACTGCGGCGCGACGTGCCACAGTCGCGCCGCGATATTCCCTCGCAGCACCACAAGAGGGATGTGGGGTGCTTCCAGTAGTGCCCCGCTTCCCTCTTGGGGCGCTACCACTCAATTTCCGTTGCGAGGGCGCTAATTTTTCCGGGGCGCTAAAATGGGGCACTACTCAACTTTTAGCCTTTAATACCGGTTATCCACCCTATGTGAGGTGTATAAAAAGGTGATGGCTTATTATTCTGAAATTAACAGCAGGTTTATTGAAGGCAGATTTGGTACCATCAAAATCTCAATCATATTTGATCATCATTTCAAAATGTTTCAGCCATGCATACTTCACATACATTTCGATAAGCTGTTATTTTGTAAATAGGACACATAAAAATAAGATTAAAAATAATCAGGAAATAGCAGTATTCAATATTTTTCACAAATCATCCCTCTCCCACATTTTAAAGTAACTCTTCATCTGCATCAAGGTCCACACTCCAATTTTGACCAAGCTCCACTGACTCCATCTGACCAAATAAACTGATTTTAAGATCTGCAGTTTTAAATCCTTTGATGGCCTCAGCCTACCCTACCTCAAAATATTTTGTACGTCCCAGCATACACCCTTTTCACCTCCAACATAAGCCTATTCCTATTCTCGCCTCTCCACCATTGGTAGCCTCCCCTTCAGCCCCCATGTCCCCTCCATCTGGAACTCACTCAGCACCTCCACCTTGCCATCTCCCTTCCTGCCCTCAAAAGCCCCCTTAAAATCTTTTCCTTTTATTTCTTCCTCTGTATATCTACTGCCTTGTAAAATGCTCGGAGACATCGCTCTGTACTTGAAGAGTGCTTTTGAAATGCAAATTGTTGCTGCTGCTATTGCTCACCATGCATCGCAAACCATTCCTAAGGCAAGAAGCCAACTTCCACCAAAGCCACGCTACAACCAATCAGCAGACGTTGAGACAGTGATGACTCACTCTCCGATTTAGTTCCCCTCTCTTCAGTGATAAGAGACATGCCTGGTTTCTATTTGTATCTTCATGGCCTTTACTGATCAACAACCTGGCTGAGATGGTAATCCTGTGATAAATCATGGGGTCATGTCCCACCAACCTATCTGTTCACCATTTTTTAAATACTTTTGACCAATTATTGCTGAAATGCCTAAGCAAATTGCATAATATAAAGATTATTTCCTGGTTCAGTTTAAAATTTCCATTAAAAAGAATGGGGGCTGATTCCCTGATTGGATGCTCTCAGCAAGAAGCAGTGCTGTCAGGGAGTGCCCGGTCAAGGTATCAACCCTTAGATCTTTTAATCTTCAGTAGTGAACGTGTGCAAGGTACGGCAACTATAGTGTTTTACCCATCCATGAAATTGCTGTATAAAATCGTGCAGATCTTTGCATCCTTTCATTTCCTGAACCTCCCTTTTACAGGGGCAGATTTTTCTCTTTTGTGGTTGGGCATAAATAATTGTCTGGGCAGAGAGCAAAGAGGGAAATTGGTTGGGGAGGATTGCACGCCTGCAGTGGAGTCCAATTGATATTCTGTCTATATAGATTAATGGACAGAGGGGGTCTGTTTCAGGGACGTGATCCTCCCTGCCCAGTTTAACTTTATGTGCTTCATCCAGTAATGATTCAGACTTGAGTGTAAAAGAAGGAAATCTGCCCTAAAATTTCCTGTCTAAAATAAGAATGCAAAGGACCAATTCCACGATCTAGAAGAAAATGTCCCCGAGATTGTGGTGTGCCTGAGCACGCTCATATTGGTGGAGTGAAGAGCTAACCTTGCTGAATTCAGCAGGATCTACTTATTTAAATAATTGTGCAGGGAACATAATGAAGAGAGAGGCCTGCTGGACCAGAGCAGCAGTCCTGTAAGGGATGTAGTGACTTAAAGATGAGTGGCTGAATACAGGACAAAAAAATGCTGTAGCCTTTTACAAGGCTCAAAAATGGTCAGCCTTCAGGGATGTATGGAGTGGAAAAACTGGCAGGGAAGGTCAAAAGAACAGACAACACAATATAGAGGCATGAGACAGAATCTGTGACCAAATGCCAGAGTGGCGCTGCCCTCTCCTCCCACATCATGTTTGATGGCTGGCAAAGTGGACATTCTGTTGCATCATCCCTGACAGGAGATGGTAAACTTAATGTTGTGCGCAGTGTTTGTGGTAGCTGAAAGCAGATGTGGAAGAAGATGGCATACCTGAAGGAAACGGACAAGTTGAGACTATCATGTACCAGGTAGATGGCACAAGTGTAGTCTATCAACCTGTTGCAGGTTTATTGCTCACCCATAACAAGCATTCATACAAACTTACAACTCTTTAATTGATTCACATGTATGCTCATACCTCAGCAGGGCACAGAGTAAAGATGCAATGTACAATAAAATCCTTACCACACTATTGTCTTCCAAGGACTTCAGCTCGGACACATGGCATCAACTAATGGCCCCTACAGTTTGGAAAATGCACCAATGTGGTAATAGTGTGTATGTGTGTCATGGTATTCAGTGGGAAAGGAAATAAAAGTGCTGGTCCTACTTACCAATTCAGCTTTTGACTCTTACAGTCCCTCCTATTGCGGTGTCAGTAGGAAGTTTGCTGCAGATGACAAACCTCTGTCCTGCTGACTTGCAGCAAGCTGAGACAGTTATTCTGGGTCATTGGAAAATAGGTAGGTAAAAGTCTGTAGAGTGGTGTGGGGCCTGCTGATTCCCTGACATGTCTTCTTTCACCTGGCACTACCTCAACATTGACATATTGGGCCAGAAATTCGGCTCTCCGTCTTCCTGCGGGTGCAAGGATCGCGCGCGTACTTACCTACCGCGCCTGCTGTTGTGCTTCGGGCCCACGAGCACTTCGGCTCCTGGGCCTCCTGCAGCTGCCGGCGCGCAGTGCTTCCGTATCCCAGGGGCGCAGTTAGTTCGAAGCGTCCCCTGGGATCACGTGGGCCATGGAGAGCCAATCGGAGCAGGGCATTTTCATTCATAGATTTGACAGGAAGACCTGTCAAATCTATGAATAGAGATAGGCCCCAAAACCACACTTAAACTTCAAATAATTTTTTTTTTAAATCACATTTTTAAAATAACTATAAGTTACATAAATTAACTACTTTAAACAAAAATTTAAATTTTTGAAAAAATTAATTATACTTTTTAACGGTGCTAAAAATAAACTTACCTTTCTTTAAAGTATGTAAAAAAGATAAACCTGTTGAAAAAATGTTTAAATTGTAATTAATTAACCACTTACCTTGTTAAAAACAGGCCTTGTGCCTCCTTTTTAAAAGTGCAGCTTCTCCATACTTACCCTCACGGAGAAACCTGAAAAAAAAACGAAGTTCGCTGCATGCGCGCTGCCTCTACCGCGCACGCGTTCGACCTCTGAACCCCTTCCTTCAGGGGAACGGAAGTTCCGGTTTCCCGTGCATGCGCAGTGCATGCGTGAAACCGGCACTTCAGGTGGCCTTACGGGTGAGTACACACCGCGTACTCACCCGACAAGAGCCGAATTTCTGGCCCATTATATTTGAGGTGTTTTATACAAAAAAAATGAACTTAAGGAATACAAAAATGGCCCCCAATTGTTTGTCAAAAATATATATAATTAATAAAATTCAGAAATTTGAATAAAACATCTAATAATAAATTATGCACTAAAAAGGTACTGTAAACATTACAACAAATTCTTCATGTACTATTTAAGAGCTCCTGTACCCATGAAGCCTCTTTCGCTCCCATTCCAAAAAGGCACACGAGTAGACAGCACAAATACTGGGGAATTGTGCTTGGCAGTCACATAAATGTTTTTGCATTAAATCTAGGATCTTAATGGCCCTTATGCAGGAAATGGGCACAAGTACTGCAGCTCAGTAAAAATAGAAGAGTGGGGAATTAAGCAGTGCCTGCTTTTTCCAATTCCATTCTCCCTCTGCGTCACTTGCACATCTCTCCCAGCACACAGGACTGGGGATACAGCCTTTTGTTATTTTCCTTATTGCTAACTTTTAACCTGGAAGTCATTTGTTTTTCAAAATTTAAATTTGCAGTATTCAAATAACTACCTATTTTCAGAGTAACCCATTTTCTCCCCCAGCCCCTCCCCATGGATCCTTATGAACATTTACAGGTCACGAAAATGATCACAAGCACCGGCTTGGTTTTATAGTTAGCAATGCTACATCAAGTTACAAAGTACAACGTTAAAACCATGCTGTGAACGTCAGCAGCTGTTCTCTTCACAGATCATTTGAAGCTACAGTTTGCAGCTCCTTTATTTCATAAAACATGATGACGGCAATGGAACATCTCCACAGCTATCAGAGTCATAAACCAATATTTAAAGATTTATTATAAGATTTCTGCATGTGAAAAGAATAATGTTCAGGCTTATTTTGCCTAATCTTGGGCCATGTAGGAAAATAATTGATGTCTCTTTTTAAAAGACTGACAGCAACTGAAAGCACTTGGCTGGATACAAAACTTTTAGGAGTTATTTAAATATTAAATGAAATGAAATTTCCCCACATGTTTTGCTACTTCAACTATGAAGAAAAGCAGTGAGTTTTGTTATAGACTTTAACATGTACAAAATGTAGTTGCTCATCTTCAACATTCATGTGTCGGTCAATCAACAACATTAGCCAAAGGCTTAAAATGTATCTGGGAGGCCAAATTGCTCTTTTACCATCACGGCAAACCTGACTTGCAGGAAGGTCTAACAATGTAAATGAGTGTCGTTGCATCTTAAACACGGTTTCTTATGTGCGCCTGTGCCCCACATATTTGATCTCGCCCAGTAGTGAGGTTATCTCAATAAAATATTCCTGTGACGCTCCCAGCGTTTAGTATATCAGGTGCAAAATTCGCCTTAATGAGCCTTGCTCAGTCTTGCAGCATACTGTTCGTTGCTCCACTGCAGTCATGTGCGATGTGCATCAGGCAGGGAGCAGTCCTCTGTAACATTACATCACACTATCAGTGTTAGAGAGTCTTACGAGCTGTAACCATTTAAAAAAATCAAATAATTAAAAAGAATTACAATTAACTTGAAAATATTTTAGATGTTTTTATTTAAAATTATCAGGGGAAAGTGCTTGAAGATGATTGCCAAACTCAGCAGTATAAGGGAACTGAAATGAGGTCAGTAGTTACAGTTACCAACTCATAACAACAACAACTTGAATTTGTATACTGCTTGTAACATAGAAGAACATCCCAAAGCGCTTCAAGGAGGTGCACTAAAATTAAAAACGGACCCCGACCCAAAGAAGAATGTTAGGAAAGGTGAGCAAAAGATTTGTTGAAGAGGTGGGTATTAAGGAGGGTCTATAAGAAGAAAAGGGCGGTAGGGTTTAGGAATGGAATTCCAGAGCATGAGGCCTAGGCAGCTAAAAGCACAGCTACCAATGGTGGGGTGAAGGGAGAATGGATGCACAAGAGTGGTGGGTGTGAGTGGGGGTGGGGTGGGGTGGGGAGGGCGAACATCAAAGACAATGGCGTTGACCTTCCCAATATTTATCTGGAGGAAACTGTGACCCATTCAAGATTGGATGTCGGATAAGCTTTCACTTCGGCACCCATTTTACGCCTGTAAAGCAGGCGCAGCATCTTCAAATTTTTAGCTCAATGCCCCTGAAATTCTAAGGGATTACCATCAGTTTCTCATCGTAACTTTACAGAGAGACCAGCGGAATTCTGCGGAAATGGAACAAAATGGCCGCTTATGCTGATTCTCTGGGGCTTCCACCAGTCCTCTGCCAGTTACGACGGGAGATCAGTGGTAACCTTGTGCAATTTCAGAGTCAAGGACGTTAAAGTAAATCAAAATTAATTTTGATTTTTGTTATTTTTAAAAGGGCACTTATGATGAGGCTATTTCTTCAAATACACAATATGAAAGACCACTTCTTCAAAATGTCCATCATCTGTGACACCATAAGGTGACTGACAAAAATTGTATTCCTAACAAGCATCCACACAAGTGGCCCTGATTACAATATTTTAATCAATGGATTTTAATTAACACCTTCTTAATGGATTGGCTTTGGGTTTTAATCCATCCTAGAAGTGGGTCAATTTGTCACTTGTTATCGAGTAAAGACCAAACCAGCAAAGAAAAGAAAGTATTATGGAAGCAATTGTTAGAGATAGTCTGCATTCATTACTATCCATTTGTGTTAATGCCAGGACATAATTACAGGAAAAACTACAAGTGATTCTAGGATCATTCTATGTTAGAACAAGTAATGAAGATCCCTGACGAGGACCTTAAGATCCCCTCCTGTAAATCAAAACACATTGATGGCATTGGTAATTAAACACAGCTGCATCTGACTAAGATAAGGGGAATGAGTTGAAGATGCTGGCATTCATTTCATCAGTAATGATACTATTAAGCTTGGGTATCAGGGAGGAGCATCATGGCTCTTAAAAGTCACTGCCTGTGAAGCATTTGCTCTCACCATCATTCACAGATCACATAGTAGCTTTACTTTATGCAGTCTATATGATCAAAGTCAATTCACTTGTGTCACTGTTCCTAGTCACTGTGTAACTTTTGCAGTTCTAAACTGTTGTCTTCTCTTAGATTTGCTTTTTAAAAAAAATTATCTTGAATAAATTCAAACTTTTGACACATGTCATAAGTGATAATATGTCAATTTGTGACTCTGTGCTGGTGCACCTCCAAGAACCTATTTTTGGCCCTGCTCATGGGTATTTTTGCAAGTGCACAATGGCTCCTAATTTGTGGTCAGTGGCAAAGTAAAGGCGTTTACCGCTGGCCCCGAAGAAAGCTGCCCACAAAGATCTCTCAATCTCTGTGGCGAGAAGTTTGGCTTTTTCGACGTGCAATTGAGATCAGTACCGTGTACTGGGAATTCCATCGTGCGAGCTGCTGTGACATCAACAAGCTGGCTAAGCAGCCAATCAATCACAAAGCAGAATTCTCACAGACAGGGAACCAGGAAGTGAAGAAGCTGCTTTTATTCGGATTTTTAAAAAATGTTATAGAGACCAAAACAAAGATTGGGACTCTCACATGGGGAAAAGGTAAACCTGAAACAAATATGGACAAACTTAAAAAAAAATATGACTTTTTCTTTGAAGTTTCTTAAAAATTGTAATTTTCATCATTATGGAGAAATTTGACACTCTACAAAATTAAAATTAGTTTTTCAGTGCCATAACATTTGTTTAGCAGTCAAAACACTGTTAAAACCCAGTTACACCTATTCCAACAAGGTCTATTACTGCGGAAAAGCCCAAGTTTTCGTCAGTTTCACTGATTTCCCTGATTACACTGATTGCCGGCTATGGGGGGTGGGTGGGGGGCGGGCACAGTGCAGCCAGTGTCGGAGCAGTGAATGGCTGACCGCAATTTCAGGATTTTTGTGCTAGGATGCGCATGCGCTACATCCTGAAGTTGCGGTCAGTTTCAAAAGGGGTAATAACTGAACGCTGTTCACTCGCTGTTACTACCCACCGCAAATTCCGGGCCGATATTATCTGGTGCTGGGAATTTCCATGAGCATGTGCAGAAGCCCAAACCTCACATGTTGACTCATTAATTAGAGCATATTAACTTTCCTAATTTTGTTATTTAAAAGGTTGCCCTTGAAAAAGGGGCAGGAAAATGGATGCAAATGATGTAGTAATTCTACCCTTAGTCCAATCTGTCCACAAATTGTTTTTAAATCCTGTATGCAACTGCACATTACCTCAAAACTGAGAATGGGAGCAGAAACCTCAGAGATGTAATACAGGATATCACAAAGGAGAAGGAGATAGTCACATTCCCAACACAGACTTTGGCCAGGCATCCAAGTCCCAAATTTCCAAATCCCATGATATGCTGCCGAAAGTCCCATGGAAGGAGATTTCTGCCTGCCCAATGTTCCTGATGCTGACTCTACCAGAGATTGCAAGGTCAGCTCATTTGAATATTGCTGGGCAGAAAAATGGTGCGAGTCCTGCCAGCAATTGGTACATTGTGCCTGGGAGCACCAGAAAATTCTTTGGGGATGAGGAGTGGAAAAAGTCATTCCGAGCTGCAACAGCAGCATTTAAAATTAGACTGCACTTAAATCAGTCAGCAGGCAGGAATTTGAAGAAATTACTCGATCAATGACTAAAAAAAAAGAGCAGCAAACTTCTCAGAGAGTGATATAAATAATGGCCCAGAAATTCTGTTCGCAGGCCTCCCGCGGGCGGAGGGCTGCGATTTGGAAAAACCTCCTCTTGGATCGGAGGGCTCCCAGGAGGCGCAGAGTTCCGTTGCTGGGCTTCTTCAAACTGCCGGTGTGCAGGGCCCACGTATCCCAGGGGCGCAGGCAGTTCGCAGCGTCCCTGGGATCACGTGGGCCATGGGGAGCCAATCAGAGCAGGGAATCTCCATTCATAGATTTGATAGGAAGACCTGTCAAATCTATGAATAGAGATCACCCCCAAAACATAGTAAAACTTCAAATAAATTTAAAAAAGAATCACATTTTTAAAATGACTATAAATTACATAAATTAACTATTTTAAACAAAAATTTAAATTTTTGAAAAAAAAAATTAAAGTTTTTAACGGGGCTAAAAATTAACTTACCTTTCTTTAAAGTATTTAAAAATGATAAATCTGTGGACATTTTTTTTTTTACTTTCTTCAACTCTTAGCCTGGTAAAAGCAGGCCTTGCGCCTGCTTTTACAGGCGCAAGAATTGTAAGTGTTTTCTGCGGGCGGAGGGTCTCCAAGAAACGGAATTCTCCACCCACAGAGGCCCTGCTCCAGGGCAGCCGGAGGATCTGTCAAGAGCTTTCTTGACAGATCGGAAATACCGGTTTCCAGCGCATGCGCAGTGCATGCCTGAAACCGGCATTTCCGATGTCCCTACGGGTGAGTACACAGCGCGTACACATCCGTAGGGATCGGAATTTCTGGCCCAATCTTACTGAAATTCGGCAGGGGGTGGGGGGAATGTAATTGTGGATGTGGTAAGAGACCTGCCAACACCACAACAAGAACCACATGAAGGAAGCAGTACAGGCAGTGAGTGGCAACTCTCTTGCCCCGGGACCCTTTCCCAAAAGAGGTTTAATGACCATACAAGGTCAGCAAAGAGAAGTATGATGGCAGCAAGCTGCCAGTCATCTGCATTTTAATCTTTACAGCCTACAAGCTGATATTAATACTAAAAGTGCAAGTAACAAAAAAAGGGTATAATCAATCCTGTGAACTAAATGGACTTTAGTTAATTTCACATCTTCACATGGAACAACTAAATTCTGTATCACTGTAGAATTCTACAATGCATGCATGCCCTTTGAAGAATCATTTTCTTTCGGAACTCTATAAAAGAAGTGATGTGTTCTCCAATAGTTGTCAAATATAACCAATCTGTGCCTGAAAGTAATAAGCATTCTGTTCTCATGCGGAGAAAATCTAAACATTATTTGCATGAACAACAAACTAAAGGAGGAGAAACAGCAGCAATCTCTCAATTGACCCAGCAGGAGGAAAGAGACCCAAGAGATACTGGGAGACCACTCAGCTAAGGCGATAGGCAAAGGAGAGGTGGGAGGTCCTACACCCACAGTCGGTTTGTGCAGCACAAGTGCTCAAAGGTCACAGGAAAGTTTATGGATTTCTAACACTCATACTCTGAGGGGACTCATAGATGAGCAGAATAGCAAGACTAAAGTGAATTTCTCAGGTCTTGAAATTTAATGGGGTTTCCCTCGGTCTCCGTTGGATGAATGGCGGAACCCCTAGAGAAACAGAGCAAGCGACCATTTGCACTTCCGGTTCTGATGAAAGGTCATCGACCTGAAATATTAACTCTGTTTCTCTCTCCACAAATGCTGCCTGACCTGCTGAGCATTTCCAGCATTTTCTGTTTTTATTTTGACCATTAACACTGCTTCTCTTGGGGTTCCGCTGGTGCACATCACTCTTACCTTCAGTTCCAGCAGAATTTATGGTGGAACTTAAATATGGTGGAAACCAGCTAGTCCCGAGCTATGTCCCAAATTTCATCTTACCTCAGAGATAATCCGCCAGGTTTCTGCCCTATCAAACCATCAGTATTTTGGACAATATGTTCTAAGTAATATTTCTGACAATATGTTCTAAGTAAGTAGACAAAAGTGGAATGTTGACAAGCTTTCAGCCTAATTTCGAGGAAAATTCTTTGTTGTAAAAATGCAAGAGATTAAACAGCTTACCTGCTGGTAAAATGTACGTTGTCGGCATTTCAAAATATACATTGAAAGGACTTTTTCTTAATTTTGCATAATTATTTACATGTTCAAATCTATATTTAATTAAGTCTAAGTTATATTCCTCTCCTTTCCTCTCCCTCAGATTTCTCTGTATTTTTTTCATTCTTCCCTAGATTAATTCTGCATCTCCAGATTCTTTTCTGCCTAACACACTATATACAGTCTCTTTCACATTTTCCCTCCAAAAATAAGACAACAGCAACAGTGTTCTGTGTTATACAGAGAGTAATAATAGGTACACAGGAGGGATTTCAGGACAATATAATTGAGGCATTCATATGATGCTAAACATCATGAAAGTCAAACTTGAATGATTTACAACAATTATCTGGACCCTACGAATAGACTTCAATCTTGAAATCCCTTGCTGATATCAGTCGTTGTTTCGAATACATACCGTTTCATATTTATGTGGGTTTGATCAGGTTTCTGTATGACAGCAGCTGTCAGTGCTGTCTCTTGCTTCTCGTCTTTGATGTGTGATGACAAACACAAGGGGATTAACAGCTATGATGTCATCACTGCAGGGGCTGTAGTTGGTTGCTGGGAAATTCTATGTCCAGTGCAGAGATCAAAATACCACTAACTGCAAGGAAAGTAATGAAACCAAGTAACTGGGAATGTCTCGAAGTATGATGGCAGGATAATCAACTTCAGCCCAGAACCGGAGCGAAGTCAGCGGAGCAGCTGCACTGCCCAGCCAAAGCCGGTGTTGGGACGACTGAACAATTATCGGGTCCGGGCCTCATTTGAATGTTGCCGGCGAGCTGCAGGTGCCAAATAGCCGCCCTCTGCAGCTCGCCAGTTGTCGGAGAGTGGGAAAACAGCCAGCTCCCACGCTGAGCTAGCCAGCAGGTCTGACCTGGGGATTGGGTGGGGAGCTGATCCCAGAAGCGGATTGAGAATGAGCCGGCACCGGCTGCAATATGGTGGTAGCCCAACAAAAATGCTCCCCAAAATAATTTCTTGGCCTTTTCTTTAGTAGCCACCACTGTTCCTTTTAAGGACCACTGGTTTAGGCCGTTCACCACTTGGTACAAATGGGCATGGCACGCGTGGCTCACACTCAGCCCATTTGCACCTGAAAATTGCAAATGTGGTCCTACAACAGGCAGGCCTTGGGCATCAATGGGGCAGTTGAGGTTTCCCCTCCGTGCTCAACTAGTGTAGGCAAGGGTAATGCGGTAGATGTCATTTATCGAGATTTCAAAAAAGCCTTCAATAAGGTGCCACATAATAAACTAATGAATAAGGTCAGAGCGTGCGGAGTCAGGGGACAAGTAGCAGAATGGATAGCTACAACAACAACAACAACTTGTATTTATATTGCGCCTTTAATGTAGTAAAACATCCCAAGGTGCTTCACAGGGATGTCATAAAACAAATTTGACACCGAGCCACATATGGAGAAATTAGGGCAGATGATTAAAGCTTGGTCAAAGAGGTAGGTTTTAAGGAGCAACTTAAAGGAGGAAAGAGGTAGAGAGGCGGAGAGGTTTAGGGAGGGAATTCCAGAGCTTAGGGCCTAGGCAACAGAAGGCATGACCACCAATGGTTGAGCAATTAAAATCAGGGATGCTCAAGAGGCCAGAATCAGAGGAGTGCAGATATCTCGGTGGGTTGTGGGGCTGGAGGAGATTACAGAGATAAGGAGGGGCGAGGCCATGGAGGGATTTTAAAACAAGGATGAGAATTTTTAAATTGAGACGTTACTTAACTGGGAGCCAATGTAGGTCAGCGAGCACAGGAGTGATAGGTGAACGGGACTTGGTGCAAGTTAGGACACGGGCAGCTGAGTTTTAGATGACCTCAAGTTTACGTAGAACGTGGGAAGCCAGCCAAGAGTGCGTTGGAATAGTCAAGCCTATTGGTAACAAAGGCATGGATGAGGGTTTCAGCAGCAGATGAGCTGAGGCAAGGGCGGAGATGGGCAATGTTACGGAGGTGGAAATAGGCGGTCTTAGTTATGCCATGGATATGTGGTCAGAAGCTCATTTCAGGGTCAAATATGACACCAAGGTTGATAACAGTGTGATTCAGTTTCAGACAGGTGCTAGGGAGCGGGATGGAGTCAGTAGCTAGGGAATGGAGTTTGTGGCATGGGCCGAAGACACTGGCTTCGGTCTTCCCAATATTTAATTGGAGAAAATTTCTGCTCATCCAGTACTGGACATCCGACAAGCAGTCTGACAATTTAGAGACAGTGGAGGGGTCGAGAGAAGAGGTAGTGAGGTAGAGCTGGGTGTCGTCAGCGTACATGTGGAAACTGACGCTGTATTTTCAGATGATGTCGCCAAGGGGCAACATGTAGATGAGAAATAGGAGGGGACCAAGGATAGATCCTTGGGGGACACCAGAGGTAACGATGCGGGAGTAGGAAGAGAAGCCATTGCAGGTGACTCACTGACTACGATTAGATAGATAAGAATAGAACCAGGCGAGTGCAGTCCCACCCAGCTGGACGAAGGTGGAGAGGCGTTGGAGGAGAATGGAGTGGTCAACCGTGTCAAAGGTTGCTGAGAAGTCAAGAAGGACGAGGAGGGATAGTTTACCTTTGTCACTGTCACAAAGGATGTCATTTGTGACTTTGATGAGAGCCATTATGGTGCTGTGGCGGGGCGGAAACCTGATTAGAGGGATTCAAACATGGAGTTGCAGGAAAGATGGGAACAGACTTGGGAGGCAACAACACATTCAAGGACTTTGGAGAGGAAAGGGAGATTGGTGATGGGGCGGTAGTTTGCAAGGATGGAGGAGTCAAGGTTTTTTTTTGAGATGACAGCAGATTTGAAGAAAGGAGAACCATTAACAATATCAGCTAACATGGGAGCCAGAAAAGGAAGTTGGGTGGTCAGCAGATTAGTGGGAATAAGGTCGAGGGAGCAGGAAGTGGGTTTCATGGACAAGATGAGCGTGGAGATGTCCTGAGGGGAGAGCGGAGGGAAACTAGAGAACAATGTAAGTTCAGGGCTAGGGCAGGGGGGAACCTTAGAGGAAGTTTGACCCGGTGGGCTAGGGGAAGGAAGAGAAGTGGCAGACGAAGCTGATCGGGTGGTGTCAATCTTAGAGACAAAGAAGTCCATGAGCTCCTCACACTTGTTGTTGGAGTTGAGGGTGGAGGGGACAGGGGAGAGGGGTTTAAGAAGATGGCTAGCTGTAGAGAAAAGTAGCCGGGGTTTATCTTTGCATTCCAGAATGATCCTGGAATAGTGAGCAGTTTTGGCAGATGAGAGCAGGACCCGATAATGCTTTATGTGGTCCCGCCAGATCTGGCAGTGAATGGCTAAACCAGTTGTCCACCATATCCGTTCAAGTCTGCATCCCTTGTACTTAAGGGAGCAAAGATGAGGGCCATACCAGGGATAACAGCCAGGGTGAGAGAGAGTAATGGTTTTAATAGGGACTAGGGCATCAAAGGTGGTGGTGAGGGCGTGGTTGAGCAGATCGGTAGCTGTAGAAATGTTATGGTGAATGGAGGGCCAAAGGCTGGAGAGCTGGGATTTTGTAAGTGCAGTTGTAAGAGAATAGGAAGAGAGATTTTTCCAGGAGTGGACACAGAAGGAAGTAGGGTTGGGTGAGGGAACAGGGATGTGGGTGGAAAGCGATACAAGGAAGTGGTCAGAGATGGCCTTATCTGCGATTGACACGATGGGAGTAGCGATGCCACGAGAGATGGCAAGGTCGAGGGGGTGGCCGTGAATATGGGTTGGGGAGTTTACATGGAGGAAGAGATTAAGGGAGGATAGGAGGCTCGTGAACTCAGAGGAGAGAGAGCATGATGAATTAAGATGGAGGTTGAAATCACCGAGGATGAGAAGTCGCTCGGTGCAGAGGCTGAGGGAGGAAAGCAGTGAAGATATCTTAGTGAAATCATTTTTATGGTACTTGGGTGGGCGGTAGAGAACAAGAATTTTAAATGAGAGGTGAAAGGGATGGAACAAGGTGAGAAGCTCAAACGAGGAGAAAGTGCTAGAGAACTAGGGGGACAGGCCAAGGTGTGATTTGGTGATGAGAGCCACACTGCCACCGCAGTGGAAGGTATAGCCAGGCGGGGAGGCTTCATTTAGGGGTAAGGTGTCATCACTCCTCAGCCAGGTTTCCGTCAGGGCCATGATGTCGATGCAAACATCCACGATAAGCTCGCTGGGTGCAAGATAGAAAGAGTGGCAGTAGGTAGAGAATGGAGTCCCATCAGTACTGGGGCCACTGTTGTTCACAATTTATATGAACAATTTAGACTTTGGAATCAAAAACACAATTTTTAAATTTGTGGATGATACCAAATTGGGGAGGAACAGTCAATACAGAGTAGGACTGCAACAAATTACAAGACATTAATAAACTTGCATAACAACAGAAAATTGTTGAACTAGACGTTAAGACCTTCCCTTTGTTCTTTCCTCCCCTCCTCCCTGCCCCTGCTTAAAATTCTCTCTTCCCTAACCTTTTCCAGTTCTGACGAAGGGTTCGACGTGAAACGCTGACTCTGTTTCTCTCTCCTCGATGCTGCCTGAACTGCTGAGTGTTGCCAGCACTTTCTGTTGTTATTTCAGATTTCCAGCATCCGCAGTATTTTGCTATTGTATTAATAAACTTGCAGATTGGGCATATAATTGGCAAATAAATTTCAACATAGACAAGTGTGAGGTATTACATTTTGGTAAGAAAAATAAGGAGGTCACATATTACTTGGAAATAAGAATCTAAATGGGGTAGAAGAGCAAAGGGATCTGGGAGTACAAATACATCAATCACTAAAAGTAGCAACACAGGTTAACAAGGCCATAAGAAAAGCAAACCAAGCACTAGGGTTTATTTCTAGAAGGATAAAATTGAAAATTAGAGAAGTTATGCTCCACTTGTATCGAACCTTGGTTAGACGCCACTTGGAGTACTGCGTACAATTCTGGTCGCCATATTATAAAAAGGATATAGAGGCACTGGAGAGGGTGCAACATTTTTTTTTACAAGGATGATACCAGAAATGCGAGGGTATACCTATCAGGGAAGGATGAACAGGCTGGGTCTCTTTTCTCTTGAAAAGAGAAGGCTGAGGGGTGACCTAATAGAGGTTTTTAAAATTATGAAAGGTTTTGATAGAGTGGATACAGAGAGAATGTTTCCACTTATGGGGAAGAGCATAACTAGAGGCCATCAATATAAGATAGTCACCAAAAAATCCAATAGGGAATTCAGAAGAAACTTCTTTACTCAGAGAGTGGTGAGAATCTAGAACTCGCTACCATAGGGAGTGGTTGAAGAGAATAGTATTGATGCATTTAAGGGGAGGCTAGACAAGCAAATGAGGGAGAAGGGAATAGAAGGTTATGCTGATAGAGTGAGGTGAGGAAGGATGGGAGGAGGTGCGAGTGGAGCATAAACGCCGGCATGGACTGGTTGGGCCGAATGGCTTATTTCTATGTAATTCAATCTAAAAACTACTGACCGTCCATTTTTCAAACGAGTAACGGATGCCTGACAATTGAAAATCGCCCCCTATAGCTTAGAAATCACTGTTGCCAACATTACTGATAAACTCTTAATGTGTTTTTATGGTATTCCTTTGTCTGCATGATTATCTAGCAGACATATTAATCGATTTTAAATGGGTAATGCCTACGTTAAAATATCGGACAAAGGAACATGACACGAACACTTTAAGCTTTTGTCCACTGATAATAACATTCATTTATAGTGTTACATTTAGAGGAAAAACGTAGTCAGTCAATGTTCTTTTAGATAATAAAAGGAAATGATAAAAATAGACTAAATATTTATTGCTGAAGTATGATTGTGAATTTGTAGCAATTTTAATCTCCCACATACCGATGGAGGTAAACTGAAATAATATACTATCAAGATTTCCTACTGATAAGCATTCACTAAATAACATTACATCTCCTCCTTTGTGGTGAAAAAGGAAAACAAATTGAAATAGTCCAAACTATTGAGGCAAACTTTGAATAAAATCATCATTTAAAAAGAATTCCACCAATTCTTAGCAGGTTGGTGAAATAAATGAGCTGGTTTAATGCCTTCAGTGGGTGGGGTTTTGTGAAACAACAGTGAATGACTTGCTTGACCAAGCTTAGTGATCTCAGTGCTAATAACAGGATGCTCACTCTCAAAATAGCCCCTTCAAGCATGGAGCAGCAATTGCTTTTGGGAATGAAAATGGATCAGGGTACATTTAAAATGTCTCTGTTATTTTATTTTATCCCTAGGATGGCAGAGGATTACAAATAAATGTTATTAATATCCTTTATCAGTGTTTTCTTATACCTTTTAAATAAATTTACAAAAATACCAAAAGATTTTCACTTTATAAGAGTTATCTGGAAAAATACATCATTTAAAACGTAAGGATTGATTTTAACCCAACCTGTCCAGTGGGAACGGTGCGGGCCGGGGGGATTCAAGCTGCATTCCCGACGTGTTGCCGCCACCGCCGCCCCCCCCCCACAACCATTTTCACTTGCCTGAATTCACGAATGGGAAGGCCACCTGCCCCAGAGGAGCGGGGGCCTAATTTCAATGGCCAAATTGCATCCCAATAACAATGGAACGTGCAAGTCATTTTAATCATGGGCCTGACTTAGGTCGGTACAGTCTCAAACGCTCCAGCAAAAGCTAGTGTCAGCAGGGATCCGGGCTACAGGAGGCCCAGCTAAGTGATATATATATTTTTAAAAGAGGTTCCCTGTGGGCCAGGAGGAGAAGGATTGCTTCCTTACTTACACTGCCAGGGAACAGTGGCGGCCTGATCGCCCCATGAATTTTGACTCCCACCCGCCAACGGTGACATTATTCCCACTGGCTTCAAGCGTGAGTCAGAGTTGAGGCGTGCAAATAAGGCCTGGGAGTTAAAACCTCCTGAGCCTCATGCTCCAAGGGGGGGGGCAGACGATTCGCAACCTACTTCAGCCCCTGTACCTCCGATTCCAGCCCCAAATATCTGGCTATATTGGGTTTTGACTGTAAAGGAATCAAAGTCTTTTTTTCAAAATTTTATGAATGAACACACCTAACAGGGAACCTCGTCTGCTAGGAGCTCATATCAGCAAATTACGGGTGTGCTACCCATAATTTTCCACCCATTAAAATTAATGGATGTAGAATCAGGATGAATGCAGCCCATGATTTCTTGATGTGTGCTGCTGGTGAGTGAAGCTCCCTGCTGGGAGTGCAATTTTGTGAAATCAGTCCTCATATCTCCACTGATCAGAACCTTCCCCACTGTACCCTGGGCCTCCCGGTGGAACTCTCTTTTGATCTTGGATGGTTAAATAATTGATAGCCTCCTTTATGCAGCTATCTGTTATATTCCAAACTGTGTGGCACCATGCAAAGCTGTCACTGCTTAGATCCAGATCCAGACACTCTGGAAATCAGCTAATCTGCTCCAATTGAAAACTCAAAATCTACAGGTTAACCTAGTCACACTTATCTTTGATATAGCTTTAGATGTACAAGAAAACATTTTATTTTGAGTGCTTATTTTAGTAATACACCTGTGGGCTAGAAATTCATTATAGCCCAGGAATGGGCGGTATCATTAGAAAAGTTTGAGAATTAGCACCAGGCGCTAATGTATTAGACGGCACGCAAAATTCATTCTCACTGCTCAAAGAAATGATTGGAGCGCTAATTTAAGTCTTAAAGGCCTAGCTCATTGGTGTTACACTTAAAGAGTGGACCAATATCGGGTGCTGTCTAATCGCAACTCATCATTGCCACAGGCTTTTCCCAGTACTTAAAGGGGAGGTTCATTGATACTGCAGCACCTCATTCTCAGCACTGCTGCCTGTGCAGCTGCCTCAGCAAGGAGAACCACAACAAGGAGAAGGAGCTGGAGGACTGAAGCAGGTGTGCTCATGGCAGATCCACCTCAGTCGGGTGGTCAGGGTGATTGAATGCTTCAACAAATGCTATATACCACCATCTGTACTACAAGCTTCACACACTGCCCAAAGCACCAGACCCCCAGCACTCACCCACCAACAATCTCTACCTACCAACATCTCACACCTTGCACACAATGACAGCTATTCAACTATGGCAAGCACAAGGGTCATTAGTTATTAGAATGAATGTGACATGTGTGATATGTTTATGCATAAATTTATTAATGGAGTTTGCAATATTTTATGGTCTCTCTCATTTCACCTTTGCGCCCAGGAGGATGCTGTGATATGGCATGACACAGGGATGATATGATGGGAATGTGGTGAGCAAAAGGGATCTGGGGTTTAAGTCATCCTGGTGTGAGGCTGGAGGTCTGTCTGGATGAGGTGGCAGAGTTCTGTGACCATCACCTTGGTGATGCAGAGCCATCTAATACACTGCCCCTCGCTTAACTGAAGATAGGAGAAGTGCTGCCGGAATACCCTCTGAGGGTAAGGCCTCCTGGTATGAGCCCTGATGTCCCTCATCATCACTCTGTGCACATGTTCCCATATTTCTCGCTGCTTACACTCTCTCCGCCATAGACCTGGAAGGTAAGGTGGCATGCCAGTACAGCCTCCATTAATGTTGCCAAGTATAGCAGTTTGAATCTTTGAACAATAAATGTAGCTACTTTGTAGTTACATAGAAACATAGAAACTAGAAGCAGGAGTAGGCCATTCGGCCCGTCGAGCCTGCTCCACCATTCAATACGATCATGGCTGATCATCCAAATCCAGTACCCTGTCCCTGCTTTCTCACACAGAATCCCCATCGAGCCTGCACCGACACATATCCCACCCTATCCCCACGTATTTAATTCCCCCTAACATATCCCATCCTATCCCTGTAACCCCACATATTTAATCCCCCCTAACACTAAGGGTCAATTTATCATAGCCAAATCAACCTAACCCGCACATTTTTGGACTGTGGGAGGAAACCGGAGCACCCGGAGGAAACCCACGCAGACACGGGGAGAATGTGCAAACTCCACACAGACAGTCACCCGAGGCCAGATTCGAACCCGGGTCTCTGGCGCTGTGAGGCACTAGTTGCCAGAAGACTGCTGATACAAAAGATGCTTGAAATTACTCATAGGAACTGTTTGAGTGGGTGAAACTGACAACAAACCACTGAAACTAACCTGCCCTGACAGCTGGGAGTGATTAATGCTGAAGCCTTTAAATGACGTCACTGGAGCCGGCTTTCTGGAGCTGTACGCCAGCTCTCCCTGTCACTGTCTGGTCGAGGTGCTAAGGTAAGTGGTGACAATGAATTTTCCAGATTGGGTGGCCAGTGAGTGTTGCACGCTCACTGACGTCATGTTCTGCCTGGCGTTGAAGTTGTTGGCGGTACCTCATACGGGCGGTGCAACAGGGGGGGCAGATTTGCCGTGTGTCGCTGGATTTGCCTTCCCTCGGCGCTACTGCATCAGCGCCCCTTTACTGCCATATGCTGGTGCTATCGCGATGCGCTAAGGTACAGAATTTTTCCCCCTTAGGGTTTATATTGCAGTAATAAAGCTACTTTTGGCATTTCAGAAGCTTTATTACTGTCATATTAGGGTTTGATTCTGCACCACATTGCGCAAGCTGAAAATGTACAAAATCAGTGGGTGCAGGGAGATGGTGGGGTTGATTTTAACTCGGAGCTGGTTTTGGGCAGGCGGTGGGCAGGGCGAATGTGAAACACACTCACTGGCCTAATTTTCAAAACCGGGTTATTTTAAATTCTGGGCCTAATTTATATGCTGTTGGTCCACTTCCCGCCCAGAAGGTGGTTGGCCGTAACTTTCCTTGTTTGGCCCGGATACTCTTGCTCCTCCTGGCCCCACAACGTAAAGTTTTACACTTACCTTGGAGAGCCTCTTCAGTCTGCAGTTCAGCTTCAGTCCTGCTTCAGCCCAGTGGGAAAGTGTGGCTGCTTCCTTACTCAACCCCCAGTTAAAGTGCAATTGGGGTCCTACTGACGTAACAGGACCCCGATTTGCATAAATTCATGAGGCCCTTCCCTCCCTCCCCCCGCCTGATTTAGGCGTACGCCTTATCCCGGTCAATATTGGAGGGGACAAGAAAATCAGGTGGAGTTAAAATCGAAACCGGTATTTCTCTTGATTTTTATGTTTCTAATTCCACTCTCATCAGTAACATCGAGCACTTCCAGGTCAGATATAATGTGGAACTTTTGTTACATTAGCCTGACCAGGTACCTTGCACACCCCTAAGCACTTCAATGTATTACGAGCATGACTTTCCATTTTTTAGTCTGCCTCTTCTTAGTTAAATGAGATGGTCCAATTAGTGAGAATTATACTAAATATGTGAAAAGGATTGTGTTGGGATTCACATCCAATGGGACCTAGATAGTGACTGCCCAAAGACATTTATTTTAACCTATTTACACAATGTACTCAGCGTGATACTAATTTCTGCACAATGGGTATTAATATTTATACTGTACTTACAGAAGAACATCTTATTCACTGATGAGGTTGTACAGGAGTTCAGAAGAGATCAGGATGTCGAAATCACATGGGGGCGGGGTGGGGGGAGAGACATATACGAGGAGCAAGGAAAAACTCTGCACAGAGCTTCACATTTCCACTGAAAAATTCCCAAAGTTTGGTGGGACACTACTGTCACATGATCTCTGAGTATATGCACTTAATAGATATTAATTTGAAACCCACAGGCTACGAGGTTTTCTTACCAGTTTCATGCTACTGTGGCTATGTTGGCAGAGCCTACAACAATAGAATCAGTTTTCTTTCTGGCATAAAGTTTGTGCAGTTTGAATCCTGATAAATACAAATCAAAGACTGTTAAGAAATGTTATGGAAAGATTTCCCTGCAGGCCAAGTTGAGATTGCACTGCATGTTAAGTAGGGATCTAGGTTTTTGGTAAATCCATGCTAAAGTACAGAGTTGTTATCAACTTATTATATTATGATGAACAAAACTTGCACACAAAGGGGATGAATTTCCTATCAATGAAAAATAAAAGAGTGCCTATTTTTCTCTGTAATTCATGACCTGCAAAATGGCAGGTCACATAATTTTGAAATGTTTGATTTCTGAAAATGCAAGTCTACTATTGGGTTATTAAATACAGAGAAAAACAGGAATTTCCCTATATTTCAATAAATAAGGAATTGCCTCGATATGCCATAATTTTATACTCCCCCCACCGCCTCCCCCCACCTTTGCCACACACTTGATTTCCGCCTCCATTTTCTGCCCTCTTCTAATGGCAGTGATTCATGCTGGGTCCAGTTCTCCATGTGCTGGAAGCAGGCCTGTATCCAGAACCGAGACAATCCAGGCAGATACTTCAGTAACTTTTCTCTGTCCGGATTTGTAAATATAAGTAACACTGTTCCATCAGGATTGTGTGAATAAAGCAGCGTGCTCCATCGCAAGCTCACAGTCTACATTTGCTGGCTCCACATTTATTGTGCCAATCATTCAGCATTGACAGACACTTTCTTCCCCCTCAAACAGTCTTTGAAAAGGCTGAAATATGTGCAACAAACATTTACAGCATTGTTAAAGGTTGTAATAATTTCTGCTCCTATATGTAGCCACTTACCTTTAAGTGACCACAACTGTTCAAACATTCCAATCATTGCTTGTCAGATGCACTTCAAGGGAATTCTCCTGCTCCTGGCTGAGCTCTCAGCATCAGGCCTAATATGTGCCAAAGGCTCTTATTCACTGATGAGGTTGTACAGGAGTTCAGAAGAGATCAGGATGTCAAAATCACATGGGGGCGGGGTGAAAATGTGGCTGACCCTCGAAACCCCAGCTAGGCCAGGACTCCTCCAATCAGGCAAGTACTAATCCCACTACTAGAGTTTCCTGAATCTCACAAGCCGATAGGCATCATGCCAGCTGTTGCATCCGATGCCACTTTGTTTCCTCACACAGTATATTCCCCTCACACTTAAAAACACTGACTTACTTTAGTTGCCCAGGGAGCAAATGAAAGACACTGAAGTTTGAAATCAAAGTTTAAAAATGCAAGCAGTTAGCATTCCTACATTTGCATGGCGTGTGTGTGAACAGGTGTACAGTGCACTGTACTTTGTGGGGCCGATAATGTAACACTCAGCAGCTGTAGCACTGCTGTATGTCAGGTACTGGAACCCGCATCACAGCGCATTGAGGCCTGCTCAATAACTGATGTGCAGAGGGCACCATAACATGGTCCTAAGGGCTTGAAAAGGATATAAGAACAGGGGTAGGCCATTCAACTCATTGAGCCCAATACGTCATTTAATTAGATCATGGCTGATCTGCACCTCAACTCCATTTACCCTCTTTGATTCACATCTTTGATACCTTTACCTAACAAAAATTTGTCGATCTCAGTCTTGAAAATTTCAATTGAACCAACATCCCCAGCCTTTTGGGAAAGAGTTCCAGATTTCCATTGCCATTTCTGTGAAAATGTTCCTTCCTCATTTCACTCTAGAATGGCTTAGCTCTAATTTTAAGGTTGTACCCCATTGTTCTGGAATCCCCCACCAGAGGAAATAGCTTCTCTGTATCTACCCTATTGAATTCCTTTGTCATTTTAAACACCTCAATTAGATTACCCTTCAACTATCTAAACTCAAGGAAATACAAGCCAAGTTTATGCAGCCTGTCCTCATATTTTAACCTTTTACACCCTGGTATCATTTCCATGAATCTGTACTATACCTGTTCCAAGGCCAATATATCTTTACTGAGATTTGAGGGGAGGCGTTAGCGGCGCCGCGCCGAGGCACTAGTTGCTTTGCGCCCCATTAGCGCCCTCTTAGGGTGCTAACGGGAGGCACAAATCAACCGAATTTAGCCTCCTTGATGCCCAAAACTGAATGCAGTACTGCAGATGGGGTCTGACCAAGGCTCTGTACAACTGAAGCATCACTTCCTCACTTTTGTATTCCAGCCCCCTTGAGATAAAGGCCAGCATTCCATTCGCCTTTTTGATTATTTTTTGTACCTGTGCACGAGCTTTTAGTGATTTGTGTACATGAACACCCAAATCCCTTTGCTCCTCCACAACTCCGAGTCTCTCGCCATTAAAAACATACTTAATTTAAGTGACGCCGCTGGAACAGTACTCCAGATACTCAGTGCCAAATATCAAATAGGTATTGCATAGGAATACAAGCAGAATGCGGGGAGTCCGAACAAATAAACTGGAATGCATCAATTTAGGCACAAAATTGTACATGTCTCAATTTGGAGATTGAAAATGCTTTTTCACTATTCCCTCACCAAAGATGCACAACAGCAATGAGCAAATTCAGGGTCATTATTTCAAGGTCCAGGATGACTAAATGGATGGCTGCTGAGGGACTAAGGTCATTCTATGCAGTCACAGCTGCTTACCCCATTGAGACACTCAAGGGCTAGTCCTGAATACCATTATAGCACGCAGCTACCAGTGTATTGGTGGAGCAGACCATCAGCATCCTGAAATAAAGATTCAGAACCCTGGATTGATCAGTGGAGCGTTACTGTACAATCCAGCTAAGGTATCCAAAATTATCATTATCTTCTGCATCTTGCACAACTTTTCCCTGCAAAGGAACATTGCCATAAAGCAGGCAAGAGATATAGGCAGCAGAAACAAGAGCTAGAATACAATGCTGACCAGGGGACAGAAACCTTTATATTTGCCCAATGTCCTTGCCAGAAAAAAAGAAGTAATTTTCAATTTCGCCATTCCATTATCAGTCATGCCAACTTTTATCAAACCTCATGGTGAGGATAATTTTTACTTTCGGGACGGGGGGGTGGTGGTGCGGGGGGGGGGGGCGGGTGGAACTGGGGGTAGCGGATCAGCCACACGTTATTATGAAGTCAATAGAAAGAAAATCAGGCGGGGGTATAACAAGCATCCCAACAATGCACCGCCTCAACTCCCATTACAAGCACTCCCATCCGCCACACCTGCACCAGAGGCCAAGGTTGGCGCCATATGCCGGGTCTAGATGAGTAGCTCAGCAATGTCGCCCTACCATCCCTAACTGCATACACACACATAGACCTGTCCATTCCTTTGTCTCCTTCATCCCAAGGGAGTCAAGCTCCTTTGTGGCAACATCTCGAAAGATTTCTCTTTATTGTAGGCAATAATGCAGTGAGTGGCAGCTGCATCAACATCTGCAGCGGAGCCACAGATGAGAGGCAACCAGGAACCAGCCGAGGCCTCCACCTCCATGGGAGAACAGAACCCAGCCCTGGAGGCAATAGCGGACAGATTGGAGAGCAGCGGTCATAGTTAAGGTCAATTTTCTTAACTGAGGCAAATATGAATGCCAACAATTTGGCGTTTTAAATTTATATTGCAAAATCATATGTTGATTTTATCATTACATTATCTTTATTGTATCCATGTAATCAGGATTTGCATGCAACCTTTGTTTCTGCACGCATAAGTCTAAGACCGATTATCTAGATTATCTATGCATCAAGGTAAAAACCTAAAATGCTGGAAATACATAGTAGGTCCATTACCATCTGTAAAAAGTCAAGACAGGATTGCATGTTAGGATGGAGCTTTCAACTTCACCGAGGGGATAAAACAGGCAATAACAGATCAGCCGCCCATTGTACACCCCACTCAATTTTTGTTTCCACTGAAGTCATCAACAGGGAAAAGTGAAGGGTGACATTAATAATCTATTAGAGTATAATAAATTGCAAATCCCAGACTGGAGACAGTAAGTTATTCTGCCTAAGAGTACAAACGTCAGCTTTGCGTGCCTTTTCCTGCAAACAGGGGTGGGAGTTTAACTGGGAGCGCATTTCCAACAGGCTGGGGCTGGGGGGGAGTTGAGGTGAACATCAAGCACCTCACAGGCCACATCAATTTGAGGCCAGGCTATTTTAACCCCCAGGCCTCATTCAGATCGTGCCGGGCAACTGCCCGACCAAAATGGGTGGTAACAGACTTCTGTCCGGCTGCCGGCAATGGAAGATTAGACGGCCCGGAGGTATTCAGGTACGTTTTATTTTACGATTTCAGTATGAAATTATTTTTTATTCTAATACAAGTTAGGGGTAATAGTGGAAGAATGCTTCACATGTTTGCATAATATTCCTCAGTATGGTATTTTAATAGAGGCATTAATCTGTTTATTTTTAATGGGTTAATATCTCCATTAAAATAGCTGACAGGGAATATCAGACAAATTCCTACTGCGACAAATTCTATGGTACTGTCACTGGATTTAGGTAGGTAGAGGCAGAACTAGCTTTGTGTATCAATATAAATTAATATATTGTGCTCTGTACAAATCTAAAAGTAAGGATTGGGCAGGTCTAAATTGGCCACCTGGCTCCAGCATGTCTAGATTCCAGAAGGTGGCTTTTGTCTGCAGCTTCCCAGCAGTATTAATGTGTTAATTATGCCAGAAAGACTTCATTTGGGAGGTGCAAGCAATTCCCCCTGTGGATCATTCAACCCGGAAAAGACTGTAATTTCTTTCTGCGTTATTTTATGCCTGCCTGGAATCCACTGTGCATTTCAAAGGCTAATCGAATACTTTAGCTTTGGGCCTGAGAAACCAGGAAAAGCTTGAACCACGAAAAGCATGAAAACTAGGGTGGTCCCTGGGCAAAACAAGTGAACGCGAGTGCGGAAGCATGTTCCAATCTGGTGGTAAAGAGAGTGGTTACATTCACTGCTATCGGGAGCAGTGTATAATTTAAAAAGATCTGCCCATTTACTGCTGTCATTGTACATAAGCTTCCTGTTTGTGTCCTACTTGCTTAATGTCTGTAAATAAATCTATTGGCTGTATGGTGCTTTTGGATGTCCTGAGGACATGAAAGGTGCTAGATAGCTGTGCAAGTTCTTTCCTTCTTTCTTTGCTTAGTTAATTTGGAATATGAGGCTAACTTGAGTGCGACGCATTGATAACTCCACCTCTGGGGTGCCTTGGAGAGGAATAAAATGCCGTGGACACTAGCAGTCTAGAACGGTGAGAGTCCTAAAGGGAACATGGGGCAGAAAACCATAGATCTGTAGCTTTTGATTTGTAGGAGATGAGAGGCCCATTTAGAGGAAGTGCAATGAAACCTTAAAAGAGGGAACAGCTCGTTAAACCACCCTGAAATTAGATCACACTTGTGGCAACGAGGTATGAGTGATAGCTGTATCATCCAGTATGATATTTCTGTTTACTTTAAATAGGTTAATACCTGTGTTAAAATAGCAGTGAAATGGCATATAAACACATTAAGGACTAAACTCCTTAGTGTCCCAAACCAGGCACAATGCGATGGCATGCAGCAACGGCGTGCCAGAATGGAGAGTTCTAAGGACCAAAGTAAATTCGTCCTCAAGTGTCATCATTATAATTTAAGGGAGCTGTGGGTGCCAATCAGTGCTCCGATGCAGCTCGCCTGTCTGGACCTAACCAATTTCAGTCGGCGCTGAGGGCCACAGCTAAGTCTGGGAGGAGCGGGAGGCCAAGGTGGGGTGGGTGGTGAGCATGGGCTGACAGCAGCCTACAGTTGTTCTGTGGAGCTAGGGGGAGCATTCCTGCTCTTTCTGACTCCACAAAAAACAAAGTTTCAGAAGTTATGGGGCCTTTATTTTAAGCGGCTTCCAGCTGTTTAGGCAGCTCAAGACTTGGAAATATCGGTGCCTAAATTCAACATTGTAGCAATGCAGAGGCCCATGCCCGACCTGAACAGGCATTTAGGCCACTACTAAATTGGTTGGGGCATTTTTTAATTAGATGGCCCTGGAGCCACCTGAAATGATCGCAGGCTTTCCAAATTCCTAAATTCATTAGGACTAGTCGGAGCTTTGTTTGCCTTCACTTTTCAGCCTAACTCTTCACCTTCATGTGTCATACAGCATGAGGGTGTTTCTGCGCTGTCATCAATTTTGAGGCTGTGCCATCTTTTTTGAAGCTGTTGGTCAGCCTTTGCTACTTTTCGAGATTGGCATGTATCCAACTGGAGCACTCTTAACACAATACTTACTCAGCACAGGCCAGAAGAACCTTCCAGCTCTGTACGGTTGAGATACTGAATGGATAAAGCCACTGGGGGAGCCTTCAGTTTCTAGGTCACCACTGTTGGTTGATGTGCTCTTTTACTAATGATGTCAGTCTTTATCCATTCAGATGCCCAGCACAGATCCTGCCTCTGTTGTGGCACTTAGGCATCAGACCTCACAGCACCTGCTTACAAATGGAGACTGTCTGTGTAAGATCGCTCACATGAGTCACAAAAAAATATGTGGGAGTAACAAGAGATGTTCACTGCAATTAGGGAAGAACTGTTATTTGCACTATAATCTCCATGTATCACATAGCAACACGTGCAGTGGAGCCCTCAGCAGTGCAGATCACGGGCACAGTGGAAGCATCCCATGATGGTTACACTGCTGGTCTTAAGAACTTGGGTTCGCATCATAAAGATGTTAATTTGGCTGGCCCGAGAAATCTTTGAGGCAGGGATTGTAGCATAAGCATCACTGTACCTATTCTCTGCTTCTCTCCATAGCTGCCACAGTATCATATGTCATGGCTGCAGAAGGCAACCGTGGTCTCTCAGGAACCATCCTCCCCTTTCAGATAAATGTAGCACAGTTGAAGACATTGTGAGAGCTCCCAAGGACACAGGCATTCACCTACTGTATTCTGTTGTGATGGTCCCATACCAGCTAGAAATGGGGAAAATGAAAACTTAGGGACAATCTATAACCCCTAGACTTTGGGAAAGCAGTAGTTCTGTAGAACTGCATTGCCCTCACACACTGCTAATGCCGGTCATCACCAACAACAATTTACCATAGAACCTTTAACATAGAA
The DNA here is from genome assembly GCA_030390025.1 of Squalus acanthias. NCBI lineage: Eukaryota > Metazoa > Chordata > Chondrichthyes > Squaliformes > Squalidae > Squalus > Squalus acanthias. The sequence goes on along the minus strand of CM059428.1, from coordinate 92,584,544 downwards.
AAATGTCCCATCATGCTTCACAGAGGCATTAAGAAAAAATGAATGGCGAGCATAGGATTTATTAGGAGGGATGAGCAAAGGTTTGGTCAAAGAGGTGGGCTTTAAGGAAGCATTATAGAATCTTAGAATGGTTACAACACAGAAGGAGGCCATTCGGCCCGTCGAGCCCATGCTGGCTCTCTGCAAGAGCAATTCAGCTCGTCCCACTCCCCCACCCTTTCCCCAAGGTCTTAAAGGAAGAGATTGATATAGAGAGCTGGAAAGGTTTAGGGAGGAATTCCAGAGTGTGGAGTCCAGGCAGCTGAAGGCACAGCCAGTGGTGGTGTGAATGAAGAGGGGATGCACAAGGCCACAAAAGTTGTCACTAGCAAAAATGCTGAGGTTTCTACTCGAAAAATACTTCTGTGATCGTGATGCAGATGGCCTTTGTGTTAGTTTGAAATAACCCAGATGCATAAAAACTGAGGGCAGTGATGGTCCCTGACAGTCTTGTGTGGAAAATAGATCTTATTTGAAGGTGTTCATAGGAGATAGCACACACATTCTGAGAGTCAGTCCAAAATATTAACCCACAGGGAGTAAAGCTTAAATATGTACCAAGCAAAATATACCCTTTTACTACCATAATAATACTTTCATGGATCTTTGCAGGATTGTTTATCAAAAACATTATATCATATAGTAATAGGGAATTCAGGAGAAACTTCTTTATCCAGAGAGTGGTTTGAATGTGGAACTTGCTACTACAGAGAGTAGTTGAGGCGAACAGCCTATTTGCATGCAAGGGGAAGCTAGATAAGCACATGAGGGAGAAAGGAATAGAAGGATATGTTGATGGGGTTAGATGAAGAGGGGCAGGAGAAGGCTTGTGTGGAGCATAAATGCCAGCATGGACCTGTTGGGCAGAATGGCCTATTTCTGTGCTGTAAATACTTTGTAATACTATGTAATAATTTGTAGTATGCATTGACATTTTAAACAGAACAGGGCAGCTGACAAATATTAACGTTTATGCATTATTTTAATACCAAAAATCATTTCCCCCTCAGCCCAAAGTAGCATTACCATTGATCCAATACCATTTGGAGTCATACCTAGCACAAAGGAAGATGGTTGTGGTTCTTGGAGGCCAATCATCTCAGCCCCAGGACATCGCTGCAAGAGTTCCTCAAGGCAGTGTCCTAGGCCCAACCATCTTCAGCTGCTTCATCAATGACCTTCCCTCCATCATAAGGTCAGAAGTGGGGGTGTTCGCTGATGACTGCACAGTCTTCAGTTCCATTCGCAACTCCTCAGATAATGAAGCAGTCCATGCCCGCATGCAGCAAGACCTGGACAACATTCAGGCTTGGGCTGATAAGTGGCAAGTAACATTCGCGCCATACAAGTGCTAGGCAATGACTATCTCCAACAAGCGAGAGTCTACCCACCTCCCCATGACATTCAATGGCATTACCATTGCCAAATCTGCCACCATCAACATCCTGGGGGTCACCATTGACCAGAAACTTAACTGGACCAGTCACATAAATACTGTGGCTACAAGAGCAGGTCAGAGGCTGGGTATTCTGTGGCGAGTGTCTCACCTCCTGACTCCCCAAAGCCTTTCCACCATCTACAAGGCACAAGTAAGGAGTGTGATGGAATACTCTCCACTTGCCTGGATGAGTGCAGCTCCAACAACACTCAAGAGGCTCAACACCATCCAGGACAAAGCAGCCCGCTTGACTGGCACCCTATCCATCACCTTAAACATTCACTCCCACTACCACCGGCGCACTGTGTCTGCAGAGTGTACCATCTACAACATGCACTGCAGCAACTCGTCAAGGCTTCTTCGTCAACACCTCCCAAACCTGCGACCTCTACCACCTAGAAGGACAAGGGCAGCAGGCACATGGGAACACCACCACCTCCAAGTCACACACCATCCTGACTTGGAAATATAATGCCGTTCCTTCATCGTTGCCTGGTCAAAATCCAGGAACTTCCTCCCCAACAGCACTGTGGGAGTACCTTTACCACAGGACTGCAGCGGTTCAAGAAGGTGGCTCACCAGCACCTTCTCAAGGGCAATTAGGGATGGGCAATAAATGCTGGCCTTGCCAATGACGCCCACATCCCAGGAACGAATAAAGAAAAGTATGGAGGAGATAATCCACGGGGTTCTCACAATCTCCCACCATAACCATTTTTAGCCATTTATACCATTTCTCCAAGAGGTCTCCTGGAGAGCCCCAAGGGAATTCCATACATATATTTGTAAACTCCATGAATAATTATATATCAACACAACAATGTATAATACCTTCTCTCGTAGATCTGGGTAAAAAAGAAACATTTATGTGTTCATTTTTTCCAGACAGACTGTATAGATTTGATCTGAGAAAATTCTGACAAGTAGTTATATCTCTTTGACGTTTTAAGGATTTCAAGCATGCCACATCAGCATGCGAGCTCAAACTGTGATGCTGAAGATTTGAAAACAAGACGAGACTTGACAGTGTGTTAGAAAAATTAGTGACCCTGGTTTGCAGCCAGCTGTAATAGATTTGTTCCTTGGAAAGCTTTGTCATGTAATGGACTTTGGCGCAAATGGATTATTGGAGCATAATACAATTTACAAAATAAGAAAGATCTAATACTTTCTTGAACAGAAATGAATGGCACCTACACAGCACAACAACAACAACAACTTGTACTTATATAGCGCCTGTAACATAGTAAAATGTCCCAAGGCGCTTCACAGGAGTATTATAAGAAAAATTTTTGACACCGAGTCACATAAGGAGAAATTAGGGCAAGCTTGGTCAAAGAGGTAGGTTTTAAGGAGCGACTTAAAGGAGGATAGAAAGGTAGAGAGGCAGAGAGGTTTATGGAGGGAATTCCAGAGCTTAGGGACTAGGCAACTGAAGGAACGGCCACCAATGGTTGAGTGATTATAATCAGGGATGCTCAAGAGGGCAGAATTAGAGGAGCACAGATATCTCGGGGGGGTTGTGGGGCTGGAGGAGATAGGGAGGGGTGAGGCAATGGAGGGATTTAAAAACAAGGATGAGAATTTTGAAATCGAGGCGTTGCTTAACCAGGAGCCAATGTAGGTCTGCGAGTACAGGGGTGATGGGCGAACGGGACTTGGTGCGAGTTAGGACATGGGCAGCCGAGTTTTGGATGATCTCAAGTTTGTGTTGGGTAGAACGTGGGAGGCCGGCCAGGAGCGCATTGGAATAGTCAAGTCTAGAGGTAACAAAGGCATGGATGAGGGTTTCAGCAGCGGATGAGCTGAGGCAATTGCGGAGACGGACGATATTACGGAGGTGGATATAGGCGGTCTTAGTTATACCACAGATGTGTGGTTGGAAGCTCATTTCAGGGTCGGTTTCGGTCTTCACAATATTCAATCAGAGAAAATTTCTGGTCATCCAGTACTGCATGTTGGACAAGCAGTCTGACAATTTAGACACCGTGGAGGGGTCAAGAGAAGAAGTAGTGAGGTAGAACTGGGTGTCGTCAGCGTACGTGTGGAAACTGACGCTGTGTTTTCGGATGATGTCGCCAAGGGGCAGCATGTAGATGAGAAATAGGAGGGGGCTAAGGATAGATCCTTGGGGGACATCAGAGGAAACGATGTGGGAGTGGGAAGAGAAGCCATTGCAGGTGATTCTCTGGCTACGATTAGATAGATAAGAATGGAACCAGGCGAGTGCAGTCCCACCTAGCTGGACGAGGGTGGAGAGGCGTTGGAGGAGAATGTAGTGGTCAAACTTGTCAAAGGCTGCAGACAAGTCGAGAAGGACGAGGAGGGATCGTTTACCTTATTAAAGGGATTAAATTTATTGTGGCACTTGCTTCATACAGTAACTTTTAGTTAGAAGAACGGAAAGGAAATAAAGGAACATAAACAACAAGGGTGGAAAATGAAAGTGACATATAGTACAGCTAGATGAGTTTAAACCAGGGTTGCACCTCTAAATATATATGGGCTTTGGCAGTGAAGGGGTTAAAATTCAAATCCCTCGACTCGTGAGGACAATCTGTGATCTGAGAGCCAGATCTGCACCAACCGGAGACAAATGTTGCAGCAATTAGGATCAGACCTTTTACTTTCCAACTGCTATGGGATATCTCCTTCTTTCACACTAGACCATTAAGAAGCTCTCCCACGATAGATTAGGAGAAAGCAAATAACTGTCCCCCTATCATAAACCCAACATGGTCTTGGTTTCCCCTTTCTCACATGACCACCGAGCTTCCCCCTCCCATAGAGCAACTGATCAGTAAGTTGTGTATATCCCAGTCAGAGTTCAATTTATTCCATACTCAATAGCTTATCACTGATACTTAAATTAGAAGTGTTGTATAAAATATAGTTATAAAAGCTTTATTCTATTACAGTATCAATTGTAGTCTAATCTGTTGTAAATGTTTTTATATCAAGCATTTTTCACTTCACATAACTATTTCCACCATTTTGAAAATCTATTTGTTGGGTATTTATGTTAAAATTATGGAGAGTTCTGTCACAGCAATATGATGCCTCCTCATAAAGTTGGGTTAAATTTGAATTCTAACTCTTTTACACTCTAAGAATAGAACTCAATGTTGTCAGTGCTAAGGTGTCCCCTCCCCAGTAACTACGGGTAACAAATACACAATGGGCACAATTTTCAAATTGCATCAGGCAGTCCTGGGGTGTCTATGGAGTGGCCACTGCACCCCTCACCCCATCCCACATTCCCTTCCGCCCCCACCACCAATTTTCAATTGCTGAGTGGCCACTTTGCAGGTGAGAGAAAGGTGGCTGGGTGTTGAATTTTGCCCCCAGAATGTTAATTTAATAATACTGCTACTATTATTATAAGTCACAGAGATAGAAATTTAGTCTAACACTGTAATCATTTATTAAACTATGCTACTTCTGAGCAACTAGATAAGGCACGTGAGAAGTCTGAGTCCACAACTTGAATAAATTATGCAAAAAAAAGATATTTGAAGAGCAAAAATATACTCAACCGTCTGTTCCTCCCCAGTAAACATACACACTCACATTCACCGTATGTAGCAGGCTTATATTTTACTTTTACTCCTTCCAAAAATCAGCTGCCTCAAACCATTCACCCTCCCAGGTTTATTCATTGTAATCTTAACTGTTTCTTTTTTCTATTTCAGTTGCACAGTCTGATAGAAGAAATGCAATGGCTTTTCATATGCTTTATAGTCTTCATGTTGATTCATCTGTCCCATTTTTCTAATGTGCTTTGTCAAGTGCTTTCCATTTTTGTGGATCACTAATTTTTATGAATCTATCTTTTGAAGTGCATGATGTTGGCATCTTCACAAATTCAGTAAAGCATTTGTTTTACAATGGTTATAGAATAGTGCTACCAGTATAAGTCTCCAATCACCATATATAAAAATAGTTTACGTTGCATATCCTTCAACTTGTCAATCCTGAATATATCATTTTAAAAGGATTTCTATGGTTCTCCTTCTACTTTAATTTCTTTCTCCCCTCCTCTCCCGAAGGCAGAGACTTGTGTAGTGTATGGTTGCACGGGGCCTGTGGCCTTACAGAACCTCATCCCAGTGGCCATCCTTCATGCCCTTTTTTCATTCTAAAAAGTTTTTACTGCTACTTAACTGATGAAAGTTGCTCGGGTTTCAAAAGGAACCAGATATTTCTCTGGAGTTATTGCATTTCCTGCAGCTTTTTAAAAATATATATTTTTCAGCATTTTGGCCAGGAAGATCTTACTTCTTTTTTTATTCATTCACGAGATGTGGGCGTCACCGACAAGGCCAGCATTTATTGCCCATCCCTAATTTCCCTTGAGAAGATGACGGTGAGCTTCCTTCTTGAACCACTGCAGTCCGTGTGGTGAAGGTACTCCCACAGTGCTGTTAGGTAGGGAGTTCCAGGATTTTGACCCAGCGATGATGATGGAACGGTGATATATTTCCAAGTCAGGATGGCGTGTAACTTGGAGGGGAACTTGGAGCTGATGTGCCTGCTACCCTTGTCCTTCTAGGTGGTAGAGGTCACGGGTTTGGGAGCTGCTGTCGAAGAAGCCTTGGTGAGTTGCTGCAGTGCATCTTGTAGATGGTACACACTGCAGCCACGGCGCGCCGGTGATGGAGGGAATGAATGTTTAAGGTGGTGGATGGGGTGCCAATCAAGTGGGCTGCCTTGTCCTAGATGGTGTTGAGCTTCTTGAGTGTTGTTGGAGCTGCACTCATCCAGGCAAGTGGAGAGTATTCCATCACAATAGTGCAAAGGGATCTGGGGGTCCTGGTGCACGAAACTCAAAAGGTTAGTATGCAGGTGCAGCAAGTGATTAAGAAGGCAAATGGAATGTTGGCTTTCATTGCTAGGGGGATAGAATATAAAAATAGGGAGGTATTGCTTCAGTTGTACAAGGTATTGGTGAGACCGCACCTGGAATACTGCATACAGTTTTGGTGTCCTTACTTAAGGAAAGACATCCTTGCTCTCGAGGCAGTGCAAAAAAGGTTCACTCGGTTAATCCCGGGGATGAGGGGGTGGTCATATGAGGAGAGGTTGGGTAGATTGGGACTCTACTCATTGGAGTTCAGAAGAATGAGAGGCGATCTTATTGAAACATATAAGATTGTGAAGGGGTTGGATCGGGTGGATGCGGGGAGGATGTTCCCGATGACGGGTGAGACGAGAACTAGGGGACATAGTCTTAGAGTAAGGGGCTGCTCTTTCAAAACTGAGATGAGGAGGAACTACTTCACTCAGAGGGTGGTAGGTCCATGGAATATGCTGCCACAAAAAGCTGTCGAAGCTACAACATTAATTAAATTTAAAACAGAAATAGACAGTTTCCTAGAAGTAAAGGGCATTAAGGGTTACGGGGAGCGGGCAGGAATTTGGACATGAGTCTAGGTTCGGATCGGTCATGGCCCTGTGGGTAGTGGAGCGGGCCCAGGGACTGTGTAGCCTGATTCTGCTCCTATTTCGTGTGTGCAATTCTGTTAGATGCAGGAGATGGTTCTGTGATAGATAGTAGATTGGCGGTTAGGATCAGATCAGCCATGATCTTATTGAATGGCGGAGCAGGCTCGAGGGGCCGATTGGCCTACTCCTGCTCCTATTTCTTATGTTCTTAATCCTGACTTGTGTCTTGTAGATGGTGGAAAGGCTTTGGGGAGTCAGGAGGTGAGTCACTCGCTGCATAATACCCAGCCTCTGACCTGCTCTTGTAGCCAGAGTATTTATGTGGCTGGTCCAGTTAAGTTTCTGGTCAATGGTGACCCCCAAGATGCTGATGGTGGGGGATTCAACGATGGTAATGCCATTGAATGACAAGGGGAGGTGGTTAGACTCTTTCTTGTTGGAGATAGTCATTGCCTGGCACTTGTGTGGCGAGAGTGCTACTTGCCACTTTTCAGCCCTAGCCTGGATGTTATCCAGGCCTTGCTGCACATGGGCACGGACTGCTTCATTGTCTGAACAATCGCGAATGGAACTGAACGCTGTGCAATCATCAGCAGACATCCCTACTCTTGACCTTATGATGGAGGGAAGGTCATTGATGAAGCAGCTGAAGATGGTTGGGCCTAGGACACTGCCCTGAGGAACTCCTGCAGTGATGTCCTGGGGCTGAGATGATTGGCTTCCAACAACCACAACCATCTTCCTTTGTGCTAGGTATGACTCCAGCTTTTACTTCTTATTGAACTACCACAACCAACCACAAGATTTGCCATCTCATTTCCACCAGTGATTAGTGGGCGTTGGGACCACAAACACTAAAAATGTATACATTTAAAACGAAGATCCCAGTGTGATCAGAAATGAAGTGATACTCTTGACTCTTGGTAAGGTGGCCTCATGATAGCCTTGAGGGAAAATAACCAAATGTTCTACACATTGTTTGTAGTGTTTAGTTTTGTTTTAAATTGAGTAAAGTAGCACCAGTCTAGAACTTTTTATGCTTGGCAGAATTCTTCACAATATGTAGCAAATGTAATGCTATCCTCTTGTTGCCATATTTGTTGTTAGATAATTAAAATATTAAATATTCTTTAAAGAGATATGCTACCATCTTCACCGAACTGTACAAGGCTTTCAGCATGTACATCCACAAATGCCATGAATCCCCCTAAACTCTCCTATTACTGAAACCTGTTTTATCCTGGTAAGTGCCAGCATCCCTAATTGACCTTGAGAAGGTGGTGGTGAGCCACCTTATTGAACTGCTGCAGTCCATGTGGTGAAGGTAGTACACTTCTTTGTACCAATCTGGGTGGCTTGCTAGGCCATTTCAGAAGGCAGTTAAGAATCAATCACATTGCTGTGGGTCTGAATTCACATATAGGCCAAACCAGGTAACGACAGCAGATTTCCTTCCTTAAAGGACATTAGTGAACCAGATTTTTACAACAATCCGGTAGCCTCATAGTCACCATTACTGATACTAGCTTTTTATTCCAGATTTATTTAACTGAATTTAAATCCCCCAGCGGTGGGATTTGAACTCATGTCTCACAGATCATTAGTCCAGGCCTACTGGATCATTAGACCAGTAACATAACCACTATACTACTGTACCTATTCTGTATTCTGTATTGTACCATGACTTAAGTACGGGGCAGATTAACGCACGGGCCTACGGAGTTGTGGGGGGTGGTAGGGTGGGGTTGTGTCCAGGGATTAAACTCACCATAATGCAGAAAAACTGCATACAACACAATCAAAATAGTCTAATATTTAAAAATGAATGCATTCTGTAAACTTTCTATGGACCTATTTCCTCAAGCATTTTATCACATATTTGTCTTTTAATAGATGGATGTGAGTTGTGCAAGATGGGTTTGGGGAGGGGGCCATGAAGTTTCTTTGTGCCCAGGGCCCCCAAGAATTCTTCATCTGGTTCTGCCTAATAAAGCATGTAAATTTTGTTTAACTTAATAAAGGGAAAAAATGAAGTAGGTGGTACATCATTTTTAATAAATATTACTGTCCCAGTTCCTCTTTTGGAAGATTCGGTTGGACATAATGTGGCAAAAACTCGTGGGTGCCTAGTTTCAGTTGCGAAGGTAGTGATGTGGCCGCAACACGCGCCTGAACCGAGAAGCCCAAGGCGTTGGCCTCATTATTATTAATTGGGTGAGCTGCCAGTGCCTGTTACAACTCCACAGGCAACTCAGCCATTTGAAGAAACGAATATTGGCCACTTTCCTATCTGGCAGCATCTGAAATTAAACCCTGATGGGGGAGGGGGGGGGGGGGTTGGTAGAGTGGCAACGGGGAAGGTAAGTGATTGGGATACTATGGAGTTGGGGGAGCATTCCCACTCCTCCTAACTCCACAGCAATGATTTTAAAGAAAACTCTTACCTTTCAGTGGCGCTTGCCCAGCGATTGCTTGAGAATCCCGACAAGAGCAGGCCTGGCTCCTGCTCCACTCTGTGATATCGAATTTAGCAGAGGGGTCCTAAAACAACCCCTTCATTTATATATCTGTACAGTCTAATGCCTGTTTCAGGCAGCCACCAGGCATGCCTGAAAAATTGCCCGACACAATATTGGGTCGTACGTCTTTCAGGCGTTGGACTTTGGTCCCCGAAATTGGCCCTCGGTGCACCGTTTTTGCACCCGTACAATAGGCGCAGTGAGGTCCAATTTCTACCCCACTGAATATTTGAATAACTGCTTTAGGCCCAATTAACTGAACTAAGCATCAACTTTATGTAAAAATCAACTCCAACTGAGAGATGGATCAGCATTTTAATGCTTAACAAATGATTCACAAACTTAAAAGCCCAGTATATTAACCGACATGACATCATCCCTGGACTGACCTCTAATTAAGCTGGCACATCTGTGAATACAACGTATTTGACCTACTTCAGGTAATGAAAAAGTGACTGAAAGAAAGAGCCGGCTAGCTTGACATCAGTTAAAGGAAAAACGATTGGATTCCATTGACCCCTGAATAAGGATCTGCTGCAGATTGATCTGCAAAGAATAACACAGTTGCATTTGCAGAACACACGCAGGAGCCCAGGCACTTTGGTTAAATTTCATCATCTACTAATGATGTGGCAGGTCGCTGAACACAATTTTCACTTTCTCATCCTGTCAGCCAGGCCCTCCTGCAGTTCAGATAATGACACTCTGTAATTTGACTGCCAATTATGTTCAGGCGTGTTTATTACCTTTAGATTTCTTACTGTCAGGTCACTGGGCGGGGGTGGGTGCGTGAAAGAGAGGAAATTCTCACTAATAACCAGGAGTGTCCACAGATCTGCTTAAGACCAGAATGGGATAAGTGCCTCAACTTTCATGAGCTCCAAAGTCAATCTGCCAGTAAACACTTACAGGGAACATAAACTGGGCATTTATGTCAACATGAGCAACAGTAAGAAGACAAGCATTTGCATTTGGCATTAAGAGTATAAAGTTCAGAGTGCTATAAATTCATTACAGCCAAGGAATGGACGGTGTCAGTAGAAAAGTTAAAGAATTAGCGCCAGGCACAGATGCTTTAGACTGCACGCAAAATCCGTGCTCACTGCTCAATAAAATGATTGGAGTACTAAATCAAGTCTTAAAACCCAAGCTCATTGGCGTAACACTTAAAGGGGGACCAATATCGGGTGCAGTCTAATTGCAAATCATCATTGCCACAGGCTTTTTTCACTACTTAAAGGGGAGGTTCATTGATGCTGCAGCACCTCATTCTCAGCATTGCTGGTTGTGCAGCTGCCTTAGCAAGCAGAAGCAGAACAAGGAGAAGGAGCCGAAGGACTGAACAAAGTGTGCTCATGGCAGATCCATGCCCCAGGGAGAGAGGGCGGTGCTCTACCCGACAAGTGGCAGGAGGCCCTCACCACTAGTCTTTTGCACCATGCAGAGGGATGTAGCGCAGCACGTCTCAGGCAGCACTGTGGTCCCCAGGACCCACACACAGTGCAGGAAGAAATTTAACAACCTCACTCGGGTGGTCAGGGTGAGTCAATGCTTCAACAAATGCTACATACCACCATCTGAACCACAGTCTTCACACACTGCCCAAAGCACCACAATCCCAGCACTCACCCACCAACAATCTCTACCTACCAACACTCACACCCACACCTTGCACACAATGATTGCTATTCAACTATGACAGGCACATCACCCAAACACATTGCTCCACACTCACTCACATACTTTCCTTTCTCTTGCAGGCCAAGGTGGCTCACAACAGGAGGGAGCAGGAACGCACAGGCGGGGGACAAGCCGACACCCAACCACTGCCTGCGCTGGAGAATCGAGTGCTGCAGATTATTGGGTGCCAGGTGGCAGGCGCTGTGGGCACCGGTGACGTTGACCCCCTTGGAAACAACAACGGTATGTTCATCCCTACTCCTTCTTCTCACATCCCACTTCCCCCTCACCCCACAAGCCTTTTGCACTTTCCAGCTAATCATGCTGTGTGCATGCATTTCTCCCTTCCTGCCCCCCTCCCCTCACCTTAACCCGACTCTTATGTCTTTATGCTTTCAGATAATGAGCAAGCACCTGAGCAGCCTGTCCCTGAGGGCACCATAGAGAGCGAGGCAGGAGAAGAGTAGGAGGAAGAACACACCGCATCACTCACCCGCAGAACCAGCTCAGATACTGGCACTACGTGTTCTTTAGAGGCTAGTATAGTAGCGGGATCTGCACAGGATGAGGCACTGGGGATGAGTGGGCTGCAGCAAGGCCAGGGGGAAAGGGTAGCTCAGGGGCCAGCTCCCCAGAGAGCGAGTTTGAGGGTGAGTTCTGCTGCACAGGACTCGGATGAGGACCTCGATGGGGAGGCGTTTAGAAGAAGGGTGATGGGCATGCACATGGAGATGATAGGTGCAAAGGCAAGGGTGTCCGAGAGCCTCTCGGCAATGGTAAGGAGCATGGAGGAGTCCACCTCCAACATTGCACAAGGCTCTGTGCACACCATGGAGCCCATCATTCCCAGTCTGCAAAGGATGGTAGACACCCAGAGAGACTGTGGCGACCCAGACCTGATGCCGCGTGTGATGGGCGATCTGGCAGCTTCTATTGCAGCACAGGCTGAAGCGATGCAACGTCTTATTGCTGTAATGGAGTCTATGCTTGGTGGCTTCCAATCTCAGACTACTCTCATGCAGTCTCAGCTCGATGCCACGCAAGCTCTGACTGCTGCCATCATCGCTGGGTCTATCACCGTCGACCGGGGCTTTCACGGTGTCGCAGCAGGCCAGCAGTCTGTGCTGCAACAGATTGCTAGGGATTCTGAGGTGCTGCCCTGGGGGAGTGGCAGTGGGTCAGTGGAGCAGGAACCTGCTGTTCTCTCTCAGGATGACAGCATTCCTGCTCCCACCACTGCCACTCTGCCATTGCCCTTGTCGCTGCCTGTCATTCAGCCAGCCCAGACTGCTGCCACCCATGCTGAGGTGGTGCAGTCTACAGCTGGGCCTTCCATCTGAAGTCTCCTACACGGACACTCAGCAACCTTCCAGCAGCTGTGTTGCAGCCACTGGACCAATACTTCGTAGGAGCACTAGAGCAGGAAAAGGCACAGTAATGACAGGCACTAAGGGATTGCACAAGGGTGAAAAGTTAATATTTTTTGTGTAAATATGTGTCCACTACTTTTTGATGAATTTATTACTTTACTTACCATTCTTTTGTGGTGTCTCTCATTTCGGCTCTGCACTGTGATATGGCCTGCGAAAGGGATGAAGTGATGAGGATGTGGTGAGCAAAGGGGACCTGGGGTTTAAGTTATCCTGGTGTGAGGCTGGAGGTCTGTTTGGAGGAGGTGGCAGAGTTCTGTGACCACCTCCTTGGTGAAGTGGAGCCGACTAATACACTGCTCCTCGCTTAATTGAAGGTAGGAGAAGTGCTCTCGGAAGGGTAATCTGAGGGTAATGCCTCCTGGTGAGAGCCCTGATGTCCCTCCTCATCGCTCTGCGCACATATTCCAGTCTTTCTCACTGCCTCCTGGAAGGCGAGGTCGACTGCCAGTACAGCCCCCATTAATGTTACCAAGTGTAGCAGTTTGAATCTTTGAAGAATAAATACAGCTACTTTTTAGTTGCCAGAAGACTCCTGATACAAAAGAACCTTGAAATTACTGAATGAAACTGTTGCAGTGGGTGAAAGTAACAAAAAAACACTGAAACTGCACTAAACTGACAGCTGCGAGTGATTACTGATGATCCCTTTAAATAATGTCCCTGGAGCTGGCTTCCTGATGCTGCACGCCAGCTCTCACTGTCAGTGTTTACTCCAGGCGCTGAGGTAGGTGGCGAGAATCAATTTTGCAAATGGGGCGGTCAGTGAGCGTTGCACACTCACTGACGTCACACTCTACCTGGCGTTGACGTTCCCGGCGAAACCTCTTACTGGTGGCACTACGGGGGGAGGGGCTTGATTTGGCGTGTGCCACAGGATTCGCTTCACCCTGGCGATACTGGTCTAGTGCCCCATTAGCGCCATCTACTTGCGCTAATGGGAGGCACTAAGGGGACGAATTTTTCCCCAGTTAGTTCAGTTTGTTAACAAAAAGCCAGTGCTCAAGAAGGGAAACTAGATAGCTGGAAACTGTCAGGAATCCAAAAAGCAAACTGCCAGAGACCCAGACGTATTATTGGCAACTGGACTTCGAAGCTTTTGGGGTGTATGTCTAACAGCAAACTGAAAATGAATTGGTATGTATGCATATCAATAAATGATTAAGAAAACTGGGCATATCCTTCTCCACCTACCCTATCAATAAAGTGATAGGAACTTGGTGGATTAACTATTGACAAACTGCCAAGGAACATAGACATAAAAACCTACAAATTCGGTCACTCACTGTCCATTTTTCAGGTGCTACTAAGCTACCAAATGGCACGCAGGAAGTGTGTGCACATTTCCTGCCCAAAGTACGCCACCCGCCATATTGGGAAAGGAAACAAAATAGGCACCCATGGCCTACGACTGAAACAGGCATTAGGCTCCTTGCATATGCAAATTAGAGGCACATCACCTGTTTGAGGCCCCATGAGAAGATTGGTTTGCCTGGAGGCAACCGGAGCAAGCATTGGCTGCAGGCAGTAGAAGCAGACCTTGGGACCGCCTGCTGCCAAAATGTTAAGTTTTTGACATTTACTTACCTGAATGTGGAGCTGAGAGGAGTAGCAGTTTCAAGAACACGGGCCGCTGTTACGCACCCCAACCGCTGCCACCCCTCACACCCGACCCGGCCTTTGATCCCCACAGCCTGCAACCTGTCGACCCTGCACTGACTCCGGCAAAGTTTGTAAGGTCAGGGAGAGGTCACCTCATTATTTTTGCTGGGGGGGCGGGGGGGGGGGGGGTTGGGGGGGAGGTCCACATACCACTAAAGGCAAATTTTGGGTGCCTACTATAGTGGAGAGGCTGGGAATCCTCTTGGTGCGTGCCAGCACCCCACCCCTAGAAAGATGAAGGAGATGCACCTTCAACTCCCTACGCATAAAGACCAGAATGTCCAAAAAGTTACCTCAGTCTTTGAGAGTTAAGGTGGAAAGACAGTGGATTTTTGGCCCCACTTCCAATGAACCACAGTGTGGGCAGTAAAAACAAAAAAACTGATACCTACCTTGGGAAAAGTCATTGGGGGAAAAGTTAGGTCGCGCCCCGTTTGGGGCGCAAATATCGTCTGGACGCAAAAATTAGCGCCTGGCGCTAATTATCGCCACTGACTGGAAACTTCACTTTTACCGCCCCGGGAGGTGAGTGGAGCGCTAAATCAGGCACTGCACACCTGTCTTAAGGCGCAAAGGCCGAGCAGTGAGGCGCTAACTCAGCGCGCGAGCGCAGCGCAGGTGCTGCCAGTTAGCGAGGGAACACAGACACACTGGCGCCGGCCAGTTCTTAAAGTGGGGGGGCCAACTTGCTCCCCAGCCACACCCTGCTCATTGCAGCCTTGAATCTCGGCCTGGAGAGACCTGTGAATCCATTTTGCTGCCAAGGATGGAGAGGGTGAGAGAACGAGCTCAGCGCTTCACCGAGCAGGCCTTGGATGCTCTGGTTGGCGCGGTGGAACGCAGAAGATCTATACTCTTCCCTGAGAGTGGCAGGAGGCCTTTGCCACGCGAGTACAGAAGAGTGTGGAGGGAGGTGGCTCAGAGCGTCTCCTCCAGGAGCATGGTGCCCAGGACCCATGTTCAATGCCGCAAAAAGTTCAACGACCTCACTCGGGTCGTCAGGGTGAGTGGCTTTTTCTCAATACCTCTCCATCCCTCCATCTCAACCTTACTCTATGGCCAGAGGGTCTTAAAACCCCAATGCACAACACTCATCCAACACCTATGGCCCTTTCATGAAACACACACACACATTCCACACTTTGCATACAGTAAGGGCTATTCACCTATGGGAGGCACATCAGGCAAGACCATGGCTGCATACAGTAAGGGCTATTCACCTATGGGAGGCACATCAGGCAAGACCATGGCTGCATACAGTAAGGGCTATTCACCTATGGGAGGCACATCAGGCAAGACCATGGCTGCATACAGTAAGGGCTATTCACCTATGGGAGGCACATCAGGCAAGACCATGGCTGTATATTTACTCAGATGCTGTCCTTTTTCTTGCAGGCCAAGCTGGCACATAATAGGAGACAGCAGCAATGGACAGGTGGAGGGCGGCCTCAGCTGCAACCCCTCAGCGATCTTGAGGAGCGCGTCCACAGGATTGTGGCAAGCCGGGTGATCGGTCCCGTCGCCACTGGAGACGCCGACCCCGTTCTGGACAGCAATGGTAAGGTCATCACCTTTTTGTCCTCTGTCCTTCCACTTGTCCCTCACAATACCAGCCTTTGACACTTTCAATCCAACTTGCTAACTCGCTGCACTTATTCCTCCCTTACTGCCACCCTGTCCTCACGCTAAAGCCACTCTTGTACCTCCCTGCTTTCTGATGGTGATTCACCAGCTGAGGAGACGGGCCCTGAAGCTGCCAGTGGGAGTGAAGCTGCAGCCGAGGAGGAAGAGGAAGCCGGAGCATCAGTGCCACCCTCTCCCGAGGAAGCCCATGCCCACACTGGGAACACGCCTTCCCTGGAGGGGAGCAGGGGGGAAGGGTCTGATGAGGGTGAAGCTCCAGGACCCAGCGGGCTGCAGCAACGCCATGGGGGTAGGGAAGAACGGGGGCCTTCTCCCCAGAGGGAGAGTATGCCAGCGACTCCTACTGCAATGGACGCAGAGGAGGAGCGGCTGATCGCAGAAATGAACACCCAGGCGGTGGGCATGCACACTGAGCTCATGGGTGCAGTGGGAAGGGTTCCCAAATGCATTGAGTCACTGGCAAGGAGTGTGGTGCACTTCGCTGTAGCACAGGCGGATGCCACACTAACGCTTAGTGCTGCAATTCAGTCACTGACTGCCGTGATCCCATCTCTGACTGCTCTCATGCAGACTCAGATTGAGGCCACGCGAGCACTGACTGCTGCCAACCTCGATGGTTCATTCACATGTCCCCGGGGCTCTCACCGCGCCGCAGCAGGCCAGCAATCTGTGCTCCTGCAGATTGCTCCGGATGCTGAAGTGCTGCCCCGTGGGAGTGCCAGTGTGTCGGTCGAGCAGGGAGTTGCTGTCCTCTCTCACGATGACAGCATTCCTGCTGCCAACACTGTCACTTCTCCACTGCACTTGCCACCGCCTGTAGGACAGACTGCTGCCGCCCATGCAGAGTTGGTGCAGTCTGCAGCCGGGCCCTCCAGGCCCAGAACTGGTCGAGGCCGTCCTTCAGGGGCATCTGCAGTGTCAGGGTCTGACAATCAGCAGCCTTCCACCAGCCTTGCTGCAGCCACTGAGGTCCCATTACGGAGGAGCAGTAGGGTTAGAAGGGGGGAAGTGCGCAAGGGAAGGAGATCACCCTCGAAGGGCAAAAAGTAGGAGGTGTGACAAAATGCTGGTCATTTTTTTATTAAAGGCCGAGGTTCGTGGTCCAACTTTTGTCTAGTGTTTTGGACATTATCTCCAGGTTGTGAGAACCAGTTATGTTAATGACTGTTTTTTTGTGTTTATTTCTATGAGTTTGTCATGAGGAAATGACACACACAGAGTTTGTAAAATAAATAAGTTTTTGTATTCAAAATATACATGTTTGGTGTTTGGAATCATTGGTGCCTTGGCTGGCTTAGGGGTTGCGTGCTGGGTTCATTGATGTTGTTAGCAATGCCAGAAGCCATTTCCACAGCAGGGGCCCTAGAAGCGGCTTGCTATCAGCCGTTGACGGACGGCCCTTGCAGTTTCACCATTGTGGGCCGCCCTCCCGCCTTGGTGCTGCTGATGATCATCCTCCTCGTCCTCTTCCTCCTCTTCCTCCTCCTCCTCTGGTGGTGCTCCAAGGCCTGGTGGCATTGGCTGGGTCCTGACGATTGCCCTGTTATGCAACATGCAGTACACAACTACGAAGTTGGATACTCGTTCAGGCGAGTACTGCAGGGCTCCTCCAGAATGGTCGAGACAGCGGAACCGTTGCTTCAGCACGCCGATTGTGCGCTCAATGATGTTCCTGGTAGCTTGATGGCTCTCGTTGTACCGCAGCTCAGCAGGGGTGTTGGGCGTACGGAGCGGTGTCATCAGCCAGGTGCTCAATGGATACCCCTTGTCCCCGAGAAGCCAACCAACTGGCTGATGCGGTGCCTCGAAAAGTTCTGCCACAGTAGTCTGGCGCAGGATGAAAGCATCGTGGCAGCTGCCAGGATAGTGGGCATTGACAGCGAGTATCAGCTGTCTGTGGCCACAGACCAACTGAACATTCAAGGAATGGAACCCCTTTCTGTTCCGGAAATCCTCGGCATTCTCATGTGGAACACGCAAAGCCACATGCGTGCAGTTAATGGCGCCCTGCACCATGGGGAAGCCCGCTATCCTCGCAAAGCCCAGAGCGCGGTCACGCTGCTTGTCTAGGGTCATGGGGAAAGAGATGAACTCTCGTCTCCTTTTAAAGAGGGCATTTGTGACCTGCCGGATGGAGCAATGCACCGCGAACTGGGAGATATTGGCGAGGTCCCCAGCAGCAGCTTGAAATGAGCCAGTAGCATAGAAGTTGAGAGCTACTGTGACCTTCACTGCCACCGACAGAGACGTCCTGGACCTCAGTTGAGGCTGCAGATCTGGCTGCAGCAGGTGGCAGAGCTCAGTGACCACCTCCTTGCTGAATCGCAGCCTTCGCAAACACAGCTCCTCAGACATATGAATGTAGGAGAGCTGTTCACGATATACCCTGGGAGGGTAAGCTCTCCTGTACAGACGCCTGTTGGCCCTCCTCCGTCTGGCCATCATTGCCACTCTCTCTCTGCGTCTCTGTGTCCTCCGATTCAGCTGGAGCAGGACGACGCCCCCATTCAGTGCAGCCCCCATAGTCTCTTTGCAAGCAAAGTTATGAAGGACAGCAACCAAAGTACCAGCGAAGTTAGGATCAGTAGGCAAAACTACCTCACAAAGCGTTGACTCAATGCAGAAGTCTCTCTTTCTCTCTCTCCGAATCTCTCTCTCTCTCTCAGAACGAGTGGTGCAAAAATGTCAACCACAGAAAAAGACAGGAAGAGGCCCCCTTTAAATAGCGCCACCCGCAGCCCCACAGCGATTGATAGCGTTCCAGTCTTCCGGTCGTTGGATGCGCCAGGCGGTAAGGCAGGGGGCGCCACTCAATTTCCGCTCCGGGGCGCCACAAGGGCGTTGCACCATGGAATGACGTCACAATCTGCGCGCGCAGGTGGTCGCGGCGGTAAAGTTTAGCGCCGCCGCACAATGTCTAGTTAAGTTCCCGAGCGGCGCAAACATCGCTGCGCCCGGGCGCTAGCGGCTTTGCGCCCCATTAGCGCCCTCTTAAGGCGCTAACGGGAGGCGCAACCAACTGAATTTTTCCCCCATTGTGTTTCAGCTACTAACAACCATTGGGGTAGAAATCAGACCTCACTGCACCCATTTTACAGGTGAAAAACGAGCGTAACAAGGCCCAATTTCAGGGACTAATGTCCTGCATCCCAAGAACACCTGAATGACGTCTGACCCAATTTTGGTCCCTGGCAGCTGCCTAAAACAGGCATTAGGCCCCTTATGGTGTAAGTTGTGGCTCAGTTCGTAGCACTTTGGACTCTGAGTCTGGAGGTTGTGGGTTCAATTTCCACTTCAGAAACTTGAGCACAAAATCTAGGCTGACATTTCAGTGCAGTACTGAGGGAGTGCTGCACTGTTGGAGGTGCCCTCTTTCAGATGAGACGTCTGCCCTCTCAGGTGGATGTAAAACATCCCTTGCCACTATTTTGAAGAAGAGAAGGGGAGTTCTCCCCGGTGTCCTGGCCAATATTTATCCCTCAACCAGCATCACTAAAACAGATTATCTGATCATTATCATGTTGCTGTTTGTTGGAGCTTGCTGTGTGCAAATTGGTTGCCACATTACAACAGTGACTACACGTCAAAAGTAGTTAATTGGCTGTAAAGCGCTTTGGGACATGCTGAGGTCATGAAAGGCACTATATAAATGCAAGTCTTTCTTTCTTTATGTATATAAATGAGGGGCCTAACACCTGTTTTAGGACATCTTGCGCTATTGGTGTCCCGAGGGGTGGAGCAGGTGCCAAGCCTGTACCGCTCAGCTTCACCTAGTGTGGAGCGGCCTAGGAACCAGCCGCCTCGTAATTTAAAAAAATTCACAACACACCTGATGGTCACTGCCAGTTGCAATCACCCCCACGCACTGCCCTCTCCCCTTTAGCACTCACCTGAGGCTACTGCCGGCACCACAGGTGGCCCAAAATCCATTCATGCAGAAGGACAAGAAGCCTGTGGAGCCGCGACAGGCACCGGCAGCTTGTTCAGGTTTTTTAGCTGAAGCCCAAGGCCCAATCTCAGGCCTCCCAGTTCGCATCAGCATCTTTGCGCCCAAAACCGGGTGCTGATGAATTTCTACCCCGTGAACTGTTCCGAAGATAAACATTATGGTTTCATCCATGTGCAGAGGGAACCAAAGCAATCGAATATGCACTGTTTATTGTTTTGGTGAATATTAAGCAACAAGATTTTAAGGTGAAGAAATAGAACTCTTTCCCGTTCCCTTTTTATCTTAAATGGATTAGCATCAGCCTTAAAATAACTGGGGCAGAAATCAAAGACCTTAAGGACTTGATTCAAAAGATGCAACACCTGCCCTTATACATCCCCCCTTCCCACTCTCCAGGGCCCCAAACACCCCTTCCAGGTGAAACAGCGATTTACTTGTACTTTTTGCAATCTAGTATACTGTATTCGCTGCTCACGATGTGGTCTCCTCTACATTGGGGAGACCAAACGCAGATTGGGTGACCGCTTTGCGGAACACCTCCGTTCAGTCCGGAAGGGTGACCCCGAGCTTCCGGTCGCTTGTCATTTTAATTCACCCCTCCACGCTCACTCAGACCTCACCGTCCTCGGCCTCTTGCACTGTTCCACGGAAGCGCAGCGTAAGCTCCAGGAACAGCACCTCATCTTCCGTTTAGGCACTTTACAGCCTTCCGGACTCAATATCGAGTTCAACAATTTCAGATCATAACCCCGGCCCCTACCACATATATATACATTTTATCCACTCTTTTGGTCCGTGCCTTTTTCCTTTTTTTCTCTCTCTCCCCCCACGGCAGCTGTCTCTGATTCTGCCAGCATTTCACACCTTACCTTTTGTTTCTCAACCTGTCCCATTACCATCTCGTCTTGCCTTGAGCATCTCTCAATGTCTCTACTCACTAAAGACCATCCCTTTTGTTCTTTTATTCCTCCCCCCAGCCTCCTCCTTGCATTTTTATCTGTTTATTTCTTGCTCTTTCAGTTCCGACAAAGGGTTTCGACCTGAAACGTTAACTCTCTTTCTCTCTCCACGGATGTTGCCTGGCCTGCTGAGTTTTTCCAGCGTTTTCTGTTGTTATTTTGGATTTCCAGCATCTGCAGTATTTTGCTATCGTGATTCAAAAGATTATCCATTGGAAAACTTACCCTCAGGTGCCAGAATTAGCATTTTCAAGTCAGGTTTGGCAGACCCAGAAGCATAATAAATGATTACATACTCCCTCTCAACAAAATGTCTTAACTGAAACCTGTTGGGTCTGACTGTATTAGCAAGTTAAAGAGAGAATTGGGTAAGTACCAGATGGAAAATTTAACATAGGTGTATGACAGGAATTGTGGGATTTGATATTCCTGGGACCAGCCAGATGGACGGTTCCAGTCCTTCACATTGCTATGTTCCTGACTTCAACCTCATAAGAGAACCACTTACAAAACCAGTGTGACATTTTCCATATCCCTGTGCCTTTCTAAATTAGATTGCCAATCAGTATCAAATTAGGGACAGTTTAGGAACAGGATTGACACTGCCTAAGCATGTTTCACAGAAGATCCTTACATTCACCAGAGAGAGAAGAGAAATAGAGGAGGTTTTTATTCCTTCACTCTGGGCAAGATCAAACTCAGATCTCTAAATAAAAGGGCAGTGAGCTAACCCATTGCACTCTCAGGCTCCATACCATTTTGTTCTTTAAATAGTTCCATTGATTTTAATCTGGATTAGTCCCAGTCTAGTTCATCGTTTTTCAGTTGAATCAGAACAAAAAAGTTAGGTTCAATGTAAGAATAGAAAAAGACAATGAAGTGTTAAAGATAAGGGTGCTGGACTGGAAAAAGGCAAAGTTCAGCAAGGTAAAAGGAAATCCAGCCCCAAACTAACTGAGCAGAAAAGTTAGCAAACAGGTTGACAGGTCTGCAGTGGAAAATCATGAAATATGAGATGCACAGAGTGTAATTGGGTGGAAACTGGAATAATTCTAAACTAAGCAATGAAAAGCAGTTAAAACAGGACTTTAATAAATTTAGGACCATCCACTTACAGAGACACTGATGGCACCCCTGCCCTGTTTGATAATCATAACATTACAACAGTGACTACACTTCAAAAGTACTTTGTTGGTTGTAAAGCATTTTGGGACGTCCCAAGGTTGTGAAAGGCGCTATATAAATGCAAGTCTTTCTTTCTTTATAACATGTATTGGAAGCTTGCTAATCAGTTTTTAAAAGGAAGCCCAATACTTTTACTTATTGTTCTTGTAGCATTCAACTTCTCCCAACGAGTCTTCTGCCAATGATCAGAAAAAAACAAACATTATATAGGACATTGGACTGGGGCCTGCCATTTAGATAAGATGCTCAGCTGTTGAAGACCTTTCTCCTAGGGATTAAAATCCATTTGAATTTGCCTTACTGTGGATAAGATCTATAGCAGCTAATCTGCCAACCCACACTACATCGCTCATTCCCAATTAATATAATAATGAAGGATGTGGCCTCTTTTTATCCAGCTGGTCACTGCCAGAAACATCAATTGCTAGCTCCTTTATAAACTGTGGTATATAAAGGAACTATATAGAATAACACAGCAGACTTGGAGTAAATCTGACATAATCACACAAGATTTTCACTGAAAAACAGATGACTATTTCCAACCTTGGCATTCTGTTCAATCCAGATCTGAATTTTAAACCCCACACCTTATCTATCCATCATCAAGACCACTCACTTCCACTGTCTTAATATTACCCACCTCCACTCCTATTTCAGCCCTCCAACACTGAAATCCTTATACATACCTTTGTTACCTTCAGGTTGAATAATTCTGGTGGTCTATTTGCATCCTATACTCCACATTCTATAAACTGCAATTTGTCCAAAGCCCTGCTGCACATATCTTGTCCACACTAAGGTCGAGATTTTGCTCACCTTGGCGGGTCCGGTGCGGCTGGTGTCCGTGGCGGGTCGTGGCCCTGCTGCTGGCTCCATCCCGCTGTCTAAAATGAACTTACCTCAAAGGAGCTTGTTAAGCCTGTCTAGCGCATTTCCTGGCCCAATTAGATGGAGCAGGTCTGGTGACGTAATTTATGACGCGCCATCAGCCAGTTTCCTTAAAGGACCATGACCACCTTACTTTTGACGTTTGTGCTGTCAGTGTTCTACAGCACTGAAGTGCTGCAAACACGGACAATGACTGCACAGAGGTGCAGGGCTGCACCCAGGTTTCCCCATGACTCCCTCCATATGCTTATGGAGGGAGTCAGAGCACACAGGGAGGTCCTCTACCCTTCCGATGGGTGGGAGAGACCTCCCCAGAGACCAAGACAGCCTGGCTTGCACATCGCAGAGGAGGGCACAAGCAGGGATGTCAGCAGGAGGACCTGGGTGCAGTGGCACAAACCTTTCAATGATCTCATTAGATAAGGAAACGTGAGTACAAAGCCACATTCAACTTCATCCTGCTGTGCCTCTCATCACATCCCCATCACTCTGCCTTCTCTACCCTACTCCTGCACATCCTTACTCACACCAACATACCTTGCACCTCCACCCATCCCCCTCTCTCTTTATCTACATTATCACATCCCCATCTCACTAGCCACCCCTCACACTCACCCTCATCCTAGTGCAATCATACCAACTAACAACACACAAGGGAAGTGTGGGTCCAGGTTTTTTTAATAGGTAATGTGGCTCAAAATAGCAAAACAAAACCTAAATGACTGTAATATAATGGAAGCTGAGACTGAATTTCTATTACAGATTTTGAAAACAAAAATTCTGATCTAAAACTATCTGGATTTGCTAAACAACACTCATCATTGCAAAGAAATAATACAGAATTAAAAGTTAAAAATGGATTCATTGAAGCCATGTATCGAGGCAAACAAAATGCCTGTGAAATGAACTTCAATGAAAATTACGTTAAAAAAATGGGTTTACAGTTTAATTGTTCGTAACTGTTAAAAAACAAAAGGTTGCAACAATATTTAAGAAGCAAGCCAACCAAGGATCTCTTGGTAGGATAAGAAAGACAATCAGTTCAGCAGCAGGACCTGGAAGCTGAGAGCTTATAATTCTGTTCTTAAATACATGCTGGCTGATTAATCCTGAAACTTGAAAATTGCTACATGGCTCACATTGATACCAAATGCAATGTAAATTCGGGTTTTGGAAGCAAGTGCTTTTCATACACCCCAGACTTATGGTAATTTAACTTGAATGAAAGATAAAATGATAATGAATAAATACAGTCAATACCATATGCTGCGTTTCGCAGCAGGTCTAAATATGTCCCATAGATAAATGATTGTTTTGATCGCAAGAAGGAACAGGGTATGGGGTAAGAGGAAGGTTCAGAGCAATTTTCACTGACGAGAAAGGTCTTTCTATCTTACTAATACCTCAGATGCTTCTGAACTGGGTGTCTTTTACACTTACAAATGAAAAGCCACAATGTACCATCACTGAGTGATATTTTGTACAGTTTTCATCTGTAATATGTCATTATAAAATTGGAAGTTCTCATTGATACGTGGGACGTTCCACAGTTTTTTTAAGCAACATTGCATCGTAACAGCATATGTTACAACCTATTAGTGGATTCTGTGAGGTACTCCACTTCCTCTATAGAAGTGAGTAATGATGGTAAAACTACATTTTGTTAAAAATAACTAATACTTATAGTTTCTCAACACTTTCAGTTATAAAACATTTCCAATATGTATCTCTGTATCATACCATATTTATATAACACCTACCAACACATTGAAAACTCACAGCTCTATTGCTCATACGCAGTCAGAACAGGTTCCCTCTGTAATTAAGTGGAGTATTAAAGAGTGCAGGAGTCCAAACAATGGCCTGTGCGACACATGCAGTCTGTATGCCCTGGCAATTGGACTCTCAAAGTCCAGGAATATAAGCCCTTGAAGCCTAAGCAATATCGCTACGAACAGTCAGAAAGGGCAGTGTTAATGTGGATAAATTCCAAATCATATCACCAAGATACATGTAAATTCATGGAACATTGATTTAAATTTCAGAGAAACGATTTTACAAAACTGCGCTTATGGGAGTGTCATATTGTGAATTTGGGCGCATGTTCCCCAAGATTTTCTGTCCATTAAGTTTAATGGATGGAAAGTTATAGAGTGCATAACCAAATTATTGCTCTGTGCTCCCGTCGAGTGAGGCTGTGCACTGGGAGCATAGTTTTGTAAAATTGGCCTTTGTATCTATCCTCTGAGGCTCCATGGTTTGCAACCATTTGACCCATGAACACAACAATCTTGGACAGCCCTGTCATACAGGAACACCACTCCTTAATGGACTACCATCGCTAGGAGAAAGGGAAATAGAGTGATAATTAAAACGGGAGGCCTGTATGTTTGGAGAGCAGGAGCTGCAATGACTAAGAAAGTTGTAGCCTTGAGGGGCTCAGCAGCAGGGAGGGTTGCTAGATTCACAGATACATCCATGGATGTTTCACTGGCTGAAGTAAGGGACCCCCTCGGGCGGTATGTATGGGGAAAATATCTAATGAAATGTAACCTAATTGATCTGTATTGCAGTATGTGAATTGCGACATTCGGATTGTACTGTAATGTATCTTTACAAATTTGAAACAAAAAAAAGGCTAGAATGCGAAGACTGTTAAGGACTGGAGGTTCATAAAGAAGGTGGCTCAGGCCATATGGAGGTGCTGAAGCAGTGAGTATAACCTCCACCATCCCAAGAACTATCATAGTGCAGCGAAAAGGTTCAATGATCTCACGAGGAACATAGGAACAGGAGTAGGCCATTTAGCCCCTCAAGCCTGTTCTGCCATTCAATGAGATCATGGCTGATCTGTGAACTAACTCCATATCCCTTAATACCTTTGGTGGCCAAGGTAAGCCAATGCACATCCTGTATGATTGATAGAGGCTTCATTCACATTTTTGCCTCTCATGCTTTCTCTGAAATATGCAATAGCGAACCTCTGGAAATAGAAACACTATGATAACTCACCACTCTGTGAACTCACATTGCCTGCCACAAGTTCTGTTAGTCTTGAAAGACAGCTGATTTAAAGGGACAATGCACCTGCAGGTCTCATCATCATGGGATGTATCCGCTCAAATGGGGGAAAAGGTGTCCATAGCCACTCACATTCCTTTAATGCCATGTTTTCAGCTTGCAAAGGAAAAATGTACACTTAACCAACACCAGAGAAATGCATCTGGGGGAGAAACACCACTCCTGAAAATCCTGTTCAGTAAACTTTGCAGATGATAGATAAACAGACAGAAGAGGTTGTGGGAGACAGCAATGTGGCAAGAGAAGTAAAGTCCCATTCACTCATCACCTCTGTGCTCGCTGACCTACACTGACTCCCGGTCCTACAACGCCTCGATTTTAAAATTCTCATCCTTGTTTTCAAAGCCCTCCATGGCCTCGCCCCTCCCTATCTCTGTAACGTCCTCCAGCCCTACAACCCTCCAGGATTTCTGCGCTCCTCTAATTCTGCCCTCTTGAGCATCCCTGATTTTCATCGCTCCACCATTGGCGGCCGTGCCTTCAGCTGTCTGGGCCCTAACTCCTGG
Source organism: Squalus acanthias (assembly GCA_030390025.1). NCBI lineage: Eukaryota > Metazoa > Chordata > Chondrichthyes > Squaliformes > Squalidae > Squalus > Squalus acanthias. Next base: position 92,558,119 of record CM059428.1, on the reverse strand, counting down.
AATTCCCTCCCTAAACTCTCTGCCTCTTTACCTCTCTCTCCTCCTTTAAGGCACTCCTTAAAATATGCCTCTTTGACCAAGCTTTTGGTCATAGAATCATAGAAAGTTACAGCACAGAAGGAGGCCATTTTGGCCCAACATGTCCGCGCCGGCCAACAAAGAGCTATCCAGCCTAATCCCATTTCCCAGCTCTTGGTCCGTAGCCCTGCAGGTTACAGCATCCCAAGTGCACATCCAAGTACTTTTTTAATGTGGTTAGGGTTTCTGCCTCTACCACCCTTTCAGGCAGTGAGTTCCAGACCCCCACAACCCTCTGGGTGAAGAAATTTCCCCTCAAATCCCCTCTAAACCTTCCACCAATTACTTTAAATCTGTGCCCCCTGGTTTTTGACCCCACTGCTAAGGGAAATAGGTCCTTTCTATCCACTTTATCTAGGCCCCTCATAATTTTATACACCTCAATAAGGTCTCCACTCAGCCTCCTCTGTTCCAAGGAAAACAACCCCAGCCTATCCAGTCTTTCTGCATAGCTAAGATTCTCTACTCCTGGCAACATCCTTGTAAATCTCCTCTGTACCCTCTCTAGTGCAATCACATCTTTCCTGTAATGTGGTGACCAGAACTGTACGCAGTACTCTAGCTGAGGCCTAACTAGTGTTTTATACAGTTGAATCATAATCCCCCTGCTCTTGTATTCTGTGCCACGGCTAATAAAGGAAAGCATTCCTTATGCCTTCTTAACCACCTTATCTACCTGGCCTGCTACCTTCAGGGATCTGTGGACATGCACTCCAAGGTCCCTTTGTTCCTCTACCCTACTTAGTGTCCTACCATTTAATGTGTATTTCCTTTCCTTGTTAGCCCTCCCCAAATGCATTACCTCACACTTCTCCGGATTGAATTCCATTTGCCACTGTTCTGCCCACCTGACCAATTTATTGATATCTTCCTGCAGTTTACAGCTTCCTTCTTCAGTATCAACCACACAGCCGATTTTAGTATCATCTGCAAATTTCTTAATCATACCCACATATTCAAGTCTAGATCATTGATATATACCACAAAAAGCAAGGGACCTAGTACTGAGCCCTGCGGAACCCCACTGGAAGCAGCCTTCCAGTCACAAAAACACCCAGCAACCATTACCCTCTGCTTCCTGCCTCCGAGCCAGTTTTGAATCCAACTTGACACTTTGCCCTGGATCCCATGGGCTTTTAACTTCGTGACCAGTCTGCCATGTGGAACCTTACCAAAAGCCTTGCTAATGTCAATATACACTACATCAAACGCACTACCCTCATCTACCCTCCTTGTACCTCCTCAAAAAATTCAATCAAGTTTGTCAGACACTACCTTCCCTTAACAAATCTGTGCTGACTATCCTTGATTAATTTGTGTCTTTCTAAATGAAGATTTATCCTGTCCTTCAGAATTCTTTCCAATAATTTTCCCACCACTGAGGTTAGGCTGACTGGCCTGTAATTACTCGGTCTATCCTTTTCTCCCTTTTTAAACAAGGGTACCACTTTAGCAGTCCTCCAGTCCTCCGGCACCACACCTGAAGCCAGAGAGGATTGGAAAATGATGGTCAGGGCCTCTGCTATTTTGCTCTTTTGCTTCGCTTAACAGCCTGGGATACATTTCATCCAGGCCTGGGGATTTATCCACTTTTAAAGCTGCTAAGCCCCTTAATACTTCCTCTCTCACTATGTTTATTTCATCTAATATTTCACACTCCTCCTCCCTGATAGCAATGTCTGCTTTGCCCCTCTCCTTTGTGAAAACAGATGCAAAGGGCTCGATTTTCCCAGCCCCGAGGAGGCGGGTTTGGAGGCGTGCGAGTTGTTAAAATCGTCAAAACTGGCGGGCGGGCCCATTCTCGCCTCCATCCCGCCTCCGAGCAATTTTCCCAAGTGCGTGTTTTCTGACCCGCTTCCATCCCGCCTCCAAGAGGCAGGATAGGCCCTTAATTGCCTCTTAATCCCATTTTGAGAGGCCTTTCTGATTTTAACACATTTCCCCCATCCTACACGCCTCCTCTGGAACACGCCAGGTAATCCTGGTGGCCTCACTAGTGGATTGCTTAGGAACAGCTGCAGCTCCACAATTACAAAGGAGTTTTCACCGATGATCATTTGCAGGTGGCAGAACTTTGTTGTTTCAGGTCTGGAGGATCTATTAGCAGGCATCCTCAGTGTTGTGGAAGTTTGGAGCCTGACACCCATCTCCAGTGTGACCTCCTTGGAAACCCCTCTCCCCACCTTGACTAAGTGCTTCCTCAACTGAGGCATATACCAGAAGCATGGCGACCATTTAATTCCTTTCCTCCTGGACATCAGATTCGGATGAAGACCAGCCGCGGCAACAGCAGCACCAACAGCAGGAACATCAACAGGAGCGCCAAGCTGCTAGTCACCCACCTGAAGATGCACAGGCCAGAAGGCGTCAGAGCGCCACCATATTACTGCCCGGGATGCAAGAGACGCACTCATCCTGGCCAGATTTGCTTAGCCTGCACAATCAAACACTTTAGTCTCGCTCCTTCTTCCCAGATCATCGACAATGGAGAAGAACCTACGGAATCCTATCACTCTGACCACCATTCTGATAATCGCAAGGCGCCCTAAGCCCTCAATGTGAAAGACTCATTTGCGAAATGACACAGGCCACAACTTCAACAGTTTGCCATCAAAACACTTTATAATACAATCACAATGATGGCTGGTCCAAAAACAAAACAACACAGCACCCAAGTGACTACCCTTGTGACTACTTGTGCTTTATCTTCCTCTTACGCATGCTCCTACGTGGTGCTTCCCCTGTGGCTTCAGCAGATGTGGAGGCCCCTTGCTCACTCTCTTGCTGCTCCTGTCTTGACGCCTTTGGTGGGCATCCTCTGGGGTGGCAAACCTGTGCGGGCTCTCCAACAGTCTGCTGCTCCTACGGTTGTGCAGGGATGAGACGCCCATCTCATTTGGGTGAGGACTCTGGTGGGGCTCTGACCGAGGGCTTTGCTGTGGCATGGTCGTGTGAGTGCTTGGAGAGGAGCCCCCACTTCCTTGTTGTCTGCCACCAACATCCCTCTCATGGGTCAGCCCCACTTCGGAGGTAGCAAGTGGCTTGACAGAACCTTGCTGCACTGCAGGGGGGCCATGAGGACCCATTTCTGCACTGCAAGTCCTACTCCAGAGGACTTGCATGAAGGTCTGCTTTGTTTGCCCAATAGCTGACCATCGTTCCTCAAGAGATGTCATTCTATTCTGAACAATGACCATGTTTTCAATACCCTTGCGACTAAGCTCCTCCATGGACCATGGAAGGAGTGAGTGCAGTGAATGCATAGCATAGATGCTTAGAAGGATACAATGAACCTCCCTGTGTGTTGCAAGTAGTTGTTGTCATGGCATCACAGTGATAGGAAGTGTGAGGGCTGCATAGTTGAATAGTTAAGTGAATGTGACCATAGAGAGAGAGGGAATGGGTAAGGGTGCAGGGATGTAAGTGTCAAGTGGGATGTGGAGGAAGAGGTTGGCAAAGCAGAGTGCTGGTGAGGAGAGGCGATGGGGATCAGATTGAGGGTGATGGGAAAGTCATACTCACTTTTCCGGTGCGGAGAAGGTCATGAGACCTCTTCCTGCACTGCAGCCAGGTTCTGTGGCTCATTGAAATGGAGTTGACAACCTGGGCCACTTGTAGCCACACAGCTTTTGTCTGCTGGGGTGGCTTTTTTCTCCCTGAGGAAGGGAACAGCACCTCCTTATTACAGCTGGCTCTGTACACCAGAGCTTGGAGGGAGGGCTCATCAAACCGAGGAGCACACTTTTGCTTGATCGTTGACATTTTCCACAATTCAACTCCTTCATATAAATTGCAGAGCCTTTGCAGTCTCCTGAAGAATCAGGGCTGCTTGCAGGCCTTAAATCCAACAGCATTGATGACGTCATCGGAGGCGACTTTCTGTATGAAAAGACTAATTGGGCCAGTGGTTCCTACATGCAGGAAATCAATTGGCCAATTAGGGGAAAATCGCACTTTTTCAACACTTCACTTAGGAGTCGGGGTCCTGACACGATTTCCACCTGACACGCCCCAGCCCGCCCACACTGACAAAATCCAGCCCAAAGTATTAATTAAGAACCCTACCGACGTCTCCCGCCTCCACACACAGATTACCCTCATGATCTCTAATAGGCCCTACCCTTTCTTCAGTTATCTTCTTACTCTTAATATATTTATAAAACATCTTTGGGTTTTCCTTGATTTTACTTGCCAAGAATTTTCATGCTCTCTCTTTGCTTTCCTAATATCCTTTTAAATTGCACCCCTGCACTTTCTATACTCCTCTAAAGATTCTGGAGTATTTAGCCCTCGGTATCTGTCATACGCCTCCCTTTTTTTCTTTATCCTACCCTGTATGTCCCTAGACATACAGGGGGCTCTAGATTTGTTAGTCCCCCCTTTTTTCTTTAAGGGCACATGTTTGGTCTGAACCCTCCGGATCTCCTCCTTGAATGCCTCCCACTGCTCTGAGACTGATTTACCTTCAAGTACCTGTTTCCAGTCCACTGTGGCTAAATTCCCTCTGAGCTTAGCAAAATTTGCTTTTCCCCAATTTAGAATTTTTATTCCTGGTCTATCCTTGTCCTTTTCCATAACTACCTTAAATCTAACTGAATTATGGTCACTAGCACCACAATGCTCCCCCACTGATACACCTTCTACCTGCCCAGCTTCATTCCCTAAAACTAAGTCCAGAACCGGCCCCTCCCTTGATGGGCTTGCTACATATTGGCTAAAAAAGTTCTCCTGGATGCATTTTAGGAATTCCGCACCCTCTATACCCTTCACACTAATTTTATCCCAGTTAATGTTGGGGTAGTTGAAATCCCCTACTATTACTGCCCTATAGTTTTTGCACTTCTCAGAAATTTGTCTACATATTTGCTCTTCTATTTCCCTCTCACTGTTTGGGTGTCTGTAGTACACTCCCAGCAGTGTGATCGCCCCTTTTTTGTTTTTCAATTCAACCCATATGGCCTCGTTTGATGATCTCTCCAACATATCATCCCTCCTCACAGCTGTAATAGTTTCTTTAATCAATACCGCGACCCCCCCTCGCTTTTTACCTTCCTCTTTATCCCGTCTGAAAATCCTGTAACCAGGAATGTTGAGCTGCCATACCTACCCCTCTTTCAGCCACATCTCTGTAATAGCTATAATATCATAGTCCCAACTATCTACCTGTGCCCTCAGCTCATCTGCCTTGTTCGCTATACTCCTTGCATTGAAGTATATACCATTTAGTACAGGCAAACCTCCTTGTTGACTGCTATCTACCCCTTGATTCCTCTGTCCTTCCAATTTACTTTCTATGTTTTTGTTTTCCAATTCCAGTTTTTCTTCCCTCCCTGCTGACTCTACTCTTAGGTTCCCATCCCCCTGCCAAGCTAGTTTAAACCCTCCCCAACAGCACTAGCAAACCCTCCCGCGAGGATATTGGTCCCGTTCCCGTTGAGGTGCAACCCGTCTGGCTTGCAGAGGTCCCACCTCCCCCAGCAATGGTTCCAATTCCTCAGGAATCTAAAGCTCTCCCTCCTACACCATCTCTCCAGCCACGCATTCATCTGCTCTATCTTCCTATTTCTGTACTCACTAACACGTGGCACTGGTAGTAATCCTGAGATTACTACCTTTGAGGACCTGCTTTTTAACCTCTTTCCTAGCTCTGTAAACTCAGCCTGCAGGACCTCATTCTTCTTCTACCTATGTCGTTGGTACCGATATGGACCACGACCTCTGGCTGTTCACCCTCCCCCCTCAGAATGCCCTGCAGCCGTTCAGTGACATCCTTGACCCTGGAACCAGGGAGGCAACATACCATCCTGGAGTCACGTCTGCGGCTGCAGAAACGCCTGTCTGCTCCCCTAACTATTGAATCCCCTATCACTATTGCTCTCCCTCTCCTCTTCCCCTCCCCCCCCCCTCCCCCCCCCCCCCCCCCGTGCAGCTGAGCCTTCCATGGTGCTGTGGACTTGACTCTGGCTGCACTCCCCAGAGGAACCATCGCCCCCACCAGTACTCAGCACCGAATACTGGTTGGTGAGCAAGATGGGCTCAGGGGACTCCTGCACTACCTGCCTGGTCCTCCTCTTCTGTCTGGTGGTCACCCATTCCCTCTCTGCCTGCACACTCTTAAGCTGCGGGGTGACCACCTCCCGAAACGTGTTATCCACGTAGCTCTCAGCCTCGCGGATGCACAGCAGTAACTGCAGCCGCTGCTCAAGTTCCGTAACCCGGTGCTCGAGCTGCTGTAGCTGGCGACACTTCCCGCACATGTGGTCGTCCAGACCACGGGAGGTGTCCAGGACTTCCCACATGGCACAGGATGTGCATTCCACGGGTGTGAGCTGCCCTGCCATACCTCTAATTAACAGACTATTTATTAACCTAGCTGGAATAAACTTAAAACTTTAAGAAAGCCAAGTATAAATACTTACCAGATACTCACCAATCAGCTCCCTCCCCTTGTGCCGACGTCACTTTTGACTTCTGACGTCATTCTTTGAAAATTCTACCGGTGCTGAGTTGGTACCGCCGCCGCCACCTCGCCGCTCCTCCCAGGTCCGCTCTGCCGCCGCTGCTGCTGCTGCTGTGGGTCATCTGTCCTAGTATCTCCTTACGTGGCTCGATGTTCAATTTTATTTGAAAACGCTCCTGTGAACCGCCTTGGGACATTTTACTACGTTAAAGGCACTATATAAATGAAAGTTGTTGTTTTTGTTGTTGTACAGGCTAGGCAAGGTTCATCATATGTAGTGTCAACTTCATGTGCATTCTCAAAGTACTGTAGTGGCCTTACACTCAGCCTCTATTTCATCAAGGAGATATGTTGCAGTGTGGAAAGTTAAACAAGCTCTTCTGTTTTTCACATCACAGAAGATGCATGGAGGAAGAAGCTGGCCATTGTAATGATTACCACTTTATTTGGCTTGTCCACTTTTATTAATTGACAACATTGGGCTATAAGTTGATGGCTGTCCTGTATCACTTCCTCTCCTTACTGCGCACCCTCCTCATGCTATGGGGATGAAGGTCCTTTCCTACCATCTTCATCATCATCCCCATCAGCTTCCATAAGCAGCAAGCCTGTATTCATTGGGATATTATGTAGGACGTAGCAAGCTACAATAATTCTAGAGACTTTTGGAAGGATGTGTTGCAGGGCTCCATCAAATGTATCCAGCACCTAAAAGACTTTAGAATCCCTACAGTCTGCTCTCTGACAATTTTTATAATCCCCTCTCTACAAGATGAGGATAAATGGAGGGATGTCAGGCATGTCAGATGTGTTCTATACCTACTCTCGTTACCTTAACACCTGCATCTATAGGTAGAGCTGCATATATCTCACTTTGTACATGTGGAGACTCCAGTTCTCAACGGCGGCCATGACAGCAGACTTGATGACACAATTATGTTATGTGAAAGTCAATTAACTTTAGTGCTGGATAGTTCTTCAGAAGTACCCAAACTACAATATGGCATGCTTTCACTGCTTGTAAGAAAACATTCCAGGGTGATCAGCAACCAGAATAGCCTGATTGACTGCACCTGCCAAGACGTCGCAAAACATATCTATGGGTTCTAACAACCATTGTGGGGAACTTTCTTCATAGGCTATTGGTCTGTGAGCGGCAGAGGCAAAGCTGTGCCATCTGCTGCAATAACACCTGCAGCTACCATGCAGCATAGGGCTGGAGAAAGCTAGTAACAGTAATGGTCAGCCACAACCTCAAGCTAGCTCCCACCTCCTTGCACACAATGTTGACCTACGGGAATGGTGCCCTGGAGAGGTAACAAGGAACACCCTTCTCACAACATCATTCACCACGACCTCCACTTCAGCAGCCACAAAACTAGGGCTCGGATATTGGACTGTTATATCACTTACCTGCAGACTCTGTTTCATGCCTGCACATTGGGTTTCCTTTAACTTCATTTTTGCCTGGTGCTTCTTCAGTCTCAGCAAAGGCTACCAAGGGGCTGCAGTGACTTTTGAACCCTTGCAAAGGCTGCAAGGCTTTTTGGGTTCCTATTCTATCACTTCAATTTAAGTGTTTGCACCAATTTAAATTTCACCAGAATCGCACTACTAGGCTGCTCTATGCACATACCTGAATATGTATCTGAAACGATGAATAATTATGAAAATGAGTTGACCACACTTCAAGTGACATGTACACTTGGTTCTAGCAATTGGTAACAAAACTGCATTATGTATTGGAAAATCTAGGCTCCAATGTCTGAGGCACAAATGTGCAGATTATATTACCTTTAAACAATGCAGGGGAATAAATACCTTGTCTATAATGTAATTGTTTTTCTTGTACAGGTGTGCAATACATGTTTCCACCTCCAAAGAGATTAAACTCTCCCTCAGAGCTTACAGAGAAGATTCAGAATTGATGTTATCAAAAACTGCATACATTTACACATAATAAATTATATATTAATTAGTTTTAAAAATGAAAAGGTCTACAAGGTAAACATAAAGACACATGATTATCAAATGGCTCATTTCAATATTAATCCTTTTTTAGTGGGATAGTGTTGCACTGCAGGTCCTGAGTTATCTTACCTACTGTTGAACTTTTCAGGATGTTTTTCTCGCATGATATGGAATCTGTGGGCTATTGATGCATCCTAAAAGAAAAGCAAGGGAGAAAATAAAAGCAATCATTTTTAACTGCAAAGGATAATATCAAAATTAATATAGTACATTTTCCGCAATGGAAAAGAAAATTGGGCGGAGTGTAAAATGGGCTGTCGATTCGCTATCGCCCGTTTTGTGCCACCATCCAATCTGAATTTCACCCCTCTGTATCCAATCACTGAATGGCTCAATCAACTTACATGTGTATTGTAAACCAGTGTTCCAATTTTGCATTTTGTTTAACCTACAAATTATGATCTTAATAGTTATGTGAGAATGGGTGTAAATCACTGGATTAATGTCTAAATGTTGGCACACCAGGAATAGGAAGGTCAACATTATCATATTCAACTTGGAAACTGAAATATCTACTTTTCCTAGTGCAATTGTGAGAACACCATTGCAGGGAACCAGACTCTGCTTCCAGTTAGGAAACACAGCTCCTATTTTCAGCGTTACAGCACAACACGTTCTCAGTTTATCTTCAACCACAAGCTCAGGTGTTTTCCAGCTATTGCAACCATCAAAGGTACAGGTGATAATGACAATGAACCTACTTGGACTGATTTCCCCCTCCCCTCCCCACCCCTCCTACCCCCCACAACCGCCCCCACCCCCTCACCCACCACCCACCACCAGCATAAGTCGGGCAGTGCACTGCAACATCTGACTGTTGTGCAACTGAATCCAGATGAATTTCCACGTCAAAGCTTATTTTCATGGTCTAGCCTGTACTGGGGCATTAAAATGTTCCTGGGAATAGGCAAGCACCTGAGATCGAGGGGGTGGGGGAGGGAACATGTCCACTGCTGTAGGCCTGCAGGAGGGCTAATTCCAACTGGCTTTTCTGCAGGATCTTCAGAAAACCGTCAAAATCAATAGCCGGATGGCCTCCAGCTCTGCTGCTCCTACTTGCTGGTCCATTACAATTCACAGCTTACCTTTCAGGAGCTTCCAGGAGGTTGCTGACAGCCCCTTTTCACATCCTCCAATCGGAGGAGAGTGGCCACAACCTCCAAACCTTGCTTTCTGTGGACACTCCTGTTCTGTGACCGCCAAGTAGAAACCCAGGAAAATGATGTGGGCAGTGTTTTGTCATCACTCCCACACCAGTTTAAATTGAAATACTCTTGCCTACACAGCCAGATGCCCTAGGAAACGACTGCCAGTGTAACCAGTCTCCACTCCAATTTCCTCTGTCTGACACTCCCGAGTCAGGTGCTCCTGGCACATTAAGTGGAAGAAAATCAGCCCCTTTATATCTGATCTGTGTTATGATAACCTCTATTGACAAGTGAGCATTGGACAGCATTTCATTAGAAGATGTAACTATTGTAAAAAGAGTTTGAATATAAAAAGCTTTTAACTCCTTTAATAGTGCAACAGATCAGGTGAGAATGCATAGCTGCCTTTGTATGCCGATAACAAATTAGTCTCTATATACATAACTATTTTCATGTACAATCTTTGGACATATCACAGCAGAAACATGCTGAAATCTAATCAATTCTTTTTTAACACCCTCCAATTTTTCTTTCAATTTTTTTTCTCTAGAGAATTAATAATTTACACCCTCCCCCCCATTTCCCTAGGATTTAAATTTTTGTAATTATGTGTAGGTAAATTTTAACCATGTAAATGTAGCCAAGTAAAGAATCCTACTAGTGCAGAACACATTATGCAAACCTTAAGATATGAAGTGTGTTGTGTACAAAACATAGCATGAGGTGACATTAAACAGGAGGCTGAACGAAACAAAGCATTCTGGGTGAACAGCCTGAAGCTACAATAAATGTTTTTCTTTCAACTGTCACAATTTGTATCCGTCAAAACTGCAACCATTTTGAATTCTGTAGGATTATGTATACTTGAAAGATTGCATCAATGTAATTTAATCAACCAACAAAGCTGACTAAATTGTGAGTTAAGCACCCAAATCTGGTTGCATGTTTTCAGCTCCTATTGCAGGTCTCATCCAGCCTCCTCCTGTGTATAAATACAATTATTACTATTCAGAATTGCACTGTATTTTCGGCTAAATAGCAGTTTTCAGTTTTTCCTTCCCCACTCCCACCACCACCACCACCTGCAGTAATGGGCATAGATCTATGCATATTATTACACAAAGTTAAGAAATTGGAGCCAATCAGTGTTAGAAGGCAATCAATCAGAGATCATAGTTAAATTGATGGAGTCAGTAGTTTTTGTAAGCAAAGGGTGAAGATTCAGAATGTTACAATTTCTTGGACAGCCATAGATAGGTATGTGCATCATTAGGCTTTACAGGAGGAAGTGACTAATTTGCATAGATAGTATAATCAGAGGTGAGGGCAACTCCACGTGACTTCTGAATCTTCTGCCAAGGGATTATTGGTAGTGTGTAATCTCCTAGATACTGCAGTTAGCAATAAGTAATCCTGTGAGACCTTCGACCTTTAGTTGGTTTGTAGTACATGTAGTACACTCAAGGCATATGTGTCTGTGGGCTAGAGAGAGCATGCTCCAGCCTCCACTACCAAGCTGAAAATCTGGACTGAGAGCTATACCTCGTTCTCGTCTCTGTTTGGTATGAATTACACAGGGCTAAACTTTATTATATAATAATGAACTGCATGAATAAAGTTTGCAATACACAAAAAGCCCCTATTTTGCGAGGCCGAAAAATTCGAGGCTACAGTCACCCAAGCCGCAGAACCCCTCAACAACAACAACTTGCATTCATATAGCGCCTTTAACGGAGTATAACGTCCCAAGGTACTCAGACACAGCATTAGGTTAAGAAGTGGGCCAAGTATACCTTATAGGGGGACTAAGGGGACGTACAGGCATAATGGATTAAATCACATCAAAATGCACACCAGCAGCGAAGAGGGCTGGTCTTGCCGAATTTTACGAGGCATACCCATCCCCTTCATTTGAATAGGATCTCTGCTGCTGGCCCTTAAAAGGGAAACTAGTTTTTGTGGTGCAAATAAACCTTTGCTGCTGAAAAGAATGGATGCAAAGAGTAATGTGAGCAAAATTGCCCCATTCACTGACGACACAAAAGGGAGCAACCAGTATCTTCATGGCCATTTGCAGGGAAGTCCCAAAGCAGTGAGGGAGTAAGTGTAGAATAACTTCCTTTCATGAATGCTGTGACTGGCACCATTGGGACCTTGGGCACCCAGCTACCTGAATCTCTCACTGCCAGATGGGACAGACTGGGATGATTGATTGCACAGACTAGTGATGGCAGCTTTACCCACATCAGAAGCACCATCTCATGCTCTCATGAAGATTGCTGGTTGTCTAATTGGGGTGTCTAGCACCAGAGGCATGGCAGGAGAAGGTGGCTGCACATCCTCCCACTCCAGTTAGGCCTCTTGAAGGATTCATAAAATATTAGACAGCAGGCTGCTACTCCATAGTAAATGTGACTCCAGCTATTGCAAGGACATCACACGATCCTGCACCGAATGGTTCCAAATCACAATAATCCCAACAGGGAAAACTACACAACCTCAACTTGACACCGCGGATGCATCTCCCACTCATGGAGCACTCAGACACAGCCTTAGGTTAAGAAGTAGGACAAGTAGGATAGATGGAGTTACGATACAGATCTGTCATGATCTAATTGAATGACGGAACAGGCTTGATGGGCTGAATGGCCTACTCCTGTCCCTATGTAAGTACACCTTAAAGGGGACCACAGGGAAGTATGGGTATAATGGTTTACATCACATCATAAATATAAATATAAATAACGTTAAATAAGTACAGATCTTTTTATTTCTCCTTTATATTGATCGTGTTTGTTTGGTACGACTGTGGATAGATTAACGGGCAGATTTTCCAATTCCTGTGCCTTTTAGATGGCCTGAGAATAGCAAAAAGTGGAACACTGGCCTGGCTCCCTTCACAGCGTGCGATCCGCCCCACTCGATTTACCTCTCTCCAATAAGCTTAGGTGCAGCAACAGAAAAATCTACACCTATAAGTGCTTGGAGGGAACTGAAAGATGATATTTCATTTTGAGCTGGGGAAATGTGTAGCATGTTTCTTTCAGGGTTAAACAAAGTGGCAGCGCAGACCCGAGCGGGAGCCGAGCAGCGGAGGAGGCAGCAGCATAAAGGGAGCGGCGGAGAAGGCCCAGGACAGAGCGCGGACCTGAGAGGAATAAGGTGCATAAAAGAGTGAGTGTGTTGGATAGTACTGGAGAAGAAAGTAGCACTACAGGCGGAAGTAGTACCATATTAGATAGGATCAGACTAAGAAAGACTACAAAAAATTCAAAAATGGGTTTAGAATGTATGTACATAAACGCAGAAAGTGTGGTGAATAAGGTTGGTGAGCTACAAGCACAATTAGCTGTGTGGCAATATGATGTTGTGGCAATAACGGAAACGTGACTTAAAAACGGTGAGGACTGAGCACTTAATATTCAAGGGTACAAGGTGTTCAGAAAAGATAGGGAAGGAAAAAAGGGAGTTGGGGTGGCAATGCTGATTAAGGAAGACATTGTAGTGTTGGAAAGGGAGGATGTTCTTGAGGGGACAAGGACAGAATCCATTTGGTTAGAGTTGAGGAGCAAAAAGGATATGATCATGCTATTGGGGGTATTCTATAGGCCTCCAATTAGTGAGAGGGAGGTAGAGGAGCAAATCTGCAGGGAAATCGCAGAGATATGCGAGAGCTGTAGAGTGGTGATATTGGGGGACTTTATTTTCCCAAATATCGATTGGGATAATGCTAGGGTAAATAAGAGGAGGAAGGCCTGCAGTACCGCGGCACAACGTGCCGCAGCGCCACGTAGCGCCGCGATATTGGCTCACAACGCCCCAAGAGGGACGCGGGCCGCTTTCAGTAGCGCCCCTCCTCCCTCTCGGGGCGCTACCTGGGAAAATCGGCCTGGGGGCGCTAACTTTTTCAGGGCACTAAAATTAGCCCAAAGGGGGCGCTACCCAATTTTTACCCCTCAATGTTTTCAAGAGGAGACTGGATAGGCACTTGAGGGAAATAAACTTGCAGGGCTACGGGGATAGAGCAGGGGAATGGGACTGACTGGATTGCTCTACAGAGAGCTGGCACGGACTCGATGGGTGAATGGCCTCCTTCTGTGCCGTTATGACTCTATGGGGGAAAAATTCGGTTGGTTTGCGCCTCCCGTTAGCACCTTAAGAGGGCGCTAATGGGGCACAAAGCAACAGCGCCCGGGTGCGGCGATGTTTGCGCCACTCACGAAATTAACTAGACATTTTGCGGCGGCGCTAAACACTACCACCACGATCTCCTGCGCTGGCCGATCGTGACGTCAGTCGAGCGTGCAACGCCCCGGTAGCGCCCCGGACCGGATATTGAGTGGCGCCCCCTGCCTTGCCGCCTGCCGCTAGCAACGACAGGTTGAGGGGAGCATTTTGCAGTCAGAAAGGGACTGGGGGAGCGCTATTTAAAGGCGACCCGTTCCTGCCTTTTTTTCTCGGCGACATTTTTGCACCACGCATTCTGAATGAGAGAGACTTCTGGAGATATTCAACGCTGTGTGAAGGAGTTTTGTGTACTGAGCAGCACTTTGCAGGTTCATTTTGATTTGATCTTCCTTGCATCAATTTAAAAGAGACTATAGGGGCTGCACTCTGAGCTCTTTCCCTGGGCCTCTCCATTGTTCTTTCCAGCAGATTTGATGTACAGGTCTCTCCAGGCCGAGATTCAAGGCTGCAATGAGCAGGGTGTGGATGGAGAGCAAGATCGACCCTCCCCTTTAAGAACTGTCCAGCGCCAGTGTGTCTGTGTTCCATTGCTGACTGACAACACATGAGCTTCATCAGCACTCTGAGATAGCGCCTCGCTCCTCGACGTTAGCACCTTAAGAGAGGCGTGTAGCGCCTGATTTAGCGCTCCAATCACCTCCAGGGGTGATAGAAGCCAAGTTTGCAGTTGGAGGCGATAATTAGCGCCAGGCGCTAAACTTTGCGCCCGGCTGATAATTGCGCCCCAAACGGGGCGATACCGAATTTCTCCCCCTATGACTCTATGGGCTGGATTTTCTCAGCCACGAGGAGGCGGGACTGCCGGTAATGTAGCAGAAAGTGGGGGCGGATGGCAAACCCGCCCCCATCCCGCTTCCGTGCCCTTTTGCCAGGAGGCGGGAAGATGTGCTGCTTCGGGTCCCGTCTCCTGGAGGCGGGAAAGGCATTAAATCCTTTTAATTGCCTGTTAACAGGTAGTTAACAGGCAGAAAAAAGGATTAGTGCCATTTTACTTTCACAGGTGAAGGCTTCCCGACCTCAGAGAACCCCGCCGGGTTGGAGGAGACGTGAAGGAGGTCTGCGGGGGTCGGAGGCACCTGAAAGTAAGATGTAGAGGTGAGTGATGGGTGCAAGTGTGGAGTGGTAAGTTTGTAAGGTGAGTGATAAGTGTTAAAAAATGTTCACTTACCTTGTTTTCTTCCTACAGCTTTCATCCACCCTGGATCGGGAGACCCGACATCTTCCCTGTCGATTTCACAGACTGACTGTTGGATCCTCCGAACCAACAGCCATCTGAAATTGACAAAGTTGAAAGGTTTGATGAGTCCTGAACACAAGACCTCATTAAACTACAGAGAATGACAGTGTTTGACAGCTTCACAGAGCTGTCAAACGCTGCCATTTCTTCTTTCAAGAAGTCTTGACAGATAGCACGTCAGACGTTGACGTGCTCTGTCAGTGACTTCCTCCCCAATTGGCCTGCTGAGCCTGCAGGGCGGGCTTAACAAGGTCAATCAGGGGAAAATCCCTCTGGTTGGTCAGACGATGAGGGAGGCGGGACATTGACACGACAAGCAGCAGTCCTGCCTCCAACTCGTCTCCATTGAGAAAATCCAGCCCATTATGTCTACTATTGGAAGTAGTTCTTGATCACATGAGTTCTGAACTATTTCCTGGCCAGTACATCAGATCACTCCATGTTGCCCTCCTCCTCTCCATCATCCTCCTCCTGTGGCCTGCAGCCAAATGGACCTCTTCTTAATCCTGCTGCATTCTCATTCCTTTTTAGATGGCAAACCTGTGCAGGATGCAGCAGAGAGTGATGATATTAGAGTCTTTGCTAGGACCATAGAGCAGCACTCCGCCAGAGCAGTCGAAATGACAAAATCATTGCACCTGTACCCTGAATGAGTGCTCAACAGTAACCTGGGTGGTGGCATGAGCCTCGCTCTGCTGCTGTGTGGGGTTTTCTCATTTTAATCACCAGTCACGGCTGTAAAGGGGAACCTTTGTCTTCCAACAGCCCTGGGTAACAGTCAATAACATATTGGATCACAGTTCTGTGGTCTGAAACCACCTGAAAATTTATGAAGTGGTATCTCTTACTGTTTATGAATGCATTAGGGTTGACATATGGAACTGCGATGGCCACATGATCCCATCTGGACTTTTGGGATGCATGTCAGGCAGTAAACGATCCGTGTTCTCTCAAGTTGATGTCCCTTTTCCACTAGGAATATGATAAAGGGGCTTCCCCTGGCAAACATGACATCAGTCACTTGCATTATACAGGTATGAACCACAGACTGGCTTATTCAGCAGAAATCCCTCTGGTGGCTGGAAGGATTCTGTTGGAAGAAACTAAATGGTACTGTGACCTTCACAGCTACAGGAAGAGCAGTCCTAGTTCTTGAGCTAGTTTATAAGTTAGCCCACAGCAGATTACATTGCTTGGTTACAAAGACCATGTTGTTTCTGACAAGCCCAGAAGGAAGTCATATGGACTTGTAAAGACAAATCCTTGGGTATTAATAGGAGTGAACATAGTGTTTGACACGTCTATGAACCTGTAGATACTGTCGCCTCATGAATTGGTCCTCTTCATCTAGTTCATGCAGCACTATGGGAACAGCCAAAGGGATATCCATTGTCTTAACCTTGTCAAGTGGAACTTGTACTATAACAGCAATTGGCAAGACTTCAGGAAAGTGTGGTTTTACAAACTGAAAACTGCAGCAAAAAAGCAGAAAAGTGGAAGGAAGTCAAAGTAGGGATGTGCTCCCAGTCAAAAAAAAATACTTTAACATTCAATAAAACAACAGCAGATGTTTTTTGGACTTGCGTGATGTAAACAGTGGTGTCCATCAGAGGTTAGTATTGGGATCATTGCACTATTTAAATAAATGATCTGGATTTGGGTATAGGGGGCACAATATCAAAATTTGCAGATGACATTAAAACAGAAAGCATATTTGACTGTGAAGAAGAACATAAACGACTTCAGGTGGACAAAGACGTATTAGTAGAAAGGGCAGATTGATGGTAGAACCAACCTAAAGCAGAGCGATGTGAGGTGATACATTTTGGGAGGATGAATGAGGCCATTAAATAGAACATTTTAAGAAGAGTCCAAGGACAGAGAGACTGAGGTAGAAGCTGGAAGGATGGCAGAAGCATTACAAACATAGCAGGTAAAATTTCTATTAAACATTTGTACCAAAGAATATCTAATCATGGAGATTAAACAGTTGTTGACTTAAGGTCCAGGGTCAAAGTGAAAACTGGCTCTGTACTGCCAGTAATGGTTCAGGTTAGTTTTATTTTGGCCTTTTCAAGCACAGGGCCATTTCTGCCAGTGTTTTGCCCCAGAGGAGAGACTTCCACCCACTGATCACTTGTAACTGTAAAACACAGGGCCAGCTCATTTAAACTCCCGCTGGTGTTTCCTCAATATAACTCCTGTGTAACACAGGAGCACTATGTGGGGCAGATGGCAGAAGATTTCGGCAGCAGACAAGTAGTGAACCTTACACAAGAATGAGCTGACTTTCAGGTGGCTGTAATAGATGGCCCCTGTGAAATTGTGTGGCACTTTTGCAGAACGCCTTCTACTGGAGGAGCAAGGCAGAGGCAACAGAAGAAAGGAGCAGAGGTCGAGGCACATCGGCTGGAGGCCGAAACAAAAAGCAGGACATTTTAATGAGGCCAACGTTCAGATGCTTCTGGATGACATGCAGCAAAGGAAAGAGACTGCTGGGAGCCCATGGGAGAAAAATGTCTCATGTGCCATGCGGAGGGAAATGGCAGTGGCTCTGAATGCCATGCCTCTCATCCCTTATTATTTCTTGCATTACATAACTGAAGCAGTTAATTATAGGGTAAATCTTCCAAGTCCTCACATGCTGCAAGGACTCGGAATACCTACCCTTTTATGAAGTGCTCCCTTCTACATACTTCCTTTCAGAGAATTAGTTGAAGTTAAATGTGTCAGTTTTACAAATGTCGCTACATACGTCAGCCACACGTATGGGAAAACCGCGGGCACCGTGCCTGCCAATTCCCAATATGAATGGCTGGTGGACGAGGCTCTTCGCCAGTCGTGCACCTTCATAAAATCAGTCCTTCACTAGTGCATGGACTGTTTAACCATGTGGCAAATGGTCAGATTATTGTAATGAAGGGGTTTTCCTGTGCTTTTCAAGGCAAACAAGATGTTATAAAATTAAAGTATTAAAACAGGATCAGTAATAGGAAACTGAGTTACTCACTGAATTTAAATGGTGTAAAATACACACACAAAAGTCAGGTGTATAGAACACCAGATGTGCATATTTCCATTTGGTTAAGAAGTCATGGTCAGGACATACTTTGTGGCTGAGAAAACAAATCTGTGGCTTGAAAACAAAGGTTACTCATCAGGTCATGGAAAGGGCACATCTATGAGGTACCTGCACAACCTGAGCAGCAGCTTTACTCTGGTAAGGCTTCATTTGAGGAATCCTTTCTTATTTCTTTTTGTTGCATTGCAGCAGGGGAGGGCTGCCAGTGCCAGCATCTAGTGTGGCCAAATAAAGAGCCAAGCATTGCTCGCCTGACATTGGGCCAGAAATTCGGCTCCCTGGCTTCCCGCGGGTGCAAGGATCGTGCGCGCACCTACCTACCACGCCTGCCGTTGACCTCTGGGCCCACGGAGACTTCAGATCCTGGGCCTCCTGCAGCTGCCGGCGCGCAGTGCTTGTGTATCCCAGGGGCGTAGTTAGTGCGATGCGTCCCCTGGGATCACGTGGGCCATGGAGAGCCAATGGCAGCAGACCATCTTTCATTCATAGATTTGACAGGAAGACCTGTCAAATCTCTGAATTAAAATCGGCACCAAAACAACACCTAAACTTCAAATCATTTTTTTTTAAAACATCACATTTTTAAAATAACTATAAGTTAAATAAATTAACTACTTTAAACAAAAATTTAAATTTTTGAAAAAATTAAAATACTTTTTAACAGTGCTAAAAATAAACTTACCTTTCTTTAAAGTATCTAAAAAAGATAAAACTGTTGAAAAATGTTTTAAATTGTAATTAATTAACCACTTACCTTGTTAAAAACAGGTCTTGCGCCTCCTTTTTAAAAGCGCAGCTTCTTCCATACTTACCTTCCTGAAAAAAAAACGAAGTTCGCTGCGTGCGCGCAGCCTCTCCCGTGCACGCGGTTCACCTCTGAACCCCTCCCTTCAGGGGAACGGAAGTTCCGGTTTCCCGCGCATGCGCAGTGCATGCAGGAAACCGGCACTTCAGATGGCCTTACGGGTGAGTACACAACGCGTACTCACCCGGCAAGTGCCAAATTTCTGGCCCATTGTGTCTTTATTTCAACCATAAGGGAGTCACTTCCACACTATAGGGTCGATTTCCATGTGGAGCCTATATCAGGCGGGTAGAAGATGGGGCATCAACTCCGCCCATCCAATGAGGTCAGCGGGAGGTGGGATCAATTTTCATGATCGGGCCTAATTTGCATTCATTCGGCAAGCTGGCAATGCTAACTGTGCCCCAGCAGGGCAGCCGATCTTGATGGGCCTACAGCAGTACCTTAAAGAAGAGGGCTGAAGCATCAGGGTAAATAGCGCAGCGGTTTTGAGCAGCAGGGACATTTCTGCTGCACCTATAGCAGCAATGAGGTGAAATATTGGAAGCCTTTAAGGGAGTGCCATAAATGCTTTGTGGGCAGGTTGAGAAAATGGCAATAGCAACATAGGTAAAGAGGGAAATGGGGTCGAGATTCTGACAATGTCATTTGACGCTAATTGGTGTATATTAATGAGGCCCCTGCTGGCTTTTGGTGAGATCCCTGGCCGTCTAAATTGAGGTCTACCCAAATTTAGAAACGGGTAAAACTCCAGCAGTAAGTCACCAGTTCAGTTTGTTCTGTGATTTTGGTCCTGCTACCGCCCCATTTTTAGGCGTAAATGGGGCAATGAAAAGATGAGGGAGCAGCAGCGAGAGCGGACCGACCTGTGAGGGAACAGGCGAAGGAGGAGCGAGGAAATAAAGCCCGAGGCTCGAGGCCCAGACCGAGCTATTGGGAGCAGCAGTGAGAGCGGACCGACCTGTGAAGGAACAGGTGAAGGAGGAGCGAGGAAATAAAGCCCGAGGCTCGAGGCCCAGACCGAGCTATTGTGAGCAGCAGCGAGAGCGGACCGACCTGTAAAGGAACAGGCGAAGGAGGAGCGAGGAAATAAAGTCCGAGGCTCAAGGCCCAGACCGAGCTATTGGGAGCAGCAGCAAGAGGCAACATTCAAAAGTGACGTCAGAGATTAAAAGTAACGTCGGCACAAGGGAAGGAGCTGATTGGTAAGTAGGACCTGGTGAGTATTTCTACAATCCAGTCGTTAAAGTAAAAGTAAGGTCTCTAGTTTAGAGTAAGTAGTGTTTAAAGTGAAGTAAGGTCCCTAGTGTATTTATTATTCTTTAATTTAAAGGAAGTAAAGGGAGTAAATTAAGGGTAGGACATGGCAGGGCAGCTCGGCAGCGTGGAGTGCTCCTCCTGTGCTATGTGGAAAGTCAGGGACACTTTCGGTGTCCAGGGCGAACACGTGTGCAGGAAGTGTCTCCAGCTGCAGCTACTCGAAATCCGCGTTTCGGAGCTGGAGCTGCGGCTGGAGTCACTGTGGAGCATCCGCGAGGCTGAGATCTTCGTGGACAGCACATTTAACGAGGTGGTCACACCACAGGTAAAGAGTGCACAGGCAGACAGGGAATGGGTGATCGCCAGACAGAGTAAAAGAACTAGGAAGGTAGTGCAGGAGTCCCCTGGGTCCATCTCCCTCTCCAACAGATTTTCTGTTTTGGATACTGCTGGGAGAGATAGTTTCTCAGGGGAATGCAGCAAGAGCCAAGTCCGTGGCACTATGAGTGGCTCAGCTGCACAGGAGGGGAGGAAAAAGAGTGGGAGAGCAATAGTGATAGGGGATTCTATCGTAAGGGGAATAGATAGACGTTTCTGTGGCCGCAGACGTGACTCCAGGATGGTATGTTGCATCCCTGGTGCCAGGGTCAAGGATGTCACTGAGTGGCTGCAGGACATTCTGAAGGGGGAGGATGAACAGCCAGAGGTTGTGGTCCATATCGGTACCAACGACGTAGGTAGAAAGAGGGACGAGGTCCTGCAAGCAGAATATAGGGAGCTAGGAAATAAATTAAAAAGCAGGACCTCAAAGGTAGTAATCTCAGGATTACTCCCAGTGCCACATGCTAGCGAGAGCAGAAACAGGAGAACAGACCAGATGAATGCATGGCTGGAGAGATGGTGTAGGAGGGAGGGATTTAAATTCCTGAGGCACTGGGACCGATTCTGGGGAAGGTGGGACCTGTACAAGCTGGACAGGTTACACCTCGGCAGAAGCGAGACCAACATCTTCGCAGGGGGGTTTGCTAGTGCTGTTGGGAAGGATTTAAACTAGTTTGTCAGGGGGCTGGGAACCTAAGTGTGGGCCCAGAACAGAGAGAAACAAAGCTGGAAGTGCAAGTTAGAAAAGTAGTCAGCAAAACTAGTAGGGAGCAGAAACAAAGGCCAACAGTAAAGAGGGTCAAAGTGCAGAAAAATATTAAACAGGCAAAGTTGAAGGCACTTTATCTAAATGCACGTAGCATTCGCAACAAGGTGGATGAATTAATGGCACTAATAGAAGTAAATGGGTATGATGTAATTGCCATTACAGAGACATGGTTGCAGGGTAACCAAAGCTGGGAACTGAATGTTCCAGGGTACTCAACATTTAGGAAGGACAGACAAAAAGGAAAAGGACGTGGCGTAGCGCTGTTAATAAGGGATGAGATCGGTACAGTAGAGATAAAAGATCTTGGCTTGGCAGATCGTGATGTAGAACTGGAATCAGTTTGGGTGGAGCTAAGAAACAGCAAAGGGCGGAAAACATTGGTGGGAGTGGTGTATAGGCCACCAAACAGTAATAGTAATGTAGGGCACAGTATCAATCAAGAGATTAGAAGTGCATGTAACAAGGGCAATACGGTAATCATGGGGAACTTTAATCTACATATTGACTGGGCAAATCAAATTACCACTAATGGTGTGGAGGACGAATTCTTGGAATGCATGCGAGATGGTTTCCTGGATCAGTATGTGGAGGAACCAACCAGGGAACAGGCTATTCTGGATCTGGTACTGTGTAATGAGAAAGGGCTAATCAATAATCTTGTGGTAAAGGGGCCTTTAGGGGCAAGTGACCATAATATGATTGAATTTTACATTAAGTTTGAGAGTGATGTAGTCTAATCTGAAACTAAGGTCTTCAATCTAAACAGAGGAAACTACAAGGGTATGAGGGACAAGTTGGCCATGGTAGATTGGGAGACTACACTAAAAGGTATGAAGGTGGACATACAATGGCTAACATTCAAGGAAATAATGCATAATTTGCAACAAACATATATTCCTCCAGGGCATAAAAACCCAAAAGGAAAAGTGATCCAACCATGGCTAACAAAATAAATTAAAGCTAGTATTAAGTCAAAGGAGAAAGCTTATAAAGTTGCCAGAAAAAGCGGTCAGCCTGAGGATTGGGATCTTTTTAGAAATCAGCAAAGGGGGACCAAGAAATTGATAAAGAAAGGGAAAATGGAATATGAGCACAAACTAGCGAAAAATATAAAAACGGATTGTAAAAGATTCTATAGGTATGTGAAAAGGAAAAGACTGGCGAAGGTAAATGTAGGTCCTTTACAGTCAGAGACGGGAGAATTTATAATGGGGAATGAGGAAATGGCAGAGAAATTAAATAAATACTTTGTTTCTGTCTTCACGGAGGAAGACACAAAAAACCTCCCAGAAATACGAGAAAACCAAGGGTGTGATGAAAATGAGGAACTTAAAGAAATTATTATTGGTAAAAAAACAGTACTAGCAAAATTAATGGGACTAAAAGTCAATAAATCCCAAGGACCGGATGACCTACATCCTAGGGTTTTGAAAGAGGTGGCCATTGGAATAGTGGACGCATTGGTTGTCATCTTCCAAAATTCTATAGATTCTGGAACGGTTCCTGCAGATTGGAGGATAGCAAATGTAACCCCGCTATTTAGGAAAGGAGGGAGAGAGAAAACGGGGAACTACAGACCTGTTAGCCTCACATCAGTAGTTGGGAAAATGCTGGAATCTATTATAAAGGATGCAATAACTGGGCACTTAGAAACTAATAGTAAGATTGGGCAGAGTCAACATGGATTTATGAAAGGGAAATCCTGTTTGACAAACCTATTGGAGTTCTTTGAGGATGTAACCAGTGGAGTAGACAAAGGGGAACCGGTAGATGTGGTGTATCTGGATTTTCAGAAGGCCTTCGATAAGGTCCCACACAAGAGGTTGGTGAACAAAATTAGGGCACATGGAATTGGGGGTAATATACCAGCATGGATTGAGAATTGCTTAACAGACAGAAAACAAAGAGTAGGGATAAACGGGTCTTTTTCAGGATGGCAGGCTGTGACTAGTGGGGTACCGCAAGGATCGGTCCTTGGGCCCCAGCTATTCACAATCTATATCAATGATTTGGATGAAGGGACTAAATGTAACATTTCCAAATTTGCTGATGATACAAAGCTAGGTGGCAGTGTCAGTTGTGAAGAGGATGTGAAGAGGCTTCAAGGGGATCTCGACAGGCTCAGTGAGTGGGCCTCTTGAGTTCAAGGTGCTCATTTCCTGGATGATTTATACCAGATTGTTCAAAAATAGTAATGAGAGAAAGAACAAACTTACATTTATATAGCACCTCTCTTGCCCTTCGGACATCTCAGAGCACTTCACATCCAATGAATTATTTTGAAGTGTAGCCACTTTTATTATGTAGGTAAGTACAACAGCCAATTTGCACACAGCGAGGTCTCACAAACAGCAATGATACCAATGACCAAATAATCTGTTTCAGTTTTGTTACTTGAGGGAATAAATGTTGGCCAGGACAATTTTCCTGCTCTACTTCAAATAATGCCCTGATATCTTTTAGATTCATCCAAACAAGGCCTTTGTTGAACATCTCAAACAAAAAACAGCACCTCTGACAGTCCTCTATCAGTATTGCACTAGAGTGTTAGCCTAGCTTATGTGTTCAAGCCCCTGGAGCGGAGCTTGAACCCACAATCTTCTGATTCAGAAGCAAAAGTGCTACCACTGAGTCAAGCTGCCCTTAAGATACACGCTTTGGGAATCTCACATTTCCTTCACTGCTAAAGCTTCCTCCAGAATCTCATTTTCCTAGGAACATAGGAACAGGAGTAGGCTATTTAGACCCTCGAGCCTGTTCCGCCATTCAATGAGATCATGGCTGATCTGTGACCTAACTCCATATACCCGGCTTTGGCCCATATCCCTTAATATCCTTGGTTAACAAAAAGCTATCAATCTACGATTTAAAATTAACAATTGATCTAGCATCAATTGCCGTTTGCGGAAGAGTTCCAAACTTCTACCACCCTTTGTGTAGAAGTGTTTCCTAATTTCACTCCTGAAAGGTCTGGCCCTAATTTTTAGACTATGCCCCCTAGTCTAGAATTCCTAACCAGTGGAAATAGTTTCTCTCTATCTACCCAATCTGTTCCCCTTAATATCTTGAAAACTTCGATCAAATCACCCCTTAAGCTTCTAAATTCCAGGGAATACAACCCTAGTTTGTGTAATCTCTCCTCGTAATTTAACCCCTGGAGTCCGGGTTTCATTCTGGTAAACCTATGCTGCACTCCCTCCAACGTCAATATATCCTTCCTAAGGTGTGGTGCCCAGAACTGTTCACAGTACTCCACGTATGGTCTAACCATGGCTTTAATTAGCTGTAGCATAACTTCTACCCCCTTGTATGCTAGTCCTTTAGATATAAAGGCCAGCATTCCATTAGCCTTTTTGATTATTTTCTGTATCTGTTTATGACAATTTAATGATCTATGTACCTGGACCCTCAAGTCTCTTTGGACCTCCACGGTTTTTAGCTATTCACCATTTAGAAAGTAACCTGTTCTATCCTTTTTAGGTCCAAAGTGGATGACCTCACATTTGCCGACAATGAAATCCATTTGCCACAGTTTTGCCCATTCACTTAATCTATCAATATCTGCTTTCATCTACCCTGCCTACAATGCCACCTATATTTGTGTCATTGGCAAATTTGGATATGTGGCTTTCTATCCCATTATCTAAGTCGGTAATAAATACAGTGAATAATTGAGGCCCCTCCTTTTTAATGCCAAATACTTATCTACCCTGAACAACCCTTAATTCTCAATAAAATTGGCCCACAACTTGAATCCTATTCTCATATCTATGGAGGATCTTCTGCAGGGCTGCATCAACAGATGGACCTAAGGGGCCTATGCCCAAGGGCCCTGGGAACACAGATCATCACCATAAATATAAACAGCACTGCCTGCCTTGTGAGCGGGGGGGGTGGGGCTTTAGTTACCTAGCTTTAGACGTGCCTGTGTTGTGTGGCCTGCACATGACCCCAGTTGCGGGAACACGCACTCAAAGAAGCCTGTGAGCAGTGTGGGAAGAGTGGATGGCACATCGGAAACCCACAGCAGGGCACGATGACGTGAAGGAAGAACTTTTAGACGCCTCCGCTGTTCTTCGCTAGGTTGGATATTTAACATTTAGGCATTTTATTACACATCTGTGTTTTAATGGATGGGGGGGGGGGGGGGGCGGGTGGGTTGTGCCAGGGGCTTTTGTGGGAGAGTTATGCGGAGGGGCGGTGGGGGGGTTGGGGGGGGTTGGATGAATGTTGTTGATGCTCAGGGTCCCAAGAATTCTTTATGCAGACTTGCATTTCTCATGTTCTTGGACAGGATAGAAGTCTGTCAGTTCTCACCTCTGGTCTCCATTCTCTCTCCATCGCAACATTTCTTGTCTCTATTTAAACAACACTACTATAATCAGTGGTCCTCTGAATTTTCCTTTTTCATGCCTCCTGAGCTGCAAGTAAGCTGTCCTACATACTCAACCTCTTCCATACCTCCTTGAAATCAGGACTCATCGCACAGTCTTCAACTCTAACGTATTGGCTGGGAATTTCCTTGGAGCTCCTCTGCTCCTCTGTTCCTCTGCTACCACAACTTCACCGGAAGTGTAGCGGAAATCCCATTTACAAGTGGCGAAAAGGGAACAGCTCCAAGGAAATTCTTGGCCTTTTTTTTCATAACCTCTAAACTGTGGAGTTCATTACCTCTCAGTATTTCCTTCGACAATCTTCAGGCTTTTAAAACCCAAGCTTAGCCTCACCTGATTACAATTTCCTGATTTATCTTCCCTTCTCCTTTACTCCTTTGAACCATGGTTGTCTGCACCATGGACCCTGGTTTCTCATTAAAAGAAAGTAGGCTATCTGTTGTATTTATCTGGATTTTACATTATTGATCTCAGGACATATTGCAGCCTTTAGTTCCACACATATTTTATATAAGAATATCACTATCAAGGATACGGGCAACACGGTGGCATAGTGGTTAGCACTGGTGCCTCACAGCGCCAGGGACCTGGGTTCGAATCTGACCTTGGGTGACTGTCTGTGTGGAGTTTGCACATTCTCCCCGTGTCTGCGTGGGTTTCCTCCGGGTGCTCCGGTTTCCTCCCACAGTCCAAAAATGTGCGGGTTAGGTTGATTTGGCTATGATAAAAAATTGACCCTTAGTGTTAGGGGGGGATTAAATATGTGGGGTTATGGGGATAGGATGGGATATGTTAGGGGGAATTAAATACGTGGGGTTACGGGGGTAGGGTGGGATGTGTGTACTGTGGGGATTAAAGCAGGGACAGGGTACTGGATTTGGATGATCAGCCATGATCGTATTGAATGGTGGAGCAGGCTCGACGGGCTGAATGGCCTACTCCTGCTCCTAGATTCTATGTTTCTATGTTTCTATGATACTCTGTAAAGGACAACACATGTGTTGAGATAAAACAGAAAAAAGAAATTCTTATATTTTGTTTAAGTTTCATAGACTAATAGCCTGAATTAAATGTGTCTCAGGGAAGAGTGGCTACACTTAACATTTCTTATTCAGGTGCCCTGTCGATTACCAAGACAGAATAACCTGTTAAAAGAAGCTAATGAAGTGTAACTGAGAACTACAGAGCAGCAAGAATGATTTAGCAGGTTTAATTCTTTAATGTAAAATTTCACATTTCTTCAAATGAACCTTATTATATGGGCATAATTGAACTTGAAGCAGACTAAACACTTCCTATGAATTAAATGCTGCACATAATTCATGTTACAAATATAAATGCAAAAAGAGTACTTTAAAAATTAATGAAGTAGAATTTCATTCTGTATTGGTCAGGACCAAAAAAATGCTTATATCGGAATTTTCACATAATAGGAAGATTAAAGAAGCAGTCAACTACAGCGCTGTATTAGTTACAATGTATAGGTTACAAAATATGCAAAACGAATGCATGTAAAATGATCAAAAGAATATCATCACACTATATTACTGTGCTTTTATTAGTACCACACAATGGAGTAATAATGCAGTTCCACATATAGTACAGATATATTAAAATGAACACCAGAGGAGTTGAGGGTTTCTTATACATTTTTCTAATTAAAATGTATGTTGAAATGCACTACTAGTCTTACAGCTCAAGGACCTGCATTCAAATCCAGTGCTGCTAATTGCTTGATAGTCTCTCATTTACTGCAAGTTACAATAGTTTCAAGCAGAATTAATTTGGGGTAGTCTTATTAAGTTCTTTGAGTTCTTTATGGGTATGAGTGCACCAAGCAAAACTATCCATATTTTGGCACTATAATGACAGTCTTACTAAAAATGCATAGGTTGTTTGTGAAATAGAAATGTTACACACTGGTACAGTGGAGGGGTACTGCTTTGAAATTACAGATCAGGCACATTGTTGGTCTACAGTGGAGGAAGCTTCACTCTATATTTAACCAGTGCAATACTTGGTGGTGCAAGCTATTCCCAGCACTAACACAAGTCATCTAAAAAACAAAATCACAAAAAAAGAGTTATGATCACAGAGTATTCAGCTCCCAACTAGGAAGTTGCAATTTCCAATACCATTGGATGATGTTTGCCAGCTCTTGGTCAGTCTCCAAGTGACTTGACAGTTCCCTCCCCATTTGCCAAACAACCTGTCCTGTTTCCTAAAAATGTATTGCCTGCTATGTTACTGCAGTCACCAGGCATCACTGATGGCAGCACCAATTCCAGAGGGAAATCCCACTACTGCATAAAGCATATAGCAGGCTGTGTGCGTCCTTATTCAGCCAAAACCAGCAACTACATTATTGCCATCAACTGTTTTAGATACAGAATTTATATTCTAGACTTTTCACATATTGAAAATACCTTTGACCAAGCATTATGCATATTGAATATTACTTTTCGATAAAGTTTTTAATCCAAGCAGTGATTAAAGAGAAGCCGGTCTTCATATTTGTCAGTGGATGTGTAGAATCATAGAAGGATACAGCAGAGATGAAGGCCTCTATGTATAAACCCAAGGGCCTATACCTGTCCACTAGCTTTTTGTATGTTTGTTTCCTTTAAACTTATTAATCTTTTGTTTCATACATGAGCAACTTGAAAAGTACTGCAGCACTCAGGAGCTATTCAGCTTCTTTCGAGCATAAAACAATTTTCTGATTTCACTGTGCGCTAAGGAATATTAAACAATTCTGTTGGAACAATTCTGGCTGTCATGTTTTCTAAATATGCTTCAATCTTCTGGAATTGCACGAGGTCAGTGATGTATGCTCTTGTTTTATTTATATCCCAGGCAATTATTCTGAAACTCATAGTCACTTCCGGAGTCTGCTGCGGATCTATCCTTAGCCCCTCCTCTTGTTCCTCTATGTACTACCCCTCAGGATTAGCTTTCACACACACGCAATGACACCCAGCTCTACCTTTCCATCATCTCCTTCAATCCTTCAACCCTTCAATTGCCTCTGTCCTGTCAGAATGCTTGTTTAGCATCTTAATTCAGATAAGTTAGGAATTGCTCCAGTTCAACATCGAGACTAAAGCCATTCTCTTTGGCCCCTACCGCAAACACTGTTCCCATACCACCAATTTCAGCTGGTTCCACAGCAACTGTTTAGATTCAATTAGACTGTTTGCGTACTTGGGCCGGAATTTCCCACCTCCACCCTTACCTTAGGCCCTTCACTGCTGAAACTCTTATCCATGCCTTTGTCACCTCGAGACTAAACTACTCCAATGCTGTCTTTGCTGGCCTCCTGCTACATAAATGCAAGTCTTTCTTTCTTTCTTTTCATTGGTGGCATAGCCTTCTAACACCTGGGTCTTATTCTTTGGAATTCTCTCCATAAACCACTCCTCTTATCCACTTTCCTCTCCTCTTTTAAAAACCTTGCCAAAATCCATGGGCCGGAATTTTCCTAACCGAGTCGGGTTGGGTGCGTGTTGGCCGCTTGGCGGGTCGGAACCACATTGTTCTGATGATCCCGCTCCTCAGAGCGACTTTCAGTTAATGGCCCCTATTAAGACAGACATGCGCGTTTCCCGGCCCTATTAAATGGTGCAGGTCTGATGATGTCATCGATGACTCATTTCCAGCGGGGATATTTAAAGCAGCCTTGGCCACGTCGCATTTAAAGGTTCATCTAGGAGTGTGCAGGGAGGACATTGCAGGATCTTCTTGTTGCTCACACTTCAAAACATGGCTTCACAAAGACAGAGGGCTACACCCAGGTTTTCAGATGACTCCCTACATATTCTTGTGGAGCGAGTCAGAGCACGCAGGGAGGTCCTCTTCCCTGCTGATGAGCGAAAGCAACCTCCCCAGGAGACAAAACGAGCCTGGCTCCAAATAGCAGAGGAGGTCAACAGCAAGGATGTGGTCAGGAGGACCTGGGTGCAGTGCCGGAAGTGCTTCAATAATCTTATGAGATCAGGAAAGGTGAGTACAAAGCCACACTCACTTTCATCCTGCTGTGCCTGTCACCACATCCCCATCACTCTGCCTTCCCAAGCCTGCTCCTGCACATCATTCATCACACCAACATACATTGCACATCCACCCATCCTCTATGTATATACTCACATCCCCCTCTGACTAACCACCCCTCACACTCACCCTCATCCTAATGCAATCATACCAAGTAACACCACACAAGGAGACCATTTGGCATTGGCACTTTGGCATTGGCACCACACGCCCTCATAGTCACCCTCTACAGCTGTAACCCGCACATTCCTTACACTCATGCCATCACTCTCACTCAAACTTCTATTTTTTCCTTCCTTGATGGAGAAATGAGCGCACAACAACAGGGAGAAGTAGAGAACTGGAGGTGGCCCTCCATCCTTCACCACTTTAACTCCAGCAGAGGAGGTGGCCCTGGAGGTGTCAAGAGTTGCGGAGCTGCTGGCGGTGGGAGACGGAGAGAGGCGGACCTCTCAGCAACCAGGTGACAGAATTACATCTCATACAGCCACATGGCATACAGCAGCCAGTGAATGTTCATCATGCGCATAATGATATTGTTACCCATTCTTAATATAACATTTCTAAATCATCTCTTTACTCTCCCACAGGTCCATCAAGAGCCCCCCCCCCCCAACTGTCCAGCCAGAGGAGGAAGATGACTCCTCAGAGGAACCTCCAGCATCTGAGGGCGCACCGTCACCAGACATAAGCGCACCCAGCACCAGCGCAGATACGCACACCTCAGTGGGTTCCACGCGAGATAGAGTAGTGTTGTCACCTGGTGTCTCACAAGTCACAAGTGAGCAAGAGCAGATGGTGGAGACAGGGACAGCAGTGGAGACTCCTTGCCGGAGGACGCAGGACGTTTGCAGCTCTGCTCAGCTGCATGCAGACACTGAGCCTTGGGGGCCATTGAGAAAGAGGGTGATCCTGAAAGTGCAGGAAGAAGTGCAGGAGGCTCTGTCAGGTTTTGTGGCCACGATGTCTGCAAATGCGCAGAGAATGGAGGAGTCCATCTCCAACATGAGCACCACCATGTCGCAGGTGATGGCGACGATGTGCTCTTCCATGGAGAGGATGGCCACCTGCATGGAGCAGTTAATGCACCAGTCATATGAGCACATGCTATCGATGGACAACAGATGGCAGAGACTCACAGACCTCCTCTCTCAATGTAGACGTGGGTCCTCATGGCCCCACTGCTGTGCAGCAAGATGCTCTCCAGCTCCTTGCTAGCAGGGAAGTGCCGGTGGCCCATGAGTGGGATGATGGTGAGAGGGGACATGGAAGTGGGAGCTCCTCTCAAAGCGCTCTCACTTCTCCCCCTTTGCCCCCCACCCCCCACCCCCCCACCTCAGTCAGAACCCCAGATGCCTCCTCGGACAGCGATGGTCGAGTCTGCCCCTGCACAGTCGCAGGAGCAGCAGACTTTAGTGGGGCCATCACAGGCTCCAAAACCCAGAGGACGTACGCCAAAAGTGTCTACACAGCCACAGCAGGGAAGTGAGCAGGCTGCCTCTACATCTGCTGAAGCCACAAGGGTTGCACCTCATAGAAACATGCATAAATGAAAAATGACACAGAAGTAGATGCACAAGGGTAAGCACATGGGTATTTAAAGAAGTGTTAATGTTAAGGTTCCATTCCTGTTACGACACATATAAAATTATTTATTTTCACCGCTTTCCGTTCATGGCCATTTTTGTCTGCAACTTTGGAAGTGGCTTAGTGAGTTGGCGTGAATGGTGAGAAGTAAGGTTAGCTCCAGCAATGGGGGGGAGGCGGGGGGGGTGGGGTGTTGGGGGGTGGTGGTCAGTGTGAAAGGAATGGCTTGGTCATTGTAGGGATGCTTCATGGTATTGTTGGTGGGGGTGGGGGGGGGACCTACCACAGCATATGGCTCCATATGGGTGGAATGCAGGAAGTTAAGTAAATTTGGCCACGATGAGGCCATCCCTGGCCTCCCTGGCAGCAATGTGCTCCAGTCTGCTGGCATCTGGACCTCAAGTTCTTCCTGCTGCTCCTCCTCCTCTAAAGGGGGTATGCACTCTGCACCTTGCTCCTCATGCAGCTGTAATCCTCATTGCTGTGCTATGTTGTGCAGCAGATGATGACGATTCTGGAAGCCCTGGCTGGTGTGTACTGAAGGGCTTCTCCAGATCTGTCAAATCATCTGAAGCGCATCTTCAGCATGCCTATTGTTTGCTCTATGACACATCTGGTGGACATGTGGCTTTCATTAGAGTGCTCCTGAGCCTCATTGCTTGGCCTCCTCAAGAGTGTCATTAGCCATGTCTTCAATGGCTAGCCCTAGTCTCCAAGCAGCCAGCCGGTAAGTGTGTTTGGCAGTGCGAAGAGCTGAGGGAGGGTGGACTGGTGCAGGACGAAAGAGTCATGACAGTTGCCAGGGAATTTGGCGCACACATGCATGATGATCTTCCTAGATGAGCTGTACATTGAGTGAGTGGAAGCCCTTGCGGTTCACAAACACGCCTGAGTTATGTGGGGGTGCCCTGGTAGCCACATGTGTGCAGTCGATGATGCCCTGCACCCGTGGGAAGCCAGCCAGAGCGGCAAAGCTGAGTGCCCGCTCAGTAACACTGGCTTCATCAGTGGCAAAGTTCACATAATTGGCTGACCTGTCAATCATGGCATTGGTGACCTGTGTGATGTATCTGTGGGCGGCCGACTGCGAGATCCCACAAATGTTTGCTGCAGATCCCTGGAACGAGCCTGAGGCGAAGAAGTTGAGGGTGATGGTGACTTTGTCAGCTACTGGCAAGGCTATCCACTAGATCCTCTGGGCTGCAGGTCTTGCTCCAACAAGCTGAAATGTTGGCGATGACCTGGCGCGATAGCCTGAGCCTCCTTTGGCACTGCTGCTCTGTCATGTTGAGGAGGCTCACACTCTGTGTTGGGGGGTATCGCCTTCAGCCCGCTGCAGCCCTGTGCTGATGCCCTCTGTCCTGTGGAGCATCAGCTTGTTGAGGAAAAGATTGTTGGTGTGCCTGCTGCTGCTGGTGTTGGGGCTCATCCTGGTCCGATTCTGAGGACCAAGGTGAAACAGTATAAACGGCACCCATGATGATGTAATAGATGGCAGGTCAAGTAGAGATCAGAGGAGCAATCTGTCAATGTTGTGGTAGTTAGTAGCAATATGGTGAAAGTGGCTATCGAGGTTACAGAAAAGACTTGCAAACTCTAGACACCTAAATCTGTGCTCAAAATGGAGTCAGCAAGAGCCTTTCCCTTAGGCAAGTAATGCGGTGTCAGGTGGGAGTATTTACTGGGATTTCCATGCTGTGCATTAATGACCTCGATCAATGGCCACTGAGCTTCTGCCTCAGTTTGACAGACATGGTTCCTGAGCTGCGTGATTCCCGTGGTCATCCAGTAAAATTCAAAAGGTCTGCTTAAAATCCCTGTTAAGGGTCTCACAACAAGGTTTTAATGAGATTAATTAGGTCGCCCGCCTCTGCCATTCAGGTCGGTGGCTGGCAAACATGCCCAAGTTAAAGGCGCGAGGAGGAAGGATGACGGCGCGTTCTCGACACGCTTCCATTTTCTGTGACTTTTACTACCGACCCACCTCCAAACCCGCACGCACAACAGGAAAATTCTGGCCCATCTCTTTGACCTTGCTTGGCTTGGTTCCGTTTTTCTTACATCTGTCTGTGAAGCTCCTTGGATGGTCTTTACATTAAAAGCTCTGTATAAAGGGAGTTATTGTTGTTGCGTCAGAATCTATTTGACACCACTACTTTCTACAGTGGAAAATTTATGTAATTGTATGCCCATCAGGCAAGAAAAAAAATTGGTGGATATGATTTAAACACTATGGTAAATATGTTTCTTGAAGCTGGGACATAATATAAAGGCCCTGAGCTAAGGAGATTATATCTTTAATATAATGAAAGGATTAGATTCAGTCCAAGCAGTTAGGCAATTATATGGAATTACATAGAATTTACAGCACAGAAACAGGCCGATCGGCCCAACTGGTCTATGCCAGTGTTTATGCTCCACACGAGCCTCCTCCCACCTTACTTCATCTAACCCTACCAGCATATTCAAGCTGGGAAGGTTAGGGAGAACCAGAGGCAGAAGTATAAGTTACAGAAGCATAGAACTAGGTTAGATGTTAAGAGGCACTTCTTTTCTCAGTGAGTCATTGACCTCTGGAACATGCAGTGGTGCAGATTTACTGCAAGCATTAAAAAGGAAATTGCATGAGTTCTTGAGTGTGCCAACATAACTCCATATAGAAGATAGGTGGGTATTGGGGGGTCACTAGGGTCTCCTGGAACTAATTTGAGCACCTTTGGGGGTCAGAGAGGAATGTCACAGAGTTCTTTTCCTACATTTGCCAAATATATTTTCTCTTTTTGTTTTGCCTCTCCCAGGAAATTGGCTGGTGGGTGGGGGTAGATAGTGTGCAGAAGTTACACCATGATAGCATCGGACCTGCTTGATGGACCAGCTGGCTTTACCGGTCCTTTTTCATATGTTCAAATTCCAAGCTGATAAATTTTTAGAGGGGTTCAACTGAACTAAGAGGAGTTTTGTTGCCTGCTGTATGAGCTTTCCAGACACGTTTAATGCCCTGCCTTAGACACAACAATAATATGGCCCACTCTTCCATACTGATGTGCTGTATATATAATGTCCCTCCAGCAATGGGGAGAGTACAATCATTAATTGACAGACTGTCTACTATGACAAAAACATAATTTCATACCAATCAAGGGCAGAAAATTATAGCCTCAAACTGCATTTATATAGCACCTTTCATGAGCTCAGGACGTCCCAAAGCGCTTCACAGCCAATAAAATAATGAAATGTAATCACTATTGCAATGTAAGGAAATGTAGCAGCTAATTTGCCCACAGCAAGCTCCCACAAACAGCAATGAGATAAATGACTGGATAATCTGTTTTAGAGATGTTGGTTCAGGGATAAATATTGGCCAAGACACCAGGAGAACTCTCTTGCTCATCTTCAAATAGAGCCTTGGGACCATTTACGTCCACCTGAGGGGCAGACTGCGCCTTGGTTTAACATCTCATCTGAAAGGCAGCATTTCTGACAGTGCAACACCCCCTCAGTACTGGACTAAAGGGGGAAATTTTCCCAGCCCTGGGGAGGCAGGTATGGAGGCGGGACTGCAGGGAAAATGGTAGAAACTGGAAGCGGGTCCCAACCCCGCTCCCAACCCGCCTCCGTGCCATCTTCCCAGGAGGCGGGTCCCCGACTCGCACAGGGACCCGTCTCCTCGAGGCGGGAAGGGGATTACAGCCACTTAACTGCCTGTTAACAGGTAGTTAACAGGCAGTTAAGAGGCTTATCCCCATTTTACCCACACAAGTGCGGGCTTCCCGACGGCTGCGAACCCCGCCAGGGTCAGCGAGGCGAGCAGTGGGTCTGCGGAGGTGAGAGGGGTCGAAAAGTGCGCTGTGGAGGTGAGTGATGGGTGCAAGTGTGGAGAGGTAAGTATGAGAGGTGAGTGTAAAGTGTTAGAAAAAGTTTCCTTACCTTTGTTTCTTTCTGCAGGCTTCAACCCTTGGGGATCCAGAGGTGCCTCATCTCAACGGCAGAGATGACAGAATGGCTGCTGCATTCTCCGATGCAACAGCCATCTGATTTCTGCTAAGGAGAGAGGTTTGGTAAGTCTTCAGTCCAAGGGCTCACCTTAGAACAGAGATTGTCAGTATTTGACAGCTTCTCAAAGCTGTCAAACGCTGACAATTCATCTGTCAAAAATTTTTGACAGATGAAACGTCATACGCTGACGTTCTCTGTCACCGGCTTTCCCTTAATTGGCCGGCTAAGCCCGCAGGGCGGGCTTAACAAGGTCAATCAAGGGAAAATAGCGTGGGTTGGCCGAACGTCATTTGGGGCGGGACTAAAACCCGACAAGCAGCAGTCCCGCCCTCAACGCGTCCCCATTGATAAAATCCAGCCCAAAGTGTCAGCTTAGGTTATGTGCTCACCTCTGTGCCTTCTTACTCAAAGTCAAGAGTGCTACCACTCAGCCAAGGCTGACATCTTAAGAACACCGAATGTGGCATTACTTTATTGTGTAATATAAAAGTACATTGGTATATCAAAAAGCTTTGCGATTTTGAGAATTAAAAGAAAATTCATTCATTCTTGGGATCTGGGTGTCACTAGCAAGACCAGCATTTACTGCCCATCCCTAGTTGCCCTGAAGGTTAATTCTGTATCACATGGGATTAATAAATGCTTCTTCTAAATAAAGTACAGGATGTGAAATAAATCTCATAAAGTTACAAAGTATTTTAAACAACTTGAGAAATATCAAGCTACACTAGTAAATGTTTTAAAACACTTTTTTCTGTGCACTTTCTCTCAGTATTTGTTTATTTGGTCTGAGTCAGCATTTCTCCTGCTGCACAGGGAAAGCTGTGCCTTCCAATGACTCAAATGTATTCATCTGCTATTTAATCTAAAACTGACAGACCTCACAAAACATCAATTAAATTCACCCTGAAACGTTTTCAAATAGACAGCAAACTGGACAAAATTTAAATTTTTTATGTTGTAGCAGAAATGTATTTCTGATACACACACATGGTATAGACACCCAACCTATTTGTTGTGGGTCATGAAGTTTGCTGACGATGCAAAGTCGACATCAATGCCTTAGCCTGAGGTACTGTCAATAACACTGCTGTATTGTATGTGGTCTCAGTCACGCCAACATATATTTCACCTCAGATTGGAGCAGCAGTGCCACATGGCCACAAGATATCGGGCCAGAAATTCAGCTCTCCGGCTTCCCGCGGGTGCAAGGATCGCGCGTGTACTTACCTAGCGCGCCTGCCGTTGTGCTTTGGGCCCGCGTGGAATTCGGCTCCTGGGCCTCCTGCAGCTGCCGGCACGCAGTGCTTGCGTATCCCAGAGGCGCAGTTAGTTTGAAGCGTCCCCTGGGATCACGTGGGCCATGGAGAGCCTATCGGAGCAGGGAATCTCCATTCATAGATTTTGACAGGAAGACCTGTCAAATCTATGAATAGAGATCGGCCCCAAAACCTCACTAAAACTTCAAATAAATTTTTTAAAAACATCACATTTTTAAAATAAATATAAATTATATAAATTAACTACTTTAAACAAAAATTACATTTTTTGAAAAAATTATTTACACTTTTTAACAGTGCTAAAAATAAACTTACCTTTCTTTAAAGTATGTAAAAAAGATAAAACTGTTGAAAAAATGTTTAAATAGTACTTAATTCACCACTTACCTTGTTAAAAGCAGGCCTTGCACCTCCTTTTTTCCTGCGCAGCTTCTCCGTACTTAACCTCACGGAGAAACCTGAAAAAAAACCGAAGTTCGCTGCGTGCGCGCTGCCTCTCCGGCGCACGCGTTCGACCTCTGAACCCCTTCCTTCAGGGGAACGGAAGTTCCGGTTTCCAGCGCATGTGCAGTGCATGCACGATACCGGCACTTTCGTTGGGTCTATGGGTGAGTACACAGCGCGTACTCACCCGTGGAGACCCGAATTTCTGGCCTTCTGTACAGAAAGAATGTAGGCTTCCATGGTAGCTTATTGGGTACTGAGTCATGCAACCAGTGAAGGCCCCAGGTTCAATCTTTTTCTGAAGTAACAGGCAAAGGAATGTGTTATCTAAAATTGAAGAGCTTGCTTTGAACCCAAATATCTATACCTACCCTAAGAACCTCTTTCTGATTTTGGTAACAGGCCAAGGCAGATTTACAAATAATTTTGATAAGAGTTGCTACTGAATTTAAAAACAAAGAAACAGGTATATTTTCCCATTTAAAAATAATAGGAGACATTTTCCAATGGACAATCCTTTGATGGAAACATTTAAGATGCTAGTATCAAATTCCTGCCAGTATTATTCTCAGGTAGGTTTTAACTCATTTACATGCGACTCCATCCAAGTTTCCTCCACTGGGATTTGTGCCTTATGAATTCAATAATCTCACTTCGCAAAAATTGGCCGATCATGGCGTATGTTCACTATTGGTCATTTTCACACTTCTCTGGCACTGAATGAACGGTAGATTTTCCATTTCTTCTGTATGGGCCATAAATGCAGCTGAGCTGCAAGGAAATCATACCATCACCTCACCATTCTGTCTGACAAACTCCATGAAAGACAGGAAGATGTTACTGGCAAATACAGCATAATCTACAATTCGAGGGAACGGTAGCATAGTGGTTATGTTACTGGACTAATATTCCAGAGGCCTGGAACTAATGATCCGACGATGAGAGTTCAAATCCGACCAAGGCAGCTGGAGAATTTAGTTCATTAAATAAATCTGGAATTTAAAAAAAGCTGGTATCAGCAATGGTAATCATGAAACTATTGGATTGTTGTAAAAACCCATCTAGCTCACCAATGTCCTTTAGGGAAGGAAATCTGCTGTCCTTACCTAGTCTGGCCTATATGTGACTCCAGACCCACAGCAATGTGGTTGACTCTTAACTGCCCTCTGAAATGGCCTAGCAAGCCACTCAGTTGTTACAAACCGCTACGAAAAGCAATAATAAGAATAAAACCGGACGGACCACCCGGCATCAACCTAGGCACCGGCTTCGGACACAAAAACGGCACACCCAGCCCAGTTGACTCTGCAAAGTCCTCCTCACTAACATCTGGGGACGTGTGCCAAAATTGGGAGAGCTGTCCCACAGACTAGTCAAGCAACAGCCTGACACAGTCATACTCACAGAATCATACCTTCCAGCCAATGTCCCAGGCTCCTCCATCACCATCACTGGGTATGTCCTGTCCCACCAGATGCACCAGAGGTGGCGGCACAGTGGTATACTGTCAGGAGGGAGTGGCTCTGGGAATCCTCAACATTGACTCTGGACCCCATGAAGTCTCATGGCTTCAGGTCAAGCATGGGCAAGGAAACCTCCTGCTGATTACCACCTACCGCCCTCCCTCAGCTGATCAATCAGTACTCCTCCATGCTGAAAACCATTTGGAAGAAGCACTGAGGGTAGCAAGGGCAGAGAATGAACTCTGGGTGGGGTCTTCAATGTCCATCACCAAGAGTGGCTCGGTAGCACCACTACTGACCGAGCTGGCCGAGTCCTGAAGGACATAGCTGCCAGACAGGGCCTGCGGCTGGTGGTGAGAGAACCAACTTGAGGAAAAATCATACTTGTCTTCGTCCTCACCAATCTACCTGTCGCAGATACATCTGTCCATGACAGTATTGGTAGCAGTGACCACCGCACAGTAATTATGGAGACAAAGTCATGTCTTCACACTGAGGACACCCTCCATCGTGTTGTGTGGCACTACCACCGTGCTAAATGGGATAGCTTCAGAACAGATTTAGCAGCTCAAAACTGGGCATCCATGAGGTACTGTGGGCCATCAGCAGCAGCAGAATTGTATTCCACCACAATCTGTAACCTCATGGCCTGGCATATCTCTCACTTTACCATTACCATCAAGCCAGGGGACCAACCTTGGTTCAATGAGGAGTGCAGAAGAGCATGCCAGGAGCAGCACAAGACGTACCTAAAAATGAGGTGCCAACCTGGGGAAGCTGCAACACAGGACTATATGCATGCTAAACAGCGGAAGCAGCATGCTATAGACAGAGCTAAGCGATCCCACAATCAACGGATCAGATCAAAGCTCTGCAGTCCTGTCACATCCAGTTGTGAATGGTGGTGGACAATTAAACAACTAACAGGAGGAGGAGGCTCCATGAATATCCCCATCCTCAAAGATGGCGGAGCCCAGCACACGTGAGTGCAAAAGACAAGGCTGAAGCATTTGCAACCATCTTCAGCCAGAAGTGCCGAGTGGATGATCCATATCAGCCTCCTTCTGAGGTGCCCACCATCACTGAAGCCAGTCTTCATCCAATTCGATTCACTCCATGTGATATCAAGAAATGGCTGAGCGCACTGGATACAGCAAAGGCTATGGGCCCTGACAACATCCCAGCTGTCGTGCTGAAAACTTGTGCTCCAGAACTAGCCGCACCTCTAGCCAAGCTGTTCCAGTACAGCTACAACACTGGCATCTACCCGACAATGTGGAAAACTTTACAGGTATGTCCAGTCCACAAAAAGCAGGACAAATCCAATCCGGCCAATTATCGCCCCATCAGTCTACTCTCAATCATCAGCAAAGTGATGGAAGGGGTCATCGACAGTGCTATCAAGCGGCACTTACTCACCAACAACCTTCTCACCAATGCTCAGTTGGTGTTCCACCAGGAACACTCGGGTCCAGACCTCATTACAGCCTTAGTCCAAATATAGACAAAAGAACTGAATTCCAGAGTGAGGTGAGAGTGACTGCCCTTGACATCAAGGCAGCATATGATTGAGTCTGGCATCAAGGAGCCCTAGTAAAATTGAAGTCAATGGGAATCAGGGGGAAAACTCTCCACTAGCTGGAGTCATACCTAGCACAAAGGAAGATGGTTGTGGTTGTTGGAGGTCAATCATCTCAGCCCCGGGACATCGCTGCAGGCGTTCCACAGGGCAGTGTCCTAGGCCCAACTATCTTCAGCTGCTTCATCAATGACCTTCCCTCCATCATAAGGTCAGAAATGGCGATGTTCGCTGATGATTGCACAGTGTTCAGTTCCATTCGCAACTCCTCAGATAATGAAGCAGTCCATGCCCGCATGCAGCAAGACCTGGACAGCATTCAGGCTTGGGTTGATAAGTAGCAAGTAACATTCGCACCACACAAGTGCCAGGAAATGACTATCTCCAACAAGCGAGAGTCTAACCACCACCCCTTGACATTCAACGGCATTACTATTGCCGAATCTCCCACCATCAACATTCTCGGGCTAACCATTGACCAGAAACTTAAACTGGACCAGCCACATAAGTACTGTGGCGATAAGAGCAGGTCAGAGGCTGAGTATTCTACAGCGAGTGTCTCACCTCCTTACTCCATAAAGCCTTTTTACCATCTACAAGGCACAAGTCAGGAGTGTGAAGGAATACTCTCCACTTGCTTGGATGAGTGCAGCTCCAGCAACACTCAAGAAGCTCGACACCATCCCGCTAGATTGGCACCTCATCCACCACCTTAAACATTCACTCCCTCCACCACTGGCGTACCGTGGCTGCAGTGTGCACCATGTACAAGATGCACTGCAGCAACTCGCCAAGGCTTCTTTGGCAGCAGCTCCCAAACTCGCGACCTCTGCCACCTAGAAGGACAAGGGCAGCAGGCGCATGGGAACACCATCACCTGCAAGTTCCCTTCCAAGTTGCACACCATCTTGACTTGGAAATATATCGCCGTTCCTTCATCGTCGCTGGGTCAAAATCCTGGAACTCCCTCCCTAACAGCCCTGTGGGAGTACCTTCACCACACGGACTGCAGTGGTTCAAGGCGGCGGCTCACCACCACCTTCTCAAGGGCAATTAGCGATGGGCAATAAATGCTGGTCTTGCCAGCAACGCCCACATCCCAGGAATAAAGTTTTTTTGAAGTTTGGTGGTAGACCACCTGAACATTGATTGGCCAGAACATTAATGCAGGCTTAGAAACGTAAATGTTAAAAGAAGTAACACAACTAGAATATAATGCAAAAATTAAACTTTTAATACTGCAGCCTTTACTATGCACTTGTTTCAATGTGACAATTTGAGGTATTCCAAACTTTATCACTGGAAATGAGACTTGAACTTGAGGATGGGCACAAGATAATAAACATTCGAAGTGATTATGTCCTCCGAGGCAAATCGGGTTAGTTCAGTTAAAACCAGTGCTCAAGAGTCACTTCCCATATAAATATCTTATAACACACAGTAAATAATATAAATGAATATTAATTCTACTTCAGCATCACTGGTAGTGTCTCGCTCCTGGATGAGGGTCCTTCCAATCTGTTTGAGTGCTGTGGTCAGGGCACAACTCCCTGGCTACTCTGTAATTACTATAGTCATTCTGCTACAAGGGCAAGTTCACAACAGAGGAAACCCTTTTTTATGTTGTTGCCATTTTAAGGTAACCCAGTCTTGCTCTTCATGGGAGGAATCTTGCAAGGGATCCTTTTGGAAGAATACATGTATCCTTCTGACCTCAATGGCTTTACTGTTAATATTTATGTGGCTGTGCATAAGGGTGTATGACGTCTAGTACCAAGGCACCCCTTTTGTTTATCACATTTAGGTGGTTTTGTGCCTTGAAGGCTCTCCAAGTCTCATCGACCAGCATTCACTATCGTTTTCATTGCGCGTGGTGAGTGTACAGCACATGGCACTTACTGGTCTGAAATTAGGCTAGTTGTATGCCTGGACATCTTCTTGGCAATGAATATCTTTCTCTTTCTTTTAGGGTGGACTTCTCAAATGTGACTGGAGATATGACCAGCAGGACAAATGAGAATGGGAGACCGAGGTAGTATCATACGAAAAAGAATTTAATAGCTCTAAGGGGGCAGGTTTGGAAGCTGATCCGCTGTCAAAATTGCAAAGATTGACAGCGGGTAGGAAACCCACTGTCAACCCGCCTCCACGCAAGTCTCCCAGGTGTCAGGTCTGTCTGCGCAGAACTGACCAGACACCAAGCGGCGGGGGAGACAATTCTGGTACTTAAATGGCTTGTTAAGAGCCAATTTAAGAGTATTTTGAGGCTTACTTGTAATTTTACTTTCTCCCCCACGGGTTACCCGCTGTTCGGGGAACACGGCAGCTCAACCTGGTGTGTTTTGAGTCTGCTCTGATGTTTGTGAAAAGCTGACAGCTGCAGAAGTGGTGTCAAGGATCCCATGTTGCAGATGGTGAGTTTCCGAGCACAGAAAATGTTGGTTACTGCATTTTTAATACATATAGAGATCTCTTTAGCTTACAAGTTTTTAGATCCAACTGTATGTCCAGTGCCACCTCATTGGGAGAACCTCTTTCACCATTGACAGATCACCTGCAGCTGCCATCTATTGCAGCAACATCGGAGCCAATGAAACAATCCGACCTTGGTCCTCCGAATCCTTCCACGATCAGCCCCAACACCAACATCATCGAGCACACCAACAACATCACCAACCTTCTCCGCCATCACCTGATGCTGCACTGGACACAGGGCATCAGCCCTGACAAAATTGCTGGCCAGAAGGCCAACAATGGCATCACCATGGCCAGATTTTCTTCACTTGATGCTGTAAACCCTGGCTGCCACATGATGCGCCAGGTTGACACCATCCCACACCAGCTCCGTGAAGCATCCCTTTAATGTCCAAGCCATTCCATGCACACACATCACTGCAGTGGCGGGGGGTGGGGGGGAGTTACGACTGAACAATCACTGGAACTCAGTAAGACACTTCTCAATGTGCGCTCAGATCTGTCCCATAAGGGGCACTTTTTGAAAAAGATATTTCACTGTATGACAACACATTATCAGAAACTTCACATGGACATTGGCTAAACCTCTCCAGTGCCTACCCTTGTGTGTTGTTAGTTGGTATGCTTGCAATAGGATGAGGGTGTGTGTGAGGGGTGGCTAGTGATAAAGTAGATAGAGAGGGTTGGGTGGAGGTGCAAGGTAAGTTGGTGTCCTGGGGAGGTCTTTTCTGCCCTTGGAAGGGAAGAGAACCTCCCTGTGTGCTGTGAGTCATTGGAGAGCCTGGGTGCAAGCATTCACCTTTGTGCAGTGATTGTCAGTGTTTACAGCACCTCAATGCTGTCAAACACTGACAGAACAACTGTCAAAATAAATTTGTGCACGGTCCCTTTAAGAAAACCGGCAGATGACGCGTCATCAAATGACATCATCAGATCCACTTTCTGGTAATTGGCCGGTACAAGGCCAATCAAGGTAAAATCAAGTCTGCAGAGCGGAGGCAGCTGGGAGCGGGACCGAAACCCAGAAACCAACTATCCCGCCCCCATCCCGCCTCCAGAATTAAATTTGTGGCCTTAGTATCTTGAAGTGCCCCTGGATACAATGAGTCATGGC
This sequence comes from Squalus acanthias, assembly GCA_030390025.1. NCBI lineage: Eukaryota > Metazoa > Chordata > Chondrichthyes > Squaliformes > Squalidae > Squalus > Squalus acanthias. The sequence goes on along the minus strand of CM059428.1, from coordinate 92,514,238 downwards.
ATTGCTGGTCAAGGACTGGAAATAATAACAACAACAACAACTTATATTTATATAGAGCCTCTAACATAGTAAAATGTCCCAAGGCGCTTCACAGGAGTATTATAAGACAAAAAATTGACACCAAGCCACATAAGGAGAAATTAAGGCAGATGACCAAAAGCTTGGTCAAAGAGGTAGGTTTTAAGGAGCATATTAAAGAAGGAAAGAGAGGTAGAGAAGTGGAGAAGTTTAGGGAGGGAATTCCAGAGCTTAGGGCCGAGGCAACAGAAGGCATGGCCACCTCGCTAAGGCCATCCCCACGCCTCCACTACTTGCCTTCAAACAGCTGCCTAACCTCAGAAGTACCATTGTTCGCAGCAAATTACCCAGCTTTCAGGATAACAGCGACCACGACACCACACAACCCTGCCACGGCAAACTCTGCAAGACATGCCAGATCATCAACACAGATACCACCATCACACGTGAGGACACTACCCACCAGGTACATGGTACATACTCATGTGACTCGGCCAACGTTGTCTACCTCATACGTTGCAGGAAAGAATGCACCGCGGCATGGTACATCGGCGAGACCATGCAGACACTGAGACAACGTATGAACGAGCACCGCGCAACAATCGCCAGGCAGGATTGTTACCTCCCAGTCGGGGAACACTTCAGCAGTCAAGGACATTCAGCCTCGGATCTGTGGGTAAGCGTTCTCCAAGGCAACCTTAGAAACACACGACAACGCAAAATCATCGAGCAGAAACTGATAGCCAAGTTCCGCACTCATGAAGACGGTCTCAACCGGGATCTTGGGTTTATGTCACGATACATGACGTGATCCAGACTCGAGTCGTCGTTGGCTTGTTCACAGATGTGATTCCCAGTAAAAAAGTAAAAATTTTCCCAGTAAAAAAGTAAAAATTTTAAAGCTTTTCGTTTTACATACAGATGGCAGCTTTTGACACGTTAGACCCCCTGCAACTCCACCTCATTGTCTCAGTTGTATCTTACTATGTCTTTGATGTGGTACCTTCCTGGCTGACCTGATTAACTTTATCACACCTCGGCAGATAGTCAGGATGATTTAATTTAGTTGTCTGCAATTGTAAGGTACACATGCTTTGTTCTCTATCTATATATGCTTTGGCGATTCTGTATCTATTTACTTCACCTGAGGAAGGGGCAATCGATAGCTTCGAAAGCTTGTGATTTCAAATAAAACTGTTGGACTATAACCTGGTGTTGTGCGACCTCTCAATTTTCACCAATGACTGAGCCATTGAAATCGGAGATGCTCAATAGGCCAGAATTAGAGGGGTGCAGATATTTTGGGGGGTTGTGGGGCTGGAGGAGATTACAGAGATAGGGAGGGGCGAACCATGGAGGGATTTGAAAACAAGGATGAGAATTTTGAAATCGAGGCGCTGCTTAACCAGGAGCCAATGTAGGTCAGCGAGCACAGGGGAGATGGACGAATGGGACTTGGTGCGAGTTAGGAGACGGACAGCTGAGTTTTGGATGACCTCAAGTTTATGTAGGGTAGAACATAATAGCCTTCATATTGAGGTTATCTGGAGTTTATACAATTTTCCTAGAAAGGTAAGAAGCAAAAATTAATTTATGTACAGAACTACCTTAGTGGGATTCATCCAAATAACAAGGGGCCATATTCAAAATGAGATGGGTGACAACCTTAGAATTGGGGACAGACAGAGAGGAGAGAACAAGAAGGAACCGCTAAGTAAAGAAATGGAGTAAGAAAATAAATGTAACCATATTTCACGCAAAAAATTTTCCAACTACTGCTGTACAACCTCTGGTGCCACATATAGTTGGGTTTCAGCAGATATACATGTACAAGCACAAGTAAACTGAGCGAATGCTTCAGCTTCTAGAATCCCTGGGTATATTTGCACATATATAATCATTGGAAAGAACAAAGTTAGAGAAGTTCTCGGACTTAATTGAAAAGCAACAATTTCTTAAAGCTTTCGTTTAAAAATAAAGTTGTTTATTCTTCAGCTTTCAAAACATTGATATCTACAGTCAAGCTTAAAAGGGGAATTAAATTCACAAAAATAGGTTTGGCAAACCTATTTTTAATTTATTTATAAACACATAGCTTACTGATATAAATTGTATTGAAATGCATCATCATTTCACTTGAAAGCAAGGTCACTGTCACAACATTGACAAGGATCTGCAGTTCATGCCTGTCCCCTCAAAATTAAGGTATCTCAAATGTTGCCTCTTTAAATTTCCACACAGTTTTAAAAACACACTCACATGACATGGCAATCACCCAATGCCTCCCAACTTCCAGAGGATGGTCTAACAGTGATGGCAATAATGAGCATGAGGTTTATCTTAGATTTCACACCCCAGTGTCCAATTGAGCATTGACATTCGCTTCAAAGCAGAAACAGACACTAGTGTGCTAAAAGCAATGACAAATGTGCACCTTCTCCCACATTACCATCCATCTCATGGGCAATTAACTGCAGCACAGATAATGTGACTGTGTGTAGTGTGTGACTACCATGCACATGAGTCTTCAATACATTTAAAAAGGGAAACAAAAATAGATAATTTTGCATTTCTTTGCCTTGTAATGGCATCTATCTAATACTTCATTATTGTCATCTCTTTTACTGGCACTTCTTAATAACATGGACTAATTCCTGTTAATATTATCTCTCCCTTTATATCTTCACTCTTCATCTGGCATCACATACCATTCTGGCACTTGGCCTCCATATAAAGAAATAAATAAGAATCATAGAATAGTACAGCACAGAAGGAGGCCATTCAGCCTATCGAGGCTCTTTCGAAGAGCAATCCAGTTAGTCCCACTCCCCGGCTCTTTCCCCATATCCCTGCAATTTTTTCTCCTTCAAGTATTTATCCAATTCCCTGTTGAAGGATACAATTGAATCTGTAACCACCACCCTATCAGGCAGTGCATTCCAAATCCTAACCACTCGTTGCATAAAAAAGTTTTTCCTCATGTTGCCTCTGGTTCTTTTACCAGTCATCTTAAATCTGTGCCCTCTGGTTAAGAACATAAGACTTAGGAGCAGGAGTAGGCCATACGGTCCCTCGAGCCTGCTCCACATTCAACAAGATCATGGCTGATCTTCGACCTTAACTCCACTTTTTCCCGCCTGATCCCCATATCCCTTGATTTCTCTGGAGTCCGAAAATCTATCCATTGCAGCCTTGAATATACTCAACGATTCAGCATCCACAGTCCTTTGGGGTAGAGAATTCCAAAAATTCACAACCTTCTGAGTGAAGAAATTTCTCCTCATCTGTCTTAAATGGCCGACTCCTTATCCTGAGACTATGCCCCCTGGTTCTAGACTCTCCAGCCAGGAGAAACATCCTCTCAGCATCTACCCTGTCAATCCCCCCTCAGAATCTTATATGTTTCAATGAGATCACCTCTCATTCTTCTCAATTCCAGAGAGTATAGGCCCAATCTACTCAATCGCTCCTCACAGGACAACCCTCTCATCCCAGGAATCAATCTAGTGAACCTTCGTTGCACCGCCTCAAAGGCAAGTATATCCTTCCTCAGATAAGGAGACCACAACTGTGCACAGTACTCCAGGTGTGGTCTCACCAAGGCCCTTGTAGCAAGCCTTCCTTACTCTTGTACTCCAACCCCCCTTGCAATAAAGGCCAACATGCCATTTGCCTTCCTTATTGCTTACTGTACCTGCATGCTAACTCTCTGGGCTGGATTTTTCCAAACTCGGCGGGTCCGTGGCGGGCGACGTTCATGGTATGTGGGGACCAGGCATCTGTGTCGATCCCGGCCTCCAACAAGATTTTCCATTGATGGAGCTTGTTAAGTTTGCCCTGCGAGGTTCCCAGCCAATTAATAGGACGCGGGTCTGATGACGTCATTTGATGACGCCGCATCAGCCGGTTTCCTTAAAGGGACCATGTCCACAATCATTTTGACAACTGTGCTGTCAGTGTTCTGCAGCATTGAGGTGCTGCAAACACTGACAACCACTGCACAAAGGTGCACGGCTGCACACAGGCTCTCCCATTACTCCCTCCATATGCTTATGGAGGGAGTCACAGCACGCAGGGAGGTTCTCTTCCATTCCAATGGGCGAAGAGACCTCCCCAGGAGACCAACGCAGCCTGGTTGCACATTGCACAGGAGGGCACAAGCAGGGATGTTGTCAGGAGGACCTGGCTGCAGTGGTGCAAACCTTTCAATGATCACAGTAGATCACGAAACGTTACTGCAAAACCACACTCAGCCTCATGCTACCATGTAACTCATCACATCCCCATCACTCTGCCTTCCCTACCCTACTCCTGCACATCCTTACTCACACCAATTTACCTTGCGCCTCCACCCATCCCTCTCTATCTACAGTATCACTTCCCCATCTCACTAGCCACCCCTCACACTCACCCTCATTCTAGTCTAATCATAACAACTAACAACACACAAGGGTAGGCAGTTGGGTGTTATCGACAATGTCCATGTAAAGTTTCTGTTCATGTGTTGTCAAACATTGAAATCTTTATTTTCAACACTTTTCCTTCTTGGTCAGATCTGTGTGCACCTTTGGAACTGGCTTAGTGAGTTGTAGTGAATGTTGAGACATAACGGTACCCCCCCCCCCACCACCCCCAATGGTAATGAGTGTGAAAGAAATGGCTTGCACATTGTAGGGATGCTTTATGGTATTGGTGTGGGGTGGTGCCAACCTGGTGCATCCTGTGGCAGCCAGGGTGTACAGTGTTAAGTGAAGTAAATGTGGCCATGGTGAGGCCGTCCCTGGCCTCCCGGGCAACAATGTGGTCAGGTGCGGATGCCCTCTGTCCTGTGCAGCATCAGTTGATTGTGGAGAAGGTTGGTGCTGTTGTTGGTGCAGCTGGTGTGCCTGGTGATGCTGGTGTGCCTGGTGATGTTGGTGTTGGGGCTGATCGTGGTGGGATTCTGAGGACCAAGGTGAGATTTTTTCAAGGGCACCGATGCTGATGGAATAGATGGCAGCTGAAGTTGAGATGATAGAAGCGATCTGTCAGTGGTGAGAGAGGTTGCTCCAAGGAGGTGACACTGAATGGAAAGTTTGCTCCAAACACTTCAAACTTCCATAAAGCTGAAAAGTGTATTCCAAATCCTGAAGGCTCCAGCTTCTAAGATTGGAAATTGAACAGCTGTGAAATGGTAGCTTTTATACCACTTTTGCAGCTGTCAACTAGTCACAGCAATGGAAAGTCATTGAGATCTCGACACACTTACCTGACTTGATTCCGAGCGCCGGGAACCTCGTAAAAAACTTGGAAAAATTGTTAGGACCTGCGAAAATGCTGCTGAAATACCTTTAAGCAGCTTCTTAAGTATCTCAATTGCCTGACCCACCGCTTAGTGCCGGGTCTGCAAACCGCAGGCAGACCCCGCACTTGTGAAATTAACAAAGAGGCGGGTTTGGAGCAGACATCTGCCTTGCTGTCAATCACTGCCATTTGACAGCGGACCTGCCTTCTGAACCCGCCCTCTGAGCGCGACAAAATTCAGCCCTCTGTGTTTCCTGTACGAGGACACCTAAATCTCTCTGAACACCAACATTTAATAGTTTCTCACCATTTAAAAAATATTCTGTTTTTCTATTCTTCCTACCAAAGTGAATTACCTCACATTTTCCCACATTATACTCCATCTGCCACCTTATTGTCCAATCACTTAACCTGTCTATATCCCTTTGCAGGCTCTTTGTGTCCTCCTCACAGCTTACTTTCCCACCTAGCTTTGTATCATCAGCAAACTTGGATACATTACACTCGGTCCCTTCATCTAAGTCATTAATATAGATTATAAATAGCTGAGGCCTGAGAACTCCCTATACTCCTTCACATTGACTTATGGATCCTTTATATCCAATTGAACAAACAGATAAGCCCTCAGTTTAACAACTCAGCTGAAAGATGGCTCCTCTGACAGCGCAGCAACCCTCAGTACTGCATGTAAGTGTCAGCTTAGATTATGTGCTCAATTCTATAGTAGGGCTTGAACTCAAAAAAGTTGACCGTGTGGTTGAGAGTACAATCAATTGAGCCAACTTGACACTTGAGCCTAGATTTTCCTATGAATACCACGTGAGCTTCAGGAGGTAATCGGGTGGCGTGCTGGAACTCCACCACTTTTTGCCCCAGCACTTTTTCCAGTGGGTAGAGAAAAGAAAGAACTTTTTAAATTCATTCACAAGATGTGGGTGTCGCTGGCAAGGCCAGCATTTATTGCCCATCCCTAATTGCCCTGGCGAAGATGGTGGTGAGCCACCTTCTTGAACCACTGCAGTCTGTGTGGTGAAGGTATTCCCATAGTGCTGTTGCATTTATATAGCACCTTTCACAATCTCAAGATGTCCCAAAGCACTTTACAGCCAAAAGTAGTTTTGAAATGTAGTCACTCTTGTAATGTAGGAAATGGGGCAGGCATTTTACACACAGCAAGATTCCACAATCAGCAATGAAATAAATGACCAGGTCATCTGTTTTAATGATGTTGATTGAGGGATAAGTGTTGGCCAGGACAATGGGAGAACGCCCTCCTTCTTCTTCGAATAGTGCCGTGGGATAATTTATGTCCACCTGAGAGGGCAGATGGTTTAACGTCTCATGGAAAGATGGCACCTCTGACAGTGCAGCACTCTTTCAGTGCTGTGCTGAAGTATTGAGCCTAGATTTTGTGCTCAAGTCTCATGGAGTGGGGCTTGAACTCACAGCTTTCTGACTTAGAGGCAAGAGTGATATCACTGAGCCAAAGCTGACACCTAGGAAGTACCCAAATCAAACAGGCAGGCATTTCATTTAAATTTCAATTTGCAGGACATTAGTCTTGCATGACACTTCTTTATGTTCTGCTGGGTGCAGCATCTAAGATGTTAATTACATCAAACTGGAATGTGTGTCCAGCGTTGCCAGGTGACAATAACTATACTGGAAAGGACACTAATAATAATTATATTACAGCCATTGCTTAACTGTTTTTCTTCACTATTTTATTCTATCCTGGTGATGTGACATTCCCCTTGAATTGTCCTCTTCCCTATCATTGATGGTTCCCATCATTAGTATCTTTCCTAAACCCAACTAAATCTAAACTTGGAGTTCTGAGAATGGGTTGACCAAGAAGGACAAATGCCGAGACAGACTGGTTGGGTCAAATGTTGTATCTTTGATATATAAGAAAATTGACTGTAAACAATAGACTTCCAGTTCAGTCTGTCTAAACCAATAGCCACACTGCATTACCTATGCCAATGGAGAAAAATCTCGGCTTCAGAGTTTCAGAATTCTTTTATGCTGCTGCCAATACTGCCCTTGCAGATAGGTGGCAGCAACCTGGTGGAGTTGCCGTCTCTTTCTTCCCTCAAGAGGAATGAGTCACCTCTGTTTACTATCTCCGACAACTTGCAATGTGACAAAACACAATTGCAAACTTGCATCCTTCTGCTCAATTTCATAAAGGGATAACATTCCTCCTGCTGATAATTTTAGGACAAAATGAATTTCACTCCTACTGTTATTTTACCCATGGTTCATTCTTATGTGCAAAATATTCTAGTGCATTTGTTGTTAAGCCCCCCCTTGTTCTCAGAGTTACTCACATCAAAGGATCTAAAAAAAATACTTCAACTGAAGTTTTAATCATCATAAATTCTGCTTGTTTATTAAGGATCACATATTACTGATTGTTTTGAATCTTACGAGCAAACGATTTAGAGACCAAATATAGTGGCTTACAGTTCCCACAGCTATACAACACATCTGTTGTCGAAGTGTGTAATGTCTTTATTTTCTCGGCAAGTTCAACAGCTTTTGTTTTTCTTTACCATCACCCAACTGATCATTTATGTGACAAACATAACTAGATGCCTTGAAGCACCTGTCACAGTAAAGTGACAGTCATGGTTATTCAAGCCCTATTTCACTTGTATTTCACCAGGTGTAAGAAATAAAGTGCAACTGAAACTGAATGAATAAAGCTCTTAACTATTGCTTGGAATTCATAGCTGGGAATGGCTGTTGTGCAGCATTATGGGACTATTCACCAATAAAAGTATCTTTTGACAAAAGGGACATTAGTCTAGATTTTCCAATTGGGTGTAAGCCCACTGGTAGTTAGGCCAAATTCCTGGCCAAATTTCAATTATTATTTTAAATTTCCAGGGTCATTCTAACTATAAACCAAAACATCTCTACGACAGGCACAGTAACAAGGCCAGCATGAATAAGACACTGTTATTCAATACCTCTTACCTGCTCCAGACAAGTACATGTAACAATCACATTATAGAGCTGTTACAGTCATGAGAATTTACACAATTAAAAAATGAAAAACAAAAGCGTGAAGAATTTCTTGTAAATTAAAATATAGATAGAAGCGATGCAGGAACACAAGATATGTGGAATAAAGTAAACAAGATGGGAAGTGTGGCAAGGATACCATTTGCTGTGAAAAAATAAATACAAGAGGACTGCTTGACCTGTTGCTGAGGTGGTTGTGGCCCTGATGAGCAATGTCAGGCTGGATATTGTAATACCAGTAATTTGGAGGTCAGGGAGATGTAGCATGAGATGGGACATATGCCAGCAGTAAATTGGAAATTAAGGGATTCAGAGGAATATACTACAGTCTGGTCTGATCAGGATCAATTGTTCTTCTCCATGGTGATGCAGTAAAGTTACAGCAATCCTCAAAGTGTTAAAAGAAGTTTTTAAAAATCTGTTGGTTACTTGGTTATATTTTGGGTTCAGAATCAAGGGTGTTCTGTTACTCATGATCATCATGCTACACACCATCAATTTATGACCTGATAACAGGATAAATCTGTGTTAAATCAGTCAGCCACTGACAATCTGATAAGAGCTTATTCAGATAAAGAAGCAAAATAAATGTACTAATACACTTAAATCTGAGTCACGGGAAAAATTGAGTCGCGCCCCCTTTGGGGCGCTAACTTCGCCGGGGCACTACTTTAAGCACCCCGAAAAAATTAGCGTCCCGTGGCCGAAATTCATCGGTAGCGCCCCAAGAGGGAAGCGGGGTGCGACTGGAAGCGCCCCGCCTCCCTCTTGGGGCGCTGCGAGTGAATATTGTGGCGCTATGTGCCACGGTACTGCAGGCCTTCCTCCCCTTATTAAAGAGGAGGGGCCTAGCGCAGCGTGACCCGGGGCCCAGCTGGGCCACCAGGGATCAGAGTGCCAGCAAAAGAGCCCGGCACTCAGAGAAGTGCAGGGCTCACGGAGCGCAGCCAGCACTCTTTGGGCCAGGCGGGGGGGGGGGGGTTTCAGAGGAGGCCGGGGACGGCAGAGGGGGCAGGTGCTGGCAGGCGGCCAGCAACAAAAATGGCCGCCCGGCACCTTCCCTTTAATTAGCACCGCCCCAGCCGCAGGTAGGCCCCCCTGACCCCGTTGGACACAGCGTCCGGCGGTAAGTCAGGGGGCACTACAGAAGATCACGGCTGGGGCGTGAGCGGGGCGATGATGTCATCGCCAGCGGCGCAGCGCCGCGGGGCGCTATCGGTTACCACCGCCACTAACCTCCCGCTGAATTTCGCGGGAGGCGTTGGCGGCGGTGCGCCCGGGCACTAGTTGCTTTGCGCCCCGTTAGCGCCCTCTTAGGGCCATGGTATTTTAATCAAAGTTAAGTTGGTTGTACGATATGTGCCGAGAGAGAAAATAGTACAATATGCACAATGAAAGTTTTGTCCTAAGGAAGCAAAGATGTGCTACTCGGCACTTATAAATTAGCAGCTGGCACAAGAACAAAGCTTTTGCTCTGTTTTTGCTTCCCCTGTCAGTTGTTATACCAATAGATAAGAAGCACAAAGCTGCAGCCAGCTTAGTCATTAATGTACTGAAAGGTTTTTTCAAAAACTTTATAGCCCCGACTTTAACACGGGGTGGAAATCATTCGGGTAGGGACCGAGACGAACGACAAACCGTCCAGACTTTGGAAGCGTGAGAACTGGGGATGTTAACCCCCAGGCCTCATCAGCATAGGCCCCATCAATCTCTCACCTGACCCTGGCGGAGAGCACCAGCTGGCCGGCGGGTTGGAGTGCGATGTTAGAAGGCAAGAGGCCGCCACCAGGGACGCCAAAGGAACAGTCCCCGGCACTCAGGGAAGTGGTTGAAAAGGGGTTTAGGAGGGCCTCATGGTTGGGGAAGGGGGAAGGCCTAAAATGTCCTTGTGGGGTTTAGGAACACTCCTGCTCTTCTTAGACCCACAAGGAATGTCAAAAAAAGAAAACACTTTGAAAATCAGGCACAGTTGTTGGGAATTATTAAATCGACTAGTACAGTACTGTAGTTCTAGCGCTAAGAATATTTGTAGTTCAAGCGGTAAGAATATTTAACTCCCAACTAAAAAGCTGCAAGTCTCAGGACTACCACTCCCTCCAATTTGCTTACCTCTGTTGGTGAGTTTTCATCCAGTCTTCATTGGGCTTAATGTTTTATCTTGTTGAAGCAACTATTATGACCAGCTCTCATCATACCCAATTTATATGCCAGGATTCCTGACTTTTGCACTGGACAGTGAGGGGAGAAATTGGGAAGAGCCAGGAGCAGCATGCTAAAGAAGTCAATGAGCCCACCCACTGGAGGAGAAGAAAATGAGAGTTGTCTTGACAAGTGATTTCATTATGAAAATTTAGCTTCAGGATATTTCTTTAATTGATTCAGATTAATCCGACTTGGCTTTTTATTTCTAGCTTTCAAATTTTATTCCAGTGTACTGCACGTACAAGAGAAACACTGGTGCACACTTCATAGACTGAATGGCCTGTTTTTCTCCTGTAGCATTCTATGATTGAGAAAATAGCAACAACTAAGCAACATTAAAAAAAATTAATGCATAAAAATAGCAAAACAAAATTGAAGGTCAGAAAATAACAAAATGAAAAGAAGAGGGATTGGAAAACACCAAAGAGTGAAACAAGAGTGTCTGCATGTAGTAAAACCCAAGGTTATCGTGATACTCAGCACAGATTACTAAAGGTAACTTGCTGGTTACATTGCAGGAGCACAACATATCAATGAAACCACCAGGGATTTCTCACTCCTTAATCGTTCATCACTATATCACAACGGAAGGTGTGTATCATTTGGGACCTTCAACTTTACCTGAATGATTTGCCTTGCTGGTTCAATAAGGGAACCTAACACTTTGGAGAGATACTGGCCCAGATTTTGCGATAGGAATAACGGTGAGGCTATCAGCACTTACCGTTATTATTGAGTAAATCGGAAAGCAACTTCCAGGATCCGCACATGCCCAGATAAACGCGGAAATCTGGAAGTTGCTGTCCAATTTGCCCGGCTCCTCCACAAGCTTTGCTACACGGTACCTCACCGAGAGATTCAGCATTCAAACACATGAAGGATATGAAGTTGCGGTACTTCTCCATTAGTTCCCCACTAAACACGCCAGGAAGGGTTAGGGCTGGTATATTCAGGTGTAAGTGATTTTTTAATGGTGTGATATGTCTTAATTACTGCCAAACATCCTCTTGGGCACTGAACATTTAATTTTACAAGTGTGGAGTCTCATTCCTTCAGAATTTAATTATTGTTGAAGATATAAAAAAAACTTTAAATTTGTTGTCTTTTTTTCTTTCTGTCTCTTTTATCTCTCTCTCTCTCTCTTAATCCTATCTTTCTTTCCCTCTCTTGATTTTGCTTTCTGTACATGATTTTACAATGAATTAAATATTCTAATTTATACTTCCTGGTTTAGACACTGTGGGGAGAATTTTAACTTAAAAAAACATGTGGGTTGGGGTTGGGTGGGAAGTTAAAGTGTTAAAAATCTGAATCCCGACCAGAACCCGCCTCCAACCCGTACACTTCCGGTTTTAACAGAGGCGGGATGGGGGCGGACAGCCAACCCGCTCTCAGGAGGTGGGTCGTCTATTTAAATATTATAATGAGGCTGGGAGCCTCTGCTTTAACCTCCATTTTGAATTTATCTTTAGTTAGTCAGGTTTTGCAGGCCTCGTGAAAACCACCAGCTAATGCAAGGCGAGGACTGGTGGATCCAGGAGGTAAGTGCCTGTACACTTACCTCCTGAATCCAGCATCCCTGCCTAACCAACCCGCCCCACCGCAATTGAAAACCCCCCCACAAGGTCTCCAATCCCCCCGTCAGACCTCCGAATCCACCCCCACCCCAGGCCTCCAATCCCCCCTACGAGGCCTCCCCTCCCATGTTCCTCCGGCCCCTGATTGTTCCCTAACCCCCCTGCTCCTCCGGTCGCTGATCGTTCCTTAACCCTCCCCTGCCTCCCCGACTGCTCCTCCAGCCGTTGATCATCCCCTAACCTCCTCTCCCCGCTCTTCCGGCCCCCGATCCTCACCCGCCCACATCCCCACTCTTCCGGTCAGGTCAGAGAAACTATGCAAATTAATTACCCAGCACAGCTTTAAAAAGAATAAAAATGAGAAGTCGCACAACACCAGGTTATAGTCCAACAGATTTATTTAAAATTACAAGCTTTCGGAGCTATCCTGCCCCTTCTTCAGGTAAAGTTACAATGAGTGAATCTACAAAAGTTCATAGAATATAAACACAGATACTGCAGAGATACAATCTTTCCTTACATCAAAGACACACCAAGAGCACAGCCAAGACAATGAGATGTGTCCCAGGGGGTCCAACGTGTCAAATCCTGCTGACTGCAGCAGATCTCTCTCCATATCCTTCCTCTCTCTCCGTCTTTTTTGGGGTTTGTTTTTTGGGTTTGTTTTTTTGTGTTTGTTTTTTAAAAAACTGGAAAGACAGACAACGATGTCAAGTCACGTTCTGTAGTGTGACATGAACCCGATATCCCTATTGAGGCCGTCCTCATGAGTGCGGAACTTGGCTATCAGTTTCTGCTCGATGATTTTGCGTTGTCGTGTGTCTCGAAGGCCGCCTTGGAGAATGCTAACCCGCAGATCCGAGGCTGAATGCCCTTGACTGCTGAAGTGTTCCCCGACTGGGAGGCAACTATCCTGCCTGGTGATTGTTGCGCGGTGTCCGTTCATACGTTGTCTCAGTGTCTGCATGGTCTCGCCGATGTACCATGCTCTGGGGCATCCTTTCCTGCAACGTATCAGGTAGACAACGTTGGCCGAGTCACATGAGTATGTACCATGTACCTGGTGGGTAGTGTCCTCACGTGTGATGACGGTATCTGTGTTCATGATCTGGCATGTCTTACAGAGGTTGCCGTGGCAGGGTTGTGTGGTGTCGTGGTCGCTGTTCTCCTGACAGCTGGGTAATTTGATGCGGACGATGGTACTTTTGAGGTTAGGCGGCTGCTTGAAGGCGAGTAGTGGAGGCGTGGGGATGGCCTTCCCCACGCCTCCACTACTCGCCTTCAAGCAGCTGCCTAACCTCAAAAGTACCATCGTCCGCATCAAATTACCCAGCTGTCAGGAGAACAGCGACCATGACACCACACAACCCTGCCACGGCAACCTCTGCAAGACATGCCAGATCATGAACACAGATACCGTCATCACACGTGAGGACACTACCCACCAGGTACATGGTACATACTCATGTGACTCGGCCAACGTTGTCTACCTGATACGTTGCAGGAAAGGATGCCCCAGAGTATGGTACATCGGCGAGACCATGCAGACACTGAGACAATGTATGAACGGACACCGCGCAACAATCGCCAGGCAGGATAGTTGCCTCCCAGTCGGGGAACACTTCAGCAGTCAAGGGCATTCAGCCTCGGATCTGTGGGTTAGCGTTCTCCAAGGTGGCCTTCGAGACACACGACAACGCAAAATCATCGAGCAGAAACTGATAGCCAAGTTCCGCACTCATGAGGACGGCCTCAATAGGGATATCGGGTTCATGTCACGCTACAGAATGTGATTTGACATCGTTGTCTGTCTTTCCAGTTTTTTAAAAAACAAACACAAAAAAACAAACACAAAAAACAAACCCCAAAAAGACGGAGAGAGAGGAAGGGATATGGAGAGAGATCTGCTGCAGTCAGCAGGATTTGACACGTTGGACCCCCTGGGACACATCTCATTGTCTTGGCTGTGCTCTTGGTGTGTCTTTGATGTAAGGAAAGATTGTATCTCTGCAGTATCTGTGTTTATATTCTATGAACTTTTGTAGATTCACTCATTGTAACTTTACCTGAAGAAGGGGCAGGATAGCTCTGAAAGCTTGTAATTTTAAATAAATCTGTTGGACTATAACCTGGTGTTGTGCGACTTCTCATTTTTGTCCACCCCAGTCCAATGCCGGCATCTCCGCATTAAAAAGAATAGGAAGTGACATCCGCTGGCTGTATGCCTGCTGTGTTGTGCATCTGTTTATACAACAATGACATCTCGCTAGGGTAAATGAATGGGATTTGAAGGGGTGGGATTTCCCCCCACAAATGCATTGGCCCTGATTTTGTTGTAGCAGTGCATCTAACTGCGTCTACTGTTAGTTTAGATTTGCCATTGCACGGTTAGGCTTTTAAATATTTTGTGAGGCAAGTTGCTGGAAGTGCGAGCTGACAGTAGTGCACAGGAAGAATCAGGTGTTAGTCTGCGGGGTCACGGTTGATGTAATGAATGTCGCAGTGAGTGAAACAGGGCATGTAGCACCTGAGTGAACAGCACAAGCAACTGTGTATCTCCTTAACTAATCAGATTGAAGAATTTAGAAATAAACAGAGGCACGACTGAGAAGGAAGTGTAAAGTAGAAGGGTTAATTTAATGTCAAATAGGGTACAGAAAGAGAAATAAAGAGAGGGAAAGAAATATTGGATGGAGAGAGAAATAAAAGAAAGGAAAAGTTACTTTTTGTTAACTTTGACATTTAAAAATCTCCAACAACAGTTAATACCTGAAGGAATGAGACTCCACACTTGTAATAGTTAATTTTCAGTGCCATAGAGATTGAGTGACAATAATTAACAGTTAACACATCGTTAAAAGGGTACTTGCGCTTGTAATGACAAGACTTAACTTTCTGTGTCGAGTTTAATTCGTATTTACCGTGCAAATACAGGAACTTCATGATATTCAATGCATTTCAATGGTGAGGCAGACAGTGAGATGTCGTTTTTGAGAAGCTAACTGCGGAGTGGCGCAACTCGGACAGCAACTTTTGGGTATTGGCAACTTCCCCTCACTTGAAATTGCTGTACCATTTACGCTTAAATAACGGTGAGCGCCATTAGCCGCACCGTTATTTTGACAGCAAAATCTGGGCCATTGTTTCTAATGAGGTACATGTACCATAAATGATCACTAATTTGTGTGTTTTGTAAATATGGTATTATCATCATAGGAAATGTTGGAAACAGGAAAAATCACCATTTAGTACAAGCCTTTCCCATCTTCCCCAATTTCCCACCATATTTCTCTATCCTCCAGAAACACACTTAGCTGCTTACTGTATCTAATTATGTTAATTACTTCAAAGGCCTCTAATAGCAACTTGTTTTATGTGTCTATTATCCTTTGTGTAAAATCATTCTTCCTGAGTTCCCTATTTTCTTGTCATTTCCTGACTTAAAATCTATATCCCTCAGGTTTTGAACCTTTTCTTGGTGTAAATAATTTATCCTGATCAATTTTATTAATCACCAGATTTGAAAACTTTCATTTGAGCACCTTGCCCCACCCACCTTGCCCATGAGAACAAGGCCAACTTCCCTCAACCTTGCTCATAACTTAGCTTTCTGAGTCTTGGCATCATCCTGGTGATCTTACATTGCACCAGCTCAGGGGGTAGAAGTTTCTTAAGGCTTGATGACCAGTATTGCACACAGTACCCCAGATTGGGGCTAATCAATGTCTAATACAGTAATATTGTAATGGAATAGCCATATTTCAGAAAAATACACCATCCTATGAACAGAATTCTGATTTTATTAAAACATGACAAACTGGGTTTAAAAATCTAAAAGCCTCAACGACACAAGCTGTGAATACAGGCTTCTGAGATAAGATGAAGTGTTAACACAAAAGTTGTAAACACCACACAAACTTTTGAAATGGGAAATGGTTGTAAATACTGAGACAATGGCCTCATTGAAGCAGAGGGTTATAGGTTCCAAGGAGTCTGCAGTTTGGAACCAACACAATAGCAATGCCCAAGTAAAGTGTTAAAAGCTAACACTTCGAACAGAAAAACAGAACATTAAAAAACCATGTGTCTTTGTAAAAGTAACATCAAATGAAACAGGAAACACAATTATATATACAACCAATTGAAGAAGCTAAGAAATGCAATGAACACCCTAGATGAAGTGTTTTTAATTTACATGTTGTAAAAGATACCTACAGAAGACTTTGAAAATATTACATCAATAGATGTACCAAGCAATCACATTGTTTATGTGTTGAACTTGGAACACAAGGAGACGAGAAGTCTGTAATACAAGCAGCTAAGCCAATATTAAGAATTGAATTGAAGACCTTCGAAAGAATGGCATCAAATAGATAAATCTGTTAAACCATATTTTATGATAAAATTGAAACACCTATACAGCAGACAGAATTCTGAAAGCTAACAGCTGAATTAACAGTAATAGAAATAATTCAATAGAGAATCACTAGAGATAATTAGCTTACATCAGCAGAAAACTTCAAAGGATAAACCACTAAAAAAAGGTATAAAAATAGAGCTTTTCAGATAGAAAGTCAGAAGTAGCTGGAAAGGCAAGTGATTCTCGCCTTCAGAACCATACTGTAGGCCTACAACTCTTTGGGCTAAAAATTGAGTTGCGCCCCATTTGGGGCGCTAACCTCGCCGGGGCGCTACTTCCCGAAAAAATTAGCGGCCCCGCGCCGGAACTTCAGTGGTTGCGCCCCAAGAGGGAAGCGGGGCGCCACTGGAAGCACCCCGCATCCCTCTTGGGGCGCTGCGAGGGAATATCCTGGCGCTACGTGCCGCAGCGCCAGGCGCTGCGGCACGTCGCGGCGCGGTATTGCAGGCCTTCCTCCCCTTCTTAAAGGGGAGGGACCCTGTGCAGTGCGAACCGGGGCCCAGCTGGGCCCCCAGGGATCGGGAGTGCCGGCAAAAGAGCCCGGCACTCAAGAGAAGTGCCGGGCTCTTGGAGCGCAGCCGGCACTTCACGGTGGGGGGGCTTCACGGGGGCCGGGGACAGCAACGGGGGCAGGTGCTGGCAGGCGGCCAGCAACAAAAATGGCCGCCTGCCACCTCCCCTTTAAATATCGCCGCCCCGGCCGCACGTACGCCTCCCTGAACCCGTCGGACATAGCGTCTGGCGGTAAATCAGGGGGCGCGACTGAAGATCGCGGCTGGAGCGCGAGCGGGGTGCTGCGCACGGCGATGACGTCATCGCCGGCGGCGCAGCGCCACAGGGCGCTACCGGCTGGCGCCGCCGCTAACCTCCCACTGAATTTTGCGGGAGGCGTGGGCGGCGCTGCGCCCGGGCGTTAGCTGCTTTACGCCCCATTAGCGCCCTCTTAGGGCGCTAACGGGAGGCGCAAGCAGCTGAATTTTTCCCCCATAGTGTCTCGGGTAATCAAGGTATTTGATTTTGGTGGATATTCTGGATTAAGAATAAGTAGAAGTGTGGAAATGTAACGAAGTTAAGATTTGAGAATAAGGATTTCTGATAAGAAATGTAAGCTATTTGTATTTTGAACTGTTAAAGTTGCAATTGAATCAACAGCTGTTAGCTGAATGTCAGTTCTTTAATAAATCTATATATTTTTAGAATTGTCTCACAGAGTATTTTTGTATCAACCTCGCAAACTCAATTTCTGTACACTCTTTTGTAACAAGTTGCAGAATTCTGGGGGTTTTCCGGACCCTCATAATATCCGGAAGGTTACAGTCTAGTTAAACTTGTTAAAAGTGCTATCTGGAGGATGGTAACATCTTCAAGCCGTTCCTTTCCTTTAGGGAGAGGTAGTCTGACCTTTAGACCCAATTAGAAACATAGAAACATAGAAGATAGGAGCAGGAGCAGGCCATTCAGCCCCTCGATCCTGCTCCGCCATTCAATGAGATCATGGCTAATCATCCAAATTCAGTACCCTGTCCCTGCCTTCTCCCCATATCCCTTGATCCCTTTAGCTTTAAGAAATATATCTAACTCCTTCTTGAATATATTTAATGAATTGGCCTCTACTGCCTTCTGTGGTAGAGAATTCCACACGTTCACCACTCTCTGGGTGAAGAAATTCCTCCTCATCTCAGTCCTAAATGGCTTACCCCTTAACCTTAGAATGTGACCCCCTGGTTCTGGACTCCCCGACCATCGGGAACATCCTTCCTGCATCTAGTCTGTCTAGTCCTGTTAGAATTTTATAAGTTTCAATGAGATCCCCTCTCATTCTTCTAAACTCCAGCGAGTATAAGCCCAATCGACCCAATCTCTCCTCATACGTCATTCCTGCCATCCCAGGTATCAGCCTGGTAAATCTTCGCTGCACTCCCTCCATGGCAAGAACATCCTTCCTCAGATAAGGTGACCAAAACTGCACACAATATTCAAGGTGTGGTCTCACCAAGGCCCTGTACAACTGCAGCAAGACATCCTTGTTCCTGTACTCGAAACCTTTCACTACGAAGGCCAACATACCATTTGCCTTCTTAACCGCCTGCTGCACCTGCATGCTTACCTTCAGTGACTGGTGAACAAGGACACCCAGGTCTCGTTGCACTTCCCCTTCTCCCAATCTATTGCTATTCAGATAATAATCTGCCTTCCTGTTTTTGACACCAAAGTAGATAACCTCGCATTTATCCACATTATATTGCATCTACCATGCTTCTGCCCAATCACCCAACCTGTCCAAATCATACTGGAGTTTCTCGGCATCCTCCTCACAGCACACACTCCCACCCAGCTTTGTGTCGTCTGCAAACTTGGAGATATTACATCCAATTCCCTCGTCTAGATCATTAATATATATTGTGACTAGCTGGGGTCCTAGGACCGATCCCTGTGGTACCCCACTAGTCACTGCCTGCCACTTGGAAAAAGACCCATTTATTCCAACTCTTTGCTTTCTGTCTGCCAACCAGTTCTCTATCCAAGTCAATACCTTGCCCCCAATCCCATGTGCCTTAACTTTACATGCTAATCTCTTATGCGGGGCCTTATCGAAAGCCTTCTGAAAGTCCAAATACACTGGTTCTCCCTTATCTATTTTACCAGTTACATCCTCAAAAACTTCCAGTAGATTAGTCAAGCACGATTTACCTTTTGTAAATCCATGTTGACTTTGTCCGATCCTGTCACTGTTTTCCAAGTGCTCTGCTATTACATCTTTTATAATGGACTCTAGCATTTTCCCCACTACCGATGTCAGGCTTACCAGTCTATAATTCCCCGTTTTCTCTCTACCACCTTTTTTGAATAGTGGGGTTACATTAGCTACCCTCCAATCCATGGGTACTGTTCCAGAGTCTATAGAATTTTGGAAGATGACCAGCAATGCATCTACTATTTCTAGAGCCACTTCCTTAAGTACCCTAGGATGTAGATTATCAGGCCCTGGGGATTTATCGGCCTTCAATCCCGTCAATTTCCCTAACACCATTTCCCTACAAATACTGATTTCATTCAGTTCCTCCCTCTCATTAGACCCTATGTTCCCCGACATCTCTGGGAGGTTATTTTTGTCCTCCTTTGTGAAGACAGAACCAAAGTATGTATTTAATTGGTCTGCCATTTCTTTGTTCCCCATTATAAATTCCCCTGATTCTGACTGCAAGGGACCTATGCTTGACTTCACCAATCTTTTTCTCTTCACATATCTATAAAAGCTTTTACAGTCAGTTTTTATGTTCCCTGCAAGCTTACTCTCATACTCTATTTCCCCCCTCTTAATTAATCCCTTTGTCCTTCGTTGCTGAATCCTATACTGCTCCCAATCTTCAGGTTTTCTGCTTTTTCTGGTCAATTTATATGTCCTCTCCTTGGGTCTTATGTTATCCTTAATTTCCTTTGTTAGCCACGGTTGAGTCACCTTTTTTGTTTTATTTTTATGCCAAACTGGGATGAACAAATTCTGTGGTTCATTCATGCGATCTTTGAATGTTTGCCATTGCCTATCCACCGTCAACCCTTTGAGTGACATTCCCCAATCAATCCTACCCAACTCGCGCCTCATACCATCGTAGTTTCCTTTATTTAAATTCAGGACCCTAGTCTCTAGGATTCGGCTACTGCTAACTTTAGTTGAAGGTGAACGTCTGGGGAATACGCCTGATCTGGGGTAGCCCGAAAAGGGCTAGGACTAGTAATTATCCCTTCAATATCACCTCTTTCAGTTTATGTTCTTTAGTGTTCCCCATTGCACTCTCAACCCAGTACCTTATTTGTTCTGGACTAATTGTTTTTGCACAAATAATCCCTCCATAACTATTCCTTTCCATACATACTTCATATTCTGGTTCCGTGCTCCCATACTTACTAGTCTTACTCTTTTGTTACATGTTTAAATTAAATTGCTTAAGATAATTTTGCATTGAAATAGTTTCATTGTTTTTATATTTCCAAAGATCAACACATTGCTCCCTTGACTTGTCTTTCATTTTTGTTAAAAGTTTGCAGTGGTGAATTGCAGGGAAAATATTTTTATTAATAAAAATGTATATTATAGTACAAAGGTTGATATGAGGTTATATGAAGAATAAAACATTTTTCAGCGACAATTGGATGGTTCAGTGGATCAGTGCACTGTTGTTTTACTTCTGGGACAAAGGTTCAAATCCTGCACAGACTGACGGGATTCAACATATCTCCCTGCGTGTCCTATTATAGGAGTTTGAGCAATCTCAACTCTGTCCCGGCGAGCATACGTCTGCACCACAAAACTGCCCAGAGTTCAGTAATAATTAGATTTAAATTGTTAGCTTCACTGAAACCTAGGGCTGCTTTGGTGTGTACAATTTTTGGTGTTTTTAATAACACTATTTTTTTTAAAAAAGGAAACACAAATGAAATCAATTTTGAATGTGGAAGCAACAGAAATAATTAACCAGCTTAAAAAAAAGGAAAGGATAGTTTTGGTGAATTATAACATGTGGAAGGCTGCAACTTTGACAGCTACAAAAGTAGGACAGAATGGATAGATCCTTTTCTCTTTTTCTTCCTATTTGTAGAAGACTGTTTTGCTATTCATTCAATGCACATTAGGCGCATTTCCTCTTAACATAAACTGCTGTATCCTCATTAATTGTTTACAAATTTGTAAACATTGTTCTGTTTTAGCTTCAACCATAAACTGTTGCCTACATTTTCCTTAGCAACTGCACAGCTCTTCTTAATCACTACTTGGCAACGCAGACTCAAGCTTTGCGTACGTTCATGTCATCCCTTAGTTGCCATAGCAAGTGTTTATTTTTAAAGAAACAATGCAAACCTAGTGCTAAGTCTCACTATTTGATTTAAAGCCTAGTGCTATGTCTCACTATTTGATTTAAAGCCTAGTATTACGTCTCACTATTTGATTTAAAGCCCAGAGCTACGTCTTAGTATTTGATTTAAAATTCAAAGTATTAATGTTCGATTTACTGAAAGTCGGTGTAGGTTGAAAATCAGGATTTTTCCCTTCTATTTTAATATAGTTTGAATTTTAAAAAGATTATTTGCCATTATTTACCACAACAACCACAACTATAGCGCCTTTAATGTAGTAAAACTTCCAAAGGCGTTTCACAGGAGCGCCATCAAACAAAATCTGACACCGAGTTACATGATGGGATATTAGGGCAGAGGACCAAAAGCTTGGTCAAAGAGGTAGGTTTTAAGGACCATCTTATAGGACGAAAGTGAAGTAGGGAGGCGGAGAAGTTTAGGGAGGGAATTTCAGAGGTTAGGGCCTCGGCAGCTGAATGCACAGCTGCCAATGGGGAACCGATTAAAATTGGGGATGTGCAAAGAGGCCAGAATTGGAGGAGTACCGATATCTCGGAGGGTTGTGGGGCTGGAGAAGGTTACAGAGATAGGGAGGGGCGAGGCCTTGGAGAGATTTGGAAACAAGGCTGAGAATTTTAAAATCAAGGTGCTGCTCAACCAGGAGGCAATGTAAGTCAGCAAGCACAGGGAGTGATGGGTGAACGGGACTTGGTGCAAGTTAGGATACGGGCAGCAGAGTTTTGGATGAGCTTAAGTTTATGCAGGGTGAAAGTTTAGAGGCCAGCCAGGGAGTGCGTTGGAAAAGTCAAGTCTAGAGGTAACAAATGCATGAATGAGGATTTCAGCAGCAGATGAGCTGAGGCAGGGGCGGAGTCGGTCAACATTTCACTGTATTATTAGATTCCCTATCAACATAGCTCGGTCTCTAAAATTCTTCTCTGTGATTGGAGCACTTCCGTTGTTTTTCCATTCTTTTTCATTCTGATTCTACTAAAAAGCTTCTTTACCTTTCAGTTTCGAGTTCTGAAGAAGGATTCTGCTCAAAACGTTGACCTGTATTTTCTCTCTCTGGATGCTGACTGAGATGCCGTGTATTCCAATATTTTCTATTTTTGTTACAATTCAATAACTGATTTAATGGAGCCAGTGGAAATGTAAAAAGGCACAGACAAGCCAAAAACTAGAGTTTGATTTTCAGAAAATGCATCTTATTCAATTACCTACTTGTGGACAATAACTGAATCATCCTGTCCAGGCTAATGTCACTTTACACTTATTACTGGTTGCAATGTATTGCTGCTGGCAGTTATCCAATCTCTGCAGTAATAACCACTACTATGCATCATCTGTATAATATTAAACACAGTTTTAACTGAATGGCAGTAGTTGATTAAGATACCGATTGAGTTAATTATTCAGGGTGAATTTGTTTTGAATAACCCACATTGGAATCAATCCTTTTGATATCAAACATGTGGGTCCAGAAATTTCTCACCGTTTTTGTCATTTCTTGTGCCTAGAATTGAGACAACTCAATTTAAGTAGCCTGAAAATTTGGGCAGAAGCCACATCCACTAATTTTCCAGCCCAGAATTGGTGCATCTGAGTTTCCAATCTTGGTTTGGGCCTTCCTGCCATCTATCCGACAAGTTCAATGAAGCTTCTTTAAATATATTTAAGTGAGGGCCATAGACATTGGCACAGTGAGATTCCAAAAGCTTTGTTTGCAATGCATCAGATGTAACTTAGAATTAGGTTTTTAAAGGTGTATCTATTGCCAGGATCAGCTGAAAGTATTGACATTTTGACAATGGATTACTGGAACTAGAATAGACTGTTTGGAGCTTTTTTTGTTTTGTTTTTCACAGATAACGCTGGACTTGGATCTGACTGCTGCAACGTTGAACTTACCACTCGCCCTGTCCCTCCCGCATGCTGCATCGGCGCCCTGAGTTAAAATCAAGGCTTGCGGATATATTTTTGGTGATTTTGGAACTGTGTTCAGCCAGTTTGAGTCACAATCCAACAATGTGACATAAGAACTGAGGAAGCCTTCAAATAGCAACTGCATTTGAAGCAGTAAGATCCATGTAATACCTGGAGCTAAACCACATGCTGCAGTCCGTGCTTTCTTTACAAAATGTACTTTCCCTAAAATCTGGCCCTAACCTTCAGTGGATGAGATGTTACAGTTTTGATTTTGCCCCGAGGTCAAATGTATTTGCCTATGGAACAACGGTCACTGTACTTCAAAATTTTGGATAGGTTTTATGAATTTACGCTTGAATTTATATAATTTAACCTAAGATGTAAAACGCTTTGAGATGTCTCAATGTGAAAAAGCACTATGTAAATGAAAGTCATATTATATTATTTATATTATATAAAATTTCTGGGAGTACATTCCGAGTTCCTGCTATTGGCTTGTTGGCAGCGGATATAGTCACCAGTAGTGTGGACTCAGAATTACCTCTTGCATGCTGGTATGGTTATATTTTAATTGAGAAAACCCAAATTTGCTAAATTATTTTATCAAAAAAATTCTCTGTGATGTTTACTATGACCAAAAATTGAACTTGCTTCTAATTGCCCATGACCAAATACAAAAACACATGTGTAAAAATTTCTATTCATTGCTTTTTATATATGCAAAATGAAAGGGAAACTTCTTGCAATACACAATGTTATACTAATGGCCTGTCTGAATGCATTATTTCTGGATGACTGGTTGAATCATATTTGTATGACACCAGGCATTTACTTTGAAACATGGCTTGCACTCTGAACCATCCGATGTTTTATTACATTTTCTAAATACCAACCAGCATGGGCCAAAAATTCATCCCGCGACGCGAGAGTACGCACTGCGTACTCTCGCGTATTCCCACTCCAATTGCCGGTTTTCTGCATGCCCTGCGCATGCGCTGAAAACCGGCACTTGGTCTTTTGAAAAGGGGGCGGTTCCTCGGTGCATCGCGTGCGCACTACAGGCTGCGCGCACGCTGTGCACTTCATGCTTTGGACGCGCAGGTAAGTACAGAAGATTTTAGAAATGGAAAAAGGAGTAAGACCCACTTTTAACAAGGTAAGTAGTGAATTAAGTATTTTTTTGAATTTTTTTTAACAGGTATATCTTTTTTAGAGACTTTAAAGACAGGTAAGTTTATTTTTATAACTTTTTAAAAGATTTTAAATTTTTTCAAAAATTTAATTTTTTATTTAAAATGGTTAATTTATTTAACTATACTTATTTTATTAATGTGATGGTTTTTTTTTAAATTTAATTGAGGTTTAGCTGTTATTTTGGGTGGGTGTAAGATTCATAGATTTCACAGCACGTATGTGAAACTTATGAATGGAAGATGGTGTGCTGCCATTGGCTCTAACTGAGTCACGTGATCCCACAGCTCGCACGAATTCACTACGCCGGTGGGATACGCAAGCACTGCCCGGCTGATGTCTGGAACATCAAGTTCGTGCGAGCTGGATCTGAAAAAGCACAAGCGGAGTGAGAGATCGCGGGGAAGCCTTACCCCCGCGGGAACAGAGCGAGATCAATTTCTGGGCCATTAACTCTGTTTCTCGCTCCACAGATGCTGCCTGACCTGCTGGGTGTTTCCAGTATTTTCTGTTTTTATTCCAGATTTCCAGCATCCGCAGTATTTTGCTTTTGTTTTAGCACTATGGGTGTCGAGGTTGGTGTTATTGGCCCCAATGTTTACTAATGAAAGTATTATAGAGAGGCTGAAAATCCACAGCCTTTCTGGTGCACTCCTGCCATAACTCTAGTGGGCGTATGCCAGAAGGTCTGGAAATTATGCTGAGACCAAGATACTCTGGGTCCCAGCCTTGTGCTGGGGAATGCACACACCTTGTAAGGGGAAGAGCCTCTGCTCGCCCCTTAAGGCCAGCAGTATAGATGGGTCAGAGCCAGGAGCGGGATTGCCAATGTCTGGCATTCCCAGGTTTGGCTCCCAGAGGGTATTATTGGCAGTGAGAAGAGATGAGGTAGGTCTCTGAATTGCAGCTCTGGGGCCCCACTGGGGGGTCTAGGCTGGGATCGTGAACTGGACCCCCAAAGAGGAGGCAAGTTTTTCCTTGGCATTCTGGTTCCCTTACAAAGGAGCACTTGACAATTCTTCCCGGGGGGTATCTAGCTCCACCTACTTCCAGACTAGCAAATTCTCAGCAACTTGATATGGAGATGCTGAAGTATGATGATGGATTTCCTTACATACCAGGTACCTCGTAACCAAAAAAAAAGCCCTTAAACAAAACTTGCACGTCTCCTCCATTGTTAAAGCTCCAGCCAAGAAGCTCAGTTTGCTCTTTCACTTCCTTCCCCACTCAAGAACTCAACTCTGGCCTAACATCAGTAGTAGGGAAAATGCTAGAGTCTATTATAAAGGATGTGATAACAGGACACTTAGAAAATATCAACGGGATTAGACAAAGTCAACATGGATTTATGAAAGGGAAATCGTGTTTGACAAACCTACTGGAGTTCATTGAGGATGTAACTGGTAGAATAGATAAGGGAGAACCAGTGGATGTGGTGTATTTGAATTTTCAGAAGGCCTTTGATAAAGTCGCACATAAGTGGTTAGTGTGCAAAATTAAAGCACATGGGATTGGGGGTAATATACTGGCATGGATTGAAAATTGGTTAACAGACAGGATACAGAGAGTAGGAATAAATGGGTCTTTTTCGGGGTGGCAGGCAGTGACTAGTCGGATACCGCAGGGATCAGTGCTTGGGCCCCAGCTATTCACAATATATATCAATGATTTGGATGAGGGAACCAAATGTAATATTTCCAAGTTTGCTGATGACACGAAACTAAGTGGGATTGTGAGTTGTGAGGAGGATGCAAAGAGGCTTCATGGCGATTTAGACAAGTTGAGTGAGTGGGCAAATACATGGCAGATGCAGTATAACGTGGATAAAGGTGAAATGATCCACTTTGGTAGGAAAAACAGAAAGGCAGAGTATTATTTAAATGGTGCTAGATTGGGAAATGCTGATGTACAAAGGGACCTGGATGTCCTTGTACACCAGTCACTGAAAGCAAACGTGCAGGTGCAGCAAGCAGTTAGGAAGGCAAATGGTATGTTGGCCTTCATTGCAAGAAGATTTGAGTACAGGAGCAAGGATGTCTCACTACAGTTGTACAGGGCCTTGGTGAGATCACACCTGGAGTACTGTGTGCAGTTTTGGTCTCCTTACCTAAGAAAGGATATACTTGCCATAGAGAGAGTGCAGCGAAGGTTCACCAGACTGATTCCTGGGATGGCAGGACTGTCGTATGAGGAGAGATTGGGTCGACTAGGCCTGTATTCACTATAGTTTAGAAGAATGAGAGGGGATCTCATTGAAACGTATTAAATTCTGACAGGGCTAGACAGACTGGATGCAGGGAGGATGTTTCCCCTGGCTGGGGCGTCTAGAACGAGGGGTCACAGTCTCAGGATACGGGGTAGGACATTTAGCACTGAGATGAGGAGAAATTTCTTCACTCAGAGGGTGGTGAACCTGTGGAATTTCTTTACCAATGAAGGTTGTAGAGGCCAAGTCACTGAATATATTTAAGAAGGAGATAGATAGATTTCTAGACACAAAAGGCATCAAGGGGTATGGGGAGAAAGCGGGAATATGGTATTGAGATAGAGGATCAGCCATGATCATATTGAATGGCGGAGCAGGCTCGAAGGGCCGAAACGCCTACTCCTGCTCCTATTTTTCTATGTTTCTATCATGCCTCATTCCATCCAAGGCTGGAATACTACTCACATATTTGGGGACTCTTCTAGCACCTCTTTCACATTCCTGGTATTTTAAAGGAACAGCTTGCAATTTGATAGATGAATTCACTCTCATCTCTGGTCTCTATCCTCTCTTTGTTGCAACCTTTCCCTACTTTATCAATGCTGCTATGTTCAGTGCTCCTCCAAACTTTCTTCTTCTTCCTTTTCTCCTTCCCATTCCCCCACTGTTTTGAAATCAAGGCTTTCTCTGTTTCCTATTCATTCCCTGGAACCTTTAGGGTTTTAAAGCCCCATCTTGGCATTACCTAATCAGTACTCTCTGACACACTTCATGGCCTCTTTTACGTTTTTCAACCTGTGCTGCAATATGGGCTTTGATGCTTCACTCTGGTTTCTTAATAATAAAAAGTAAGTTACTGGACTGAATGAAGACAGCCTATTCCGTGCCAAAGTCCACAATGGATAGATGTAGCTCGACTGTCAGCTGTCTACAAAATCAAGCAGTACTACTGGTTAGTGCCCATCTCAGATTTCCATGATAATTCAAGAAACATAAAAGTCTCTGTAGGTATGCCTCAATGATCTGTACTAATCACATAAGTCTGTAGAGCTACACAGCTTAGTCTTCCTGCATATCAACAGTTTCCCAGATAGTGTCCACACCTGAAATTCCGTCCCTTTTATGCAGAAGTTCAAATGCAGTTTTCCATCACTTTCTAAGATACGATGGTGGAAAATACATTATGCCATAAGAAGTCTCAAATGCAGCTTAATTTACTTGTTGGATGGTCAGTACAATTTCACCTTATTCTTTGCTATTCCCAGTAACTAACCGAAGTGTTGTGATAATTGGCTTGGGAAACACTAGTCTTGGGAGGCCGAGTATCCAATTAATTTTCGGATTGGATAGTAGAATTACTCCAAATGCAAAATAAAATCCAGAAAATAATCTATTAAGATTTACGGGTTTCATTTCCACTACCCCTTTCAACAATTTTTGGATTTTATCAGAAAGAAATATTTCTCATGCTGGACTCTAAAATGATATTGAGATGTAATCAGTGAAAGCTCAAATGTTAAGAATGCTCTTCAGAGTCTGCCATTCCAACCGCAGAAACAAAGCTGTGGTCTTCCAGCTGAAGAAACCAAGGTTTACTTATAGAAATATGGGCTTCTTTGATGCTGAAACATCTGCCTAAAAGTGGCTTCAACTGTAATTTCAAATATAATATGAAGATAAGCATAAAAAAGCCGATGGAAGATATGGAGGTAGTTTTAATAGTACAAGATGCCAAATGAATCATGAGTTAAACAGTTTTGCAAAGAGTTTATAAAATCAGCTAAGTTTCTTCAGAACAGAGATTTTCTAAATAAGGGACTTTCAGATCTGTGAAGGTTAAAGCAGTATTACAGATTATTATCCTGAATCAGCAAGTAAAACTGATTAAATTGTCAACTGAGGAACGGAGAGCATATAAAGTAAAACCTCAGTTATGTATACAATGAAATAATTTCAATGGTTACATAAAACACATCAAAGCAGAATGCTGCAGCCATAAAACATTCAGGTTCCTTTTATTTCTAAGCGAGTATAGAATACCTACCACTACAATCAGTTAGAGGCTTGCAATTGCTTCTTTCTCGGACCTCCTATGGATTATGTCATTGCGGTGATGCACAATCTGATTTTTTTCCATTTCCCTTGATTAGATGCTGTCTTACTGCCTCTAGAATTCCATGCTTCCTTCTCCAGTGCGGAGGGTTGAGATGATAGAGGTAACAAGCTTCAATAGTGCTGTTGGTCTTATTAGCTCTTTCGCTTATAGATTGAGTACTTACCAATGCTGAGACCCAATCTAAAAGCTTGACTGAGAAGTAGTAAAGCTTACCTAGTTAGGGGATTGGAGTTTGAATGACTGTAATTTAAATCTGAGAAGTCAGAATGGGAATGCTATGCTCGGGAGAAATGCTCAAATTAAGTCAGACAGCGCTCCAAAATCCAAATAGACAAAAAAAAATACAGATATCCAAAACATTCAATGCTGGTGCTGAGAAAATCTCCTTAGACCACCAGGGAAAGGTTTCATAGTTGATTAATGCTATGGAGAAAGAAGCATTGTTCTCCTTCCTCCACCTCACCCGAGTAGCAGCCAGATGTTACCCCACAGAGAGGGAAGGAATTTTAGAGCGGACTATCATGTCCAACTTGCTTTTCCACAGTCACTGGCTTTAGAGAAACATTGGCAAAGGTCTGGTAGTATGATGTCTGTCTGCCCTTTTGGCTGCAAAAGTTGTATGGTGCAAGGAGACCAATATAGGTTTGGGAAGAAAAAAATAACTTCAAAGAGGGGTGTCCAAACCTTTTGTCTTAGTGGGTTACATAAGTCCCGTGGGTGACACATAGCAACGGTTGGCTACCTCTGCAAAATTAAATATTAACTTTGTGAAATTAACTACACATTAAAGTACCTCAAGCTAAGTTGCAGACTTAAATTAAAAGCTAATTTTTTTTTGCAACATTAACTACGCATAAAAGCTTTTTCCCCAAGCTGCATTACAGACTTAAAATTAAAAATTAACGTTATGTAATTAAAAACACATAAATGCACTCCACCAACCCCCACCCCCGCCAACCTAAGTTACAAACTAACTCTTTGAATTTGATAGGACTTTTTGAATTTGTTACTTTAGTCCTGATTTTAACACCTGCGGTCAATGAGAACGGGGTGTGCGGGAGGGCTAAAATAAAAGTAGCATGGCACTCAATGCATCCACGCTGCAGACGCACCCGCGCCATTTTATCAGGCGTGTTTTGGGCAGCGTGTGAGGCTCTTGCACCAGGCAGATGATGAGCTCATTGAGATTCAAAAGTCAGGGTTTGATGACATCATTCAGACCCCGACGACATTTTTAACCAGCACCAACAAGGTTCGTGCCTGGACAGCCTCGACAGGGAAACCCAGTAATGAGGAATAGCAGACACAGAAGAGGGCTGAAAAAGTGATTTAATTTTATTTTTAAAGTTTTTCTTGTGGAATCCTTAGGCATCGCTTGTCTCGGGCTTCCTACGATTGCCTCAGACAAACCTTCTAGACTTATCTTTGCCGGGGCCCATGGCTCTCCGCAGACGGCTTTCTGTCATGCTTGCCTGCTCTTGCCCACCGATGCCATGTCATTAACACCGACTTAACGTAAGTACATAAGAATTAGGAGCAGGAGTAGGCAATACGGCCCATTGAGCCTGCTCTGCTATTCAATAAGATCATGGCTGATCTTCGACCTCAACTCCACTTTCCCGCCCGATCCCCATATCCCTTGATTCCCCTAGAGTTGAGGTGGGAGTTGGGCCAAACTTATTTAAATGAGGCCTGGGAATTAAAATGGCCCGAGCCTCATGTTGGCGAGCCTAACACTCACCTCATCGAACCCCACACTCACCCCACACCCGAGTTAAAATCAAGGCTATATTTCTGCTTATATTTTTTATGCCATATGGTCTGCCGGTTTTAATTTGATAAGCCTCTTGCCACCAATGTTCTCGCTAAGCTGCGCATCTGCGTGATAGTCTGGAGGTCGCTCACCGGCTTTTATATGGAATAAATCGCGCATGCGCGAAAATTTGATTGGGCCGCACAGCCAGTTAAAGGGACCATGCACGAAAAAGAAATAGAGGGAACATTGCTTGCCAGCCTCTTGTTAGTGAATTTAGGATTTATTTATCAATGAAGGAAAAGTCTGAGGCCCAATCTTTCCAAACTGCCAAATACATACCAGTGAACCCAGGGGCATAAAAAGATCTAATCAAACAGAAATGGACTGAGTCATTGGATTTTCATGGGCTGAACCAACACAAATGTAACCTGTACACCTCTGTCATAAAAAGAGGGACTTTCTCCATTAAGGAATAAAGATGGCTGAAGTGCTACTAAAGGAATAAGGGCCTCGATATTCGCAGCCTTACCGCTCTCCATTAAGGCCCATTTCTGGGAAAAAATGGCGGCGCCTTCACTTCCGCCTGCCTCTGGCTTGGCGGCCACCATTTTGGTGAGGGCTATAGCGCTGCTGTTAGCCGCACTGGCCCTAGAAATGCAATCAGCAGGGCGTGACGTCAGTCTGCTAACTTCGACCTTTTTTCTGACTTTACCGCTGGGTCATAAGCACGCTCAGAAAAGCGAGCGTGCAGCAGACCTGCAGTGACACTGTCAGCGCTTCTTAAAGGGACACGCACATCTTTCAGGTAAGTTTGGATTTCAGCTTTTGGACTGGATTTTATATTTTATTGAAGTAGTGGCTTGGTGCAGTAGAGGTTAAAAGATTTTAAAGTGTGCAGGGAGTGCTGCTAGATGCTTGCAAGGTCTCGGATGGTAAAGGAAGGCATCTGAGAAGACAGAAAATGCTGGAAATACTCAGCAGGTCAGGCAGCATCCGTGGAGAGAGAAATTGAGTGCACATCTCAGTTCAAGGTGCTGCCTGACCTGCTGATTATTTCCAACATTTTATTTCAGATTTCCAGCATCCGCTCGCAGAGGGAAGAGGAAGATGCAGAAGAGGAAGATGCAGAAGAGGAAGATGCAGAAGAGGAAGAAGCAGAAGATGAAAACGCAGAAGAGGAGGAAGCGGAAGGAAGGATGCAACCCAGACAGTCCCTTTCTGACCAGGATATCCGGGATGGAATCATCCGCCTACGGTACCAGTGACCACAACCCTAATTCCCCTTTCAACATTTGTCCCACAACTTTCCTTCTCTCTGTTACTGACCATCACAGCGTCCTCTTGGTCACAATGCTGAGATAAAAACCACCACAAAGCAAACTTTCCAATCCAAATTTATATTTCTATCCAATCGATATGACATCAAGAAATCAATTAATTATCCTTGTGCATTCCCTTAGTAACTGTCTCGTTTGTGCCTTTTCCTATCATACTGATGTCACGCAGTGCTACCCCAGTGGCTGCAGCATAGCTGGTGGAAGGCTGCTGACTTTCAGTGGGGGACACTGCAGATGGCCTTGCAGGACGACCTCGAGGAGCTGGTATCTGGGTGTGTTAAATTGAGTGACGGTGTTTCTTCTTCTTCACTCTCCTCTCCCTCTTCTTGGCTAACCACTGGCTGGGCAGGCTGGATTTCCTGGGTGCGTGAAATGAGGAAGGCACAAGGGTGGAGTTGTGGTGAGGGGCGGGCTGGAAAACAAGAGGTGCATGCGAGAAGGAGGATAACATATGAGGATACCAGCATCTTATATCCTTTCAGATCCGCTGCTGGGCAAGGGCTCAGCCATGTCCCTGCCAAGAATGGCCAGCACTGTCTCCTCCAAGGGGGTGAGGTGAAGCTCGGAATGGGAGGTATGCCTCATGTTTGGTACAGATTGTTGGTATGTGAGTGATGAGGCGGGGTGGGGGTCATGCAATGAGTAGTGTGCAAGGCTAGTTGTGCAGTTGGTAGGAGATGGCTTTTGAAGATGCATTCACTGACCTTGACCACTGGTCTGAGTTCATGAAGCTTCTTTGGGCACTGGAACCAGGTCATGGGGGTGACATTGTTGGCAGTGACGGCCTCAGTGATCTGGTCCCACATCCTTCTTTCTGGAGGGACTCCTGGCCCCTGTGGGTAGAGGGCCACCCTTGCAGTGTTGACCATCTGCACAAAGCTGGAGTGCTGCGTGCGAGACCCTGGGTGTCCCTTCCCTGGCTTGTTGAGCCATTTGTGTTAGTTCTGAAGCACTTTTACCATTTTCTTTTAGGTGTGGAAGGGAATTCAGCTTTAAGAGCTGAAGACTGCCATTTGGGAATTATTTTTAACGTTTATTTTTTTTCAGAAGGCAGTTGAACTCTAAGGGCTAAAAACTGCCTATTTTTAAGTGATTTTATTTTTTTCATTTTAGAAGGCACATCCCCCTTTAAGGGACTGAAGCTCCTTTCTAAAATGGCAGCTTTGCTTTAGGACAACGCTGCTCTTGCTTCAGGGATGGTACGGCCACGCTACCTTGGGCCTCCTGCTGAGAGTAGCGCCGGATTGCATGGTAAGTTTAGCGTTGCACTAATTTAAATTAGCAGGCAGTACCAAAATACCAGTGAATTCGGGCAGCCGTTAACTGCGGCCCACGGTGGCACTGGCAGGTTTTCGGCCTACTGGAATTTCTAGGCCAAGATCTTCATATAGATCAGTAATTAACAGAAGTAATGGCATCTTCAAAAATCTGTTGAGCTCCCTTGAAGTAGCCCAGTGGGACTGAAAGACTGAAGACAAACAATCATATCTTACTTGTAAAGTTTCTGGCTGATTGAATATTAGCAGACCATAAACTAATTCAAAATCAGAAATGGTTATTCGGCTCTGGCCAATATTTATCCCTCGATTAACATCACAAAAAACAGATTATTTGGTCATTATCACATTGCTGTTTGCGGGAGCCTGCTGAGCGCAAATTGGCTGCCGCATTTCCCTACATTACAGCAGTGGCTACACTTCAAAAGTACTTCATTGGCTGTAAGCGCTTTGGGATGTCCTGAGGTTGTGAAAGCCACTATATAAATGCAAGTCTTTCTTTTTCTATTGTTTCTCTGTCACATAACATTAAATAGAATATACAGCACAGAAACAGGCCATTTGGCCCAACGAGTCTGTGCTGGTGTTTATACTCCACACGAGTCACAATGTAGATTTTCTGGGGTAGGTGGAATGATGAATCTTAAGGGGGGAGCATTGAAACATTCATGGAAAATCTGCTGGCAGTGTTTGTTCCTAGATTCACTTTGCTGCAAATTGTCCTCTATAGAACAGTTATGTTGGCCTACAGCAAATATGTGCAGCAGGATCCAAATACATCACAATAAAGATACTGGCAAACATAAAATTTTGTACAGAAATTAATTTAAATTAGGCTTGTGCGGTGCATAAACATATCCATGGACCTGTTGGGCTGAATGGCATGTTTCTGTGCTGTAAATACTATGTAATAGAGGTATTTTAATGGTACAACTGAAGTATAAATAGAAGGTAAAGATGAACAAAACAGCCCAATGAAAATACAAAAGCCCTGCTTTAGTGGGGCCCCAGTGGCAAGGGTAAGAAAATCCGGTACCCCGCAAGTTGGTCTGGCAATGTCAGGCTCCTGATTTTCCGACCTGTGCCCATTGCCGCCACAAAATCGAGGCTGCTAAATTTTCTTATTGCATTGTTTTGTTAATTTTTAACATATTTATATTATAATTCAGTGAATATAACGTGAATGGATGGAGCATCAATGTCTGGGCACGTGCGATTTCCTGCCTCGCGCTGCCTGCAAATGTCATTCCCCTGCTGAGAGCACGGGAGTGCGGAATTGGCCCTAATTAGTCCACTTTTTCACCACCACTGCAAATTCTGCATTAATGATGGCTGCAGCCCTTAAAGAGCTCTACCATAAGCAGATTTTATCTTCTCCAGCTAACTGCGCTACAGGCCAAGCTCTCTGGAGAAGCTCTTCCTGTGCTAGTTACCTATTCAAAGTAAGGGAAGGGATTCCTACTGCAGAATTCAGTGGGGCCCAACCCTGAGCTACTGGTACGGGTATTTCAATGCGACGGGTCAGCTCAATCTCATTTTTGCCATTCACATAAAATCAGGACCGCTGGATCCTCATCTTTATTAGTATAAAGTTTAATCCAATCTGTCTCGGGAATATTTGTAATAATCGAGCTTACTGCTGGCCATTGTTGAAAAATAAATATAATAACCTATATTTTAAAACAGAAAAAAATTATAGATTTTAAATCAGCTATGCAAGACTCCTTTTTTTTAAATGAAAAATATTAAGTGGTTGATTTATTCTCTGTGCCAAGGACATTTTAACTGAGTTCTACCAACACTAAGCTGAGAAAAGTCTTAGCACACATCTACTGTGGATCTATTGATGGCCCTTATTGGTCCCAGGAGACCTTTAACTGTGTCAGTTTGATTTATTAGCCATCAGTCTTTTTAATCCTACAACATTGCAGTTTCACAGTACAAACGGGCACTGATCACTTCTTTTAACACAGAAATAGTGTTGCATTCAGAGCAGCTTACCACAAGTCCAGCTTAGTCAGAGGGACACACAGCACACCATCCTTTAAAGTACAAGCATTGTGGAGTTTTGATTTTTTTTTAAATGACATGGGGTGGTGAATTTTCAAAGGGCTTCTCCCGCTTGCTCACTGTAAGTTTGGCAGGAGCAGTGGAAATCCTGGAAAAACCGCATAAAGGGCGCTTACTTCGTTATTCCGGGGTTTCCGCGTCTCCTCGGCCAAAGTCACGGCAGACGAGTTGGAGAAACCCCGTAGATATTCATTCCTTACCTTTTTTAGCCCCAATAAAGTGGTTTTTCAATTGATTGCTTTGAGAACATAACCCAACTTAAAAAGTGAATTAAATTATGTAATCTCAAATTTAAAGTGATTTATATGAAATAGACAAACCAACATTCATTTCCAAATGTAAATTAAAGTTTGTATGACTCCACAAACGATAACTGTATAATCTGGAGGTTGGTGTTAAACATGATAAATATTGGACTGGATTTTGCTGTGAAAATAAGACTGAGGCTAACAGCGCACACCGTTATTTATGTGCAAATCAGACAACAACTTCTGGCGATCACACATGCGCAGTTAAATGTGGAAATCTGGAAGTTGTTGGCTGAGATGCGCCGCTCCTCCATAAGCTTCCCGAAAACTGCACCTCGCCATCAGTCTCACCATTCAAATCCATTGAACGGCGTGAAGTTGCTGCACTGATGTCGATTTATATGGACTAAGCTCGCTGCAGAAATTTAGGGCTTGCCCATTCCAGTGTAAGTACCATTTTAACGGCGTGGTAAGTCTTAATTACTGCCAAACAACCTCTCTGGCACTGAAAATTAACTTTTACAAGAGTGGAGTCTCATTCCCTCAGCTTTTAATTATTGTTGGAGATTTTTTTTAAATGTTAAATTTGTTTTGCTTTCTGTCTCTTTTATCTCTCTCTCTGTATCCAGTCTTTCTTTCCCTCTCTTTATTTTGCTTTCTGTACCTGATTTGACATTGAATTCACTATTCTAACTGACACTTCCTGGTTCAGACTCTGTGCTGCTCATTAACGATTCTTTAATCTGATTGGTTAAAAAGATACACAGTTGCTTTCCCTGTTTACACAGTTGCAAACACTGCGCTGTTTGGATGTTTGGCTGATAGTAACTTGCTGTGCAAAAGCCCATGGAAAGTCAGTGGCCAAGTGCAAGTCTAATGAATGGCTAGTGCCATTTGTTCGCCGCTCAGAGCAACATCCAGCCCATTTAAAATTAACAACATTTTATAAAAAAGACTTATATTGCGCCTTTCACTACCTCAGGACGCTCCAAAGTGCTTTACAGCCAATGAAGTACTTTTGAAGTGTAGTCACTGCTGCAATGTAGGAAACACAGCAGCTAATTTGCACACAGCAGGATCCCACAAACAGCAATGTGTTAATGACCAGATAATCTGATTTTAGTGATGTTGACTGAGGGATAAATATTGGTTAGAACACT
This sequence comes from Squalus acanthias, assembly GCA_030390025.1. Classification (NCBI taxonomy): domain Eukaryota; kingdom Metazoa; phylum Chordata; class Chondrichthyes; order Squaliformes; family Squalidae; genus Squalus; species Squalus acanthias. The sequence continues at coordinate 92,477,561 of CM059428.1, read as the reverse complement.
GGGGATAACTCCCCTACTCTTTTTCAAAATAGTGCCATGGGATCATTTAGGACCACCTGAAAAAGCAGACATTGGTTTAACATCTCATCCTAAAAACAGCACCTCTGACAGTGGTGTGTCAGACTAGATTTTTGTGTTCAAGCCTCTGGAGTGGGACTTGAACCCTCAACCTTCTGACTCAGATGTGATAGTGCTAATCAACTGAGCCACAGCTGACAGTCTCAGTTAATGTGCTTAATTCTTTAACCGCAGCACCATAGGCTATATTGCCATTCCAATCAGTTAACACGGAAATGATGTCATGTTGTCCAAGATTTAAAGAGACCATCTTGCACCTGTATCAGTTGAGCCTGTTAGGAAGTTTGCTACTTTTGCCATTTCTTCTTCTGATATTTACTTAGTGGCTTTAGTTTAATTAATCCTAGCGATCATGAATTCCTTGTACTTTTATGCAGCACAGCCTCTTTCAAAACTCCTGTGCATAATGTACTCTAAATATACATTCCATATGGTATATTCACAATAGGAAATGTGTGTAAAACACTTAACCATAATAATATATTAAGATTCTTCAGACTTTAAAAATTCAAGTCTGCCCACGAGTTAAAATTTTTCGCCGATTTTTCCTCTTTTTCGAGTCGTGTATGTTGATTTAAAAAAATTCAATTAATAAAATTTTAATTTGTTTTTCCGCTCGATTGTCTTAGGCCCCACTCCCTCCTTGGCGCCTGTCCTAATGTCAGCCACACAGCCCTGATCCTGGCTGTTTTAGGCCCCTTGCCATATCTCCTTTTCTGGCAAGCCCTTCTTTCAGCCGCCTTAAATCAGCTCCCAGAACCCGTTTCCACTTCTGACCTACTGCCCAGCCTAGCCCCACTCCCTTCTTTGCTCCTGCCATGCTCTTTCTTCCACTTCTGACCATCCCCTTGGGGCCAGCAAGAAGGAAAGATGGGAAGGGGAAAGAAAGATACAAGGGAAGAGATGAGTGCAGAGAGACACAAGAGGGGAGAAAGAGAGACAGAAGCACAGATAAGAGAGAGAGACTTGTGGAAAGGTGAGGGAGAGAACCACAGAAGGGGAGATGGGGAGAGAGAGAGCAACATAAAACCTCAGGAGAAAGAGATAGATGAGCATAAGACATCATGGTGAGCCACGTGGGATCGAGAGATATGGGGCAAAGACAACACAGAGAGACAGAGGGGGTAAAATTGGTCTTCGTCCGTAGTGTGAAATTAGCTCATAGCGAATCAGCAGCCCGTTTTACACTGCCCCCGAAGGGCTCATAGCGAATCAGCAGTCTGTTTTACACTGCCCCCGAAGGGCTCATAGCGAATCAGCAGCCCGTTTTACACTGCCCCCGAAGGGCTCATAGCGAATCAGCAGCCCGTTTTACACTGCCCCCGAAGGGCTCATAGCGAATCAGCAGTCTGTTTTACACTGCCCCCGAAGGGCTCATAGCGAATCAGCAGCCCGTTTTACACTGCCCCCGAAGGGCTCATAGCGAATCAGCAGCCTGTTTTACACTGCCCCTGAAGGGCTCATAGCGAATCAGCAGCCTGTTTTACACTGCCCCCGAAGGGCTCATAGCGAATCAGCAGCCTGTTTTACACTGCCCCTGAAGGGCTCATAGCGAATCAGCAGCCTGTTTTACACTGCCCCCGAAGGGCTCATAGCGAATCAGCAGTCTGTTTTACACTGCCCCCGAAGGGCTCATAGCGAATCAGCAGCCCGTTTTACACTGCCCCCGAAGGGCTCATAGCGAATCAGCAGCCTGTTTTACACTGCCCCCGAAGGGCTCATAGCGAATCAGCAGCCTGTTTTACACTGCCCCCGAAGGGCTCATAGCGAATCAGCAGCCTGTTTTACACTGCCCCCGAAGGGCTCATAGCGAATCAGCAGCCTGTTTTACACTGCCCCTGATTTTCTTTTCCATTTGACTCTGAAATTTGTTTGCCCTAGTTGAGGCTTCTGATGTGCAAGCTCTGCCTCTCATTTCTGGGTCTTGAGCAGCCGAACCAGCGGTCCTCCAAGGGACTTGGAAGCTATTCAAAAAAGGCCCCAAAACTTCAAAATTTGGTGTTTGTGGAGTCGGAAGGAGCAGGAGCTACCACTACCGGCCTCTCTTCACCCCCTGCCGCCCCTGATTGCCTCCCCCAGGTTTACCTATGGACCTCAGTGTGGGCCAAAATTCTTGATTCCCAACAGGTGAACTGCGTCGGGGAGCCTGATTGGCACCCACAGCTCATCTGACATATTTTGATGAGGTCAAAGGACAAATTTATTTTGATCATCGGGCCTTTCAGTTCCGGCACATTGTCGTTGCGCACCGCTGGAGTCGCACCTGGCTTGGGGCGCTGAGGTATTTAGGCTCCAAAGGTCATAGAGACAGAGGACTCACTGTGAGCAACTCTATGGGAAATCTACTAGTTTATAACAACATTAAAAGGTATCAAACAAGCATCAAGTTTACCCCTTTAACAGACCATACAGTACACCTGATCATGGCCTTTACTCGTGCCATTTTACTTCCCAAAGGAAAGTTCTGCATAAATACGCCCTAATTCCCAAAGATACTTAAGCAAAACCGTTCCATTCCCACATCACCACAATCGAATCTGCCTTCCACAAAAAAGTTCGCCAACCCAGCATCACAGGAGCCTGTAGACTTTTTGGTGCACACACTTTTGCATGCCTTATAAAGATAGCTTCAATTTGCAGAAAAGATACATGATCTAGAATGAAATTGTGCTTTAAAGAAGGATTCTTCTAATGAGTTTCAATAAGAGATACTTTCCTTTGAAGCCTCTTTTACATAGAATAACATAGAATATACGGCACAGAAACAGGTCATTCAGCCCAACCAGTCCATGCCGGCGTTTATGCTCCACTCGCGCCTCCTCCTATCCTTCCTCATCTCACTCTATCAGCATAACCCTCTATTCCCTTTTCCCTCATATGCTTATATAGCCTCCCCTTAAATGCATCTGTACTATTCGCCTCAACTCAACTACTCAACATTCTCAGAAATCTCTGAGTAAAGAAGTTTCTTCTGAATCCCTATTTGATTTCCTCATGACTATCTTATATTGATGGCCTCTAGTTTTGCTCTTCCCCACAAGTGGAAACACTCTCTGTGTGTCTACCCTATCAAAACCTTTCATAATTTTAAAGACCTCTATTATGTCACCCTTCAAGCCTTCTCTTTTCAAGAGAAAAGAGAACCAGGCTGTTCACCCTTTTTTGATAGGTATAACCTCGCAGTTCTGGTATCATCCTTACAAATCTTACATACGAACATATGAACAATGATGGACAAGAAAAGACCCTCTGGTCCATTGAGACTGTCCCACACAATTGTGTTACCAAATATGTACGCTCTCCACCCCACCCAAAACAATGTGATCTGGGAGAGGCAAAAAAAATTACAAAATCTAGGCCAATTTGGGGGAAAAAATCTGGGAAATTCCTCTCTGACTCATCTAGGCGATCAAAACTAGTCCAGGAGATCACTCTGGCCCTGAATTCCCTGCAGTACCTACCTTCTGTAAGAGGTAATCTCCGCCCCAGCCAGAAACAGGTTCAGCTCTCGCTTGAAGGAATTCAGCAAATCAGCATCTTCCGCGCGAGACTGCAGCCTGTTTCAGAGGTCCACTATTCTCTGGGAAAACCACCTCCTGACATCTAGCCTAGATCTAGCCTTATACAACTTAAATTTGTGACCCCTGGTCCTCCCTAACCTATTTAATTGGAACAAACTGTCAGCTGAAACACAATCTATTCCCTTCATTATCTTATAAACCTCAATCAGATCACCTCTAAGTCTACGCTTCTTTAACGTGTAGAGTTCCAACTCTTTTAGCCTATCTTGATAACTAAGATGCTTTAAACTGAAATTTGGTCTACTGGCCCTCCTCTACACCCGTTCCAAAGCCTCAATATCACCCACCATGTGAGGAGAGCAAAACTGGACACAGTATTCAAAGTGCAGCCTGACCAAAGTCTTGTACAAGATCAAAATAGTATGCCTTGTCTTGTACTCAATTATCCTATGGATACACTCCAACACCCTATTTGCTCCAGCTATCGCTTCACGGCATTACTCATGTACCTTTAAGGATGTATGCACTAGAATGCCCAAATCTCTTCCTATCTCCACCGTGTTTAATGCTTTTCCCTGAAGGGTGTATGAATGTTGAGCATTTGAGCATAATACTGCACTTATCCAAGTTATACATCATTCGACGGTCATAAACCCAATTTCCCAACACATTAAGATCCGCCTGAAGCAGACATGTATCGTCTACAGTCCTAATACTCGCACAGATCTTAGTATCATCTGCAAATGTGCAGATCATGCCCCCAACACCTACATCCAGATCATTAATAAAAATAGTAAAGAGCAACAGTCCCAACACTGATCCCTGCAGGACACCACTGGTGACCGGTCTCCAAACAGATCCAAATCCCTCTATAACTACTTTTTGCCTACATCCTGCCAGCCAGTTCTCAATTCAGTTCAATATATTACCACTAACACCAGAGGCTTCGATCTTGTAGAGAAGCCTCTTTTGTGGTACCTTATCAAAAGCTTTTTGGAAGTCTAAGTAGACAAGGTCTACTGGACTTCCCTCATCCACCAACTTTATAACTTCTTCAAAAAATACAATTAGATTTGGAAGACATGACCTCCTTTTTATGAAGCCATGTTGGGTGTCCCTAGTATTCCTCTCCTTATCCAAGCATTCATATATTGTATCCCTAATGATTCCCCTCAAGCATCTTACCTATTACTGATGTCAAACTAATGGGCCTATAGTTACCCGGGTCTGTCTTGTCACCTTTTTTAAAGATGGGGACTACATTAGCTTCCTTCCAGTCTACAGGAAGCACTCCAGAGTTAAGTGAGCTATTAAAAATACAGGCTAGGGGCTCGCACAGCACATGTCCGATCTCCCTGAAGACCCTTGGGTGGATATCATCCTGCCCGGCTGCTATTTTCAAGTTCTTAATTCTTTCTAAAACAATATGTTCATCTATGTTAATATTACTAGTTTTGTTAGTGACATTATTAAATTCTAATTTTGTGAGATGTCCCAACAACAAATCTTCATGTGTTGTTCAGTAATTGACGACTTCTGTTGTGCTGGAGGATCATGGGAAATGTCTATAATACCTTGCATACATTTTCTCAAGGTTTGCCTTCAGCAGTTTTAACACCTGCATGCTTTTTTTCCACAATCAGAAATCAATTTGGAGATTTTCAGAGAAACAGCATTGACCTTCGATGTCACATTATTCATTTACTTTACCAAAACAGAGTCATCAAAATCTAATCCTCAAACCAAGAGGAATAACTGTAGCTGATCTCCAAAGACCTAGTTACTTGTAGATGCATCAGTGATAGGACAGGCAACTGAGTGACCTGTGTATAACTAAATGCTCACAAGGTATACTGACACAGCAACACTGAAGTTACACAACCAAGTGACTGACATGATCTGAAAACGTGAGATCATGACCTTATAAAATGAACTGCAGATCATGGTTAGAACTGCCTTCAAGGTAAAAAGATATTTCTTTGTGGGGGATGGTGGGAAGGTGCTGTCATAATATATTATATGTCTGTCAAAATGGCTGTACAAAACTCTTCAAATATGAATTTTCAGGGATGCAATTGCTGTTTTTTGCAGTAATTGTTCATTCATTGGGAGCTAAATTCAATAAGGCCCAAAAACGGGCACGGGCATCATGATGTGCGATTTGCCTGCACCCGTTGAAAGTGATGCAGGCAGCACGTGAAATTCATGCTGCCTGCTAATTAACATGATTGAAGCACTGAACACGCTGCTGGTTGGCTGGTCAGCAGGGGGTCCAAGTTCATGGGAAGTGTGATCTCTATTTAAAGGTAGCCTGCAGTGTGAAATGCTGTCTGCACTTCTTAAAGGGGAGGTGCTTTCTGAAAGAAGCACCTCATTGTCAGTGTACCAAAGGAAAGGGGAAGGAACCTATGCCTCAACAGGGCAGAGAAAGGGCACCTTGGTTCTTGGACGCAGCACTGGAGGCCTTAGGGCGGGGGGCAAATGGAGGAGACAGGTCCTCTTCCTGCAGGGGGCCAGGAGGCCATCCAAACAGAGTGTTAGAAGGCAGTGGGAGCAGATTGCTGAAGCAGCCAGTGCCACCAGCCTTTCCCCCAGGACCTGGATCTCGTGCCGAAATAAGTTTAATGACCTCACACGAATGGTCAAGGTCAGTGAATGCATCTTCAAATGCCATATCCAGCCAACTGCACCACAAGCCTCACACACTGCTCAATGCAACACACCACCATCATTCACCTACCAACAATCTCTATTAATCACGACTCATACCTCACAATCATAGCTTCACCTCACCCTCACTCACTTACCATTGTTGCAAGCCTCACACCCACATCTCATACCTTGCACACAATGCCAGCTATTCAACCATGACAGGCACATCACCCAAACACATTGCACCACACTCACTGACACACTTCTCTTTAACTTGCAGGCCAAGGTGGCACATAACCGGTGCCAGCAGCAGCTAACAAGCGGGGGGCAGGCATGGCTGCAGAATGTGAACCAGCTGGAGGAGACAGTGCTGTATATCATTGGAGAGGCCGTGGCAATTGGCAAGGCTGAAAGCATTGATGATGATGGTACACTCATACCTAATCCCTCTTCTCATATCCCACTTTACCCTCATCCCATAATCTCTTCTCACTTACAAGCTGCTGATGGTGTAAGCATGCATATATCTTGCTTTCCCCCCCTCCCCTCACCACAACCCGACCCTTGTGCCTTTCTCCTTTCAGATATCCAGGAACTCCAACCATCCCAGTCTGTGCAGGAAGAACAAGAGGAGAATGATGGAGAAGAGGAGATACCATCACTCGATCTGACACTCCCAGGCACCAGCTCAGAAAATGGCACTGTGCATACTTTAGAGGGTAGTACAGGAAACTTTCGTTTATCCGGCATCGACGGGACCGGCGTGGTGCCGGTTTATCGAAAGTACCGGATAACGGAGAGTTATATCTACTGAGGCTATTTTCAACAAAGAGACTCCAGGCAGCACGGGAGAATCAACTCCTGCTACTGCAGTGTTTCGGACTTCCGACAGCGCCAGGAGGCCGAGTAGTGGCACTTTTGAAAAGTAACCCTACTGACTAAATCGGCGTTCGCGGACTCGGACTCGGACTCGGGATCGGCAACATTGCCGGTTATTTGAGAGGAGTTTTCGGAGCACTCGACGTTCGCGGAGACTTGACTGCGACTCGGCAACATTGCCGGTTATTTGAGAGGAGTTTTCGGAGGATGATTTTTGCCGGTTAAGCGAGCATTCCGGATATTTGGGTGCCGGATAAACGAAAGTTTCCTGTATAGAGGCAGGATCTGCACGTGGTGAGTCACCAGGCACGAGTGGGCTGCAGCCAGGCCTGGGGGGAAGGGTAGCGCAGATGGCAGCTTCCTGGAGGTCGAGGTCACACATGGGTTCTGCTGCAGAGGACTCAGATGAGGACTTCGATGGGGCAGCCTTCAGAAGAAGGGTGCTGGGCATGCACACAGAAATGCTTGGTGCATTGGCAGGCCTGCCAGAGAGCCTGTTGTCACTGTCAGGGAGCATAGAGGAGTCCGGCTCCAACCTTCCACAGGGCTTGGTGCAGAGCTTGGAGCCCATGATTTCCAGGATGGAAGTGATGAGCAACTCCATTAGAATACTAGTGGACCCAACCATAATGCTGGGTGTGATAGACGATGTTGCAGCTTCTTTCACAGCACAAGCGGAAGCGACCCAACGTCTGAGTGCTGCAGTGGAAGCTTAGAGTTCTGTCGTGCAGGTTCAGCTTTCTGCCATGCAAGCTCAGACTGCTCTCATGCAGGCTCAGACTGTTGCCATCGTGGATGCATTTACAAGTGTGGAAAGAGGCTTGCAGAGTCTCACAGCAGTCTAGCAATCTCTCCTCCAACATCTCTCAGGATGACAGCATTCATACTTCCACCACTGCCACTCCGCCAGTGCCCTTGCTGTTGCCTGTCAGCCAGCCAGCCCAGACGGCTGCTGCCCATGCCGAGGTGGTGCAGTCTACAGCCAGGCCTTCTAGGCCCAGTGCTGCTCGAGATCACCTGCAAGGCCATCTACAGTCTCGTCCACTGAAAGTCCAGCAGCCATGCTGCAGCCACTGGGGTAGCACTTCATAAGAGCATTAGGACAGGCAAAGGCACACAACAGACAGGCACTAAGGGAATGCAGAAGGGTGAATAGTTGACTTTATTATGTAGTTTTGGAATTTATCATTTATAAATTATCGCTCTCCACAGATGCTGCCTGACCTGCTGAGTATTTCCAGCATTTTCTGTTTCAATTTATAAATTATGTTTGGATCGTTTGTTTTATGGTAGCTTTCATTTCAGCATTGTGGCCAAGAGGACGCTGGGATGTTCCGTGACAGAGGGATGGTAAGGTGGGGATGTGTTGAGCAAAGGGAAGTGGGGTTTCATTCAGGGGAACCGGATGATGCGTTCACGGATAGCCCATCCGGAACAGGGATTTGCAGGCTGCCTCTTCCCTTCCTCTTGCTCCTCCTCCTCCTGAGCTGGTCGCGGAACCTGTGGTGGCAAGGACTGCGCCCTCATGATGGCCAAGTTGTGGCGGATGCAGCAGACCACCACGAATTGGGACACCCGTTCCGGTGAGTACTGGAGAGCTCCTCCTGAGCAGTCAAGGCAACGGAACCATTGCTTGAGCACCCTGATGGCCTGTTCGGTGACGTTCCTCATGGCAGCATGGCTGTCATTATATGATTGCTGGCCACGAGTGGTGGGGCTGCGGAGGGGAGTCATCAGCCAAGTGTAGAGCGGATAAAATTTGTTGCCTAGCATCCTTCCTCGGGTTCAACGTGGTGGCTGGAAGATTGCTGGCACAGCAGGCTGGCACAGGATGAAGACATCATGACTGCTGCCAGTATACCGGGCATTCACTATCAAGATGTGCTGGACGTGGTTGCACAACAACTGCACATTAAGTGAGTGGTAGCCTTTGCAGTTACGGTACATCTCAGCATTGATATGCGGCACCCGCAAAGCCATGTGAGTACAGTCAATGGCACCCTGCACCATGGGGAAGCCAGATATCCTAACAAAGCCACTTGCACGACCCTCCTGCTTCTTTCTGTTTAGAGAGAAGACAATGAAGTCCCTTCTCCTAGAGTACAGCCTCTGTGACCTCCTGGATGCAGGGATGGAGGGCAAACTGTGAAATGTTTCAATGTCGCCTGTTCCAGCCTGGAAGGATCCGCTGGCATAAAAATTCAGGGCCACGCTCACCTTGAGCGCCACTGGTAGCCCTGGCGTCGCCCTGCTCTGAGGCTACAGGTCTGGTTCCAAGAGGTGGCAGAGTTCTGTGACCACCTCCTTGGTAAAGCGGAGCCACTGAACACACTGCTTCTGGCTTAGGTGCAGGTAGGAGAAGTGTTCCCTGAATACCCTCGGTGGGTAAGGCCTCCTGCTGAGAGCCCTCCTCCCCCGCCTCCTCCTCCCTCTGCGAGCAACTTGTCTTTGCTGCCTCTGCTCCATCTCCCTGTCTTGCTGCAGCGTGAGGGGGACTGCAAGTAGAGCCACCATGATTGGGAGCAAGTGGTGTACTCAGAGGTCTTCCAGTAGCAGCCAATGCCTTCCCAACAACCAGCAGCACACCCTGCACACTTTAACAACTTTATAAATGTCTTCTAGCAACCCAGTATTCACATAAATTCTGCAACAGCAAGTACAAGAGAAATAATCAAGTTGGAGGAACCCATTTAATAGCAATGGTGGGCGTCCCTCGTGCACGTTCAGCTGTGCGTGTTTAGAAGAGAGCTTTGATTGGAGTGGCAACGTCTAAAATGGCAGGTCATGCTTTAAATCAGTGTTACACACTGATTGACGTCATGATCTGCCTACTCTGCATACTGCCGGCGCACGTACTTCCTGCCTGCGCTATCGCCCTCACCAAGATGGAGAACACCGCAAGCCACACTGGAAGTGGGCGGAAGCGAGGCGTACGTCATTTTTTTTCCAAACTGGCCTTAACTATCAGCACGTAGATGCTGAATTTAACGGCCATTAAGTTTAAGTGAACAGTAACTTTTCAGAGATTGTAAAAAGAGCGAATTTTTGTTATAGAAGCAGAATCATCTCAAATCTTCACTGGCTTTGCATTAATACTGGGCTGGGGAGTGGCAGAAAATTGGGTGGAAACAAATCATTTTTGTGCTCCTTTTATTTTCCACCGGAAGTGAGAGCAAATGATGGAAGCATCTGGCAAAATAAGGACGGGCGTGTTATAAAATGATAGTGTGAGATTATGGAGGCTAAATTCGGTTGATTTGCGACTCCCGTTAGCGCCCTAAGAGGGCGCTAACGGGGCGCAAATCAACTAGCGCCTGGGTGCGGCACCGCTAACACCTCCCACAAAATTCAGCAGGAGGTTAGCAGCGGCGCTAACCGTTAGCGCCGCGTGGCGCTGCACCGCGGGCGATGACGTCATCGCCGTGCGCAGTGCCACGCTCGCGCCCCAGCTGTAATATTGGGTGGCGCCCCCCGACTTACCGCTGGACGCTATGCCGCCGGGGTCAGGGGGGCCTACCTGCGGCTGGAGCGGCGCTAGTTAAAGGGGAGGTGGCGGGTGGCCATTTTTGTTGCTGTCCCTGGCCCCCATTGCTGTCCCTGGCCCCTCGTGAAGCCCCCCTCCGTGGGGTGCCTGCTACTCTCTGTGAGCCCGGCACTCCTCTTGAGTGCTGGACTCGTTTGCCAGCACTCCCGATCCCTGGTGGCCCAGCTGGGCCCCGGGTCACGCTGCGCAAGGCCCCTCCCCTTTTATAAGAGGAGGAAGGCCTGCAGTACCGTGGTGCGATGTGCCGCAGTGCCAGCGCCGCGATTTTGGCTTGCAGCGCCCCAAGAGGGACGCGGGGCGCTTCCAGTAGCGCCCCTCCTCCCTCTCGGGGCGCTACCTGGGAAAATCAGCCACGGGGGCGCTAACCTTTTTGGGGCGCTACCCAATTTTTACCCTTATATGTCATATTTTCCAGCATTATCACCTTACCAATTCTGGATGTTAGGAACTTATTTTTACATGCATCCAGAAATGTTAACTGAGATGGAACACTAGAAAAATGTTTAATGGCAAATCAGGACAAAAAAATCAGAAATGGTACTATCGATGTGTAGCTCTACATATTCTTACCATTGAATCTGCATCAGAGGCTACAAAAACCCTTTTGTGCTGTCTATTCACTGCATTTGATCAGATGGCTCATGCCAAAAGAGCAGTTGTGTAAAGAACTTCCGCCTATAAATTACTGTTGGCAGTGTGAGCTGAGTATCTGACGTGATTGTACAACATTCGTCTGTCCACTATTTTAACGTATACATTCATTTATTTTAAATGGGTTAATGCCTCTGCTATATTCAATTAACAGGTTAACACCTCTGTTAAACTAACAGAATTAAACTAATCACTTCATCAATTGCTACACATACGAATGTGGTAAACGTGTGTCTGCTAATATCGCCAATAGTAATTTCTAGGCTTTTACTACAGATTGTGCAAAATGACAATTGGTAAGCTTCCTTATAAATGAAAACTCTGGCTCACTTCCATCATGTCTAGAGAGGAACAGAGCCATCTCAGTTAAATATGCTCCAACTGTCATGGTGCAAAATCAGCCTGTGATTCATCGGCCACATGCTCTAAGGTACATACTGGAGTTATTCAGTTTTGTGGTCTGTCACTGGTGTGATTTACAGCCTGTTTTGTAAAGATGTCACACTCATGACTCAGCTGTTCAGTATGAAGGCAGTCAGATCCTTCAATGTGTTAATCATTGAGATGGATGATGAAGGACTCAAAGACAACTATGTATGGCTTAAGCATCAAATCTCACAGATTCGATCAAAGCCTGAAGGGGGGCGGGGGGATGTTGTAACCCTATCCGCTCGGTGGAATCCGAGCAAGTGGTCAGATAAAATACCCTGGGTTCCTTACCTGCTGGACAGCCATCCGGATCCCGCCAATACCAATTTTAACAGATGCTTCTGGACAGGCAGCTAAGCGGGGTCCTAATTTACATTTGCTATCAGGATCCAATGACATCATAGGGCCCTGACAGCGATTTTAATTTCCTCCTGAGCGGGGAAGCTGCCATGACTTTCTAGCCAGGTGAAGGCTAGCGTGAAGAGGATCGGGAAGCTGAAGACGTCCTCCAGGTAAGTTCTTTACTTTCCTTTGTGGGACCACAATGAAAGTTTAGGCCTCCCCTGTTCTGGACTCCCTACCCTGCACCCGGTTCCGACATTGGACGCCCTCTGGAACCCCCTTCCCCGCAGTTACCCGAATGCCAGCGGGCAACCCTTGGCCACCTAATTTTCCGGAGGCTGGCAGCCACTCCCTGCCCATTCTGTGTGGAAAGTGGGCCGTCGGCATGTTGAAAGAGGAAACCTACTGCCAGTTAAAATCTCCCTCTACATTTTCCACTGTCCTGATTTGGTAGTGCCAATCAGGTGGGTGGCAGTAGAAAATAGGACAGAAATGCATTATGCTGGATCTCTGCCCATATGCAAATAAGGAAATAATAACAATGACATCATGCATCCAATTTTCCATCACTTTCACCTTACTTAGACTCATTCATACTCGGGCTAATATAAAATGAGTGGGCAGGATTGCTAGACTCCACGATTTGAGCACATAATCTAGGCCAACACTTCAGTACAGTAGTGACAGAGTGCTGCATTGTTGGAGGTGCTACATTGTGGATGAAAGCTGGAAACTAGACCCTGTGAGTCATAGAAACATAGAAACATAGAAAATAGGTGCAGGAGTAGACCATTCGGTCCTTCGAGCCTGCACCGCCATTCAATGCGTTCATGGCTGAACATGCTACCTCAGTACCCCATTCCTGCTTTCTCGCCATACCCCTTGATCCCCCTAGTTGTGAGTATTATATCTAACTCACTGCATATCTTGTGCCGTCCTCATTTCCACAGTAAAAGGACAGCTTTAGGAAACAATGAGCAATTTTGGAACTATGCATTGATGGGATTCATCCAGTAATTATTACTAATATCACAAATGTCATCCCCATGTAGCACATAACCAGCTCACTTTCATTGGTAGCAAGGATAAAGTGCTGGTGAGGAACAACACTTCATAACATGACGCTCTTTTAAATGTCACATTGAAATGGGGATTAGGACCATCATTATAAATCCTTTTGATAAATGTAGCAGCATTTCAGCACCAGAATCAAAACGGTAACAAGATTACATTTCTTTGTGTGTTTCCTCTAAGATATACCTTGCATTGAAAACTGTTCTATTGGATGTACTGTACTTTCCTCCAATCCTACTTTATCAAATCCATCAAAAGAAATTTAGAGAATTATACACAAAATATTTAAAAGGAAAATTGCACATTTTGAAAGTGGGAAGAGAACTTTCAATCTTCAAAGGATTACTATTGCATCTGTTTTTAAATATTCTTCCTATATAATTGAATACAATTTCAGGCATTAGTATGCAGATAACTGAATAAGAAAGTGAAGTATTTATTACAGGGCAACGCCACCCTATCCTAATTGTGGTCACTGAAAGGTGCCATGCTATTATTGCAGTAAGTTTTTGTTTCCATCTAATTGACTAAATCTGTTGGTCTAGGAAAATACAGGCAGCTGCTTCACACTGGTTCAGATACAAGTCAGATGTCTATTATATTTCTACTTCAGAGCTGTGGCCAGTAAGCGACTTTAGGCTAGAAATTCATTATAGCCCAGGAATGGGCGGTATCTTTAGAAAAGCTGGAAAATTAACGCAAGTTTCATTCTCACTGCTCAAAGAAATTATTGGGACGCTAAATCAAGTCTTAAAGGCCTAGCTCAGTGGCGTTGCGCTCAAAGGGTGGACCAATATCAGGTGCCACCTAATCTCAACTCATCATTGCCACAGGCTTTTCCCAGTACTTAAAGGGGAGGTTCATTGATACTGCAGCACCTCATTCTCAGCTGACTGACCGGGCAGCTGCCTCAGCAAGGAGAACCACAACAAGGAGAAGGAGCTGGAGGACTGAAGCAGGTGTGCTCATGGCAGATCCACCTCAGTCAGGTGGTATGGGTGATTGAATGCTATATACCACCATCTGTACCATAAGCTTCACACACTGCCCAAAGCACCACCACCAACAATCTCTACCTACCAACACTCACACCCACATCTCACGCCTAGCACAGAATGACAGCTATACAACTATAGCAGGTACAAGGGTAATTATTTTATATGATATGATATGTTTATGCATAAATTTATTAATGGAGTTTGCAATATTTTGTGGTCTCTCTCATTTCACCTTTGCGCCCAGGAGAACGCTGTGATATGGTACGAAACAGGGATGGTATGATGAGCATGTGGTGAGCAAAAGGGGTTTAAATCATCCTGCTGTGAGGCTGGAGGTCTGTTTGGAGAAGGTTGCAGAGTTCTGTGACCACCACCTTGGTGATGTGGAGCCGTCTAATACACTGCTCCTCACTTAATTGGAGGTAGAAGTGCTCTCGGAATACACTCGGAGGGTAAGGCCTCCTGTTGAGAGCCCTGGTGGCCCTCCTCCTCCCTCTGACCACATGTTCCAGTCTTTCTCGCTGCCTCCGCTCCCTCCGTCATAGATCCTGGAGGGCCAGGTCGACTGCCAGTACAGCCCCCATTAATGTAAGTCAAGTGTAGCACTTTGATATTTTTTAAGAATAAATGTAACTACTTTTTAGTTACCACAACACTCCTGATACCTTTAAATTACTGAATTAAACTATTGCACAATGTCAAACTAACAAGAAAGCACTGAAACTCATGATCCCTTTAAATAACATCCCTGGAGCCGGCTTCCGTCAGCTGTGCACCTGCTCTCCCTGTAGCTGTCTGGTCGAGGCGCTAAGCTAAGTGACGACAATGAATTTTGCAGATCGGGTGCCCAGTGAGCATTGCACGCCCACTGACGTCACAATCTGCCTGGCATTGAAGTCCCCGGTGGTACCTCGTACCGGCGGTGCAACGGGGGGGGGGGCGGATTTGCCGTGAGTCACCCTGGTGCTACGGCATCAGTGCCCCATTAGCGCTAATGGGAGGCACTAACCAACTGAATTTTCCCCCTTGATCTTGCTCCCCATTTGGAAATGTCCAACTGAAAACGATGGATAGTAAAAAAAATCTTAAAAGAAATATGACAAAATAACTTTTACGGTGTCAAGGGAGAATGCAACTTTTCAGACACTGCATAAAGGAAAAAGTTAGCTAGGACCTTGACTTCGGTAGAGCCTGTGCCGCACAAACCCACGAGTCAGGTGTTGCCTTCATACATGATGCAGCACTCTTCAGGCTTCCTTCCTTTCATCCTCCATATCTTCATCATCCTGCTCCTTTAAATGCTCAGATACTACAGCTTCTAAGTATTGCAAGTAACCATCACCGAAGACAGTGTTGTAAAATCACTGTTCTGTGTGAACTTTCACCTTCCCGATCTTTTCCTGGGAACACTTGACCACACTCGCACCTTCATCTGCATGCAGTGGAACAGGCAGCTCAGGGTCATGGAAGAGCAATCGTGGCGGCCAATTTTTGTTGCGGAGTTCCAGTGGAAGGCCTCTCTGCCCCATTTTACTTGGCAGACCGCCTCTACACTGCCTGAAAATGGGCAGTGTTTCTAAGTAAAGTCTAAATCTCATGTAAAGGTTCCTTTTACAAAAAGAAAGAAAACATGCATACAATATTTGCGGGGAATTACAGAAAATTTTAGTACAATTCACAATGTCCTGGAATTTCCTCAGAGCTACTTCCACTCCGCCATCGTCATTTCGCAGCAAGTGTGGCGGAAACCCTGTCTACACACGTAAGTGGGGTTTCTGTTGTACTTCTGGCCAAGTTACAGTGGTGTAATGGGAGCAGCTCCATGGAAATTCTGGGTGACATATTTCACTATCTACTGTGGGAATATGACATCACTCCTGTACAAATACTCAAAGACAGATCTTTCAAGTCCTCTACTTCCTCCCCCAATACAATTTTAACCCAGCACCTGCTCTGTCAATCCATACGCAAACATATAGAACCAAAGGATTGAGAATCAGCTGCTAGCAAAAGTATGTTAAACAGAAGAAGTCATCCAAGAGCTTGCTGGAACCCCTAATTAAAACCTGCTTAAAACTTGCATGCATTCAACGCTATTGAGTTTGATATGTTCATAAACGGGTGGCTGATAAAGCAACCAATGTTGAAGGAGAAGAACACTGATAAAAGCTCAACCCAGTAACAAGTAGTTTACAATTAAAGCACAAAACTGCTTCTAATTTGGCACTAACTGGTGATCTTACTCACAGAGGCCACTGGATGGCTGTCATGGGAAAAGGAAAAATGTTACACTGCTGAAGTATGGGGTGTTTCTCTGAGGATGAAGCACATGGTTGGAACACAGTAAAAATAGTTTTACTCTGCATCTAAACCTGCTGTACTTGACCTGAGATTACTTGATGCTCCAAATAGTAAAGTGTTCCTTTTGTCAGCACTAACATCCCTCACCTTCAGGAACACAAAATTCACCGAAACTCCTAAAAAAAATCTTTGAGCTACACGCTCCTCCCTGTTTGCAGTTGCCTGCAAAGAAAGCTGTTCTACTCTTTCAATGCGGGGTGTGGCTGTATGCATGGGAATGGCAATGTGGGGAGACAAAGGAACAGTGTTGATTCAAAAAACAACTCATGCTTCAAATAAATGGATTAACACTTCCATTACAATAACAAACAAAGGAATTTCATGCGCCAATATCACAGAATGTATTTCAAGACTTCAATTTTTATCTCAATGTTGAACTAGTCTCAATAAGGAGCAGTTTCCTCTCAAGTTACGTTGGTTCTCGGGTGACTTAGACGCTGGGGGTGGGGTGGTTGGTGGGGGCGACAAACACAAAAAAATTAGGCAGAGCACTCATTCCACTGGGTCTGACCATTTCTAGGCCAGTAGCAATCTTACATTGTCACTTCTGCTCCACACTAGAAGCACCTGCCCCGAAACCAAATAAGGGGGTAATGAGACAGTGAGATCATACATCCCATTTTTCATCACTACCATTATAGCAATGCTGGACTCTGGTAATGCCAACAGGTTACTGGCATCCAGCTTTGTCAGGGCCAGCAGAGACCTTTGTAAATTAAAAGGCTCACCCTAGGGAGCACAATCAGTCTGCACTCCCCTACTGGCTCTTTGTGTTTCGCTGAGGATGAAGCACATTGTGTTCAGCGCCTTGGGACGTTTTACTGCGTTAAAGGTGCTATATAAATACAAGTTGTTGTTGTATTTAAGAGGCCAAATTTTTTGCGGCAATTTAGAGGGTTGTTCTTCCGCAGTCTTTTCCCTGGCCTGGAGGAGGACAACCCTTTAAGCTGCTGCAAGTGCCAGACTCTGATAGCAACAGGGATTTTCCATATCCCCCCAGTAGGCTCCCTGCTGCAGGCAAAAACTCCTCCAGGAGTCTGCCAAACATTATTTAAACTAGGCTGACCCCAAGAAGTTCACCAGGGTGAGTGGCATAACTACCAGGCTGGTGAAATTCCTGCCTTGTCACACTTAGTAGCATAGCTGCCAAAGATGAAAGTTTAGGCTTAGTCCAATGTTACAGGTGGCAGGGCAAGGAGACATTTATTCTGCTAGTCTGTCCCAAACTCAAATCCAGGTCAACTAATCCATTCATTGCCCATCTAAAATTAAAACTACAATTCCACAATTTGAATTTGTCAAGAACTCCTTTTAATCTACTTTTGACCTACAAAAGAATTGAGGAAATATATTGGTGTAGTGAGAGCCAGCAGTGAGAAACAGAGGGATAACTTCCTCTGTGCACTAGGTGTAGTGAAATCATAACCTATGATTTTGCAACATCTAGTGAACAGAGAAAAGGAGACTAAAAAAATAAAGATGAGCGATTAGTTTAAATGTCCTTTCCTCATTCCTTGTCATTTTACAAAGTTATTTTTTTTACAACCCAAGACTCTATTTGGATCATTTTGTGGACAACAATTTGACTAAAAACTGTGAAGTAGGTTGCGTGAATATTGCTGAAGTACTTTTGTTGAAATATCCTTTTAACAGGAGACAAAGCACTAACTCTTCTTCCAGATAAATCTCAGTTTAATAGCTCGTGTAAATCTGTCATCAGAACTGTTTAACCCAGTGTGAGCATACCCTTCGCATCAGCTGGTACAGCGTACATCCGCAGTTCAGCGACTGCTTCATAATTGCACTTCTCGCAGCTGCAACTACACACATTTGTCTCCATAACAAATGAACAGCTGTGGGTTTTTTCCAGTGGTGACTGACCAAACTGTGCGTGATCTCTGTGCCAGCTGACATCAACTGGTGGCATCCTTCCATGAGTGCTGGAGTCATGTCTTTCAAGTGACAGACCAGTATCAAAAAAATAATTCTTCTCAGTGCTGGGGCACTCATCTTCCCTTGCTTCTCAGTACACCTCTAACTGTAAAACTGGCAATTGCATCAAGTTAAACCTCTAATCATGGCTGCAGTGGCCCTACAGTAGGCTTCTCTCATGTGACAACTAAAGGCTAATAGATGGCTAGCCGTGAAGTACAAGACAGGTATTCAATTAAGTGGGTGTGATGATGCCTAAAGTGCAAGACCAAAGCTCAACCAATTTCTGAATGCAGAGGTTACATTTCTGCTTTAAACTCAGAGGGCTAAAAATTTGGGGGCTTAACACTACCCTTTACCAGCAAAAAGTTGCGTTAAGAGGGCGGCTGTCGTTCTTTCGCCAGCTGGTGGCGAGTCCCGTGGCGTCCTCCATATTCCCAGGCCCATCGCCCGGCAAATTGAAATGAGGGAGCAGTGACGTCAGTCAGCGGCATCACCGACTTAACGTCACCACAGCGAACTTGGACCTATGTGCGGAGTTCAGAGCTGGGCCCTAAGCTCGTGTGCAGCAGACTGACAAATGCGCTGTTAGCGCTTCTTAAAGGGACATACATATCTTTCAGGTAAGTTTTCATTTAAGCTTTTGGACTGGATTTTTTTGATTTTATTGAAGTAGTGGCTTGCTGTAATACATGTTAAAAGTTTTTTAAGTGTGTAGGGAGTGCTGCTGGATGCTTGCAAGGCCTTGGATGGTAAAGGAAGGCCTCAGCAAAGACAGAAAATGCTGGAAATACTCGGCAGTTCAGGCAACATCCGTGGAGAGAGAAACAGAGTTCACAGCTGCAATTTTAATGGAGGAGGCAGTTTGGAGTCGGGTTGCCTGGTGGGCGGGGTTCGTACCCGCTGCCGGTTTCAGCCGCTCCTGATGTCCCATTTTGGCTTAACTGGATCAATTAGTCCCGTCGTGCACCCTGCCTGCTGCAATGAGTGGGAGCGGGTCTGTTGGTCTGCACTAATGAGGTCATTTTTGCACTTGTTTTTAAGGGCTCCATGTAGCCTCAGCCTCTCATTTCTCGTTACTGCTGCAGCTTGAATGTGCCAAGGTGACCATGAGTGCTGCCAAAGCCGCGGCTGCTCTTCCTCAGAATCTGACGAACAGGATGAGAGGGTGTAAATGGGTCCCATACCGTTGCTATAGATTTCAGTTGAGGAAAGAAGCTTGCAAGCGCACAGTCAAAGTGACCTGAGGATAGTCCAAACAGGTCACACTGCAGATGGCTCTTAGCTTGAACACTCACAAGTTCAGTAGAGTAGCTAAATCTTTACCAAAACATCAAACAATAAAGTTGTGGCATTTGAGTGTCAGCCATGTTGCAGGAGCGCTTTAACGCTGCTGCAGCAACTGACAACAATTCATGACCTCGAGAAACCCGACTCATTGCAGCTGGCGTGTTTCTCGGAAGACGGGAAACACAGACAAAATGCACCAAAATCGGAAACCCCTATTAAAATAGGATTAGAAAGGCAGTTAACAAGGAGTTAACTGCCTTAAGTGCCTTCCCCGCCGTTTGGTGTCAGGTCAGTTCAGGAGCGGTTGACCCAACAATTATGAAAATAGCGTGGAGGCGGGACAGAGGCGAGTTTGCATTCCGCCGGCAGTTTTTCCGATTTTCGCTGCCGACCCACCTCCAAATCCGCCCTCTCAGCTGAATTAAAATTGCAGCCCACGTCTCAGGTCAAGATGCTGCCTGACCTACTGATGTATTTCCAGTATTTTATGCTGTCATTTCAGATTTACAGCATCTGCTCACAGAGGAAAGAGGAATACGCAGAGGAGGAAGAAACAGAAGAGGAAGAAGCCGAAGAGGAGGAAGCTGAAGAGGAGGAAACAGAAGGAAGGATACAACCCAGACAGCCCCTTTTAAGCCAGGATATCCGGGATGGAACCATCCGCCTGGGTACCAATGACCACAACCCCAATTCCCCTTTCAACATTAGTCCCACACCTTAACTTCCCTCTGTACTGACCATCACAACATCCTCTTGGCCATGATGCTGAAATAAAAGCCACCACAAAGCAAACTTTCCAATCCAACTTTATACATCTATCCATCCAATATGACATCAAGAAATCGACTCATCACCCTTATGCATTCTCTTAGTGATTGTCTTGTGTGTGCCTTTGCCTATCCTACTGATGTCATACAGCGCTACCCCAGTGGCTGCAGCATGGCTGGTGGAAGGCTGCTGACTTTCATTGGGGGACACTATGAATGGCCTTACTGGTCGACCTTGAGAAGCTGGTGGCTGGGAGTGTGAAATCAAGTGACGGTGTTTCTTCTTCTTCTTCTTCACTCTCCTCTTCCGCTTCTTGGCCAACCACTGGCTGGGCAGGCTGCGAATCTTGGGTGTGTGAAATTAGGAAGGCACAAGGTGGAGTTGTGGTGAGGGGAGTGCGGGAAAGCAAGAGGTGCATGCCAGAAGGAGGATAACATATGAGGATACCAGCATCTTGTATTCTTTCTGCCCTGCCACTGGCCAAGGGCTCAGCCATGCCCCTGCCAAGAATGACCAGCACCGTCACCTCCAAGGGGGTGAGGTGAGGCTCGGAATGGGAGATGTGCCTCATGATTGGTACATATTGTTGGTAGGTGAGTGATTTTGGGGGGAGTGGGGAGTTGTGCATTGAACAGTGTGTGAGGCTAGTGGTGCAGTTGGTAGGAGATGACTTTAGAAGATCCATTCACTGACCTTAACCAGTGGTCTGAGAGCCAGGTACTGGGGGCAACATTGCTGGCAGTGATGGACTCAGTGATGTGGTCCCACATCATTCTTTCTGGAGAGCCTCCTGGCTCCCGTGGGTAGAGGACCTCTCCTGTGGTGTTGACCCCCTGCATAAAGCTGAAGTGCAGTGTGCGAGATCCTGGGTGCCCCTTCCCTGGCTTGTTGAGCCATTTGTGTTAGTGCTGAAGCACTTCTCCCTTTTTTTGAGGTTCGGAAGGGAATTCAGCTTTAAGATTAGAAGACTCCCATTTGGGACTTTTTTAATGTAAATTTTTTTTAAAAGGCAGTAAGGGCTGAAAACTGCATTTTTTCACTTCATTTTTATTTGTATTAGTTCAGAAGGCATTGCCCTTTTAATTTTCAACAATGCCTAGCGAACTCATTGGGCTGGATTTTGATACTGGGGCGGGTTGGAGTCGTGTCATCTGCATTTCGTGTTATCCACCCGACTGCATTTGGATGTGGGAGATTGATTCAATTTTCACTTAATTGGGCAATTGAGTTCCAGCATGTGGGAACCCATGAACTAATTAGTGGTTTCAGTCTGAAAGTCGCCTCTGATGATGTCATCATTGCAGGTCAGGTCAGAGAGAGAGAGAGAGAGAGAATGAGAATATGAATATGAATGAGAATGAGAATTTTTTTGCATCCAGGTCCTCTTCAGCAAAGGCCAGGCAGTCTCTGAAGACATTCAATGCAGCAGCATCAGAGGCGACTTTCAGACCTAATACTACTACTACCTTCATCACATCTCCGTTGTAATAGTGCACCTGCAGCTGATAGTCAGCTATCCACTTGTGCTCCCGCCAGGTTTCACTGGCGTGTTTCACATCAGGCGTGCTTCACGTCGGAAAAGGGTTAAACTAGCTAAAACGTTTCGAAATGGCATTACAGAGCCAATTTAGGGCTTGTTAAGGGCTTTAATGGCCTTTCCCGCCTCTTGGAGGCGGGACGGAGTCGGGACCCCCGAATCTGCAACTTTAACCCCCCACACGCCTCCAAACCCGACTCCACGGGTCATTGAAAATCCAGCTCATTGCCTCGCTTCCAGAGGTTGTTGGAAGCTGGAACGCCGCTCCTAGATGGCAACTTCGACTCCCATGCCTGCACTAATGCCACCAGGAGGTGTTACATGGTAAGTTAGCACTGGGCTAAAAATCTTTAGCCCCCAGCGTGAATTTTTCTCTTGTAGCGCTTCGTCCATTTTCAGCGGCCGTTAACCCGAGGGCACGGTGTCACTGGCAACTCTTGTGGCGGTCACGAATTTTTAGCCCAGAAACTTTTATTCCTGATGAAACATATGTTCTTAATTATAACTTGTTACCATTATTCACTGCACACTGATTGCGATAAAGACAAAGGGGCCAGAATTCCACGGGACGTGGTTACACAGGGGTCATGTCCGCTGCTGCCCTCTAGTGTTGACCCCACCGGAGTTGCTGGGATGAGTTGGCGGGCACCTAATTCGTATGGGGAAGGTGGGCACAAGCACCACTATATGCATATCTCTGGCACCCGCCTGTCCCATGCGCCCATTAACTCTGTAGTCCGCCCACCATTTTGAGGGTATGGGATTGCCTAAGCTCTGCTCCTCAACTCTGGCTACAATGTCGTCAGCCCCGAGAAACTGGGCTAATCCTGAATTTTCTTTTACAAACATTACTATCAGGGTTCTTCAGTGACCCAGGCCACTATCCTGGCCCACATCAGCCCTGATGGAAGCTGGGATGTTATGCATTACTCTGCTTACCATCTGCCAGTTTTGCCAAAAGCCTAAGAAGAGAGAATGCCTGTTACAGGGAATCCCCGCCTCTGCCACAGTTAGAATACTGTATCCAGTTTTGGGCGTACTATTTTAGGAAAGATGTCAAAGCAATGAAAAGGTGCAGAAGGCTTTAGTTTTGAGAAGACTACAGAAATTGGAGCTTTTCTTTCACTATAACAAAAAGTTTAACAGGAGGTCTGATAAAGGTTCTTAAAGTTATGAAGGAGTTTTGATAAGATAAGACAGGCAAAACTATTTCCACTGGTCAGTGAGTTGGTAATTAGAGAGCATAAATCTAAGATCATCACCAAAAGAACAAAGGGGTAGAAATTGGACCTCATTGTGCCCATTTTACAGGCATAACATTGACGGAACTAGCGCCAATTTTGAGGACCACGTCCCGCCCAAAGGATGCCTGAAAGATGTCTGCCCCAATATTGGGTCGGGCCATTTTTCAGGTGTCCCTGGCGACAACCTAAACTAGGAGTTAGGCGCCTCAGGTGCCTAACGCGTGATTTCGGTCCCCTTGTTGAAATTGGAGTGCAATGATTGAAGCACTCCTGCTCCTCCAGGCTCCACTGCAATGGTTTAAAAAAATAAATCAAAAACCATTGTGTTGAGCCCAGAGGAGCAGGCGTGCTCCTGCAAATCCACAGTCCTTGCGATTGACCCCCTCCCTGTCTTGCCACTCCAATCCTGTCCTGGGACAGTACCTTCGGCCCACTACCAGCGAGACAAGTAGCTCGATATTCATCTTTTTAAAATGGATGAGCTGCCTGTGGAGGCGCCACAGGTGTCAGAAGGTCTCCCAAATAATGTTAGCGAGCCCCAAATTTGGCTCTGCCTCGGGCCACCTGGTTGACTTTCATTTCACGCCCAGAAACAGGCCTAAAGGAGTTTTCACCCTATAGAGAGAGATGAGAATCAATTTATTTATTTTACATAGAGGGTTGTTAGGACATGGAATTCCCTATTAGACAAAGTGGAGGTAGCAGAATCCATAATAGTTTTTAAAAGGGAAGTGGATACATATTTGAAAATTTGGAAAATATTTTTCCTTGCACTTTTATCTATTCAGTAGGGAGCCAGAGGATGCACTTTTAAAATAATATATATATATATATGATGTTATGAAATCAAATAGTAAAGATAAAAAGAAAACTGCATATATTGGAAATCTGGAATAAAAGTGGAAAATACTAGAAATCACAATAGGTTGGTCAGCATCCTAAAGAGATTGAAAGGGTAATGTTTCGGGTGTGACCCTTTGGAACTGTGGTAATAACACCACTGCGTATCATGTGAAAATCAATCATCAGTAACAGTTTTGTTTGTAATGAGTGGCTGAGATCATAGCCTTGATTTGCAAAGCTGCATGTGACACTCAAATTGAGAGCTCAGTCCTGACCTTCAAACAAGCATCTCCTCCTGATATTTGACTTTCATCCTTTGTATATCGAGTTCTTTTGGCACCCATCAATACAGGAATATCTGTCACAGGAATGATCTTGTACACTTTTTAAATTGCAGATTTTTAATGAATGCGCAGAACTATATGAATTCTTAATAATTCCAAAATATTCCTTGAACAAACTAAAAGTCACTTGCTCTAGATTTTTTTTTAAATGGAGCAAAAGTGTAACCTTAGCCTCAAAGGGTTAATATCCTGCATGTCTGCCCAGTTTCCTAGGGAGCTGAGGAGACAGCAGCTATTGTTTCAATGTCTGTGATTTTCAGTCATTATCTTTTTGTTCCTGCTCCCATTAACACCCCTCACACTTACAGACACCCTGAAGTGATTTTCATTTAGAAAAATAAATAGTATAATACTAAAAATGATTCAGACAACTTTCTATTGTGGAATGCCATATAGTGGCTGGAAGGATTTTTTTTTTTAAATAGTATTGATTTATATCTTTGCAGAAAATTCTTATTCAAAGTGGGAATAAAAAGAACTATCTTTGGAAATTCTTCAATGGTATCATCTGGACGCTTAATGCATTCACATCAAATTCCTCTCTCCACTATGTTAACACAGGGAGTAACCAGTTTATCTTAAATGGAGTAATGGTTCTATTAAAAAAGCAGAGAGACATTTGATATGAGCAGATTAACTATTTACATAACAGTGTCACCAACAGTAATTTCTAGCCTCTAAAGAAATGCAATAAAATCCTATTCACAAATACAAATAGTTTATATAATATACAGGTGTAATTTCTTGTCTATGAATATGTTATGCAGCAAAACACACAGACAGGATTGCAATATTGAAAAGGATATAAAAATTGCCTTACCCTAACTTATCATATGAACGGCTATAAAATAGATAATTAATATATGGAGCTTCATAAACCTTTTTTTCCCAAAACAAAAGACAACCTTGAGATTCCTCCAATCTATAGTTTTTTTTGAAGAAAAAACATATTTTTAATCCTCTTCCAATCAGTTTATATGTCATAGATTCAGTCAACTGCTAGCCAGCTCAAGAACATTGGATCCAGTTCCGATTAGGAATGTCACTGTTTTCCCCCCACCCAGTTCAAAAACCGAGGACAGTGGGTGGTAATACAGTTCGAGTTCTGAGGAGTAATTTTACGAGTTCACACCACTAACAGAGTGCTTCACCTTTTGACAGTGCACCTCTGAAATTGAGGTCCACACTGCCCACGATTTTCCAACCATAATATTTCGTAGACACCGAGACTGGTCAGATGGACCTCAACGGTCAATTCTGGCCCTGTAGTGGTTGGAAAAATGCGTGCCCGAATTTAAGATAGGTGTCACCAGTGGGCGATGCTTATCGCTGGCAGTGCAAACTCATACAATTACCCCACTGATGTTTACTGTGCTGTGTTGCTGATAAAAATTCATTGAAATTCTTCATTAATGCCTCCATACTGTGAGATACAGAAGTGGAAAAACAAACTTATATTTTGGAAGTGGACTTGTTTTCATAGAATCATACGGCACAGAAGGAGGCCATTCGGCCCATCATGTCTGTGCTGGCCGAAAAAGAGCTATCCAGCCTAATCCCACTTTCCAGCTCCTGCTCCGTAGCCTTGTAGGTTACAGCACTTCAAATGCATATCCAAGTACTTCTTAAATGTGATGAGGGTTTCTGCCTCTACCACCCTTTCAGGCAGTGAGTTCCAGACCCCCACCACCCTCTGGGTGAAAAAAGTTCTCCTCAACTCCCCTCTAATTATTTTAAATCTATGCCCCCTGGTTATTGACCTCTCTGCTAAGGGAAATAGGTCCTCCCTATCCACTCTATCTGGGCCCCTCATAATTTTATACACCTCAATCAAGTCTCCCCTCAGCCTCCTCTGTTCCAAAGAAAACAACCCCAGCCTATCCAATCTTTCCTCACAGCTAAAATTCTCCAGTCCTGGCAACATCCTCATAAATCTTCTCTGTACCCTCTGTAGTGCAATCACATCTTTTCTGTAATGTGGTGACCAGAACTGTACGCAGTACTCTAGCTGTGGCCTAACTAGTGTTTTATACAGTTCTAACGTAACCTCACTGCTCTTATATTTTATGCCTTAGCTAATCATAGAATCATAGAATGGCTACATCACAGATGGAGGCCATTCAGCCAGTCAAGTCTGTGTCGGCTCTCTGCAAGAGCACTTCAGCTAGTCCCACTCCCCCGCCCTTTTCCCGTAGCCCTGCAAATTTTTTTCCTTCAGGTACTTATTCAATTCCCTTTTGAAAGCCATGATTGAGTCTGCCTCCACCACCCTTTCAGGCAGTGCATTCCAGATCCTAACCACTCGCTGCGTAAAAAAGTTTTTCCTCATGTCGCCTTTGGTTCTTCTGCCAATCACCTTAAATCTGTCCCCTCTGGTTCTCGACCCTTCCGCCAATGGGAACAGTTTCTCTCTATCTACACTGTCTAGACCCCTCGTGATTTTGAAATAAAAGAAAGTATCCCTTATGCTTTCTTAACCACCTTATCTACCCGTCCTGTTACCTTCAGGGATCTGTGGACATGCACTCCAAGGTCCCTCTATTCCTCTACACTTCTCAGTATCCTACCATTTATTGTATATTCCCTTGACTTGTTAGCCTTCCCCAAATGCATTACCTCACACGTCTCCGGATTGAATTCCATTTGCCACTTTTCTGCCCACCTGACCAGTCCATTGATATCTTCCTGCAGTCTACAGCTTTCTTCCTCACTATCAACCACGTGGCCATTTTTTGTATCATCTGCAAACTTATTAATCATGCCCCCTATGTTCTATTTATATTTTATCTCACTTCAAAACTGGACAGGTGGCAATCTTAGTTCATCAAACTACACAAGAAGCATTGACATGCAACCAGTGAGTGCAACCTGAAAGGATAGTTTTCCCATCATTGGTACATAAGCAGGCTGATTTGTTCCCATACACACAGGTTGTGGTCAAATGAGAATATGCATTTTCAACATAAATGATACTATGGGCTGGATTTTGCCAGCGGAGGCGGGTTCGCGTCGGGTTCGCTGTTTGGTGGGTTCCGGTCCCGCTGCCGGTTTCAGCCGCACTGAGATAACGATTTTGAGTTAACTGGGCTTATTAAGCCCGCCGTGCGCGTTACCCGGCCCAATCAGTGGGTTTGGGTCTGCTGCTCGCCTCTGCTGACGTCTTCGATTCAGCTGCATTTAAGGGCCCCATGCAGCCTTTGGGTTTTATTCACTTTCTGATGCTCCTCAGTGGTATTGTTTGCGAGATGACTGTTGCAAGAACCAAGGCTTCTCCCCGCTTTGATGATGACTCCCTCCATGCTCTTGTGGAGGGAGTGAGAGGGCACCAGGAGGTTCTGTTTCCCTCAAATGGACGGAGGAAGATTCCTCAGCAAACCAAGGCAGCCTGGCTGCAAATTGCTGAGGAGGTGAGCGCCAGGTCTTTGTGTGGTCGCACCTGGGTTCAGTGCAGGAAAAGGTTCAATGACCTGCTACGCTCAGCAAAAGTGAGTATAACATTACACTTACCTTCAATCTGCTTCCCATCTCTTCACATCACCAGCACTCTGCATTGTCAATCTACTCCTGCACATCCCAACTTATCCTTATATCCCTTGCACCCTTAACCATCCCTCTCTCTATGTACAGAATCACTTCACCATTCTACTATGCACCCCTCACACTTGCTCTCACTGTTATGCAATGACAACACCTAACAACGCACAGGGAGGGCCCTTGGTATTGGCACCTCACTCCATCTTTGTCTCCCTCTAAGCATCTATGCTATGGATTCTCTGCACTCACTCCAACATTCTCGCTCAAACTCCACTTGTGTCCCTCATTGCAGGAAAAGAGAGCCCACAATAAGAGGGAGAGGGGGAGGACAGGAGGAGGACCACCTTCCATGGCGCATTTAACCAACACTGAGGAGGCTGCTGTTGAGATCGTCGAAGGTGCAGAGGAGCTGGAAGTGGGTGACGGAGAGATGGACGCAGTAGAGCAAGCTGGTGACAGAATAGATTTTCAACCCTCTCATTTAGATTTCATGAGTGACTGATATTGCACTTGGTGTTCATACAGATTGAGTTCTGATCATCTGCACAATGGGATGTGTCTGCTGCGTAAATATCACATGTCTAACTCATGCCTTTACTCCCCCACAGGACCATCGAAAGCCCCCTCCCCACTGTCCAGGTGGAGAGCCGGATGACTCCTCAGAGGAACCTGCAGCCTCTGAGGGAGCAGCGTCAGCAGAAATGAGCGCAACCAGCACCAGCGCAGAGACGCACACCTCGGTGGGTCCTTTGCGAGATAGAGTAGTGTTGTCACCTGGTGTATCACAGCTCACAAGTCAGCATCAGCAGATGCTGGAGACAGGGACAGCACAGGAGAGTCCTTGTCGGGGGGCGCTGGACACTCCTAGTTCTGCTTAGCTGCATGTGGACACTGTGCCTCTGCGGCCATCCAGAAAGAGAGCAGTGCTGGAGCTTCAGGAACAAGTGCAGGAGTCTCTGACAGGGTTTGCAACCACGGTGACTGCGAGTGTGCAGAGAATGGAGGAGTCCATCTCAAACATGAGCAATGCCGTGGTGCACGCAATGGCGAATGTAGGTGCCGCCATGGAAATGATGGCAACCTCCATGGAGGACATAAATCGCCAGACACAGCGGAACATGGTAACACTTCTAAATAGATGGTCATCTATGGAGGATAGATGGGCATCTATTGAGGAGAGAAACCAGGGGTGCATGGATGTCCTTGTTATGAGGAATGTCAGCACAGAAATGGGTCCTCATGGCCCCACTGAT
This sequence comes from Squalus acanthias, assembly GCA_030390025.1. NCBI lineage: Eukaryota > Metazoa > Chordata > Chondrichthyes > Squaliformes > Squalidae > Squalus > Squalus acanthias. Next base: position 92,448,287 of record CM059428.1, on the reverse strand, counting down.
GTGCAGCAAGGTGTCTCCAGCTACATGCTAGTAGTGAAGTGCGGATGACCCATGAGAGGGATGTTGCTGGTCGACAACAAGGAAGTGTGGGCTCCTCTCCAAGCGCTCACACTCCCAGGCCACTGCGGAGCCCTCGGTCAGAGCCCCAGATTCCCAACTGAGATGGCCGTCTCAGCCCCTGCACAGCCGCAGGAAGAGCAGACTGCTGCAGAGCCCTCCCAGGCTCCCAAACTCAGAGGACACCAAAGGCGTCTAAGCAGGCGCAGCAGAGAAGTAAGCAAGGTGCCTCTACATCTGCTGAAGCCACAGGGGAAGCACCACGTAGAAGCACGCGTAAGAGAAAGTTAACACACAAATAGTCACAAGGGTAGTCACTTGGGTGTTTTGATATAATACAAAGTTACGTTTCTCATCGTTATTTCAATTGTATTAAAGAAATGTGATGTCAAAGATTCAACGAGTTGGCCTATGTGTGCTCAGAAATGAAAGTTTCACAGTGAGGGGTCAGGACGCCTTTCATCTGTAGTGATGGTGGGGAGAGTGATAGGAATGCACAGTTTATTGCACAGATGCTGTATGGTGTACAATGAAGGTCGTGCAAACACTAATTTCCATGTGCCAGCCACATGTGTTTGCTGCGTAAAGTTTTGCGAATCTGGCATGGATTAGTGTATCCCTTGCCTCACGGCCAGCAATATGCTCGCATGCTGGTGGAACTGGCACAGCCACCTCCACAAGGTCTTCCTCATCTGCCATCTCATTCAGCTCCTCCTCTGAGGAGGAGGAGGAGGAGGAGGCTCTGCGCTGAGCCACTTGTTCCGCAGGCAGCGGTAAGCCACGCTGTTGTGCGATGTTGTGCAGGGCACAGCAGACCACGATGATTCTGGACACCCTGGCTGGTGAGTACTGTAGGGCTCCACCAGATCTGTCGAGGCATCTGAATCGCATTTTGAGCAAGCTGATGGTTTGCTCTATGATGCTTCTGGTTGAAATGTGGCTCTCATTGTAGCGCCATTAGTCACGTCTTCAGGGGATAGCCCTTGTCTCCAAGGAGCCATCCGGAAAGTTGGGTTGGCCGATTGAACAGCTGAGGCACAGTGGACTGGCGCAGGATGAACAAGTCATGGCAACTGCCGGGGAACTTAGTGCAAACGTGCATAATGTTCCTCCTGTGGTTACACACCAGCTGGACGTTAAGGGAGTTAAAGCCCTTGCGGTTCACAAATACAGCTGGGTTGTGATGGGATGCCCTAATGGCCACATGTGTGCAGTCTACGATGCCCTGCACCCTTGGGAAACCTGCCATATTTGCAAAGCTAACCGCATGCGCGGCTACACTTGCTTCATCCGTGGAGAATTGGATGTTTTTGTGCGACTTGACAAAGAGGGTATCGGTAACCTGCAGGATGCAAGTGTGTGCGGCCAACTGGGAAATGCCGCTGATGTCTGCTGCTGATCCCTGGAAGGACCCTGAAGCAAAGAAGTTGAGTGCAGTGGTGACTTTGACAGCCACTGGTAAGGGATTGTCCACCTGCTCCTCTGGGCTCCAGGTGTTGGTGCAGCATTGGGCAGGTGTTAGTGACTACCTCTCGCGAAAGTCTCAGCCTCCTTTAGCACTGCTGCTCACTCATGTTGAGGAAGCTCATCCTCGGCCTGTAAACCCTGTGTTGGGGGTATCTCCTGCGGGGAGGTGCAGCCCTGTGCTGACGCCCTCTGCCCTGTGCAGCATCAGGTGGATGAGGAGGAGGTTGGCGCTCCTGTTGTTGCTGCTGCTGTTGTGCCTGGTTCGGCTGCTGCCGAGGCTGCTCTTCCTCCGGTTCTGAGGACCAGGATGAGAGGGTATAAATGGTTCCCATTCTGCTGGTATATATCTCAGTTGAGGAAGAGATGTTATAAGCGCTCAGTCAATGTGGGGAGAGGGTATTCCAAGGAGATCACAGTGCGTAGGGATCTCAGATTAAGCACTTACAACCTCAATACACCTGCAAAATGTGTTCCAAAACCTCAAAACAGAAAGTTCTGCCATCTGAAAGTGAACTCATGTTCAAGGTCAGCTTTTATGCTGCAGGGGCAGCTGTCAAGTATTCAGCGAGTTGCTGAACCCGGCACAATCAGCTGGCGTGTTTGTCGCACGACGTGCAACACGCTGAAAATGTTGCAAAATGGGAAGAGCCTCTCAAAATAGGATTATCCAGGCAGTTAACAAGCTGTTAACGGCCTTAAGTGGCTCTCCCGCCACTTGGTGTCGGGTCTGATCAGAACTCGCAGACCCGACACTTTGCAAAGTTGCGTGGATGCGGGATGGCGGTGGGTTCGCAACCCGCCGTCAATCATTTTGATTCTCACTCCAGACCCGCCTCCAAACCTGCCCTCTGAGCGCTAGCAAAATCGCGGCCTATGTTTCGCCAGAGTAAGAGGGCATAGAGATTCTCACACAATTAGGTCAATTTTAATTTGACAAAATCAGTGTTAACGAGGTGGTAATAGCCTCAAAATCAGTTTGGTAGACTTAACATCCCGTTATTGCCATCATTTTCAATGGAGTCTGGGCGGCCAAAGTGCCTGCCTGTTTCAGGCATTAGGCCCCTCTTAATGTGCAAATCAGGGTCCTATGACATAGAACCTCAAATGCCACTTTAGGTTAGCACTGGTGAGAGTGTGTGCCATGCAATCTCCAACCAGTTTCACTGGTGAGAGAGCTGAAGAGACCCGGGAAAGTTAAGTTTTAAATTATTTTTGTCCAACCAGGAGAAGCAGGTGTGCTCCTCGGGGCCTCACAAAAATAACCTTGACTGCTCCCGCCCTGGGCTCACTTCTCTCCTGGACTTACCTTGTTCCCAGTCTGGAGGCCTCTGGCCACCCGATATTGGACTAGCCTGAATCTGCCAAGCTGCTTCGGGACACCTGATGGGTGCCCGCAGCCCACCGGTTCCATATAAATTCGGCCGGGGCCTCAAAATGGCTTTGGCCGCTTTGCCACCGATGGAGTGGGCTGATGGCGCTTGCCGCCCAAAGTTTAAAATCGATCTCGATATGTGTGGCAATGTGCCTCTTCGTCTATTATCCCCACAATGTTCTGAGATAACAGCCCTTTCTCTACATCTTACTATGGGTAATGTGAAAAACGTGAAGGATCCTAATCTGGATTGCGTGCATTACAAATGTCACCTCCCTTCCCCCCACCGCTCCGAGTTCTATATAAAAAAAAATCTACTTAGACTCCTGCCTCTATTCCCCTGGCTCACAAGACATTCTTAAATGGTTTTCCGATTTGTAATACAACAGATACAAGATGGACTTCCCTTCTGTTAGTTTTAAGAAATCTTTCAATATTTCACCATTGAGAATAGTTATGAACAGTAACACTAAACATATAAAGAAAAAGTCATTATTCACAGAAGATTGGTTAGATAGAAAAACTGCTCTTATGATGCTCAATATTCAAGTGCAAACTCTGTGGCACACTTCTCACTCTTTAATGCTAATCTTCTCCTCGCCCCTCTTCAAGGCATGACTCTTTACTGGATTAAGATACTTGTCCCAACCAATACCTTGCCCAAGTGTCCACTGTTTACCTGTGAGTCTAGAAGTTAGGAGGGAAGGAGGTTAAATTGGTCAACGCCAGTACCGCAAAATGACCTGATCGCAAAACGTCAGCCCATTGTACACTGCTCCCAATTTTTATTTCCGTTGACTTCCACGGAAAAGAAACGTTGAAAGATTTCAAGTCCTCAGGATGACCCAAACAGAGACAATTAATTACTGTTGCATTGCACTGGATGCATTGACGATCATTTTCCAACATTCCTTAGACTCTGGATCAGTTCCGAAGGAGTGGAGGGTGGCTAATGTAACCCCTCTTTTTAAAAAAGGAGAGAGAAAGCAGGGAATTATAGACCGGTCAGCCTGACATCGGTGGTGGGTAAAATGATGGAATCAATTATTAAAGATGTCATAACAGACCATTTGGAAAGTGGTGACATGATAGGTCCAAGTCAGCATGGATTTGTGAAAGGGAAATCATGCTTGACAAATCTTCTGGAATTTTTTGAGGATGTTTCCAATAGGGTGGACGGGGGGGAACCAGTAGATGTGGTGTATTTGGACTTTCAGAAGGCCTTCGACAAGGTCCCACACAAGAGATTGGTGTGCAAAGTTAAAGCACATGGGATTGGGGGTAATGTGTTGACGTGGATTGAGAACTGGTTGGCACACAGGAAACAAAGAGTAGGAGTAAATGGGTACTTTTCAGAATGGCAGGCAGTGACCAGCGGGGTACCGCAGGGTTCGGTGCTGGGGCCCCAGCTGTTTACATTATATATTAATGATTTGGACGAAGGGATTAATTGTAATATCTCCAAATTTGCAGATGACACTAAATTGGGAGGCAGTGTGAACAATGAGGAGGATGCTAGGAGGCTACAGAGTGACTTGGACAGGTTGGGTGAATGGGCAAATGTATGGCAGATGAAGTACAATGTGGATAAATGTGAGGTTATCCACTTTGGTGGTAAAAATAGGGAGGCAGACTATTACCTGAATGGTGGCAGATTAGGGAAAGGGGAGGTGCAACGAGACCTGGGTGTCATGGTACATCAGTCACTGAAGGTGGGAAGGCAAGTGCAGCAGGCAGTCAAGAAAGCAAATGGCATGATGGCCTTCATAGCAAGGGGATTTGAGTACAGGAGTAGGGAGGTGATGCTACAGTTGTACAGGGCCTTGGTGAGGCCACACCTGGAGTATTGTGTGCAGTTTTGGTCTCCTAACTTGAGGAAGGACATTCTTGCTATTGAGGGAGTGCAACGAAGGTTCACTAGATTGATTCCTGGGATGGCCAGACTGACATATCAAGAAAGACTGGATCAACTGAACTTGTATCCTCTGGAGTTCAGAAGAATGAGGGGGGATCTTATAGAGACGTTTAAAATCCTGACTGGTTTAGACAAATTAGATGCGGGCAGAATGTTTCCAATGTTAGGGAAAACTAAAACCAGGGGTCACAGTCTAAGGATAAAGGGGAAGCCATTTAAGACTGAGATGAGGAGGAACTTCTTCACCCAGAGAGTGGTGAATCTGTGGAATTCTCTACCACAGAAGGTTGTTGAGGCAAGTTCGTTAAATATATTCAAAAGGGAGTTAGATATAATACTCACAACTAGGGGGATCAAGGGGTATGGCGAGAAAGCAGGAATGGGGTACTGAGGTAGCATGTTCAGCCATGAACGCATTAAATGGCGGTGCAGGCTCGAAGGACCGAATGGTCTGCTCCTGCACCTATTTTCTATGTTTCTATGTTTCTATGTTGAAATTTAGGCAAATCAGTCAGTTTGCACACATAAAGGTCCAACAAACAGCAAATGCAGATGTGGCCTCGGTTCAATGTTTCATCTGACAGATATCATCTCCAACACTGCAGCACTCCCTCAGTACTGCCCTGAAGTGTCAGCCTAGATCAAGCATTCAAATCTGTAGTGGGACTTGAGCCCATAACCTTCTGACTCAGTTGCTATCAACTGAGCCCGGCTGACTCGTATTAGCAAGTTACTGGACCATGGGGACCTCAGAGAGATAATTTTACAAATGTGTGCTCACGACAAGTAAGGCTGCCCACTGGAAGTGCATTTATAAAGTTGTTTGTCATAATCATACAAATCTGATGCTCATCCAACATCCATAAATGCTTTCCAACAGCAATCACTAGAGTGGGACCCTTGGGCGATTTGTCCCTCCCAAGATCAAGGACACAGAAGCCAATTTCAGTACCTCACTGCGAACCCAGGTGAGATTATATCAGCACAGAACAAGGATTGAATTTGGAAGCATCTTGACCAGTATCATTCTGTACCTCACACCACATGATGCATTTACTCACTGAGCTATTGCAGGAGCTTCTTTAAATCCTGTTGTTAAAAATTAAATTGTTATTATCTGGACAAAATTATATTTCAATGTCACTTTGAAAATAATTAAATATAAAAATAAATACATGAATTTAATCAAATTCTAATGCTTAAGAGCATACTTAATGATCCAAAATAATGTTTAAAAAATATATAAAAAAGATAAAACTCTTGTTGCTACATGTAGGTTTTTTGCATTGCCACTGTTTTATCTGGAACACATTAAAAGCAGGAACTAGATGGTTTTTCAGCTTAATTAAATTTCCAATGATGTGGTCTCTTTAAATAATGCAAGGTTTGTTTGAAGTAAACCATAGAACCTATCCAACTGTTTAAAAATGTATTTTTTAAAAAGATAAATAACTCAGAGGGTCAAAATAAAGTTAAAATGCAAGAAAAAGGCAGAATCTCCTGAAGCAAATTGATTTAACAAAGCAAAGCTATGGATTTATATTCCATCAGACAAGGTAATGATAATAACAGGACATTTACAATCCAAGTCAGAGAGAACCCATAAGAATTCTGGAGCTTTGCAGGAATCAAAAATCATCTGTAAATAGTTGTTATTAGTGATAGGTTGGAAAAATAACGTCAGTCCTTTATGAACCCAAAATTTTGACTACATTTACCACACCAGTATGAGTTCCGAGAGTGGGCTATAAAACTATTAATTCGAACACCCATTGAAAATGCAAATTTGGCTCCCCCAATGGATCAGCAGCTTAACGACTGAGTGAATGAGCCAAAAGACCAGAAAGGTTCCTGGTTTGAACTTTATTCATCTGTGTTGAGTCAGCGCAGCTGTAGGGCGCTACAATTGGCATTGGCACCCTGGGCTATGGAGAGGAAAACAGCCAAGATTCCCACTCCCGATTGCTATGTGTGAACATCAGATAAGGACAGGATCATCTGCAGCCAAGGTGCCCCCTTCCATGGATCACACATCAGTAATGATGACTTGGTTGCAAGGATGGTTGGACAGGATCAGGCCTGGCTGCGATGCTGTTCATGATCGAATAGCCTGTATACATTCAGTATCTGAAATGTTGATGAAACAGTAACAGAAAATGCTGGAAAGTACACAGCAAGAGTCAGCATTTTATGGGGGTATCTTTATGAATTAGGGCTTCAGGCACTGAGCTTTACCCAATGGAAGTACATATCACCAATTAAAATTAATACAAACATACAAACAATGATGGACAGGAAAAGACTCAGTGGTCAATGCAGTCTATCCCAAACAGAAAATTCCGAGGGAATTTCTAATTTGTTCTCCCAGTTACCAGAGGAGCTCCCCCCTCCATTCATAGAGCCACTTTTCCTGTCCAGCGCCCTGCCACCTCAGCTCACAGGGGCGCTCTCCGTCCTTGATGATCTTCTCACTGCAGCTCCTGCTGAATGCTTTGCACTGACAGCAGGAAGTCCTGTTCTGTTGAGGGATCATAAATTCCCACTTGCAGTCTTCAGTAGCAAATCTGCTCCTGGAGCAAAGCAACAGAAGTCCGGAGGAAGTGAAGAAATCAATGATGGGAGTGGTAGTGATTCCTGGACAGATCTCTTGGAGCAACAAATCAATATTTAACTTGCAAACTCAGCAAGGGGAAAAATGTCAACTGATTTTGTACATTGCACATCTCTGGCAATTCATCTGCAAGATGTGTTTGGATGAAGAAGGCCTCTCGCCTATTGGATTTAATCTTGCCAGAAAACCAACCCTATCATTTTCCCGATAAAGGATCCAGCCATTTCTTAAACAAGTCCAGTGCTCCTTCCTGGCAGCCTATCCTAGCTGTTAAAGCGACAGCTGCTCTCAGGTGGTAGCACTCAGAAGGTCATCAAGGGATCAAGCCTACTTCACGACTTAAGCACATAATCTAGGCTGACACTTCACTGAGGTACTAAAGGTGGGCTGCATTGTCAGAGACACCTTATTTCAGATGAGACGTAAAACTTAGGCTCCTGCTCAGCTTATCATAAATGATCCCACGGCACAATTTGAATTTCCAGAATGGGTCCTAAAACAGGCCGTAGGCCTCTTACTAGCATATTCAAGGGGCCTAAAGCCTGTTTTAGGCAGCTGCCAGGGAGGCCAATATGGTGGTAGATGTATTTCCAACACGGGAACTTGGCCTTCTAAATTGGAACTCTACGCTCCCGTTTTCTACCCGGACAATGAGCACAATGAGGTCCAATTTCACCCCCTCTGAGTCCACAAGATTGCAGGCTACAGTCCAGAACCAAACCTAATGCAGTTTTCTGTCTTTTGAACCTCCAAAACTTTCAACAATGAGACACATAGGGCTGGATTTTCCCAGCTGAGGCGGGTTTGCGTCGGGAGAGGTAGTTGACGAGTTCCGGGCCCGCTCCTGGCTGCAGCCGCTCTGCTGATAGAATTTTGTGATAATTGGGCTTGTTAAGCCCTCGGTGTGCGTTACCCGGCCCAATCACTAGGTGCGGGTCTGTTCAGCTCCTCTGATGACGCGTTTGCTGCCGTTGTATTTAAGGGGGCCATGTCCACATTTGCTCTCACTTCTTCTTCCACACTCCTGAGTGCTGCTTGAGAGCAAAATGACTGCACAGAGACAGAGGGCTGCGCCACGCTTCAACGATGACTCCCTCCATGTTCTTGTGGAGGGAGTCAGGGGACGCAGGGAGGCTCTGTTCCCTGGGAATGGAAGGAGGAGACCTCCTCACCAGACCAAGCCAGCCTGGCTGTAAATAGCTGAGGAGGTCATTGCAAGGTCTGTGGTTGCTCGCACCTGGGTGCAATGCAGGAAGAGGTTCAATGATCTCCTACATTCAGGAAAAGTGAGTATAAAAGCACACTTACCTTCATTCTGCTATGCCTGTCATCACATCCCCATCACTCTGCATTGCCAACCCTACTCCTGCACATCCTAACTCACCCCAACATCCCTTGCACCCATCCCTGTCTCCCTATCTACAGAATCATATCCCCATCTCACTATGCACCCCTCACACTCACCCTCAACATTATGCAATGACAACAACTACCAACTCAAAAGGAGGCAACTTGGTATTGGCACCCACTCCATCATAGTCTCCCTCTAAAAATCTATCCTATCCATTCTTTACACTCATTACATCACTCTCACTAAAACTGCATTTCTTTCCCTCATTGCAGGAAAAGAGAGTCCACAATAAGAGGGAGAGGAAGAGAACAGGAGGTGGACCACCATCACTGGCTGAGCTCACCAGTGCTGAGGAGCCAGCTCTGGACATCGCAGGAGAAGTTGACCAGCCTGAAGTGGGGGACGGAGAGAGGGGCTCAGTAGAACAACCTGGTGACAGAATTATTTTCCAGACATCTTATTTTGCAATCATGAATGACTCGATTGGGATCTGATGTCAACAGAAATTGAATGCTCATCATGTGCATAATGGGATGTGTCTGCAATCTACATATCACATGTCTAACTCATGTCATTACTCTCCCACAGGACAATCAAGAGCCCGGCCCCCCAATGCCCAGGAGTAAGAGCAGGAGCACTCCTCAGAGGATTCTCCAGCCTCTGAGGGAGCAGCGTCAGCAGAAATGATCGCATCCAGCACCAGCACAGAGACGCACACCACGGTGGGTCCAACGCGAGATAGAGTAGTGTTGTCACCTGGTGTATCACAAGTCACATGTGAGCAGATCAGATGGCGGAGCCAGGACAGCAGTGGAGACTCCTCGTTGGAGGCCGCAGGAGTCTCCTAGCTCTGCTGAGCTGCATGCAGACGCTGAGCCTCGGGGGCCATCCAGGAAGAGGGCGATCCTGGAGCTTCAGGAACAAGTTCAAGAGGCTCTGACAGGGTTTGCAACCACGGTGACTGCGAGTGTGCAGAGAATGGAGGAGTCCATCTCAAATATGAGCAACACCATGGAGCACGCACTGGCAACTGTAGGTTCTGCCATGGAAAGGATGGCAACCTCCATGGAGGACATAAATCACCAGACTCAGGAGAACATGTTAACACTTCTAAATAGATGGTCATCTATGGAGGATAGATGAGCATCTATTGAGGAGAGAAACCAGAGGTTCATGGACGTCCTTGTTATGAGGAATGTCAGCACAGAAATGGGTCCTCATGGCCCCACTGATGTGCAGCAAGGTGCTCTCCAGCTTCTTGCTAGCAGAGAAGTGCAGGTGGCCCATGAGAGGGATGATGGTGGGAGGGAACATGGAAGTGGGGGCTCCTCTCCAAGCGCTCCAACTTCCACCCCTTGCCAAACCCTCGGTCAGAGCCATATATATGCCTGCCCTAACAGTGATGGCCGAGTCTGCCCTGCACAGCTGCAGGAGGAGCAGACTTTGGCGGGGCCCTCAAAGGCTCCAAAACCCAGAGGACGACCGCCAAAGATGACTAAGCAGGCGCAGCAGAGAATCGGGTGAAGCCACAGGGGTAGCACCTCGTAGAAGCACGCGTAAAAGAAAACTCACACATAAAAGTCACTAGGGTAGTCACTTGGGTGATTTCCTATAAAGGAATGCTAAGTTTCAGTTCTTTTATTTTGTTGTAATAATGTTTTGTGAATGATTGATGTTGTTGCCATATGTGTGGTCACAAATTGAGGTAGCAGAGACAAGGGTAAGGGCGCTTTTATAGTCCAGCAATGGTGGTGACAGTGCAAGAATTGAACAGTTCATTGTAGAGATGCTCTATGGTGTGGCAGTGTGGTAATGCCAACCTTCATGTGTATGTGGCAGCCACATGTCTGTGCTGCATAAAGTTACGTGAATCTGGCATTGATTAAGCCATCTCTGGCATCATGGGCAGCAATGTTTACGCGTGCTGGTCACACTGAGTCAGCCGCCTCCTCCAGGTCTTCCTCTTGCTGACCCTCATTCTGGTCCTCCTTCTCCTCCTCCTCCTCTGAAGAGGCTGTGCGCTCTGCGCCTTCTTCCTCATGCAGCGCTAATCCTCGCTGCAGTGCGATGTTGTGCAGGGCACATCAGACAATGATGATTCTGGAAACCCTGGCTGGTGCGTACTGAAGGGCTCCACTAGATCTGTCCAGGCATCTGAAGCGCATTTTGAGCAACCCTAATGTTTGCTCTATGAGACTTCTGGTGGAAATATGGCTTTGATTGTAGCACTCCTCAGACTCATTTGAGGGCTTCCTCAATGGTGTCATTAGCCACGTCTTCAGGGGATGGCCCTTGTCTCCAAGGAGCCAGACGGAACGTTCGTTTGGCGGAGCAAAGAGCTGTGGGACAGTGGACTGGTGCAGGATGTAAGAGTCATGGCAGCTGCCAGGGAACTTGGCACATACATGCATGATGTTCTTCCTATGGTTGCACACCAGCTGCACGTTAAGGGAGTGGAAGCCCTTGCAGTTGACAAATGCTGCTGGGTTCTGATGGAGTGCCCTGATGGCCACATGTGTGCAGTCGATGACGCCCTGCACCCGTGGGAAGCCAGCCAGATTGACAAAGCCAAGTGCCCGCTCGGTATCACTGGCTTCATCAGTGGAAAAGTGGATGTAATTTGCAGACTTGTCAAAGAGGGCATCGGTGACCTGCGTGGTGCATCTGTGGGCGACCGACTGGGAGATGCCGCTAATGTCTGCTGCTGATCCCTGGAAGGACCCAGACGCAGAGAAGTTGAGGGCGGTAGTGACTTTGACAGCCACTGGTAAGGCGTGTCCACCTGCTCCTCTGGGCTGCAGGTCTTGACCGAGCATTGCGTAAATGTCTGCGACTACCGCTCGCAAAAGTCTCAGCCTCATTTGGCACTGTTGCTCAGTCATGTTAAGAAAGCTCATCCTCTGCCTGTAAACCCGATGTTGGGGGTATCTCCTGCGGTACGGTGCAGCCCTGCGCTGAAGGCCTCTGCCCTGTGCAGCATCAGGTGCTTGAGGAGAAGGTTAGCGCTCTTGTTGTTGGCGCTGCTGGTGTTCCTGGTTCTGCTGCTGTTGCGGATGATCATCTTCCGATTCTGAGGACCAGGGTGAGAGAGTATAAATGGTTCTCATTCTGCTCTTATATATGGCAATTGAGGATGAGATGGTAGAAGCAATCAGTCACTGGGGAGAGAGACTATTCCAAGGAGGTGACAGTGCATATAAAGTTTACAACATACACTTACAGCCTCAATACAGATCAAATGTGCCTTCCCAATCCTGAAATCAGCAATTTCTGACATTGCAAACTGAACAGATGTGAAAGGTTATATTTTATACTGCAGTAGCAGCTGGGAACTATTCAGCTCGATTGACCTCCTGACATACTTACCTGACGTGATCTCTGAACGACGTGAACCCCGTTGAAAATGTGGGAAAATATAAAAAGGCTGCCAAAATAGTTTTTAACAAGCTCTTAATAAGAAGTTAACTATCCTAAATGCCTCCCCCGCCGCTTGGTGTCGGGTCTGTTCTGAAATCGCAGACCCGACGCTTTGGAAACTTCCATGGAGGCGGGTTCACAGCGGGTTCCCAACTCGCTGTCAATCATTGCGATTTTGACAGCGGACCCGCCTCCGAACCCGCCCTCTGAGCGCCGGCAAAACTGCAGCCATACAGACAGATAGGCTTAATTTCATGCTTTTTATTTATAAATTCGGAAATGCATAAATTATTGTTAAAACCATGTTCCTATGGACTGTACACTAAACAGAATCAATAACAGATGCTATGTGAGATTGTAATGTCTAACAGTTATGGACTCTTGGTATAGCCAGTGATAAAAGTATACTGCTGGCTCTTCCATAGTGAGGAGGCCATCAACTAAGGGCCTGTTCAATAAAATTTAAAAAAGACAAAGGGGGTTAAATTCGGTTGCTTTGCGCCTCCCGTTAGCGCCCTAAGAGGGAGCTAATGGGGCGCAAAGCAACTAGCGCCCGGGCGCGGCGATGTTTGCGCCGCTCAGGAAATTGACCAGACATTTTGCGGCGGCGCTAAACACTACCGCCATGATCTCCTGCGCCCGCAGATTGTGACGTCAGTCGCGCGTGCAACGCCCCAGTAGGGCCCCGGACCGGATATCGAGTGGCGGCCCTGCCTTACCCCCTGCCGCTAGCAACGACAGGTTGAGGGGAGCGTTTTGCAGTCGGGAAGGGACTGGGAGAGTGCTATTTAAAGGCGACCGCTTCCTGCCTTTTTTTGTCGGCGACATTTTTGCACCACGCATTCTGAGAGAGAGAGAGAGACTTCTGGAGAGATTCAAAGCTGTGTGAAGGAGTTTTGGGTACTGAGCAGCACTTTGCAGGTTTATTTTGATTTGACCTTCCTTGCATCGATTTAGAAGAGATTGTGGGGGCTACACTCTGAGCTCTTTCCCTGGGCCTCTCCATTGTTCTTTCCAGCAGATTTGATGTACAGGTCTCTCCAGGCCAAGAGTCAAGGCTGCAATGAACAGGGTGTGGATGGAGAGCAAGATCACCCCTCCCCTTTAAGAACTGGCCGGTGCCAGTGTGTCTGTGTTCCATTGCTGACTGACATCACCTGAGCTTCGCCAGCGCTCTGAGTTAGCGCCTCGCTCCTCAGCGTTAGCGCCTTAAGAGAGGTGTGTAGCACCTGATTTAGCTCTCCAATCACCTCCAGGGGCGATAGAAGCCAAGTTTGCAGTCGGAGGCGATAATTAGCACCAGGCGCTAAACTTTGCGCCCAGCCGATACTTGCACCCCAAACGGGGCGATACCGAATTTCTCCCCCAAACTCTGTTCTTTATTGACCAGGTCTATCATTAGTAAGCAGCACTGGGTGCACAATGCTCACACAAAGCATGAGAACAGACCACATTTTGAATCACACTCAGTAAAAACAGAGCAGTCCTTCTCAGGATGTTATTTTTACACTATAGATTTCATCTCAGATTTTGTTGGAGAATCCACATAGAGTAAGTCCCTTTAAAGCCATTGCAAGGGACATTGAAACAAAAATCCAACATTTCAAAGCTTCTATTTTCATGCCCATCTTTTTACAGGGAGCCACCTCTAAACCTGCCAAGTCCCCAATGTCATGTACTTAAAAACAAATCATTTACCAGAACTACTAAACCACCCCTTACTCTTACAATCCATTGTGTAACACATGAAGGATCAGTCTCAATTTGTACATAATTCTTTCTGGTTTCACATTTTTCATCATTAAGAAACTTGCCACCAATAAATTAACATGAAACAGGTCATAAATCTTTGAAATGACTGATTTCAAACCTCACTGTGACTGCAAGTCTTGTACAGGTGGTTTCTTCAATCTAGTATACTGCCATGTTGAATGCAAGCATTAAATACCTCTTAATAACTTATTAAAGTAATAACACAGTACTCATACTTTGAGTGATAACTATCACTATATTGTGATAGATACTGACTGTTATTTTCCAAGAAATAAAGTGATCACTCTCATTTGATAAATTTACAGTTGCAATCCTTCAGTATGGATGTCATCCTGTTTCAAAAATAGAGTTCTCTGGCCATTGGCCTTCACCAGAACAGCTGCTACCAGCAATATTAAATTAACCAATTCCATGAACTTTGACATATACATGATAACAATAAAGAAGTTTGTGAGCTGTAACCTCATTGAAGGGTTCAGAAGACATCTGAAACTCAATTTGTTCTCACAGTTTACAATGTCACCTGGACTCCACGATGCGGCTACTGCCTTGTAATCACTCCTCTTTCTCCCTGATCCTCCTTGGAACAGAGTTTATGATAACTGCTTTTAACTGGTACCACACAAAACCCAAGGGGTACTTGAGAAAAAAGAAAAAGAAAAATGTTCCCGTTTCCAACTCCTGTCATCTCCCCCCTCAACAGCATAAAATTCTGCTATGCACAAATACATAGGCACAGTACAAATTAGCAGATGCATACAAATGCATATGGACAGGTAGGCAGCTAGGTGGACATGTGCATAGACACATATGCACACACACACTCATGTACTAGAAGATATAAGGGTACATGGATGGCTAGAGATACAAGCAGAAGGATGGACACATACACATTAAAACAAATAAAGTTACTTCATCAAAATAATTTGAAATGTAGTTCGAGCCTTTATGCTCTGAATGGAGACTGATACCTGTATCCCAAACTATATTAAGACAATAACCTGGAGAAATCTGTGTGGTTGTCGCAAAACATGTATTGTCACATCAAAACATCAGAGATTGTTCTAGAAAAGAATCAATTACTCTTATGAATTCTAGCATATGGTCCAGCCGGCTTAGGAAAATATAATTCATTAACTAAGTAAAGAGATGTTAGAAGCCATCTAATGTTTTCATTACAAGGATAATCTGCGTCATTTCAGGAAATGTGCAGACCAGATCTGGTTTAAATGCTTTTATTTGAATGACATTAAGGAATGCACATGTTATTATAAAAATACTGGTTTTGTGGCAATGGTTTCTGTAACTGATTTGGAAACATCGCCAAATTCGCAAAAATAATTGTGGTAAAGAACATAACCCAGATTTAATTCATTTCATTCTTGAATTTGAAACAATAAAAGTTGCTTGTGATTGAATAACATTCATTAAATTCTTCAAATTTTTTTTCCAGTTGAAGAATGATTTATGTGACAAAAGAGCACTAAACCCAAATGATCCACACAGAATGTAAATAAACAGCTAACAATAAACATCATTACACATTAGAATAAGGAAGCTCTGCACAATTCATGTACATGCATCAAATAGCTAATATAATGTTTTAACTTGGATCATGTAAAGTTCTCACTCTGGATGGGTTGCAAATGTCTTTCTGCTCAATGTTAAAGCGTCACGTCCACCAACAGACTAGGAAGTCAGGCACAGCTGATGCAGTACCATGGCACCATTGGGCATCCCTGGCACTTCCCAAACAATGCCACTTCAATCTTACAAAAGAAACAGCACAAGGTCATCGACCTGAAACGTCAACTCTCTTTCTCTCTCTACGGATGCTGCCTGGCCTGCTGAGTTTTTCCAGCGTTTTCTGTTGTTATAGCACAATCCACTTCACTGGTTCACAGTGGAATTTAAAAAAAAACTTTTATTTTTCTCAGTCTGTACAAGGAGTATTAATCTCAATGCCGCCTCCTACTACTATGAGGTGGTCCTCTGCCACAAATGTGTGATCATCGATACAGGAGGCACACAGAGTGCACTAAGACAATTCTCTTCGGCCTTAGAATTACGCCATGGGATACTTGCATATGAACGTTTCACTCATTCATATGAATTCCTTTCTCTAAAATAAATGAGATAACACCTTTGTTCAAATAGCAGAGGAAGGAATTTCCTAAGAATACATTAAGAGGTCTTATGCTAGCATCCCAGGGTACAATTTCAAGATGTTAGTCTCATTTAGAATCATAGAATCTTACAGCACAGAAAGAGGCCATTCGGTCTGTCATGCCTATGCTGGCTCTTTGAAAGAACTGTCCAATTTAGTCCCACACCCCAGCTTTTTCCCCATAACCCTGCAAATTAGTGCTCTTCAAGTACATGTCCAATTGCCTTTTGAAAGTTCCAATGGAATCTGATTTCATCACCCTTTCAGGTAGGGCATTCCAGATATCACCAACACTCTGTGTGGAAAAAAATGTTTCCTCATTTCCCCTCTAGTTCTTTTCACAATTATTTTAAATCTATGACCTCTGGTTACCAACCCACTTGCCAGAGGAAACAGTTTCTCCATACTTGCTCTATCAAAACCCCTCATAATTTTGAATACCTCTACTAGGTCACCCCTTAACTTTCTCAGCTCCAAGGAGAACAATCTCAGCTTCTCCAATCTCTCCAGATAACTGAAGTCCCTCATACCTAGTATTATCCTGGGAAAACTCCTCTGTACCCTCTCCAAGGCCTTGACATCCTTTCTAAAGTGTGGTGCCCATAATTGAGTATAATACTCCAGCTGAAGCCTAACCAGTGATTTGTAAAGGTTTAGCATGACTTCCTTATTTTTGCATTCAATGCCCCTATTTACAAAGCCAAGTATCCTATACACTTTTTTAACCACCTTATCAAGTTGCCCTGCCATCGTCAAAGATTTGTGAATATGCACCCCCAGGTTCCTCTGCTCTTGCACCCCCCTCAAAATAGTACCATTTAGATTATACTGCTTCTTCATGTTGTTCCTCCCAAGATGCATCATTTCACACTTATCCACATTAAATTGCATCTGCAATGTGTCTGCCCATTTCACCAGTCTGTCTATGTCCTCCTGAAGTCTGCTACAAGCCTACTCACTATTATTTACTATGTTGCCAAGTTTTGTACCGTTCGTAAACTTGAAAATTTTACTCCCTATACCCAAGTCCAGGTCATTTATACATAACAAGAAAAGCAATGGTCCTAATACCGACCTCTGGGAGACTCCATTGCATACTTCTCTCCAGTCAGAAAAACATCTGTTCACCTCTACTCTCTACCGCCTATTCCTTAGTTAATTACGTACCCAAGTTACCACTGTCCCTTTAATACCATGTGCTTCTATATTCTGAATAAATCTTTATTTATCTTAGTCTTTAAGTTGCTTGTCCCATTATGTGCAAACCACCAGGCATGTGCAGAAATTATGATAAAATAGATGTTCATTGAAGACATCATGTGCTAGATTGCCTACCCTCACTGTCAAATTTTGGGATTGTGGACCATTTCTCCACAGAAATAATTTGGAAAAGAGTTGCATTTAAATGTTGGGTTTTTAAAGATTCAATGACGTCAATCACTACCATAAGTAAATCCCACATACCCTTATAGTCTGAAATTGACTCTCTGCCAATATCTACTTATATAACAATGAGAACTCCTTGACATACGAACTGGATATCATGTCTTTCTCATGTCCCCTACTTGTGCTTCTCCAGTCTTTCAGTCGATGGATTGTTTACACTTTAGTGAGACAAGACCAGAACAAAACATTAAGTGGTTTTATTTGTCAGATAACAGGTGAACATACAGAGAATATCAGTTATGATTGGGCTCACTTCATTCATCAGTACATCTTGTTTGTTGCATAATACAAAATGAAGAAGATTCCATGTTTCCTTACATCAGTGAATCATCTTTCTTGACTTAAGTAAAATAACTTCTAACTACCCTCCTGCATACTAACCTTCTGAGTTTGGGCAAAAGCCTGCCCTAACAGCTTTCTGTTTAAAACCTGATTGTCGGTGCGTGTTTCTGTCCCTATTTTGTCTTTCTGTGTTCAAAACCAGAGAGGAGGGCCTACCCACACCAGCCCTGCTGAGCGCCTGGGACCAGAGAACTTCCCAACACAAGGGGTGTGAGGTCACTGAGACAGGCTAACAAATGGCTTATTATTTTTGGTCTTTGGGAAAACAACTTCAAAGCTTGGGTCATTAGTATTTTACCCACCTTGTGCCTCAGTGCTTCTTTTGCTTTAAAACCCCAACATTTAAATTTAACACTTTCCAAATCCTTTTTGTGGAGAAATGGGACAAGGTCCCCAAATCTGACAATCACCTGTTTACGGCTTACAAAATACACATTCTAGGAACAATAACACAAACCTTTTAAAGAATGTAAATGACCATTGTGGGTTAGATTTATACCGCATCTTCATGTTTGCAAAGCAAAGGAGAGACACTCCTATCATGTACATCTTAAAGAGGTCTTGAAGTGGTCACAGTCCAACTTGCAAGGCAGAAATTAACAACTAAAGCAGGACTGATTTAGCGAGTAAACTAATTGGTAGTAGGGAAAAAAAGTCTGATGCAATTTTCAAAAATAGAAGTGTGAAAAATTCACATGCACCTTAGCTGCGATTGTGGTGATTTCCATACCGCCACTACTAGTTACCCCTGAATCAGCTCTATGCTTATATGGAAATATTTCTGGGATAGAAATTGACACTCATTGCGCCTGTATTTCAGGCATAAAATGGGCGCAAAGCATGCCAATGTAGCAGTGGGACAGCCTGCACCCAATCGACGCAGGTGTTCGTCCCACTGCTAAATTCGTTGGGACCTTTTGTTGAGGCGCCCCACCCCTTAACTATGTAAATCAGGGGTCTAGCACCTGCTGAAGGACCCCATCGCGAAATTAGTCGGTGATAAGCAGGGTATGAGTTGGGCCTCAGGATTCATTAGCAGCCCCTGCTGCCATTCACTCCAGGTATGTTAAAAAAAAAAAATTGTTATAAAACCCATCCTGTGGAGCCAGAGGAGCACTATTGATCCCCGACTCCATAGGAGTTGCGATCGGTCCCCTTCCCCTCATAGCCTGCTCCAATACCCGCTCCTGGGACATACCCGAGGGCCGCTGCTGATGAGACAAGCAGCACAATATTTGTCATTGCTCAGGTGAGCTGCCCAGACTAATTTCTAAGCCTGTGTCTTGCATGGCAGAAATGAACTACAACTCACTTTAAAAAGCGAAGTCAAGTAAGTTTATCAAACATCTTATCAGATTTATTGCCACTCATTAATCAACACTGCACTTCCCATATCAGTGCTGATAAAATAAAAAAAAAACAAGCTTAGCAGGTTAGTGATGTGAATGATTTAGCTTGCTATTTTTATTATGTATGTGGATGCACAGGAAGGGAGTAAGGAAAAACAATGATTTCTGAAACAGTAGAATAATCAACATTCATTGTAGCCTTAATTGTTCTGCAAATACTGTTGCTGATGAAGACATTTCTGGACTGTTTATAATGCTCCATCATTCATGTATAACACACCAGTGTACTGTATTCTCATAGGATTAGCAATGTGTGTCTGAGATTACTGACACACCCACACATTATTTTCTCATTTAAATCAACAAGACATATTGGCCCATAATTTGCTGTCAAAGTAACGATGAGGCTAATAGTGCTTGCTGTTATTTCTGCGTAAATGCGTCAGCAACTTCAGGTGAGGGCAGATGCGAGGTTAAACGTGGAAATCCAAAAGTTGCTGTCCGAGATGCGCCATTAGCTTCGTGAAATAGGCATCTTGCTGCCTGGCTCAATATTGAAATGCATTAAATGGTGTGAAGTTGCTGTATTTGCACAGTAGATACGAACTAAACTCATCACAAAAAGTTAAGTCTTGTCCATTTTAGTCTGCGTACCCTTGAGTGTTAATTACTGCCGAACAACCTCTCCGGCACTGAAAATTAACTATTACAGGTGTGGAGTATCATTCCTTCATGTTTTAATTGTTGTTGGAGATTCTAAAAATGTTAAATTTAAAATTTTAAATCCTTTCGGTCTCTATTTTCTCGCTCTCTTAATTCAATCTTTCTTTCTCTCTCTTTATTTCTCTTTCTGTACCTGATTTGACATTGAGTTCACCCACTCTAATTTGCACTTCTTTCTCAGGCCTTGTTCGGTTAATTTCACAATCCTTCAATTTGATTGATTAAGGAGATACCCTGTTGCTTGCTCTGTTCACTCACGTCCAGCAGCCCTGTTTCCCCTACCCTACCTGGAAGACTATTCCACATATTAATCATTCAATATGTGAAGAAGTGCTTCCAGAATTCAGTCCTGAACTTGCCTTTTAACGGTTTATACCTACCTCTCCTTTCCCTGAAGTTATGGTTTAGCTTAAAATATTGTTGTGAATTTACCTTTTGTCTCCTGCTTAGTATTTTATATACTTCTATAAGAACCCCTCTCAACTTTTATTTCAGTATTTGGTTTTCCCACACATTAAATAGTACTGTAAATTAATATTTTCTCTATATTTTATAGTTATAATGTCTCATTTTTTTGCTTCTCTACTCTGTGCACCAATCTTTGTCTTAGAAGTTGACCTATAGCAGGCCTTTAGATTGTGCATGAGTAGCACCATTTGATTTGCCACTGACTTTTTCCCCTTCTATCTACAGGGAGGCACTTGACATCTCCTTTGATAACCCAAACAAGAAACACAATGGCCGGAATTTTCCCCGAAAGAAACGGGTGGGTTTGGAGCATGGGGGTAGTTAAAGTGTTAAAAATGGGATTCCTGACCTGATCCCGCCTCCAACCCGCCCACTTCCGGTTTTAACAGAGGCGGGACGGGGGGTGGGCGACCAACCCGCTCCCAGGAGGCAGAACGTCAATTGAAATATTATAATGAGGCTGGCAGCCTCTTTTTTAACCTCCATTTTGAATTTAACTGCATGTGGACGGGTTTCACACAACTCGTGAAATCTGGCAGTTAAACCGAGGCGGGGACTGCTGCATCCAGGAGGTAAGTGGTTTTATACCTACCTCCTGGATCCAGGATCCCTACCATACCCACTCCCCGCGATCGGAGACCCCCTCATGAGGCCTCTGATCACCTTCCCAGGCCTCTGATCCCCACCATGAGGCCTCTCCCCCACCCCACTGATGATGCTGAGGCTGGCCACAATCCTCCAGCAGCCGGCCCCGATCCTCTCTACCCCCCACCGACCCCCCGATCTTCCGGCCCCCCGACCCCCCAATCCCTGGCCGACTCCAATCCCCGATCCCGACTTGCCCCCGCCCCAATCTAGCCCATGCCGACCCCACCCCCGCTGATCCTCGACACCTCGCCGATCCCTGACCAGCCCCCCAACCCGATCCTGCCCTCCCATGATCCTCCCCAGCCGATCCCCGACCTCCCTCCTCTGTCGATTCCCAACCCCCCCCCCCCCCCACCATCTCTCTCCTGGACCGACCCTTCGCTCCCTCTCCGCATCTGAAGGCCTACCCGCCCACAGCCAGCCAGCCTCTCAATCTGACTGGCTGCAGGCAGGAATCGGAGGCCTCACATGCAACTCAGGCCCTGCTATTAAAGTCGGTAGGGCCTGCAGGAAACCCGGCCTTCCAGGTTTCTCGCCCGCCTTGGAGGCCTCCCGCCGCCAACCCGCCTACCTGGAGAAAATTCCGGCCAATGTATAAGGAATCAGGACAACAAATTCCTGTTGTACCACTCCATGGCATATGCTGATTTACTCATTGCCTGACAATATATGAAATGCAATGAATTAAAACTAATCTCTTTCTGCAAATAAAAAATTTGCAGTACGTTTTACATTATTAATCACATGGTTAGTGATCTTGCTTTAATCGCAAAGCTTGTATTTTGCACTTACCAATATCACATATTCAGCCCAATGGAGATCATGCCCTTAAAGACCCTACTATTAATATGCAAATTAAAAAGCAGAAGCTCAGACTGAGAGGATTATGTGTGATGACTGCTCCTAACCTATGCACCCAATCAGTTTAAAAACAAAATAAACCTTAAAGTATATAGAATATTTCATCTGCATTATGTTTTGCCAATGCCATGGAAGGTGTGTGGTCATGTCATGTTCCAACACAGAGAATATTTCAATTTGTTAAATTGCTTTGGATCAGGTGGACAATAACCAGTGAGATTTTGATAGGTAACATTCCCTGATAGTATTTGATAAAATCTATCTGTGAGTTCTTTAGCAATGTTGTTAAATCCTTGTTTAAACATGGTAATCCGCCTCAAGGTTAGAATCCGCAAAACATCTGTGTATTTCGTATTCAGACAATTTCATTGAATTTATCATGGATTCATAGAATAATAAAATGTTGAGGCACAGAAATAGGCCATTCAGCCCTTCAACTCTGTGCCAGTGTTTCTCCAAATGAACCATCTAGTCTAATCCCATTCTACGGCTTACTCACCATACCCTTCAATATTCCTCTTTCAAGCAACTATCTAATTCCCTTTAAAAAAAATAATTATGGACTCTGCTTCATCAGCATCAGTGGTGGTAAATTTCCCATTCTAGCCACCATTATGATTATCCTAAATTTGTGCACTCTTATTACCATCTCGGCAACCGGTGGCAACAATTCATTAGTATTTACCTTATCATAAACCTTCACAATCATAGAAAAACAGAGAGAACAGCTTGGATTAAGAAGCAGTTTACAAACCACAGGGAGACTCTCATTATAGTAAACTCTTTGCTCAGGAAAGTCAATAGCCATGTGTGTTGTAAAGGCAATACCTGTAGGTGACTTGCCTACCTACTGTTAAAGCAGTACATATTGAGGTAAGGTTAGAAGGAATACTGAAATAGACAGGAAGGGACCCAGTGATGCTAGCCACAGAGAGGTAAATGACATAGGGAGAAATAATAAATGGACCAAAAAAGTCAAATGCACAAGGATTGCCTCCAAACTCAAAGATAAGGGATGCAAAGTCATGTTCTTTGGTATCCTCCTGCTCCTGGGAAAGGAGCGGGGGAGTTTCCCAAGGCCATACAGACAAAGCAGCTATCTGGGGGTGAGGGAGCCAAGTCAGAGAATGCAAAACCTCTGTCTCTGCAGAAGAAAATGGCAAATCAGGGATGCAAGTGGGAAAATTAGGCCTTTGTTGGGTGAGATCCAGTAAATAAGCCATGATACAAGGGGTGGAGAAAACCTAGGCAGGTATGCTACCAAATTTAAAGGATAGTTGGCAGGAGGAAAGTCAGTCAAGTAATTAGTTACTGGGCCTTGAATGTTCAAAGCCATGATGAGAGCAGGGAGAAATTATTCCTGGGAACTTATTGCAGAGTTAGATCACTCCTAGTTTGAGGGTATCAGGTGTGGGAATCTGCAGTTGTAAGTGGATGAAAACCTGAGCAAGGGAATTCCTGGTTGGCATAAGCCAGGCAAGGGACTATCATAGATTATAATAGTGATGGAGCAGCAGTTGTAGAATGTCTCCTTCAAGCAATTACTGTGCACACTCACTATTTAAATAATTCAAAGCAAGGCTACTTCATGATAACAGTTAATTCAAATGAGCCTTAAAAATGGATTCCAAGGATGCATAAAACACAGAATGAGAAATATGGTGGTAATTTTCACCTTTGCCAGTCTGGCAGAGAAGATCACCAGCTCGTTATAGAACATGCCCAATTTTCATTTCCATCAATGAAGGTGAAGGTAAAAAAAAGTAGCCTCCTGAAATCCTAAATAACATGATCCAAATGTTGAGCACACAGGCTGCTGAAATAATCCACATAATTATGGTGTGGAACTGAAGAAAAACATACTTGAGAAAGAAAGAACTTTCATTTATATCGCACCTTTCGTGTTTTCAGGACATCCTGAAGCACTTCCCAGCCAAGTAATTACTTTTAAAGCATAGTTACTGCTGGCATGTAGACA
Organism: Squalus acanthias; assembly: GCA_030390025.1. Taxonomy (NCBI): domain Eukaryota; kingdom Metazoa; phylum Chordata; class Chondrichthyes; order Squaliformes; family Squalidae; genus Squalus; species Squalus acanthias. The sequence goes on along the minus strand of CM059428.1, from coordinate 92,424,342 downwards.
AAGGTTACAGCCAATTAGTACACATCTCAGGATTCAAAAATAGCAAATGGGATAAACAATCGGTTAATCCATTTTTGGCAATGTTGGTTAAGGGATGAATGTTAGCCAGGACACTGGAAAAGTTCCCCATGCACTTCTTCAAGCAGTGCCATGGGATCTTCTACATCCACCTGACCAGGCAGACGGGGTCTTAGTTTAACATCTCATCCAAAGGATAGCACCTCCAACAATGTAACATTCCCTCTGTACTGCACGGGTCTGTCAGCCTAGATTATATACTCAAGTCTTGGGATGGGGTGTGAAGCCACAAGTTTCTGACTCAGAGACAGGAGTTCTGTCACTAAACAAAGCTGCCATTCAACTTATTTACCACATACAGAAAACAATGTACTAATTAAGGAAAAGCTAATACCATCTATCTATATATGAAAAGACTTGTCTCTATTGCTCGTCTACATTGCGTTGCATTTTCAAAGCTGCCAGTCAAAAGTACGGTTTCAAAGGCATCACACAATTATAGACCAAACAATTGTGATTGATAACTTCCACAGATAAGTGGTTATATGAGCCAATGAAATATCTGATTGAGTAAGTGTGAATAAATCAAAAGTAGCAAACAGTACCAATGAGAAACGAGTAACCAGCAGAAAACCAAACAATTGAAAACCCTATACATAAAAAGAAAATAACCTCCAAATGCTGGAAATCTGAAACAAAACTAGAAACCATTCAGCAGGTCAATCAGCATCTGTGGAGAGAAGAGACAAGTTAATGTGTACCCCCTAAATCAGAACTGGAAAAGAATTGCAGAACAACAGCATTTTAAAAAGAACAAAACAAAAGAAAGGGGGAGGATAAAACACACACATTCATGAAAAGAAGCAGAATGACCTGTAAAGTGCTTATAAGGAAAACAGAAGATGGTTAAGTGACTGAAGTGATAGTAACATGACGCAATAGGAAGAAACATAATAAAAGATTGTAAACCAGGGGTGGGAGTAATTTTCACTTTGGGTAGTGGCGAAAACTGGCAGCAGTGGTTGGTCACCCACTGGACATCCCATCTGATTTTCCTTTCCATTGACTTCAATAGAGAACATGTGAATAGCTGAGGTGATGGGGTGGAGGGAGGGCAAAGTGGGTCTCAAATAGAAACAGGAGGGGCTTAGCAAAGTGGAACAGAATCCAGCAGCCCGAGAAGAAAATAGCGGGTCAACACCAAGGGTGCAGACTGCCCTGCTGGCATGGGCTTCCTACAGTGGGTCCTTCCCGCCCCCCCAGGAACACCGATAAACCCATTCCCCATCGCCAGCATCTGCTGCCGTAAAGAAAGTGGGAGCTAAAGTCATGGTCTGAGGTTATTAAGGGTAGAAGGCTGCATAGTGCCTAATAGAAAGATAAGGGGCTGGATTTTCAATGACCCGTGGAGTTGGGTTTGGAGGCGGGGGGGGGGGTTAAAGTTGCAGATTCGGGGGTCCCGACCCCATCCCGCCTCCAACCCGCCTCCATGCCAGTTTCTCTGGCAGCGGGTACCCGACCTGGTCTGAGACCCGACTCCCCGAGGCAGGAAGGGATTAGTGACAATTAACTGCCTGTTAACAGGTTGTTAACAGGCAGTTTTTTGCATAATTCCCTATTTTAAAAAGAAAAGTGTGGGCTTCCCGACAGGTGGCAAACACTCCAAGTTATCGGGTCGGGCCGTGGGTCTGCAGGGGTTGGAGGGGTCGATATGTCCGGTGGGCAGGTGAGTGATGGGTGCATGTGTGCAGAGGTAAGTGTGTAAGGTAAGTGCTAAGTGTTGGAAAAAGTTTTACTTACCTTAACTTCCTCCTGCAGGTGTCAGCCCTTCAGTTCTCGGGAGTTAGAAATCTCACCGGCACAGAAAGCAGGAAAGCCGTGGACCTGTCAAAAACAGCAGCCTTCTGTTTTCTGTGCTGGAATGATTTCTAACTCAGCCTGAAAGGAAGGACTGAAGTTAGAAATCATATTGTGAGTGTTTGACAGATGAAATGTCAGTCTGTGACGTCACCTGTTGCCGGGTGGCCCTTAATTGGCCTGCTGAGCCCACTGGGCGGGCTCAACAAGGTCAATCAAGGGAAAATACAGTGGGTTGGCCACATCTCGATGGAGGCGGGTTCACAAGCCAGAATGTGTGATTCCCGACCCCAACACGACTCCAACTTCAAAATCCAGCCCAAGGTGTTGTTCCTTGAGCTTGCATTGAGCTTCAATGTAATAGTGTAGAAGGCTAAAGACAGAGAGGTCAGAGTGAGAGTAGGATGCAGAACTGAAATGGTAAGCGACAAGAGCTTTGGGTCGCACTTGCTGACAGCATTTGGTTTCCCCAATGTAAAAGAGACTGCACCATGAACAAGAAACAGTAAACTATGTTGGAGGAAGTACACATAAATCCGAAAGGAATGTTTGGGGCCCTGGACAGTGGTATGGGAGGAAATGAATGGACAGGTGTTGCTTCTCCTGTGCTTGCACAGGAACGACAGTAGGTGGTCGAGGTGATAGAAGAGTGAACAAAAATGTCACAGAGGGAACGATTCTTTCAGAAAGCAGAAAGGGAAGGGGAAGATGTGTTGGTTGGTGGGATAATGTTGGAGGTGGCGGAAATGGTGCAAGACGGTGGGGTGGAAGGCGAGGATAAGTGGAGACCCTATCACACTTTGGGTGTGGGAAAGTGGTGAGAGAAGAAGCACAGGATATGGGTTGTACCTGATCGAGAATCCTGTCCACCATGGAGAAGGTGAATCCTCAGCTGAGGAAAAAGGAGGGCATTTCAGAAGCTCTGGTGTGGAAGGTGGTATCATCAAGTGACAGTGACAGAGAAAGTGGGAGAAAAGAATGCAGTCCTTATATAAGTTGGGTGGGTAGAAGTATAATCCTTGTAGTTGTGGGAGTCGGTGGCTTGTAATAGATGTATGTGGAAAAACCCTTTCCTGGAGATAGAAAAGAAGTCAAAACGAGATCAAGTAATGGTAGGAATGGTTAGAAATCTGAAGCACAATTAATGACATTTTCTAGATGAGGGTGAGAGCCGGAAGCAGCACTGAAACAGTCATCAAAGTAAAAAGGACTTCAAACTAATAAATGGTGGGAGGGGTGGAGGGCTCAGTCAGAAACAATAATAAAGATAAAAAAAGGATAAGAGCAGAGTTCAGGTCAAAAACAGTGATATAGGCTGCGATTTCCCCTACCTCGGTGGGTTCGGTGTGGCCGGGGTCGGTGGTGGGTCCCAACCGCGCTGCTGGCACCAGCTCACTCTGTGAAATGATTTTATGAGGATTGGGCTTGTTAAGCCCGTTTCCCAGCCAATTGAAGGAAGCGGGTCTGATGACATCATTCGATGATGCGTCATCAGCTGGTTTCCTTAAACGGACCATGCGCAAATTTAGTTTGACAGTTGTGCTGTCAGTGTTCTACAGCATTGAGGTACTACAAGCACTGACGAGCACTGCACAGAGGTACACGGCTGCACCCAGGCTCTCCCATGACTCCCTCCATATGCTTATGGAGGGAGTCATAGCACGCAGGGAGGTTCTCTTCCCTTCCAATGGGTGGAAGAGACCTCCCCAGGAGACCAACGCAGCCTGGTTACACAGGAGGGCACAAGCAGGGATGTTGTCAGGAGGACCAGGTTGCAGTGGCGAAAACCTTTCAATGATCTCAGTAGATCACAAAACGTTACTGCAAAGCCACACTCAACCTCATCCTGCTGTGCCACTCATCACATCCCCATCACTCTGCCTTCCCTACCCTGCTGCTGCACATCTTTACTCACACCAACTTACCTTGGACCTCCACCCATCCCTCTCTATCTACTTTATCACTTTCCCATCTCACGAGCCACCCCTCACATTCACCCTCATCCTAGTCGAATCATACCAACTAACAACACACAAGGGTAGGCACTTGTGTGTTTTATGCAATGGTCATGTGAAGTTTCTGTTAATGTGCTGTCAAACATTGAAATCTTTCTTTTCAACACTTTACGTTCTTGGACAGATTTGTGCGCACCTTTGGAAGTGGCTTAGTGAGTTGCAGTGAATGGTGAGACTTAACGGTACCCCTCCACAATGGTGATGTGTGTGAAAGTGAAAGGAATGGCTTGGGCATTGTAGGGATGCTTTATGGTGTTGGTGTGGGGTGGTGCCAACCTGGCGCATCATGTGGCAGCCAGGGTGTACAGCGTCAAGTGAAGTAAATCTGGCTATGGTGAGGTCATCCCTGGCCTCCCGGGCAGCAATGTGGTTGGGTGCTGATACCCTGTTTCCTGTGCAGCATCTGTTGATTGCGGAGAAGGTTGGTGTTGTTGTTGGTGCTGCTGGTGTGCCTGGTGCTGCTGGGATTCTGAGGACCAAGGTGAGATGGTTTCAAGGGTACCGATGTTGATGTAATAGATGGCAGGTGAACTTGAGATGACAGAAGCGATCTGTAAATGGTGAGAGAAGTTGTTCCAATGAGGTGACACTGGATACAGAGTTTACTCCAAACACTTGCAACCTGCATAAAGCTCAATCTGATTTCCAAATGCAGTAAGCAACAGCTTCTGAGCTTGGAAAGTGAACAGCTGTGAGATTGGAGCTTTTATAGCACATTTGCAGCCGTCAAGTAAAGAGATCATTTCATGGGAACACAACTCCCGACCTCCTTACCTGACGTGATCTCCGAGCAGCGGGGACCCCGTGGGTGACCTTGTAAAATTTAAAGGTGAGTTCAAATACTTTTTAAGTGGCTCTTAACAAGGTCATAATGACTTAAATTGCCTCCCCTGCCGCTGCGTGTTGGGTCTGTTCAGACCCAACATCTGGGAAAGTCTTATGGCAGCAGGTTGACAGCAGGTTCCCAACCCGCTGTCAAAAAAAATGTTTCCCACCCGACCCACCACCAAAGGCACCCGCTGACCCCCCAAAAAAATTCCCCCCATAGATACTGCAGGTGAAGGGAATACTAAAATAACTAAAGTAGTTACAGTAGGAGTGACAAATAAGAAACGTGCTAAGTTATATGGTGAGAAAGACAGCAACAGCGCAGAAGGACAGGTTAGGGTCTATTGCCCAAATAAGACTTTTATATACTAATGCACAAAGTATAAGAAATAAATTGAGTTAATTAGAGGCTCAAATACACATTAGATGGTATGACATGGTGGCGATTACTGAGACATGGCTGCAAGCTGGTCATGATCGGGAGTTAAATATTCCAGGTTTTAAGGTCTTTAGAAAGGATAGGGAAATTGGAAGAGGAGGAGGGGTAGCCTTATTGATTAAAGATACTATTACAACATTAGTAAGAGAGGATAAAGGTAAGGGAAAGCAATTAGTGGGGGTTCTATGGTTAGAATTGAGGAATAAGAGAGGACTTAAAATTGTAATGGGAGTGGTCTACAGGCCTCCTGATAACAGCAATGAAGTGGCAGAATGTATTAATTCAGAGATTAGAGAGACTTGTAGCAAAAGCAAAGTTGGGAGACTTTAATTTTAATTAATTGGGAAGAGCAGAGTAGCTCAAGTCAGAAAGGTAGTGAATTTCCTAAGTGCATTCAAGATAGTTTTCTGGAGCAATATGTTCGAGAACCAACAAGAGGGCAGGCCATACTAAATTTAGAAATGAGTAATGAGCCAGACATAGTTAATAATCTAACAGTAAGGGAACATTTATCTAACAGTGATCATAATATGACCGAATTTAATGTTAGGTTTGAAAAGGGAAAACATGGCACAGTTACTAAGATTCTAAATTTTGGTAAGGTGAACTTTAAAAGGATGAGACAGAGACTGATGACAGCAAACTGATCAAAACTGTTATCGGGTAAAATTACAGATGAATAGTGTTCAAAGAAGAATTTAGCTTAATACACGACCAGTATATACCCCTAAAGGGCAAGAGCTCTACTTACCAAATAAAACAGCCATGGTTGACAAAATGGTGAGAAATAACATAAAACTAAAGGAAAGAGCATACAAGAGTGCAAAGAATCGTGTAGATCCAGGTGACTGGGAGAGATATAAAGAACAGTAAAGAAAGATAAAAATATAGTAAGAGCTGCAAAAATGGAAATGAAAAGAAACCTGAGAGGGATATCAAGATTAACACAAAAAGTTTTTAGAATATTAGAAGAAAAAGGGTAGTTGAGGGCTCTTTTAAAAACAGATGCGGGTAATATTAGAAATGAAAATAAAGAAATGGCAGACTTGTTGAATAATTACTTTGTGTCAGTCTTCACAGTAGAGGAAGAGGATAATATACCCAACATTCCAGGGAAACTAATAGTGAATCAAGGACTGGAACTTATTAAAGTTAACATAAGCAAGAAAACAGTATTAGAAAATATAATGGCACTAAAGACTGCCAACTCCCCAGGACCTGTTGGTTTCCACCCCAGGGTTTTAAAGAAAGTAGGTGAGGAAACTGCAAACGCTTTAGCCATGATCTTCCAAAGCTCTCTTGATTCAGGGATTGTCCCTTTAGATTGGAAAATTGCAAATGTAGCTCCATTATTTAAGAAAGGTGAGGGAGAGAAACCAGGAAATTAAAGACCTGTTAGTCTAACATCTGTGGTGGGGAAGTTATTAGAATCTATAATTAAGGACAGTGTCACTGAGCACTTAGAGAAATTTGAGCTGATTAAAGAGAGTCAACATGGATTTATAAAGGTTAGGTCATGTCTAACAAAACTAATTGAATTTTTTGAGGAAGTTACTATAAACTAGACAGGGAAATTTCTATGGATGCAGTTTACATGGATTTACAGAAGGCATTCAATAAGGGTCCACATAAGAGGCTGTTAGCTACAATTAAAGCTAATGGAATTGAAGGGAAATTATTGACCTGGTTACAAGATTAGTTAGGTGGTAAAAGAGAGTTAGGATAATGAGTATGTATTTGAATTGGAAGGAAGTGACTGGTGGTGTTCCACAAGGATCTGTGCTGGGCCTCAACTACTCACTGTATTTATTAATGACTTAGATGATACATTATCTATAGCCAAGTTTGTCAATGACACAAAGACTGGTAGCATAGTAAATAGTTGCAGGCAGGAGCATAAAATTACAAAGAGACAATGATAAATCTAAAGTGAGTGGGCAAAACTGTAGTAGATGGATTTCAACACAGGTAGGTGTGAGGTCATCCATTTTGGACCAAAAACGGCGAGATCCAAGTATTTTTTAAATTGTGAAAAGCTCGGAATAGTGGAGGTCCAAAGAGATTTATGGGTCCATGTACACAGGTCACTAAAATATAGAAGGCAGGCACAGAAAAATAATCAAAAATGCTAACGTAATGTTTGCCTTTATCACGAGTGGACTAGAACATAAAGGGGAGGAAGTTTTGCTACAGCAATACAAAGTCCTGGTTAGACCACATCAGGAGTACTGTGTACAGTTCTAGGCACCACACCTTAGAAAGGATATATTGGCCTTGGAAGGAGTGCTGCGCAGATTCACCATCATGTTACCAAAGCTCCAAGGGTTAGATTATGAGGAAAGATTACAGAAACCAGGCTTGTATTCCCTGGAATATAGTTAAGGGGTCATTTCAAAGAAAGAAAGACTTGCAATTATATAGCACCTTTCATGACCTCAGGACATCCCAAAGCGCTTTACAACCAATGAAGTACTTTTGAAGTGTAATCACTTGTAATGTAGGAATTTAGTTAAGGAATTTAGGGGAAGAAATTTGTGTTTGCCAGCAAAGTTGCCGGTGTCACTGGCAACTGGACTTAATGGCTGCTGAAAATGGCTGCAACGCCAACAGGGCAAAATTGGTCTGGGGGGGCATGGAGATTGCTGACGCAGCGCTCACCTTCCATGCAACGCCATCCTGGTGACGTTGCTGGAGGGATCCGGGATGAAGTTCCTGTCCAGGTCAGGCATTGGAGCTTCCCACAGCCTCTGGAAGCGAGGCTGTGGAGCTCGCAAGGAATTGTGGGTAATGAAGAGGTCTGCGAATAAACGGGACCATGCAGACTGAAGCAATATAAATTAAAATGAAGTGAAACAATGCAGTTTTCGGCCCTTTCTGCCTTTGAAAAATATTTAACAGTAAAAAGTCCCAAATGTGAATATTCAGCTCTTAAAGCTGAATTACCTTCCTAACCTCAACAAATGGGAAAACTGCCTCAGCACTAACACAAATGGCTCAGTAGCCAAAGAAGGGGCACCCAGGGTCTCACACACAACACTCCAGCTTTGTGCAGGGGGTCAACACTGCAAGACAGGTCCTCTACCCACAAGGAACAGGAGGCCCTCCAGAAAGAACGATGTGGGAGTACATCACTGAGCCGTCACTGCCAGCAGTGTCGCCCCCCCCACCATCTGGCTCCAGTGCCCAAAGAAGCTTCATGACCTCAGACCACTGGTCAAGGTCAGTGAATGCATCTTCAAAAGCCGTCTCCTAGCAACTGCACCACTAGCATCACACACTGCTCAATGCACGACTCCCAATCACTCAGCTACCAACAATCTGCACCAATCAAGAGGCATGTCTCCCATTCCTAGCCTCACCTCACCTCCTTGGAAGAGACAGTGCAGGCCATTCTTGGCAGGGGCATGGCTGAGCCATTGGCCAGTGGTGGGGCTGAAAGGATACAAGATGCTGGTATCCTCATACGTTATCCTCCTTCTCGCATGCACCTCGTGCTTTCCTGCCCTCCCGTCAGCCACAACTCCACCCTTGTGCCTTCTTCATTTCACTCACCCAAGAAATGCTGCCTGACCAGCCATTGGATGACCAAGACGAGGGAGAGGAGAGTGAAGAAGAACAAGAACAGAAGATGATTGATTTGACACTCGCAGCCACCAGCTGCTCAAGGTCGACCTACAAGGCCATTTGCAGTGTCCCCCACTGAAAGTCAGCAGCCTTCCACCAGCCATGCTGCAGCCACTGGGGTAGCACTGTGTGACATCAGTCGGGTAGACAAAGGCACACACAAGATGGTCACTAAGAGAATGCATAAGGGTGATGAGTTGATTTCTTGATGTCACATTGGATGGCTAGACATATATAGGTGGATTGGAAAGTTTGCTTTGTGGTGGTTTTTATTTCAGTATCATGGCCAAGAGGATGTTGTGATGGTTAATAAAAGATGGAAGGCAAGGTGTGGGACTAATGTTGGAAGGGGAATTGGGGTTCTGTTCACTGGGACCGCAGGTGGATGATTCCATCCCGGATATCACGGCCACAAAGCGGGTGTCTGGGTTGCATCCTTCCTTCGGCTTCCTCCTCTTCAGCTTCCTGCCTCTGCTGTAAATGTGAAATGACAGCATAAAATGCTAGAAATATTCAGCTGGTCAGGCAGCATCTCGACCTGAGATGTGAACTCTGTTTTTCTCTCCACGGATGTTACGTGACCTGCTGAGTATTTGCAGCATATTCTGTCTTCTCAAAGGACTTCATTTACCATCCGAGCCCTTGCAAGCATCCAGCAGCACTCTCTACACACTTAAAAAACTTTTCACATCTATTGCAGCAAGCCACCGCTTCAATAAAATCAAAAAAAGACAGTCCAAAAGTTTAAATGCAAACTTACCTGAACGATGTGGGTGTCCCTTTAAGAGGTGCAGACACTGCCACTGTCAGCCTGCTTGCACACCAGATTAACCTGGCATGCTTAGGACCCAGTGCTAGGGTCGAAGTTCACGTTGGTGACGTTAAGTTGGCGTTGCATGCCGATTGACGTCACCATGCCGCCATTTTTTCCTTCAGGGCACTACCAGTTATCGGCAGCGCAAAGGGGGACACGAATATGGCGGCCGCTGCGGGACCCTGCCGCCAGCTGGCAAAACAGCGGCGGCCGCCATTCTATCGCCATTTCATGGCGTTATGGAGTGGAGCTCAACCGATGAATTTCTAGCCCTAAGGATTTTGAAAGGGTAGATGGAGAGAAACTTTTTCCATTGGTGGGGGAGTCTAGGACAAGGGGACATAACATGAAAATCAGAACCAGGCAATTCAAGAGAGAAGTTAGGAAACACTTCTTTACGCAAAGGGTGGTAGAAGTGTGGAACTTTCTCCCACAAGTAGTAGGTGCTAGCTAAATTAATAATTTTAAATCTGAGATTGATAGCTTATTGCGAGCCAAGGGTATAAAACGATATATGGAGCCAAGGTTGGTAAATGGAGTTAAGATACAGATCAGCCATGATCTCATTGAATGGCGGAACAGGCTCGAGGGATTGAATGGCCTACTCCTGTTCCTATGGCCGGAATTTTCTTTACCTGGGCAGGTCAGGGTGCGGGCGGTCGCCGTGGCGGGTCGCGACCCCGTTTTTGCTTCCATCCCGCTGCAGACATCAACTTTGCGCTAATGGGGCTTATTAAGCCTGCCCTGCGTGTTACCCGGCCTTATTAAATGGTGCGGGTCTGATGATGTCATCGATGACGCATTTTCAGGCCGGGATATTTAAAGGGGCCATGGCCACATTTCATTTGAAGGTTCATCTAGGAGTGTGCGGGCAGCACACTGGAGGTTTTGATTGTTCTAAAGACTTAGAAACATGATTACACAGAGGTAGAGGGCTGCACCCAGGTTCTCCGATGTTTCCCTCCATATGCTTGTGGAGGGATTCAGAGCACGCAGGGAAGTCCTCTTCCTTTCAAATGGGCGGAATAGACCTCCCCAGGAGACAAAAAGAGCCTGGCTCCAAATTGCAGAGGAGGTCAACAGAAGGGATGTGTTCAGGAAGACCTGGGTGCAGTGCCAGAAATGTTTTAATGATCTCATTAGATCAGGAAAGGTGAGTACAAAGCCACACTCAACTTCATCCTGCTGTGCCTCTCATCACATCTCCATCACTCTGCCTTCCCAATCCTACCCCTGCACATCCTTACTCACACCAACATACTTGCATGTCCACCCATCCCTCTCTCTCTATCTACACTATCACATCCCCATCTCACTAGCCACCCCTCACACTCAGCCTCATCCTAATGCAATCATACCAACTAACAACACACAAGGAGGCCACTTGGCATGCCAGCCCACTCCATCATAGTCCCCCTCTAAAGATGTAACCCATCCATTACTTATACTCATTCCATCACTCTCACTCAACCTTCTCTTCTTTCCCTCCTTGCAGGTAAAGAGAGTCCACAATAAGAGGGAGAGGGAGAGAACTGGAGGTGGGCCTCCATCACAACAGCAGAGGAGGTTGCGTTAGAAGTATCGGGAGTCACCGAGCAGCTGGAGGTGAGAGATGGAGAGAGGGGGACATCTCAGCAACCTGGTGACAGAATTACATATCATACAGCTACGTGGCATACATCAGTCACTGATATGGGCACTGATGTCAGCAGCCACTGAATGGTCATCATGTGCATAACGGTACCTGTACCCATTCTTCATATGACATATCTAACTCATCTCTTTACTCTCCCACAGGTCCATCAAGAGCTCCCCACCCCACTGTCCAGGAGGAAGAGGAAGACGACTCCTCAGAGGAGCCTCCAGCTTCTGAAAGCGCAGCATCACCAGACGTGAGCGCACCCAGCACCAGCGCAGATACGCCCACCTCGGTGGGTCCCACACAAGATAGAGTAGTGTTGTTACCCGGTCCGTCACAAGTCACAAGTGAGCAAGAGCAGATGGTGGAGACAGGGACAGCAGTGGAGAGTCCTCGCCGGAGGGCGCAGGATGCTCCCAGCTCTGCTCAGCTGCATGCAGACGCTGAGCCACGGGGGACATCCAGAAAGAGGGCGATCCTGGAGGTGCAGCAAGAAGTGCAGAGGGCTCTGACAGGTTTTGTGACCGCGATGTCTGCAAATGTGCAATGAATGGAGGAGTCCATCTCCAACATGAGCACCACCGTGTCGCAAGCGATGGTGACTGTAGCCTCCTCCATGGATAGGATGGCCACCTAACACTGGCTTCATCAGTGGCAAAGTTAATATAATTGGCTGGGTTGTCCTTATCCATTACATAGGAACATAGGAACAGGATTAGGCCATCAACCCCTCGAGTCAGTTCTGCCATTCAATTAGATCATGACTGATCTGCATCTAAATTCCATCTACCCACCTTGGTTCCATAACTATTAATACCCTTGCCTCACAAAAATCTAGCAATCTCTGTTTTGAATTTTTCAATTGACCTAGCCTCAACAGATTTATGGGGTTTTATTTCCGGGGTTTACCCTGAATCCCCACAGCTTTGAATTTTATTAATAGCCTTTTCTTGTGGATCTTTTCCAAAAACCATTTGGATGTCGAGTTACACCACGTCATAGGTTTAGCACAGTCCACTTTGGTGTTCACTTCTTCAAAGAAGTTGAGATCAATAAGCAATGTCATTGCCTAGATTTCTGATACTTATCTGTTTCATATCTTATTACATCACGAGCACCAAAATGGCATGTTTTAAGCCGATAACTAAATAATATATCTAGTTATCAGCCACAGCTCAAAATTACAGTTAAGTGAGTTCAAGGACAGCACATACCAGCACAGGGAAGTGAAACAGTGGTTTCATTTCTAACTTTGCTAAAGGTCTCAAGTTCAGTCACATTACAGCAGAGACTGGTCAAACTAGGTACTTCCCACCGTAGAGCTAGAGAAAAATCAAAAGAGTGGTCAACAGGCAAATTTCAGGAAATTCCTAGCAGCCAACTAGAGAACAGCATCAGCGGAGGCCATAAGATCATAAAACCATAAGAAATTGGAGCAGGAGTAGGCCATTCGGCCCTTCCAGCCTGCTCCACCATTCAATAGGATCATGGCTGATCATCTATCTCAACTCAACCTCCCCGCACTAACCCCATATCCCTTGATACCCTTAATATCCAAAAATCTGTCAATCTCTGTCTTGAATATACTCAATGACTGAGCATCCACAGCCCTCTGGGGTAGAGAATTCCAAACATTCACAACCCTTTACGTGAAGAAATATCTCCTCATCTCAGTCCTAAATGACCAACGTCTTGCCTCTTATTCTGAGACAGTGACCCCTAGTTCTAGAGTCCCCAGCCAGGGAAAACATCTTCTCATCATCTGCCCTGTCAAGGCCTGTAAGAATTTTATATGTTTCAATGAGATCATCTCTCATTCTTCTAAATTCTAGGGAATATAGGCCTAGTCTCTTCAATCTCTCCTCATAGGACATTCCCCCCATCCTAGAAATCAGTCTGGTGAGCCTTCATTGCACTCCCTCTAAGGCAAGTATATCCTTCCTTACGTAAGGAGACCAAAACTGTACACAGTACTCCAGGTGTGGCCTCACCAAGGCCCTATATAATTTCAGTAAAACTTCTTTACTCTTATACTCCAATCCTTTTGTAATAAAGACCAAGGGCTGATTTTGCCAGCCGAGGCGAGTTGGGGGCGGAACTTCGGGTTCTCGTCCCACTCCCAGCAACATATGATGAACCCACGCTATTTTCCCTTGATTGGCCTTGTTAAGCCCGCCCTGCGGGCTTACCGGCCAATTAAGGGAAAGCCGGTGACAGATGACGTCAGCAACATTTTTTGACAAATAAATTGTCAGCATTTGACAGCTTTGAGAAGCTGTCAAACACTGAATCACTGTTCGAAGGTGAGCCCTTGCACAAAGGCTCACCAAAACCTCTGTCCTCAGCAGGAAGCAGATGTCTGCTGATTCTGAGAATGCAGCAGCCATTCTGTCGTCTCTGCTGTTGAGATGAGGCACTTCCGGATCCTCAACAGTTGAAGCCTGCAGAACGAAGCAAAGGTAAGGAAACTTTTTTAAAAACTTTACACTCACCTCTCATACTTACCTGTCCACACTTGCACCCATCACTCACCTTTACATCTGACATGACGACCCCTCTCACCCCCGCAGACCCATTGCTTGCCTCGCTGGCCCTGGTGAGGTTCGCAGCCATCGGGAATCCCGCACTTGCAGGCGTAAAAATGGGGAAAAGTCTCAAAACTGCCTGTTAACAGGCAGTTAAGTGGCTCTAAACCCCTTCCCGCCTCGAGGAGATGGGTCCCTGCGTGACTCGGGGGCCCGCCTCCCAAGAAGATGGCACGGAGGTGGGTTGGGAGCGGGGTTGGTACCCGCTCCCAATTTCTGCCATTTTCCCACCTCCAAACCCGCCTCCTCAGGGCTGGGAAAATTCCCCCCTAACATACCATTTGCTTTCCTAATTGCTTGCTGCACCTGCATGTTAACTTTCAGTGATTTGTGTACAAGGACACCCAGGTTCCTCTGAATACCAACATTTCCCAATCTCTCTCCATTTAAAAAATATTCTCCTTTTCTATTTTTCCGATCAAATTGGATAACTTCACATTTCTTCACGTTATATTCCACCTGCATTTTCTTGCCCACTCACTTAACCTGTCTATATCTGTTTGCAGTCTCTTTGCATCCTTCTCACAACTTACTTTCTCACCTAGCCTTGTATCGTCAGCAAACTTGGATAGATTATACTCAGTCCCCTCATCTGAGTCATTGATATAGATAGTAAATAGCTGAGGCCCAAGCACTGATCCATGCGGTACCCCACTAGTTACAGCCTGCCAACCTGAAAATGGCCAGAGAAGCCAGCTTCAGAAAATGTATAACCCAGTGAGACCCCAAAGGGTGAGTTGGGATCATCTCCCGTCCAGTCTTGAGTAGGGCTGTGTGGGAATTTTAGGTGTAAACTGGGCCCCAAAGTCAGGTTTAGAAGCTTCGCTGAAACTTGCAGCAGCAGTGACGTCAGCACCAGCACTGTCCGGGAGTGAGGGGACTCCTCCCAACCTGCATCGCCCTGTCACCATCCAAGAGATGAGGAGACATCTCCAGACCAACGTTCCCCCTAGTTGTTTTTATTGGGTGCGCAGCCCCTTTAACGGGCTGCGCGGCCCATTCAAAGTGATGTGCATGTGCGAAATTTCACATTTGAAAAGCCGGTCCCGGGCTGCGCAGGACCGGCAGACAGCCGTGCAGCTTAGAGGGAACGTTGCTCCTGACCCCTTTCCGCACCATATCCAGGCATTTTAAATATTGCTGATGAGTGCAAACGCACAGCATGGTGAACACTATGAAATGTTCCTAAGAAAACAGGACAATAATCACATACAACACCAAGGGGCAGTCCATAAAGTATGTATGCAAGAAATTCCAGTCTGCGGGCCAGATTAAACTGTTCCACAGGCCAGATTCAGCCCTGCTATAAAGGTCCTATATGAAATAAATTTGGGAAGCAGTATGCCAGTTGCTAGTGGATACTGGCCCATGGAACAAACTGCCCTGAATTCAATCATACACTTGAGAGATGACAGTAGCCAGTATAGAAAAGGGAAAATTACAATGATGCACTAGAGGGTGTTCTCCAGAGTTTGGGGTTGATACATGCAGCTGGGCAGAGCAGAGGAAGCTTTACTCTGCCTCTAGCTATACCATAGCTGGTACTGGAAGTGCTAAATGTGGTTGCTAAATGCTTCAATTGGAAATATGTTCCACTCCTCAGCAGTAGCATCCCTGGCTTTTTTAAGCAGAAAAATTCACCCTAATAATAAAACCTGCAAAATGATAAACAAGCATCGTGGATTAATTATCTTTGTTCACAATGATAAATGCAAACAGAAGTTGGATTTTGTAGGAAAGGTTCTTTTTTTTGTCAAGCATCTTTATTAAATAGCAAAGAATCATTATGGCCTCGATATTTGCGGGGAGGGTGCGGGGAAGCGCAGTAGTGGGGGGAAAATCCGGTAAGGCCGGGGATGTGGAGGTCCTGCTAAATTTAGCGGAGGACCTCATTGTAATTTTTTTCTTCTTTTTCTCGCCTGGCAGCCAGCCAATTTAACAGGCTGGCCAGCTGCTGAGTGGGAAAACTAGCAGTAGGAGGCCGCTGGGGACAGTGTGCAACAATCGGGAGCGAGAGATTGGGGCTTGGGGGAGGATGGGGGTAAAGGACATCGATCGTGGTGGGGGAGAGAGAGGCCACAATCAGCAGAGGGGAAACCAAAAGCATCCTCGAGGGGTCAGGGGAGCACTCCTGCTCCTCCTGGCCTGCAAGGAGTGCTGTGAAAACACTTAGCTTCTTGAGCCGGCAACTCCCGCCTCCCTGCCAGGTTTCCCGAGCTCTGGGAAACCCATGCGACAACTGTTTAATTGAAATCAGGCTCCCAATTGCACTGTGGAAGCCCAATTGAAATATGTTAATAAAGTGTCCAGACACTCGAAGGCGGGCTACTCGCACGACATGAAACCTGCCGCTGGAAAAACGGCAACAGGTGCGCACGCAGGCGGATTGGGGATGCTTTCCCCGTTTTTACATTTTTAAACCCCTCTCTGACCCTCTACCACCCATCATGGGGGGGGGGGTTTAATATCGAGGCCTGTGATTGGGAACTAGTTGATGTACTAAAGAATCTAGACTAACTTCCTGACCTAACACCAGAAGAAACGCAACCCATTGTTCCAAGTACTGAGCTCTGAACCTGTCTCCTCCACACACCATTTTCTGCAACAATTTCAAGCTGTGCTTTGATAAACGACACTGGACATGTGTGCAAGACCTGTGACTATAGGCAGATGCTTCATTCTTCCAGAAATACACAATCCTGAAGAAATCAATACAAGAACACAGAAGAGCTATAGTAACCCCATTTAAGCTAGAGCACTTGGAAGAGTGTTTTTCATAGAGAAATATTCCGCTGGCACAAAATGCTTGGGTCCTCACATAATTGCTGGAAAAAAATCAAGCAATTAATATATTTTTTCCATTAAGTAGTATTATTGAATAGAGTGGAAGTGACTTCTTATTATCCAGTATTGTAAATACACATACCACACAATCCGTGAAAAAAATTGTGTCATTAGATGTTTATATATTTATGAATATTGCACTGTTTTTGTTTTGCAGTGAGGAAACTAAGGCATGCTCTGACAGATTCAAACCAGCAAATCAAAAAAAAGCCTCCATGATTTCCTCATTCCATTTTTAGCTGCTTCATGTAATTAAAATGCAGATTGATAGCATTTCATGTTTGACAGCTTGCAAGCCTGGGCCTATATCACCAATTACATTTGCCCCTTAAGGTGAAGTAAACTAAAGTCTATAACTGTCTGGAGGCTGATCTTCCAAGTGCTTCTTAAGATGCCTAGACACATCCTGCAGGCAGCTGTGTTTCAAGCTTTGCCAGTTTATAGTTTATATTTTGTGTACTTAATTCCACATATATTTAGGGCTGGAAATTGTGTAGCACCCTGTTTGAGACGATAACTTTTGCAGGAGTGCAAAAGTATCGGCGGGCAAAAAAAATTGCAATCTGCCAGGAACTTCCACTTTAGCGCTTCAAGAGGGAAGTGGAGCGCTAAATCAAGCGCTACCACTTTCCTCAGAGCGCTGAAGGGAGTGAGAGGGGCGGTAGCGGCAGAGCACTGATCAATGTTCCGTGCAGAGCTGTCAGGTTTTACAGGCTCCTTCCCTCCCTTAAAGGAAAGGGTCAATGCTGCATTGAAGGAATCCTCAGGCTGTGTCTGTTGGCACCTGTGATATGCGCATTGCAGCCCCAAGCACTCTAAGAGAGTGCAGGGTGAAGAAATCTCGGGGTACAAAAAAATCAAAAAATACCAGAATGGGGACATAAATAAATGTTGCCCTACCTGGCCACCACTACCGTTAAATAGCGCTCCCCAAGCGGCCAGCCGAGGTGACAACGCCTCCTGCAGCTGCCATTGTTGACGCCCGGCGATGCTGCAGGGGGCGGGAGCGAATATCACTTCCGGGGCCAATTGGGGCGCGGCGTACCGGATGACGTTACGATCTGCGCAAGAGAGCGAGGCGGTAAGTCTTAGCGCCAGGGAAGTTCGCGGGCGTCGGTGATTTCGCCGCGCCGAGTCGGTAACCCCTTAGCGCCCGTTACCGCCCCCCAAAGGCGCTAACGGGAGATGCAAACCAGGCCAATTTCCCCCCCCCCACCCCCACCCCAAGACTTTGTATTAAATGTTTGATTTTCACTTTGGTACCAAACCAGGTTGATGATGCTAAATGAGGAAGGGGAAGTAAGAGGATGGAAAAATATGAGGGAAAGTTGTTCAATAAAATTCAATGTTCGAGTTTATACAAATTTTATTCATAATTCATAATTCAAATTACAGTACTGAAAGTGATGAATGGGGCTTCTTTTCATTGCTAATGCTGACCAAACAGAAATACAGCTGCAGGCGGGCAGGTAGAAGTTTGGTCTCTAAAATTAGCTACAGTGCCATTAATGAATCATTCACATGTACAGTCTAGTGCCAGAGTATTCTTCAGTGGGTGGCCTCATCCTCTCACAGCACTGACTGAAATGTAACTTATGGTACTGAATGAAGTTAGCTACTTGTTCTAATTGCTTGCTAGATGCAATGGTATTGGGTATTGGTATTGGGAACTTTGGCAGAAGCTCATCAAATAGGCTTAGCTCCAACTTGGAGAGGAGCCATTGGCTGCAGGTAACAGATTTTGCTGACCTGGTGCTAACTTAACAGGTTTGTATTTAGCTCATAACATGAATGGAAATTTCCATTAGAACCAAAAATATTCACTTTGCTCCAGATTTCTCTCACAATTGATGTAACCCCCTGCTTTAGAAATAGAGCAGGGCTGCCAGTTGAAGATTGAAAGGAGTAGATTTCGGTCTTCACTGTCATGGCGGTAATCTGACAGAGCGGATTGCGCGCCCTTTATAGAACCCGCCCAACTTTTATTCCATTCAAATTAATAGTGAGCTTCTGCATACTTTTTGACTGTGGGGAGCACCACAGGTGGGCTTATTAATGGCCTCACAAAATATTTGCCAAGGTAGAGACTATGGTTGATTTTTTTCCCTTCCCCAACCATAGAAGATCATAGCACAGAAGGAGGCCATTCAGTCCATTGTGTCTGTGCCAGCTCTTTGCTGGAGCAAATCAAAAATAATCATGCTTACCCGAGCCCTGTATCTTCCACTGTAATCTGAACACTGATTTGAGATAATTGTTGGATAAATTCTTCGGTCACTGGCTTTCAATGAAATCCAGGAAGACTCTCGATTAATGTCATATTTTAAGAGCTTGAGCACAGAGCTTGGTGAACTGGGTGGACGCAATCAGATTGGATAGCAAGCAGAGAGCAGGAATTTGGTGAAGAGGAGGAAGGCAGTTGAGACGTCTAACTGAAAAGGAGGAGTGCAGCCACAGACCCCAAGGACTCTAAGTTAATAGGCCCGCGAGCGGACCTGTGGGAGAGCGAGAGGAGCAGCCAGAGATAAAGGTATGCCCAGAGCCCAGAGCCCAGCGGGAGCGCAAACGTCAGGGAGCCAGGTAAAAAAAACTAAAGTGCTGTCAGCACAAAGGAAGGAGCTGATTGGTGAGTAGCTGGTGACTGTTTTTCTTTAAAGTCTTGAATTTATTTCTGTTAAGTTAGTTAATAGTTTATCAAATAGAGGCATGGCAGGGCACCTCAGTCCTGTGGAATGCACATCTTGTGCCATGTGGGAACTCCAGGACGCTTTCCGTATCCTGGACAACCACATGTGGAGGAAGTGTCGTCAGCTGGAGGAGCTCGAACTCCAGGTTTCGGAGCTTGAGCAGCAGCTGGCATCACTGCGGTGCATCCGTGAGGCTGAGAGTTACGTGGATAACACGTTTCAGGAGGTGGCCATCCCGCAGCATAAGAGTGTGCAGGCAGAGAGGGAATGGGTGACCGTCAAACAAACAAGGAGGACCAGACAGGTAGTGCAGGAGTCCCGAGTGCATCTCACTCTCTAAATCGAATACTGGTGAGGGCGATGGTTCCTCTGGGGAGTACAGCCAGAGTCAAGTCCACGGCATCACGGGTGGCTCAGCTGTACGGGGGGTGCTGGGGGGAAGGAGGAAGATCGAGAAAGCAATAGTGATAGGGGATTCGATGGTTAGGAGAACAGACAGGCATTTCTGCAGCCGCAGACGAGATTCCAGGATGGTATGTTGCCTCCCTGGTGCCAGGGTCAAGGATGTCACTGAGCGGCTGCAGGACATTCTGAGGAGGGAGGGTGACCAACCAGAGGTTGTGGTCCATATCGATATCAACGACATAGCTAGAAAGAGGGATGAGGTCCTGCAGGTAGATTTTAGGGAGCTAGGAAAGAGATTAAAAAGCAGGACCTCAAAGGTAGCAATCTCCGGATTACTCCAGGTGCCACGAGCTACTGAGTATAGAAATAGAAGGATAGAGCAGATGAATGTGTGGCTGGAGAGATGGTGCAGGAGGGAGGGCTTTAGATTCCTGGGACATTGGGACCAGTTCTGGGGCAGGTGGGACCTGTACAGGCCGGACAGGTTGTACCTCAACAGAGCCGGGACCAAAAGGGGGTGGGGAGGGGGAGATTGCTAGTGCTGTTGGGGAGGGTTTAAACTAATTTGGCAGGGGAATGGGCATCAGGATGTAGCATTAGAAATGAGAAACAAGGTCCACAAAGGATTGGGAGAGACAGATAACACTAGAGTAAGAAATAGCATGGTATTAGGAAGGGGCCAGACTAAGAGAGAATACAAGAAGGTCTAAGATAGGTTAACAGTGCATGTGTGTAAACACACGAAGCGTGGTAAATAAGGTTGGTGAGCTGCAGGCACAAATAGCTACATGGGAATATGATGTTGTGGCGATAACGGAGACCTGGCTCAAAAAAGGGCAGGATTCGATACTAAATATTCCTGGATATAAGGTGTTCAGGAAAGATAGGGAAGGAAAGATAAGAGGTGGGGTGGCAGTATTGGTTACAGTGCTGGAGAGAGAGGATGTCCTGGAGGGATCAAGGACAGAATCTATTTGGTTAGAGTTAAGAAATAATAGAGGTGTCATTACACTACTAGGTGTATTCTATAGGCCAGCAACTAGTGGTAAGGATATAGAGGAGCAAATTTGCAGGGAAATTACAGAGAGGTGCAAGAACTATAGAGTAGTGATAATGGGGGACTTCAACTATCCTAATATGGACTGGGATAGTAATAGTGTAAAGGGCAGAGGGGGGAAGAATTTCTGAAGTGTGTTCAGGAGAATTTTCTTGATCAGTACGTTTCCGGCCCAACGAGGAAAGAGGCATTGCTGGATCAGGTTCTAGGGAATGAGGTGGGTCAAATGGAGCAAGTGTCAGTCGGGGAACATTTAGGGAACAGTGATCGTAGTATCATAAGGTTTAGATTAGCTATGGAAAAGGACAGGGAGCAGTCTAGATTAAAAATACTTAATTGGAGGAAGGCCAATTTCAGTGGGTTCAGAATGGATCTGGCCCGGGTAAATTGGAATCAAAATTTTTTTTAAAAAAGAGGCAAAACTGTAATGGAACAATGGGCTGCCTTTAAAGAGGAGATGGTTCGGGTACAGTCGAGGTACATTCCCATGAGGGGGAAAAGTAGGGCAACCAAAGTCAGAGCTCCCTGGATGACAAAAGAGATATAGAGTAAGATGAAGCAGAAAAAAGGGGCATATGAAAGATGTCAGGTTGAGAATACAAGTGAGGCTGGCTGAAAATAGAAAGTTCAGAGGGGAAGTGAAAAAGGAAATAAGAGGGGCAAAGAGAGAATGTGAGAATAGGTTGGCAGCTAACATAAAAGGGAACGCAAAAACCTTGTATAGGCATATAAATAGTAAATGGGTAGTAAGAGGAGGGGTGGGCCGATTAGGGACAAAAATGGAGACCTACGCATGGAGGCAGAGGGCATGGCTGAGCTACTAAATGAGTACTTTGCATCTGTCTTTATCAAGGAAGAAGATGCTGCCAAAGTCATAGTGAAAGAGGAGGTAGTTGAGATACTGGATGGGATAAAAACTGATAAAGAGAAGGTACTAGAAAGACTGGCTGTACTTAAAGTAGATAAGTCACCAGGACCAGATGGGATGCATCCTAGAATGCTGAGGGAAGTTAAGGTGGAAATTGTGGAGGTACTGGCCATAATCTTCCAATCCTCCTTAGTTCCGGGGGCGGTGCCAGAGAACTGGAGAATTGCAAATGTTGCACCTTTGTTCAAAAACAGTGTGTAAGGATAAACCCAGCAACTACAGGCCAGTCAGTTTAACCTTGGTAGTGGGGAAGCTTTTATAAATGATAATCCGGGACAAAATTAACAGTCACTTGGACAACTGTGGCTTAATTAAGGAAAGCCAGCACAGATTTGTTAAAGGCAAATCGTGTTTAACTAACTTGATTTGAGTTTTTTGATGAGGTAACAGAGGGGGTTGATGAGGGCAATGCGGTTGATGTGGACTTCCAAAAGGTGTTTGATAAAGTGCCACATAATAGGCTTTCCAGCAAAGTTGATGCCCATAGAATCAAAGGGACAGTGGCAGCATGGATAAGAGGTTGGCTGAGTGACAGGAAACAGAGTAGTGGTGAATGGTAGTTTTTCGGACTGGAGGAAGGTACACAGTGGTGTTCCCCAGGGGTCGGTACTAGGACCACTGCTTTTCTTGATATATATTAATGACTTTGATGTGAGTGTACAGGACACAATTTCAAAATTTGCAGATGACACAAAACTTGGAGGAATAGTGAACAGTGAGGAGGATAGTGATAGACTTCAAGAGGACATAGACAGGCTGGTAGAATGGGCGGACACGTGGCAGATGAAATTTAATGCAGAAAAGTGTGAAGTGATACATTTTGGTAGGAAGAACAAGGAGAAGAAATATAAACTAAAGGGTACAATTCTAAATGGGGTGCATGAACAGAGAGACCTGGGGGCATATGTACACAAATCGTTGAAGGTGGCAGGGCAGGTTGAGAAAGCGGTTACAAAACCATACGGAATCCTGGGCATCATAAATAGAGGCATAGAGTACAAAAGCAAGGAAGTTATGATGAACCTTTATATAAAACACTGGTCCGACCTCAACTGGAGTATTGGTTCCAATTCTGGGCACCGCACTTTAGGAAGGATGTGAAGGTCTTAGAGAGGGTGCAGAAAATATTTACAAGAATGGTTCCAGGGATGAGGGACTTCGGTTATATGGATAGACTGGAGAAGCTGGGGTTGTTAGAGAAGAGAAGGTTGAGAGGAGATTTGATAGAGATATTCAAAATCATGAGGGGTCTAGATGGAGTAGATAGAGAGAAACTGTTCCCATTGGCGGAAGGGTTGAGAACCAGAGGATACAGATTTAAGGTGATTGGCAGAAGAACCAAAGGCGACATGAGGAAAAACTTTTTTACACAGCGAGTGGTTAGGATCTGGAATGCACTGCCTGAGAGGATGGTGGAGCCAGATTCAATCGTGGTTTTCAAAAGGGAATTGGATAAGTACCTGAAGGAAAAAAATTTGCAGGGCTACGGGGAAATGGCAGGGAAGTGGGACTAGCTAAAGTGCTCTTGCAGAGAGCCGGCATGGGCTCGAGGGGCTGAGTGGCTTCCTTCTGTAAATTCTATAATTCTAGATTCTATGAAATTTGCCTTGCACATCTCCAGCATTTTTTTGTTTTGTTCCTAGCAATGGATAATATAATACATTGCAAATTCACCGTGAACTCTGTCACCTAATGTTCAAAGTTTGTAGTGAGTTTAAATTTACATTTAAGCTAATTAGAAAGTGAACTTGCAGCAAAGCTTGTGGTAAATTAAGCTCATTGCAAGCACCAAGCCTGGCCTGCAGTGAGCTTTCTGGAATGTTCTGAGAATAGCTTGGCATGACGTTGCAGTAGAGATTACAGTGAAATAATTCTCCAAACTGACTGTAAACGTGCATTAATTTTTGTAAGGGTCAAAATTGCCTGAATTAATTTAATTTGGGCCTCTTATAAATTGCCAGAAAGAGCAGGAAAACATCATCCTCTCAATCTGTGCTGGATTCTGAGTACCTGATTCTCAGCGTGAGAATCCCATGTGAGAGTCTTGTGGCAGTACTGAAATGGAGCCAAGCAAGTCAAAACCACCACGGCCTAGAAATTGGATATGGCCTGAAAACGGGTGGTGTTACGGGCCGGCACTATTTGCTTGCGCCCATTCAAGCTGGTGCAGGCAGCACACAAAATTCTTGCTGCCTGCTCATTATAATGATTGGAGCAGTGATCTCCGCGCTAAACCCGCTGCTGATTGGCTTAGCGCTCAATGGGGGAGGGCAGGGGCGGGCAATATCGGGTGCAGTCTAATGGCCAGTAATGGCCAGTAGGCTCTACTAATGGGGAGGTGCTTTGTTGCAGAAGCACTTCATTGTCAGTGTGGATGAAGACATGGCTCAGCAACCAAGGGAGCGAGCAAGAAGGTTCTCAGATGCTGCACTGGAGGCCTTGGTCCTGGCCGTGCAACAAAGGTGGGCTGTGCTGTACCCACAAGGTGGCAGGAGGCCATCCAAGGCCACTTTCAGAAGGCTGTGGGAGGAGATTACTGACTTCATCACGGCCACCAGTGTGGTCCCAAGGACCTGGATACAGTGCCGCAAATGGTTTAATGAGCTCACACGGCAGGTCAAGGCTTCAACAAATGCCATATCCCACCATCTGCACTAAGAGCCTCACACACTGCTCAATGCACCACACCCCCATCATTCACCTACCAACAATCTCTACCTATCGCCACTCATACCTCACAATCATGGCTTCACTTCACCCTCACAAGCTTACCACTGCTGCAACACTCACCCAAATCTCACACCTTGCACACACTACCAGCTATTCAACTATGGCAGGCACATCACCCATACACATTGCACTACACTCACTGACGTACTTCCTTTTCTCTTGCAGGCAAAGGTGGCACATAACAGGAGGGAGCAACGGCAGACAGGAGGCGGCCAAGCCACAATACAGAACCTCACCGACCTGGAGGAATCGGTGCTTGACATTATTGGAGGGGCAGTGACGGAGGCCGTGGTCAGGGGAGAATTTGAAGCCGTTGCTTAATGACGATATGGTCATACCTAACCCTTCTTCTCACATCCCACTTTCCCCTCATCCCACAATCTTTTCTCAATAACAAGCTGCTGACGGTGTATGCATAGATATCTTGCTTTCCGCCCCCTCCCTTAACCACAACCCAACACTTGTGCCTTTCTGCTTTAAGATACACTGGAACTGCCAGCAGGCCAGCCTGTCCCTGAAGTTGTGGAGGAGAGTGAAGGAGCAGGAGAAGAAGAAGACACATTGGCAATGCATCTGACACTCGCAGACACCAGCTCAGAAAAGGGCAGCTCGGGTGCCAGCTCCCCGGAGGGCGAGTTCGTGCACGAGTTCTGCTACACACAACTCAGATGATAACCTCAATGGGGTGGCCTTCAGAAGAAGGGTGATGTGCTTGCACATGGAAATGCTAGGTGCATTTCTCTAAAAGGGCTTGCAGGGTGTTGCAGCAGGCCAGCAATCTGTCCTCCAACAGATTGCTAGAAATGCTGAGGTGCCGCCCCGGGGGAGTGGCAGTAGGTCTGTGGAACAAGAACCTGCCGTCCTCTCTCAGGATGACAGCATTCCTACTCCCACCACTGCCACTCCGCCATTGCCCTTGCCCCTGCCTATCAGCCAGCCAGCCCAGACTGCTGCCGCCCATGCTGAGGTGGTGCAGTCTACAGCCGGGCCTTCTAGGTCCACAGCTGGTCCAGGTTGTCATGCAAGGCCATCTGTAGTCTCCCCCACTGAAAGTCAGCAGCCTTCCACCAGCCATGTTGCAGTCACTGGGGGAGCACTGCGTAGGAGCACTAGAGTAGGTAAAGGAACACGAACGACAGACACTAAGGGAAAGCACAAGGGTGATTTTTTTTTAATTCGTTTGTGGGATGTGGGTGTCGCTGGCAAGACCAGCATTTATTGCCCATCCCTAATTGCCCTTGAGAAGGTGGTGGTGAGCCGCCTTCTTGAACCGCTGCAGTCTGTGTGGTGAAGGTACTCCCACAGTGCTGTTAGGTAGGGAGTTCCTACAGCACTGAGTAGGAATATTAAGGTTCTAAAGTATTTACACCAGAGTCCTAGCCAGCAGGGATTAGTTGATATTGTAATGTTGATTGTATGCGGATAAATTTATGATTTTTGTTTGGAATGTGTGTTTTCTGGTGGCTCTCATTTCAGCTTTGAGTCCAGGAGGACGCTGTGATGTTCCATGACAGAGGGATGCATGATGGGGAAGTGGTGAGCAACGGGGATCTGGGGTTTCATTCACTGGAATTGGAGCCTGATGAGGTGTTCACAGACAGCCCGTCCAGAACGGCGATTTGCTGCCTGCCTCCTCCCTCCCTCCTCTACCTCTTCTTCCTCCTCGTCCTCCTCCTGAGGTGGTCCCGCAATCCCTGGTGGCAAAGGCTGCGCCCACATGATGGCCAAGTTGTGGAGCATGCAGCAGACCAGCACGAAATGGGACAACCGCTCCGGTGAATACTGGAGTGCTCCTCCTGAGCAGTCAAGGCAGCGGAACCATTGCTTGAGCACCCCAATGGTCTGCTTGATGACGTTCCTCATGGCGGCATGGCTGTCATTATATGAGTGCTGGCCACGAGTGATGGGGTTGCGGAGGGGAGTCATCAGCCAGGTGCAGAGCGGATAGCCCTAGTCTCCGAGCAGCCACCCTCGGGTTTGACCTGGTGGCTCTAAGGGTGCTGGCACAGCAGACTGGCACAGGATGAAGGCATCATGACTGCTGCCAGGATACCTGGCATTCACCATCATGATATGCAGGATGTGGTCGCACAACAGCTGCACATTAAGTGAGTGGTAGCCTCTGATGTTACGGAAAATCTCAGGATTGTAATGCGGTGCCCACAAAGCCATGTGTGTGCAGTCGATGGCACCCTGCACCATGGGGAAGCCCGCTATCCTGGCAAAGCCACATGCATGCTCGTCCTGCTTCTCTCTGTTCAGGGAGAAGACAATGTAGCCCCTACTCCTGTAGTAGAGAACCTCTGTGACCTCCTGGAGGCAGCAATGGATGGCGAGCTGTGAGATGTTAGCTATGTCTCCTGCTGCAGACTGGAAGGATCTGCTGGCGAAGAAATTGAGGGACACGGTGACCTTGAGGGCCACTGAGAGAGCCGTGATCGCCCTGCTCTGAGGCTGGAGGTCTGGTTGCAGGAGGTGGCAGAGTTCTGTGACCAGCTCCTTGGTGAAGCGGAGCCTCTGAATACACTGCTCCTGGCTTAAGTGGAGGTAGGAGAAGTGCTCTCGGAACACCCTAGGTGGGTAAGAACTCCTGTTGAGAGCCCTCGTGTCCCTCCTCCTCCTCCCTTTGCGAGCATCTTCTCCTCTTCTTCGCTGTCTCCGCTCCCTCTCCCAAAGATACTCGAGCACGAGGGAGACTGCAAGTAGAGTCCCCATGACTGTGAGCCAGTGGTGTGAGCAGAAGCCATAACAAGTTGGAAAAATCTAAAATGAAAGCAGATATAAATAAGTTGTCTCTTTAATTCCACCAGCTCAGCTAACCTGCAATAGTGCCATGTCTGCTTGATGTCACTCAAATCTCACAAGTGTATGTGCACGCGATACACAACACAATGATCTGAATACATGTTGATAATGTAATCATGTTGACCAGTTGAAAACTCATACCGAGTTGTAGGAAACAGCCAAAACGTTGACAATGGTAGCTTTAAGTAACTCATAGCAAGGAAATATCTCATGAAGGAAATAGTGCACCTAAAAATTGTGTAAATGCGTAACACCGTCACTGCTATATCATAGTTGAATATCATATCCTGATTTACTCCTGCAATTCAAAATGAGAGTTCACTTTTTTCAGTTTCAAACCTAGCAGTTGGCATGTGCCCCGAATGGAAGGTCCAGATTACACTGAAAGAGGTCCAAGAGAGATCACATAGTTCTGCTGGCTAGGACTCGTGTGTAAATACTTTAGAACCTTAATATTCCTAGTCATCGGAGTGGTAGTTATGCCAATTATAGATTATTATAGTGATAGGCACTTCATATCTAAATAGGTATACCTAAAATATGGTAATTTGCAGTTTTCCTTATCCTAAGACTTTAATAAACCTATGCTGGAATCAGCAACAGAATAAAGTTAGATCATTCTATGCTTGAATATCAGTTATATAATCAGAAATCCCTTTGAAAGTCATTTCAATTCTAATGCAATAATGTACTGCCAGCTCCACTTCTAAATCAGGCTGAGTGCACAGAGATCAGTGGTTGGTTGATTTTCAATTTATGAAATTGATGAACACATCACTGGAAGCCAAAGGATTCAGGTATATAAAATGCAGGCAATGCAAGAATTTACAAAATACTCTAGAGCCACTCATCCACCAGTGTGGAATATTTTCCCTCCAATTTTGTCTTCCTCTCTCCCTTCCTCCCCTAAAGACTGTAGCTAATGCTGCACTTCCATGGTAACTTGCAGTAACTCACCCAAGTATCCATTCCTCACATGTATGTCTAGACATTGAGGGGGCAAAATTCTGCTCCATTGCGCCTGCCATTAGCGCCTCCAGGGCGGGGCATTGCTGAGGCGCTACCCGATAGTGCCGTGCCCCGGGCCGCCGCGCCTCTGACGATAATGTCATCGCCATGCGTGATGACCCTTTAGCGCCCCGCCATGTCCCCTTACCGCCCCGCGGCAGAAATTCGGCTGTGCCCCACAAGGCTGCCGCGGGGCGGTAGTTAAAGGGGAGGTGAGGCCGCGACCCGCGCTGCCATTTTCATTTTTTGGCCGACCTGGAGGTCGGCCCTCCGTGGTGTGCCATGGCATGGTCCTGGCTGCCATCGCGCAGCCCGGCGCCGTGTCTCAGCGCCGGGCTGCAGCCGCGGCACCTCGCTGCCCTGGTGGCCTAGTGTGGGCCATTGGAGGCCCTGCAGAGTGCGCAGTGGCCTCCCCTTTAACTGAAGGGGAGGGGCGTTGAAACGCGGCAGCCCTCCATGGAGCGCTGCCAATCACGCCCCGACATCGCCTCGGTTACCGCCCCACCAGGAAGTGGAAAACCCAACATTGCGCTCCACTTCCTGGGCGGTGCGGTAAGGCGAATTTTGCGGCCGGGACAGGACTTCCTCGCCGGGTGCAGGATTTCCCGCTTCGAAACGGTACGCTAGCGAATTTCGCGCCCTAAATCTTTGCAGACTTTCTAAGCATGTGATCACCCCACACAAATCTAATCTCATCTTCACGTAAGGCCTGTACAAATTTGCTTTCCAGTAGATGTCACTGGATAGCAATCGGGAATTCTGACTGAATTCCCCTCCTTAGCACAGGGCACCAAGCCCAGTCCTTGTGCTTCCAGCAGCATCCCACCTGAGATCAGCCAACTCAGCGCAGATCAGTTTGCCAACCAGATGGTTGCACTACGGCTGAGCCTTGTTTTTCAGCACCTGCAAAGACATCATCAATTCTGTCCTTCTAAAAGCTTAAAGGAAAGTCAAGGGAATTCCAAGCACTAGGAAGCCATTGTATTTTTTAAAAAGGCATAAGATTTGTTGGATTATGCAGTGCATCTCTTGTGCATTTTGATTGGTGTTACTCTAGATATTAATGAACAGCAAATTCTTTCTTGCATGCAAGAGATCATTCTGGGAGTGTGTTTCGTAAAATTACCTCTATAGTCTTCCACTTTCCATATGAAAACATTTTTTTTTATTATAGGTGCTGTGGATTGGATAAAGTAACAAGCATGGTTAAAAAAAACAAAAAGCAAAATACCCGAATGCTGGAACTCTGAAATAAAAACAGAAAATGCTGGAAACAGTCAGCAGGTCAGGCAGCACCTATGAAGAGAGGAAAATAGGTCTAATGTTTTAGATCATCGATCTGAAGCATGATAAAACAACTTTTCATGCAGCAGGCATGAGATTTATACATGCTTTTTTGAGTATAATTACCAAATTCTTTTGGTCCTCAGTAGTTCTTTGCATTCCTCCCCCACATCTCATGTGTTTTGCAAACATTTGGTATTTTCTAGGGTTATCATTTTGAACACACGAGTCACAGATTAGTTTCCCTTAAAATATAATCTATTGAAAGATACAGATATTTGGGCAGGTGCCCCATGTGTATGTCGTTCGCAGCATTCCCTCCACCAACCCTCAGAGAAGGTCTCAAATAGTCAGCACAAAGGGGTGGTTAGAATTTGAAGATGGAACAAGTAAAAAAAAAAATGGCAACTTTAACTGAAAATACCATGAGCTAGAGATTTAAACAAATAAATGTTAAAAAGAGGTCAAATTGAAGAATTCCCTCTCCTCTATTCCCAATTTCTACCTTTCTTGACAACGTTGATTGCTTCTTCAAGTACAGTTCTATGGATGTCAGCCATCTTTTCAGTAACTTGCCCAATTGGCCTTTATTCATGTGCGAACTTTGAGATTAGGTGTTGTTCATGAGGCATCTCAGCCAAGTGTGCTCCTGTTCTCACCCAACATCTACAAACGTGCACCTTCACTGGGAACAAGAACCTGGTCAATGCCTTTGCCAACCCGGATAAGATGATCTAACTGAGGACAGGCCAGGGATTTGAACTTGGCTAGAGTTGTTTTAAGAAAGTGACATGATTATGAAAGAGATTTATATATCTGTTCATTGAAGTGGATCATTTTTACTTTCTGGAATCCAGCATAGTTTCTGCCCTGAGCACAGCTGGGCCTCGAAATTGGATATCTCGTCTGCACAACATCATAAGTAGTCAAAGTACTGGCGGTATTGCATGGTGTCATGACAAACATTAATGCTATAATAATATGAACAGTGAAATCATTCCCTTCTAATATTACTAAAGCAACCTGGATTCTTACTTCAGAAATAGTAATGGCACAACTGCATTTTAGCACAAGTTCATGACCGAGTTGAATACGAAAGAGGATACTAGATTGATGGCAGTGGATTACAAACAGTAATCAAACTGAGGTGGTTCAGACATTAGTTTGTTTATGATTTAAACCCAGAAACTTAATTATTGTCTGAATATGGATTTCAAATTTATTTTTTTCATCACCGTTTCAGATGCAAATAATGCAAGGCCTAACAGAATACAGGAAACTTTCGTTTATCCGGCACCCAAATATCCGGAATTCTCGCTTAACCGGCAAAAATCAGGTAAGTTTTATTATACAGACAAGACCCCGATTCTGACCTTTCGCCCCCACGAAAGGGGGGTCAACGTTCTTCCGACTCGGACCTGTCGCCGCCACGGAGGAAAAAGCCGGAGTCTCGTTTACCTTCCCTCTCCGGGTCCCAATTGTTAAGCCTATGGCCGTGTACGGGGCTCTCGTACCTTGGTAAGTATACCTCTCTGTAATCCGGCACTTTCGATCAACCGGCACCACGCCGGTCCCGTCGGTGCCGGATAAACGAAAGTTTCCTGTATTGGAGACAATACAAGAGCTCACAGGAAATACAGGAGCTCACAGGAAATTCAGGAGCTCACACGAAATTAGTACTAATACAAAATGACAGGGAGCTTCACAAAATGGAACAATTCACCATCCTCCACATAATCTAACTATGAAATGCCACCGTGTATCCCACTCATAATAAATATTATAGAGCTTACAAGTTCCGAGTGTGAAAATATCTTTGTTTTCAATTCTGGTGGGGAGAACATACTCTGAATAGTCAAATGTGGCTCTAATCTCTCTTCAGAGGTGCCTCTCACTGTATTGGAAATCCCTGAGGATTTCAGTGAACCAATGTAAAATGTTGCAGCAACATGCAAGTTGCAATCCCATTTAAAAATTGCCCACTGAGGTAGTAATATCTCTAATTGACTTACCACTCCTATAGAGAAGTAGTTGTTGATAATACTGTAAGGTACAGGGTCCCCCTTTTCCTCTTTGTCATTTGGAATCACTTCGATTTTCCATCTGTCCAGCATGACCACTGTACAGTTCTCAATGTCTTTAATGATCTTCATCAGACTCTCCCCTTCATAACCTTACAGGTGAACAAAAAATAGTCTGTCACATTTGTTAAAATGTTTGATATGACCAATCAACAGCACCATTATATGCAATTAAAAGGCACATAATAAGTTGAAAATTAAGATTCTGAGACACGCCACAGTCCATTTCCAGGTCACTCTGAGATCCAAACAAAGATGCGTCTATTCTGTATTCTACAGTGCTGTCAACACTTTGATTAACAAAATAAACACAAACTAGGTTGTGTCACAAAATAGTTTTAGAAATCATTAAGTTATTGCTTCACAGTAACTGAGATCAGTGCTGGAACTGCATTCTGCACTCTCTGTATCACTGGCCACACATTTGAGGACTGATTCTGCGGTCAAGTGCATCCAGCAAGCAGTGGAAGTGAAATTGAAATTAATAGATAGAAAATCAAGCAATGACAGTCCGTGATTAACCAGCCAGTGCTCCCGGCAAGTACGGTTCCATGCCGAGTGCAGCAATTACTATTGTCCCTGTTTAGCTTGTTTTAAGCAGAGCTAATGGTGGAAGAGATGGTTTAAAAATGCTACAAGTACTGGGGTAAGGGGAAGAAATTCCCCAATTTAAAAAAAAAATTGGTTTGATAAACATATTATAACGTTAAGTGACAGTTGTCTGCTGTTCAAGACAACAATTTCACAAATGCTTCCCACTCCAAGAGCTGCTCAGCCAGCAGGAGTTTCAGAATTCTGGTCTGAACACAGCAGGGAACTCACTCAGTGAACATTAGAAAACTACAGATCAAAAGTGCCCATCGCACTGGGAAAATGATGGCTCGTGTTTGACTCTAACTCAGTTGTACTGCACATAGCCGTGGAATTTAGTTACGATCACCTTTAAACATAATGGGGTAGAGTTTCCGATTTGGATGCAATCAGCAATCTGGGTGCAAACTGAGCTCAAAATTGCGCTAGTTTTCCAAGTTCATTTTATGGTTCAAGTTTCCGCTCAAACACATTTGCATAATCACAAACGTAAAATAGTCCACGTACCAGCGCAATCGGGCAGCGTTTTAGAACCTATTTTTTTTCTTGCATTAAAATATATTCCTTGATCTGTGGTAACCTGGTACAGTTTTATTAATACAGCTGAAAATTGGTTTATCACAAAATAAGCATTTTTAACAATAGTGTCTAGTCCATCACCTGTGAGTAACCTGATTTTAAATAACTAAAAATGACTTTAAAAAGCTATACAGAACCATTTACTAGTTTCATCGTGTACGCTAGTCAGTTTCTTAGTAAATAAAATATATAAAAGCTTTTAAAAGTGCCTATTAGTGTCCATGCGCCTAAAAAAAAAAGCTTAATTTTAAGAGCATCCTCTAAGGCTTGCAAACGAGCGCCATTAGCGGAAACTTGTTGTGGTGATTAATTCGATCTGGGGCCGTGGCATGTTTTGTGGGCGGGTCCGGCATCCAGAACGATGGTTTTTAAACCATCACAAAAGATCGCGGAAACTCGATTTGTGCTGAACGTAACTTGCGCTTGAAATTCCGCGATCTTCTGCGCTGGTTTGGCCGATTTTATGGGGAACTGCACAACCTAGCAGAAACTCTACCCCAAGATACAGAGCAATAGTTGAAAATATTACAAATGAGAGTTTCTGTCCTCACCTCCTCCTGATCTAAGACATCTTGCTAAGTCATTGCCAGTTCCAAGTGGAAGAACTGCCACTGGAGGATGTTGAGGCAAATTTGCTTTGTCTGTGAAATAAACAAACGGTTTACAAAGCATATTTTTAACTGAATTCAGTTGCCCCATGTTACAGCTTTTAACATTCTGTAAAAGTGCAACCAAGTAAAATGAATCCTCCAAAAAGATATGTTTAAACATTTAACACAGTAAATGAAGTGCAGTTCCTCTGATATTTGTACAACTTGCATACCTGCTGTTATCCTGAGGAACATTTTGCTATTTGAAAGTGGCATTGAAAGATAATTCTTGATTTGTATTTAATGCCGGGAAGTTGGCTGTCTGCAGCAGTATGTCATTATCGCTGGTGGAAAGGAGTTAGCGACCATCACTACTACAGTTATTTTGCATTCTCAGCAGCATGTTAATGTTTAAAATGGTGAATATTGTCTAATTAAAGTGAAAGAGGGACGTCCAGTCCATCAGCTAAGTACAAACTGAATAGTTTTTAGGGGGCAAATCCTGCACGAACAAAGCACATGCAAACCCTGCCAAGGACAAGCCCTAGCTGTGTCCAAATGAAACAACGGAGTTATTAAAAAATAAATAACTGATGCATTGATCAGGACTGTTTTCTGCCCCTCTTGATCACTACAATACTATTAGCAGATACAATCAGGTGTGAGTGATGAGTTAGGAGCCGTGCCCTCAATTAACTTATGACAATTGATCTAATCTTATATACTCATTTGCATCAGTGCAAGTACTTACTCAAAGCAAATGGTGTCGGGTAGATTTCAGGGGACGATTAATTCCAAAATCAAAGCTCATGTGAAATTTAAAGGAAGGGGTGTTGATTTATTCAAGCCATGTTTAGGGGTCAGAGTTTTCTCTTCAGTGCCCAGGTGCAGCAAAAGGGAAACTGGTGCAGAGCTGTTGTGCCAAATCTCTGCCCCCAGCAATATTTCCCCAGGATTTCTGGGGCATCTACCAAAGTGACGTAACTGGCCTGCGCCTGGAATACTCCCAGTGTAGAAATGCACATGAGGTGGGTTGGGGCATTCTTGGTCTCCCTTCTCATTTTGCTCTGACTTCGCCCATGGAGCTCCAAACTGGGGAAAGGGGTTGAACAATCCGAGCAGTAGGGCTTGCGCCGAGACCTCCATGGTTCTGGGAGTACCCCCCAAAAAAATCACAGCTAAGTATTTAGCTCACCTCTCTTGCCCCCATCCCCCCATCTTTAGGTTAGAAACTTCTGGCTGTTAAGTTCCAGCTGCCTTCCAATCCCAGGGCAAGACCCTGCTAGGGTGTGGTCCTGTGCTGGGAGGATGTCCAGGCTTTGCAATTGCCAAGGCCACAACAATTAAGCAGATTTCTCTCCAGTATGTTATATTTGTCTGGCATCAAGTGGGGCCCTTAGATCTTTTCCCATTTCCCATGGTTCTATGGGTGCCATTTCTCCTTTAGTACCTCAGCCAAGTGGCTGATCTTCATGCGCAAGCCTGACACTTGAGTGCTGGCAGGCTATTAAACTGCAAGGGAATAGTTAAACCTTATTCTGCTGCTCCCCAGTACCTACAAACAGGCACCTCCAGCTGGGGTGGCTGGATAGCTATCATGGCTGGATTGCTGTTGGGCTAATTTTGCTCTCCCTAGCACAGGAGCACTGAGGTCAACTGTATTGCTCTTGCTGCTACTTCAGCTGAGATTCGCTAACTAGGCACAAACCGTGGATCAAACCTGGCTCCTTTTTAGTCTGCATGGCTCAGTTGCTCTCTGTGATAGACTTACTGAGCCATGGGGAGAGCTGCACAACTATTATTAGTTGTGCTTGCACTTTATTTCCTTTTAGTTAGAAGAATAAATCAATTCTACAAAAGGCACAATTGTTTACGCATGAATTCCCATATACACACAGTTGCATTTATAATCCTTTTATGTTGCAGAGCATCTGGCTCTTTCAGTGTTGGGGCTCTGAATGAAGCTTGGCTGACTTGCTTGTGCCTGAATGGATTACTACTGTGTTAGTGATGTCT
The DNA here is from genome assembly GCA_030390025.1 of Squalus acanthias. Lineage (NCBI taxonomy): Eukaryota > Metazoa > Chordata > Chondrichthyes > Squaliformes > Squalidae > Squalus > Squalus acanthias. The sequence goes on along the minus strand of CM059428.1, from coordinate 92,388,918 downwards.
TATTTGTTTTGATGTTTTACTTGCATCATCACCAAGACAACCTGGAACTGTTTTATTTAATATTTATAGCAAAGAAGTATCATAGCTCACTAAGAGTGCATTTGTTTTTGGTGGAACATTCTTTAACTGTGTTAAACCAAGTAATTTATTTCCCAATCTCTTATAAATTCATACTCTTAAATAAAATGTAAAAAAAAAACGGACATAATGTGAAACCAAACGGCAAATGTGCCAATCATGTGAGATACAAATTCAAATGGCAAAGCTCATGTAAGATGTTGTGGGGGAGGGGGGGAATTAGAAACAATACATATTAATAAAAAAGAGAGCTGGCCATGAGTGCAAAGCTGTAACAACCTCCCTGTTTGTATTATTGGATAAACTGCTTGATCTTTTTATTTGAATCATTAGAACTCCTTCAGAATGTGCTAAACACATCCCACCATTTGCAATTTTTTGCATCTCAGACCATCCATTTTCCTGAAATAAAAACAGGAAATACACAGCAGTTAGGCTGTGAAAGAAAAAGAAAAATATATATTTCACGTGAGAGCCTTCATCCAAGAATCAGACATTAATACATTTTTTCTCTTTCAGATACTGACCGACTTGCCACGAACTTGGGCATTTTCTGTTTTGTTTCAGGTTTCCAACACTCATCCATTATTCTGGGTGTATTTTTGAGGCCCACAGTAGCCAACAATCTTACCTATGCAATCTAGGATCCATCCTACTGTTCCATCTCCACCGCAAGCCAGAAGTCTAAAGTCCGGAACTTCTCGAAAAAAATTTAACCTAAAAAAAGATATTGATTTAGTGTGTGACATGCCATTTTTGAATGAATGGTTCCTTTCAAATGGTGGGTTCACAATTTTTTTCCACTGATTGGTTTAACACTATAGAAACTGAGAAACTTTAGCTCAGATGGAAAGCCATTCAACCCTTCTTGCCTCCGATGAATTTAAGTCCCACAGGGGCTGATTTTACACAGTTTCATTTTCCTGCTTTCTCCCCATACTCCTTTAAATCTCTCCTCATTAATTAATTATCCAGTACCTTTTTGAATGCTGGTAATCAATTTACCATCAATCATCACCTGTAGCAAAACATTCACATTTTAATAACTCTTTGCATGAAGAAGTTTTTCTCAATCTCTCCTTTTATGTATCTAGTGCTTTTCTTGAGATTATAGTCTCGTGTCTTCAGTTTACACAACGACGGAAATAATCTATGTTTACCTCAGCTATTCCTTCTATCATTTTGGACACTAATATCAAATCCCCCTCAATCTTCTTGATTTCAGAGAATACAGTCCTAGTTCTTTACCCTTTCCTCGTAATCAGACTCCTCATCCTGGCAAATATCTGCAGGGCTATAAAATTCTCCTACAGTGAGAAGCACAAAACTGCACACCATGTTCCAGTTGTGGTCTAACTGTTTCCGTCGTTGCTTTTGTATTCAATCCCTCTCAAGAGAAACCTTTAAATCCAATTTGCCTTCTTAATGGATTTTTTTTTTAACCTGTTCATGCCTTTTAAGCATTTATGTATCTGGACACCTAGAAAGCCTTTCTTCCCCACTGCATTGAGAAACTTATCATTTAAGGTATGTTTTCATTTTTCAACAGAACTTACCCAACTGAAGTTAAGTGACTTAAACTAATTAGCAGTCCTGCTACTCAGTCTCGAACCCTTTGGATTTGCTATCAACTATTTCAACTTCCTCTTTTTATTTTAGTTGGTACAAAATTTCATTAATTTTAATTTTGTCACAGAAATAATCAGCTGATAATAAGGATTCCATGTACATTAAAATTACTTTGCAGTTTTTTTTAAAAAAAGCAAATGCTTTTAAAAGAGCACTTTCTAAATGAAAAAATATTTGGTAAAGTTTTTGTTAAATACCCCACATAATTTTGAGTAGCTGTACTTTAGATTTTTTGAGATCCAACTACGATTTTTATACATGGAAATATATCAAAGCTAAGTACTAACATTAAATTATCATCAACCATATCAATTCAAAGTAACTATTTTTGATATTACTGGAGAGAGAAAGTGCCATCAATTTAATTATTTTTAGAAAAGATCTCTTAATTTAAGGCACAGGTTCAATTATGTAGTTTCCTTACAGGATTATAGTTTATTGTTAATATTGGGAATGTAGCAACATAATTGCAATATAGTAGAGCATCACTAATAATCCATACTGAACTAATAGCTTTGAAAAGAGCAATTCCTATTAGTGTTATGAGCACTTTCTGTTGGTGCGGGGTAATGGCAAAGTCTCTTGTCAGCTTTTATCTATAAAATGCTTTTTGAACTTAGAAACACTAGTCCACAGATTCGGACCAGTATCTTGGACTATGAACAATCAATACTGGGAGTGCAACTGCTCCGATGACTGGTGGGTCAGCAAGAAAGATCTTCAAGCTCAAAAATCATGCTTCAAAGTTAAAATTTGCAGTGGGAGACTTAACTGAAGTTGGAAGTGGGGAGGGAGTTGCCAACTAGGTAACATGGCACTGGGGGATAAGGGCACATTCCTATCAGCTGCTACTCTGCTCCACTCTTTGGAGTGCTGTGATATTTAAATACAACTCTTGATCCTCACTCCTGACTTTAGCCAGTCTCCTGCTGCTTATTTTAAACTGTGATACTGTATTTAAATGGCAATTCTCCCTCTGGACTTAAAACTTAAATGATGCTCATGCTACTCCTCCATCTTCTGTACAGCAATCAGTATCCATACATCAAATCTTGAGTGATGAATCGCTAGTCAGAACAAATTGCTAGTCAGAACTGTGTTCAGTTCCAACCGGTTCAAATTAGTGGCGTTCTGCTGTATTTGTTCCATCTGGTGCTACAAATTTATTACTTTTTATTTTTGTTTCAATTTTTTTTTGAAGTCAAGAAATTTAAACTGCAATTGGAAAGATTTACCCTGCAAAGTTCAACAGAACTTTGGAACCTGTTACTCCAAGACTGCCTGAAATCTCTTCATTGATACAAAAACATTCTCATATGGTTTATTCTGAACAAAGAATTAGTGACTGTTCTACCTTCTTAAATAGCACATATGGACATGACTAAGGCACTTTTGTTCCTTCATCGTCGCTGGGTCAAAATCCTGGAACTCCATCCCTAACAGCACTGTGGGAGTACCTTCACGGACTGCAGCGGTTCAAGAAGACGGCTCACCGCCGCCTTCTCAAGGGCAATTAGGGATGGGCAATAAATGCTGGACTTACCAGCGACGCCCACATCCCATAAATGAATAAAGAAAAAAATGGCATTGGCACCATAATGACATCACACAGCCACAATTTGAATGTATTCATGAAGTCCTTATCTGTTTCATATGAGAGATCCGGTTGCCAGGAACTATCTCACCCTGCACCCACCACGCACCCTCCCCCCCCTCCCCCCACCCCTTCAACTCATCCCCCCACCGGGAAATCAGGCAGGTTCTGCAAACAACATTAACTGGACAGGAGGAAAAGACACTGGATCTTCTGCCCGCTACTGACCCCATTCTGATCCCAAATAGGAGCAATAAAGAGACCAAAACCATTCCATATAGGTGAAAGTGAAAAGATACCGACCATAACATTAGGGTTAAAAAAGAAACTAAAAGCAGTCATCTGAATTGCTTTTATTTGGACCACTTTTATCGGCTGCCTTCCTGGGTATGCTCTCCAGAAATAATTTAAATAATCTTTACATACGTATTCTTTTTGTCCCATGGTAACTGTCTGCCAGAGGAATGTCCATACATCCATTTATGTTACTCTGCAAACCTCAGTGAAAGTCTTTACAGGCTTCAAAGGAGTAACTTTCTAAATTTTCCATGGGGTTTAGCTGTAACGAGGTGGGATGTCTCTGTGTGTATGTCACCATATAAAAAAAATTCTCCAATTGGGATCAAAAAAAAGTGCAGCCCACCCAGAAATTATTCCCAATCATTTTGGTTTCCAAGTTTGATTAGTGATTTCAAAGGCTAAAAAAAGAAGATTTCAGAGGGCGATCAAAATGAGGTTTAAAGACAGCCAGCTTTGACCCACTGGTTTGACACACAAGCAGGACAGACATCAAACCAGATTTTTATAAAACTATCAATTTAATCTTCAGACTGCTGCTCTAGGGGTCTTACTCCAGGAGAGCCTGCAAAAGAGGGTGTCCTGTTCAAGCCAAGGGGCATCCTCTCAACCAGAGGCACCATTTGAAATTAAGTTGAGAGCAGCGAAGTGAGTGAATTCAGTCTCCACGTCCATGGGTTGTTGGTACGGATGCACAAGAAATGTTCTGGACCAATGAAAATGATCAAGGTTTGAATACCCACACTTTTCCTACTTTTAGTAAATCACTTTATGATGAACGACAATAAGAATTCACTCTTGCCTTGGCATTGCTTCACTGAGGCAGAATTGAAAGTCCTGAGGCTTCCTTTCAGCTGATTAACACTTGATGCCATGTTGTTGCAAGATCCACTTTGTTACTAGCACACAAATATGCTTCCAATATTGTACTTAAATCTTACATCTGAGACCTCCAGCCTTGCTAGCAAGATATGTTATTTGATTGCTGCAAGTTTATGGACTTGCATAAAATGGCATGTAGGCTGGACATTTGGGTGATGCTGTCTCTGCTTTTCCACATTCCAATATATATGCATTTTATTCCTGCCCCAGTATCTGTCATTGGTTAAAGGTTTGTTCCACCTGGTTTTGGGCGCGAAGGCAGCAATGTGGCCACAACACACGCTGGAATGAGGAGGCCTGCAGCCAGCCCAAAATTGGGCCCAGGGCCTCATTAAAAGTCATTGGGCGAGCTGCCGGTGTTTGTCGTGCCTCCACAGGCAGATCGCCCATTTCATGAATTGACTATCGGGTCGCTTACCTCGCCGGCAGCAGCCTGAAGCTAAGTCCCAGGATGGGGGAGGGGGTTGGAGCGGCAACAAAGTGGGGGGCAGTCGGGATTCTGTGGAGTTGGGGGCGCACTCCTGTTCCTCCTGGCTCCACAGCAACGTACCTTTTAGTGGCGGTTTCCCAGTGACCACTTAAGAATCCCAAGCAGAGGAGACCCGGTCCTGCTCCGCTCTGTGATATCGAATCTAGAAGAGGAGGCCTAAAACAGGCCTTCCCCAAGCTTAGAATAGTACTATCTTTTGATTATTATTATTTTCCCCCTACTCACTAACATCAATTCACTGACATACAGACATACACTGCAGACTGCAGCAGCATAATACAATATTTTATTATGTAAGCTCTGTTTCAAGGGGTGTCTTACTGCTCGCATTCTAACATAAGTCATTCTTCTGATCTTCGAGGTGTCCATGAGGAGTAGACTCCAGAGGCCAATGCCTGCCCTGTCTCCAACACCTTACAGCACCCTTTATCACTCACGCCAACAATGGCAAGCACCAGCACAGATACATCCACTTCAGAAATCAAATTAACTGCCTATTATACACCACGCCCATTTAATTTCCATTGAAGTTAATAGAAAGGAATATCAGCCATGGTGTATAACAGGCGGGTAATTCAATGAAGAAAATATTCGGACTTTCCCAGATGACCTTAAACTTCCCCACATTGAACTCCATCTGCCATAATTTTGCCCACTCACTTACTCTGGCTATGTACCTTTATAACATCCCCCTCCCATCCACACACTTAATGTGCCTCCTAACTTAGTGTCATCTGCAAACTTGGATATACAACTCTCTATTCCTTCATCCAAGTCATTAATATATAATAGTACAGATCCCTGGGGAACACAACTTCCCACATTGCGCTATTTCTATGTAAGGGAATCCTTCCCCATGTTCATCATCAACCCCTTCATCTTCTGGAAGCAGCAAGCCTTTCTTGCAATATCGCATCGTACACATCAAGCTACAATGATTCTGAAGATTCTTTCTGGACTATGTTGCAGGGCTCCACCAGATTTATCTAGGCACCTAAAACAAGATTTGAGAATGCCTATAAGTCTGCTCTGTGATGCTTCCTGTAGTTGCATGGACCTCACTATATCTGTCAACTCTCTGTTGAAGCCTTACTGGCATCATTGGCCACGTCTGCACGAATAGTCCTGATCTCTAATCAACCATCTGGATTTATGCTTTTGGTCATGAGGGCAAGTATGGTAGATTGTTGCATGATGTAAGCATCATCACAACTTCCTGCGTATTAGGCATTCACATGCAGGATAAGATGATTGACATCACAAACTAGCTACACATTAATAGAATTAAAGGCCGCGATTTCGGAGGCAGGATTGCAGCGGCGGAAGTGGTTGCCAGGTTCCGTTCCCGTTCCCGCTGCAGCCGCTCTGTAAAAAGGATTTTCCATTAATAGGGCTTGTTAACCCCGCCCTGCAGGGTTCCCGGCCAATTAAAAGGAAGCGGGTTTGATGACGTCATTTGATGATGCATTTCCTTAAAGGGACCATCGCCGCATTCATTTTGACAGTTGTACTATCAGTGTTCTGCAGCATTCAGGTGCTGCAAACACTGACAAGCACTGCACAAAGGTGCACAGCTGCACCCAGACTCTTGCATGACTCCCTCCAAGGGCAGAAGAGACCTCCCCAGGACACCAACGCAGCCTGGTTGCACATTGCACAGGAGGGCAAACGCAGGGATGTCGTCAGGAGTGCCTGGCTGCAGTGGCGCAAACCTTTCAATGATCTCAGTAGATCACGAAATGTTACTGAAAAGCCACACTCAACCTCATCCTGCTGTGCCACTCATCACATCCCCAACACTCTGCCTTCCCTACCCTGCTCCTGCACATCCTTATTCACACCAACTTACGTTGTGCCTCCACCCATCCCTCTCTATCTACATTATTACTTCCCCATCTCACTAGCCACCCCTCACACTCACCATCATCCTAGTGCAATCATACCAACTAACAACACACAAGGGTAGGCACTTGGGTGTTTTATGTAATGTTCATGTACATTTCCTGTTAATGTGTTGTCAAACATTGAAATCTTTATTTTCAACACTTTGCCTTCTTGGACAGATCTGTGCTCACCTTTGGAAGTGTCTTAGTGAGTTGCAGTGAATGGTGAGACATAACGGTATTCCCCGCAATGGTAATGAGTGTGAATGGAATGGCTTGGTCATTGTAGGAATGCTTTATGGTGATGGTGTGGGGTGGTTGTTAACCTGGTAAATCATGTGGCAGCCAGGGTGTACAGCGCCAAGCGAAGTAAATCTGACCATGGTGATGCCATCGCTGGCTTCCCAGGCAGCAATGTTGTCGGGTGCTGATGCCCTGTGTCCTGTGCAGCATCAGGTGATTGTGGAGAAGGTTGGTATTGTTGTTGGTGCTGCTGGTGTGCCTGGTGATGTTGGTGTTGGGGCTGATCGTGGAGGGATTCAGAGGACCAAGTTGAGATTTATTCAAGGGCACCGATGTTGCTGGAATAGATGGCAGCTAAAGTTGAGATGACAGAAGCGATCTGTCAATGGTGAGAGAGCTTGCTCCAAGGAGGTGACACTGGATAGAGAGTTTATTCCAAACACTTCCAAACTGAATACAGCTCAAAAGTTTCTTCCAAGTCATGACGGCTCTGACATTGGAAAGTGACCAGCTGTGAAATGGTAGCTTTCATACTACTTTTGCAGCTGTCACCTATTCACAGCAATGGGGAGACACAGAGAATCCTACCTACTTACCTGACGTGATCTCCAAACGCTGTGAACCCCGTTAAAAATGTGGTAAAATAGAAAAAGGCTGGCAAAATAGTAGTAAAAAAGCACTTAACAAGCAGTTAAGTATCTAAATGCCTCCCCTGCCGCTTAGTGTCAGGTCTGTTCTGAAATCGCAGACCCGACACCCTGGAAACTTACATGGAGGCGGGTTCACAGCGCGTCCCCAGCCCGCTGTCAGTCATTTCAATTTTGACAGTGGACCCGCCTTCAAACCCGCACTCTGAGCGCCAGCAAAATTCAGCCCAAAGCCTTTTCAGTTCATAAAATTAAGGAGGTTGTCATATGGGGCTTTGAGTGTCACATACATTCCATCAATTCCCCCTTACACCGGTGGAAACCCTGCCAGTCTGTAGGACTGGATAGCTCTCTCTCTCTCTTTGTTTGTCTGCTTCCATTGGGAAGGATATGAATGTGCAGCCATTCTGAATCAACTTCTTGAAGCAGTGGTGAGCAGCTGCCTGGCTAATATAGCAAAGGTCGCCACATGCTGCCTAGAAGCATCTAGTTACAAAGAAATTCAAGGCAGTGGTGACCTTAACTGGTACAGACAATGCTGTTCTCCTGATGGAAGTGGTCTATAGTCTACAGCCAGCAGTTAATATCTCTCCCCCAACAGCCTCTGTAAATTCTCTGAGTGGGTATATGCATGTATGGAACAAACATCTTCTGTGATGCTTCATTCCACGAGCCTCCAATCTAGCCTCTTACCATTTTCTCATTTTCCTGCTCTACATAACCAAGGAATAGAGTGATTCCCATTGTAAATTCTATGTCCTCAGTCCAAAGCTATACATTTTACAGATAGTAAAAGTAACAAATGTCCTGACAGAACCTCCAAAGTAACTAACAGGTCAATATCCAAGCAAAACCTTCAGTTGCAGCACACAAAATGACCTCACTGTCTCAAGGATACCTTACTTATGCTCATACCACTACTTATATAGTGGCAGTAATAATTTGGGGTGGGTTTGAAGCAAAAGTTTGAGAAATGGGTCAAAGAGGTTAGATATGCCCTCTTGACTCAACGTAAAGGGGGTTGGGTGTCCCAGCGGGCCTTAAAACAGGGACTGACAATTTTTTGGGCAATTAATTTTAGTGCAATGTGAGACTGATCTTTGTCACATGGTAGGCATTACTGTGCCATTAGATGCTCATGATTTGCACCATTTCACAGGAAAATACAGCCTTTTGTGTCTTTGAAACCTATCTGTAATTGACACCTGTATTTAATTGTAAAGGACACTTTTTTAAATCTTACTTTGTCTCAGTGTGAACTTTAAAGTGAAATATAATTGCAGGCAGCAGCCATTATTATTTAGAATATTTCCACTGCACCAGGTGGCTAACTAGTTGGAGCTCGTAGAGTGCTCTATGGGTATCTCACCATAACTCTAGCGACAGAACAGTGAAACTCACCAGAAAACGACAGGGTCCAGTTTGTGTCAGGTCTCTGCCATTGCCACTTCTGGGATTTTCCAGCCTGCCTTGTGAAGGATTCTGCCCACTCACTAACAGGAAAATACTGTCAGGCGGATGGAGTTGGGGATCGGGACTCCCTACACTGGGAGTTCCCACTCCCCCAGCTTTTTTGAGATCAATATTACTGGAGGCCGGTACACCCAATGGAGGTGAAGTGTATGGGTCTCCAGATGGGCGCAAGTGGGCCTGGAAACATGAAGCAAGGCAAGTTAAAAAAAAAATTCTTACACAGGATGCCAAAGGGGTCATGGCTGGGGTCTGGGGAGGGAGACTGGTCAATCCTCTCCCCAGTATTGGGCAGGTGCCAGATATTCCAGTTGTATGTTTCCATCCACAAATTAGGTGCTCTCCCACTGACCTTGCAAATTCTGGTGTGGTCAGTGCTGGAAATCCATCGGGATCATGGCTCATAGATTTTTGGAGCATGGGAGTTTAGATTCAGCGGAACCCCCACAGTCTTAACAGTTAAGGATATCACTCCTATCAGACAATGCCCCCCCCCCCCCCCCCCCCACCACCATTACACTGTCCTCCTTTAATATTTCCTGTCAACAGACAACTAGTAATGTGGAAGGATCAGCAGTCACTACTGCTAGTCTTCTTTAAGATAGATCAGTATGTGGATCCTGGCATTGAACTTTGCCAACATTAAAAAAGAAATTCAAACTGGAACCATATTTTCAAAAACAGATTCACCTTAGAGGGTACTATTATTTGCAAGATGAAATGCTCACACACTGTTCTCCACCATTAAGTGCAGACATCATCCCTAATCTTCTAGGTAAGTAGGATTTCATGAGGAGACTTACTCTGATCCAAGTAATTTGAAGGTATGTTCAGTAAGCACAAGTCTACCAAAGTAGCACATCAAAGGTAGATAATTTGGAAAAAAGAGCAAGTCATCACCTTCCAGAATATCTGGGACAGGGGTTATTCCCACCAAAGGAATAGGGTGCCAATATTGCATCTCCAGTATAAGATAAAAGTTCAGCCTCTCTCAGAGATTGTACTAATTACAGCTGTACAGTAACTTTGACAAATTGCTTTGGAATGTACAAGTTGAAGTGAGGAATTAAGCACAACTTTTGTCACCAGTTCAAATCCTCTTCATTCCTCTGGAGAAGAATTTAAGCTGATTTATCTCCAATAATGCAATCACTGCCTGCATTGTGAGATACTACTTCACGGAAATAAAAATATCATCCACAAATTTTGTTTTGTCTTTGCTTGTGTTGAGGTTTGGACATGAGGCTCAGAAGGAGATATCAGAGGGAAGGATGATAAGTTGTTTCTTCGGAGATCATTTTAGTCATATGTATTTTAATATTTGAGATAAGAAGATAGGATTTCCCTCACAAAATGTCAAGAGCTTAGGGGATCTTCTTTTGAGTGGATCTTTCATTTTCTTTATCCAATTTAATCCCATTGGGGAAATACTGGCATACCACTAATTGTTACTTTTTAACGACACTGCTGTAGGGATTCCCAATATGAAATTTGATTGTTGCAACAATTGGCTGCATTCTGTGAATATTCATGTAATCATTTTTAGTGGGGCAGAAGCTGTGGTGGGTAAAATTGTGGACTCATATCACAATTGAAAAACTTCCAAGGGGGCAATGAAGCAAACTGTATATTCAGGGGAGCCAAGAAATGAACAGGCCTCTGAATTAGAGCTTTGGTTTAGAATGCAAACTGGTACAACTTGGGCTGTGGCCAATCCTTTAGCATCCCTATTTCTGAAATTTAGCTAAACTGATTGTAATCCGTTTCCCTCCAGTCATTTTGAAAACAGATGGTTTCTGTTTATCAAAAACTTCGGGGGAATATGAAGCTAGGAGAATGAAGATCACCTAAATTTAGTTGAGGGTGTACACGTGAATTATTTCAGTTGTCTATCCTTCTGTATATGACATAATTTCTCCACCAGAACCTTAAAGTTGGATCATAATACATTATTCAAAGTTTGCAGAACACAGATTTTCAAATAAGTGGATCATTTAAAAAGAGAGAACTTGCATTTATATAGTGCCTTTCACAACCTCAGAATGTTCCAAAGTGCTTCACAGCCAATGAAGTAATTTTAAAGTCCAGTCACTGTTGTAGTATAGGGAAATGTGCCAACCAATTAGCACACAGCAAGATCCCACAAACAGCAATTAGATAAACTACAAGATAATCTGTTTTAGTGATGTTGGTTGATGGATAAATGGTGACCAGGATACTGAAAGAACTCCCCTGCTCTTGAGATCCTTTTTACATCCACCCGAGGGCAGAAAAAGCCTCAGTTTAATGATCCAGGGATGAGGCTATTGTTGTCCATCCCTAGTTGCCCTGACAACTAAGTAGCTTGCAAGACAACTTCAATTAAGAGTCAACCAGGTTTATGTGGCACTGGAGCCACATGTAAGCCAGACCAAGTAAGAACGACAGGTTTCCTTCTCTAAAGGACATTAGCAAATCAGTTGGGTTTTTATGACCATCTTCATGGTCATTTATACCGATACCAGCTTATTATTTCCAATTTTTTTTTAAACTGAATTCAAATTCTCAAACTAACATTATGGGATTTGAAATCACATTCTCTGGATTATTAGTCAAGGCCTCTGGATTACTATTTCAGTAAGAAATCCAGGACACTACCATACCTGACTCCCATATGCATATCAATGCAATACACTGCCAGTTACATTGATCCATCCCACTTATAATTCTGGATTGTGAATGGTGCTTTTTTCTATTTGTGCTCGGATGCCGATGTCGCTGGCAAGACTGCATTTATTGCCCATCCTAGTTGCCCAGAGAAGGTGGTAGGCTTTCTCCTTGAACCACTGCAGTCCTTGTTGTGATGGGGTCCTCGCAATATCGTTAGGTAGTGAACTTCCAGATATTGACTCAGTGGATGATGAAGGAATGACGTTATATATCCAATTCAGCATGGTGTGACTTGGAGAGGAGCTTGGAGATGATGGGGTTCCCATGACATTTCTGCTCTTGCCCTTCTCGGAGGTAGAGGCCGCAGGGGACGGTGGTGCAGCTGAAGTAACCTTGGTGAGTTGTTGCAGTGCATCCTGTCGATTGTACATACTGAGGCCACAGCACACCAATGATAGATGGGGTGGATATTGAATCCAGTGACAGGGCCATCAATCAAAGAACCTGCACTGTACTGAATGCTGTTGAGCTTCTTGAGTGTTATTGCTGCTGCACCCATCCAGGCAGTTGGTGAGTATTCCATCACATGCCAGCCTTGTACATGGTGGAGAGGCTATGAGGAGTCAGGTGAGCCACTCACCGCAGAGTACCCAGTGTCTGCCCTGCGCTTGTAGCCATGGTGTTGATCTTCAGCTTCTGGTCAATGGTGACCCCATGATGTTGATGGTGGGGGATTAAGTGATGGTGATGCCATTGAATGTCAAGGAGAGAAGGCTGGGGTTTGTCTTGTTAGAAATGGTCCCTTTACTGGCACTTATTTGGCACGAATGTTACCTGTCAATTGTCAGCCAAAGCCTGGATGCTATCCAGGTCCTGCTGTAGGCTGGCATGGATTGTTTCATTACCGGAAGGGTTGTGAATTTTGGTGAACATTGTGGAATTGTCAGCGAACAGCCCCACTCCTGACCAGGTGAGAAAAGGTCAGTGATGAAGCAGCTGGAGATGGTTGGGTTGAGGACGCATCTTAGAGGAAATCCTGCAGTGATGTCATGGGGTTGTGATGACTGGCCTCAAAGAACCAAAACCATTCCTTTCCGTCAGCAATGACTCTAGCCACTGGAGGGTGTTCCCTTTGACTTCCACTGATTTCAGTTTTGTTACTGCCCCTTTGTTCCATACTTGGTCAAATGCTACCTTGACGTCAAGGGCAGCTACTTGTATCTCTTTTCTGTGGCTTAAGAGCTATGAAGAAGAAGAATGGAATAGATGGCAACCCAGTTGAGGATAGCAGGAAGATAGCAACTTATTTACCACAATTAGACCTCTGTCTGCTATATAGGCCCTGATATTCGATGGCTTGGCATAAAACTTATAGATTCACTGGTGGCAGGTGTGGGTTGAGAAATCATAGTACAACTAATTTCTTAATAGACTATTTCAGGGCAAGAATGTGGCCATGCTATTACCAGCATGGGTCTCATTTAAATTTAATATTTATTCAAATAAGGTCCCTTTGTAAGTTTCCCAACTGCGGGCAAAGCTCTATTAAAGGGAAATTAAATGAAAGGGGAATGTCACAATTATAGGGCAAAAATTCAGAAAGTCTTTCAGAACCTCAAAAGGCATATCAACCCATTATCAGACTTTGCCTACTGAAAGGGGACAGGAGACTGAGAGACAGGCAAAAATGAGTGAAAGGAAACCCAAGATGCAGCATGAGTCAGCAGGCAAGTCAGAGCAGCCCAGCACCTGGCCCTTTTTTATGGCTGCTGAAGTGAAGGAGCTTCATGAGATAAATATAAGGCGGGTTAGCTGTGCCACTCCATGGTACCATCCTCATTGGTTAGCATTGCAGCCTTTCTGCAAAGAGGTGCAGCCAAATCTGAGACTACAACTGACCATTATGTCTCTGGATGTGGCAGCTCTATGCTTCACAGTATCTGCAGGTGTCTTTGTATCAGATGGCACAGCACAGCATCTGCCTTTCTGCTGACCAAAGGCTTGAAAGATAGCTCCCATGGTCACTGCCTGGTAGGTGTGCCAGAGCCTGCAGAAATGGTTGGTGGTATTTTGGTGGGTACTGCCAACCAAGCAATGCTGGCTCTTGAGCACACTGGCATGCCTACTTTCATGCCATGCCAGGGAAAGCATATTGTGAATGGAGTACTTCTGAGGAAGCATCCAACATTACAATTAGTCAAGAATGCATATATTTTAGCAATGCTGTTGAGGATCTGGTGTCCCAGCTTTATTTGGGAAGAGGAGCTTTCCACCTATTTTCCATATCTGATTTATGCCACAACAGATGGCCAGCATCAAACATTTGAGGCTGTGGAGTGTTTTCTTTTACATTTCTGTTAAATTTTGCTGTGTTTGGTACCATGCATTAGTTATATTTAAAATCATGAAATGCAACCCCAACCTGCTTACCGCCATTTTTACAGCAGAGGCTAGCATGGCGTGTTTCTGACCCGCTCTCGAGAGGCGGGACACCTTATTATAATATTTAAGTCAGGCCCCCACAGTGCAGGAGGGTCCCCCAGCCCTTCAAACAAATCTTCTGTGGCGATCGGCTGACACCCCCGGCCATCAAACCCGCAAACCCGAGAATTCTGCCCCCAATTTCACTTGGACCCCCCCCCGATTGCCGGTCCTACCCACCGCCCCATACACCAACCTCCGATCTTTCCCGGTGCCGGGGACTGTCCCCGGCTGTGACCTGCTGCCGCTGGCTTTCCCGCCCGGCAGCCGACCAGCCTGTCAATCTGGCCAGCTGCCGAGCGGGAAATGGAGTTAAAAAAATGATAATGTCCTGCCATTAAATGTCCTCAAAACTTCCTCGCTCATGCCTTCAGTCACCTCCCCAATTCTTCCTCTACTAATGCTCTGTGCCCTCTCCACTTCTGTGAAACACTGTGGGATTTTTATTGCATTAGGACGCTATGTAAACGCAAGTTGTTGCGCTTATCTTTTTTTTCTTACAGGATTCTGTTAGACAACTTATTTATCCTATTTTATTTTAATTTTTTCAGGATAGAAGGTTCAGAAGAAGTACATTTGTTCACTGTAGTTTTGTTTATGTTTTACAGGAAGGAGTCTCTATGGTTGAATGGAAAGGCAGACGTTTAAGATATTATACTGTTGTTTGTGAATTAGGAAACAGATGTGTCTGGTAATCTTGCCTCAGGCTGACTGCAATCTTGTAATGTTTCTGTAAGGGTAAGATTTATCAGCTTGTACATCCCACCCTGCTGGGAACACAGGGTATCATAACAAGCTGCACAGCGCATAATTCATACAAGACTGTTCTTCACTATTTGTCTTCAACAGTAATGAAACATGTCAACTCCTAAGATAACCAAAGTTTCTATGCAGATTTAAGTGACTTCACTGTCTTTCTGAAACACACAAACTGAAGTAGATCTTGATGATCTTATTAGACACCAGAGGTTAAAAATGTTGCTATTTTCATTCCCCTTATAATATTTAACATTAGAATTTTACAGGATGTAATTCCTGTTGGATTTGTAATCTGAAAAGCAATTTTAGTCTTGAGAAGTTGGTGTGTGTCATGATGTCAATAAACAAATGATGCTCCCTAATAACTTTTATTTTAAATCCACGTAAAATATTACAAGTCGAGTTATAGTAGATAATGCAGCTTTAAAGAACAAGGTTACATTTCATAAATGTGAGTCACTTTCTATAGGTGATGTTAACATTTATTGTAAGATTGGAAGGTGATTTGTAACTAGTTTCTACTTTTATAAATAGCCTATATCCTATTTGTTCAATATGAATATTTATAAAAACTTATGATGTTGGGAACCTTTTGGATTCCCATCTTGTACGTGATATTTCTAGTTCCTGCTTTGGTGTTGCACTTACCCTGGCATTGGTCCATTATTGGCAAGGCTGTAAACCTGGCGTGGATTCAGAAGGAACTGGAATTTTCTGAAGATTCTGTGAAAAGAGTATAAATATACTATTCATTTCTTAAAGCAATCTGTTTTATGTTAAGATTTTTGTTTCCGTTTTTTTTTTAAGTTGAATTCGATAAAGCAAAAAGGAGTCTTTATAGACAAAGTAATGCATGTGGATTCATCACTTAATAGTAATAAAGAAGTGATCTGTATTGTTACTGTAATCATTTTAGTTTTAATGATGATTTATAATGAAGGTCTTTTCCAGGAGTGTGCTCGGGTCAAGCTTGTACTTGTGTCACACCTAATTAATGTCCCCAGGTAGTGCTCTCACAGAAATGTGAGTTGAAACAGTGCACAAGTCACAGGGGAGGATAAATGGAGGCACTTGTAGGGGATATTAACTAGACACGACACTTGTACCAGGTCATTTGTTTTCCACACTTTATTTTCACTGCACAATTAATGACTGGCAATTTCAATCATACAATATTTAGTATTTCATAGCAACTAAACAGGATTACAGAAACGTAATTTTACAAATTTGTTTGATTTTTTTTTAAACGCTTACTGAGCGGAGCCATTTCAACAGCACCTTACATTTGCCGGGGATGGGTAGAATCTTAAATACAAACTGACTTCATCAAAAAAAATGTACTTGATATTAAATCAGAACCTTTAAATAATTAGATTTTTTTTAAATACAATTTTAAACATTGCAATAGTCGACTGATTTCAGCTTTTTCATTGCTAGTATACTTATTTTAAGGATATTAAAAAAGTGCCGCTGCTAAACAGTTAGCTTGTTAGGCATAAAATGCTAAACATTACCCTGTGGAATAAGCAGGAACTCGAGGAAGTTAGCATAAATACAGTTGGCACGCATTTAATGCTTATGCAGAACCACATAAACTTCCACACTGTCTGCGTCATGCAGTTACAGCCACCTCTGTGTATAAAGAACATTTACTGCAATTTTCGCTAAGTCTTAATGTAATCAACTATAGTTTGGCAACAAAGACCACAATATTCCTCAGCTCACGATACCATGCCTGATGGTGCCCGATAGTGCTGACACCGCCAGAGTTTGTGGGGTCAGTCAGAGGACACCTCATTAGCATGGGGCAGACAGGCACAAGCACCCCTTTGAGCACAGCTCTGGCACTCACCTGCCTCATGTACGTAGAAAGTCACAATGACTCGTGCCTTAGGGGTGGTGGGGGCATAGGTTGTCCAGATCCCCCTCTCCCCACCCTCTATAGACCACATTCTCCTCAGCCCACTGAGCAAGGGTTAAATATTTTTGGAAACATGTTTAGAAGTCTCCGGAGGTCCAGTTTATTACCTGGCTTGGACACTACCGGTGGGGCCCACATTCACCCTTGTGGAGGCCAGTATGCTGCCACTCTCTTGGCGTAGCAGGTGCCACAGAAACACCCTTTTCCAGGGTGAGGAGCAGGATCTCCTGGCTTAGAGAGTCCTCATCTTTGGTAGCTTCCTCTGGTTGTCCTTGCCTTTTAAAGGGGCGGGCAGAGGTTTTGTCCCTCACAAGGCAGCTAGGAACCTCCCAGAAATGATGGAGACCCACTTCAACCAGGTCTCTGCCCTTTTCCTGGGAGTTCTGCCGATCTCCCATCGGAGTAATGGCAGAACTCACGAGTAATTTCACTTTACAAAGATTTTTATTCATTGCCATTTTTGATATGGCAGGATGACCCCTTGTGTCTGAGTTGGAGTCTGACTAAAGTCTATATCTGCAGTTATATTTAAACAAACACTTCCCAGTGCACAATCCTAATTGCAGTAATGATTCTGTAATTATGGAAAGTTGTCATTTGTGCTCGACATTTGGGATTGCGGTTGTATTTCTGTGCAAATACAAACATTTTGCTCGGTTTCTTTTTTATAGACAACTTGGAGACACAGAAATAGGAGGCTCACCTTTCTCCCTGCTTCCCACCACTTTTGGGGTTGACAAACACCAGAAGTGGATGCGTGCCTGGAATTGGTGTGATCTGGAAAAAGGTATCCAAATAATGAGATGTTCATTCAATTATCACTGTGTAAGGTATTTTATTTATGTATCTCATTTTATTTTAAGAAGTGTTTGAATCCCACCAGTGCTACGTTGAACAGGTCATTAAGAGGTGAACGGCAGCACAAACCCTCCCACTGAAATTCGCTCCCTTCTCCCTGGAGAGGCATCTGGCCTCAGCTTGATACCTCCCTACAACAGTGCAGCTGAAATCAACAACTCAGTTGTCTCTACATGATGCCCCAGCACAGAAAAATCACTATCAAATAGGACAGTGCAGATTTCTATGTTTAGAAAAGACCTCAAAATTTGAAACTTTCAACAAAATTCTGGAACCCTTAACAAACATTTAAGTCTTTTAACGGAACAGAATAGATCATTTTCTTTGATTATGTTTGTCAATTTTCTGGAGTGATTCAAATTATATATACTTGAAATTTATGGAATTCTAAGAAACTACAAGTTCTCAAAAACAGTTATTTATTAGCGAGTAAGCATCTCTTTTTTTTACACTATTCCCTTCCAGCAAAACACATGCAAAGAAAAGGGTATATCCGTGAAAACAGCAGAAGGATTAATAAAAAAAACTCTGAGAAGGAAGCTGTAGAATTACAAATTTCTTGCCTCATACTTCTTAAGGTAACAAGTGAAACAAGCCAAGACTCCAGCTCATCTGCTTGATAAGCTTAGCAAGGTAGAGACATCACTTAAGCACATTGGGTCTGATTTTTACTGTGGACGCCCAGTATGAATGGGGCAATCAATGGCGTCGGGTCACTTACTGCCCCATTTATGCTGCACATGCTCCACCCATTTGTACCAGGCGTTGAGTGGATGAACCCGCTGTCCTTCAAGGGACCACTGGAATTGACTTAAAAAATGGCCCAGAACCTTTTCCATCTATTTTTTGTGGGGCCAAGAGGAGCAGTCCCCCACCCTCGGATCATTTCTCCCCGAGGCCCAGACTTTTGGACGGCTCTGAATAGGAGCCAGCCAATTTCCTGCCCTCCTCATCTGAGGAGCTGCATCAGAGCGCTGGTCTGGAATGTGCAGCTCGCAGCTTTGATGCAGGCCTCAAGATGACTCAGGTCTCATGGCTGTCCGCTGACTGCCCCTTTTGCACCAACAGTTAAAATCAGCTTCATTAATTCAGGGGGAACATTAATGCTGGGCTGCACAGAATTTTTGATTCCTTTACTTTTGGTTGCATTTTTTCACAATGACAGGGCTGTTAAAATTTTGAAACTAGTTAAACATTTCATATCACATTCATTAAAAAAAAGATTATGGAAAAAGTTAATGGCAAATAAACATACAAGAAAAACAGCTAATATTGCAACTTATACTGAGGAACCATATAAGCTTGAACCTCAGAGCATACAAATTATATTTCTGAACAGGAGTTCCCTATCCTCCTCATGAATTGTTCTGAAAGCAATTCTTTTCCACCAGATTTTCCATAGACTTACCAACTTTTACAGTTAATTAAGTAGCATATTTAATTGAAAGTAAATCTCTGATCATTAAGTGTCGTTATCATAATTGGCACAGTGGCATTTGGCACCACACTCTTATTTAATATTAACACCTACACAAGCTTAACTTCGAATGCTATGAATCAACCAGTGCTTTATAGATAACCCTTATGAACTCTGGAAACACTGTACCCCAAGTTTCAAAGCAATGTCCTACATTTTCTTACCACTCCTGTACAAAATAGTCACAAACGTCCCTTGGGATTTTGTCATATTTTTCTTTCCATGATCGTGCTGCTGTCCTTTTCAGAGCATTAACTATGTGCCAATGGAGCACAGAATGACAGAGATGAAGTACCTAACTACCTCAGTATGAAGTCCCGATGGAATCAGGTAAATTAATGAGACTCATCCAAAGGTTATGTATGATCTATTACTTCCTCTAATTATAAATAATAATCCTGATCATTATGCTGGTTAGCTATAAAGAACTAAGATAAATGTGCTTAACCATGATTAATAGACATCAATGAACTGCCTAGGTCTCTTTCGTTGCCATGGTACCTCCAGAGTGCGCCGCAGTTATTTCTTCTTGTTTCTTTTTTTCCACTGGCACAGACACTAATTCTTTGGGAAGTAAATATGAATTTGCTTTGCAAATCAGTTTCAGACTTCAGCAGTCCTTAACGACCCTCTTAGCACACCATTCCAAAGAGTTAAAGTGCTTTAAGAACACCTGAACGGACACATGTGATCACTGCAATTAAATAAATCATTTCCTGAGCAACACTGTAAAACAAAAATGTAATGTTATTTTCAGCACTAGGGCTAAAATACTGCCTGACAGCTGAAAGCCATATCTTAGTAGTGTGTCATAATGGCATGGCCAAAGCTGGAGAGATGTCAGCCTTATTGCTGAAACCAGAGGGCAAATAGCTTTGCAAACAGTGTTTATTTTACTATATCCTGAACTACTGTCACTTTACTGTACATTAACCAGAGCTACCCTTACTCTGTTAGTTCATGTCAAAAGACAATAGTAGTTTTGGCTTATTATGTCAGCTGTCATACACTTTTATTGTTTCCATGGAATAAAACACAATGATTGAAGAGCCATCAAGATGGGAGAAATAAGTCATTCATTTTTCATACCATCAGTCATGAATCAACATTCATTCCAACAATTGCCATTGAGTGCCATCAGCACAAAATGTACTATTGGGCCAGATATTCCGATGCCTACGGGTGTGTACGCGCTGTGTACACACCCGTAGGGACATCGGAAATGCAGGTTTCAGGCATGTACTGCGCATGCGCTGAAAACCGGCATTTCCGATCTGTCAAGAATGCTCGAGCAGAAACTGATAGCCAAGTTCCGCACACATGAGGACGGCCTCAACCGGGATCTCGGGTTCATGTCACGCTACAGAACGTGACTCGACGTCGCTGTCTGTTTTTCCAGTTTTTAAAAAAAAAGTTAAAAGCTTAACTGCAGACGGCAGCATTTGACACGTTGGACCCCCTGTGACCCACCTCATTGTCTTAGCTGTACTCTGATGTGTCTTTGATGTGTCCCTGACGGATTGTATCTCTGCAGACACATTGTTCTCTGTCTCTATATACTGTGTAATCGATTTGTATTCCCTCACTGTACCTGTACCTGAAGAAGGAGCAGAGCTCCGAAAGCTCGTAATTTCAAATAAAACTGTTGGACTATAACCTGGTGTTGTGCGACTTCTCATTTTTGTCCACCCCAGTCGAACACCGGCATCTCCGCATCAAGAATGCTCTTGACAGATCGTATGCCTGCCCTGGAGAAGGGCCTCTGCGGGCGGATAGTTCCGCTTTCTGGAGAACCTCCGCCCGCAGAAAACCGTTAGAAATCTTATCAGCATAAGATTTGAAAAAAGTAAAAAAAAAAAAAAAATTTTTCACTCATTTATCATTTAAAAATACTTTAAAAAAAGGTGTTTATTTTTAGCCCAGTATAATTATTTTTTTCAAAAAATTAAATTTGTGTTTGAAATATTTAATTTATTGTAATTTCAACTAATTTTAAAAATGTGATTAAAATTTTTTTTTATGTTTTAAAGTGTTTTTGGGGTGATCTCCATTCATATATTTGACAGGTCTATCTGTCAAGTGTATGAAGGGAGATTCCCTTCTTTGATTGGCTCCCCATGGCCCACGTGATCCCAGGGACGCTTGCGAACCACATGCGCCTCTGGGATACGTAGGCCCTGCGCACTTGGAGTTGGAGAGGCCCAGGAGTGGAACTATATGCACCTCGGGAGCCCTCAGGTAAGTGCGTAGATTTTTTCCAGATCGGAGGCCTCCGCACGCGGGAAGCCTCCGATCGGAAAATACGGCCCATTGTCTTTTGATGCCACTAAGAAAAATGGATGGAAACATTTTTATTCCCCCTCCAATCCCTCTTTTTCCGTTCCTCTTTTTCTGAAGGTGATGACTCATGCTGAGGTACAGTTCCAGAGATGCCAGCTCCCTCCACTACTTGCCAATGCAGCCATTCTTTATGTGTGAGTGTTGGCAAGCTATTCAACTATAGGAACAGACACCGGCCCTGCATTGTATTAAACTATTTCTGTGTATTTCAGATAAAGCTTTCGATAGGCATTTATATTCCAAAGGCAAAAAGTATTTTTTGAAGGAAAGAAAAATAGACAAATGTGGGAAAAAATTGACAAATACAATCTAGAGGTAGTTTTTAGTGTGAAGGGGAGACAGCCTACCTTGGCTAATGGAGTTTTTTATACTCAGAATCTAATCAGATTAAGTTTATTTGGTTTGTGCCTCAGATTATTTAAATGATAATGCATGGAAGTTTTCCACTGTGAAAGTAAATTAATTCCTTGTGATTGTTGCAACTATTCATGGAATGCTGCGCCAGAGGAAAAAATTCAGTCGGTCTAGTAAACAACTCTCCATACAGCAAGGGGGTTGCTGTTCGCATTCCATCCATTTGAGTGACAGAAATAATTAATATTCTAATTACCTGCCTGTTGAGAAAGAATCTGGCTCATCTTCAAAGAAACATGCTTTGTGAAAGGACTATTTTGATGTTGAGTGTCAAAATCTGGCTTGGAGCAGTACACGTACTGTGGGCTATTCCCATTCTGGAGTTCCCTTGCTTCAATTGTTTCACTAGACATCATGCACTGAGATAGAGACAGAGTTCTATAAGTAGAAGCCTGCATCATGATCAACAAAGGTTCAACGAAGAGATTTTGAAAAGGATTCCTCGATTTTGGACACTACTATTTTGGTTTTGTAAATCATTTAAATGATTATGTTAATCAAGCATTGTGTTGCAAATTATCTGCATATTCTTTTGCCTCTGTGTAATTAAATATTGTGCAAATATATTCCATCATTAGTTTGGCCTTGAACGGCACAGTCTGACAACAGAGTGTTTTCCACCTTTCAGAAAGGACGGAAGTGTGTGCTGGGCAGCCCACGTAATCACTGCTGCAAGATATCTTGATAAAAAGACGGGGGGTGATTTTTGTATGTGGCGTTGCCAAGGGTGTTCAGTCTACCTGCCCAATGATATTGGTGGGAGGCCTGATATATTTTAATTTTCATGGTCAGAGCTCATTTAAAAAGAACAGGTGGGTTGCCAGTGTTAATCACACTGCTAGTAGGCAGCTCACTATTTAGAAGGGCAGGAAATCCAGCAGGCCAGCTGGCACTTAAAGACAGCCTGCGGCCCTTAAAGGGGTGGGGCGCTTTTCATAGGTGGCCGGTGCAGCAACAGCAGCATGACATCATCCAAGGCCCCCATCCCCCGCACCACCACCCCGCCCCCGATTCTCTGACACATGCTGTAGAGGTGCTCATGTAGCAAGTAAGGAATAGAAAAAAGGTCCTCTTTTCCTCTGATGAGTGACAAATGTCCTAGAAAATTAGCCAGCGGCAGTGGAGGGAGGTGGCTGGGCAGGTCAATGCCAGCAGCATAGTTTCAAGGACCTGGCTGCAGTACAGAAAGAAATATAATGACCTTACCAGTACTGCCAAGATACGACTCCCCTTCACAGCTCTCTTACTCTCTGTAGAGTCCTACACTACCCTAAATTAGCCCCAGCACTAGCAATCCTTCCCTTTCCCGCTTCCCATGCCTCATTCACTACACCACCTTCTGCTTGCACTCATACACTCAAAACCTATTACCGCCCTCACAATGACTTCACCTAGCCCACACTTGCTGTTTTTTCCTTTTAGCATGCACACTATGCAAAGATGCCTCACAGATCTTCAAAACCCTTCAACATAGCACACACTAACCCATTCCTACTCTTCTTGCAGGAAAAGCTGGCACACATACAAAAAGGGACTTCACAAACAGGAGGAAGTCCAACTCCACTACAAATTCTGACACCAATGGAGGACGCAGCCATCAACATCATTGGTAGAAGGAGGACGCCCAGTATCGGAGATAGCGAGACTGGAGGCCACTCACAGCATGCTGTTTGGATGTCTTCCCTTCATTTTCTCTTCTTCTTAATTCTCTCACTGATACTCACGCACTCAGCAGTGACTACCTAATTCTGTACTGTGCTGTCACTCATCTGCTACTACTTACCCCTTGCCATTACATTCTAATCCTTCTCAACTTACCCTGCAGGCACATAGACTGATGGGGAGACCCCTCCCGTAGATGCACCATCACTCGTTTTTACCATTCCAAGCAGCAGCATAGAAAGTTTCACCCCGGACAGGATGGATAGTGAATTACAGGGGTCTGCGCTGGATGATTCACTGAGCACAAGTGAGCAGGAGGAGGTGCAAGTGGGAAGGACAGCCCAGGAAACAGCTCATGGAAGAGCAAGCAAGCATTCTCGCTCAGCTGAAGAGGAGACTTTAAGCAGATGCAGACTTTAAGGGCCCAGCCCTTAAAAGAAAGATGCTCTCACCTGGTGTTGTGCGACCTCTCAATTTTGTCCACCCCAGTCCAACACCGGCATCTCCGCATCACTCTCTTCACCAGCCATTGCTGAATGTATTGGACTGCCTGCCACGGAGCTACCGTAACACATTGAAGAGTGTGGAAGAGTCCACTACCAACCCGTATGGAGTTCTGGAAGATTGCACCAACACTTCACAGTCAACCATAGAGCAAGTGCTCACTTCAAAAACAACAACTTGCATTTATATAGCGTCTTTAACATAGTCAAACATCCCAAGGTGCTTCACAGGAACGTAATCAGGCAAAAATTGGCACCGAGCCAGAAGGAGATATTAGGACGGGTGAGTAAAAGTTTGGTCAAAGATGTAGGTTTTAAGGAGCCTTTTAAAGGAGCAGAGAGAGGTTGAGAGGCGGAGAGGTTTAGGGACGGAATTCCAGAGCTTAGGGCCTAGATGCTAAAGGCACGACCTCCAATTGTGGGGCAAAGGAAGTGGGGGATGCACAAGAGGCCAGAGTTGGAGGAACACAGAGTTCTTGGAGGATTGTAGGGCTGGAGGAGGTTAAAGAGATAGGAATTGGCAAGGCCATGGAGGGATTTGAACACAAGGATGAAAATTTTAAAATTGAGGCATTGGTGAACTGGGAGCCGATATAGGCCAGTGAGCACAGGGGTGATGGGTGAACAGGTGACATGAGTTAGGATACGGGCAGCAGAGTTTTGGATGAGCTCAAGGTTATGGAGGTGGAAGATAGGAGGCCGGCCAGGAGAGCTTTGAAATAGTAGAGTCTGAAGATAACAAATGCACCGAGGAGGGTTTCAGCAGCAGATTGGCTGAGGCAGGGGCGGAGATGAGTGATCGAACGTTATTGCTGGTTCCTACGTGCAGCAGCCTGTGACACCCATAATAGTTTCTCTCAGGGATGCTCATGTTGGGGGCACTGCAGGTTCTAGGCTCCATCATCTCGGACAAGCTGGGTGATAGATAGTGGCTTCAGGCACATTAAGGAAGTCCTATAGTCTACTCTCCAACAAATCAGTGGAAGTCTGAGCTGCAGTGTGATAGCTGGAGCCTTTGTGCGATGGGAATGGAACATGTTACCCTCTCTCATGATGACAGCATGTCTGCACCCTCATCGTCCCCTCCAGCAATGCCTACCCTCATGCCGGCTGGCCCAGACTGCCCTAGTAACAACCGAGTTATTAGTCTGCACCTGAGGCATTTCAGGCTGGAGCTCCTAGAGGTCACTGACCACAAGCATCTCAGGGGCCTCAGTTGAGGCACAGCAGCTGTCCATCTGCCATGCTGAAGGCACTGAGGGAGGACCTCTTAGGAACACTAGAGTATGTAAGAGACCACTTAAGACAGGCACTAGGGGCTCACACATGGGTGATAATTAGTCTGTAGACATTTATGTACGCCAATAAAATGTTAAGGGGGAAAAATTGGTTGATTTGCGCCTCTCGTTAGGGAGCGCAAATGCCCTAGCGCCCGGGCGCGGCGCCGTTAACACCTCCCGTGAAATTCAGTGGGAGGTTAGCGGTAGCCGGTAGTGCCCTGCGGCGCTGGCGATGATGTCATTGCCGTGCGCATTTTGCCGCTCGCACCCTTGGGTTGCGCCCTCTGACCTATCTCCAGACGATATGTCCGACAGGGTCAGGGTGCCGTTTTTGCAGCCGCGGCGGTGCTACTTAAAGGGCAGGTGTCAGGCGGCCATTTCTTTTTGGCCGACTGCCAGCACCTGCCCCCTTCCCCTTTTTTCTTCGGGGTGCCGGCGCGATCGCTCAGCCCAGCACTCCTCTTGATTGCCGGGCTGGTCCAGCAGGGCCCCGGTGCGTGCAGCGCTAGGCCCCTCCCCTTTAATCAGGGGAGGGAGGCCTGCAATGACGCAGCGCTATGTGCCGACGTGCGTGGCGCTGTTGCATGTAGCACCGCAAAATTCACTGGTAGCGCCCCAAGTAGGAAGGGGAGCACTTCCAGTAGTGCCCCGCCTCCTGCTTGGGGCGCTACTACTGAATTTACGGCACAGGGGTGCTAACTTTTTTGGGGTGCTAAAATCAGCGCCCTGGCGATGTTAGCGCCCCAAAGGGGGCGCCACTGAATTTTTTCCCCTAAAACTTTTATAAACTTCTTGTGCACTGTGTGTTCCTGCAGTAACTGGTGACCCTGCAATACAAATGCAAGTTGTTGTCGGTTGACATGAATATCAATGTTGTTCTTCAGGCAGATGCAGTTTATTTGAGAATAGAAGGACTGGGACAGATGGTGGACATCACTGTTAATACACGAGAGCAGGGATTATTCAGTTGAAGTGCTCTTCAATGAGCTGAAGATCTCCGGCTGCAGATAGGTGTTGGAGCCCTCCTGCTTCTTCGCCATCATCAGTGTTGTCACCCTCCCTCGTCATGCTGAAGGCCCTCATCTCATTGTGGCTTCATGTGTTGTCCCTGTTGTAGAGCAAAGTTATGCAGTGTTTAGAAAACCACTATCATATAGGACACTTTTGTGGACTGTATTTCAGGAATCCATCGACCTATCCCAGCAGTAGAATCGTTGCTTGAGGACATCAATGGTCTGCTCAGTGAGAACTCGAGTTGACCCATGAATCTGATTGAAGCACAGTTCGGCTGCCGAGTGTGGCTTTCCAAAGGAGTCCTGATCCAAGTGTGCAGGAGGTAGCTCTTGTTCCCAGGCAGTCAACTTCTCACTTACTGTGCAGGAGCGAAGAGTGGGGCAATTGAGCATTGGCGAAATATAAAAGCGTCATGGAAGTTGCCAAGAAAGCAGGCACAGACCTGCTGGTATACTGCTGGTGGTCACACATCAGCTGCACATTAATGGAGTGGAAGTCCTTGAATTTCATGAAGGAGCCCACAGGATGACGTGGATGAGATAACAAGGCACTGGACTTAGGAGAAGTCTGCAAGCTGAGCGTACCCTAGAGCCCTATCCTGCTGATTCCAGTTGTCCATTGGGAAAGAGATGAAAGTTTGCTCCAGCAAATATGGCATCAGCCAACTGTTTAATGCAAGCATGAACTGCAGTTTAACTGATGTTACTGATTAACCTGTGACAACCTGGAAGCACCTGGAGACAAATGTTCAGGGCTGCAGTGACTTTAACTGCAATAGGCAATGCTGTGCTCGCTATAGCAGTTTAATATAGGTCTTGTTGCAGATGACAGCTTCTCGAGAAAGCACAGCCTTATTATGCACTGCTCCTCGGAGAAGTGCAGGTATGTTGTCCTGGGGTTATACACTTTTTGAGTGGTGGTCACAGAGTGGTCTTAAATGGAGTGCTTCTAAAAAGAGGCTGGAATTTTTACTTCTGAGTCGGGTCGGGTGTGTGCGGGCTGCGTAGCGGGTCGGGAACGCGATGTCTTGATCAGCCCGCTCTTCAGAGCGACTTTAGCAAAATGGCCCCAATTAAACCAGCCATGCGCATTTCCCAGCCCTATTAAAGGGTGTGGGTCTGATGATGTCATCGATGACTCATTTCCAGTGCCTATATTTAGAGCAGCCTTGCACACAACTCATTTGAAGGTTGGTAAAGGAGTGTGGAAGGAGCATTGGAAAGGTTGGAGTTATTGTGCGAAGTGAAAAATATGAATACCGAAAGCAGAGGGCTGCACCCCGCTTTACAAATGCCTCGCTGCATATTCTGGTCGAAGCAGTAAGAGCAGGCAGGGAGGACCTCTTCCCAGCACTGAACGGAGGTGTTCTGGAGAATGGAATAGAGTCCTTACAGGAAGCGGGGTGGGAGGAAGTGTAGTCCATTCTCCCTGTTTCTCCGTCTCTGCCACATCTGCTCTGACGATGCCACCTTCCATACTAGTGCTTCCGACATGTCTTCCTTTTTCCTCAACCGAGGATTCCCCTCTACTGTGGTTGACATGGCCCTTGACCGTGTCCGTTCTATTTCCCGCACTTCTGCTCTCAGCCGTTCCCCTCCCTCCCGGAACCACGATAGGGTTCCCCTTGTCCTCACCTTTCACCCCTCCAGCCTCCTCATTCAACGGATCATCCTCCGCCATTTTCGCCACCTCCAGCGTGATCCCACCACCAAACACATCTTCCCCTCACCTCCCCTTTCAGCATTCCGAAGGGACCGCTCCCTCCGTGACACCCTGGTCCACTCCTCTATTACCCCCAACACCCCTTCCCCTTCGCCCGGCACCTTCCCGTGCAAGCGCAGAAGATGCAACACCTGCCCTTTTACCTCCTCCCTTCCCACTATCCAGGGCCCCAAACACTCCTTCCAGGTGAAACAGCAATTTACTTGTACTTCTTGCAATTTAGTATAGTGTATACTGTATTCGCTGCTCACGATGCGGTCTCCTCTACACTGGGGAGACTAAACGCAGATTGAGTGACCGCTTTGCGGAACACCTCCATTCAGTCCGTAAGCATGACCCCGAGCTTCCAGTCGCCTGTCACTTTAATTCTCCGCTCCGCTCCCACTCTGACCTCTCCGTCCTCGGCCTCTTCTACTGTTCCACTGAAGCTCAACGTAAGCTCGAGGAACAGCACCTCATCTTTCGATTAGGCACTTTACAGACTTCTGGACTCAACATCGTGTTCAACAACTTCAGACCATAACCTCTGCTCCTATCACTTTTTTTCTCTCTCTCTCACATGGCAGCTGTTAATCATCCTGCCATTGCCATTTACACTTCTAAAGTCATCTTTTGTTTCTTAACTTGTCCCATTACCACCTCCTTTTGCCTTGCACCATCATCCCTTTTGTCTCTTAATCACTCCTGCCTTCCATCCTATCACAGACCTTCCCTTTTGTTCTTTCCTCCCCTCCCCCCTTTCCCTGCCCCTACACTTGCTTAAAAACCTGTTACATTTCCAACTTTTTCCAGTTCTGACAAAGGGTCATCGACCTGAAACGTTAACTCTGTTTCTCTCTCTACAGATGCTGCCTGACCTGCTGAGTATTTCCAGCATTTTCTGTTTTTAATACTGCTAATTCAGCTCTTTACTCTCCCACAGGTCCATAAACTACTCCCCCCCCCCCCCCCCCCAGCCAGAGGAGGAAGACGACTCCTCAGAGGAAGCTCCAGCCTCTGAGGGTGCACCGTCAGCAGCCCTAAGCACAGCCAGCACCAGTGCAGATATGCACACCACGGTGGGTCCTGTGCGAGATAGAGTAGTGTTGTCACCTGGTGTCTCACAATTCACAAGTGAGCAAGATCGGGTGGTGTTGACAGGGACAGCAGTGGAGACTCCTCGCTGGAGGGCGCAGGACACTCCAAGCTCTGCTAAGCTGCATGCAGACGCTGAGCCTCGAGGGCCATCGAGGAAGAGGGTGATCCTGGAGGGACAGCAACAATTGCATGAAGCTCTGGCATCTTTTGCAGCCGTAATGTCTGCAAATGTACAGAGAATGGAGGAGTCCGTCTCCAACAGGAGCAGCACCATCTCACAGGCGATGGCGACGATATGCTCTTCCATGGAAAGGATGGCCACCTGCATGGAGCAGCTAATGCGCCACTCACATGAGCACATGCTTGCTGTGGACAACAGATGGCAGACGTTCATAGACCGCCTCTCAAGGAGGGATGTAAACGTAGACTTGGGCCTTCATTGCCCACTGCTGTGCAGCAAGGTGCTCGCCAGCTCCTTGCTAGCAGGAAAGTGCGGGTGGCCCATGAGAGGGATGATGGTGAGAGGGGACATGGAAGTGAGGGCTCTGCTCAAAGCGCTCCCACTTCTCCCGCATTCCCTCCCCCTCAGTCAGAGCCCCACATGCTTCCTCAGATCGCAATGGCCGAGTCTGCCCCGGCAGAGTCACAGGAGGAACAGACTTTGGCAGGGCCATCTCAGGCTCCGAAACCCAGAGGATGTCTGCCAAAAGTGTCTGACGAGTCGCAGCAGGGAAGTGAGCAGCCTGCAACTAACTCTGCTGAAGCCACAGGGGTTGTACCTCATAGAAGCACTTGCAAAACAAAAGTGACACAAAAGGAGATGCACATGGGTGTATCAAAAAATGGTAGTGCTAAGTTTCAGTTATTTTGATGACACACGTCAATGTTTTTCTTTGCACCACTTTCGGGTCTTGTCCATTTTTGCCTCAAACCTTAGAAGTGGCTTTGTCACTTGGAGTGAAAGATGACACATTACTTAACCTCAAGCACTGGGGCTTTATTTGAGAGGAATGGCTTGGTCTTTGTAGGAATGCTTTATGGTGTTGTTGGGTACAGCATGTGGCAGCGATGTGGCTACATTTGAGCAAGTTAAGTAAATCTGGCCATGATGAAGCCATCCCGGGCCTCCCTGGCAGAAATGTGCGCCACTGCTGGTGCTATCTGTACCTCAGGTTCCTCCTCCTCCTCATCATCTTCTCTGACTCCTCTGAAGAGACTGTGTGCTCTGCGTCTTGCTCCTCCTGCAGCTCCATCCTCGCTGCTGCGCTATGTTGTGCAGCGTGCAGCAGACGACGATGATTCTGGAGACACTGGCTGGTGCATACTGAAGGGCTTCTCCAGATCTGTCAAGGCAACTGAAGCGCATCTTCAGCATGTCTATTGCTTGCTCTATGACACATCTGTTGGAGATGTGGCTCTCATTATAATACTCCTCAACCTCAGTATTTGGCATCCTCAGGGGTGTCATGAGCCACATCTCCAGTGGATAGCCCTTGTCTCCAAGCAACCAGCCAGTAAGTCTGTTTGGACGTGTGAAGAGCTGAGGGAGGGTGGACTGGCGCAGGATAAAGGAGTCATGACAGCTGCCAGGGAATCTGGCGCACATATGCATAATCATCTTTTTATAGTTATAGACGAGCTGCACATCGAAGGAGTGGAAGCCCTTGCGGTTCACAAACACACCTGGGTGATGATGTGGTGCCTTCATGGCCACATGTGTGCAGTCGAGGACGCCCTCAGCCAGAGTGGCAAAGCGGAGCGCTCGCTCAGTAACACTGGCTTCATCAGTGGCAAAGTTGATATAATTAACTGACTTGTGAAACATGGCATCGGTGACCAGGGTGATGCATCTGTGGGCCAGTTCATAAAGGGAAGGGTCGATCTTGCTCTCCATCCACACCCTGCTCATTGCAGCCTTGAATCTCAGGCCTGGAGAGACCTGTACATCAAATCTGCTAGAAAGAACAATGGAGAGGCCCAGGGAAAGAGCTCAGAGTGCAGCCCCCACAGTCTCTTCTAAATCGATGCAAGGAAGATCAAATCAAAATGAACCTGCAAAGTGCTGCTCAGTACCCAAAACTCCTCAACACAGCATTTAATATCTTCAAAAGTCTCTTTCTCTCACTCAGAATACGTGGTGGAAAAATGTCGCCGACAAAAAAAGGCAGGAAGCAGTCGCCTTTAAATAGCGCTCCCCAGTCCCTTCCTGACTGCAAAACGCTCCCCTCAACCTGTCATTGCCAGCGGCAGGCGGTAAGGCAGGGGGCGCCACTCAATAACCGGTCTGGGGCGCTACGGGGGCGTTGCACGCTCGACTGACGTCACGATCTGCGGGCACAGGAGATCGTGGCGGTAGTGTTTAGCGCCGCCACAAAATGTCTGGTCAATTTCGCGAGCGGCGCAAACATCACCGCGTGCAGGCGCTAGTTGCTTTGTGCCCCATTAACACCTTCTTAAGGCGCTAACAGGAGGTGCAAACCAACCGAATTTTCCCCCCATAAACTTTAATAAATTAAATAACTAAAACAAGGTTATATAGGGATGGCAGTGCAGGTGGTATGCTGCAACTGCAGCATGTAGGAGTTTGTGGAGAGCATCGCAATCACAGACGACCATGCCTGCAGTAAGTATCTGCATCTCGAGGAACTTCAGCTCAGAATTGTTGAGCTGGAGTCCGAGGTGCAGACATTGCAGGGAATCAGGGAGGGGGAGAATTACCTGGAAACTTTGATCCAGGAGGCAGTCACACCCCTTAGCTTAGGTAGTGGTACAGGGCTGGTTAGTGGTCAGAGACAGGAGGGTGTGACTGCAACTCAGACAGGTAAGGAGACGCCAGATGCAGTGCTGGAGGAGCCTCAGCTTTTGCTCTTAACCAACAGGTATGACGTTCCTGCCGCCTGTGTGGATGAGGGCAAAGTCTGCAGGCTGAATGAACAAACTGACCAAAGCACCGTGGTACAGGAGGACATTCAAGTGGGGGAAGTGAAAAGGACTGTTGTAGTGGTACGGGACAGTATAGTCAGTCTTGGCAGCCATGACCGGGAGGTCCGAAGGCTGTGTTGACTGCCCCAGTGCCAGGGTTAAGGATATCTCCTCATGGTTAGAGAAGAACTTGGAGTGGGACAGGGACGAACCAGTTGTCGTGATCCATGTAGGAACCAACAACATAGGTAGAACTAGGAATGAGGTTCTGCTGAGGGAGCTTGAGCAGCTAGGGTCCAAATTAAATCACATAACCTCAAAGGTAATTGACATGAATCTTGTCATTCATGTATGAAGTAATACTGGGTGGCCTGCTGGTGGCGCTGTCCAGGGAGAGTATAAATACTCGGGCATGGGCCCAGCTTGCTTAGGACATTCCTCAACAGGAACTAGTGAAGGACACAACTAGATCACCATGTTGAAAAACAGTTGATTAAAGCTTTGTTTAATGCTTAGACCAAGTGCCGAGTAGTTTTCTTACATCAGTAATAATCTCCAGATTGTTACCTGAGCCACGCACAAATTGGCATAGGGACAAGCAGATCAGAGAGTTAAACGCGTGGCTCAAAGTGTGGTGTGGGAGGAAGAGGTTTCAATTCATGGGGCACTGGCACCAGTACAGAGGAAAGAGGGAGCTGTCCGTTGGGATGGGCTCCACTTAAACTGGGCTGGGACTAGTGTCCTGGTGAATTGAATAACTAGGGCTGTAGATAGGGCTTTAAACTAAAATGGGGGGAGGGAACAGGTGAGAGGAAATTTAGAAATCTAAAGAGAAAAGTCAAGGCAATGGAGCAGTGCAGCAAGTTGTGTAAAGATAAGCAGTGTGTGACAGGAAGGGACAGAAAATGTAATGGTAATAGTGCATCAGGGAATAAGGTGAAAGCAGGGAATAATGATAAAAAGTTAAAATTAAAGGCTCTTTGGGGTAAAAATTCACTTGGTTGCGCCACCCGTTAGCGCCTTAAGAGGGCGCTAATGGGGCGCAAAGCCGCTAACGCCCGGGCGCAGCGATGTTTGCGCCGCTCGAGAACTTAACTTGAGATTGTGCAGCGGCGCTAAAACTTACCGCTGCGACCACCTGCGCGCGCAGATTGTGACGTCATTCCATGGTGCAACGCCCTTGGGGCGCCCCGTAGCGGAAATTGAGTGGCGCCCCCTGCCTTACCGCCTGGCGCTTCCAACGACCAGAAGACTGGAACGCTATCAATCGCTGTGGGGCTGGGGGGGGGGGCGCTATTTAAAGGGGGCCTCTTCCTGTCTTTTATTGTTGGTGGCATTTTTGAACTACGCATTCTGAGAGAGAGAGGGAGAGACTTCTGGAGAGATTCAACGTTGTGTGAAGGAGTTTTGGGTACTGAGCAGCACTTTGCAGGTTCATTTTGATTTGCCATTCCTTGTATCGATTTAGCAGAGACCGTGGGAGCTGCACTCTGAGCTCTTTGCCTGGTGCTCTCCATTGTTCTTTCCAGCACATTTGATGTGCAAGTCTCTCCAGGCCGAGATTCAAGGCAGCAATGAACAGGATGTGGATGGAAAGCAAGATTAACCATCCCCTTTAAGAACTGGCCCGTGCCATTGTGTGTGTGTTCCATTGCTGACTGACATTACATGAGCTTCACCAGCGCTCCGAGTTAGCGCCTCACTGCTCGGCCTTTGCGCCTTAAGAGAGGTGTGCAGCGCCTGCTTTAGCGCTCCACTCACCTCCCGGGGCGGTAAAAGTGAAGTTTCCCGTCAGTGCCGATAATTAGCGCCAGGCGCTAATATTTGCGTCCGGACGATATTTGCGCCCCAAATGGGGCGCGACCTAATTTCTACCCCTTTATCTGAATGCATGGAGCATTCATAACAAGACAGATGAATTAGTGGCACAAATAGAGATAAATGGGTTTGATATAATAGCCATTACAGCGACGTGGTTGCAAGGTGATGAAGGTTGGGAACTAAATATTCCAGGGTACTTGACGTTTTGAAAAGACAGGCAGAATGGAAAAGGAGGAGGGGTAGCCCTGATAATAAAGGATGACATAAGGACAGTAGTGAGAAAGGATCTTAGCTCGGAAGATCAGGAAGTAGAATCAGTATGGGTGGAGATAAGAAATTACAACAAATAATAGGAGCTTGTAACAAAGGTAATACAGTAATCATGGGAGACTTTAATCTTCATATAGATTGGGCAAATCAAATTGGCAAAGGTAGTCTGGAGGACGAGTTCATGAAATGTATTCGAGACAGTTTCCTAGAACAATACGTCATGGAACCAACCAGGGAACAGGCTATTTTAGATCTTGTATTGTGTAATGAGACAAGGTTAATTGGTAATCTCACAATAAAGGATCCGCTGGGGGAAGAGTGATCATAATATGATAGAATTTCACATTGAGTTTGAGAGTTAAATACTTAAGTCCAAAACGAGAGTATTAAACTTAAATAAAGCCAATTACATAGGTATGAGGGGAAAATTGGCTAAGGCAGATTGGGAAATTAGATTAAAAGGTATGACGATAGATAAGCAGTGGCAAACATTTAATCAAATATTCCAAAATTCTCAACGAATATATATTCCATTGAGAAATAAAAACTCCACAGGAAAAGTGATCCATCCGTGGCTAACTAAAGAGTTAAGGATAGTATTAGATTAAAAGAAGAGGCTTACAATGTTGAAGAATAATAGTACGCCTGAGGAATGAGAGCTTCAGAAATCAGCAAAGGATGACCAAAAAAATTATAAAAAGGGAGAAAATAGAATATGAGAGTAAACTAGCAAGAAATATAAAAACAGATAAGAGTCTCTACAAGTATGTAAAAATTAAAAGAATAGCAAAAGTAAGCGTTTGTCCTTTAGAGGCTGAAACAGGAGAAATTATAATAGGGAATAAGGAAATGGCAGAAACTTTAAACAAATATTTTGTATCTGTCTTCACAGTAGAAGACACAAAAAGCATTGCAAAAATAGTGGGGAACCAAGGGGCTAATACGAGTGAGGAACTTAAAGTAATTAATATCAGTAGAGAAAAAGTACTTGAGAAACTAATGGGACTAAAAGCCAACAAATCTCCTGGACCTGATGGCCTACATCCTAGGGTTTTAAAAGAGGTGGCTGCAGAGATAGTGGATGCATTGGTTGTGATCTTCCAAAATTCCCTAGATTCTAGAATGGTACCAGTGGATTGGAAGGTAGCAAATGTAACCCCACTATTCAAGAAAGGAGGGAGAGAGAAAACAGGGAACTACAGGCCAGTTAGCCTGACATCAGTCATTGGGAAAATGCTGGAATCCATTATTAAGGAAGTGCTAACAGGGCACTTAGAAAATAATATGATTAGGCAGAGTCAACATGGTTTTATGAAAGGGAAATTGTGTTTAACAAATTTATTTGCGTGTTTTTGTGGATGTGACTAGCAGGGTAGATAAAGGGTTCCAGTGGATGTAGTATATTTGGACTTTCAAAAGGCATTCGAGAAGGGGCCACATAAAAGGTTGCTATGCAAGATAAGGGCGCATGGGATTGGGGGTAATATATTAGCATGGATAAAGGATTGGTTAACGGACAGAAAACAGAGAGTAGGGATAAGCAGGTCATTTTCTGGTTGACAGGCTGTAACTAGTGGGGTGCTGCATGGATCAGTGCTTGGGCCTCAGCTATTTACAATCTATATTAATGACTTAGATGAAGGGACCAAGTGCAATGTATCCAAGTTTGCTGACGATACAAAGCTAGGTGGGAAAGTTGTGAGGAGGACACAAAGAGGCTGCAAAGGGATATAGACAGGTTAAGCGAGTGGGCAATAAGGTGGCAGATGGAGTATAATGTGGGGAAATGTGAGGTTATTCACTTTGGTAGGAAGAATAGAAGAACAGAATATTTTTTAAATGGTGAGAAACTATTAAATGTTGGAGTTCAGAGAGATTTAGGTGTCCTCATACAGGAAACAAAGAAAGTTAGCATGCAGGTACAGTAAGCAGCAATTAGGGAGGCAAAATTGTATGTTGGCCTTTATTGCAAGGGGTTTGGTGTATAAGAGTAAGGAAGTCTTACTAGAATTGTACAGGGGCATTGGTGAGACCACACCTGGAGTACTGTGCATAGAATTAATCTCCTTATCTTAGGAAGGACATACTTGTCTTAGAAGCAGTGCAATGAAGGTTCACTAGGTTGATCCTTGGGTTTCCTATGAGGAGAGATTGAATAGATTGGGCCTATACACTCTGGAGCTTAGAAGACTGAGAGGTGATCTCATTGAAATATATAAGATTCTGAGGGGGATTGACAGGGTAGATACTGAGAGGTTGTTTCCCCTGGCTGGAGAATCTAGAACTAGGAGGCATAGTCTCAGGATAAGGGGTCGGCCATTTAAGTCTAAGATGAAGAGGAATTTATTCACTTAGAGGGTTGTGAATCTTTGGAATTCTCTACCCCAAGGGACTGTGAATGCTGAATAGTTGAGTATATTCAAGGCTGAGATAGATAGACTTTTGGACTCCAGGGGAATCAAGGGATATGGGGAACGGGCGGGAAAGTGGAGTTGAGGTTGAAGATCAGCCATGATCTTACTGAATGGCGGAGCAGGCTCGAAGGGCCGTATGGCCTACTCCTGCTCCTATTTCTTATGTTCTTATTTTAGGGCAAGGATTCCTACAAGCATGCTTCCTTCTATTTAGTCTCCCGGCAGCATCAGCTCTGTTTGCTTCTTCCTCCTTTTTCTGTTCCTCCTCCTTGCTCTCTCATCAGAGTGGAAGCTGCCAATAGCAAGGCGGGTAGAGATAAAAATGGCATTGGGATCTTAATTATGTCGTCTGACCCCTATTTGCATAAATTAATGTGGTCCCGCCTGTTTCCTATGATTCTATTCCAGTGGAAGCTCGGACTGCCTAAATCTTTTTCTGATTTTTGTTCTGCTACCGCCCAATTTTTAGGTGTAAACGGGGCGGTAGTGAGAGAAAGACCAGCCACGGTAACTGTTAATCCAGTGACATTCTACTCTCATTCACAGCATGCATAAAGGTGTACGTTTCAGATTACAGGAGATAGCAGGTCTGGTTGTGAAAACTGCATTTTGTTGTGAATGTGAATATAGAATCTCAGGAGAAAGCCAAAAATGTATCAGATAATCACAGCCAAATCTGATCCTGTCCTCACCCGAGGTCAGCACGTGCAAATATTTCAGTGGTTAGTGATCAGGATTCAGAATGGGTGGTGACTTTTCCCCTCCCTACCCCAGCTGAAAACCAGTGCAGTACAATGACTGCCAGCCAAGCTGAGATCAGCTAACTCAGCACAGACTGAGGATACCTAGGGGGAGAAATTCAGTACAACTTAACTAAAGCCTGTGGGGGCTAAATTGGGCCGTGTAGCACCCCTTTTTTTTTAGGTGCTACGCAGCCACATAAGGATCGAAATTGGGGTCCGAGATGCGTGCGAAGGACACGATCTCGCTGAAGGAGTTTGTGCGCTCACATCTAACGACCGCTGGCAACATGTAGAGCAGCAAGATGGTGACACAAATCAGTGTGCAATGCTAATTTGACAGCAGCGCTGCCAATTTCGAACTCCATGCTCCAGCCAATGCCCTGTCTTAACCTCGCACAGCTGAACACGACGTTAAACAGAATGAAGGACACTCCACCAGTGCTATTTAAAGGGATCTACTTACAGGTTAGTTGCTGGATTATTTCTTCTGGCTGCAGGTGCAATTGTACATGTTTTTGGAGCTTTCCTATACTTGGCTAAAGTTTGAATACTCTACAGGGAGTGGTCTAGCTGATCTTGAAGTAGTTTTTTGGTCATTTAAAATCTTGTGCTGAAACAAGTTGTTTCCATACATGGGTGGCCTGGCAGGGCTTCCTCTGGGAATTGAAAATGACTGGGAGAATGAAGAGAGGCCTCACAGAGCAGGACAAGTTGCTGGAAGAGGAAGGAGGGGAAGGGCTCTCAGCAGGAGACCATATCCACCGAGGGTCTTCAGAGAGTAATTCTCATACCTCACTTTCAGCGAGGACCAATGCATCAGACATATTCGTCTCAAAAAAGAGGTTGTGGCTGAAGTCTGCCAACTGCTTCAGCCACAACTGCAGCCTCAAAGCAGGGCAAGGATAGCATTGCCTGTGGCTGTCATGATTGAATAGCTGCCAGTGTGTGCGAGCTATGAGTTGTGGGTGCGAGGCTTGCAACAGTGTTAATTGTGTGAAGGTGAGGTAAAGCGTATGAATTGAAGGGTTGAGTACTGATTTACAGAGATTGTTGGTAGGTGGGTGATGGGGGTGTAGTGAATTGAGCAGTGGATGAGGCTAGTGGTGCAGTTGTAGTTTGAAGACTGAACTCACTCACCTTGTCAACTCGTGTCAGATCATTAAACTTCTGCCTGCACTGCAAACATGTTCTTGGAGTTACAGTCCTGGCATTGACCTCCACCACTACTTCTTCTCCTGCCCTCTCTCCTTCTCTCCACATCTTGCACCAAGATCTCCAATGCATTGTCAGAAAACCTTGGTGCTTGCTCTCGCGCATGTTCAGCCATTCCTCAAATTATCGCAGCAGAGATTCAGTTTCAAAGGACTCCCACCACTTCTAGTAGCCACAATGCACCTCCCTTTTAAGAGGTGCAGGCTGCCTTTAAGTAGCACTTACCACTCACGATATTGGGCCCCCTGCTGATGCGTGAAGCCAATGAACATCACGGGTAGTGCTGGCTGCATGCAGCAATCATTTAAAACAGTAGGCAGCACAAATTTAACGTGCTGCCTGCAACGCAATGAACGGGCACGAGTTAATTGCGTACCTCGAGCCCCGTGCATGATTTTGGAGGTTATCCAAATTAACCACCTAGATTTCTGTAGTTCTGTTCTAATGCCACTCACAATTTGACTAGTGCCAAGTAGAGAATGCTAGCAGGTAACACAGAAACTAGCTTTATGTGACTTGACTGCATTTTAACCAGTCATGTTCAAGATTCCAGCCCAAGGGTGTAATTATTTTTTTTTGTGCACTGGCATGCCCTCCCATTGTTTTAAATGAGGAAGCAGTAATGGAGTGAAGCTACAGTGCAAATTACTGTTAACTTCCATCAGCACTTCCATAATTATCTACCACAATGTTGGGCTGTGCCCTGCGTAACAGTAGTTTACTGACTGAGCCCAGCTAACACCTAAAAGCAGCTGTGTGTGTGCTTTTAAGAAAGCTCTGAACGTTGCTGTCATGGACTGCATGTAAAATGAAATGTCCTTGTCCTGTAGTAACAAAGTACACAACATTGTAGCAATGGAGCTTTTGTTTTTGGTGGAACAGCTGCACAAGTACAGCCTGAATAAACTGTGACAGTCGCAGTCTACAAAGTTTGCTATCCTGAATGTCCAGAAACATCAGGAAGGAATGTTCTCTGCAAGAACAGCAGATGATATTGGATACTGGAAGGGAACTAACCTGTGAGAATAGCTCATCAATTTCCAAGCATAAGACAGAAGTTCTTGATTGGATGAAGAGCTACAAGTGCCAAAATAGCTGATGTAAATTGCGTTAACCCCGATATTACGAATTCCTACTGGGGCTTGCATTATCCAATATTTTTGATGACGCAGCTTCTTGTTTCGTAACACAGAAGATCATGACAGCTCAGCCAGGGTCAAGGGTTACTCACCTCTGATAAGGAGACAGAGGGGCCGAATGGCCTTGCTCTGCCAGTGGAAGCAGAGCCTCAGTCCACCGATCCCCAAAGACGCAGGCACCAGCCCAAATAGCAGGGACTACATTATTAGCATAGTCAGAGCAGGTCAGTGATGCCTGCAAGCATCTGCCCTGAGGAAGGCCCAGAATGGCAGAGTACCACCATCATGCTCAGATGCAATAGGTGAGACCTGGGAATTGCCTCATAGAAATAGGGCAGCAAAACTCTTCGGTTTCCAAAGGAACTATCAGGCTGTTCCCTACAAGGTAATCAGTCTAAGAGGGATTGATTACCTTGTCCCTGAGACATTTTGGGGCCTTTACAAGGCCCATAAAGGAACAGACATCTGCTGTCGGTTCTGTTGGACCTTTCAGGTGGTGTACTGGACAGAATTTATTTTAATTCTACATAATTTCTCAAGGAAGCCTGGGAACTCCCCCAGATACGCCCCTTTGACATGGGGACGGATAAAGGAATCACCCTTACCCACCAGAATTTCCTGTCCTCTTCTCCATGGGGTGGAATCCCTGAGAAACTGGGCTCTACCCCATTTTACAGCCCACCCTTGCATCCTCCCCCCACCCCCACACTTGTTGGCTTTGTTTATCCTGATTGTCTTATAATATCTATCTCATAAACATTACACTGCCACGTTACACTCCCAGTGAGATATCAAGAACGCCACCCATCTAAACTTATCCGGTGCTGGACTGTTAATGGGCAGCTTGCCCAAAGCCAAGCAACTGCAATAGAATGTACTCTCCAGGTCCCTGCCTCCTCTTACATCCAGAGCTTACTTCGGAAAGAAAACAACGGAATGACAGTTTCTCGCATTATTGAACAGCCTACCTGCAATCCCTGTCCGTCAACAGTGACAGAGTTAGCTCTTTGTATTTTGGTGCGCTCCTCTGACTTTTTTGTTTGTGCGGAATTATCATCTCTTCTTTTCACAGTGGATTGCCTTTCCTGGTATTAAAAACAAAACAGTGGAATCTGTAAGTATCTCATTTCTCTGAAATAGCACAATAGATTCTGAGGGGCTGAATTTCCATGGCAGATTGTCCGCCATTACTTTGTCAGAAGTGTTACATTTACATCATTTCACCAGGGTTTCCATTGCTCTTCCACTGAACTTATAGCAGGCAAGCATTAGAACACCTGTGATGGCTGCTCAGACTGATTACATCTAAATATTAGGACGTGTTTATACTGCATCTGTAACATTGCTGAGGAATGATTCCGACCCCATGAGAAGTGCATTGACAGCCCCTGGAGGAGGGGATTAATAAATATTTAAATTAACTCAAGTTATACTCACACTCCTTGGGGTTGACCAATGGAGTAAAACTCCAGCTGGTTTAAATATTTAGACATTGCAGACACTCTTCCCTCCTTTCTCTAAATAGTTAGGCCCTGAAAATGCATGGGCTGCGATCCCAGCAGTAACACCATGAGTGTGCCTTTTAGTGTTGATCCACAGAGGTTATGGAAGGCACCTTATGTGCATGGGCCCAGCAAACACTACTAGTGCGCATCTCAGGCGCTTGCCTGCCCCATGCTGCCAGAAATCACGGAGCCTAGTCACCATTGTGGGGGTTGGTTACCCAGCCTTCCTCCCCTCCCCCCCCACCACCACCATTTTCCAATGCATTTCCCATCTTGGCCCCTGTGTACAACAGCCAATCCACAATTTAAAAAAAAAGGTCCAGGTTGCTTCCTTAGCCTGGCCCTCCCCGGTGAAACCTACTTCCACTCTTCTGGAGGCCTGTATGCTTCGTCACTCCAGGTGCACTGGCCTCCAAGGTTACTCTGGGCACCTAATTGTTCAGGGAAACAGGAACTCCCAGCATTGGGAGTCCTCACTCCCAACCTCAGCCCTGCCCACTCTGCATAAGTGTTCATCTAAGGAGTTGATGGAGGATCCATGCCCTACAAGACCTAATGGGAATTTGTAATTAAAGTCGAGGTCCCAGCCTTTTTCTGAGCCAAGCCCTGGAATCCCACTGGAGTTTCAACAGGATCCAGTGGAACCGCCGAGGGAATTTGGCCCCATAAATTTTCACCACATCTTCACAGAACTCTCTCCTGGGCAGGACAACTGGAGTTCCAGCCAGACAGTGTAAACAAGTTATTGTTTGGCTAGAACCCATACTGTCACTGCCAGTTTTGGACCAGCAGCTGCAGTATAAGTGCAATATCACTTAGCAAGGACAAAACCTTATCCCAATACACTGAAACCTGAGTGATCATTTACAATCCCTATTGCACTGATCTGGGGTTCTACAGCCTTTGACCTTAGAAAAAAGTAGTACAAATCATTCAGAAGAAACTTCAGACAAAAAAAGCTGAACCATTCTTATTGTCCCCTCCCATGAGCAAGAAAGCAAATTTGCCAGCGCTGCCCGGCTGCAAGACACAAGTGCACATCACATGCTCCGACAGCCCAACTGTGTTTAAAATTGATCAAGTGAGTTGTTATAAGCACAGATAAGCATACTCCAACCCTGAATCTTGGTGTATTTGTGTATCAACATGGGGCGACAAAAAAGATCCACCTAGAATCAACCTGATAAGAAACAATATTGAGGCAGTATTACTGTTACATTTTGAGATTTTTTTTACCTTTTTCCAGAGGAAAAATAGTTACATTTAACAGTTGTGTTTTAAAGCAAAGAGCATTCACACAAGTTTTTTTTTAAGTTTGTAAGATGGAAGGTTGTTAATATGCTAATGAGCTAGGCTTTGAAGTTGTTTTCCCAAAACTGTAAAATACAATTCCTTAACTTGCCTCGGCAATCGATAAACCTCTCACACCCATCGTGTTGGGAGGTCCCTAGTCCCAGGCACTCAGCAGTGGTTGATTGGCAGGGCCTTCTCTCAGGTTATGAACACAGGGAGATTTTTTTAAAAATAGACAGAGACTCAAGCAGACAGTCATGTTTTTAAATAGAAAGCTATGGGGCCAAGCTTTTGCCAGGGTCAGAAAGAAAATGTAGCAGAATAGTTAGAGATTATTTTGTTTAAATCAAGCAAGATGGCCCACTGATGGGAGCATGTTTGTAATTTTGTATTATTCCATGTAGATAAGTTGTACTGATTGAATTAAGTGAGTCCCATCATAGTCGCTGCTCTGTGTGTTCACCTGCTATTAAATAAAATAGCTTAATGATTCATATCTGGTCTCGCCTTACCAAGTATTTACTCAATTTACCTTCACGAAGATTGGAAAGGTTTGTGGGGCACGTGAGAAAGATGTGAATATCTGGTTCAGATCACAAGGGGGTACTATTATTACAGCCCTAGATTATATCATGGTATAGATAGATAGAGTTATACAGCACAGAAAGAGGCCCTTCGGCCCATCGTGTCCGCGCCAGCCATCAAGCCCTGTCTATTCTAATCCCATTTTTCCAGCACTTGGTCC
Organism: Squalus acanthias; assembly: GCA_030390025.1. Lineage (NCBI taxonomy): Eukaryota > Metazoa > Chordata > Chondrichthyes > Squaliformes > Squalidae > Squalus > Squalus acanthias. Next base: position 92,345,484 of record CM059428.1, on the reverse strand, counting down.
GTAGTCTTGTATGCTATGGCGTTTCAAGTGCTCATCTAAATGCTTCTTGAATGTTGTGAGGGTTCCTGCCTCTACCACCCTTTCAGGCAGTGAGTTCCAGATTCCAACCACCCTCTGGGTGAAAAAGTTTTTCCTCAAATCCCCTCTAAACCTTCTGCCCCTTACCTTGAAACTATGCCCCCTGGTTATTGACCCCTCTACTAAGGGGAAAAGTTCCTTTCTATCTACCCTATCTATGCCCCTCATAATTTTGTACACCTCAATCAGGTTCCCCCCTCAGCCTTCTCTGCTCTAAGGAAAACAACCCCAGCCTGTCCAGTCTCTTTTCATAGCTGAAGCGCTCCAGCCCAGGTAACATCCTGGTGAATCTCCTCTGCACCCTCTCCAATGCAATCACATCCTTCCTATAGTGTGGCGACCAGAACTGCACACAGTATTCCAGCTGTGGCCTAACTAGCGTTTTGTACAGCTCCATCATAACCTCCCTGCTCTTATATTCTATGCCTCGGCTAATGAAGGCAAGTATCCCATATGCCTTTTTAACCACCTTATCTACCTGTCCTGCTGCCTTCAGGGATCTATGTACAAGGTCCCTCTGATCCTCTGTCCTTCCTAGGGTCCTACCATTCATTGTGTATTCCCTTGCCTTGTTAGTCCTCCCAAAATGCATCATAGTTAGATATTGGACAGGCCCCTAAACATAAGGCACTCAGACTGCTTATGGCATTGCTGAACCCGAGAGAATATAGGAACCTGAAACAATCACCATGAAGGTGGATTTAATTACTCAAAAGATTTAGGCCTTGTAATTGCTCTGTGGGATAAAACCATGTATGCCAATGTGGTTCTCTGAAATTTCTCTCTCCACCATTGTATCAGAAGTGTTAATATAACTACTAAAATAGTGGGAGAGCAACTTCAGGTGAATGCATTAGTATTTAAATGCTTGCATCCCACAGCATAATTTCATCCAGTTTAAATTAAGATGGACAATTTACAATATGCTTTACATATATTTGAAGAAATGAGTTAGAAAATATGGGACAATGTTTCTGCCAATGTTATTTTGCAGATGTGATTTGACCCTTTTAAGAACTGGCATAGCTAAGATACTCCTTGGGAGGCATCTGGAAATAGTATCCAGTGCACCAGTTTGCCTTGCTGCATTGTTGGTACTGCTGTTAACTTCATTGGCATTTTCACTTCCTTAATCTGCTATAGTTGTGCCAATCTGTTCTTTTCAGGGCAAATTTATGGAGAACTTTTCAGATGACAATTATTCTTGAAACCCTGGCTATCAGGAACCATCTTTACCATCTACATTCCCCTTCAAATCAGGATGGCACAGATTATTGCCTTAAAATTAAGTAATTGAGAGCTTCTGTGGAAGCAGGAATTAACATGCACGGTTTTGTGCTGGTGGTCGTATACCGTGTCTGCACTGAGATTAAAAAATACCTTTTGAGATATTTGAATTCTTTAAAAAAAAATCTGGAAATAGAAAACTGGGATCAGTAAAAGTGATCATGAGCTATCAGATTGTCGTTAAAAACTCACTGGTTCACTAATATCTTATAGGGAGGGAGACCTACCGTCATTACCAGGTCTGCCCTATATGTGACTTCCACAACAAAATGGTTGACTCTTAACAGGGCAACTAGGGGTGGGCAATAAATGTCAGCCTTGACAGGGACACCTGAACACATGGGTCTGAATGGCAGCAAGGGTACAGTCGATGACTCTCTGAGTTCCAGGAAACCACCAGTTCTGTAAAAGTGTTGTCCTATCACATTGCTACTGTTAACCATTTACTTATTGGCCCTGCTGAATAATGCATCCGTGGCCTTCCTGGTATATCTTTGGTCAAGAGACTGGCTGAAACTGCAGCCAGGAAGAAGCCTAATGTGCAAAAATGTGACATCACACAGAGTGACATATGGATGTTACGCATTGAGGCCTTCCTGAAGCAGATGGCACAGCTCTGTCAATGCCTCCCTCACAAACCTCAGCTGCCTTAGGCACATCTCAAGTAGCATTATTAAGTAGCAGTGCCTGGTATGGGAGACCTGCTGTGCAGTAGAGGGTGGGATTTGACTGTACACTATGCATTCCACTTGACATCACAGACAGCACTTTCTTCCTCTTCCTGGTTCTTCTTTGCCAAATCCAGTGTGAGTGGAGTAGTAATTGCAGTTCCATTAGTATACAAAAGCCTGGAATGTGGAAAGGCAATTTGAAGGGAACTCACCCACCAGCAGGGAGTCCCACTTACACATATTGGAGAATTGGGGCTATGATGTTTTACACCTATCTTTAACCCTTGCTCCCTGTGAGCACAGCTTCCATGCTGGGTATGAGGGATTGTAGAATGAATCCCTTTCCAGTTCATTATTCCTGTACATGTAGGGGTTGGATTGAAAAACTATTATGTAAACCATTATTTTTTAGTAGGAAGCAACTTTGTTAGTTATGCAAGTATATTTGGTCAAAGAACACGCTGGTAGTAGAGTCCATGATAGCTATTTTAGCTTTCATTAAATTCTTTGGGAATAAACTCAAGCTCCTTTTGGAGGCCGGATTCATTTATTCTTAGGCCGCAATTTTCCCTACCTCGGCAGGTCCATGGCGGGCGATGTCGGTGGTGGGTCTCAGCCCCGCTGCTGGCTCCATTCTGGCCTCCGACCTGACTTTCCCCTGATTGGGCTTGTTAAGCCCGCCCAGCGAGTTTCCCGGCCAATTAAAGGAAGTGGGTCTGATGACATCATTTATGACGCATCATCAGCTGGTTTCCTTAAAGAGACCATGCGCAAATTTACTTTGACATTTGTGCTGTCAGTGTTCTACAGCATTGAGGTGCTGCAAACACTGACGAGCACTGCAGAGGTGCACGGCTGCACCCAGGCTCTCCCATGATTCCCTCCATCTGCTTATGGAGAGAGTCACAGTACGCAGGGAGGTCCTCTTCCCTTCCAATGGGTGGAAGAGACCTCCCCAGGACACCAACGCAGCCTAGTTGCACATTGCACAGGAGGGCACAAGCAGGGATGTGGTCAGGAGGACCAGGCTACAGTGGTGCAAACCTTTCAATGATCTCAGTAGATCACAAAACATTACTGCAAAGCCACACTCAACCTCATCCTGCTGTGCCAATCATCACATCCCCATCATCTGCCTTTCCTACCCTACTCCTGTACATCCTTACTCACACCAACTTACCTTGCACCTCCACCCATCGCTCTATCTACATTATCACTTCTCCATCTCACTAGCCACCCCTCACACTCACCCTCATCCAAATCCAATCATACCAACTAACAACACACAAGGGTAGGCACTTGTGTGTTTTAGCCAATGTTCATGTGAAGTTTTTGTTAATGTGCTGTCAAATATTGAAATCTTTATTTTCAACACTTTGTTTTCTTGGACAGATTTGTGTGCACCTTTGGAAGTGGCTTAGTAAGTTGCAGTGAGTGGTGAGACCTAACGGTATGCCCCGCAATGCTGATGAGTGTGAAAGGAATGTCTTGGACTTTGTAGGGATGTTTTATGTTGTTGGTGTGGGGTGGTGCCAACCTGGCGCATCATGTGGCAGCCAAGGTGTGCAGCGTCAAGTGAAGTAAATGTGGCCATGGTGAGGCCATCCTTGGCAGCAATGTGGTCTGGTGCTGATGCCCTCTGTACTGTACAGCATCAGGTGTTTGTGGAGAAAGTTGGTTTTGTTGTTGATGCTGCTGGTGTGCCTGGTGATGCTGGAGTTGGGCCGATCGTGGTCAGATTCTGAGGATCAAGGTGAGAAATTATAAAGGGCACCCATGCTGATAGAATAGCTGGCAGGTGAAGTAGAGATGACAGAAGCGATCTGTCAATGGTGGGAGAGTTAATGAGGACAGACTGCATGGATACTTGTGTAAAGACTTGCAGCATCCTGAATCTGTTGTGGAAATGCAGTTTAGAGAAGCTAGTGCTTAAGGGAAGATATCTGAATCAGCTGGGAGCTTTGAGTTGACATTTGAAGCTGTCAACTCGTCAGCTGATACAATGGCCACTGACCTCCCGCCTCAGCTTCACTGACAAGGTCTAGGCACAGCGGGAAACCGGTGGGAGACCTGTGAAAGTTAAAAAGCTGGGAAAAAAATGCTTTGTTAAGTGGCTGTAAACAAGCCACTAATGATTTGAATTGGGTCTCCCGCCGCTGCCTGTTGGGTCTGCTCAGCGCTGGCAGACCCGACATTGGGAAATGCAGGTGTGCACATTTTGAGAGTGGGTTCCTGACCCGCTGTCAATCATTTAAAATTTCACAGCTGACCCGCCACCAATCGGGTCCGCTGAGCGCTGGCAAAATCGTGGCCTTAGTCTTTATTCAGATTTGATCAATGTGGAGGTTTTTAGATACTAGTTCTTCTGGCTGTTCCAAGACAATTTAGCCTGCCTGCAAAAAAGCATCTCTTTCAAATATGAAAAGCTGAACAGCAAAATAGATTCGCTCAACAAAATGATGAACCTCTCAAGCAGACCGCCCCTACATTCTTTTAGTGACATCCTCATGCCATACCTTTCCTTGTTAATAACTGGCCAGCGAGTGGACACTTTAACTATTTACCCTTTCAAAACCTGTTAAAATCTTGAAAACATCCAATAGATCCCCCTTAACATTCTCTGTTCCAATGACGGGGGTGGGCAGTCAACCTGCTGCCAGGAGGCAGGACATCATTTTCAATATTTTAATGAGGCTGGAAGCATATTCTTTAACCTCCAATTTGTTTTTATCTGTAGCTGGTCAGGTTTTAAACACTTCATAAAACCCGGCAGTTACAGCAAGGTGAGGACTGCTGCATCCAGGAGGTAAGTGCCTTTACACCTACCTCCTGGATCCAGGGTCCCTGCCTAACCCAGCCCCGTGATCAGAGAACCCCTCCACGAGGCCTCCAATCGCCTTCCCGGAATTGCCCCCCCCCGACCCCCGATGATCCTGAGGATGGCCCCGATCTTACTTACCCACACCACCCCGACCCCCTGATCACCCTGAGGCCCCAATCTTCCTTACCACTGCCACCCCCACCCCCTGATCACCCTGAGGCCCCGATCTTCCTTACCCCCCCACCCCGACCCCCTGATCACCCTGAGGCCCCGATCTTCCTTACCCCCGCCACCCCCCACCCCCTGATCACCCTGAGGCCCCGATCTTCCTTACCCCCCCACACCGACCCCCTGATCACCCTGAGGCCCCGATCTTCCTTACCCACCCCCTGATCACCCGGAGGTCCCAATCTTCCTTCTCCATCCCTCCCCCCACCCCCCGATCACTCTGAGGTAGGCCCCGATCCTCCGGTGGCCACCCCCCCCCCCCCCCCCCCCCCCCCCACCCCGATCATCCTGAGCCTGGCCCCGATCTTCCTTACCCTGCCCTCCCCCCACCCTGATCATCCTGAGGCTGACCCTGATCCTCTAGTGACCAGCCTCGCTCTTCCTTCCTTCTCCCACCCACCCCCGATCCTCCGGCGGCCCCAATCTTCCTTCCCCCACCCTCCCCCCCAATCCTCCGGAGGCCAGCACCGGTCCCTACTCGATCCCTCCCTCTCTCCTATGTGCAGCCCAGAGCCGCAGGCCTACCTGCCCGGAGTCAGCCAGCCTCTCCATCTGGCTGGCTGCGGGTGGCAAACAGAGGCTTCAGATGCAAATCAGGCCCTGCCATTCTCCCTGGTTTCCTGCCCGCCTTGGAGCCCCTCTGCCCCCAACCTGCCTTCCCCATGAAAATCCAGTCCAATGTATCTGCAGAGCTCTCCATTCTGTTATTAACCTTACCATTAGTGCTCTTTTTCAAACTGAACTGCATTTACCACACTGCAAACAAATCTAAGTCCTCCTGCATTTAAGGTGTACTCCCTTTCAGTGCTCCTTTTCACATTAAACTGCCTTTGCCACCAAACCGCAAACAAAGCTAGGTCCTCCTACAATCTCCTGCATTTTTTCCTCACAATTTGCCATTTTCCTAATTTGGTTCTTGTATTTCTACAGCCAAGCTGCAAGTAATCGAATAAAGAAATGGAAGACTTATTTACTCTGGTTGAATTTCAGAGTGACAACTCAATTTGCTCAAGCACAGAAATTTTTTTGGCCTTTAAATCAGATGAATTACATTGGTATAAAAAGCTTTCGTAAAATTCCTAGATCTTTGAATTGGGGAAAAAGTCAGTGGGTATGTGACGGAAGAAAATGTATTAGGCCCCAGCTCTTTTTTATGTGCCTCGTTGGTCTCAAAACAAATTCATCCATTTGAATCCCTAAACAGTAACCACAATTAAAAGTGTGAAAAAGCTCCTTTATAAACATCTGTTCAAGCCACCTGATGTGTAGTTAACCTGAAGAGACAGGAAAATGAGCAATATAGAGTATATCTGTGCAGGATTACACTTGTATTAAAAGACAACTAGTGAGAGAAGGAAAAAAAATTGAAATTAAATTAAAAATAAATGGATGATTAATCACTAGAATCAGGGTGTATTTTTTTTCCTCAAGTGATAAAGGATGGTAAATGGCAATGTGAAAGATAGTACAGAATGAATGGAGCCACAGTGGTTTTGAAAAAACGTTCTTCAGTTCGAAGACTTGAGTTCACGTTCAGCTAAAATAAATTAAGTGAAAGCATCTCCAGTCTTATAAAATTGAGTTTTGTCCTGTTTCAACCTTTTTCCAAGTGGATAGGAGTCCTCGACACAAAATCCGATTCAATGTTCAGTCTAAACTCTATAAAGTCAGACATTTCGATTGGCTCCAGTCCATCCTTTCAAATGAAACTAAGAATACACTGACATGCCGAACAATATCTCTGCAGGAATATTTTCAAACATCATGAGATGTATCATGTACCACAATGCTGATATCGCATTTCTACAAAATTCAAGAAATAGAGGCAAAAAAAAACACACACCAACAATAAAACCCTGAAATGGAAAGGAAGGAAAGAATGAAAGAAATAAAGGAAAGAAATTAAGGAAATGAAGGAAGGAAGGAAGGAAGGGTGGAAGGATGGAAGGAAAGAAGAAAAAAACAAAGAAAAGAAAGAAAGAAAGAGAGCATACTTATATTTATACATAGCGTTTCACATCAAAGTGCTTCACAGCCAATAAAGTACTTTTGAAATGTAGTCACTATTACTAGGCAGGCAAACATGGCAGCCAATTTGCACACAGCACGGTCCCACAAACAACAATAAGATGAATAATCAGATAATCTGTTTTTCGTGCTGTTGCTTGAGGATACTGGGAGAACTCCTCTGCTCTGTCATGGGATCTTTTACATCCACCTGAGGGAGCAGTCAGGGCCTCGGTTTACTGTCTCATCTGAAAGACGGCACTACTGACAGTGCAGCAGTCCCTCAGTACTGCACTGAGGTGTCATCTTAGATTATGTGCTCAAGTCTGTGGAGTGGAATTTGAACCCATAACCATCTGACTGAGCCAAGGCTGACACAAATAAATGTAAACATAGCAATACATTATTTTAGAACACTCAAAAGTAATGAACACAAACTTAAGAAAAAAGATCCCATCACCGGCTGCATGCAGACCCTCTACCCGTAATCCTTATTTTAACAAATCTGCGGAATTCCTGCCATTTTCTTCTTTTATGTGTTTGCTCAACGACAACATTTTTGCATCTGAATCAGACAGTTGTGCATTCAAAGCCCACTCCAGAACTTAATCACATAATCTAGGCTGATATTTCAGTGCAGTTCTGAGACAGTGCCGCATTTTTCAAAGTATTAGGGGTGATTTTCAAATGCCGCTCACTCAGTTCTCACCTCAAATACAGATGACCAGCAATGGAAAAACACGGTGGGCACCTTGGACACTCCTTTGCTGCCCAAAGCTCACCTGATTCCATTTTTAGGTAGGCCTTTAAATAAGCGCCTGGCACTTCTGCCCAAAACAGTTAGAAAGCTGTTTATATAAGCCAATCAGGGTCCTAAGCCAGTTTGTCATTTTCATGTACAAATGGGTAGTGCGGGCACCGTGCACACTCAGCCCAGTTGTACCACATGTTGAGCGGCCTAACCAGTGATCTTTAAAGAGACCACTGGAAACAGTTTCAAAAACACCCTGGGAAATTTTTGTGGGGGAATTTTTGTGTGACCCGGAGGAGGAGGAGTGTGACCTGCTGCAGCCTGTTCTTACTCCCAAACTCAGGATCAGCTTCCTGCTCCAACAGGCCCTACCATGATCCTGACCTGGACCCTTTGGAAGCACAGGCTGCCCGCGCTGCTGCTCCTATGCCAGGTCCAGCTGCATGCCAGAGATGTGTGGGAACTCCCTAAACTGGGAGTGCCCACCTCCGGCATTCTCCCGCCGCCCCACCCCCTGCCCCCCCGCAGGGGTCAGCTGGAAACTCAACCGCTTTAAAGGCCAGCAGAATGCCCTTTCTGGCATGCTCCCACTGGAATTGCAGCAGGAGTGTGCTGAAAGAGCCGAGACATTTTTGTCCCATTGACTTTAACAACATCTAGGATATAGCAGCAGCTGGGAATGTCCATAGACGTTTAAAGGGAAGGGGAAGCGGGTTGACATTATGGGTGTAGGTCCTTGTCAAAACTCAGTTCTGGAGAGGGCAGAGTCTTTACTCAGGGTATTGACCCTGTTTTCAGATGCTGAGCAGCCTGCTGTGCATTTCCAGCCTTTTCTGTTTTCACTTCATATTTCTGTCCTCGTGGTTTTTTTTAAATTTCCCCCATATCTTTTCATTTTTAGCTGATTTTATGTCTTGGTGTTGGTAGGGTCCCGAGGACGCTGGCTTCTGGTGTGTGGGTTTCACAGGCCCGGCCTGATTTGCTGGGGCTGGCCATCAGGAAAATCCGATTGTCTTGCTGGGTCGTCCTGACAGCCGGCCTAAATAGGTCTACTTTAGGGTTGCTGCCGGCTGCTTGGCAACTACACGTGGAAGGGTGGTGCCTATCTAGCATGAATAAAGAAGTCAAGTTTGAGTCTATCTTTCCCATATCTTTTCACCACCTTACCTAACTATTTTCATGCCCTTTTGTTCCTCCTCATTGCCTCAGTGAGATGATCTTCACATATCATTCACCAGTTTTCACCTCTTTCCAGCTTTCAGAAAACCTGATGGCTGATCATTAAAATCTCTGTGACAGGAGTCAGCATTCCTGATTCATGACTCATAGATTCATAGCGCACAGAAAGAGGCCATTCGGCCCATCATGCCTGTGACAGCTCTTTAAAAGAGCTATCCAATTAGTTTCACACCCCTGTTCTTTCCCTGTGGCCCAGACTCCTACCTCTTTTTCTCTACCCTCCCTCCCTCCATTGTTCTGTTCAGTCCCACTTAGGGCATCAATTATTTCCAAATTTTACCAACGGTTTGCACCGAAGAGTTAACCTATCTTTTCTCTACAGCTGTTGTGTGCTTCCAGCATTTTCTGTTTTTATTTCAACAACACAATAGTCATACTTACCTGACATAATTAGTATCTGGAATTGTCCCCTGGGTAGCGCAGTGAAGGCAAAAACTCTGAAGTCATTCAAGAGGCAATTAGATGTTATAAGAAGAGCATCATTGGCTTCTATGGAAGGGTGAACTGGACAGGCTGCACAGCCTGTCTCATCCGTACTTATCTTTGTGATATCAGTTACAGAAACTAGAGTTTTGTATCAATGATAATGGAGGAAGGTGGGGTCAAGTACCAACAGACGGAAGACATGTGCTAGGCAGTGGCCACCAGATTTAATAAAACAATCTATTTTAAAACTGTAAGACTGCTACTAAATACAGAATCAAGATTCTGACAAAAATGATCACAAAAATAGCCCTGGTTACACATTCCCATTCCCTTTTTGTAATTTAAAAACAAATAACAACAATAAGATTTTAATTTGAATATTTAATTCAATCGAACACTCAAACAAACTATAATTGTAAATCTCAATTCTGCAAATGATCTTGACTGAAAGAAATTAAAGTTGGAAGAATTAAGAAATTCTGTGACCCATAAAGTATCAAATATTATTACTTTATTCCACTGGTATTTGGTGCAAGAGTGACCAATCACTGTGGCCCCTGAGGTCCTCCCTCTTATGTGATACAGGCGGCAGAGTAATGATTTTGGGGCTTCACTAATAAATGAGCTGTGGTGCGACAGTCTCATCCCAAAGTAGACAGATTTCCAGAGTAAAACACTGCCAGTCCTCCGCTCACAAAGCGCTCTGGGATGAAAGAAACAGTGGAGTAAATTTTACGATGTGGGCCAAGGATTGTGACCGGCCCACTCCTGGGATTGTGCTGCGAGTGCACGTAACAAAATTGTGTACTCCCAGCCTGAGATTTTCTCTCCATTCAAATTAATGGATGGTGTGAAGCTTCATGCACAGGAATGGATGAGAGTTCAGGCACAGAGGTCATCACATGATTTTCTAACTATTAATATTAACAGATGAAAAACCGTTGACCTCTCTGCCCAAATTCCCAATAATCGTTCCCTTTGTGTGAAGCTCTGCACCGGGAGTACTAAGTCATGCCAGTACTATGATGCAGATCCAGCCAGATCTGAGTTTTTCAGCTTCTCTAACATTCTTTTTTGTGATGATCGCTATGCAAGTGCTAATTCCTGTTGTTGTACACTAACGAAGCTGCTCTGCTATTTGTACTGCTACTTCTTTGTTGTTTCTTATGATCACTTTTCATTCCATTTTCAGGACCTAAGATGAATGTAATTTTACAATGCTGACATACTCATTTCATTTGAAATGTCAATGTTAAAAGGCTTTAGTTGCTAACAGTTTTGGCACGGCCTGGCTGCCAACTAAGTTAAAATTAGATATGCAGGGCACCTGGCACATCAATCGACGCTGACTACAGCCAGGCCACCCGTCTGCTTCTTAAAGTTCAGACACTTGCTTCCTGGCTTACGTGCTACTCAGATGAGGCAAGGGAGAAAAGAGGAAATAGCAAATTGGATATAAATTCAATTTTACATTTACATCTATAGTTATTTTAAGGAATTTCTACCATGAGTCATACTGTGGCAAGTGGCAAACAGTTTTTTCCAACAGGTGTATAAGAGGCACTTATTCAAAGCAATATCACAAATGTTTGATAAAGCTATAGAAGGTGACTAAGTACATGTTTTGAAATTGTGCTCACTTAACCCAACAGAATGTGTGCTACCTCCAAAGAAAACCTTGCACTTCATGGCTTGTGTTCTCGCCATGCATCCCAGTGTGATTAAGAGTCATTGAATAACTGCCATACTCATTAGGATTTATGATTAGGTGTCTCCAATTGTTAATTAAGTCCAACTAACAGCACCAGCAGATAATGGTTACTTTCTTTTTACTATATAATTACAATATAATTACCCACAGGATATCAGAACTATACAAAACCTTTTCACTAAATGTGCCCTCATTAGAAATCAACTTATAACGCACAATTATTCAGTCAACCTGAATTAATTGAAACATTATTGCATTAATGGATGTAACATTAAGTACCAAGGCCTGGTAATTTCTGTGGAGTTAGGGTTTCATGTACAGAGAAACCTGCTTATTATCATAATGTTTTACATCCTAAACCTACTCATTATCATAGAATTCCAAAACACTACTCCATTCCCTACTCATTTCTATATAATTTATCATGTTTCAGGTCATAATACAGTTTAATGTCACTGATTATTTTATCTAGGTTACAGTACCTCAACCAGTCACAATTAACCCACATTAAATATGCAAACATCTCTGAACCTTTTCACACCTCGCCTCTGTGTAAATGACCTCATATTTCTTTGTTTTAGTCGGGGTTTTTATTGCCCAATGTTCTTCCCTTTTCCTCTCTTTTGTCCCTCACCCAAATAGCCATTCTTCATGTGAGAGCCTGGTCAGCGAATGGCAAGCTATTTGTTCATGGGAGGGTATCATTCCACTTGTAATCACTGGTTAGTGACCAGGTTAGTGAAGCCTGGCTGAGTTTCCCCTCCTTGAGCCAGGGCACTAAGAGCAATTGTAATTCTGCTGCTGCCACCCCAGCCAAGATCAACTAACTCAGTGCAGACTAGGAATTGAAACTGGGATCTTTACATACATAGGATTACATATATAGCATATATGGCACAGAAACAGGACATTTGGCCCAACCAGTCCATGCCGGCGTTTATGCTCCACTCATGCCTCCTCCCGTCTTTCCTCATCTAAATCTATCAGCATGACCCTCTATTCCCTTCTCCCTCATATGCTTGTCTAGCCTCCCCTTAAATGTATCTATACTTTTCACTTCAACCCTGTGGTAGCGAGTTCCACATTCTCACCACTCTTTGGGTAAAGAAGTTTCTTCTGAATTCCCTATTGGATTTCTTGGTGACTATCTTATATTGATGGCCTCTAGTTATGCTCTTCCCCACAAGTGGATATCTTCTCTTTGCATCCACTCTATCAAAATTTTCATAATTTTAAAGACCTCTATTAGGTCACCCTCAGCCTTCTTTTTTCAAGGGAAAAGAGACCCAGCCTGTTCATCCTTTCCTGATATGTATACCCTCACATTTCTGGTATTATCCTTGTAAATCTTCTCTGCACCCTCTCCAGAGCCTCTATATTATTTTTATAATATGGCGACCAGAACTGTACGCAGTACTCTAAGTGTGGTCTAGCCAAGGTTCGATATAGGTTTAGCATAACTTCCCTACTTTTCAGTACCTCACATTTATCTGTGTTGAACTTCATTTGCCAATTATATGTCCATTCTGTAAGTTTATTAATGTCCTCCTGTAATTTGTTGCAGTCCTCCTCAGTATTGACTATCCCCCCCCAATTTGGTGTCATCCGCAAATTTAGAAATTGTATTTTTGATTCCAAAGTCTAAATCGTTAATATAAATTGTGAACAACAGTGCAACAGTGGTCCCAGCACTGATCCTTGTGGAACACCACTACCCACCTTCTGCCAATGTGAATAGTTACCTTTTATCCCTACTCTCTGCTTTCTGTCTTGATGCCAGCTAGTTATCCATTCTGCTACTTGTCCCCTGACTCCGCATTCTCCGACCTTGTTCATCAGTTTATTTATGGGGTACCTTATCGAAGAATTTTGAAAATCTAGATAAATTACATCTACCGCATTACCATTGTCTACTCTCTCTGTTACCTCTTCATTGTCCATATGGCTCAGCTAATACATTTCTGTGATGCCATGTCTTTGTCCTTGTCACGTTTACCTTTTGGATACACCAATACCTTTCAATTAACTTGCTCCTAAATTCATTTCTGCTCCATCCTAATTAGTCCCTGAATTTGAAGCCCTATGAAATTGAAGTGACAGTTCAGGGCCTGACTCTGGATTCAGACTGCATTTACACTATAATTGCAGCATCAGTGTGAAGTGAAACTATTTCACACCGACGTTACAATTATAGTATGATTATACCCTTAGGCCAAATAGTCTCTATCTATTTCTGTCTTCTTATGTTACACATTTGTCCTGTTTCCAACATGTTTATTAAGGATGATCAAACCAATTTGGCTTGGCCTCTCTCTAATAACACAAAAAAAAACACTAACCATTTCAAATCCTTATCAAAATTGTCAACTAAAATTCTTTTGATTGTAGGTTTATGAGCATTATGTAAAACTATGGGAACTAAAACATATATATTAAATAAAGACCCCCTCCACTTTTAGTGCTTTCTCTGAAGAAGTCACCACGCACCAAGGCCAGGCCTTTTAAATAGCTCCTGGATCTTAGTACCCTCCCCTTGCACAGAAACATCTTGAAGTTGCAGGAATCTCATAAAAGTAAACTTTATTTTATTTTACTTTATTCATGTCAGGGTTTTATTTTCATTATTACATAGAATTTTACAACAGGTCTATGCCGGTGTTTAGGCTCCACACCAGTCTCCTCCCCACCTTACTTCATCTAACCCCATCAATATATCCTTCTATTACATTCTCCCTCATGTACTTATCTAGCTTCCCCTTAAATGCATCTATGCTATTCGCCTCAACTACTCCTTGTGGTAGCGAGTTCCACATTTCCACCACTCTCGGAGTAAAGATGTTTCTCCTGAATTCCTTATTGGATTTATTAGTGCCTATCTTATATTTATGGCCCCTAATTTTGAACTCCCCCACAAGTGGAAACACCTTTTCTACATCTACCCTATCAAACCCCTTCATAACTTTAAAGGACCTCAATCAGGTCATTATTTAGTCTTCTCTTTGCTATTGTTATGAATCTAACTTATATTTGATCAATCTGGTTCTAGACCTGTTTTATTCTGTAGAGTTTTATACCATTGATTTATTATGCAGAAAGTTAATAAATAAGAAATAAAATGCTTGACAATTCTTAAGATCCCTGTGCTAATACATACTCCTTACAGTGCAGTTTTAAATCCATTATTTAAGACTCTTCTAAACTTTAGATATTTTCCATTTTCCCAATAAAATTAGAATTCGCTTCTGTTCCTGTGCTGCCTCTTTCTACCTCAACTATTTCTGGACACTTTTTTTGGTTACTCTGATTCCCCATCCATGCCTGAGCTGCCTCTTGAGCTGCACTGTGGTTCGAGTACTCTCACTCAGAGCTGCCAATACACTTACAAAAAGCAGATGGAGTGTGAAGTAGTAAAGGGAGGGTCAAACCAAGAGAGAAACAACAAAGAAACAGAAAGAAGTGAAGATATATATGTTAAGAAAACACAGAAAATGTAAAGAAAAATGATGGTGGGGGGGAAAATTGTAAAGAAGGGAAAGAAAAACAAACACAAAAAATGTTAAAATAATAAATCAGAAAACGAAAGCATGAAACTGGTAACATTGACTTTAACTGTTACCATAGTGATAATATCTACATGATGTCATCTGTGGCACTGATTCAATATTGCACAGTTGGGATGGATGCCAAATGCGAAGTGCTCCAAAGGATAATGTTTGGTCTAACTATCCTAAAATATGGTAATGCAAACAGAGAAAAATAATCCTGACACCATTTTTCATCATACAATAAACTTTGAAAAGATTTGCCAGATGTTATAGGCTCCCTCAAATAGCCTTGAGCAGGACATGGTCTGCATTGATGTATTACAGGAGTCTGATTAAACCTTAACAAGAGAAAAATTATTTAAAAAAAGAGCATTTAGTACCCTCAGAAAAGCATATTGGAACAAGAAAGAAAAAAAGAAAAAGAAAGAAAAAGAGAGAGAAAGAAAGAAAGAAAGAAAGAAAGGAAGGAGGAAGGATGGAAACAAACAAACCATGAACATTAGGGCTGGTATTTTCTAGCCACTGCTGTTTTTTAGTGGAATTAGAGTGGGAAATAGGTTGAGGACCCATTGTGCCAGGTCTCTGTACCTAATTGTACAGCTCTCCTGTGTCTGATCAGAAGTGAAGGGTGACATGCAATACATCCTCTCATATATGGCGGGTGTATTGTAATGATGTTCAAATGACAGAAATATGCATTTCCTGTCATTCATGCCACAGCAATGCAGGTTGCCAGGGATGCCTGTTTGACCCTGGCATCCAGTGTTTCTACAGCGGTAGAATGGGGGATTGGAAATTTAAGATGGCATCATTGATTGCAAAGACTTTGATAACATTTTTTAGCAGAGGCTATCAGCTACCCACACTGCAGCAGCCCTCAGGCCAATCTTCATTGCTCCTCCAGGGAGACTCCTCAGCAGAGACCTGAGAGCCCACCAAAATTATTTAATTACTTCGGAGGCTAGGAAGTTAGCCCGGGTTAGGGCATGCTTTTGAGGCAAGCAGAACTACCACCCCAATTCCACTATAGCAGTATATCTATCCTTAGCAGTATACCTACACTTGGTGGTATACTTAGCCACAGCGGTATATCTACCCTTGGCAGTACACCTAGTCCTAGTGATATATTGAGCCTTAGTGGTATATCTAGCTTTAATAGTTTTGAAACAGATTGTCAGGAAATCTTACTAAACTAGCACTTTTAATTAGTCTGAATTTGCTGAATGCTCATTCTGAAACAACACAAGAATCAAGATAAAAGTTATAGATAAAGGTTTAAAGTTATATTTAATTTTAACAGCATGGATGAGACATATACATCTCACACTAAGAAGCTTCCGATACAATACACCGGGATCAATGAAAATAAAGATCAGCTCAGAGTGAAACATTACAAGCCAAAAATATATTCTGTATAGGTCATGATGATTTTCCCCTGAAGACATACATGCTTTTGTATTTCAGAGGCTCATTAAAATTACCCTTATTATAGGCGCACTCGTCAGCATTGGAAGAAATGACTCCTCTCTTTCTTTGTATTTTTTTTTCTTTTGGGTTTAGAGTAGATTAACAGAATACTTCATGCAGAGCTGTGCAATAATTTTTTTAAATTTTTATCACTGAGTTACAGTCAGCCTCCTGAGCAGAAACACAAAGCCTAATACTGGAATATTGAGTTTGTTGGTAGGTGCTTCCAAGGATTCGAAGTTAGGAGTTGGGAAGGAAGCGGAGAAGATTGTTGTCTGGACAGCAATCAGTGTATTTTTTTTGACAGAATCTTCCTCATCAAAAACATAAGAAAAAATAGTATGAATCAGGTGACTAAATAAAAGCAGTTACACTGCCACAATAGGCCATTTTATTTACTTTACATTTAACTATTTACTACAGTTTAACCTTTATTTAAGTGGTGGAGCAATATAGAAATGGAAACAGCAGCTGAGACTATCTCCTAAGCAAATCTAAGATGACATGTTGCAGTGACGTTGTACAGAAAACTGAACAATGAATTATTATTCAAGCCAGATATTAATGAAAATGTAAAGTCACGGCAATAGTGCTGTATGAATCACTGCTAATTAATTACAAGAAAATTAAGAAATAAGCAGGCAGGGAAGGGAAGGATGCCACCAGAGTTCTCCATCAGACAACTCCCTTTGTGCATTTTTTTTTAGATTAATTGATTCTTATTGTGAGAAAAAGGAAGCTGACCCAGGTGGCAACATTAATGTTTCACTGTGACCTTGTATTTGTGGAAACATGTTTACATCTACCATTCTGGGACCACACAAAATGTTGGCAACACAATAGACGCACTTAGGTTTATAAAACAAATAATTTAAATCATTGCTGGTTTACATATGAAAAGCCCAAGTACAAAGTCCAATCCAAATATGTTGCTATCTTTCTGGCAATGTGAAATGAAATGGTCACATGACTAACCACACAGAAGGTATAGTCATTTTCCACATGACTTACAGCATCAATAGTAATCAAAAGGCAAAAATAAACAAAGGCTAGGAAATGTCTCGCAGCTGCTCTCGTTCAGAGGAATTTCCGTAGCCAAAGCCATGAATTTCCCAGCCAAAGTCAGAAATATTAAGATCAAGCAGCTGTTTACGTTTTATTCCAACAATTTAGAATGGCTGCTGCACTTGCCTACACAGCAACAGTCACTCTATTCCAAACGTAATTCACTGTATGAAGTGCAGAGTGCATACTTCATCTAAGCGTCATAATTACTTCCTATAACACTGTGCCCATCACATGTTGTTAATAACATCCCTATTGTTATAAAACAGTGTACAACATTAGGGATATATATCATATATATTTTCCCTCTTCACGCATTTCCTGTTTACAAGACGTTACTTCCTGTTGTCACATTTTGTAACACTTTTCTGTCATTTTTTGGCATTATAAATTCCTATGTCTGCATTTAGAATAGAAACTGCCTATATAAACTTGTTGTGCCGTAAATGCTCCCCAACACTGGTGTTGGCACTGTACTGCTTCAGTTTTGTTTCTCCCAGCTACTCAGCCTGTACTGAAGGGAAACTTCTATGTCACAACCAACTCCACTTCGCTGCTTCTCAAATTGTGGTAAGTTTTCCTGTTTAACTATAAATTGTATAAAATCAAAGTATAATATAAAAATATGGACAGATTGGTTGACTTCTAAATGGCAACTGAACTATGTCTGCGCATGATGGCCCAATTATCTCCTGTCATTTAGCCCTGCTTCACCTGAAGAATACATTTGGTTTTGACTCCCTGGGGTATATTTTTGTCTTCACCACCTGGGTGATAATCTGGCAGAATGGATTGCCCATCTGTTGAAGAACCCACTCATTAAAAATCAATGGAATTAAAATTGGCAGATTTTATAATGAGGGGATCCATAGAAACAGGAGTAGACCATTCAGCTCCTCGAGCCTGTTCCGCCATCCAATTATATCATAGCTGATCTGTACCTTAGCTCCATTTACCAGCCTTGGTTACGTATCCCTTAATACCCTTACCTAACAAGAAATTTACCAAGCTCAGTTTCGAAATTTTCAATTGACCTAGCCTCAACTGCTTTTATTTTGAGGGGGTGGGGAGGGAGGGGTGGGGGAGGCGTGGGGGAGGCGGAAATAGTTCCAGATTTACACTACCCTTTGTGTGAAGAAGTACTTCCTGACATCATCCCACTAACAGATTACCATCCAGGTGAAGAAGATGAGGATTTTAAAATCAACGCGTAGCTCAACCGGGAGCCAATGTAGGTCAGCGAGCACAGGGGTGATGGGTGAACGGGACTTGGTGGGAGTTATGATATGGGTAGCAGAGTTTTGGATGAGCCTAAGTTTATGGAGGGTGGAAAATGGGAGTGCGTTGGAATAGTTAAGTCTAGAGGTAATAAAGGTATGGATGAGGGTTTCAGCAGCAGATGAGCTGAGGTAGGGGCAGATCTCATGATCTCATCGAATGGCGGAGCAGGCTCGAGGGGCTGAATGGCCTACTCCTGCTCCTATCTTCTATGTTTCTATGTTTCTATGAGTCGGGCGATGTTATGGAGGTGGAAGTAGGTGGTCTTAGTGATGTTGCTGATATTTGTTCGGAAGCTCATCTCTGTGTCAAATACGTCACTGAGGTTGTGAACAGTCTGTTTCAGCCTCAGATAGTTGCCAAGTAGAGAGATGGAGTCGGTGGCTAGGGAACGGAGTTTGTGGCAGGGACTGAAGACAATGGCTTCAGTCTTCCCAATATTTATTTGGAGAAAATTTCTCCTCATCCAGTCGGACAAGCAGTCTGGCAATTTAAAGACAGTGGAAGGGTCAAGAGAGGTGGTGGTGAGGTAGAGATGGGTGTCTTCAGTGTACATGTGGAACATGACGTTGTGTTTTTGGATGATGTCACTGAGGAGCAGCATGTAGATAAGAAATAGGACAGGGCCAAGGATAATACAAGGGTAATCGTGGAGAATATGTGCCCAAATTTCCAAAATACACTCCCAGTGGACAAAGTTCCACGCCTGGAGCACAAATTCATAATATTGCACCATAATGCAATCCTAGAATGCATTATTGCCTTGAACTCTCTTGTAGTTGTCAGCTATTGTTTAGATAATATGGTATGTGCGCCAATCTCATACTTGCAGTAGGGAGCCATGCTTAAAAGGAAGAACTGGGGCCATTGTGGTGCAGCCCTAAAACGAATCCACACTCCTTCAAGCACAGCACCCGACAGGGAGTTTAAAATCAGTGAATTTACTTGTATATGCAAATTTTCCTTTTGAATCACAGCCATCCCTGGTTACACATTGAGTGGCATCGGCATACGCATATTATAAGTATGCTGAAGAACATCAGGGATTTTTAACACAGGCGACTTACCAGTACGATGGGACAAATAGAAGACGGTGGTAAGATATGATCTTTCAGTGGTCCACAGTCACATTCAGGCTTCATGTGGGAAGCACACTTGTTGTGGAGCTGTAAAAGAAATCATATTCAGGTGATGGTTGAATACTTGAAATCAACCTAGCATTTACTTGAGAATTAAAAATAAATAACACATAAACTTAGAAACTAGTTTGCTATTTTAGCAGAGGCATTGACCAGGAGTTTTCTCAGAGTTGCTCCTGCTCCACCGTCATAACTTCACCGGAACAACAGCGCAATCCCCGTTTACATGTGTAAAGGTTTCCGCCGCACTTCCGGCAAAGTTAAGGCGGTGGAGTGGGAGCAGCTCCAAGGAAATTCAGGGCCATTAACACCTTTAAATAGTGCGCAAGGAATATCATACAAACATGTTGAGCACTCTTCTGCTAATATTGCCAACATCAATCTCTGGGCTATAGACTTTGCTATTTCAACATGCCCTGGGATCTTTCTCTTAGTAACCCAGAATTGATATGCTGCTAATTGGCCAGAACATCTGTAAAGTTTTGCAATTATCGCGATTCAAAATAACGAGAGAGAAGCAGATTCGTTTGATCAGTTTATTTAAACGAAATGCTGTCATGATTAAAAAGGACACAGAAGCCTGTAAAATGGCCACTGCGCATCGTGGCAGAAGCTTCCAGAATTACAGTGGGCAGACAAGATGGCGTTCGAATAAACATTTCAATATAAGACGGGATCATACTCGATAAGCACTGATAAAGACAGGATGCAATCTGTTTGCATTTGTGACAATAGCAAAAGATATGAGTGCTGGAATCGTTTTCCATGCACAAGTAGGGACCATTGTACTGGGCAATCGAAGGCCCATCCAGACACATCAATACACAAATACCCCCACGGCTCTACAATGAGAGAGCCATTCTCGGGTGATTAAACAAGTATTCGGGGGCCCCCAAAACCCAGCCAGGGAGGCTCCTAGCCGGTTCAACAATGAGGAAAACATTAATGGGTAGTTGGCCAGTTTCAGGTGTTACCGAAACCCGTTAAAGACAAGAATCGCCCCATGCTGGGAGTTTTGAGTGCCAATATTTCACAAAGGACAAACATTAAGATTTGGGCGGGAGATAAGGGAACACAGCACTATAACTATAGTGAACAAATGTCCATCGGTCTCTTATTCGCTCGAATCCTCTCTTATTCTCCTATTCTGATCCTCGGGTATCGCTCTGCTGGACGAGCAGCCTTCTGTGTTTCTCTGGACTCTGTTGACTCTGGACTTTAGCCGCACTGGACGGTTATTCGAATGTTGGGTGGAGCTCAATCGGAACGAGCCGCCTCGACAAAGGCAAGTGACCAGATGCACCATCCCGAGAGTCGGTAAACGGTGTCTGGACCCGAAGGCCCAACAAGACAAGACGAAATGACAAGAAAAGAAGAAGAATCCACGTGCCGCCGCGGTCAGTAAACCCCGACCGCGCCCGAAAATATAAGACCCACTTCTTGAACTCTACAGGTTATTGCACGAACCGGTCAAAGACTCTTCTTTGAATTCTACCGACAACTGGTGTCGGTACAGGAAGACTTTTCTTTGAGTTCTACAGCCGGGCCCGAGTTCTGTCGAGTTCTTCATGACAACGGGGAGCCCGGCCTGCTTGCCGCAGCAGCGAAGATAAACAAGTGGGGTACAGAGACCCCTCCAAACACGTGACAGTCAGGCGCTGCAGCGAAACGAGCCGAGTGCCTCACTTTAAAATTCTCCGAAGTATCACGAGTGGTGAGCATGTTTCACGATCCTACAAATCTAGATGTAGTGTAGGTATTGATAGGGGAGGGTGGTTTTATTAAGGATAAAGTATAATGTGTTCCCCTTTTTACGATGTGCCGTGCGTTCTTCATTACCATAGACCAAGCTTTATGAATGTATGTATACTTGTACTCTCATTAATTTGCGCCTATGACATGTACTTCATGATCTTGGACGCTATGCAATAAAGATTTCCATTTCGTACTATTCAACCGGGTCTATTTGAGTTTTTCTCTGCATTACTGCTCCCTGCACCTAAGTCCAGTGTTAGAACCGTAAGGGCGAGTGGGTCGAACCACTCACAGGTGCTTATTGCAACAAGGCTGGCCGGAGACCAGAGCAAGCAATAGTATTAGGCAACGAAGGCCTAACCTCGCACAAGCACCGTCTGCGATACAAGCACGACACAAAACCCCTTACACATGACTGATCAGCAAAGCACACTTAGAGCACCCTAGAAGTGGTAACTTTAACAGACTTTAGAGAAGCCTCAAAGGATCAGTTTGGTCACCTGCTTCCCACAGACACCACTTGTTCTTTCTTTTTAAGGAGTTTGGTTGTGAATGTGTTATTTTGTTGAGGTGATTAAAGCAGAATAAAGAACATTGACATAACACACACTATGCAAAATTAACTTTTAATTAAAATTAAGTTTCCCAGAGGTATCTGTTTGCCCATTTCATATTCAATTTTTTATGCAGAAAGAGGTAAGGATTTGGAATACCAGAAGCCTTCTGTTAGGTAAAGCCAACTGTTCAACTCTACTTGACCGTGTCTCAGTAGCTGAGAGGAAGTAATTAGGGAAGACTGGAGTCATCCTCCCTGTGAGCTTCCCTCAGCTTCCAAGGTGAGGTATAGACTAAGAGAAAAAATAGTAGAATACGAAGATAGAAAGAAGCAAGCAGTCACAAATAAGGGAAAACCAAGAGATTTCTTAGAAGGGAGAGCAGGAAGATGGCTCAGTAGAAGCTGCAGCCGCAGAGGGGGAGGGGGTGGTGCATTTTGTGGGGGGGGGGGGCGGGTTAGATGGAGAGTTTTAGGCACGAACGGAAAGCAATGAAGAGATGCTGAGAGGAAAAATTGCAAAATACGAAGCCTGGAGTACTGTGACAGAGAGGGAGAGAGGAAGGGTTCACTGATTAGATAAGATGTTCTGACAGCAAAATAAATCATAATTTTTCAGTGCACCTATGGGCAATACACATAGATCACTTCATTCACAAGCCCCTCTCTCAACTGTCAAACCATATATTTTGACGTGTAGGATTGTTTTTACTAGGGGTCGAGTAATGCATTATGAAACAAATAGGGTGACCAGTAGCCAGTTTTCAACAGATTGCGTATATAACAGTGATGCCACACTTTGTTCGACATTAATCTAAGCAAGAGGCGATGGACTGCCCCTAGTGGTGAAAAATGCGATGGCATGACTCAGATTTCTCCCCAGGACAACAGAGGCAGATGGGGAGGCTGATAGTTATACCTGTATTTCTCCATTTTAAAAGCTTAAATATTCAGGGGGAGAAATTGGGTATCTTTGCACCTCCCGTTATCGCCTCCGGGCATGGCGAGAATATCACCTTCCGCTAAATTCGGCGGGAGGTTTGCGGCGGCGGTATGGCGTTGCGCCCCAATCTCCTTCGCTCGGAGATCGTGACGTCATCGCCATGCGCATCGTCCCAGTTGCGCCCCGGACCCGAACTTTGGTTTTGCCCCCCTGCAGCATTGCCGGCAGCTGCAGCAGGCATTCATCGGGAGGCTGGGCGCTTCGGGGGCGATACTTAAAGGCGAGGTGGCCGAGGTAGGGAAAAAAATAATCAAATGCTCGTTTTCCCCAGTGCTCGATCAGCCCGGCACTCTGCTGCACTGCAGCGGGCTGATCGGGCCGGATCATGGCTGCCGTAGGGGACCAGGTAAGTTGCTTTCCCTTGCAGGACCTGCACACCTACCGCCCCGCCTGCTGCCTGTTGCGCTCGAGGAAGGAAGTGGAGCGCTTGATTTAGCACTCCTCTTCCTTCCTGGAGCGCAAAACCAAATTTTTCAAAAGTTGAGAATCATTAGCGCCTGGCGCTAATTTTTTCAACTTTTAAAAGTTAGCGCCCCAAACCGGGCTATAATGAATTTCTCCCCCTCAGTGTTGTGGAATTTAAAAATAGCGCAACAGTGAGTTGCTTTAAATTATTCATTGTCAAATAATATGAACGAACACAGTAATTTTTGGAGTTGGTCTTTGTAAAGAAAAAAAGATCAAATTTGCATTTATGTGCTGCCTTTCAAAGTCTCAGGATGCCCCAAAGCACTTCACGGCCAATTAATTAATTTTGAAGCATAGTCACTGTTGTTTTGTAGGCAAACGAAGCACCCAATTTGCACACAGAGTCCCACAAATAGTAATGAGATCAATCATCAGTTAATCCGTTTTTGGTGGAGTTGGTTGCATGATAAATGTTGGCCAGGACACCAGGAGAGCCGATGCCACAGATTTTTTATTTTTTTACATCCACCTGACCAGGCAGATGGAGGCTCAGTTTAATGTCTCATCTGAAAGACAGCATTTCTGCCAATGCAGCACTCCACTGAAGTGATTAAATTATGTAGTGACTCTGGTTAACAACTGTTAATGCTGCTCTCTCTTTTATAATTTTCTTGATCTGGGATTTCTAGGATATGATGGTACTTTTGAAAGAAAGACTTGCATCTTTTTCTTTTTTGATCATTTGAATTGGGGATTTTAATGCTGGGGAATGTGAACACTTTCCACTTTATGCCCACAGTCTCTCCCTGAAGTGTTCTGAAGTCAGACTAAAGTTCTATCAGACCCAACTTCAGAAGAGCAACCACTACTGCACCAGTGTAGCATTTTTTTCCAATTCCCCACACCAACTGCTCTTAGGCCTGTATGAGTGACATTGCCAATTAGTTACAGTTTAGTGCTGCAGGCCCATGCACACTAGGAGCTGGATTGAGACTCATTTCAATTAGGACCCTTACAACCAACAGAGGAGACTTTCATCCCATCATCTGGATTAGATTTGAACCCAAGTCTCAGACATGGGAAGATCGGTGTTTAACCCATTATGCCATCTAGTTTCCTCAGAGACGTGCATGTGTATAGTGCCCTATCATTTATCTGAGAAAGTCTCAAAGTGCTTCACATGAAATACTTTTAAAGTATAACTGTTGTTATGTAGGCAAAGGTAGCAACCAATTCGTGCACAGCACGATGCCACAAACCGCATTGAAATTATGAATCAACAACTCTTTTTTTGATGGTGTTGACAGCCCTAATCAGAATCATAAATGACATTCTGTGTGACTGTGACCATGGTGCAGTTCCCCTCCTTGTCCTCTTTGGCCTGTCTGCAGCCTTTGATACAGTCGTACACACCATCCTCCATCAGTGCCTTTCCTTTGTTGTCCAGCTCATTGGGACTGCCCACACCTGGTTCCACTTTTACCTAGCAAATCAGTAAGAGTCCTCCAAGGATCAATTCTTGGCCCCTTCTCTTTCTCATCTATATGCTGCCCCTTGGTGACATCATCCGAAGATATGGGGTCAGCTTCCACATGTACGCTGATGACAGCCAGCACTACTTCTCCACCCCCTCTCGATGACTCCACTGGCTCTGTGCTGTCAGACTGCTTGTCCGACATCCAGTACAGGATGGGCCTTAATTTCTTCCAGTTAAACATTGGGAAGACTGAAGCCATCGTCTTCGGCCCTGGAACAAATTCCATATCCTCGCCCCCGATTTCATCCCAATCCTTGGCCACTGTTTCAAATTGAACCAGACTGTTCACAATATCAACGTCCTACTCAACCTTGAACTGAGCTTCTGACCCCATATCCTCTTCATCACAAAGACCACAAACTTGTACCTCCATTATATCGCTTGCCTCCACCCCTGCTTCAGCCTATCCCACATGACAACAGTGACTCCACTTCAAAAGTACTTCATTGGCTGTAAAGCGCTTTGAGACGTCCGGTAGTCGTGAAAGGCGCTATATAAATGCAAGTCTTTCTTTCTTTCTATCTATTGCTGAAACTCTCATCCATGCTTTTGTCACTTCCCAAATCAATTATTCTAATGTTCTACTGACAGTTTCCCATTTTCCACATTCCATAAACATCAGCACATCCAAAATCCTGTCCCGCACACCCATTACTGGTCATTGCTGATTTACATTGGCGCCTGGTTTTCTAACGCCTCCATTTTAAAAATCTCATTCTCGTGTTGAAATCCTAACATGGTCTTGCCCCTACTATCTCTGTAACCTTCTCCAGCCCTACAACGCCCCCCCCAGAACTCTCCATCTGCATCTTGCGCATCTTCCCTTCCTCTACCCCATCATTGGCGGCTGTGCCTTCAGCCATCTAAAGTCCTATGCTCCGGAATTCCCTCCCTAAAGCTCTCCACCTCCCTTTCCTCCTTTAAGATCCTACTTAAAACCCACCTCGTTGACCAACCTTTTGTCAGGGGTGTTTTAACAATCAGGGGAACAAGCAGCTGAACCTCAATTTAATGTCTCATTGAAAGGACAACACCTTCAATTTCTTCACTGAGTATCAACCCAGATGATGAGCTCAAATCCTGGAGTGGGACTTGCACCCTCAACCTTCTGACTCATAGGTCATTCTGATTTCAATGTGCACCAAAATTGTACATATATAAACCTCTACACTACCATGTTTAACTTTACTAAGCTAAGCATAGAAATAAACTGAGCTGGAAGTCAGAAAATTTGTTCACTGAACCAAACTATGCCAGCTAATCACATACCCATTAAAGTTATGAAAATCCTTATTTCTAGACAAGCACTTCAATTCTAATACCTCAGATCCTTAGGTATTCTACCAATTCTTTTGAGTAATGTAATTGTGCTAAGGCTGTCAAAGCAAGTCTCCAGTGTCAAGTACTAGATGAATAATTCTTTCTTGCAACTACATAATCCATGAAATGAACCTCAGATGAACAATTAAAGATCTGAAGACACTACACTGAGGAGTTGCTGTTCTACATTAGCATGCAATCTCAGATTAATTACATATCGTACATGATGCAGATGATATTCCAATGCCATATTTCACTATTAGATAGAAGGCTTTTCTTTTGTTGTTAAGAACCCTTTCCCTTTTATAGCCCAGTCCTACATAGGCTGAATTTTAAAAAGCCTCAACAGTTAATCTTGCGTTACAGTTACAGTATCTTACTTTGCAGTTAAAAATTACCCTTTCAACCCTAAAGGTGGCACATTAAAATTAAAAAAATTCTAAGATTGCAATGTTTGTTTTGAAAATGCAGTGAAATAAAGAGTAGTTAATCAAGATGGCACAGAATATAGGGCATGTAGATGCAGGTTCAATCCTCCATGGCATTGCGTTCTTGATCTGAACCGTGTCACTGTGGAACAGGCATTGGGTGGAGCCCAGCTGTTTCACTGTTGGAAGGGAAGGTAACTAACAAGTAACGTCTTCACCCAAACACTCATGTGGACTGCCTAGTAGTTGGTCCTAAGCAGCATTGGTGGAAGTTTAGAAGTGGCTTGCCCATTCATCTGGTTAGCTGCACTTAGTGTGTGCTCTATAGCAAGTGGGGGTAACGATCAACAGTGAGCCTTCAGGTAGATATTACAGTGCACACAACAATCATCTACATGTTCACAAAGTATAATATTATTCTTATTGATTTTATCTACTTACTCAAAACACACGCTATAAACAAGATACACAACACTTGTGGTTTATGAAACTTAAACCACCGCGTATGTGAGATCTGTGGGATCTTGAGTTAATAGCTCAATGATCTGCTGTTTGTTTTTCAGTAACTTAAGTGTTGTCAGATTTATTTAATTTTCCTTTACATTGAGCTCCCCCCAATGATTCAGCTGTTTAGGCAGTGAGCACCTCAGCCATATAGACTGAGAAGGTTCCAGATTCATTCCCGTTTCTGCTGAGTTAGCTGATCTCACCTAGGGAGCTAGTAACAGCATTACAATTTGTCACCGTTCCCCTCGGGCTAGGTGAGGAAAATCGGCCAGGGTTCCTCACTTCTGTTTGCTATTCAGTGCCCCCTGCTGGAAATGAGCCTGCATGGACGTGGAGCAAGGACAGGATCAGGCTCAGCTGTGATGCCCACACAGTTAAATAGCCTGCCAACTTTCAATAGCCAAGCTCACTTATAAATAATGGACACTTGGGTGAGCTATAGGAAGGCACCTAGCACCTGTGGAACTGTACCCAACAAGGAGTCAATATTCTCTGGAGAGGAGGATGGAAGGAGAGAAAATAAGCAGTAAAAGGAGAAAAGAACATTGCTTGATATTATTGAAAGTGAGAAATTTCTAGAAAATTGTGTGTTTAAAGTATATATTGGGCGTTTTCTAACAGTTTTATAGCTTGGGAGGGAATTAAAAGGCTCAACTCTCAGAAAACCAACAAACCCAACAAAAAAGATGTGAATTCTTTCTCTCTCACTCACTTTCTCTTCTTCCCTCCCCACAACCACATCCAACTATTTAAATATTTGAAAGTTATCCCCTGCCAGCTCATGTATATTGTGGATAAGAAAACAATACAAAACAACCACCTTAAGCTTCAACAAAGTCTGCAGGTTACTAGGCAACAGAATGCACAGCCAATGAGATTGAAGCTGTACATTTCCTTTGTTGAAAGAGAAGGTTTGGAAACAAGTCTCTGATTCTCACACCAGCAATCATCAGACCCAACTGGTCAGGAGAAACACTGTAATTTCTAATAATTAACACTTGTCTTTAGAGTATTAAAATAATAATTACAGCTAACATTACCTCACGTGAAAAATAAAATACATAAGAGGTCTGTAGTCAGAAAAACTGAGAGACTATAATTGGTTATTAAATACAGCCTGTTTTTCTTAAATAACTAGGCTGAGGGAAGTGGATTTTTTTTTAAACTGTGTATTAAGTTCAAATTAAAAGCAGAATCTGAAATCAAGTGCCTAACCTCTGACTGGTACACAGAGATATTTATGCAGAGAAGTTCACTTACCACAGGTAACTTAGCAACAGGAAATTAAGACCCAAGTAGGGTTAATTTACCAAGGACGCCAAGGCCTCATTGTGGTGTAATTCAGTGGCACTGTAATCTCATACATTTGTCACGCTAATTCCCAACCCCAGTTGCGAGGCTACTTGTACACTAATTAATGCTCACCAGGCGAGACAACATTAAATGAATGCACCTCAATGAGCCATTGAAATTCAATGATAAATAGCAGCTCTGTAACTTGGCAGCGTGCAGGCTTAGCAATAAAATTATCAAATCCCTACATTAAAAAAAAATGATGGACTTTGTGGGAAGTGTGTCTTGTTCTTTTGGGTATGGAAGAAATCAAGTGCTAATTGCAGATTTAATAAACAGCAGGTTCTCAGTTTCTTCTCCCAATCCTGCAGTGCACTAAACTAACTTTGATTTTTATGAGTAATGAGCAAGCGAGCCGGTTATTTCTACTGGACCCCACTTCTGTTTCCACTTGGTAACCAGAACAGTAAATAATGTGCAATAAAAGAACTCACACTGGCTGCACGCCCTTTCGTGCACCAGATGTTGTTTGGGAGAAGTGATGGGCACACACTATAAAACAATGACGTGAGTTTTGCGTCACTGCAAAGGCAGAAATAAACATTGCACTGTAAATATCACTAGCCTGACTCGCTTGCAGTTGATTAGTTCCATGTCGGTTCCTCCCCAAAGCTGTTGTTACTGGGCTGGATCCAGTAATCATATGATTCTAATATAGGGCTTAAATGTGACAGTTAGCACTCAGTAAAAGCCAATTATCAGCAACACAAAATGTGGAGCGTTTAACTGATCGGACAGAGATTACAAATTAGTAGTAAGTTTGCAGGCAGGGAGGGGAAGTTCCTTCACAACAACACTCATTTCCAAGGAAATAAATTTAAAACAAAATTCTGCAATACTTTCATCATTACAAAATGGTTTTTAAATATTTACCTGAGGTGTGATAACGTGATGTTCTCAGCTGCTAATCTTTGTTGTGACATTTGGTGTGGAATCACTGAGCAGACACCATCTGCTTTCTCCACCAGAAAAGAAAATTCAGAGGGGGATGCTTCCCAAGCCACTTTCCCAGTTGCTGATTTCAGATCAACACTGGCAGAGGTGAGCGGGCAGCAAGTCACCCTACTTTCTTCTCCTGACCAAGGATGGTGCACAAAAAAAAAGAGAGAAAATGCTTTTAAAGAGGTAGGCTGGCCTTTCAGTCCAAGATACTACTCCAAGACTGGCCCAGTACTTACCCCTTTCCCCCCCTGTAACTCCCACTGCCTACAGGCAGTTATTGAAAGACATTCCAACAAGCACAGCCAATATCGCAAAAGAAAAAAATGATGTAGATTTTCGGGGACTCCCCAAAATGTTCATATTTCCCCCTTCCTCAAGGTGGTCATTCTTGCTGGGGCCGCAGCTCCATGGGTATCGCCAGCTCTCCAGGTGGGGCTCCTTGGTGCCCATTCTTCATGTCTGAGAGTTCATTGTTTGACCATTGATGATATCAGAGCCAAGCCCAATATTATATTCACCTGATGTCCACACAAGCACATTTATCAGCACAGGTGACTGGATAGTGACGAGGCACAGCAACCCTGGCTGATTTCCCCCTTTTTGGCCAAAGAAGGCTGATGCCAATTGGGACACCCCTCACTCTTCTGCTCCAGCTAAGATCAGCAAACCCAGAGTTCAGGCAGAACTCAGGATGTTGCTGGTCTATAAAACTCAGTACCACACAAGGTGAGCACTAAGGCATCAGAGAGCCTGGAATTCTGCATTTCTGAAAAGACCAAAACTAATCCAAACTGATGGGTTTAAAAACTCCTCTCTGTTGGCTATTGGGATTTGGCTGGAATTAAATAAAATAATCTGAACCTGGTTCCTGATGGGCTCAATATTACAGTACAAATCTGCCCAAAATATTGCAGGCTCCCAGTGTCAGCATCAAGCACTCCCAGGTGTGCTTTGCTGATCTGTCGCCCAAAAGTTAACATCGACCCCACATGGATGCATTAGCGGGTGCTATACTGAGGTTAGGGTTAATGCATATTTGATAAAAAGAAAAAAAAACTTAAAGTGCTGGAAATTTACAATAAAAACAAAATACTGGAATTACACAGCAGGCCCACTGGCATCTGAAAATAGAAAAGGTTTTGCCCGCTTTCCTTTTTCAGTTCTGATGAAGGTACTCTGTCCAGAACATTAACCTCTTTTCAGATGTTGATGTACCTGTTGTGTATTTCCAGCCTTTTCTATTTCTATTCACAATATCTCAAATGTATTTGTAAAGATTTCCTTTATTTGGTATTTCTAGTGAAATCATAAACAGAAAAACAATGAATTTATAAATTTGCTTGTACAGTAATGCTAAATGGGGGGATAGTGGTGGTGGTGGTGGTGGTGGTGGGGGGGGGTGGTGAGGAGAAAACAATGGACACTTTACCCTGCATCTGCCCTGTGCAGACAATGGTGCCAAAGTTGAAAGAGGTTCGAGCACTGCCAAGTAACATTTCTGACCTTGATGAGCAGAAAATTCCCCCATCCCACCTTCATAAAAAACGGCAATAAAATTTGACACCAAGAAAATCCCAGTAGTAACTTCAGAGCATCATCACAATGAAAATAGCCCATTCCTCTCACTATGATGAATTAAAGTAGGACTGAGCAGTGGTTAGATCTCATTTGGAGTATTATGTTCACTTTTGGACCGTCTATCTTAGGAAGGATATACTTTCCTGGAGTCAGTTATTTTTAATTTGTTTTATGGGATGTGGGCGTCGCTGGCAAGGCCAGCATTTATTGGCCATCTCTAGTTGCCCTTGAGAAGGTGGTGGTGAGCCGCCTTCTTGAACTGCTGCAGTCCGTGTGGTGAAGGTACTCCCACAGTGCTGTTAGGTAGGGAGTTCCAGGATTTTGACCCAGTGACGATGAAGGATCAGCGATATATTTCTAAGTCAGGATGCTGTGTGACTTGGAGGGGAACTTGGAGGTGGTGGTGTTCCCACGTGCCTGCTGCCCTTGTCCTTCTGGGTGGTAGAGGTTGCGGGTTTAGGAGGTGCTGCCGAAGAGGCCTTGGCGAGTTGCTGCAGTGCTTCTTGTAGATGGTACACACTGCAGCCACGGTACTCTGGTGGTGGAGGGAGTGAATGTTTAAGGTGGTGGATGGGGTGCCAATCAAGCGGGCTGCTTTGTCCTGTACTGCTTCTTGAGTGTTGTTGGAGCTGCACTCATCCAGGCAAGTGGAGAGTTTAGTGATAACGCACCAGGATGATCTCCGGGATGATGGAACTTGGCTATGATGAGAGACTGGGTAAACTTGGGACATTGTTAAGAGACATGGAAGTTAAAGAGTGTTGTAAATAATGTAAGAGACTGATAGGCTAGATAGGAAATTAATGTTCCCTCTATTAGAGAAATCCAGAACAAGAGGACATAATCTTAAATGAGAACTAAGCCAGTTTAAAGTGAATCCAAGAAAATGTTTTCACACAAAGGGTTTTGAGAATGTGGAAAGCACTGTTCTGGTAGACCATAGATGCCTTATCAATTAAGATGTTTAAAAGGGAGATAGTTACTTTCTTGAAAAGTATGGGGGAAAAATTCGGTATTGACCATTTTGGGGCGCTAACATCGCCTGTGTGCTAACTTTAGTGCTGGTGACCGTGAAATTCAGTTTTAGCGCCCCAAGAGGGAAGTGGAGCACTAAAAAAAGCGCTACACACTTCTCTTAGGGCGCTAACATCGGAGAGCTTGGCGCTACCTTCAGAGCACTAATCAAGTTCTGGCGCTGTCAATTAGAAAGTCATCAGACAGACTGGTGCCTTCCAGTTCTTAAAGGGGAGGTTTAATCATGCTGCACAGCCTCACTCTGATCATTGCTGCTTGTGAACTGCAAGGAGCTGCAAGCCTTCGTTCAAAGAAGTAATGGCTGATCAGAGGCCCAGAGAGAGAGCTCGCCGGTTCAGCGACCACGCTTTGGAGGTTCAGGTCACGGCCGTGGAACGCCGACGGGCAGTGCTCTTTCCGGACACTGGCAGGAGGCCATTGCCACAGGCCTTTAGGAGGGTGTGGAGGGAGATCGCCCAGGAGGTGTCGGCCAGAAGTATGGTCCACAGGAGTCCCAACCAGTGCCGGAAGAAATTCAATGACCTCACTCGGGTTGTCAGGGTGAGTACATGCTTCAAAAACCTCTACATGCCTCCATCTCAACCTCACTCTGTGCACAGACTGTATAAACCGCCACATCCCCAACACTCACCCACCAACTATGTCCACCCACTAAAAGTCACATCCATATCTCACACCTTGCATACATTAACAGCTATTCAACTATGGTAGGCACATCTGCCAAACACATAGCTGCACACTCACTCACACGCTGTCCTTTCTCTTGGAGGCCAAGCTTGCTCACAACAGGAGGGAGCAGGTACGAACGGGAGGAGGTGGACCTGCACCCCATTACAGACCTGGAGGAGTGAGTGGTCCGCATCACTGGGGCCCAGGTCGTGGGCGCTGTGGCCATCGGAGACATTGACCCCCTTGGGGACAACAACGGTATGTTCATCACCTCTCCCTCTTCTCTCATACCACTTCCCCCTCATACCGCAAGCCTTTCCCACTTTCCATCTAAGTATACTGTCTTCATTCCTTGCTCCCTTCCTGCCCCCCTCCCCTGACCTTAACCCCACTCTTGTGCCTTTATGCTTTCAGATAATCAGCCACCAGCTGACCAGCCTGTCCCTCAGCCTCCCAGTGGCAGCGACACAGGAGAGGAGGAGGAAGAACAAGCCAGAGCCTCACTGCCTGTGTCTCCCGAAGGCACTAGGTCCGATAATGGAGCAACGCGCTCGCTGGAGGGGAGCCTACTAGATGGGTCTGATGTGGGTGAAGCTCCGGGGCCCAGCGGGCTGCAGCAACGCCACGAGGAAAGGGAAGCTCGGGGGCCATCTCCCCGGAGGATGAGTTCGTGCGCGAGTACTGCTGCACAGGACTCCGATGAGGACGTTGATGTGGAGGTGATGACCAGACGGGCGATGGGCATGCACACCGAGCTCATGGGTGCAATGGCAAGGGTACCTGAGGGCATGGATGCACTGGCTAGGAGCGTGGAGGAGTCCGCCTCCAGCATTGCACTCAGCTCTGCTCACATCATCAAGCCCATCCTTGTCAGTTTGCAAAGGATGGTCGACTCGCAGAGAGACCGTGGGGACCCAGACTTCAGGCTGTGTGTCATGGCTGAGGTGGCAGCAGCTATTGCAGCACAGGCCGAAGCAACGCAACGCTTAGTGCTGTAATGAAGTCAGTGGTTGCTGGCATCCAATCTCAGACTGCTCTCATGCAGTCTCAGATTGATGCCACAAAGCGCTGACTGCTGCCATCGTCGCTGGGTCACACACAGTCCACCAGGGATCTGATGGTGCCGCAGCAGGCCAGCAATCTGTGCTCGAGCAGATTGCTCCGGATGCTGAGGTTCTGCCTCGGGGGAGTGGCAGTGTGTCGGTCGAGCAGGAAGGTGCTGTCCTCTCTCAAGATGACAGCATTCCTGCTCCCACCACTGTCACTGCGCCATTGCACTTGTCGCAGCCTGTAACCCAGCCATCCCAGACTGCTGCCGCCCATGCTGAGGTGGTGCAGTCTGCAGCCGGGCCCTCCAGGCCCAGAGCTGGTCGAGGGCTTCCTGCAAGGCCATCTGCAGTCTCTGGCTCCCAGACTCAGCAGCCTTCCACCAGCCTTGCTGCAGCCACTGGGGCCACATTACAGAGGAGCAGTAGGATTGGGAGGGGGTAACCCAAAAGGGGAGGGAAATCATTGAAGAAGGGGGAGTAAAGAATACTTTAGTAGCAAATGGGGGTAGTGTGTGTTAATAAATTGATGTGTTTGTAAATATATTGTTGTGGTTGTGAACAAATAGTTATTGCTGTAAATAAATATTTGTGTTTGGTAACAAATAGTTCAGTTTGATAAGAAAGAGTTGTGTTTGTTGATAAATTGTTAATTTAACGTTGCACATTTTGTGATGTTTCTCATTTGACCTTTTCCCGGTGATAGGGGCTGCGAGCTGGATGTAATGATGTGGTTGTGCTGCGCAAACCCCATGTGCTATCTCATTCATTGGAAGCACTTTCTAATGAGGTGCTCACGCACGGCCCTTGCAGAAGCAAGATTGAGTGCCTCCCTCCTCCGTTGCTCCTCCTCCTCTTCATCCTCCTCCTCCGCCTCCTCCTCTCCCTCCTCCTGAGATGGACCTCCAATCCCTGGTGGCAATGGCTGGGCCCTCAGAATGGCCAGGTTGTGCAGCATGCAGCACACAACGATGAAAAGGGAGACTCGATCAGGGGAGTACTGCAGGACTCCTCCAGAGGAGTCAAGGCAGCGGAACCGCTCCTTTAGCACCCCGATAGTCTGTTCGAGCAGGTTCCTGATGGTGGTATGGCTCTCATTGTATGCGTGCTGAGCAGGAGTGTTGGGGTTGCGGAGGGTTGTCATCAGCCAGGTGGCGAGTGGATAACCCTCGTCTCCGAGCAGCCAGCCGCGAGCTCCATGTGGTGGGTGGAACAGTGCTGGGACACGGATCTGTTGCAGGATGAATGCATCGTGGCTGCTGCCAGAATAGTGGGCATTGACGGCGAGGATGAGCTGTCTGTGGTCGCACACCAGCTGAACGTTCAGAGAGTGGTGCCTTTGCGGTTACGGAACACCTCTACATTGTGATGAGGTGCCCGCAGTGCCACATGGGTGCAGTCAATGGCGCCCTGAACCATGGGAAAGCCCGCTATCCTTGCAAAGCCACATGAGTGTTCATCCTGCTTCTCTCTGGTGATGGGGAATGGGATGTACTCCCTTCTCCTTCTGTAGAGAGTGTCTGTTACCTCCCGGATGCTGCAATGGACGGCGAACTGTGAAATGTTTGCAATATCCCCTGTTGAAGCCTGGAAGGAGCCGCTGGCGTAGAAATTGAGAGCGACTGTGACCTTAACTGCCACTGAGAGAGACGTCCTGGTCCTGAGCTGAGGCTGGAGGTCTGGCTGCAGGAGGTGGCAGAGCTCTGTGACCACCTCCTTGCTGAAGCGGAGCCTTCTAAGGTACTGGTCGTCTGAGAGATGAATGTAGGAGAATTGCTCCCAGAAAACCCTGGGAGGGTAAGGCCTCCTGTTGCGAGGTCTGTCGGCCCTCCTCCTACCTCTGGCCACATTTGGCAATCTCTGTCTCTGCATCCGCTGCCTCCGCGTAGTTGCCAGGGGGCAAGGTGGAGTGCCAGTACAGCCCCCATAAATGAGAGAAAAGAGGACATGGAAATGTTCAGAGCAATACAAGTGAAGAAATTGTTAGAGCAGCAACAAAGCAAAAATGGAGAAAATGTGAACGCAGCAAAACACAACTGACAAACCAGCAGTGAATCTGACCTCCCAATGAACCGGGAAGTGATCCCGTTAAATAGCGCCCCGGGAGCAGCAATCCCAGATATCAACGCTTGCTATTTCTGTTGTTCTCAGTGCCAGGCGGTAAGTCAGGGGAAGCGACTGAATTTCGCATCCGGGGCGCTAACAGAGCGTTGCACACTCATTGACGTCACGGTCTGAGCGGCGCTAGAGGGCCAGGAGCTAAGTGTTAGCGCCAGCGCTAAATGCCGACTGAATTTTGCAGGCGGCGTTGGAATCGCTGCGCCCAGGCAATAAGCCCTTTGCACCCCGTTAGCACCCCGCCCGGGCGCTAACAGGAGGCGCTAAGGTACTGAATTTCTAGCCCAAAGTGTCTTAAGGAAGAAAGGATGGTGGATTGGATTAAAAAGAGTAAGGGCTAGAAATTGAGTACCTTAGCACCTCCCGTTAGCACCTCCGGGAGGCGCTAACGGGGCGCAAACGACTTTTCGCCCGGGTGCGGCACCACTAACGACTTCCGCTAAATTCAGCGGGAGTTTAGCAGCGGTGGTAACCAGTAGTGCCCTGCTCCGCTGCACAGGCGATGATGGCATCATCACCTTGCGCAGCGCCCCGTTTCCGCCCCGCCGGCAAAATTTCCCTCGGCTGCATTTGCCGGCGCGGCAGTGACCCAAAGGGCAGAGGCAGGCGAGCTAATTTAAATCATTATTAGGCACTTGTCAGACCCTTAAGAGTCTTTTTAACCCTACCTTTCAAATTCACTGGTGACCACGGGAACCACACAGCTCGGGAACCACATCGGTCAACCTGAGGCAGAAGTTTAGTGACCACTGATCCAGCTGATTAGTTGACAGCATGGAAACTGGAATAAAAACTCCCACCTCACAGCTGATCACTTTCCTCAGACAGAAGTTGTTGCTGACTGCATTCCCAGCACAGATTTAGCTTTCTACAGGCTGCAAGTGTTTCCAGTAAAGTCGCCATCCAGTCTCACCTCATTGGTAGAACCTATCACCTCATTGACTGTTTCCTTCTGTCATCTCTATTTGACCTGCCACCTATTCCATCAGCATGGGTGCCATCGATACTGTCTCACCTTAGTCCTCAGAATCAGACCACGATGAGCCCCAACACCAGCAGGACCAGGCACACCAGCAACACGAACAACAAAACCACCAACCTTCTCCTCAACCACCTGATGCAGCACAGGACACAGGATATCAGCACAGGGCTGCACTGCGCCGGAGGCGATACCCCCAACACAGGGTATACAGGCAGAGGATGAGCTTCCTCAACACAACTGAGCAGCAGTGCCAAAGGAGGCTCAGGCTATCGCGCCAGGTCGTCGCAGACACTTGCACATTGCTCGAGCAAGACCTGCAGCCCAGAGGAGTGGGTGGACATGCCTTACCAGTGGCTGTCAAAGTCACCAGCACCCTCAACTTCTTCGTCTCAGGCTCCTTCCAGGGATCTGCAACAGACATTTGCAACATCTCGCAGTTGGCTGCCCACAGATACATCACACAAGTCAGCGATGCCCTCTTTGACGAGTCAGACAATGATATCAACTTTTCCACTGATGAAGCCAGTGTTAATGAGCAGGCGCTCGGCTTTGCCGCTCTGGCTGGCTTCCGACAGGTGTAGGGCATCATCAACTGCACACATGTGGCCATCAGGGCACCCCATCATCACCCAGGAGTCTTTGTCAATCACAAGGGCTTCCACTCCCTCAATGTACAGCTGATCTGCAACCATAGGAAGATCATCATGCATGTGTGTGCAAAATTCCCTGGCAGCTGTCATGACTCTTTCGTCCTTCACCAGTCCACCCTTCCTCAGCTCTTCACTCCTTCAAACAGAATTTCCGGCTGGCTGCTTGGAGGCAAGGGCTATCCACTGAAGACATGACTCATGACATCCTTGAGGAGGCCAAGTACTGAGGCCCAGGAGAGATATAATGAAAGCCACATTTCCACCAGATGTGTCATACAGCATGCTGAAAATGCGCTTCAGATGCCTTGACAGATCTGGAGGAGCCCTTCAGTACACACCAGCCAGGGTATCCAGAATCTTTGTGGTCTGCTGTGCCCTGCACAATATAGCGCAGCAGCGAGGAACAGCACTGCATGAGGAGCAAGGCACTGAGCGCACAGTCTCTTCAGAGGAGGAGGAGCAGGAGGAGGAGGAGTGTCAGCTGGAAGATGAGGAGGAGGAGGAGGAGCTCGAGGAACCTACTGTCCAGATCCCACCAGCAGATGAGTACATTGCTGCCCGGGAGGCCAGGGATGGGTTAATCATGGCCAGATTTACTTCACTTGATGCTGTACACCCTGGCTGCCACATGCTGTGCCAGGTTGGCACCACCCCACATCAACACCATAAAGCATCCCTACAATGAACAAGCCATTCCTTTCACACTGACCACCATTGCTGGATGTACCGTTATGTCTCACCATTCACTCCAACTCACTAAGCCATTTACAAAGGTGCACTCAAATTTCTCCATGACCGGAAAGTGGTGAAAAGAAAGATTTTTATGTGTGACATTACAGTAACAGAAACTTTACTGAATCAGTTAACAAAACACCCAAGTGACTACCCTTGTGAATCTACTTGTGTGTCATCTTTCTCTTACAGGTACTTCTACGAGGTGCTACTCCTGTGGTTTCAGCCTGCTCACTTCCCTGCTGCGACTGCTTTGATGCTTTTGGCGGACGTCCTCTGGGTTTTGGAGCCTCTGATAGCCCCGCCAAAGTCTGCTCCTCCTGTGACTGTGCCGGGGCAGACTCGGCCATCGCTGTCTGAGGAGGCATCTGGGGCTCTGACTAAGGGGGTGGCAACGGGGGAGAACTGTGAGCATTTTGAGAAGAGCCCCCACTTCCATGTCCCCTCTCACCATCATCCCTCTGCTGGGCCACCCACACTTCTCTGCTAGCAAGGAGCTGGAGATTATCTGGTCATTGTCACATTGCTGTTTGTGGGAGCCTGCTGTGTGCAATTGGCTGCCGCATTTCCCACATTACAACAGTGACTATACTCCAAAAGTACTTAATTGCCTGTAAAGTGCTTTGAGACTTCTGATGGTCGTGAAAGGCGCTATAGAAATGCAAGTCTTTCTTTTTCTTTTAATGATGTGCAGGAGTAGGGTTGGGAAGGCAGAGTGATGGGGATGTGATAATGTAGATAGAGAGGGAGGGATGGGTGGGCATGCAAGGTATGTTGGTGTGAGGATGTGCAGGAGTAGGGCTGGGAAGGCAGAGTGATGGGGATGTGATAATGTAGATAGAAAGGGAGGGATGGGTGGAGGTGCAAGGTATGTTGGTGTGAGGATGTGCAGGAGCAGGGTTGGGAATGCAGAGTGATGGGGATGTGATGAGAGGCGCAGCAGGATGAAGTTGAATGAGGCTTTGTACTCTCCTTTCCTGATCTAATAAGATCATTGAAATGTTTCCAGCACTGCAGCCAAGTCCTCCTGACCACATCCCTGCTGTTTACCTCCTCTGCTATTAGGAGCCAGGCTCTTTTTGTCTTCTGGGGAGGTCTCTTCCACCCATTCGAAGGGACGAGGACCTCCCTGCATATGGAGGGGGTCATCGGAGAACCTGGGTGCAGCCCTCTGTCTCAGAGCACTCATGTTTGGCACTCTTTCCAGCAGTCCAATTTGCAGTGTGCTGCCTGCACTATCCTAGATGAACCTTCAAATGCAATGTGGCCATGGCCCCTTTAAATATCCCGGCTGAAAATGCGCCATTGCTGACGTCATCAGACCTGCACCATTTAATTGGGCCGAGTTACACGCAGGGCGGCCTTAATAGACCCCTTTAATGGAAAGTCGATCTGAGGAGCGGCATGGAATCAGAAACGGGGTCGCGACTCGCCACGGGGCCCGCCCGCCCGCACCCAACTCACCCAGGTACGGAAAATTCCGGCCATTGTGTTAAATGACCTATGCCTGTTCCTATGTTCCTAAACATAAACTAAGCATAGTACCCCATCCAAGAATTAAGTTTGATTTTGCTGTTAAAAAATACAACAAGCCAAATATAGTGAACAGTAAAACTCAAATAGGTGGGCACCATGTCCTAAAGCAGGAGCAATCTGAACTTGATAAAGACTTACATGCAAGTCTGTTCAATTAATTTTATATACCAATTACACAGTAGTGATGCAGCGGCAGTGAAAGGGGGAAATTTGACACAACAAGAACTAGATCATATTGTGTAAACATATTGGAATGATTATGTTACAGCATTACCTTCAGTGTAATATAAAGAGGTTGGTGCATGTGCCTCTAAAGGTAGAGAACATCAGATCCCCTATAGGCTAGCCACCATTTTACTTTAAGTTCTCAGTCCACCCATACTTTGAGAAACTGCATGCGCACAAAACTTACATACGTGCAGTTCCTATAGTATTGCCACTAGTCTCCAAACCATAGTGTCAACAGGACACATCAAAATCCAGGAAACTGGATCATATTGTGTCCAGTGGAATATTAAAGGTACTTATTAAGTGTCAGCTTAGCTCAGTTGGCAGCACTCTTACCTCTGAGTCAGAAGGTTGTGGCTGCAAGCTCCTCCATGGGCTTGAGCGCATAATCTAGCCTGACTTTTCAATATAGTTCTGAGACAGTGCTGCATTGTTGAAGCTTCTGTCTTTCAGATAAGGTATTAAACTAAGGTCCCTGCTCAAATGGACAACAACTTGGATTTATATAGCGCCTTTAACATAGTAAAACATCCCATTTGACACTGAGCCACATAAGGAGATATTAGAGCAGATGGAAGTAGGTTTTCAGGAGTGTCTTAAAGGAGAAAAGAGTGGTAGAGAGGCGGAGAGGTTTAGGGAGGGCATTCCAGAGCTTAGGGCCTTGGCAGCTGAAGGCACGGTCATCAATGGTGGAGCAATTAAAATCGGGGATGCTCAAGAGGCCAGAAATGGAGGAGCATAGAGATCTCAGTGGGTTGTAGGGCTGGAGGAGATTACAGAGATTGGGAGGGATGAGGCCGTGGAGGGATTTGAAAACAAGGAAGAGAATTTTAAAAATCGAGGCGTTGCTTAGCCAGGAGCCAATTTAAGTCACCGAGCACAGGGGTAATGGGTAAAGGGGACTTGGTGCAAGTTAGGACATGGGCAGCAGACTTCAAAGATCCAATGGCACTATTTTAAGAAAAGCAGGGAGCAGTCCCACTGTTATGGTCAACATTCCTCCCTCAACCAGAATCACCAAAACAGATTATCTGGTCATTTGTTCATTTGCTGTTTATGGCATTTTGCTGTGTGTAAATTCTTTTTTTTAATTTGCTCTCCAGATGTGGATGACTGGCAAGGCTGCACCTTACTGTCTATCTCTATTTGCATTAAGGTGGTGATAGCGGGCCTTCTCCTTGGAGTGATGGTGCTCTCACAATGGTGTTAGCGAATTCCAGGATATTGCCCCAGCAATGATCAAGAATGACGGTATATGTCCACGTCGGGATGATGTGTGACTTGGAGATGAATTTGAAGGTGATGGTCTTC
The DNA here is from genome assembly GCA_030390025.1 of Squalus acanthias. Lineage (NCBI taxonomy): Eukaryota > Metazoa > Chordata > Chondrichthyes > Squaliformes > Squalidae > Squalus > Squalus acanthias. The sequence continues at coordinate 92,304,080 of CM059428.1, read as the reverse complement.
CCACGATATTTGTGATCTTGTCCTTCTCAGTGGTAGAGCTTGTATGGCTCGGCGGGGCTGTTGAAGAAGACTTGGAGTTGCTGCAGTGCATCCTGTAGTTAGTACATACTTCAGCCACAGTGCACTGGGTAGGAGTATGTAGGTATTGAGCATCGATCAAGCAGATTGCTCTCTCCCAGATGGTGTTCAGCTCTTTGAGTTTTGTTGCAGCTTCACCCGTTCAGGCATCTGGTGAGAATTTTATCACACTCCTGACTAGACCTTTGTAGATGGTGAAGAGGCATTGAGGGTGAAAGGGTTAAAAGGGGCTAAAATGAGGGAATTGAGGAACCAAGCATATATCCAACCATATAAGGAGTTGTTATGTACATGTCCCAAAGGGAAGTATGGTGGAATGTGGTCAAACCGTCAGGTACTAATTGAATAATGTGCACAAACCGTCAGCTACTATTTGAGGAATGTATTAAAGATAACTTATGGAGTCACAGGACTAATGTAAATGGTCAAAATGTGCACACGGATCACAAGAATTTGCACCCAAAATCAACTGTATGATGTAAGCCACGACATAGAACAAAAAACTATATATAAGGCAAGGGATTCTAGCGATCGGAGAGCATTCGTCCCAGGATGAATGTCTCCCCTGTCGACTTGTAATAAAGTTGATTTACTGAACGAACCTCCGGACTCCGAGTGATTGATTGGGAATAAGGCGGACGTGGACACTTTATATCAGAGGGTCCGTCTCGGGGAGAAGAAGCTCTCCCGGTTACCCTTACAACGTGGCATAGTCGGCAGGATCTACCGGACGGGCTGAGTAGAGACATTGGGCTGGATTTTCAATGACCCAGGGAGTCGGGTTTGGAGGCATGTGGGGGGTTAAAGTTGCGGGGTCGGGGGTCCCGACCCCATCCTGCCTCCACGCAATTTTGACAAAATCGGTCGCGGGGTTCCCACCTCCGTCCCGCCTCCAAGAGGCGGGAGAGGCCATTAAAGCCCTTAACAAGCCCTAAATTGGCTCTGTAATGCCATTTTGAAACGTTTTAGCTAGTTTCACCCTTTTCCGAGGTGAAGTACGCCTGATGTGAAACACGGCAGTGAAACCTGGCGGGAGCACAAGTGGATAGCTGACTATCAGCTGCAGGTCCACTATTACAACGGAGATGTGATGAAGGTAGTAGTACTATTGTGATGAAGGTAGTAGTATTAGGTCTGAAAGTCGCCTCTGATGCTGCTGCATTGAATTTCTTCAGAGACTGCCTTCTCTCTCTCTCTCTCTCTCTCTCTCCCCCTCTCTCTCTCCCTCTCTCTCTCTCTCCCTCCCTCTCTCTCTGAGCTGCTGCTCATTTTGCATCCAGGTCCACTCACAGCAAAGGCCAGGCAGTCTCTGAGACCAGGCAGTCAGTCTCTGACCTGCAATGATGACATCATCAGAGGCGACTTTCAGACTGAAACCACTAATTGGTTCATGGGTTCCCACATGCTGGAACTCAATTGCCCAATTAAGTGAAAATTGCATAATTCATCCACATTAATCTGCAGTCGGGGGGGGGGGGCCAACATGAAATGCGGGTAACACGACCCCAACCCGACCCCAAGACAAAATCCAGCCCATTGTCTCCTCACATCAAAGCCCAAGGCCGGAGATCCAACAAATCTGAGGCGGAATCCGGATACGTGAGTAAAATAACTTAGGTGCACGTTAGGACATTGTAAAAATGAAAATGTCTGAATAAGTTGAGGAGCTCGGGTTATATAGGGTTGGATATAGGGAAAATCCAATCTAGGCGGAGTTAAAACCGCGCAAGCAGGGAAAGGTCCCTGAAGGTCCGGGGGAGTCCCAGAGGTAACAAAATGGGTGGGGGGGGGGGGAACTACCAAATCCACCCTAAAAGAATGGTGAACAAAGAGGACGCCAAAAGATCTAAACACCCGTACGAGTTTGTACGAGACAAATATAAAAATGCCGTTGTAAGAGACAAAGCTTTGATTAAGTATCGACGGACAAACAGGACGGCATAAGGTAACTTGCCATATGAATTTGTACGCGATAAGAATGAGAAAGTTAAGAAAAAGATGGTAAAAAAGGGATATGATGAGAAACAGAGAATTGCGTGGAAAAACAATTGGTGGATGCAACAGAAAGGGAGTAAGGAGGAAGAGGCAGTAGTGGTTTGTGTAGAAACAGGACAGACATATTGCGAGAGGAAAGGTAAATGGAAAACGAGGTGTAAGCAAGGGAAAGAAGAGATAAAGTTGTTAAAGGAAAAAGTAGCGTTGCTACAGACGGAACGTTTAATCAAAGGAGACCGAGTCCCCTTTGAAAAAGTGATAAACTTTATTCCGGAAAGTCTGTCTCAAAAAAAAACACAACGGGTTAAGAGAGAAACATAGCATTGTGGTTAAGCATAAAGTGCAGGAGAGAGAGGGAGAGATAAAGAAGGAAAAAGATCTAATTTGCAGGCTAACCAATCTGAAAACTCAGCAAAGGAAGGAAAACAAAACGGATTTTGAAAGCCAGGAAAAGCTGCTGAGACACCAATGTAAAAAGAAAAAAAAGAGAAATTTAAAGTTTTACAGACATGGAAGTTATTAATGTCTGTGCCGAGACAAATAAAACACAAGATTTGCTGAGTGAAAAGAACCTTAAAAAAATGCTGGAATTTCAGTTTGTGTGAAAGTGTGTATTAAATGGTGAAAGTTTACCTGGCTGTGAATGTTTAAGAAGTTACAGTATTGCTTTTGTCTGAAAGTCTGTCTTTAAAAAAGTGTCTGTCATTTTTGTTTTAGCTCCACCCACTCTTTTGTACAGAGAGCTAAAAGCTGTTTAACCCTTTGAAGACTTGTCTTGAATGATGGACAAGTGTGTGTTGTTTTAAGTTTGTTAATTGTTTTACAAAAGATAAGCTTCAGCCTTGAAGTCACAGTTGCCAATGTGCCTGGAAGAAAATGAATTTGAATGTTTACAAGGCATGGGTAATTGTTTCTTTGTTAATATGGTTTCTTTCTTTTCCAAGTGATCATGGTTAGTTTAAAAAAAAATTGATCTGGATTGAATTGGAGTTATTGAGGTTAATTAACCTATTAAAACCAGACTTTCATTATGGCCACGGTGAAATTCTGGTTGGTGTAAATTTGTGCACCCAGAATTGAAACAAAACTTCAAACTACAATTTAAGTTAAGCTGGTGTGTAAAAACTGAGAAAAAAAAAAGTTTGTTTAACAAAAGATTAAGTTTCAGTCTAAGATTTAACCTTGGAGTCACGGTTGCTATGGTGAAATCCTCCAAAGCAATTTATTTAAATGTGAAAAACTAATTTTTCTCCAGTTGTAAGCAACAACTTTAGTATTGCTGAATGAAATTTAAAGATATTTGACATTATTAAATTTAAGTGTCTTAATTTTAAGTTATTATTTCCCCACAGTGACGGAAGGAAAATTAAGATTTGATAAATTAACCCCTTGGGCTCTTAAACAGAACTATATCAGATAGCCGGAAAGCAAAGTGGGAAACAATCCTCTTATCAAGAGATGGATCAGTATTAATACAAAAACATACTAGAATAAACCCAGCATCTGGAATATTAACAGAAGGGGATGAGCATAGTTGCCAAGTAAAAATAGAGGAAGAAGTAAGTAGTGGGGTAAAAGCGAACCCCCTCGAGAACCTGGATGAAGTACTATACGTGGATGGATCAAGAAAATACATAAATGGGGAACCTAGAACAGGATGGGCTGTGGTAAATCAGGAAGGGGAAACCTTAATGACTGGAGCACTACAGGGGGATAAATCAGCACAGGTGGCTGAATTGGTGGCCCTGATCAAAGCATTAGAATCAGCAAAGGACAAAAAAGTGAACATATACACGGACAGTCGATATGCATTTGGAGTGGTGCATGATTATATGACACTATGGGCCCAAAGGGGTTTTATGACCTCCACCGGAGAGGTAGTAAAACATGGAAAGCTAATAGAAAGGTTAGTTAAGGCGGCACAGGCACCTTTAGAGGCAGCGGTAATTAAAATAAAGGCCCACACGAAGATAGACATGGACTCACAGGAACCCCAGGATCAGGCCCCCATAGGAAATCGGTATGCAGATTTGGCCGCAAAACTAGCCGTGGAGGAACTTAAACCAGAGGCCGCGTTTAAAAACGAAATAAATATGGTCATGACAGTCAGTGGGGTACAGGAAGTGAATATAATGGAGGTTCAAGAAAATACTAGTAAAGAGGAAAAAGAGAGATGGAGACAAGCGGGTGCTCGACTACAGGATGGAATTTGGAAATGGGGCCCCCGTAACCAGGTGGTGGCGCCGGAATGTTGTAGACGACAACTGATGGCGCTATACCATGGTGTAACACATACCAGCAGAAGTAACATGTTGCACCTACTAACACAGGTGGTGGCCCAAGATGGGTCAGGAAGTGGCGAAATATTGCCACCGCTGTATAATATGTGCTAAGAATAATGCAGGACAGAGATGTAGAGTTAGAGTAGCAAACCAACCCAGGCCCCAAGGACCCTGGGAAAATTTACAAATTGATTTTACCGGCCCCCTAGCGCAGGACCGGGGGAAGAAATATTGCCTGGTAATAATCGACCAATTTACCAGGTGGGTGGAAGCCTTCGCCACCCGAGACTGCTCTGCAAAAACAGTTGCACTAATATTGGCTACCGAGGTTATACCCCGTTGGGGAGTGCCTCTGCAAATTGACTCAGATAACGGCACCCACTTTACCGGTAAAATAATGAAGGAAACTTGTAAGCTGTTAAATGTAACACAAAAATACCACATACCATATCACCCCCAGAGCTCGGGGATGGTAGAAAGAATGAATAGGACACTGAAAAACGCGCTGACAAAAGCCATCCAAGAAACAGGGAAGGGATGGTCGGAATTACTACCCAGCATATTAATGAAGCTGTGAGCCACCCCAGGACGCACGACCGGACTGACCCCCTATGATTAATGACAGGATGAGCTACGAGGCTGCCAGAGGATCTGGCTGGAGGGGTGGGAGAACCAGGACCAGTACAAGATAGGTTAAGACGATACTTAGTACAACTAAACCAAGAGGTACAAGCACTAAACAAAGAAGTAAGGAACCAGCAACAGATTAAAGATCTAGAAAGACAAAATGCTGGACTTAAACCAGATGAGTTGCCCAAAATAGGCCAGCAGGTAATGACGCAAGTTATTGGAAGAAAGGGAATGGAACCCCGTTGGATGGGGCCATATACTGTATTAATGACAAGTGATACATGTGTTTGTCTACAGGAACCGACGGGCATGCGATGGAAACACTGGACCCAGGTGAAACCATTTAACACTAAAGATCCCCATTCTACCCTCTCCTCCAGGGAAAAGAGCTCGGAAAACGACGGACTAAGATAACCGTACCATGAAGCTGCTGTGGATAACATTAATCATAACCATATGGCAGACGGCCAGGGCGGTCAGTACGCCAGGGGGTACAGATGACATGGAGGGACCCTGCTGCATCCTCACAATGGTATTAAATCAAACGACCCTGGGCTGGGGACCAGTTGGGGGTGGAGATAGCAAGAGATGTTGTGGGCGGCCAGAAGGAAAGGAGTGCGTAACAATACAGGGAAAGGAGGGAGGAACGAGATGTTATAACTTGGGGCAGATGGGGAACAGACCCCAGGCTAGGCCTAGAAGGGATGTGATAAACAAAGGGCGCACTAAATCCAAACCCAGCATGATTGTAGAAGGGAATTACATAACCAATAGCATCCGGCTTATAGAGGGAAACCCTTACTATGGCCTATTCCCGGTGCCCAATCAAGAGGCCCCAAATACAAAATGGGTTGAATGTGGTGAGGTTGTAACAGTGAATACGATCAAGGCATTTTCAGATGAGCAGGTATGCATCACGTGTCCAACCTCATACCCAACTCTCCTGAGTGTGGAGACATCAAGAAATGGCACAGTCTGGATGACAGAGCCTGGAACTTGGGTATTGAGTGAAGGCACAAAGGACAGGAAACGATGTGTGATCCTGAAAGGAGAAGTAATAACTAAATATGGATGTGCCAAGCCAATAACCGCGGACTACACCAACTATAACACGCCAACGGTCGAATGTATAGAAACCTTATTAAAGGTCCACTGGGGCGGAACGCCGACGCCCCTACCGGCTCAACGCACTACCATGACTCCCAATGCACAGAAAGAAGAGACGAGCGAACCAACGATGTTACAATGTCCAGTTATGACACCTGGGCCTATGAATGGACTAGTATTATTTACCGAGGGAGAATAATTGTATGATAACGTAAGACACGAAATTGTACCAGTACTAATGAACTTAACCACGTTACAATGGCCAGGATATTGTGAAAGGTTTACTAAAACTAGAGAATTGTATGCATATATGATAAAGAATGTAATTAACCAAGCTGCTGATGCAACAGGGGCTACTAGTTTCAGGGGACATGCTGCATTCCACCAAAGAATTAAGAGGGGCATAGGAAACGATGTACTCATGGGGATAAATATGGGGACATCGCTCATTAATAGATATACAAGGAGTTCAGAGTAGTGTGGAACGACTACAAAGAGCAATACAACAGATTTTAGAGAAGGAAACGGGTTTAGTTCAACAAGGGTCGGAGTTGGGAGAACATACAATAAAGAAATTACTCAAGGGAATTAAGGTTATAGAGGACCATGCTAGCATTGTTAACAAACTAAACTATAGAGATGAGGAACAGGCAAAAGACGGGTTAGGGAGAGGCTCGTGCCATGCCTATGGCCAATGGATCACCGGACAGTTAAAACACAATCTGGCACAGATACAGCGAGGCGAGGTACCAGACTGGATTAACAGCGCACAGCTCTATGGCCTGAGCCAGAATCCAGGCCCTCTGAGTGCTTGTACCCTCAAGGGGATGACCAGAGTATATCCAGTGATACAAATATGTAAAGCAAAAGTGACAGCAATGATAGGCATGGTACTCCTGATACCGGTGGTGGGACTAGACACGGCTCCATACCCGCAGTACCAGGTAACAAACATAGGCATAGTGAGGGGTGAGACATACCTCCACTACTACCCAATTGATACCTATGCCATCAGAAAAAATGGTACTATGAGAGGAGTCTCCCTAAACGGATGTCATGAGAAAGGTACGCTTACGATATGCCCACATCCGGTAGGAGAAGGCCCTAACAATGAGTGCGGCTATAATAAGACAGAGGGGTGTGTGTTGGAATTATCACATGTTGATCACCATCACACCCGCTCGGGATATAGAGGTGAAGGAGAGTATTGTATAGCCGCCACAGAGACTGAGTACCAATATAGTAACCTTGTATGTGTAATAACAATGCCTAACTTCTGCTTTAAGAACATAAGAACATAAGAAATAGGAGCAGGAGTAGGCCAATCGGCCCCTCGAGCCTGCTCCGCCATTCAATAAGATCATGGCTGATCTGATCCTAACCGCCAATCTACTATCTATCACAGAACCATCTCCTGCATCTAACAGAATTGCACACACGAAATAGGAGCAGAATCAGGCTACACGGTCCCTGGGCCCGCTCCACTACCCACAGGGCCATGACCGATCCGAACCTAGACTCATGTCCAAATTCCTGCCCGCTCCCCGTAACCCTTAATGCCCTTTACTTCTAGGAAACTGTCTATTTCTGTTTTAAATTTATTTAATGATGTAGCTTCTACAGCTTTTTGTGGCAGCATATTCCATGGACCTACCACCCTCTGAGTGAAGTAGTTCCTCCTCATCTCAGTTTTGAAAGAGCAGCCCCTTATTCTAAGACTATGTCCCCTAGTTCTAGTCTCACCCGTCATCGGGAACATCCTCCCCGCATCCACCCGATCCAACCCCTTCACAATCTTATATGTTTCAATAAGATCGCCTCTCATTCTTCTGAACTCCAATGAGTAGAGTCCCAATCTACACAACCTCTCCTCATATGACCACCCCCTCATCCCCGGGATTAACCGAGTGAACCTTTTTTGCACTGCCTCGAGAGCAAGGATGTCTTTCCTTAAGTAAGGACACCAAAACTGTATGCAGTATTCCAGGTGCGGTCTCACCAATACCTTGTACAACTGAAGCAATACCTCCCTATTTTTATATTCTAGCCCCCTAGCAATGAAAGCCAACATTCCATTTGCCTTCTTAATCACTTGCTGCACCTGCATACTAACCTTTTGAGTTTCGTGCACCAGGACCCCCAGATCCCTTTGCACTTCAGTACTCTCCAGTTTCTTGCCATTAAGATAATAAATTGCTCTAGGATTTTTCCTGCCAAAGTGCATCACCTCACACTTTCCAGTGTTGTATTCCATCTGCCAAATCTCTGCCCACTTACTTAGCCTGTCTATGTCCCCTTGCAGGTTTTTTATGTCCTCCTCACTCACTACTTTCCCTCCCATCTTTGTATCATCTGCAAATTTTGATGATACAGAGATCCCTGTGACAATCGGACACACCAGATTGGTGTATATACATTCAAGGGAGGAGATAAAACTAAATGTGCCAGATAATTTAAGAGATGAGTTGAGCAATTATGAAGATCCGGTAGGGGCCCCAATACCCCGCCTGCAAGAGGATCTGCAAGAAATGAAAGAGGATTTAAGTAGAATGGTGAAACAATACGTAGTGTTGCGAAGGAACCTTGGGGAACTAGAAAGGGACATAGAAGTAGAACTATAGGAAACCTCATGGTATGAGAAGCTGTGGGATTGGGGGATGAATGCTAACATACACCCATGGATCCGCATCATCTCTCACATACTAGTTATAGTACAGTTGCTTTTGGTAACAGGATTGGGGATAGTAGCATGCGCCGCCTGTAAAAAACGTAAAAAACAAAAGAGAAAGAGGGAAATGGAAGAAATGTACATGACATTGATAAAGTAGTAATGCATGCTGTTCAGTGGTAATTGTTGCAGAAATCTCCTGGGCAGATTCCCATCGAGCAGACGGAATATTACTACGAACAAGAGAAGGCTTGGGAGAAAGACTTGCTTAATGGATGTATGGTACTAACAGTATTAATGATTATAACCTATGTAACTGGGTGGATAATATGTCGATGGAAAAGATGTAGGGGGCATAGAAATCAGGATAATATGATTATATAAACAAGGTGACCCAATGGGTTGGATTTGATCACCACCCCGGCAGGACACCATAATAGGAGAAATAATCGGGTTGGTCAATGATTAAAAGGGATTAATCAGAACCAAAAGGGGGGACTGAAAGGGTTAAAAGGGGCTAAAATGAGGGAATTGTGGAACCGAGCATATATCCAACCATATAAGGAGTTGTTATGTACATGTCCCAAAGGGAAGTATGGTGGAATGTGGTCAAACGGTCAAACCGTCAGGTACTAATTGAATAATGTGCACAAACCATCAGTTACTATTTGAGGAATGTATTAAAGATAACTTATGGAGTCACAGGACTAATGTAAATGGTCAAAATGTGCACATGGATCACAAGAATTTGCACCCGAAATCAACTGTATGATGTAAGCCACGACATAGAACAAAAAACTGTATATAAGGCAAGGGATTCTAGCGATCGGAGAGCATTCGTCCCCAGATGAATGTCTCCCCTGTCAACTTGTAATAAAGTTGATTTACTGAATGAACCTCCGGACTCCGAGTGATTGATTGGGAATAAGGCGGACGTGGACCCTTTATATCAGAGGGTCCGTCTCGGGGAGAAGAAGCTCTCCCGGTTACCCTTACAGAGGGGTCAGGAGATGAGTCACTCATCGCAGAATACCTAGTCTTTACCCTGTTTTTGTAGCTACAACATTGAAATGGCTAGTCCAGATAAGCTTCTGGCCAATGGGACCCCCAGGATGTTGATGGTGAAGAACGTGGGATGATAGCGGCAATGAAGGCGGGGGCAGGGGGTTGAGCTGCTTCTTGTTGAAGATGGTCATTGTCTGGCACTTACGTGGTGCAAATAATACCTCCAGCTTGTCAACCCAAGCCTGGATGTTGTCCACCTATTGCTGTAGGATGTCATGGGCTGCTCCATTATCACAGGAGTTATGAATAGAGCTGAACACTGTAAAACTGTCAGTGTTCAGCCCCACTGCTGACCTTTAATTGTCAGCCTTGGCTAAGTGGTAGCACTCTTGCCTCTGAGTCAGAAGATCATGGGTTCAAGCCCCACTTGAGCACATAATCAAGATTGAGACTTTAATGCAGTGCTGTATTGTCTGAGGTGCCATCTTTCAGATGAGACATTAAACTGAGACCTCATCTGTCCTCTCAGGTGGACGTAAAAGATTCAATGGCACTATTCAAAGAAGAGCAGGAAGTTCTCCTAATGTTCTGGCCAACATTTATCCCTCAGCCAACACCACTAACAAACATAGATTATTTGGTCATTTATCTCATTGCTGTTTGTGGTACCTTGCTGTGCACAAATTAGCTGCCATATTTACCAACATTACAAAAGTAACTACACTTCAAAAAAAAGTACTTTATTGGCTATGAAGTGCTTTGGGACCTCCTGAAGTCATGACAGGAGCTATATAAATGTAAGGGCCTGGCAAGTACTGATGTGCAGATCTTCAGCACTACACCTGGGATGTTGGCAGGGCCCAAAACCATTGTTGTATTCAATGTACTCAACCACTTCTTAATGCTATGTGGAGTGAATTGAATTGGCTGGACTTTGGCATACGGGGTGGTAGGGAATTCGGGAGAATGTCAAGTAAGATTTTGCAGTTTTGGCTGAAGACGCTTTCAAACACTTCAGAGCTTTGTCTCTTGTACACACATGCTGGGCTTCACCATGGTTGGGATGGGGATGTTCATGCATCCTCCTCTCTTGTAAGTTGCCCAATTGTCTAATACCATTCTCAACTGCATGAGATAGGGCTGGAGAGCTTTGCTCTGATTATCTTGGTTGTATGTACTGCATTTCATGTTTAGTCATATTTTTGTAGTCAAACATTTTTCCCCCCCTGTGGTGATAACTTGTGTGAAAGAAAAATCTTTGTCACATCAAGAAATGTGTTGCAAGATCAGTAGCTGTTTCACACAGTGGAATGCTCCTATTGCCATTTTTCTGTTGCATTTGGGATGTTAAGCGCCTTGGGATGAAATTTCTGACTTTTATTTTTTAGATGCAAGTACAAAATAATGTTCTAAAGACATATCCAACTATGATGATTAAATCAAATAAAGATGCAACAGAGAAATGAGGAAATATTGTTGTACTGGTAGGAGAGAGAAGAAAGATCTGTGAAATACATTGTTAGAAATGTGGCAAAGGTGTGAAAGGATTAAAGGATAACCTCAATGGTCAGGATATTCATATGTTAATTATCTAATCTGGCTAACGATATAAACCATTCTCATTTAAAAGAGGTGTCAAAAGGTTTAGGTATGTTGCATGTGAAATTTAAGTTTAGCTATGCTAACTGAAGCAGTTCATCCATGAGTTAAAAGAAAATCATAATATTTCAATGTTAAAATAGCACAATTCAAATGTTGAAACTTATGTTTAGCACTGATAGGCTGAATGCTGAGATGTTCCTTGTGTTGAAGTTTCAGCACCAGTGTATATACTTTTGTACAAATTATTTCTGCATCATCTCAGCAACACTGAAGATATGAACCATAGCGAGTCTGTGTATTGTTCATTCTCATGCTAGTGAGGTCATTGTATTTTATTTACGTTGCTCCAAAGAATAAGAGACAGCACATACTACATTATCAACAAGGTTGGTATTTGTCCTCAATTCCCAGTGACGCTACGTAGGGGTAGGGGAGGAGTATAAGGTAATGGATCAGTTGATATATGTATAAATTTTAACTTGCTAGATGCATTTGATTGTGAGAGGGGAACAAGGTATCAAAAATATGAGCTTGTGTAAATTCCTTCTCCCTCAAAAATGTAAATGTATATAGTGCAAACAAATCTAGTTAATGCAGAACCTGTGGAAATATTCTGAAGAAATTGGGCCAGTGATTCTCCGCACAACGAGTTTTCAATTTAAGCCATGCCGTTGGGAAGATACAGAGGAAACTGGAAGATGCACCAACAACAACAACTTGCATTTATGATGTGGAGATGCCGGCGTTGGACTGGGGTGGACAAAAATGAGAAGTTGCACAACACCAGGTTATAGTCCAACAGATTTATTTAATTTTACAAGCTTTCGGAGCGGTTCGCTCCTTCCTCAGGTAAGTTAGCAGTGAGAGAATTCTCTCACTGCTAACTTACCTGAGGAAGGAGCGAACCGCTCTGAAAGCTTGTAAAATTAAATAAATCTGTTGGACTATAACCTGGTGTTGTGCGACTTCTCAAACTTGCATTTAGACAGCGCCTTTAACTTAGTAAAAGGTCGCCAGGTGCTTCACAGGAGCGTTATTAACATTTTTTAGCACCGAGCCACCTAAGGAGATATTAGGACAGATGACCAAAAGCTTGGTCAAAAAGGTAGGTTTTATGGTGCGTCTTAAAGGAGGAGAGAGGTAGAGAGATGAAAAGGCTTAGGGGGGGAATTCCAGAGCCTAGGGCCCAGGCAAAGGAAGGCACAGCCGTCAATGGTGGAGTGATTAAAATCAGGAATGCGCAAGAGGCCAGAATTGGAGGAGCACAGAGATCTCGGAGGGTTGTAGGGATGGAGGATGTTACAAAGATAGGGAGGGGCGAGGTCACAGAGGGATATGAAAACAAGGATTTTTTAAATTCTTATTATAGTTTTTCATAGTGGTTTGATACAACTGAGTGGTTTACTCAGTCATTTCAGAGGGCAGTTAAGAGTCAACCACATTACTGTGGGCCGGGAGTCACATATAGGCCAGACCGGGTAATGACGGCAGGTTTCTTTCCCTAAAGGACATTTGTGAGCCAGGATGAGAATTTTGAAATCGAGGCATGCTGCTCTCAAGCACCTCCCAGCAGTCAGTTATAGACTATGATTGGCTAAAGCCTGAGAGCAGATTGACTGCCTATTCTCTCGGTATCGCATAAGGAGACCCAATAGAGAATACAAAATAACAAAAAGGAAAAGCAAGAGAGATGGAAGGAGTGGCTAGGTAGAGGACTAGCACTGTGGAGTGAGACAGAATAATCTATTTGGAGTTAACATCCATAGACTAGGTGGATATTTTCTCTTTTTTTAACCATTAAATAATTAGTATCACAATGGAGAGAAGATGTTTTGGGATTCTATTTCGAATTTTGGATGGTTGCAAGTGATTAATAAGGCTCTAGCTCACTTTAGCGATTCAGATGACGTCATGACCCAGAGCAACAAAGCTTGTTTTGTTTGTTGATATCTGAAGCACAACATTAAATTACAGTGTCATCCTTGTATTCCACAATCTTATAACCTTTCATTATATTGTAGTCTCATTAAACTGGAAATAATGCTAACAGTGGTTAAGATTAGTGCTGGTTGAAATGAACACTGATAGCAAGTTGAAATCATGTTCTGCAATATTAGTACCAAATAGATTTGAAATGTATGAAATTCCTCCGTCCACTATTTAAACAAAGGCATTAACACACAGTTAAAATAAGTAGTGTCAACACATTTGCTGCCAGCATCACACAGCTCAATTTCAACTAATACACAAAGCTACAGCAATATCGTCACTGTAGAATTAACATTGTTATATGATAGTAAATTCATTTCTAAATCAGAATTATAAGAAAATTATATATTAATTATATGACATTGTATTATATGACATTACAGCATATGAGGTTATGCTGTATATTCATATTGAAAACAGGACAACTTAAGAAGAAAGCTTCCCTGTTGGGATACCTTCTATACTTGCTGCCAGTGATTAATATCTGTGAATGGACGGAGCTGCAAATACTTACAGTGATTTGACACCATACACAGTGAAGGCCTGTAAGACCCTGATAACATTTGATGGTTTTATGGCACTTGTCACATTTCTTTGGACAGTTTCCTTCCACCCAGAAGTGATGCATTACCTATGGGAGGCATATGTGTCATTTGTTTAGAAAATACACCAAGTCTGTAATTTAAAGCCAATGCGATTCACAGTGAAAGATAAGTTAGAGCACAGCTTACAGTTGCATTCTTTTTGGACTTGACATAGGTGTTGATGCAGGAGGGAGGGGCTCTGGATACACAGCGTTCATGGACTGTATACTTGCAGACTGCAGAATTAAAAACATAGGTCAGTATAACCTAACCTTTCTATCCCAAGGCAAAAACAGTAAAAGCAGAATGTTTTTATTAGGACTACAGCACCTGAAAAGAGAAAATATCTGGAGTAGACCCTGCATCAACTGAGTTCAAGAAGTATCTATAGCCAAAATGCTAAGGCATTATTTTCTTTTTATAGATGACTGAATATAGGAACATAGCAACGGGAGCAGGCGTTTCAGCCCCTCGAGCCTGTTCCACTATTCAAAGAGATCATATCTTAACTCCTATTCACCCATCTTAGCTCTATATCCCTTAATACCCTTGGCTAGCAAAAATCTATTGATCACAGATTTAAAATCATTAATTGAGCTAGGATCTACTGCTTTTTGTGGGAGAGAGTTCCACACTTCTACCACCCTTTGTGTGAAGAAGTGTTTCTTAACTTCTCTCCTGAATGGTCTGTTTATGTCCCTTATCCTGGACTCCCCCACCAGCGGAAAAAGTTTCTCTCTATCTAACCTATCAATTCCTTTCAAAATACTAAAAACCTCAATCAAATCACCCCTTAACCTTTTATATTCCAGGGAGTACAAGCCTAGTTTATGTAATCGCTCCTCATAATTTAACCCTCGGAGCCCTGGTGAATCTTTGCTGCACTCCTTTCTAAGATGCGGTACCCAGAACTTTACACAGTACTCCAGATGTAGTTTAAACAGGACATTGTATAGCTGTAGAAAAACCTCCTCCCCTTTATATTCAAGCTCTCAGGTTATAAAGGCTAACATTCCATTAGCCTTTTTGATTATTTTTTGTACCTGACCACTCCATTTTAGTGATCTGTTTACGTGGACCCCTAAATCTCTTTCAACCTCTACCATTCCTAACTTTTCACCATTTAAAAATACTCGGATCTATCCTTTTTTGGTCCAAAATGGATGACCTCACACTTACCTGTACTGAAATCCAACTGCCACCGTTTTGCCCACTCACTTAATCTATCAATGTTTCTTTGTAATTTTATGCTCCCGTCTACACTATTTATTATGCCACCAATCTGTGTTATCAGCAAACTTGGATATATGGCTCACTATTATGTTAAATAAATACAGTGAATAGTTGAGGTCCTAGCACAGATCCTCGTGGGACATCACTAGTCACTTCCTTCCAATTCAAGTATCCCTACTCTCTCTTTTCTACAGCCTAACCAACCTCCTAACCAGGTCAGTAATTTGCCTTCAATTCCATGGGCTTTTATTTTAGCTAACAGTCTCTTATGTGGAACCTTATCAAATGACTTCGGGCAGTCCAGATAAACTACATCCATAGACATTCCCATGTCTACTACTTTAGTTACTTCCTCAAAAAAAATCAATTAGGTTTGTTAGACATGACCTACACCTTACAAATCCATGTTGGCTCTTTCTAATCAGCTCAAATTTCTCCAAGTACTCAGACACTCTGTCCGTAATTATAGATTCCAATAATTATCCCACAACAGATGCTAGACTAACAGGTCTATAACTTCATGATTTTTCTCTTTCACTTTTCTTAAATAATGGAGTTACATTTTCAATTTTCCAATCTAAAAGGCCAATTCCTGAATCAAGAGAGCTTTGGAAGATTATGACTAAAACATATACAATTTCCTCACCTACTTCCTTTAATACCCTGGAGTGGAAACCTGGGGATTTGTCAGTCTTTAGTGCTATTATTTTTTCTAATACTGTTTTCATGCTAATGGTAACTTTAGTGAGTTCCAGGTCTTGATTTATTATTAATTTCACTGAAATGTCAGGTATATTATCCTCTACTGTGAAGACTGACACAAAGACAGATTCATAATTGATCATGAAGGAAGAAGAAAGGGCCTTTTGACCCATTGAGGCTATTTTTTCTAAAAGATCATGTACAATTTGCATTGTCATGGAATCTCACCCAGAGACAACATGAGATGGCACATATGTAGAACAGAATCTACTTAACATGCGATCATTGTTCTGGAGGACAGAGAATCTGAATCATCTGAATTGTGTGATATGCTATAAACCACATTTGGATTTAGAATCCATTTCAGTTGAGGTAAATTAGATAACTTTGGAAAAAAGCTGAAATTTTACCCAATTCAGACGATTTGCATTCTCTACTGTTCAGAATAACTTTCTTGTTATACAGGCTGTGACCTAATAGAAATTTGTCTGAAGTATAAAATGTTTCAGACACTTATTTTACTTATTACAGATTGTGCTTTTAGTCTGACGCATAATATAGTCTACTCTTTCTAATTCAAATTGTGTAATTCAAATGATCTGAATTTATTTTTTTAGGAATTTTTAGGATTTAATCTTAAATTTTGTTAAAGAATTCAGTTTCTCGCAACAACAAAAAATGGAAATGTCCCTTCTCTCTGTAATTAACAACCTAACAACAAAATTGCATGTTTCAGAGTCCCATGATGCCATTAATGGATTATTAATTACTGAGAAAAGCAGACATTCTCCCAGTTTTGGTTTGTTGAAATAAAAAATTTCACCCCGAGTTAGTGTTCAATAGGATGTGCATCTGCCTGGTACTAGGAAGCCTGCTGGGTAGGAATGCCGGGAAATAGAAAGTGCTATGCATTTCCTAAAGTCAGTTGAAGCTTCAAGTAAACAGCATTGAGTTCCTCTACTTTAAAACTGAGGGGTAACTGTTTACCCAGTGCTGTTCAGGGTATTTTATTATGGAGTCATTATTTGCACCGCATTTTTGGCTCTCTCTGCACATGTGCACCTGTTTGATCCTGTCACAGTACCCAATAATGCCACGGCTGCAGACTGCACCGCCACGCTTCCCTCAGCTCCGTGCAGGGAAGGTCAGGGGATTGCATGTGGGGGAGCGGTGGGGGGAGAGAGGATCAGAGGGGATGGAGAGAGGATCGGAGGGGGATGGAGAGAGGATCGGAGGGGAGCGAGAGAGGATCGGAGGGAGTGGAGAGAGAGGATCGGAGGGGGGAAGGAGAGAGGATCGGAGGGGAGTGAGAGAGGATCGAAGTGAGTGGAGAGAGAGGATCGGAGGGGGGAAGGAGAGAGGATCGGAGGGGAGCGAGAGAGGATCGGAGGGAGTGGAGAGAGAGGATCGGAGGGGGGAAGGAGAGAGGATCGGAGGGGAGCGAGAGAGGATCGGAGGGAGTGGAGAGAGAGGATCGGAGGGGGGAAGGAGAGAGGATCGGAGGGGAGCGAGAGAGGATCGAAGGGAGTGGAGAGAGAGGATCGGAGGGGGGAAGGAGAGAGGATCGGAGGGGGGAAGAGAGAGGATCGGAGGGGGGAAGAGAGAGGATCAGAGGGGGGAAGGGAGAGCGGATCGGAGGGGGGCGAGAGAGGATCGGAGGGGGGAAGAAAAGTGGATTGGGGGAGATGGAGAGAGGATCGGGGTGGAAGGAGAGAGGATCGGAGGGGAGGGGGAGGGAGAGGATCAGAGGGGTGAAGGAGAGAGGATCGGAGGGGGGAAGGAGAGCGGATCGGAGGAGGAAGGAAAGTGGATCGGGGGGGAGATGGAGAGAGGATCTGGGGTGGAAGGAGAGAGGATCGGAGGGGAGGGGGAGAGAGAGGATTGGAGGGGGGATGGAGAGAGGATCGGATGGGGGAAGAGAGAGGATCAGAGGGGGGAAGGAGAGCAGATCGGAGGGGGGAAGGACAGCGGATCGGAGGGGCGAAGGAAAGTGGATCGGAGGGGGTGGAGAGAGAGGATCGGAGGGGAGAGGAGAGAGGATTGGAGGGGAGAGGAGAGAGTATTGGAGGGGAGAGGAGAGAGGATCGGAGGGGGGAAGGAGAGCGGATCGGAGGAGGAAGGAAAGTGGATCGGGGGGGAGATGGAGAGAGGATCTGGGGTGGAAGGAGAGAGGATCGGAGGGGAGGGGGAGAGAGAGGATTGGAGGGGGGATGGAGAGAGGATCGGATGGGGGAAGAGAGAGGATCAGAGGGGGGAAGGAGAGCAGATCGGAGGGGGGAAGGACAGCGGATCGGAGGGGCGAAGGAAAGTGGATCGGAGGGGGTGGAGAGAGAGGATCGGAGGGGAGAGGAGAGAGGATTGGAGGGGAGAGGAGAGGGGATTGGAGAGGAGGGGGAGAGAGGATCGGAGGGGGTGGAGAGAGAGAATCGGAAGGGGGAAGGAGAGAGGATCAGAAGGGGGTGGAGAGAGAGGATCGGAGGGGAGAGGAGAGAGTATTGGAGGGGAGAGGAGAGAGGATCGGAGGAGGGTGAGAGAGGATCGGAGGGGAGGGCGAGAGAGGATCGGAGGGGAGAGGAGAGAGGATCGGAGGGGAGTGGAGAGAGTATCGGAGGGGAGGGGGAGAGAGGATCGGAGGGGAGAGGGAGAGAGGATCGGAGGGGAGGGGGAAAGAGGATCGGAGGGGAGGGGGAGAGAGGATCGGAGGGGAGGGGGAGAGAGGATCGGAGGGGAGGGGGAGAGAGGATCGGAGGGGAGGGGGAGAGAGGATCAGAAGGGGGAAGGAGGATCGGAAGGGGGAAGGAGAGAGGATCTAAAGGGGTGGCGAGAGATGTTCGGAGGGGAGAGGAGAGAGGATCGGAGGGGGGGAAGGGGAGAGAGGATCGGAGAGGAAAGGAGAGAGAATCGGAGGGGGGGGAGAGAGGATCAGGGGGGAAGAAAGAGGATCGGAGAGGAAAGGAGAGAGGATCGGAGGGGGGAGAGAGGATTGGAGGGGGAAGGGAGAGGATCGGAGGGGGGGAGAGAGAGGAGCTCGATAGAGGGGGAGAGAGGAGCTTGGTGGGGGAGAGAGAAGGTCAGGAACTCGGGGGGGTGGGGGTGGAGAGCATGGAGAGAACAGTGGGGATGGGGAAGAACATGATTCAGGTCAAAAGATGGAGGATGAGAGTGAGAACGTGATCCACATGGGAAGATGAATCACGTTCTCCCCCCTCTGTTAGACGTGAATCACGTTCTTCCAACCCCACACCCACCCATTTTACACCCGCACCACGTTCTCCCTCTCTTCCCCCTCGACCTGGTTGATTTCTCAGAAAGCCTGGCACATGTGCGGCAAGTGGCATCATTGGACTTGCTGAAATCTGGAAGTCATGACACTGTCACTATTCACTTCATACCCAATAAATCTGTTAACAATCCATGAGCCACACACAATGCCCCATCAAGGGTGGGGGGAGAAGGTCAGAACCCGGGAGGGGGCAGTGGGAGAAGGGGTGGCGAGAACATCAGGAACTCAGGGGGGTGGCGAAGAAGGTCAGGAACTTGTTGGGAGGCGGGGTTAGTTAGAAGGTCCTAACCCATGAGGGTGAGCACTGTCTGTTCTCTGAAAACAGTACTATGAGCTCTGGCGCCTGGCAGTCAGAATGAATGGATCAAATTACACATTACAAAGTACTTGATTACTCAGGCAGGCAGGAACTAATTACACATTCCAGACAAACTGCTGGGTATGTCTTATCTAACATAAAAGGGAATCCAAAAGTCTTCTATAGGCATATAAATATTAAATGGGTAATAAGAGGAGGGGTGGTTCCGATTAGGGACCAAAAAGGAGGCCTAGGCATGGAGGCAGAGGGCATGGCTGAGCTACTAAATGAATACTTTGCATCTGTCTTTATCAAGGAAGAAGATGCTGCCAAAGTCATAGTGAAAGGGGAGGTAGTTGAGATACTGGATGGGATAAAAACTTATAAAGAGGAGGTACTAGAAAGGCTGGCTCTACATAAAGTAGATAAGTTACCAGGACCGGATGGGATGCATCCTAGGATGCTGAGGGAGGTAAGGGTGGAAAGTGCGGAGGTACTGGCCATAATCTTGCAATCCTCCTTAGATACGGGGGTGGTGCCAGAAGACTGGAGAATTGCAAATGTTACACCCTTGTTCAAAAAGGCTGTAAGGATAAACCCAGCAACTACAGACCAGTCAGTTTAATCTCGGTAGTGGGGATGCTTTTAGAAATGATAATCTGGGACAAAATTAACAGTCACTTGGACAAGTGTCGATTAATTAAGGAAAGCCAGCACAGATCTGTCAAAGGCAAATTGCATTTAACTAACTTGATGGAGTTTTTTGATGAGGTAACAGAGAGGGTTGATGAGGGCAATGTGGTTGACGTAGTGTACATGGATGTCCAAATCGCATTTGATAAAGTGCCACATAATAGGCTTGCCAGCAAAGTTGAAGCCCATGGAATAAAAGGGACAGTGGCAGCATGGATACAAAATTGGCTAAGTGACAGGAAAGAGAGATTAATGGTGAACGGTTGTTTTTCGGACTGGAGGAAGGTATACAGTGGTGTTCCCCAGGGGTCGGTACTAGGACCTCTGCTTTTCTTGATATATATTAATGACTTGGACTTGGGTGTACAGGGCACAATTTCAAAATTTGCAGATGACACAAAACTTGGAAGTATAGTCAACAGTGAGGAGGATAGTGATAGACTTCAAGAGGAATAGGCGGACACGTGGCAGATGAAATTTAATGCAGAAAAGTGTGAATTGATACATTTTGATAGCAAGAATGAGGAGAGGAAATATAAACTAAAGGGTACAATTCTAAAGGGCGTGCATGAACGAGAGACCTGGGGGTATAGGTGCACAAATCGTTGAAGGTGGCAGGGCAGGTTGTGAAAGCGGATAAAAAAGCATACGGATTTCTGCATTCATAAATAGAGGCATAGATTACAAAAGCAAGGAAGTTATGATGAACCTTTATAAAACACTGGTTCGGCCTCAACTGGAGTATTGGGGGGAATTTTGCCGGCACTCAGGGGCGGTTTTGGAGGCGGGACATCTGGCAAAATCGCAAAACCCGCCTCCAGACAATCTTCCCAAATGTCGAGTCCCCGATTTGCGCATGGACCCGACACCTAGCGGCGGGAAGAAGATTATAGGCACTTAACTGCTTGTTAACAGGTTGTTAACAGGCAGTTAAGAGGCTTTTTGCAATTTTGACAGGTCTACTGCTGGCTTCCCGACGTCTGGACACCACGCCAGGTAAGTGTGGCGTGCTGTGGGTCTGCTGTAATGTTTGTGCATTGATGACAACTGCAGAAGTGCTGTGAAGGATCCAATGGTACACTGGTGAGTTTAAGAGGTAAGAAAATGTTGGGAAAATCATTTTTAATGTATTTAGACTTTTCTGTAGGTGACAAGTTTTGAATTGTTTGTGTAGTCCCACCTCATTGGGAGAACCTCTCTCACCAGTGACAGATCGCTTCTGTAACCTCACCTGCAGCTGCCATCTGTTCTAGCCTAAGGAGGGTATCACTGGAGAGCCTGGGTGCAAGGGCTCACCTTTGTATAGTGATTGTCAGTGTTTGCAGCACCTCAATGCTGTCAAACACTAAAAAATCAGCTGTCAAAAAAAAGTGTGAGGCCCCTTTAAGAAAACCGGCAGATGACACGTCATCAACTAACGTCATCTGACACCGGCTTCCTCTTAACTGGCTGGCAAGCCCACAGGGCGGGCTTAACAAGGCCAATAAATGCAAAATCGCGTCAGTGCGTCGGACATCATTGGGGGCGGGACTGGAACCCGGAAGGCAGCTGTCCCGCCCCCAAGCCACATCGACCGAAAAAATCGCGGCCATTGTGTCCAATTCTGGGCACCGCACTTTAGGAAGGAGGTGATGGCTTTAGAGAAGGTGCAGAAAAGATTTACAAGAATGGTTCCAAGGTTGAGGGACTTCAGTTACGTGGATAGACTGGAGAAGCTGGGGTTGTTCTCCTTTGAGCAGGGAAGGTTGAGAGGAGATTTGATAGAGGTGTTCAGAATCATGGGGGGTCTCGACAGAGTAGATAGAGAGAAACTGTTCCCATTGGTGGAAGGGTCAAGAACCAGAGGACAGAGATTTAAGGTGATTGGCAGAAGAACCAAAGGCGGCATGAGGAAAAACTTTTTTATGCAGCGAGTGGTTAAGATCTGGAATGCACTGCCTGAAAGGATGGTGGAGGCAGACTCAATTGTGGCTTTCAAAAGGGAGTGGGATAAGTACCTGAAGGAAAAAAATTTGCAGGGCTACGGGGGAGTGGGACTAGCTGAAGTGCTCTTGCAGAGAGCCTGCATGAGCTCGACGGGTCGAATGGCCTCCTTCCGTGCTGTAACCATTCTATGATTCTATCCTCCAAGGGAACCAATCAGAAATCTGGTCTTGTCATCCAAGGGGACCAATCAGAACTTTGATGTTGCAAATACACACTGCCAATTATTTAAGGTTAATACTGTCCTGGGATTTGCAGACACAGCAAGAAAAAAACAGTTTCTTCTTATCAGGTCCATTAAGAGATCAACTAGTGCTTAATAAAATACCCTAGAATGCTACTTTATATACTCTGTTCGGGTAGACAGGAACCATTCTTTTATATATAATCCATCTTGTATATTCAAATAAGGAAACTTAGTAAAGATATGGTTGTACTGCATACCTGAAGTGGGTTTGACAGTATATTTTCCACATTACACAATACTCACATGAACAGCAGAGGCCTTGCTTGCCAAGACCAATCAGCATGTTCAAGCAGAGATTGCAGTAGGCAGGTTTGTTAAAGTGCTTCAGTCTCCACACGTGTTGTCCATCATCCTTCACATTCTACAAAAGGAGAACAAATCAACAGTCCAGGTTAGAGCATTTTATGGGATCTGGCACCTTCAATGAAAGAAAGAAAGTATATTTATATAGCAGATTACCAATTCTCACAGACATTACTGTTATTATGTATACAAATAACGTGGCCAATTTATGCACAGCAAGATTCCACAAACAGTACTGCGGTAAATGACCAGTTAATCTGTTTTGCTGGCAATAGTTGAGGAATCAATGTTGTCCAGGACACTACAAGAACGTACTCCTCTTTTCTGCATAGTGCCATGGAATCTTTAACATCCACCTGAACAGATGAATGGGGCCTCAGTTTTAACATCATATTCTGATGGACAGCACCTCCAACAATGCAATACTCCCTTAATCCTGCACTAAAGTGTCAACCTAAATAAGATTTTTAAATCCTGGAATGGGTTTCAAACAGACAACTTTCTGATTCAAGAGCAAGTGTGCTATCAACTGAGTCAAACTAACATTTTCTGTTACTGTACAGAGAATATTACTATTCGGGAGAATATAGATACGTGGGAGTCATTAAAGGTGGTAATAGAGGGATTCAGGTGAGATTAACTGCAAGAGCAAACTGTGTGTCAGCTGTGGCTCAGTGGGTAGCCCACTCACCTTCTGAGAAGGTTGTGGGTTCAAGGACTTGAGCACATAAATCTAGGCTGACACTCCAGTACAGTACAGTGCTGAGGGAGTGCTGCATTGTTGGAGGTGCCGTCTTTCGGATGAGACGTTAAACTGAGGCCCTGTCTGCTCTCTCAGGTGGACGTAAAAGATCGCATAGCACTATTTCGAAGAAGAGCAGGGGAGTTATCCCCAGTGTCCTGGCCAATATTTATCCCTCAATCAACATAACAAAAACAGATTATCTGGTCATTATCACATTGCTGTTTGTGGGAGCTTGCTATGCGCAAATTGGCTGCCACGTTTCCCATATTACAATAGTTACTACACTCCAAAAATACTTCATTGGCTGTAAAGTGCTTTGAGACGTCCAGTGGTTATGAAAGGCACTATATAAATGCAAGTCTTTCTTTCTTTCAAAGCACAAACTATTTATAAGCATCATCTGACCTAAAAATTCGATCACTCCCTAGTACCTGTAATATTTATTTTCATTTTTGCCTCTGGACATTTTCTCTCTCAAAGATATTTTCTCCCCATCCTCTTTCCAGGGTCGCCCCTCTGTCACACAATATACCTCGTCAAGACTGTTGGTGGAAAATTTGCTTCCTGGTCTTCATTAACCAGTGCCAAGAAGCCATGCAAGAACAATCTGGAAATACTCAGCATCATATTTTTTCTCTGGTGGAGTTGCGGGGGCGGTGGAGGGTGGGGAGGTGGTGTAGCGGGGGAGCGGGGTGGGGGGGTGGTTGGGGAGTGGGTAATAGTACATGCTCAGGATGCAATGACTGGGATCATGAACATAATTATTTCTAAAATTATGCGGTTTCCATTTTACACGTGGGAGATTTATTTTGACTTTGCTCTATTTTTCTTTAATCAGGAGCAGCTGTTGGTGTAGACAGTGATGTCAGCACACTCAATGTTCACAATATATCCCAATGTTTGCACAAGAGGATAAATGATTATGACAACACTATTGCAGGTTTCATTTAAAATATACTTTCTCAGAGGTAGCCGTCCTATAGTGTCAGAGTTCAAATTTAAGGAAGTATTGTGTGTTGACTAAGATTGAATACCAACACCCTAAGATTATGCCAGTTCAAACCTGTCACCCTACTAACATAACAACCTATTGAAAAGTATCCAGGAAAAGTTGCAGTGTTTTTCGATATACAGCCTATTAAGGAAGGCAAAATTCATCATGGATAAATGAAGGATTGAAAAAACCCCAGCTAACTAATGTTTGGCTAATAAAAGAACCTTGGATTTTCAGTTTCCAAGTTCCAGAAATTCATTTGTGAGAGATTATAGGGCAAGGTTAACAAAGCAAGAGGCAGATCATTCCCCAGTCCCTAATGCACCTTTGCACCTCAAAAATTGTTTTGCAAAATTAGGTGCTGAATTCACTGAATATAAAGTTTAAAAGGGAGGATTTGTAAGATAAATTCTAATTTTTATGTAGAAAATAATTATAATGCCAAACAGCAATTTCATACAAAAATGCATCATTTAGGGTTTTTTTAAATATGGGCAAAATTTTGACATATTTAGGTCTTGAAGTATTTCACCACCAAAATCCTACAGTATTCCAGCATAAAGGTTAGTTCAAGAAAAATTTGATCCACAAAGTTAATAATTTAAATTTAAATGGGATTTAACTCAGGGAATTAAATTCTTAATGAAATGCCTGTGTTTCTCCATAATTAATGACGTTAACAAAATCATGGCCCGGAATTTGGTCTATCAACCTGTTTTCAGCAGGAATGGCACGGTAGAGATAACAAAATGGCAAAAGTGAACTTACTGTCGAGTTTCTGCCTGAGGTCTGCGCAATGCCATTATAGAAAGGACCTCGAATTAGGTGGCCAGCACTCGCCGGAAACAGACGGGAGCTTCATTATTGAATACAAATCAGGGTCCTACGATATCATTAGGACCCCAGTACAATTTCGGTGCAGTTAAACTTGCTTATTGAGTACTGGACGCATACCCACCTCCCGCCCTTCCCACAACAGAGTGGGAAACAGCCAGAACCACACTCCCTTAAAGGGATTGTTGGAAGCAGCTTTAGGAACAATAAAAAATAATTTACTTGCCACTTTTTGGGCATTAAGATGAGCATAATTGTTCTCGCTGCGCATCACTGCTAATGCTCCCCTCTCTTCAAAAATGCTCTCACTCACCACCCCACTTCCCTATCTAATTGGCCCAAACGTCCCCTTCAATCTCTCGCTGCAGGCCTGTGTTCTGTGGATGGTTCACTGGCAGGTCACCAGTTGAATGCAAATGAGGACCGACCAAAAAAATGGCGTTGTAATCACTCCATCCACCGCCGAAGGTGAAAATCAACTGCCAGATGCTTCAATGCCACACGTTCTCACAATTTAATTGGCATATAATTGGCAATTGAATTTCAACACAGATAAATGTGAGGTATTACATTTTGGTAAGAAAAATAGGGAGGTCACATGTTACTTGGAAAATACAAATTTAAATGGTGTCTAAGAGCAAAGGGATCTCAGAGTACAAATACACAACTCACTAAAAGTAGTGACACAGGTTAACAAGGCCATAAAAAAAGCAAACCAAGCACTAGGGCTTATTTCTAGAGGTATAGAATTGAAAAGTAGTGAAGTTATGCTAAACTTGCATCAAACCTTGGTTAGACCACACTTGGAGAACTGTGTACAATTCTGGTCGCCATATTATAAAAAGGCACTGCAGGCACTGGAGAGGGTGCAAAAAGATTTACAAGGATGATACCAGAAATGCAAGGGTATACCGATCAGGAAAGGATGAACAAGCTGGGTCTCTTTTCTCTTGAAGAGAGAAGGCCGAGGAGTGACCCAATAGAGCTCTTTAAAATTATGAAAGGTTTTGATAGAGTACATACAGAGAGAGTTTTTCCACTTGTGAGGAAGAGTAAAACTAGATGCCATCAATATAAGATAGTTACCAAAAAATCAAATAGGGATTCAGAAGAAACTTCTTTACCCTGAGAGTGGTGAGAATGTGAACATGGAGTGGTTGAAGAGAATAGTATAGATACATTTAAGGGGAGGCTAGATAAGCAAATGGGGGAGAAGGGAATAGAGGGTTATGCTGATAGAGTTAGATGTGGAAAGACAGGAGAAGGCTTGAGTGGAGCATAAACGCTGGCATGGACTGGTTGGGCCGAATGGCCTGTTTCTGTGCTGTATATCCTATGTAATCCTATTTCATTTCATTAGCAGGTTATTAATTGCGGACAAGACAGGGATTCTCACATTTTCCATTAAAAGTGGAATGTCAAGCCCTTGGCATCTCATTGCAGTGAATTACTGTCCAAAAAGAGAAATCCATCGTATCACAAAAGATTCAAATCCTAACTAAAGTCTAGATGCAAGCTGCTTCAATCAGCCTATCTAAGCTTGGTTGTATTCCAAATTTCAGTCAAGCATTGCACTCCCTTTAGTATTCATATATCACGTATAGCACAGAACACTAATAAACAGGAGCCTTGGGTATGTCTTGATTTTTTCCAATCCCTCATTTTCATGCCTTCTGCTTTCTCCCTCCCTTATACTCAGTTGTTTGCATTGGTTAATCATCTTCCACCTGTGAGAACAGACATACAGGCTTCAACACCTCTCGCAGCTTCCAATGCTTCTGTTGCTTATTATTTTTGATGGCAGAAGGCAACATGGATACAATTTCCCTCGGGTGGGACACAGACCTGAGGACTTAGAGATTAAATCTGGTTGGTTAAATTCCAATTAGTTTGATTAAATCATCATACATAGTGACATCTGCAAATAATATGACAAATGTTTTCTATCAGGATCCAGGTAGTCATAATAATATTTTAATTTTGAATCCACGTAAACGGAAAATTTCAGAACACCAAACCAATTATTGTTCATTGCTGCAACATTTGCCAACTATTATGTAAGACGGGAACATAATTTTTCCCATGCTAAAGCACATGAGGTAACTGAAACTTGATCTGAATTTACTGGCAATGGGAGCTAAACTGAGGTGACCTAAACTGGGTGACATACCACTCTTATCCTCGGTTAGGTTTCTCACTGCTTTTTCCATCCTCCTTTTTGGGAAGTGCCCAGCTTCCATTTGACACCACCCCATGGTAGCATAATTGCGACTGGCAAGTCAATGTGTTTGGAAGTCACAGGTGTGAGCCCATGCCTTATGATTCTGTGGCATTGTTTGCTGGTGCTGCAATGCACAGTCCAATCATACTGCTTGCCATTACAGTCCCCTCCACTTACACCGTCCAAGCTTAGCAAGGGCAGCCGCTTATATCGGGCAAATGGTGCTCACCATCGGAGTCAATTACAAAGGTGCCGTTTATAAAAAGAAAAGAAAGACTTGCATTTATATAGTGCCTTGAGGGCGGTGGTGACTTTGACAGCCACTGGTAAGGGGTGTCCACCCGCTCCTCTGGGCTCCAGGTGTTGCTGCAGCATTGTGCAGAAGTCAGCGACTACCTCTCACGAACGTCTCAGCCTCCTTTGGCACTGCTGCTCAGTCAAGTTAAGGAAGCTCATCCTCGGCCTGTAAACCCTGTGTTGGGGGTATCTCCTGCGGCCAGGTGCAGCCCTGCGCTGACGCCCTCCGCCCTGTGCAGCATCAGGTGGGTGAGGAGGAGGTTGGCGCTCCTGGTGCTGCTGTTGTGGCTGCTCTTCCTCCGATTCTGAGGACCAGGATGACAGGGTATAAATGGTACCCATGCTGCTGGTAGTTGAGGACTAGAAGTTATAAGCGCTCAGTCAATGTGGAGAGAGGGTTTTCCCAGGAGGTCACAGTGCATATGGATCTCAGCTTCAGCACTTACAAGATCAGTAGACCTGCAAAGAGTGTTCCAACACCTCAAAAAACAAAGTTCTGTCATCTGTAAGTCAGCCATGTTCGAGCTCCGTTTTTATGCTGGAGCTGCAGCTGTCAAGAAGTCAGGCACCTGCTGAACCCGGCACAATCAGCTGGCATGGTTTGCGAACGGCATGGAGCACGCTGAAAATGTAATAAAATGGCAAGACCCTGCTAAAATCGGCTTATCTAGGCAGTTAACAAGCCGTTAACTGCCTTAAGTGCCTTTCCCGCCGCTTGGTGGCGGAACCGATCGGGACTCCCAGAGCCGGCACTTGGCAAAGTAGCGAGGAGGCGGGGTCAGAACCAACCGTCAATCAAAAAGATTTTAATCTCTGACCCACCTCCAAACCCGCCCTCTGAGCGCTGGCAAAATCACGGCCTCAGTGTCCAATGATCAGCAGGATGGCAGACCAGATGATATCACTTAGATCCTGCAGAAGCTGAGAGATAATGTTCTGAAACTCTCGGAAATTGGCTGCCATCATTCTCACCAAACGTACCCCAAGGCCTGAAGTCCTGTGTTCAGAGCATCCATGTTACATGCACTGACTGGTCTGGAGGCCTCTCTGTTAGGGGAGATGGCTGGAGAGTTCCTGGTGCCACCATTCGCTCAGAGGCCCAGTCTTCAAAACAGCAATGACTAGGGGATGTTGATCGCAAATAAAGGCAGTGGAGATGGTTTTCACACATTTGGTGGAGATCGTGGATAAGTGCGAGGAGTCTAATACATACATTGCAGTACAATGCAGGAAGTTTGTCAAGCCATTCAGAACATGCTGGGAAATATATGTTGTAACAGGGTGCCAGGAGGCAATATTAAGAACATTAGTGATTTCCAGAGTGGCAGCTACCACTCTTTCAGTAGATGCCTTGAGTATCAGCCAAACTCGACACTTTTACAGAATTTCCAAGACTTAATTTGGACTATTTGGCCTCTTCTACCATCAGGCAGTAGCATCTGTGCCCAGGACCAATGAGTTATACTGCAGGACTCCACCAGATTTGTCCAGCAAATAGATTTACATCATGTTTCTTATAAATGTAGTTTGGTGTTCAAGCTTTCAGGAAACCTAGTATTTTTCCCATCATTTTCTCCCCTCCTCCACATGTACTGTTGTCCTCCAGTACCTTGGCGTTGAAACAAATTATAGCACACCTGTCACTGGCTGGCTGAAGTCAGCTGACTCATGCATCTGTATGGTTTAGCTAATCACTGCCATAAGCAGCTCAGCCATCTGACACTTGTTGTTATTCTGGGACAAATTAGTCTTCACAGGTGAAGTTTTTAGAAATATGTGGCGCTGTCATATGAAAGAGACTAACTGTGTGATTGAAGGAGGTCACCTGTCATGTTTGGTTAAAAAGCAAAAGTGACAAAGCATTTGAAAGGTCTTCAGATGAGTTAGTGTACACAGACAGATGGAGGAACAGATGGACAACAGCAGAACACTCCCCTATCCTTGTCTTCCTGCATGTTCAGAAGGTTATGAATTTGGTTTTTGCACAGCAACTAAATACTTTTGCCTCTCCAGAGTACAAGTTTCCCCTGTAAATAGGAATTCTTCATAAATTGGGCCATGTGACAGAAACACCTGAGAAAACATGAGGGTGCACTTATTTTATAATTCACGGCTACAACTGGGATATCATCAGCTGAATTTCTTAAATAATTTGTATTTATACAGCATCTTATCACGTCCTCAGGATATCCCAAAGCACTTTACAACCAATGGGTTACTTTTGAATGTAGTTACCATTGTTATATAGGCAAACACAGTAGCCAATTTGTACACAACAATAAAAACAGAAAATGCTGGAGAAACTCAGCAGATCAGGCAGCATCTGTGAAGAGAGAAACAGAGTTAACGTTTCAGGTCGATGACCTTTCGTTCTGACGAAAGGTCATCGACCTGAAACGTTAACTCTGTTTCTCTCTTCACAGATGCTGCCTGACCTGCTGAGTTTCTCCAGCATTTTCTGTTTTTATTTCAGATTTCCAGCATCTGCAGTATTTTCTTTTTGTACACAACAATGTTCTGCAAACAGTAAATGATGACCAGTTAATCTGCTCTTGGCACTGTTAGTTGAAGGATGAATGTTTGGCCAAGACACTGGTAGAATTCCCTATTGTTTTGAATAGTACCTTTAACATTCACTTGAGCAGGCAGACAGGACCTCGGTTTAACATCTCACCTGCAAGACAACACCTCCCTCAGTACTGAACTAAATTGTCATCCTAGTTCATAGTGGAGCTTGAACACATGGGGGTAGAAATTAGGTCGCGCCCCATTTGGGGCGCAAATATCGTCTGGACGCAAATATTAGCGCCTGGCGCTAATTATCGGCACTGACTGGAAACTTCACTTTTACCGCCCTGGGAGGTGAGTGGAGCACTAAAGCAGGCGCTGCACACCTGTCTTAAGGCGCAAAGGCCGAGGAGTGAGGCGCTAACTCAGAGCGCTGGCGAAGCTCATGTAATGTCAGTCAGCAATGGAACACACACACAATGGCACGGGCCAGTTCTTAAAGGGGATGGTTAATCTTGCTTTCCATCCACATCCTGTTCATTGCAGCCTTGAATCTCGGCCTGGAGAGACTTGCACATCAAATGTGCTGGAAAGAACAATGGAGAGTACCAGGCAAAGAGCTCAGAGTGCAGCTCCCACAGTCTCTGCTAAATCGATACAAGGAATGGCAAATCAAAATGAACCTGCAAAGTGCTGCTCAGTACCCAAAACTCCTTCACATAACGTTGAATCTCTCCAGAAGTCTCTCCCTCTCTCTCTCAGAATGCGTAGTTCAAAAATGCCACCAACAATAAAAGACAAGAAGAGGCCCCCTTTAAATAGCGCCCCCCCCCAGCCCCACAGCGATTGATAGCGTTCCAGTCTTCTGGTCGTTGGATGCGCCAGGCGGTAAGGCAGGGGGCGCCACTCAATTTCCGCTCCGGGGCGCCACAAGGGCGTTGCACCATGGAATGACGTCACAATCTGCGCGCGCAGGTGGTCGCAGCGGTAAGTTTTAGCGCCGCCGCACAATGTCAAGTTAAGTTCCCGAGCGGCGCAAACATCGCTGCGCCCGGGCGTTAGCGGCTTTGCGCCCCATTAGCGCCCTCTTAAGGCGCTAACGGGAGGCGCAACCAACTGAATTTTTACCCCATGATCTCCTCACTCAGAGCCAATAGAGCTACTAACTGAACAAAGACTGAACAAGCAACTTAGTACAATAAAAACTTATCTTATAAAGTCTCGACCGCTTATAGCGGGCGTATTGCTGTTAATGCGATTTATTCATTATACGTGGTGGATGGTAAAGCCAAATAGGGAGGTAGCCAACATATTTGAAAAAAACAGGAAATCTCACTTAGCAACTGCCTGTCTTAGATGTTAGCAATTGCATCCAGAATCTCATCACTAAGGTAATCGCACTTTAACGAGGTGCGAACAGCTGATTGAAATTGCTTGAAGAACCGACTTTGTCTGAAATCAGCAGAGCTTTTTAAATTGGTAAGTATAGGGTAAGTACTTATTGAACTGCCCGAAATATGCAACGTTAATATGTCAGCTGTGGCTCAGTTGGTAGCACACTCGCCTCTGAGTCAGAAGTTTGTGGGTTCAAGTCCCACTCCAGGGACTTGAGCACATAAAGCTCGGCTGACACTCCAGTACAGCGCTGAGGGAGCGCTGCACTGTTGGTAGTGCTGTCTTTCAGATGAGACATTAAACCGAGGCCCTGTCTGCTCTCTCAGGTGGATGTAAAAGATCCCATGGCACTATTTCGAAGAAGAGCAGGGGAGTTATCCCCGGTGTCCTGGCCAATACTTATCCCTCAACCAACATAACAAAAACAGATTATCTGGTCATTATCACATTGCTGTTTGTGGGAGCTTGCTGTGCGCAAATTGGCTGCCATGTTTCCCACATTACAACAGTGACTACACTTCAAAAGTACTTCATTGGCTGTAAAGCGCTTTGAGACATCCGGTGGTCGTGAAAGGCGCTACATAAATGCAAGTATTTCTTTCTTTGAGTATCCTGCAGCAGAATGGAGGTGGGGCTGATTGAGTTAATGGATTGAACAGGCCTGCTATAGCCCCTTGATGAATAAAACTATTTCATGGTATACTCATGCCTACGGCCATAAATATAAAACAGTATTCTTCACTTTATACGCAAGTTCACATTTTCACTAAAATGAGTCAACATTGGAAAATAGCGGGCCAGAAATTTGGCTTTCCGGCTTCCTGCGGGTGCAAGCATCGCGCGTGTACTTGCCCACCGTGCCTGCAGTTGTGCTTTGGGCCCACGAGGACTTCGGGTCCTGGGCCTCCTCCAGCTGCCGGCGCGCAGTACTTGTGTATCCCAGGGGCGCAGTTAGTTTGAAGCGTCCCCTGGGATCACGTGGGCCATGGAGAGCCAATCCTAGCAGGGCATTTTCATTCATAGATTTGACAGGAAGACCTGTCAAATCTATGAATAGAGATCGGCCCCAAAACCACACTTAAACTTCAAATATATATTTTTTTTAAATCACATTTTTAAAATAACTATAAGTTAAATAAATTAACTACTTTAAACAAAAATTTAAATTTATGAAAAAATTAATTATACTTTTTAACGGTGCTAAAAATAAACTTACCTTTCTTTAAAGTATCTAAAAAAGATAAACCTGTTGAAAAAATGTTTAAATTGTAATTAATTAACCACTTACCTTGTTAAAAGCAGGCCTTGTGCCTCCTTTTTAAAAGCGCAGCTTCTTCATACTTACCTTCCCGGAGAAACCTGAAAAAAAACCTGAAGTTCGCTGCGTGCGCGCAGCCTCTCCCGCGCACGCGGTTCACCTCTGAACCCCTCCCTTCAGGGGAACGGAAGTTCCCGTTTCCCGCGCATGCGCAGTGCATGCAGGAAACCGGCACTTCAGGTGGCCTTACGGGTTAGTATACAGTGCGTACTCACCCGACAACAGACGAATTTCTGGCCCAGCATGTATAGAGACTCAAAGTTTGTGGAAGTAATTTTGTTTCAATTTTGACTCCTCTTTTTTTTAAACCAGCAGTGGTTTTTGCAATGGACACTGGTAACCAGTATCTTTTGTGTTCATTGATGCACGATGATGAGTACACCGAACAAGTAAAAATTGTAACATAATTGCAGCATTTTTTTTTGATTAACCATGAAAAGTTGATTACCAGGTAATAACATGATCAGTACATATTAAGACATTATCAGTGCTCAGTACACATTGTAAACTAGATCTATTTTAGGAGAAAAATGAAACTTCTTCCTAATTTTGTCCTTCATTTTAAGTGTTGTGTATTATTTTGAAACAAATCAGTGCATTGCCAACAGCCTTATATTATTTGGGTATTGAAGCAAACAGAACAGAAAAAGACTAAAGAGAATACCTCATTCCACACTGCTGTTGATGTCCTAAAATTAAATAATTTTAGGCAGTCATCTGCCCAGTTTTTAGTGGGCAAGAGTCCACAACACAAGCCTGCCCCTAATTCAGCACTAAGTCAGTCTATGAGGTTACAGGGTTTGGCTGATGTGAGAAGTGGAAATATCACACAGTGGAGAGGCTATTCGGAGGTTGTAATTATAGCATGTTGTTGGGACAGGGCAGAAGAAGCATCTAATTTGCACATAACCCATGCTACACCCAATTTAGGGGTGCTTAACACAGAGTGCAAAAAAATAGAAAAGTGCTCCCTTCCCTTGCTCTATACCCATGACATTTACCATCTCGATGAACACAAATACACTGAAAATGTTAAACGCCTATCAGCTTTCTTAATGACATAGTGGGTTTCGTCAGCAGATAGATGAGCCACATTGATCAGGAAGGTCCCAGTGTTGGCTGCTCTCAGTGAGAGAAGCAGTGATAGAAGCACTACAATTGGCCTCAGTATCCCCGGGTTGAAAAGGGCAAAATCCAGGGGATCCCTGCTGAAATTGTGCATGTGTAGATGTCAGGCTGAGAACAGGATCAGTTCAGCTGTTGACAAGCCTGCTCACCCATGAATAATGGCCACTTGGACAAGGTACCAGAGAGGAATCAGCACTGTATAAACTGTACAAAGTCAGTGACTTTAATAGAGGAAAGGAGGGAAGATAAAATTCCAAGTTAGGTGCAATTTTGCCTAAACAATACTGACCTCAGGACTAAAGAATTGCCGGAGCCAATTTGAAACTCACCGTTTCCAGACCCAAGAGAACAAGGAGTGGGATTGTAGTCATTCCTCCCTGAATCCATTCTTCCAGGGACACTGTACCATCATGGTCATAATCTATCTCCTCCATCATCTCCTGAAGAATCTATTAGAAAAGGAGAAACGAAGACTTCAAAAACACTATCAGCTCACCTTGCGCACAGTTAAATTTATGTTGTTGTGAGTAGAAAACACAAAGCTTAAATTTCATCTTGGCCACAGTTCAGATGTTGAAAAATAATATAATTTAGCTGAAGTCTGGCTTCTGAAGCATTCCCATTTATGGTTATATATACACACAGTTACACGCCTCTGCTTAACTTCAATACAACAAATGTTTGTCTGTCTGAAGTGGCGGGGATCTTGATATCTGTGCCAGTTTGTGGCTATATGATAGAAATATGCACAAAATTAAGTGCCAGAAGTGAATTGAATTGCAGCAGTTCAGGATAATTTTTCCAGTATATGAATTTTGACTAACATGCTTAAGGTTTGACCAACAAATTTAAAGCGCGTGTCCCTTTAAAAGAAGTTCCAGATGTAGGCTTCCGGTGACATCATTGGGTGTGCAGGTGAGTAATGATAATTTCCCATTAGTTATATTGGGGCAGAAATTCCGTTCCCCACGGGTGTGTACACGCTGTGTACTTACCCGTCGGGACAACGGAAATGCCAGTTTAAGGCATGCACTGCGCATGCGCTGGAAACCGGCATTTCCGATTTGTCAAGAAAGCTCTTGACAGATCCTCCGGCTGCCCTGGAGCAGGGCCTCTGCGGGTGGCGAGTTCCGTTTTTTGGAGACCCTCCGCCCGCAGAAAACACTTACAATTCTTGCGCCGATCTCCCCCCCACAAGACCTCCGATCTCCCCCCACAAGGCCACTGATCCCCATTCCCCCCCATCGAGGCCACCGATCCCCCTCATGTTCCTCCAACTCTCCGATCTCATCTGCCTCCCCCCTGCTCCTCCTAACACCTGCCCCCGCTCCTCCTGGCTCTCCGGTGATGCTCCGAGCACTCCTCCCCTTCTCCTCTGGCCCTCCGATCTGCTGCTCCAGAGCACCCTTCTCCTCTGGCTCCCGATCTGGCACTCCGGCCCCCGATCCTTCCTGACCCCCAACATTTGCACTGGCCCCTGATCATTTCCAATGCCCCCACCAATCCCCCGGCTCCTCCAACCCTCCTTGTGCTCCTCCGGCACCAGCCCCCCAGTCCCCATGCGATCTCGCCCTCCCTCCTCTCTGTGGCCTCGTGCTGCAGGACTACCCACCCACAGCCAGCCAGCCTCTCAATCTGGCAGGCTGCTTGTGGGAAACAGAGGTTTCCCATGCAAATCAGGCCCTGCCATTAAATTCAGCAGGGCCTGCGGAAAACCCGTTCTCCCTGGTTTCCCGACCGCTTCTGAGCACCCTACCACCCTGCTCCTAACCCATTAAAATGTTGTCCTCTATGTGGGGCTAAATGCTTGCTATTTCATTAGGCTCCAACAATCAGAAGTCTAAACTCTATTATGAAAGGGTTGAAAAATAAATAAATACATCCAGCAGCCTCCCCATGGACAGGAAAATGAACAGGAGGTAAGAAAATAAAGACAAGTAAGGTAGAAGGCAAAAAATAAAATAAAACAAGAGAAAAATAGGGAAGGGAAACAGAAGTGAAGAGAAGGAGAAGTTACAACACAGAAACAAGCCATTGGGCCCAATCGGCCCATTGATACAAGCAAACAGACCTAATCGCATCTACCCACCCTGTTCCAATGTTCCTTCACCTTTGTTCCCCTGCTTATGGTTTCCCGTCTTTGTGGAATGCAAGTAAGGCCAACCACTCTAGTCTGCAGACTCACACCCAATCCTCCACGCTCAAATCTTCTCATCACACTTCAACCACTCTCCAGGGATCAACAATTGGAATACTGCCTTTCTTCCCTTTCAGCTTGTTTACCAGGCTAATGAGATGTTTAATTGCATTACTACATTAGATGGTGATGAAATAATTGTTCTCTTCATTGTTCTTATTACATGCAATTGTATTATTCCTAATAAATGGAAAGGTGGTCTGTTTAAAAACAACAACAACAACTTGTATTTATATAGTGCCTCAAATGTTGTAAAACATTCCAAGATGTTTCAAAGGAGTATTATAAGACAAAAAATTTGACACCGAGCCACATAAGGAGAAATTAGGGAAGATGACCAAAAGCTTGGTCAAAGAGGTAGGTTTTAAGGAGCGTCTTAAAAGAGAAAAGAGAGGTAGCGAGGCGGAGAGGTGTAGGCAGGGAATTCTAGAGCTCAGGGCCTAGGCAACAGAAGGCCACCAATGGTTGAGTGATTATAATCAGGGATGGTCAAGAGGGCAGAATTAGAGGAGTGCAGATATCTCGGGGGGTGGGCGGGGGGCGTTGTGGGGCTGGAGGAGGTTACAGAGATAGGGAGGGGTGAGGCCATGGAGGGATTTCAAAACAAGGATGGGAATTTTGAAATCGAGGCACTGCTTAACCAGGAGCCAATGTAGGTCAGCGAGCACAGGGGTGATGGGTGAACGGGACTTGGTGCCAGTTAGGATACAGGCAGCCGAGATTTGGATCACCTCAAGTTTATGTAGCGTAGAATGTGGGAGGCCGGCCAGGAGTGTGTTGGAATAGTCAAGCCTAGAGGTAACAAAGGCATGGATGAGGGTTTCAGCAGCGGATGAGCTGAGGCAAGGGCGGAGACAGGTGATGTTACGGAGGTGGAAATAGGCAGTCTTAGTTATGCCGCTCATTTCAGGGTCAAATATGACACCAAGGTTGCAAACAGTGTGGTTCAGCCTCAGACAGATGTTAGGGAGAGGGAACGGAGTTAGTGGCTAGGGAACGGAGTTTGTGGCGAGGACCAAAAACAATGGCTTCGCTCTTCCCAATATTTAATTGGAGAAAATTACTGCTCATCCAGAACTGAATGTCGGACAAGCAGTCTGACAATTTAGAGACCGTGGAGGGGTCGAGAGAAGTGGCGGTGAGGTAGAGCTGGGTGTCGTCAGCATATATGTGGAAACTGATGCTGTGTCTTCTGATGATGTCGCCAAGGGGCAGTATGTAGATGAGAAATAGGAGGGGGCCAAGGATAGATCCTTGGGGGACGCCAGAGGAAATGATGCGGGAGCGGGAAGAGAAGCCATTGCAGGTGATTCTCTGGCTACGATTAGATAGATAAGAATGGAACCAGGCGAGTGCAGTCCCACCCAGCTGGATGACAGTGAAGAGGTGTTGGAGAAGGATGGAGTGGTCAACCGTGCCAAAGGCTGCAGACAAGTCAAGAAGGACGAGGAGGGATAGTTTACTTTTGTCACAGTCACAAAGGACGTAATTTGTGACTTTGATGAGAGCCGTTTTGGTACTGAGGCAGGGGCGGAACCTGATTGGAGGGATTCAAACATGGAGTTGTGGGAAAGCTGGACACGGATTTGGGAGGTGACAACACATTCAAGGACTGTGGAGAGGAAAGGGATGTTGGAGATGGGGCGTTAGTTTGCAAGGACGGAGGTTTGCAGATTGTTATTATTATTAGTTTTATTAAAATGCTAGAAGGTATCCTGTTTGTAATAGGTCGCTGCTTCATACAGTTGGATCTGTTTCTGTGTTCCATCAATGTGCATGTCTGGGAGGCTTGACATTTATTTAGACTTGAATGGTTGAACCTTTGCTTCTGAGTCGATGAAGATGAACACCAAATTCCAGATTTCCATTTTTTTTTTGCCTCTTTTAGTGTGGAGGACTAGTTAGCACCTTTCACCTG
Organism: Squalus acanthias; assembly: GCA_030390025.1. Taxonomy (NCBI): domain Eukaryota; kingdom Metazoa; phylum Chordata; class Chondrichthyes; order Squaliformes; family Squalidae; genus Squalus; species Squalus acanthias. The sequence goes on along the minus strand of CM059428.1, from coordinate 92,265,843 downwards.
GCAGACTGACCTGGCTGCACACTTTAATGAAAGCAGTATTGAATAACTACTGAGCTGTTTGCACTGAGCCAGGTGCATGCAATCACTGATCTATTAAAGGCACTTATTGGTGCTGAGCTGTTGGCTATGGTCCCCAGGAAAGTTGTCACAAGTTTTAGTTCAATTGTGCCATTTCCCAGTGAAATATATAGAGAAAATCTAAATTGTTTAGTTTGAGTGACTATGGCAGCATTATTAGTACAATCAGAATGCCCCGAAAGAGATAGCTCCCTTCTGACTGAACAAGTGACAAGGCGCTTTAATTCAACATATCAATATTTCATAGAACAACTAATCAACTGAATTACCAGGTAATTTGTTCTTTTATGAAACACTGATATAAAGAATGGGTGTCGCATTAGAGTGTTAATTTTTGCTACAAAACAGGATTGGAATTTCTTAATTGAAATAGATTGATTAGGTCCGACTATGCATCTTAGGTGGATTTTTACTGTAGAAAGCGAAAGGGAGGGAAGTTGAGAGTGTTTTAAATTCGAGATGTCATTTATAAACAAGGTTTGTCTCCTGGAGCTCACTTGATTTCCTCAGGGAGTTGGAGAGGAATATCTCAGAAAAAAAGCCCAGTCAGGTAAAACTCTGTTTTCTGCCTCTCAAAAACAACAATAACAACATTTGCATTTATATAGCACCTTTGATGTAATAAAACATCCCAAGGCACTTCACAGAGTGTTAGTAAATAAAATTTGATACTGAGCCACATAAGAGGCAGAGAGGCGGAGAGAATTCCAGGAGTTAGGGCCCAGACAGCTGAAGGCACAGCTGCTAATGGTGGAGCGAAGAAAATCGGGGACGTGCAACACGCCAGAATTGGAGGAGCGCAGCGATCTTGGAGGGTTCTGGGGCTGGAGGAGGTTACAGAGATGGGGAGGGGAGAGGCCATGGATGGATTTGAAAATAAGGATGAGAGTTTTAAAATTCAGGCATTGCTGGACCAGGAGTCAATATAGGTCAGCAAGCACAGGGGTGATGGGTGAACGGGACTTGGTGCATGTTAGAATAACGGCAGCAGAGTTTTGGGTGGGCTCAAGTTCATGAAGGGTGCAAAGTGGGAAGCAGGCCAGGATGGCATTGCACAGTTATGGGGTGGGTGAACAGTGTTCAAAGTTGCTTTTATGTAATTATGGGCTCAGTGGGAGAGGAGGTGCAACAGCCAAGGGTTCATTTTCTTTGCAGCGATGGGTGGGAGTTCATAGGATCGGTTTTTGGCTCAACGTGAGAGGTGGTGTGGGAATCCTTGAGTTGCTTTTGGCTGGGCAAGTGGGGGTAGGAGGATGAAGGGACTGGAATTGCATCTCAGCAGGGTGGAAGGTGGGGGTAGTGGTGGGGCCACTGTGCCTATCTGCTGGCAGGTGGCTAAGAGTTGCGAGTAGCCTATCAGCTGGAATGGGGGCTCTCCAAGGCATGCTTTGCAGCTGGGATATTAACATTTCAGATCATGATTTGTGTTTTCAGTTTGTTGAAGCTACAAGTTTTCGACTTGGATCTGGCCACATGCAACCAGATTTTCGGTGGGACCCCCAAGCTATGACGGAGTTTGAATTGCTGCATTCTTCTCATTTAGTGCAAGCTGGTTCTCCTTCGCCTCCACTACTTTTTTTTATCCACCCTATTAAACGCAGCCACAGTTTAATCTAGCAAACCACTAAATTGTTTGGAATTAATACCAGATTTGAAACACTATTCTCGACATGTCTAACCCCCTCCCCAACAATGTAAATGGACCACTCTATCCGTCGGTCGCTTCCTCAGCTTTGTGCCTGGTTGTGTGGCAGCGTTAGTTAGCACTCCCATTTGGTGACCAGCCTGCTGTCTCCTCCGCTGACCTGCTGTCAAGATGCTCGACAGACCATTGGACTTCACAGGAGGGCCAGTGAGAATACAATTATTGGTGGAACAACACAGATGCACTGTTCAGATGGCAGGCAATCAGGTATTCCCAAGAAAATTGTGTGCGTAACGACGCAAGAGTTGAGGTTACTTACAGCAGGGCAGTCACAGTAGCATTAGTTCACACAACAGGGCTGGGAGGACCCCCATCCCCACCCACATGGTTGGCTACTCAGACCTTGTAGCCCCCCTCTTCCCCCATGATAAGCTTCTCAAACCGCTTAGCTTTCCCTCTGCTGATAAACAATGCAGTCCCCCATCCCCCACTCACCACCTACAAGTAAAATATCAATGGAACATTGTGGCTACTCGCCATTTTTAATAATATAATAGATATAAACTGTTTTTTTTAAGTTTCAATGCCCACAACTATTTGCTCATCTAACTAAGGTATATGCCATAATGATTGTCAACAAGCAACAACAAAAATTTGTATTTATCTAGTGCCTTTAACATAGTAAAACGTCCCAAGGCGCTTCACAGGAGTATTATAAGACATAAAATTTGACACTGAGCCACATAAGGTGATATTAGGGCAGATGACTAAAAGTTTGATCAAAGAGGTAGGTTTTAAGGAGCGTCTTAAGGGAGGAAAGAGAGGTAGCGAGGTGGAGAGATTTAGGGAGGGAATTCCAGAGCTTAGAGCCTAGACAGCTGAAAGCACGGCCACCAATGGTGGAGCGATTAAAATTGGGGATGTGCAAGAGGTCAAAATTCTGATATCAGTGCCATTTTTATTTTGGCTTTAGAATATTTAAGTCTAATCCTCATTAGTTTAATGAGGAAGGGAATATATATATTTTTTTGACAATGCTTGATTCTTACATAGTGAGCAGGTAACAGGTCTCCTCGAGATGGACTTGCATCATTTAATTTCTAATCAAACTCATTAACCAAGGTTAAAATCGGTTCACTACAGTGGCTTTAACTTGACTAAAGGAGCACACTACATACAACTCAAAATAGTGGTAGTTTAAAATAGCCAACGATTAAAATTACATTTGGACAATGTCTCTGACAGACCTAAATTTGAAACCTTTTGAAGTTGAACCTGCAGTCTGAATTTGCATTATCACTTGTCCCTAAAAGTTTACTGGCAGCATGCATCCAAATCCCTAGTGGTTAATCAAACTCTGAATTAACATTCAGAGATTGTACATTAGGGATCCTTCAAATTCTGAACGCACATCCCCAGGCTGGAGTCCCCCTTAATTGAGTTCTGTTCTGTACCACAAATGGATATGTGAGGTGTAAGGGTACATTGTAGTTATTTAAATACTAATTTTCTTCCATAAATAATGAATTAAAATGCTAAATTATGAATTATGAATTGTTGCAAGGTGTCAGAAAAAGGGAATATGGGAGAAAAAGCATATGTAAGCTGTTCATTTTGCAAATAAAGGAGCAATTGCATAGTTGAATTTGATGATTTGTTAATTCCAACCAACAAATAGTTATTCTCCAATGAGTCAAATGATAGAGCTGTACAACATCACTATTTGTATTTCTGAAGTACAGACATGTAAACAGTAAGCTATTTAAAAATGGTTTCATGATGAAGAAATAGATTTTACAGTATTACGCAGGCAATTTACTACCATCTCTTAGCTTCTGCCCTCCTCCTCCCATAATCTTGGGTCATGAACTAATCCAAACCTTGGGGGATGGGGAATTTCCACAGTTCATTATTTATAGTGAATTTGTGAACCAGTTCTTTATACACTTTATGATTTTGATATAAATATTGAACAGTGGAAATTTCCCCCCAGGTGTGTGGACAGATGTTACCAAGTTGCTGGCAACACCATTACATTTCAACCATTGGGAACTGCAACTCGATTATTTTCTCTCTCTCTTTCTCCCCTGGCTTTCTCCCCCACCCCACTCCCCCCCCCCCCCACCAACCCCACTCCCCCCCACCCCCCGCCCCCATCCCCCCATCCCCCACATTCCTGACTTTTTCTTCTCTCTCTTTACCTCCAACTTTGTTAGCTCAGCAGCTCCTTCACATGGTTCAGCTCAGATCAGGAATTTGTTATATCGTATTGTGGGTTAGAATCCACGTTGTACCACTTTGTGGCATCCTACATCAATATGCTGTCACCAAGCTGGCTCGATCATGTTTATTTAAAATCAGACCTGTCCTAGCTGAATTCAAGAAAACATAACTTTTTGAATTAGGATTTATAGTTCTGACATAAAACACTACAGGGTCATTTTAAGACTAATAATCTAAATGTCTAAATTTGGTAATCCAAAAGAACAGGGAGGCGTATTTGATAATTAATTGTTAAAACTGTAACTTTAGCCTACTTAGCAATAAAACACAGATGAGACAAAAAGGTTATTGAATAAAAGATCCCAGGCTTTATGAATAGAGGCATAAAGTACAAAAGCCAGGAAGTTATGCTAAACCTGTATAAAACACTAGTTCGACCCCAGCTGGAGTATTGTGTCCAATTCTGGGCACCACACTATAGGAAGGACGTGAAGGCTTTGGAGAGGGTACAGCAGAGATTTACTAGAATGGTTCCAGGGATGAGGGAATACAGTTATGTTGATAGACTAGAGAAGCTGGGGTTGTTCTCCTTGGAGCAAAGAAAGCTAAGAGGAGATTTGATAGAGGTGTTTAAAATCACGAAGGATTTCGATAAAGTAAGTAAAGAGAAATTGTTTCCAATGGCTGAAGGGTCGATAACGAGAGGGCATAGATTTAAGGTGATTAGCAAAAGAACCAGAGGCGACATGAGGAAAAACTTTTTTATGCAACGAGTGGTTAGGATTTGGAATGCACTGCCTGATAGGGCAGTGGATACAGATTCAATAGTATCCTTCAAAAGAGAATTGGATAAATACTTGAAGGAGAAAAATTTGCAGGGATATGGGAAAAGAGCGGGGAACTAACTGGATTACCCTTCGAAAGAGCCGGCACAGACTTGATGGGCTGAATGGCCTCCTTCTGTGCTGTACTATTCTATGATTCTATGATTAACATGTCTATTTATATTTTACAAAAAGTCATGGAAATGATGACAGGCACAATATGAAGCATCAAGAGATGATAATATTACATCCACTTGTTTTCCACAGTATTAATCATTAATAACTCCGTGATTCATATGTATACTTGATGTTGGCAAAATGTGAAATAAGACATCACTTTAAGATTGCTCAATATTTGCTAGGAGATTTATTGACGAACATTTTAGTTCATAAACTGATTAAAAAAAACTTCCATTTTCAATCAGCTTCCCAATATACTCAATTTAAAGGGACATTGGTCTTTGTGTTTGGACAAGGGGAACAGCTGCACATCATTTTCATCATGATGCCATCGCATGCAAATGACACAGTGACATGTTAGTAATTCTCCATATAATCCAACGTCATTTCATTGTTTAATTTTATCTTCAAATATTTATGCAATTTTAAGGGCCTAATTATTTTTATGAGTTTCTTAAATATTTTGAAATAAATATAAATTGTGAAATCATGAATCTAGAAATAGATTCTGTTCAATTCTTAGCTGTCCTATCACATGGGGCCATAGCTCAACAGTTTCAAACCATATGCCAAGGTGTCTCAAAAATTGCAGAACTGCATTTATCAGAATTGAGATACTTCTAATAAATCACAGAAAGTTATTCAGTCTGAGACTATTTCTGTATTTCTCATTGTAGTCTGCCAGTAAGTACAACAGCTGCAGTTTAAAGGTTGAAGTCTCCAGTAACATGAGATTGAAACAGGCATATAATAATAATGTATACAAGTATATATTTTTTTCTAAGTTATTTTCTTCCATTTCTGTGGTGTGGATCTTCTTGGTTTGAAGACTTGTTCCTAGTCCTGTATACCCAGCCTCCAGAAAGTGGACAGTCAAAGTCCAGGGGAATTGGCTCTCTGATTTTTCTTGTTTTTCTCTGGGGAGAAACATCTGGCCTCCACAAAGTACATGCCCACAATGTCAGGTTTCAGATCAGAAAAGTCACTGTGTGAGGAATCACTGGCATAAATCTGCTCCACACAGCTCCTTGGGATCATGAATCAGAGTTCCAATGCACTGTGCTATGTTAAAATGATGTAAAATTATGTATAAATTATATTAAGGTGCAACACTAGAACATTAAGGTGAGTCAGGTTGTCTAATTAAACCAAGAGGTCTAGTTCTTGTACTGGAGTAGAACAGATCCATATAATTTCTATAAAAACTCAGCATTAAGAGCTAAGCTTTTGTGCACTATATATGTGTGTGGTAAGAGGATTTTAATTTATAGCACAACTAAAAACCATTTACTAAACAGGTGCTAGATATAAATGCATTTGGTAATCACACTTGTAAATATTAACTCAAAATTATTTCACTTTTTAATAGAATATAAATTGAAGAATTGATTTGTACACACACACAGATATACACGCTAAACTATCATTCAGTGGGATAACCACAAAATCCGATTAATAGGATGCAAGTTTATGGTCATATTTTGCCATCCAGAGAATTATATCAATCCCAGTCAAGCTATCATTGAAGGTGCCCAGAGGCAAGTAACTGCTTCTCTAAAAGAAGAATAGGGGGCAATAAGAAGAGAGTGTTTGAGACTAAATCAGCTCACATCACGCTTGGATAATTCAGCTAATTCAAAGCAACATTGATGGGATCTGGGAATCATTTGGCTGGCGATCTCTTTAGCCAGAATGTGGCAGAGACAGAACTAAAAATGGGATCGAAATAGAAATAACTGACAAAAAGTTATAATGACATTTCGTGCTGACATCAGCTACATGTTACCCGAACACTGGATGAGCCCCAATTTGTTCACACTACATTGCCACATAATGAACGAAAGACATCAATGACATTACAGTATTGTTTCTGCTATCACAACAATGGATCCATTCGTCACTGGAACAGGATCTAAACAGCAAATCAAGAGTGTGTATATACAAAATTATTTATATTTCTACTAATTACATAGGGTATAATAGATGACTGATAGTAATTACAACAATTTAACAGAGGGCGATCAGATGACATTGTGAACTGTAAAAGTGAATGTGTTACAACTGTAATCTGAGCACTGAGATTACTGCTCTTAAATCATTCTATTATTGGTTATTGTTTCTGATATGTGCGGCTGCATTTTGTATGTACGTGTGGTGGGATGGAGGAGGAAAATGGGTCATAAAGGTCATTCTGTTCGGAACTGTTTCTATGATTGTAACAAGCATTTATGTCTCAAGTCCTTAATGCGTGACTACATCTGATTAAGAATCATGACGTCAATCGGGTTTATTACAGAATTACTGTAAAAATCTATTTCCAGAGTACGGTACATTTTGTTACTAAAAATATCCCATCATCGCTTCTGATGAAAACCTATACTTCTGCCGATAGAAAACTTAAATGTCTGGCTCATCAAGTATCAATATGTCATTAACTATTCCTCAGGGACAACTGGATTGCTCCAAGTCTAAGCTTCTCTGAGCAAGTTACTGAATATTTTTATGCAACTTCATGCCTGTGCACTCATTACTTAAGATTAGTATTCAGGACTTTAGGCCTCAATGTCAATGACCAGTAACATCTCCAAGGACAACAAACAGAGCATTATTTAAAAAAAATACTTAAATGCACAGAAACGGAGTCATTCTTGAAACGAAATCCCTTCAATTACTGATCTTCAAGCAATGGTTTTAACATTTCCAACTCTAGCAACCCAGTGTTCTTATAGCACCATCAAGTGAGCGAAAATTGAAATTACATACTGGTTTGAGCTCTGTCACATCCCACTGAAGATATTCAGCAACATGCATCATCTGACTGATGATCTGGTCAAGTTCCTGGAGAAGAGGAAAAGAACATTTTAATTTTAAAAAATTAAGTTAAATTTCTATTTCTAGTTAATATGTTTACCCTTTTGCAAATGCTTCAAGAGAAGTTTGTATTAACATTTGAATATTCTTGCGTCTATATAATGGTGCTATTAAGAAATATTAACGGATGGAAAACAGAGAGTAGGGATAAACGGGTCATTTTCAGGTTGGCAGGTTGTAACTAGTGGGGTGTCGCAAGGTTCAGTGCTTGGGCTATCTACTCTCTATATTAATGACTTAGATGAGGGGATCGAGTGTAATGTATCCAAGTTTGCTGGCGATACAAAGCTAGGTGGGAAAGTAAGCTGTGCGGAGGACACAAAGAGGCTGCAAAGGGATATAGACAGGTTAAGTGAGTGGGCAATAAGGTGGCAGATGAGTATAATGTGGGGAATTGTGAGGTTATTCATTTTGGTAGGAAGAATAGAAAAACAGAATATTTTTTAAATGGTGAGAAACTATTAAATGTTGGTGTTCAGAGAGATTTAGGTGTCCTCGTACAGGAAACACAAAGAATTAGCATGCAGGTACAGCAAGCAATTAGGAAGGCAAATAGCATGTTGGCCTTTATTGCAAGGAGGTTGGAGTACAAGAGCAAGGAAGTCTTGCTACAATTGCACAGGGCTTTGGTGAGACCACACCTGGAGTATTGTGCAGACTTTTGGTCTCCTTATCTAAGGAAGGATATACTTGCCTTAGAGGCGGTGCAAAAAAGGTTCACTCGATTGATTTCCTGGGATGAGAGGGTTGTCCTATGAGGAGAGATTGAGTAGATTGGGCCTATACTCTTTGGAGTTTAGAAGAATGAGAGGTGATTTCATTGAAACATATAAGATTCTGAGGGGGACTGACAGGGTAGATGCTGAGAGATTGTTTACCCTGGCTGGAGAGTCTAGAACTAGGGGGCATAGTCTCAGGATAAGGGGTCGGCCTTCTAAGACTGAGATGAGGAGGAATTTCTTCACTCAGAGGTTTGTGAATCTTTGGAATTCTCTGCCCCGAAGGGCAGTGTGTGGATGCTCAGTCATTGAGTATATTCAAGGCTGAAATAGATAGATTTTTGGACATTCGGGGAATCATGGGATATGGGGATCTGGCGGGAAAGTGGAGTTGAGGTCGAAGATCAGCCATGATCTTATTGAATGGCAGTGCAGGCTAGAGGGGCCGTATGGCCCACTCTTGCTTCTAATTCTTATGTTCGTATGTTAAAGGACACTGTTGTGTAAACAGTTTACAGCAGTACCAGCCATATAATGCCATGCAGCTTCAGATCCTTTATCACCTTTATTACTCTTTCATCTGGATCATCTCACCTCTATTAAACTCATCATGCCCACAGCATTACATTAATTAAATAAAAATGTAGTCTACAGTTTAAGATGAATAGAACCCAAATGTACTTTTGGTGACAAATTTTCGAATACCGCTAAACTATCCTGAATTTTCCCACTGCCATTCTCACTCCAATCCGTGCATTTATGGGCTCCCACATTGTTCTTAACAAGTTTAAAACAAACTTCAGAAACAACAATGAGAGTTTGGCAAAACAGGGACTGTGTTTGCATGGCTCTGCTGCACTCATGGCAGCAGCTGGGATGGCTGGCCTTGAAGAACTTTGCAAGGCTTTCATTTAAATAGATTCTCTATACATGAAAAAGTTGCAAAGGGAGGCTTATATGCAAACCGGTTGGCAGCAATTCAGTAATTGGGTGAACCAGCAACTCTTAAAAGTGACTGTTCAGAGGCTGGCAGCCACTGTCCTGTCAGATGTGGCTCCAGCTGTTGTAAAGACACTGCATCTGGAGGTCTTGACCACAATCACCTCAACAGAGCTGCAACACCAACCTTCCACCACAGTGGCTCCTCCCTCTCAGGGAGCATTTAACACAGCCTTGGTTGAGGAGTAGGACAAGCACACCTTATAGGGCTGTAAAGGGGAAGCACATGTGTATCTTACAGCACATGTGTACTTTAAACAGCACAGAACATTTTTTTATTTCTCCTTTCCATGAACAGTGTTTGTTGGATAGGGCCATGGCAAGGTAATAAGTGTGGGGAGGGGGCAGAGATGGCAGTTCAACTTGAGTGGAGGGAATGTGTGACATGTTCTTGCAGCGAAAATGTGTGGTAGTTCTTCAAAAACGGAAAGATAATCAGTGGCAGGACTGACTATAAGCAGTTTTCAGTCACAAGGTTCCATACCAATCTCCCTGCCTGACATCAGCTGTTAATGTTGTCTTCCTTCTCATCCTCATCCTCTTCCTGTGAACCTCCTCATCCTGCAGCATACACATTCCTCATTCGATTACAAAATTGTGCATGCAGCAGACGATGATGATTTTGGAAACTGTGCCAGGACAGTAGATCAGCTCCCTGCCCACATGGTCCAAAACAATGGAATAGTTGCTGGAGTATCTCTATGGAGTGCTTCCCCGTAACTCAAGTGGTGGTATGGGGCTCATTGTATCTGTGCTCTGCTGCTATGTGGGGTTTCTAATTGGGTTCAGGAGTCATGGCCACAAAGGATAGCCCTGGGCCTCCTAAAGGGCATCCGTTCAATTCCTGGGACCGTCACCTAATACAGGCACTGTGGAGTCCTGTAGAAGAAAAGCATCATGGCTGCATGCTGGATAATGGAAAGATCATAATTCTGTGGTCTGAAACCACCTCAAGATTTGTGAAGGGTATCCGTTTCTATCCATAGGCTGTTGTGTGCAGCACTAATGGCCACATGGATTCCAGCTATAAAACCATGGAATCTTGGGATAGCTGCCAGGTGGTAAAGAATCTGCCTCTGGTAGAGCACTGTAAAAGTTACCATAGTACGTCATCTTTCTCTAGTGTACTCTGCAGCCCTCTACTCTGAACATTGGCTTTAACAGCTTCAAATATCAGATGTCTCTCTCTTTTCCACTTTGGATGTTTTTTTTTTACCCCCAGCACTCCCTTTCTAATCTTTCTGAAGCCTTTTCACTGTGTGACTGAGATAATCTTTGTATATAATCCAGTAAAATAGAAAGAACTTGCATTAATATGGCACCTTTCATAGCCAATGAATTACTCTTTGAAGTGTAGTCACTGTAGTTTTGTGGGCAAACATGGCAGTCAATTTGCACACATCCTGAAGAGTTATATGTTGGACACCTTGGGGAGTTAAGGGTTAATAATCAAACTTCCTTGTATCTTGGAACAACAGGTTTCCAACATAAACAAGATATCTTTGGTGTGCCACAGGAGAACGCATGGCTTGTCTTCTGCTTTTGATGACTGAGTATTATTTTCTACATTACAACAGTGACTACACTTCAAAGAGTATTGCATCCAGTTCTGGTCACCACACTTTAGGAAGGATGTGAAGGCCCTTGAGAGAGTGCAGAGGAGATTTACCAGAATGGTTCTGGGGATGGGGGATCTTAGCTACAAGGACAGGTTGGAGAAGCTGGATTTGTTTTTGTTAGAGCAAAGGAGGTTGAGGGGTGATTTGATAGAGGTGTACAAGATTATAACGGGTTTGGATAGGCTAGACGGGGAAAAGCTGTTCCCACTAGTTAATGGTACAAGGACTAAGGGACACAGATTTAAGGTTTTGGGCAAGAGATACAGGGGGGATGTGAGGAAAAACTTTTTTACGCAGCGAGTGGTGAGGACCTGGAACTCGCTGCCGACGGAAGTGGTGGATGTTTTCAAGGGGAGACTGGATAGGCACTTGAGGGAAATAAACTTGCAGGGCTACGGGGATAGAGCGGGGCAATGGGACTGACTGGATTGCTCTGCAGAGAGCCAGCACAGACTCGATGGGCCAAATGAACTCCTTCTGTGCCGTTATGACTCTATGACTCTATGGGGGCGATTTTGCCAGCCCTGGGGAGGCGGGTATGGAGGTGGGACTACTGGGAAAATGGCAGAATTTGGGGGCAGGTACCCAACCCGCCCCCAGTGCACCTCCATGCCATCTTGCCAGGAGGTGGATAGCCGTCCTGCACCGGGTCCCGTCTCCTTGGAGGCGGGAAGGGATTAAAGCCTATTAACTGCCTGTTAACAGGCAGAAAATAGGATTATTCCCTTTTTGCCCTCACAAATGCGGGCTCCCCGAAGGCTCCAAAACCTGCCAGCTCAGCGAGGCGAGTACTGGGTCTGCGGGGGGGTCCAAAAGTGTGGTGTGAAGGTAAGTGATGGGTGCAAGAGTGTAGAGGTGAGTATCTGAGGTAAGTGCAAAGTGTTAGTAAAAGTGCACTTACCTTTGTTTCTCCCTGCAGGCTTCAGTCGGTGTCTATGCGGAGAGTCTCAGACCTCCGTGTTGCAGATGAGAGATGGCTGTTGCATTCTCAGATGCAACAACCATCTCAATTCTGTAAAAGAAAGAAGTTTGATGAGGTCTTGAATTGAAGACCTCATCAAACTACAGAGAATGTCACTGTTTGACAGCTTCACAGAGCAGTCAAACGATGACAATTCATCTGTCAAAAATTTTTGACAGATGAAACATCATACGCTGACGTTCTCTGTAACCGGCTTTCCCTTAATTGGCTTGCTAAGCCCGCTGGGCGGGCTTAACAAGGTCAATCAAGGGAAAATAGCGTGGGTTGGCCACAAATCGATGGAGGCGGGACATCAACCCGCCAAGCAGCAGTCCCGCCTCCAACGCGCCCCCATTAACAAAATCGCCCCCTATGATTCTATGACTCTAAGTACTTCATTGGCTGTAAAGTGCTTTGGGACATCCAGGGGGTCGCGAAAGGTGCTATATAAATGCAAGTCTTTTTTAAATTATCTATGAGAAGTGCTCGTGTAAGGAAATGTGACTGGGAAGACATCAAGCACGAATGATTAAGTTATAATTTTCGTGGCTAGTGCACTAAACATAGGCACAGGGCTCCATTAACTATAGTATAGAAAAATAACAGTTAATAAAATGACTACTCAAAGGATTCGAGAAAGTTAAGTCAGGAAGACTTGTTTTTGAAAAGTATCTTTGATGTAGGCAAAATATGATGTATAAAGGAGCATGGTTTTCAACAGTTTGTTGTGAACCATCGAAGGTAGGAGGTTGTCTAACAGTTGAATGTTAACACACACCAACAGTAAATGTGAGGGATGACCAGTTAATCTGTTTTTGTAGTGCTGGCCAGGACACTGGGAGAACTACCTGCTCTTCTTTAAATAGTGACATGGGATCTTTTACATCCACCTGAACAAGCAGGTGGGGTCTTGATTTAATATCTCATCTGAAAGACATAACAACAACAACAACTTGTATTTATAAAGTGCCTTTAACATAGTAAAACGTCCCAGGAGTGTTATAAGACAAAAATTTGAAATCGGGGCGTTAAGTAACCAGGAGCCAATGTAGGTCAGCAAGCACAGGGGTGATGGGTGAACGGGACTTGCTGTGATTTAGGACACGGGCAGCCGAGTTTTGGATGACCTCAAGTTGACATAGGGTAGAATGTGGGAGGCCAGCTAGGAGTGCATTGGAATACACAAGCCTAGAGGTAACAAAGGCATGGATGAGGGTTTCAGCAGTGGATGAGCTGAGGCAGGGGCAGAGACGGGCGATGTTACGGAGGTGAAAATAGGTGGTCTTAGTTATGCCGTGGATATGTGGTCGGAAGCTCATTTCAGGGTCAAATATGACACCAAGGTTGTGAACAGTGTGGTTCAGCCTCAGACAGATGTTAGGGGGAGGGATGGAATTAGTGGCTAAGGAACAGAGTTTGTGGCAGGGACCGAAAACAATGGCTTTAGTCTTCCCAATATTTAATTGGAAAAAATTCCTGCTCATCCAGTACTGGATATCGGACAAGCAGTCTGACAATTTAACGACTGTGGCGGGGTTGAGAGAAGTGGTGGTGAGGTAGAGCTGGGTGTCGTCAGCGTACATGTGGAAACTGACGCTGTGTTTTCAGATGATGTCACCAAGGGGCAGAATGTAGATGAGAAATAGGAGAGGGCCAAGGATAGATCCTTGGGGGACACCAGAGGTAACAATGTTGGAGCAGGAAGAAAAGCCATTGCAGGTGATTCTTTGGCTACAATTAGATAGTTAAGGATGGAACCAGACGAGTGCCGTCTCACCCAGCTGGACGACGGTGGTGAGGCGTTGGAGAATGATGGAGTGGTCAACCGTGTCAAAGACTGCAGACAAGTCGGGAAGGATGAGGAGGGGTAATTTACCTTTGTTGCAGTCACAAAGGATGTCATTTGTGACTTTGATGAGAGCCGTTTCGGTACTGTGGTAGGGGCAGAAACCTGATTGGAGGGATTCAAACATGGAGTTGCGGGAAAGATGGGCACGGATTTGGGATGCGACAACACGTTCAAGGACTTTGGAGAGAAAAGGGATGTTAGAGATGGGGCGGTAGTTTACAAGGACGGAGGGGTCAAGGGTTGGTTTTTTGAGGAGAGGGGTGATGACGGCAGATTTGAGGGAGAGGGGTCAGTACCTGAAGAGAGAGAGAACCGTTAACAATGTCAGCTAACATGGGAGGCAGAAAAGGAAGTTGGGTGGTCAGCAGTTTGGTGGAATCGGGTCGAGGGAGCAGGAAGTGGGTCTCATGGACAAGATGGCTGCGGAGAGGTCATGAGGGGAGATCGGAGAGAAACTGGAGAAAGATGCGAGTTCAGGACTAGGGCAGGGGTGAACCTTAGAGGAAGTTTGGCCCGGTGGACTAGGGGAAGGAAGGGAAGTGGCAGAGGTAACTGAACGGATGGTCTCAATCTTAGAGACAAAGAAGTTCATGAGCTTCTCACACTTGTTGTCGGAGGTGAGGGGGGAGGAGACGGGAGAGGAGTTTAAGAAGATGGCTAGCTGTAGAGAATAGAAGCCGGGGTTTATCTTTGCATTCCAGAATGATCCTGGAATAGTGAGCAGTTTTGGCAGATGAGAGCAGGACCCGATAATGGTTTATGTGGTCCAACCAGATCTGACGGTAAATGGCTAAACCAATTGTCCGCCATATCTGTTGAAGTCTGCGTCCCTTGGACTTAAGGGATTGAAGATGAGGGCTGTACCAGGGGAAACTGCCAGGGTGAGAGAGGCTAATTGTTTTACATAGAAACATAGAAACATAGAATCTAGGAGCAGGAGTAGGCCATTCGGCCCGTCGAGCCTGCTCCACCATTCAATACGATCATGGCTGATCATTCAAATCCAGTACCCTGTCCCTGCTTTAATCCCCACAGTACACATATTCCACCCTAGCCCCGTAACCCCACGTATTTAATTCCCCCTAACATATCCCATCCTATCCCCATAACCCCACATATTTAATCCCCCCCCCTAACACTAAGGGTCAATTTATCATAGCCAAATCAACCTAACCCGCACATTTTTGGACTGTGGGAGGAAACCGGAGCACCCGGAGGAAACCCACGCAGACACGGGGAGAATGTGCAAACTCCACACAGACAGTCACCCGAGGTCAGATTCGAACCCGGGTCTCTGGCGCTGTGAGGCACCAGTGCTAACCACTATGCCACCGTGTTGCCCGTTTTAATAGGGACTAGGGCATCAAAGGTGGTGGTGAGAGTGTAGTTAAGCAGATCGGTAGCTGCAGAAATGTCACGGTGAATGGAGGGCCAAAGACAACTCTCTTGTTCTTCTACTATGTATGTGAAGAGCTCTATTCTTGCTGTTAAATTAGGATATCACCAGAACTGCTCAACCAAAATACTAGATTGTCAGCTGCCAACTCTTTATTGTTTTACACATATACAACCTTGAAATGAAGGAAGTGGGAAAATATTTGCTTGGCTGTCTTTACTTGTATTTAAATTCATATTTTTAAAATCTGAATTCTTTATCTGAAATTTTTGAAAAATATTAATTTTATACATATATTTACAACTACTTTTCTCTGTTTATTAAAGTATTTTAGATTAGAAGATCTAATAGTAATGAGGATATCTAGCCTGTCTAAAAGTGTTATGTCTAAATATGGAAAACTAGTTGCTAGCTGTCATACACGTAACAGAATAGGCTGTCTGTGTAAAGGCGAAGATGCTGGATAACCACCACTGAATCAATATTATTTATATAGCAATATGATAAAATGTACATTTTGAAAAGAAGGTACAGCAAAAGGTATGCATAATGGCTGACTGTGTGATGGACTGTTGTTACTAGCTGATATGTACCTTTTCATTTCTGGCAGATATGTAGCTTTTGAGTTCTTGGTATCTGTTATCCAATGCATTGCCACTATTACCATTTAAAGTCCTTTATTAGGGAGAAATTATGAAAACAAAAGTTTGGTTTCACTTTAACCTCAAGTTATGCATTGCTTACTTAAGAGAGTTGTTACAATTTTTCTGCTGCTTAGAAACAAATAGTTGAAGTCAATTAAATTTAAAAAAATCTAGAAATAAATTGGGAGAAGAGTTAACTTTTTTCACTTTTGTCCTGGGCCTCTCTGTATTAACTTTTAGATATTGCAAAGGATGTCAGGTGCCTGATATCACCAACAAGAACCTAAGCTCAGATAAAGCTCAACCAGGAGCACAGTGAGGTTCGCTCTACTGTCTCAAACCTCAGTAAAGCATCCCCGTTACACCAATGCCTGTTTCCAACACCAATCAGCCAATTAGTCATTCATGCCCACCAGTAATTGGGCTGAGTCCCTATAGTAAACAGTGTTGAGAACTTCAGACAGGAGTTTGAATCCACAGGTGAATGCATAGTTTTAACCCATTGTGTCACCCTGACCACACCTGCTCTAATTCAATGCATTACAGGTTTAATGTGGCAATACATAAACAGTGGTGAAACAAAACATTTTGTTTTTAGCCAAGAAAAACTTCACATGAATCACTAACAAATGTTTTTGTCACACAGAAATGGAAACAGGTAAGCAGACTTCAATTACTATCTACAGCAAAATACAATGAATAAAACTTTATTGATCACCAGGTCTCTAGTCATCTTACCGAGCTATCTAGCGACCCATTTCCATCAGTGTCATAAAGACGGAACATGACTAAAAAAAGGGAAAATAAAAAGAAGTCATTCATCTCTGCAAAGCATTCCTAACATAGTGTTATCAACAAACCCTATCAGAAAGGACACACATATAACTTATCCCAGGTTTCATACGATTTCTCCCCTCCATGAAAGTTTTCTTCCTGGGCTGTATTTAACAGGAGTTAGTCTCAATAAGCTGTATGTTAAACAAATCTTGTAATAATTTCCACACTGAACGCAACGGTTCTGATATAAAACAGCTTCACATATCAAAATAAGACGGGCCTGGGGTTTGGCTGTCTTTGTGAGGTATGCAGAGACCTGGTTAGATAGAGGAATGGAGATTTGTGAATGTGTGTGATTAATTCAGGAGGGAAATCATGGCTTTCTCCGTTCTTTATTTCAAAGATTCAAAACATTCCTGCTCAATGTGACCTGGTTTACTGCTTGGTTAGTTACTCTGCCGAGCAACTTTATCACATACTTTTTCCATTGTTTCTATCCAAGTTCTTGCACTAGGGATTGCAGTGTCTCAGGGGTGGTGGCGGGGGGAATTAGAGAAAGAAGAACAACATAACTCTGGGTTTAAATTTGAGATAGACTTGCTTATGCTGATCCCAGCACCTTTTCGTAACCGGAGATTGAGTTACAGCAACGAAGGATGGGAAAAAAGATACAAGATAGTCACTAATAAATCCAATAAGGAATTCAGGAGAAGCTTCTTTACCCAGAGAGTGATTAGAATGTGGAACTTTCTACCACAAGGAGTAGTTGAAGCGAATAGCATAGATGCATTTAAGGGGAAGCTAGATAAACGCATTAGGGAGAAAGGAATAGAAGGATATGGTGAGATGAAGTAAGGTGAGAGGAGGCTCGTGTGGGGCATATGCCCTGGGATAGACCAGTTGGGCCCAATGGCCTGTTTCTGTGCTGTAAATTCTACGTCAAAAATGTTATTGCTGGTTTCCATCCATGAAAGGGTAACACTCTCAATTCAAATAGAAGTTACAACTATCAGGAAAGACTGAACCGGCTGGGGCTCTTTTCTCTAGAAAAGGGAAGACTCAGAGGTAAATTGATTGAAGTCTTTAAAATTTTGAAGGGGTTCGATAGAGTAGACGTAGAGAAGATGTTTCCATTTGTGGGGGTGTCCAAAATTAGGTCATAAATACAAGCTAGGTACTAATAAATCCAATAGGGAATTCAGGGGAATCATTTTTACTCAGAGAAAGGTGAGAATGTGGAACTCGCTACCACGTGGAGTGGTTGAGGCATTTAAGGGGAAGCTAGATAAGTACATGAGGGAGAAAGGAATAAAATGGTATGTTGCTAGGGTGAGTTTAAGTAAATAGAGAGGGAGGAGGTTCGTGTGGTGCAGGCTGAATGGCCTGTTTTGTGCTGTAAATTCTATGCAATTCTATGAATAATAATTCTTAATGCTAGTCCATGAAAAGAGAAACCGTGAGTAGTGAAATGAGCTCATGTGCGATTTCATCTAATTCATGCTATGACATTCATAATATTCTTATTCTAAGCAATCAACTGAACCTCGCTAAATATAGGTTTTTATACTCTCAGAGATCAGGAAAAGACACCATTTCTAATAAGCATTTATTTCATATTAATAGGATTTCACTGGATTACTTTTCCTGTATATTTTTGATGGAAGCTTCTGAATTACATTTATAAAATGTGTATTTATTTTTTAATTTACTTTGAAGTATATTTCAAATAATTATTGTAGAATTTTATGGTTAATAGTATACCCCGATGTGTGTACAGTATATACTTAAATTTCAATCCTGATATATACATAAGCCTTTCATTCATTATCACCTAATTAATAAAGTGTTCTTTTAAAACAAAGTTTTATTTTCCTATTGAAGTCACAACCACACAAACATCAGATATTGCACAATTAACAATAAATGTGCAATTTGCAGGGAGGCTGTGAAATTAATAGCTGCCTTTAAATAGAAAAGTAAGATGCAAATAGTATTTACTGGTTGTAAACATTTTTTGTATTTTTATTATCTTTTCATAAAGAAATTGTTTGGTTTAAGAAACATACATTAAAAGTTACTACAGAAATAAAAGTTGGTGCAGAAATATAATTGTGTTTAATAAGTAGAGGGAAGTAATTTGGACAATTTCAGATTACAGTGCAAGGTAATAAAGAGGGCTGTCAGGATTGTAATGAAACTAATGCTTTTGAATTTGTGCATGGATTGCATTTGATTTATTATTACCTTCAGAAAATACATTAGATCAAGTTGAAGGGCCCCTTACCTTCTTAGCGTATCTGATAAAACAATACATAAACAAAAAGGGCAACCATTTTCCTCAAATAGCTATTAATCATTGTTGCATGTTCTCTCAATCAAGTTCCAAACAACACCTGACAGGTGGCTGCATAAAAATAGAAAACAATGCAGCATTCTGAGCACTGTCAAAAGACTGGCAGCAGTAACACATTTGTATTGAAAGCCAACACACAGCGTTCAGTTTAATGACAAGGACCATAATAATCAATTGGTTGTGGTTGTCAGACTGACCCATCAGTACCAGAACACAATATGTGAACAATAACTAAGTTTATCGCTTACTCAACATTTTAAGAGCACATGTACAACCAATTACCAATATTGTAATCAGTGCAGAAAGCTAGTTAACAAATATATCATCAGGTGAACAGAGATAATGAAGCTGAAATTGTGGTCGGAGGCTTCCCGCGGGCAAATGTCTCCGATCCGCAAGAAAAGTATGCATTTACCCGGTGCCTCTGTATCTTCGGACTCTTGCAGTCCTGGGCCTACAGATGTACGCCTGCGTAAAGGCCCACGTATCCCAGGGGTGCATGCGGTTCGCAAGCGTCCCTGGGATCACGTGGGCCGGCCCAACCAATCAAAAAGGGGGATTCCCATTATGCTTATGGGAATTCCATTTATGTACGGAATCCCCATAAGCATAATAGGAATGGCATAAAATACACTATCACACATAACCTAAGTAAAAATAAATCACAACATGTTTAAAATTAATTAAAATACAATTTAATTAAACATTTAAAACAAAACATTAAATTTTTGAAAAATAAATTTAAACATTTAACCTAAACTAATTTTAAAGGTTAATGTTTAAATGATTTAAAAAAATATTGTAATATTTATTTAAACCCTTACGCTGGTAAAAGGCTCTACTCCTGTATTTACCAGGAATTTTGTGGGCATTCACTGAGCAGTAGTTGGGAAAATAGCCCAACACTCCGCCAGCGAATGTCCATTTCCTGCGCATGCGGATTATCTGTCAAGCTGAACTTGACAGATCGAAGTTCCGGGTTTTTGCGCATACGGGGCACTTACGACCGCATACGCTCTCACGGTCATAGGCCCCATAAAATCAGGGCCATCAGAAAATAATGAAATCAAGGTGTTTGTTCACTAATATTTGTAAAATTATCAGTGTGAGTTCCTGCTTTACATTCAAGCTGACTTTTTGCCAAAAGGTAATGATGAGCCTATATAAAACCTTACTAAGACCTCGGAGTATGGTGTGCAGTATTTGGCTCTACAGTATAATTGGGATATTGAGGCTTTAGTACAACGCAGATTGACTTGGATGCTGCCTGGTATGAGGAAATACAAATACAAGGAAAGACTGGAAAAATTGGGCCGCCTTTTGTTAGAACAAGGTAGATTACTGGGCAATACGAGAGAAGTGTTTAAAATTAGATGCATGATTAAATGTATCAGATTTAGAACAGAGGGCAGGAAAACCTTCTTCACACAGAGAGTTGTGAGGCTGTGGAATTCATTTCCAGAGTTCATGTTTGAGGCAGAAACTATGCCAACATTCAAGATTAGATCAGATTGGTAGATGAAGGAAGAGAGGTTGAATAAATATGGAAACAGGGTGGGTAAATGTGATTGCTCTCCGAGCAAGCAATTCGTTCTAAACATGAAATGGACTGGTTGAACCAAATGGCCTATTTCTATGTTGTAATTTCTATATGTGAGGCAAAAAAAAACACATGAAAATTGAATGCCTGCTGGAAATGCTGGTGGATGAGGACAGGATTGAGCTACAGCTATACAAAGCTCTGGAGTACTGTGTACAGTTCTGGGCACCGCACCTTAGTAAGGATATACTGGCCTTGGAAGGAGTACAGCGCAGATTCACCAGAATGTTACCAGGGCTCCAAGGGTTCAATTATGAGGAGAGATTACACAAACTACTTTTTATTCCCTGGATTATAGAAGTTTATGGGGTGATTTGATTGAGGCTTTTAGAATTTTGAAAGGAATTTGTCGGGTAGAGAGAGAGATTTTTTTTTCCCAGCTGTTTGGGGAGTCTAGTACTGTATAAGGGGTCATAAATTAAAATCAGAGCAAGGCCATTCAGGAGAGAAGTTAGGAAACACTTCTTCACACAAAGGGTGGCAGAAGTGTGGAACTCTCTCCTACAATAAGCAGTAGATTCTAGCTCAATTAATAATTTTAAATCTGAGATCGACAGATTTTTTGCTAGCCAAGGGTATTAAGGGAGTGGAAGTACAGATCAGCCATGATCTCATTGAATGGTGGAACAGGTTCGAGGGGCTGAACGGCCTACTCCTGTTCCTATGTTCCCATAATGGCCCCCAGTATTAAATAGCCAGCTCACATATGAAGAAGGGCTGTTTGTGTGAGGTACTAGAAAGTTGCCAGCCCCCATGGAACCAGACCCGACATAACTTTTCTGACTTCAGAAGAGGGGAAAGAAGGCAAAATTAGAAATAAAATCCAAATATAACATTTTGACTAATGTTTCCTATTCAAAAAGCCATTCTTACATATACCTTTTGTGGACTAAGTTTCCTATTTGCTTTTCAGAACACAAAAAACAGGTTTCCACATAAACATCTACCTGTCCCCGGGCAAGGCAGGAAATGCACTTAGCTGCAGACCTCTCGGCGAGATCCTTGAAATGTAAAAGAATGCCCTACCCAAGGTTTTCAGCCCATGGGCCCTCCAGTTACTGGGGGCCCAGGATCAAGCCACAACATCAAGTTCTTCAGCTGCCCAGCCCTAGGGTGCCCAGCAAGTGGTTAATCCAGAGAATATCAGGAAGTAGGGGACACCTCCTCCCACTTCATTTACATGCCTTCCAACTGGCCTGCAATTCTAATTGGAATTCCCCAGAAATCACAGAAATTAATGGGGCAGACATTCTGAAATCCAATTCTCCATCCCTTTTTCCTGATCTTTGCGCTGAGGGAACCATTTTATTTAATTATACAATGGCTGTCTTGAGAATTGGGCCAGCCATAGAAATGAATCTGTTCCTGCATTCATTCACAGAGCATTACCGTGCCAGAAAATGATACGATCTATCTTTCGTGTCCTGCACTCTCCAACTCCAGCGTGCATGTCTAACATTAGAAAGAAATAGGATCTTATGCCTGTTGGTCTCAATTCTCGGGCTTTAGTATGGAATGAGTATTACATGAGGCTCACAGAGTTCCAAAAATGCTGTCAAACCCAAGCCGGAGATTCATAAAAAGCATCCATAACACTGCATTGCTGCACTCAAACAATCAAAGCTAAACTAGATCCATGACTCCACCACTCAATTATAAAAACAGCTTTTACTTAACTCTAAGTAAAATTAAAATAATCAAATAACAATGATCTATTAAAAAAGTTAATTTCGAGCACTTTAGATCATTTTCCTTAACTCTATTCTTTGGGAGGAATAACTGAGATGGGGAAAATTATCAGTCTGCCCTAATTAATGAGAGTTGTTCACCATGTTGTACCTCAGCCATTTAGAAAAGAACATGCATACATTGGACAACTGGGCCTAAAAATGTAGTTGCTTTGCGCCTCCCGTTAGGGTGCTAACGGGGTGCCAAGCAACTAGCACCCGGGTGCGGCGCCGTCAACGCCTCCTGCGAAATTCAACGGGAGGTTAGCAGCAGCGGTAACCATTAGCGCCCCGTGGTGCTGCACCGCCGGCAATGACGTCATTGCCGTGCGCAGCACCCCGCTAGCGACCTGGCCACGATCTTCGGTAGCGACCCCTGACTTACCGCCGGACGCTATGTCCAATGGGGTCAGGGGGGCCTACCTGCAGTCGGGGCAGCACTAATTAAAGGGAATTTGTTGTTGGCCGCCTGCCAGCACCTGCCCCCTCTGCCGTCCCCGGCCTCCTCTGCAGCACCACCCCCCCCCCCCCCCCCTGCGGAGTGCCGGTTGCGCTCCGTGAGCCCGGCACTTCTCTTGAGTGCCGGGCTCTTTTGCCGGCACTCCGATCCTGGTGGCCCAGCTGGGCCCCTGGTCACGCTGCGCAAGGCCCCTCCCCTTTAAGAAGGGGAGGAAGGCCTGCAGTACCGCGGCGCGACATGCCGCAGCACCGTAGTGCCGCGATATTCACTCGCAGCGCCCCAAGAGGGAGGCGGGGCACTTCCAGTAGCACCCCGCTTCCCTCTTGGGGCGCAACCGATGAATTTCGGCCGCGGGGGCGTGACTCAATTTTTCCTCCCTGCTGTCTAATTGAATTAAGAGATGCACTATCATGAAGCTTTCCACAAATGTTATTATGATCATAGGTTAATTCTGTGTATGTGACAATCTATATACAACAATCATGCACTCCAGCCTTTTTAATAAGAACAGGCTGACATTTGGAAACTGCATGATTGGCATAATGTACTGTGATGAACTTTCAGCACAGACACCAAGGGGGAGAAATTTGGCATGTTAGCGTCCGGCGGGGGTGCTAATGGGGTGCTCAGGCAGTAGCGCCATGGTGGGGCGAATCCCGTGCCGCACGGCAAATTCACCAGCCCCGTAGCACCGGCGTTAACAATTAGTGCAACACTCTCTAGGCGCCCAATCTGCAAACTTCAGTCGCGCCCCCCGCCTTACCGCCTCGCGCCGACAGCGCCAGGGAGCGGAGGCGTGAACCAGCCGGCTGGCGGCGGGCGGGACGCTACTTAAAGGGATGCGCCCCAGCTGTCAAGGATCTTCCGTTCCAAAGATCAGCTATGAGTGGCAGAGAGCGCAGGATGTATGTGCAGCCAAATAAAGGCTGCTTCGTCCCCGGAGTGTTGTGGGTCGTCAAAGGAATTTGCATTTCATCTCACAGCATATCGCCGTTCTACACTCCCCGAATTATTGGGGGCTGGTGTGCAGACTCCAGTGACCCTCCCCTTTAATGGCTGGAAGGCGCCTGCGCCAATGCTCACTCCCGATTACACAACACCTCATAATCGTTATTGCTTGGAGCCTAACCCCACTCACCTATGCCATTAGCGCCTGATTTAGTGCTCCCCTGCATTCTTTGAGTGCTGAGACTGAATTTACTGGGCAGCGAGATTGATTAGTGCCTGGCGCTAAACTTCCAACATCTCAAAAGTTAGCGCCCCTTCCTGGGTGCTATTCTGAACATTGCTTTTCTGATTGGGAAGACTTTTTTATCATTTGATATATATACTAGTAAAATCAGCACATGTTACAGACTGCTAATCAGACTGGCAAAAGGTGGGAAGTGGTGTTCCACAGGGGTCGGTGCTGGGACCGCTGCTGTTCACAATTTACATTAACGACTTGGATTCGGGAATCGGAAGTACAATTCCAATTGAAAGAAAACATGAATAAACTTGCAGAGTGGGCATGTAATTGGCAAATTAATTTCAATATAGGTAAATATGAGGTGGTGCATTTTGGTAGCCAACCAAGCACCGGGGTTCATTTCTAGAGGAATAGAATTGAAAAGCAGAGAAGTTATGTTAAACTTGTAAAGAACCTTGGTTAGACCACACTTGGAGTATTATGCACAGTTCTGGTCTCCATATTATAAAAAGGATATAGAGGCATTGCTTGAGGTGCAAAGAAGATTCACAAGGATGATATCAGAACTGAGAGGTTATAGTTATCAGGAAAGGCTGAGCAGGCTGGGCTCTTTTCTGTAGTAAAGACAAGGCTGAGGAGTGACCCAATAGAGGTCTTTAAGATAATGAAAGGGTTTTTGCTGAGGTAGGCGTAGACAAGATGTTTCCACTTGCAGGGGAGACCATAACTCAAGAAGCTTGACACCATCCAGGACAAAACATTTGATTGGCACCCCATCCACCACCTTAAACATTCACTCCCTCCACCACCGGCGCACCGTGGCTGCAGTGTGTACCATCTACAAGATGCACTGCAGCAACTCGCCAAGGCTTCTTCGGCAGCACCTCCCAAACCCACGACCTCTATCACCTAGAAGGACAAGGGCAGCAGGTGCATGGAAACACCACCACCTCCAAGTTCCCCTCCAAGTCACACACCATCCTGACTTGGAAATATATCGCTGTTCCTTCATCGTCGTTGGGTCAAAATCCTGGAACTCCCTACCTAACAGCACTGTGGGTGTACCTTCACCACACCGACTGCAGCGGTTCAAGGTGGCGGCTCACCACCAACTTCTCGAGGGCAATTCGGGATGGGCAATAAATGCTGGCCTTGTCAGTGATGTCCACATCCCATGAATAAATTTTAAAAAAAATGGTCCAGAATTTGCGGTCGGAGGTATACCTCCGGGATATGCCTCCGAGCCACTAAAAATATACGCACTTACCTTCAGGCTCCCAGGCTGCGGAGACTTCGGGTCCTGGGCCTGCAGGCGTATGCCTGTGTAAAGGCCCACGGATCCCAGGGACGCAGGCGGTTTGGAAGTGTCCTTGGGATCACGTGGGCCAGGTCTTCCAATCAGAAAGGAGGATTCCTAATATGGTTATGGGGATTCCATTTACGAACAGAAACTCCATAAGCATAATAGGAATCCCTAAATAATTAAATAATTTAGACAACTGCAATAAAAATAAATGTTCTCATTTTTCAAATTTAATTAAAAGTCCCTTCAATAAAGCAAATACAATAAAAATTTAATATTTTGAAAAATAATGTTAAACATTTTAATCCAGGCCAAAATTTACATAAACTAATTTTCAGTGTTTGTGTATAATTTTTTATTTTAAAATTTTTAATTTAAGATTTATATTAACCCTTACGCTGGTGAAATCAGGCCCTTTTGCCAGACGTAAGGGCTTTGTGGGCATTTGCTGGGCAGTAGTTGGGCAAATAGCCCGACTCTGCGCCAGCGAGAGTGATTTTACCTTCGGTTCGGTAAATCTGTCAGGGCGAACCTTGACAGATCGCAAATTTCGGGTTTTTGCGCCTGCACAGCGCTTGCGGCAACCCAGAACTTGCAGGGCCTTTCCAAAGGCTTATAACGATGTACACTGTGAGCACGCCGTCATCGGAACCGCAAATTCGGGGCCGTTGTCTTTGTTCCATAAGAAAACTGGCTACCTTCTAATATCTGGATAAATGCAACACCTTTTTCTTCTTTTAAGACAGACTGACAGCAAAGGGCCGATTTTCCTTTGCTTTCCATCCAGGGAATGCTTATTTCCAAACTGCAAAGCAGAGGAAAAAGGAGCAGGCCCTGTTACACTGGGTCTCTGCTCCTTCTGAATTGTCCAGGGATTTCTAAGGGTTCCCCAAGGGGAGGCAGGCTTGGACGTAAAGCAGGCACAATTAAACTAACCCCACAGTAATGAGGCACGCGTGATATCTTGATGCCCAGCGCCATATTTTGGGAGGCCCAAACATAGTGACCACGATCTTACCTGTCGGTGCGGCTTGGGGGCGGGACAGCTGCCTTCCGGGTTCCAGTCCCGCCACCAATGACGTCCGACACACAGACGCTATTTTGCGTCAATTGGCCTTGTTAAGCCCGCCCTGCAGGCTTGCCGGCCAATTAAGAGGAAGCTGGTGTCAGATGATGTCAGTTGATGACGCTTCATCTGCCGGTTTTCTTAAAGGGGCCATGCACAATTTTTTTTGACAGATGATTTTTCAGTGTTTGACAGCATTGAGGTGCTGCAAACACTGACAATCACTGTACAAAGGTGGGCTTTCACCCAGTGACTCTCTCTTTCGGCTAGAACAGGTGGCAGCTACAGGTGAGGTTACAGAAGCGATCTGTCACTGGTGAGAGAGGTTCTCCCAATGAGATGGGACTACACAAACAATTCAAAACTTGTCACCTACAGAAAAGTCTAAATACATTAAAAATGATTTTCCCAACATTTCCTTACCTCTGAAACTCACCAGTGTACCATTGGATCCTTCACACCACTTCTGCAGCTGTTATCAATGCAGAAACATTACAGTAGACTCACAGCACACCACACTTACCTGGCGTGGTGTCCGGACGTCGGGAAGCCTGCAGTAGACCTGTCAAAATTGCAAAAAGCCTCTTAACTGCCTGTTAAGAAGCAGTTAAGTGCCTATAATCTTCTTCCCGCTACTAGGTGTCGGGTCCATGCGCAAATTGGGGTCCCGACACCTGGGAAGTTTGATTGGAGGTGGGTTGACAGCGGGTTTCCGACCCGCTGTCAATCTTTGCAATTTTGCCGGATGTCCCGACTCCAAACCCGCCCCCTGAACGCCGGAAAAATTCTGGCCAGTGACACTAACTGATAGCGGGCCTTACTCCTTCCACCTAGTCGACTCAGATTGGAGGACTTAAGAAGGGCTGGTTGTAAACTTTTGTAAGTTGCTTCTTTTTCAGGTGAAGCAGGACCAGGATCAAGGCTGGCTTCTGGCTTCTGTTTTTCGAGAACAGCTGAAGGCCCCCAAGCCAATGGCCATTACCACAGCTGCAAAAGCCTTCGGTTGTTACAAGTGCTGGGCATTCGCACGTTGGGCTTATTAAAATGACCTGAGCCCAGAAATAGCAGTGGGTTCTGGTCAGGTGAGACACGGTGCACTTTAGGTGCATTCTGCCTAACTTGCACCTAGGCCACGGTGAGGGGGGCAGAGGGCGCATAGGGCAAAGAAAGTAATGAGCATATACAGTAAACTCTTTCTTATCCGGCACCTATGGGACCAGGATGGTGCTGGTTGATGAAAAATTCTGGATAACAGAGAGGTATAACTACCACGGTGCTGCTTTTCCACTCACCATTACCACTGACTAACTCGGCCACCGCGGGAGACTCGGACTCGGCAAAACGAGTGCTGGATGGATTCGGCAAGATTACCGGTTATTGAGGTGTTGTTTTGTATTGAGATATATCTATTTTGCCGGTTATTAAAGCATTCCGGATGGTAAAGTGCCGTTTAAACAAGAGTTTACTGTACTTGGTTATAACAAATAAACAAAGTTTCTAAAACATAACATGCTAACTTTTAACTAACATAGCCTCCTTCAGGTACAACGGGGGCTCTCCCATCTTGAAAGAAAGGTCATGAGTAGGTGACGCTTAATTCTTCTGTGTAGCTTGCTTGATAACAGTAATTGCTTTGGGTGTAAAATGTTACATAGGAAAGATTGGGGGGAAAATTGGGTTGATTTTCGCCTCTCGTTAGCGCCCCCAAGTGGGTGCTAACGGGGTGCAAATCCCCTAGCGCCCGGGCACGGCGCTGCTATTGCCTCCCCCGAAATTCAGTGGGAGGTTAGTGGCGGTGGTAGCAGGTAGTGACCCGTAATGCTGCGTCGCCGGCGATGACATCATCGCCGTGCGCAGTGCCCCGCTCACGCCCCGGCCGCAAACTTGGGTTGCGCCCCCTGACCTATCGCCGGACAATATGTCCGACAGGATCAGGGTGGCGTTTTTGCAGCCGCGGTGGCGCTACTTAAAGGGCAGGTGTCGGGCGGCCATTTTTTTTTGGCCGACTACCAGCACCTGCCCCCTTCTCCTTTATTCTTTGGGGTGCCGGCCGCGATCGCTTAGCCCGGCACTCCTCTTGAGTGCCAGGCCGTTTTCCCGGCACCCCGCTCCCCGGTGGTCTAGCAGGGCCCTGGTGTGCGCAGCGCTACGCCCCTCCCCTTAAATCAGGGGAGGGAGGCCTACAATGATGCGGCGCTACGTGCCGATGTGCATGGCGCTGTTGCACATAGCACCGCGATATTCAGTTGTAGCACCCCAAGAAGGAGGTGGAGCGCTTTCAGTAGCGCCCCGCCTCTTGCCTGGGATGCTACAACTGAATTTCAGGTGGAAGGGTGCTAGGGGGAGAAATTCAGTATCGCCCCATTTGGGGCGCAATTATCGGCTGGGCGCAAAGATTAGCGCCTGGCGCTAATTATCACCACCGACTGCAAACTTGACTTTTATCGTCCCTGGAGGTGATTGGAGCGCTAAATCAGGCGCTTCACACCTGTCTTAAGGCGCAAAGGCCGAGGAGCGAGGCGCTACCTCAGAGCGCTGGTGAAGCTCATGTGATGTCAGTCAGCAATGGAACACACACACAATGGCACCGGTCAGTTCTTAAAGGGGATGGTTGATCTTGCTTTCCATCCACATCCTGCTCATTGCAGCCTTGAATCCCGGCCTGGAGAGACCTGCACATCAAATCTGCTGGAAAGAACAATGGAGAGTACCAGGGAAAGAGCTTAGAGTGCAGCCCCCACAGTCTCTTCTAAATCGATACAAGGAATGGCAAATCAAAATGAACCTGCAAAGTGCTGCTCAGTACCCAAAATTCCTTCACACAGCGTTCAATCTCTCCAGAAGTCTCTCTCTCTCTCTCTCTCAGAATGCGTGGTTCAAAAATGGCACCAACAATAAAAGGCAGGAAGCGGTCGCCTTTAAATAGCACCCTCCCCAGTCCCTTCATGACTGCAAAACGCTCCCCTCAA
This sequence comes from Squalus acanthias, assembly GCA_030390025.1. NCBI lineage: Eukaryota > Metazoa > Chordata > Chondrichthyes > Squaliformes > Squalidae > Squalus > Squalus acanthias. Next base: position 92,236,391 of record CM059428.1, on the reverse strand, counting down.
CCTGTCGTTGCTAGCGTCAGGCGGTAAGGCAGGGGGCGCCATTCAATATCTGCTCCGGGACGATACCGGGGCGTTGCGCACTCGACTGACATCACGATCTGCTGGCGCAGGAGATCGTGGCGGTAGTGTTTAGCGCCGCCGCAAAATGTCTAGTTAATTTCACGAGCGGCGCAAACATCGCCGCGCCTGGACGCTAGATGCTTTGTGCCCCATTAGCGCCCTCTTAAGGCGCTAACGGGAGGCGCAACCAACTGAATTTTTCCCCCCTAATCTTTTCGGGGCGCTAAAATTAGCGTCCCAGCGCCGTTAGCACCCCAAAAAGGGGAACACCGAATTTTTCCCCCTAGATTTACAGTAGCACAAAACAGACAATAGTGAATCGGAAGCCCTTATTACACGCTGCCTGATTGAAGTCAATGGCGAAGAGAGTCAGGCCTGGTATAAAACAGACTGTCGATTCGCTATCCCCGTTTTGCGCTACTGCCCAAGACCAATTTCACTCCCATTGACTCATATCAGACATGCATGAACCTATGGCTGAGTGAAGCCTGCACAACTTACAGAAGCTAATCAAATTCATACCTCTTCAAATTATCTTAAATTTCTAAATTATCCACAAACCTCTCATTAATGTTCTTAACCCAACCTTGTCACCAAAATGCATTTATAAACACTGATTATTTACAAGGAAAGTTCTAGGTTGTTATAAATGATACAATCAGTGCGTGGTCTTTATTCCAACAGAAAAGCCTTAGCTCCCCCTCTCATGTCTGGATAAATGGGTAGGTGGAGTAGAAATGGGTAGGTGGAGTAGAAATCAATTAAAAAGGTATGGAATTGTTGGGCCAAATAGCCTTTGCTAAAAAATCTTGCATTCTTACGGTGATTAGAGGTTCATTGATTGTTATACTTTAACCAGATTTGATGTCATGCATGTTCCATGTTTCAAATCTATGATTGCAGACCAAATAGAGATGCCCAGATTATTTTTGTAAGTTCCCTGCTGGCATTAATAAGGGCAGGTCCATAATTTGTTTATTTTAGAGTACAAATAAAATAGTAGTAGCAGCAGATGGCAAGCAGGACACGACAGTTACAACACATGGTATGGACAGCAGATGCGGAGGGAGAAAGGTAAGGCACTGAGAGGGGAGATTCAGCAGGGGACATTATACTAGCAAGGAGCCAAATCAACACCAGCCAAAAAAAATCCAATCCTGACATTGTTTCTATTTGATTGGTAATGCATACATCAGCCCGAATGCGTACTGCATTTTTAAACACCAGAATTCAAACTCCAAAATATAGTGGGGTAGATTTTCGTCTTCACCTTCTGTACACCAAATAAAAAGAGGTGATATTCAGGTCTGAGGTGTTGATTCACAAGTATGGCTGTTAGTGAGAAGTACTATTTGAATTGTCAATCAGTACAACATAAATGGCCATTTGTTGAGGACTTCCATTATATGGTACACCAGAGGCCAGTTAAACTGGAACAGCCCTTCCGTTTTTGCTTTTTTTTCAGCAGCACTCATTAAATGATAACAACGCTATGTGTAGGCTGTCATTATACTATACAGATGCCAGTCTCATATGGTATCCACAGAGCATAATCCACCCTCTACAGACCTGAGTTAAACCGCCAGCTGCATCTCACTGTGAATCACACTCTTCCCAACCTGAAGAGAGATGTCCATGCTTGTTCTTTGCATGAAGTTCTGCTTCCCTCGTGGTTAACTTATATTGTTCTGATAGAGCATGTGGCAGTATTGGCTTTCTCCCATCATTAAAACTATCATAAAGCAATTTGAAACTTGACTTTGCAATAGGTTGGAGGTATACTACAAGAAGAGGTCTCTTACCTCTGAGTATCTGAGCACTCAAGAGTCAGCTCACCATCTTGATGCCCAGATTATACCACCACTTTCACATCAATGGACACAAAACTACTTTATATTGATGTGAAAAAAATAATGGCCCAAAAATTCGGCCGTTCCCGGGTGAGTACTCAATGCGTACTCACCCGTATTGCTTTCCAAAGTGCCGGTTTCCTGCATGCACTGCGCATGCGCGGGAAACCGGAACTTCCGGTATGGTGAAGGGGGCAGTTCCTAGGTGAACCGCGTGCGCGGTAGAGGCTGCGCGCACGCAGCACACTTAGATTTTTTTCAGGTTTCTACGCGAGGGTAAGTATTGAAGATTCTACGCTAATAAAAAGGAGGCGTAAGACCCCTTTTGAACAAGGTAAGTGGTTAATTAAGTATAATTTTAAAATTTTTTCAACAGGTTTATCTTTTTTAGATACTTTAAAGAAAGGTAAGTTTATTTTTATAACTTTTAAAAAGTATTTTAATTTTTTCAAAAATTTAAATTTTTGTTTAAAGTGGTTAATTTATTTAACTATAGTTATTTTATAAATGTGATGGTTTTTTTAAATTTATTTTAAGTTCAGCTGTTGTTTTGGGGCTGATTTCAATTCACAGATTTGACAGGTCTCCTGTCAAATCTATGAATGAAAGATGGTCTGCTGCCATTGGCTCTCCATGGCCCACGTGATCCCAGGGGTCGCATTGCACGAACTGCGCCCCTGGGACACGCAAGCACTGTGCGCCGGCAGTTGGGAGAGGCCCAGGACCCAAAGTTCCTGTGGGCCCAAAACACAACGGCAGGCGCGGTGGGTAAGAGCGCGCGCGATCCTTACCCCCGCGGCAAGCCGGAGAGGCGAATTTCTAGGCCAATAATATGGTAGCTTCAATGGCAGAAAATACTGAAATAATTAATTTAATCCTGTTTAGACTCGGAATTTGATGATTAGGCCTTTCTTGGCTAGTTGCAATATAAGAGTGAGGTAGCTTGTGTTGCTAGTTATTTTCAATAAACATGCTTTATCCACATATAGTTAAGTTTTCATGTGTGCAACCTGGACAGACATAAACAGGCAGAATAACAGTCATTTTCTATTGCTTTATAGGGTCCATTTTACAATGTGCACGACTAGTGAGGAGCCTCAGTCCAGGCCACACAGATTGGGAAATTTCAGGTCTGCTGCCCACAATTTTGTGTCCATTAAAATTAATGGATGGAATTAATAAAAATAAACAGATGGAAAATCACTGGTAGCATGCCCACAACTTCCTGACATACATGGGTGACAGCTGAGACCTCGAGGTGGTCGCACGCATACATAAAATCGCCCCTTATATTAAATACATTCAAAACATCAATATGGTTACAGAATCCCACTAAATTTAGTCTATATGCCAAAAATTTAAAAACACAGTCATGGTGCCATGTTTGCTTTAAACCAAATCTAAGTTAAAATCCTTCAATAACTCGTTGCTTTAAATTCTATCTACTGTTCTTACTTTCTTTAGATTATATATTTACAGGTCATGTAAATGGCAGCCACCCACAGACCAGAATTCACAGTTATAGGTACTCCATGTACAAAATGCAGTGTGAGAAAAATTGGCAATGCTTATTGCTAAGAAGAACTACAGGTGGGGAGTCTCGCCCATTGGCAGTATCTAATCGGGAAATCATGGGCCCTCTATCACAATTTGCCAATGTGCACAGCTGCCAAGTGATGCACCTTGCAGTAGCACACATTCAGAAAATATTCCCCGATGAGTAAAATTGCCTCTTTAAACATTAGAAGCTCATCTGGTTAAGGTAGTGAGTAACTGAGCCACACAGACCAGGAAGATTTCAGGGGCTAGAAATTCAGGGGTTTAGCGCCACCTGTTACCACCAGATTCAGGCGAAAAAATGGCGGCCGCCCCTCTGCCACCAGCTGCCAGCGGCTCCCGCGGTGGCTGGAATTTTCGAATGGTCGGCAGCGCTGCCGATATCAGCAATCACTAAAATCATGGAAATGATGCAGATAATGATGTTAGTGAGTGTGCAATGCTCACTTGATGGTCGATCTGCGAGTTTGGAGTTCGCCGTTCAACTTACCGACATGCCTTAAGTGCGATGAGCTAAGCAAGCATTGAGAAGCAGGAAAGAGGCTCCAGAGCGGTATGTAAAGGGATTATCAGCAACAACTTGCACCTGACATGTTTCTGCAGTTTCAATGGCTCTGTGGAACTTTCTGCAACTCCAGCAGCTTTATTAACTTCTTTCAAGGTTCTAAGGTAACAGGGAGTGTTGTTGCAAGTGGAGAACATCTTCATTCTTATTTAAAGGCTTCTGTTCAAAACACTTGTTCAAAGTCATGGGGGCTCTACTGGCAGTCCCCCCTCACGCTTGAGTATCTTCAGGAGAGGGAGCGGAGGCAGTGAAGAAGGGGAGAAGATGTGTGCAGAGGGAGGAAGAGGAGGGCCAGGAGGGCTCTCAACAGGAGGCCTTACCCACCTAGGGTCTTCTGAGAGCACTTCTCTTATATCCACTTAAGCGAGGAGCAGTGTATTAGGAGGCTATGATTCAGCAAGCAGGTGGTCACAGAACTCTGCCACCTCCTGCAACCAGAACTGCAGCCTCAGAGCAGGGTGACCACGGCTCTCTCAGAGGCAGTCAAGGTCACCGTGGCCCTCAATTTCTTCGCCAGTGTATTCTTCCAGTCTGCAGCAGGAGACATAGCTAACATCTCACATTTTGTCGTCCATCACTGCATCTGGGAGGCCACAGAGGCTCTCTACACCAGGAGAAGCAAGACTAGCACGCATGTGGCTTTGCCAGGGTAGTGGGCTTCCCCATGGTGCAGGGCGCCATCCACTGCACACACAAGGCTTTACAGGCGCCTTATAACAAGCCTGAGATCTTCCGTAACCGCAAAGGCTACCACTCACTTAATGTGCAGTTGGCGTGTGGCCACACCCAGCACATCCTGATGGTCAATGCCTGCTATCCTGACAGCAGTCATGATGCCTTCTTCATGCATCAGTGCGGAGTGCCAGCAATCTTCCAGCCACCACATTAAACATGAGGGTGGCTGCTTGGAGACAAGGGCTCTCCACTCTACACCTGGCTGATGAATCTCCTCCGCAACCCCACCACTCTTGCCCAGCACTCATATAATGAGAGCCATGCTGCCACCAGGAACATCATCGAGCAGACCATCGGGCTACTGAAGCAACGGTTCCGCTGCCTTGACCGCTCAGGAAGAGCCCTCCAGTACAAGTCTCCGATTTCGTGGTGGTCTGCTGCATGCTTCACAACATGGCCATCATGAGGTCGCAGCCCTTGCCAGCAGGGTTTGCAGGACCACCTCATGAGGAGGACAAGAGAGAGGAGGAGGAGGAGGTGGAGGAGGAAGAGGAGCAAGAGGAAGAGGAAGAAGTAAGGAGGCAAGCAGCCAATCCCCCTTCTGGACGGGCTGTCTGTGAACGCCTCATCAGACTCCGATTCCAATGTATGAAACCCCAGATCCCTGTTGCTCACCAGATCCCCATCATACCATCCCTCTGTCACAGAATATCACAGCATTCTCTTGGGCACAAAGCTGAAATGAGATTCACAATAGATTCCAAACAAAATTAATAAATTTATCAAAAATCAATTCACACATATTTACACCAACGATATGAACTAATCACTCTTGTGCAATCCCTTAGTGCCTGTCGTTCGGGTGCCGTTTCCTCTCCTAGTGCTCCTACGAAGTGCTCCCCCAGTGGCTGCAGCACAGCTGGTGGAAGGCTGCTGAGTTTCCATGGGCGACACTACAGGTGGTTTTGCAGGATGACCTCGAGCAGCTCTGGCCCTAGAAGGCCTGACTGCAGACTGCACCACTTTGGCATTTGCGGCAGTAGTCTGGGCTGGCTGGCTGACAGGCAGCGACAAGGGCAATGGCGGAGTGGCAGTGATGGGAACAGGAATGCTGTCATCCTGAGAGAGGACAGCAGGGTCCTGCTCCACTGACCCACTGCCACTCCCCTGGGGCAGCACCTCAGCATCCCTAGCAATCTGTTGGAGCACAGGTTGCTGGGCCGCAAACCCTGGCCGACAATGGCAACAGTCCGAGCTTGGGTGGCATCAAGCTGAGACTGCATGACAGTGGTCTGAGCATGGGTGATGTTAAGCTGAGACTGCATGAGAGCATGAGACTGCATGACAGTGGTCTGAGCTTGGCTGGCATCAAGCCGAGACTTCAGCACTAAGATGGTGGGTCGCTTCCGCCTGTGCTGCAATGGCAGCCGCAACACTGCTCATCACATGCACCATCATGTCTGGGGTGGCACTGTCTCTTCAGGATTCTTCCATTATTTCCAGCCTAGAAATCCTGGGCTCAAGCTCTGCGCAGAGCCCAGTGCAATGTTGGAGGCAGACTCCTCTATGCTCCTTGACATTGCCACGAGGCTCTCTGGCAGGCTTACTATTGCACCCAGCAATTTGGTGTGCATGCCCATCACCCTTCTTCTGAAGGTCACCCCATCAAGGTCCTCATCTGAGTCCTGTGCAGCGGAACTTGCCCTCCGGGGAGCTGTCCCCCGAGCTACCCTGTCCCCCGGCCTTGCTGCAGCCCACTCGTGCCCGGTGCCTCACCATGTGTAGATCCCACTTCTACACTAACCTCTAAAGTACGCGCAGTGCCAGTTTCTGAACTGGTGTCTGTGAGTGACAGATGCAATGACGCTGTGTCTTCTTCTTCTTCTTCTGCTCCCCTCTCGCTCTCATGCACGCCTCGGGGTCAGGCTGGTCTGGTGCTTGTTGCTGATTATCTGAAAGCAGAAAGGTACAAGAGTCGAGTTATGGTGAGGGGAGGGGTGGGGGCAGGTAGCAAGGTATGCATGCATACAGCATCAGTAGCTTGAAAGTGAGAAGAGATTGTGGGATGAGGGGGAAGTGGGATGGGAGAAGGATTAGGATTGACCATACCGATGTTGTCCCCAAGGAGTTCAACCTCGCTGGTTGCCACGGCCTCTATGATCTGCCACCCAATGATGTTCAGCACTCTCTCCTCCAGCTGACTGAGGTTATAGATGTTAGCCTGCCCCCCGCCTGTCTGCTGTTGCTCCTTCCGGTTATGCGCAACCTTGGCCTGCAAGAGAAAGAGAAGTGTGTGTGTGAGTGTAGCGCAATGTTTTGGGTAATGTGCCTTCCATAGTTGAATAGCTGTCAGTGTGTGCAAGGTGTGAGATGTGGATGTGAGTATTGCAGCAGTGGTAAGGTTGTGAGGGTGATGTGAGGTTCTGATTGTGAGGTGTGAGAGGTGATAGGTAGAGATTGTTGGCAGGTGAGTGCTGGGGGTGTGGTGCATTGAGCAGTGGGTGAGGCTTGTGGTGCAGATGGTGGGTTATGGCATTTGCCGAAGCCTTCACTCACTGTGACCTGCCATGTGAAGTCATTAAACTTCTTTCAACACTGGATGGCCGACCTTGGCACTACAGTACTGGCCGTGACATGGATGGCTATCCCCTGCCACATCATTCATGAGGTGTGTGGCGAGGGCTTCCTGCCAATGTGTGGGAAGAGGACAGCCCGCCTCCTCTCCATGGCCACGACCAGTGCCTCAAGAGCCGCGTCGGAAAATCTGCGGGTTCTCTCCCTGTGCTGAGGCTCCACCATGGCTTCGCAATACCTTCTTCTTGCAGCTACAGTTCTAAGTCGCTTGACAATGAGGTGCTGTAGCATCAATGCACCTTCCCTTTAAGTACTGAATAAAGCCTGTGGTAAACATGACTGAGAATTAGACTGAACCCGATATTGGACCACCTGTTGAGCGTTAATCCAATGAGCAGCAGTTTAATGCTGAAATCAAGACTATGCCATTATTGTATTCCCCAGCATGCAAACAGCAATGGGTAGATCAATAGCAATTCAAGTTTATTCTAAGCAGTCAAGATGCTAATCACTGCAAAACAACAATGGCTAAATTTTAAACGGCACTATCACTGGGAATTTCCTTGGGGCGTCTCTCGATCGGCCGCCTTAACTCCAGCGGAAGATCAGCAACAACCCCTTTTACGCATCTATCTGCGGTTTCCACTGATCTGCCGCAAAGCTCTGAGGAAATTCGGACCTATAACCTTCAAGAGTTTTACTGTAGATGGAGTTAGTCATTTACATACATTCTAACTTGTCCTCGGGCCGTCCTCCTTCCAGTAACGACAGGTAGCAAATCATTTCCTTCAGCTGAACTACATCTGACTCATCAGTGCTGGCAAGAGAAGATGTTACAGAAGGAGACGAGGTTCCTTTAATCATCTGCAGCTCACTGTTTGTTTCAGAGCTCTTAAGTCCTAAAAAATAAAACAAAACACGGTTTTTCAAATAACTTTGTGGCAGATGCAAGTTTTTCTTCACTAATTCATTGAGGACAAAGTTCTTTTGCAGTTTTTAAAGTGCACAAAGGCTTTCTGTTCAAGACAACAGTCGCAAAAATAACGTACATTTCAAATGTTTGGTTATTATAAAATTGAAGCAGATGAAAACAGATTGGATCAACAAATTTGCTGTTGCAGTGCTGAGATTAGGAAAGCTGAACAATGATTGAGTAGCATCTTTTGCATCTGTTTTTATAGTCCCTTCAGAATGCAATCAGTTTTATCCCCACTGTTCCCCAGTTCCCTTCATTTACCCTGGATTCTTCAGTTGCTTTCAATTTTATGTCAAAACCAAATTTGAACAGTTTAGTTTCATGAGCTGTTCACCAACAATTTATGTTTTTTTGACTGGAGAGATTAACTTCTTGAACCTCTGGTATTTCAAACTGAATAAAATATTTCTAAAATGATCCCAGTGCAATTTCCAAGATTGGATCAGCCATGATCTTACTGAATGGTGGAGCAGGCTCGAGGGGCCGATTGGCCTACTCGTTTCTTATGTTCCACAAAATTGTAATCTTACTTTTTTTTATGCGAAAAGCACCATTCATGCTCAAGGTATTAATCTATCCTCAGTAAAACACAGCTGAGGCATCATTCTACATTGTGTGTGGAATTGTACGAGACACACCCACAATTTGTCGTGCGCTCCAATCTTGTCATCCATCATTTCCCACAATTTTACCTGTCTGCATGGACTCAATACACAATCAATTTTTACTGTGATAAACCATAAAAAGGAGCAATAGCATTTTGGTTTTATAAATAGGAGCACAGAGTACGTGTGTAAAGAGGTAACAATACATTTGCACAGGAAGTGGTTAGGCCACAGTTAGAGTATAGTGTGCAGTTACACCCCATTATAGAAAGAACATTAAAAGCCATACCGAGCATACTGGATAAATTGACCAGGATGATGCGAGGGATAGGAAACTATAGTTATGAGGAGAGAATTGAGATACTAGGGTTATTTAGACTGAAGCAGAGAAGTCTGAGAGGAGGTTTTTCAAATTCGGAGTGATTTTGATCGGGTGAATAAGGAAAGAATACTTTGCTGCTTCGGGAATCAGTGACGAGGGTCATCAATTTAAAATTGATATGAGAAGAGAGGTTGGGAGAAATGTCTTTGCACTGAGTTTTTAGGGCATGGAATGCTTTGCTACAGACATTAGTTAATGCACAGAATAGTGCATTTTTAAAGCAAAAGTAAATAAACATTTGAAGCAGGGGAAGGTACCAGGGGAGGGGGGAGTAATCTTCACCTTCACAGCTTGAGTGGTAAACTGGCAGAGCAGATCACCCGCTTGTTATAGATCATTTCCGATTTTAATTTCCATTAAAATGAATGAAAATGGAAATCAGGTGGGTTCTATAATGATGGGCGATCCACTCTACCGTTTACCACCCAAGTGGTGAAAATTATCCCCAGGGCTATGTTGGAGAGAGGGGCAGCGGAAGTAGTTTTGGATAGCTCTACAAAAGAGTCAGCACAGACACAATGGACTGAATCGCTTTCTATGCTTAGAATCCTATGGTTCTATAGAATGTCCTGAGAATATGAAAGGTGCTATATAAAACTATACTCTTTATTTCTTCAGCTTATATAGCTATTCTTCCCACCCCAATTATGCCATCATCTACAATAACTTCCTCATGCACATCGACTCAGAGTTCCCATTCATGCAACTTCATCAAAGTCACATCCAAACCAAGAACTTTGGTGCTGCTATAATTTTACTGACAACCCACACAGTGAGTGTGCGTGCGTGTGTGATTTTTGAACTCTTAAACCTAATCTATTGTTTCTCCTCTTTAAGTAAATAAAAAGTTAATAAAAAATTCTAGCTCTTCTTCCAGAACATAATCTGCTGGAGGCCTTTACATTTTGCACCAAACACTAGTTCCTGTCCCAATCCAAATGATGAGTTCCCAATCAGTGTCATTCATTACACCAAGAGTACCATGTCTCGTTCACCCATCATCCCGGTGCTCGCTGACCTACATTAGCTCCCAGTCCACCAATGCATCAAATTTAAAATTCTCATCCTTGCATTCAAATCCCTTCAGGGCCTCACCCCTCCCTATCTCTGCAACCTCCTCCATTCCTACAAGTATTCGAGATCTCTGCGCTCCTCCAATTCTGGCCTCTTGCGCATCCCTGATTTTCAGCACTCCACCACTGGTGTCCATGCATTCTACTGCCTAGGCCCTAACCTTTGTTATTCCCTCCCTAAACCTCTTTGCCTCTCTCTCCTCCTTTAGAATGCTCCTTAAAAACTATCTTTTTGACCAAGCTTTTGGTCGCCTGTCCTAATATCTCCTTATGTGGCTCGGTGTCAAATTTTGTCTGATAACACTCCTGTGAAGTTTTACTACATTAGGGCACTATATAAATGCAAGCTGTTGTTGTTGTAAGGCTACCAACGGCATTTTGAGGCCTTAACTTCACTAAATGACAGCAAGGGCACTCAAAACTGATGCCAATGTGTGACAGAGGACTAGAGAGTACCCATTGTAATACCCATTTGCAAAGAAGCAGATAGAGCTAACCCAGGTAATTACCAGTCAGTTAGTTTTATAGCTGTGCTGAACTGCCCTTAGAATTTCATGCATTATAAGGCCTCAACAGAACCCTTGATAGCTGCTCCATATTGGCTTTTGGGAAAGCCCCAGAGAGAGCAGGCATGCAATTGGCGCAGAGGCAGCGGGGAATTGAGACAGAATTCCAGGTGGCAATTCTTTCTGGGCTGTAACTCCCCACGCTTCTATTTTTAGTGAGCTGAATTGCTTGTGGCCTTTTCCTTCATGAGATTCATTGAGGTCCCAAAAATAATGATCAAGCATAATTCCCTGGTATTTGTGCCGGCGGAGGGCGTTGGAATGGAATCAAGGGAAGCTCCATGGGTGCAGCAACTCTTAAATAGCTCGAAGAAGGAATTTTATTTTGTAATGTCTACACTACCTATTTACTGTAGTGTTTTTGTTAGACATTTTTCCATACTTTTGAATTTCTTTTAAATGTTATTTTTGGGAAAATAAATTGGCAGCAATTTATTCTCTCTCTTTAAAATAAATTTGTTGGCAGTGCATGATAATGTTTTTTGCTAAGTGTCAGCCTTGGCTCAGTGGTAGCACTCTTGCCTCTGAGTCAGAAGGTGATGGGTGCTTTCCCCACTCCAGAGACTTGAGCACATATTTAGGAAGAACTTCAGTACAGAACTGAGGGAGTGCTGCATAGTTGGAGGTGGCATCTTTTGGTTGAGACGTGAAACCGAGGCCACATCTGATCACTCAGGTGGACGTAAATGTTTCCTTGTCATTAGAAACATAGAAAAATAGGAGCAGGAGTAGGCCATTCGGCCCTTCGAGCCTGCTCCACCATTCAATATGATCATGGCTGATCCTCTAACTCAATACCATATTCCCGCTCTCTCTCCACATCCCTTGATGCCTTATGTGTCTAGAAATCTATCTATCTCCTTCTTAAATATATTCAGTGACTTGGCCTCCACAGCCTTCTGTGGTAGAGAATTCCACAGGTTCATCACCCTCTGAGTGAAGAAATTTCTCCTCATCTCAGTCCTAAATGTCCTACCCCGTATCCTGGGTAGACGAGGGGGTAGAAGCTGAGCCTCACCCTAGAACTCAGTATTACACCACGCAATGGATTTTCCCCCTCGGGGCATCCTAGGCGAGCTCTCTCAGCATGTGCAATCGATCTCGGAGAATGAGTTACAAAGTCATAACTTCATCCAAGGGTTTAGATGCTTCATAAACCATGAGATCAATGTGCCAGCAGTTTGTTTCTTTCCATTTTACCCATTTCTCAATGAGTCGGTAAATGATGACAGAGAAGACATCGCACTTCACTGCAAAGTAATCACTGCAGGCTCAACAAAGAAAAATTGCAGTAGAATTCAAGCTAATTCCACTTTATATTAATATGTGGCACACAATGTTCCCTCTAATTTTTTTTTGTGCGCGGCCCCCTTTTCCAGCAGCAGCAGCTGGTGGGCGGCCTGCGCGGGACCTCCCGATTGGTGCGCGGCCACGAGCCCAGGTACTTTTGGGGGAACATTGGTGGCACAAGACCCCAGGATTCTGCAGCTTCTCCCATAGATTGGGACTTTAGCATCATTTCAAATACATGAGGTTGATAATGCGCCTGAAAGGGTGGTGAAAGCAGATTCAATCGTAGCATTCAAAAGAAACTTGGATAAATACTTGAAGGGAAACCATTTAAAGGGGGCTGGGGAAAGAGCAGGGGAGTGGGACTAATTAGACAGCTCTACCAAAGAGCCGGCACAGGCACGATGGGCCGAATGGCCTCTTTCTGGGCTGTATCATTCCATGATTCTATGTACTAAATCGGGAATAAGATGGTATAGTAAGCAGTTCTGAAAGTGAAGACTGTAGGATCCGTTCCTACCCCCCCAATGGTAAAAATTGGACTATGAAATATAAAAAAAAACAGAACTGCAGAGCCCGCAAAAAGAGCTCAGCAATAAAGGGTTAATTCAAACATTGCAGCCGAAACTACGACTGGATCACAGACAATCTAAAATACGAATGCTTCTGAACAACAACATTCGCATATTCATTTACTTTAAGGGGTTACATTGTTAAAGAAGACCATGGCCCCCGAATAACTAGTATCAGTGCAGGCCTAGACAATGGGTCGGGCCTTGAACCATTTGAATACGAATGTTAACAGAAACCAACAACTTCGCATATGCAGTCACCTTGGAAGGTTGCATTGTCAGAAAGGTATCTCTAATCAATGGACAATACGAGGGACAATTCACACATTTTGAAACGGCCGTCGTATGCTCAGGAGGGGGCCAGGAAATGTGTTTCAAGATTGCAAGTTGGTTTTGGTTTAAGTAAAAGATCACTTCGAAGGCAGTGGTTTGGGAAGCCAACGGCAGAACAGCGAACTGAAAGATTCGGGCCGACAATCAACTCCAAGAGACAGCCGATTGGGAGTGGTGATTGTGTGTTTCAGTCAAATCACAGGGACGTTTTCCCCGGTGTACTGGCCAACATTTATCCCTCAAACTACATCATTAAAGTAAATTATCTGGTCATTTATCTTACTGTTGCTTGTGGGACTTGCTACGCACAAATTGGCTGTTGTTTTTCCCTACATTACAACAGTGGCTACACTTCAAAACAAATTCATTGGCTATGAAGCACTTCGGGACATGCTGAAGTGGTGAAAGGTGCTATGTAAATGCAAGTTCTTTCTTTCTTCACTATGATACAAGATGCTTGCCAGGGAGATTAGCAGACCAAAGAGCATTCTGCAGACCTTGACACACCTACTTACCAATGACCCAGGACAACTCTCTCAACTTGCTACAGGTCAACAGCACAGAGCTTTCTTATCTGCAGCAAGGACAGCTGCAGCAAACTTACAACCTGGGGAAGGCACCGCCAATGGTTGGCAAAATTACCACTGCCATCAGTAGTTTCTGATTCCAGGCTGGCACTGCAATATCAGCTACTGTGCTGCCTACAAATGTATCAATAGGATGACTGATGCATTGGTCAGCATGGCTAAGATTTTTATCTCCTTTCCCACTGAACACCAAGGGGTAGATGTCAACTTGCCACCCAGGCGTAAAACTGGTGTTGCGGATCGGCCGTCCAATATTCATTTCCATGCTTATTTCTGATTCGACAGGCCTTCCCTGTGCAAGCCTCCAGCTACACAGGAAATATATTATAATTACCCAAACCAGCAGAGCCCGCTGAATCTACAGGCAAATGTACTCTGGGTGGGGGACTTCAATGTCCATCACCAAGAGAGGCTCGGTAGCACCACTACTGACCGAGCTGACTGAATCCTTAAGTACATAGCTGTCAGACTGGGCCTGCGGCAGATGGTGAGAGTACCAACACGAGGGAAAAACCTACTTGACCTCGTCCTCACCAATCTGCCTGTCGCAGATGCATCTGTCCATGACAGCAATTATAGCAGTGACCACCGCACAGTCATTGTGGAGACGAAGTCCCGTCTTCACACTGAGGACACCCTCCATCATGTTGTGTGGCACTACCACCGTGCTAAATGGGATAGATTCAGAACAAATCTAGCAGCTTAAAACTGGGCATCCATGAGGCACTGTGGGCCATCAGCAGCAGCAGAATTGTATCCCATCACAATCTGTAACCTCATGGCCCGGCATATCCCTCACTCTACCACTACCATCAAGCCAGGGGACCAACCCTGGTTCAATAAGGAGTGCAGAAGAGCGAGCCAGGAGCAGCACCAGGCATACCTAAAAATGAGGTGCCAACCTGGGGAAGCTGCAACACAGGATTGCATGCATGCTAAACAGCGAAAGCAGCATGCTATAGACAGAGCTAAGCAATCCCACAATCAACGGATCAGATCAAAGCTCTACAGCCCTGCCACATTCAGTCGTGAATGGTGGTGGACAATTAAACAACTAACGGGAGGAGGAGGCTCCATGAATATCCCCATCCTCAATGATGGCGGAGCCAAGCACGTGAATGCAAAAGACAAGAATGAAGCGTTTGCAACCATCTTCAGCCAGAAGTGCCAAGTGGATGATCCATATCGGCCTCCTCCTGAGGTCCCCAACATCACAGAAGCCAATCTTCAGCCAATTCGATTCACTTCACGTGATATCAAGAAACGGCTGAGCGCACTGGATACCACAAAGGCTGTGGGCCCCGACAACATCCCGGCTGTCGGGCTGAAGACTTTGCTCCAGAACTAGCTGCGTCTCTAGCCAAGCTGTTCCAGTACAGCTACACAATGGCATCTATCCGACAATGTGGAAAACTGCCCAGGTATGTCCTGTCCACAAAAAGCAGGACAAATCCAACCCGGCCAATTGCCGCCCCATCAGTCGACTCTCAATTATCACCAAATTGAAGGAAGGTGTCGTCGACAGTGCTATCAAGCGGCACTTACTCACCAATAACCTGTTCACCGATGCTCAGTTTGGGTTCCGCCAGGATCACTCGGCTCCAGACCTCATTACAGCCTTGGTCCAAACATGGACAAAAGAGCTGAATTCCAGAGGTGAGGTGAGAGTAACTGCCCTTGGCTTCTAGGCAGCATTTGACCGAGTGTGGCACCAAGCAGCCCTAGTAAAACTGAAGTCAATGAGAATCCGGGTGAAAACTCTCCACTGGCTGGAGTCATACCTAGCACAAAGAAAGATGGTTGTGGTTGTTGAAGGTCAATCATCACAGCCCCAGGACATCGCAGCAGGAGTTCCTCAGGGCAGTGTCCTAGGCCCAACCATCTTCAGCTGCTTCATCAATGACCTTCCCTCCATCATAAGGTCAGAAATGGGGATGTTCGCTGATGACTGCACAGTGTTCAGTGCCATTCGCAACTCCTCAGATAATGAAGCAGTCCATGCCCGCATGCAGCAAGACCTGGACACCATTCAGGCTTGGGCTGAAAAGTGGCAAGTAACATTTGCGCCACACAAGTGCCAGGAAATTACTATCTCCATCAAGCGAGAGTCTAACCACCGCCCCTTGACATTCAACGGCATTACCATAGCTGAATACCCCACCATCACATCCTGGGGGTCACCATTGACCAGAAACTTAACTGGACCAGCCACATAAATACTGTGGCAACAAGAGCAGGTCAGAGGCTAGGTATTCTACGACGAGTGTCTCACCTCCTGACTCCCCAAAGCCTTTCCACCATCTGCAAGGCACAAGTCGGGTGTATGATGGAATACTCTCTACTTGCCTGGATGAGTGCAGCTCCAACAACACTCAAGAAACTCACCACCATCCAGGACAAAGCAGCCCGCTTGATTGACACACCATCTATCACCTTAAACATTCACTCTCTCCACCACAGGTGTACCGTGGCTGCAGTGTGTACCATCTACAAGATGCACTGCAGCAACTCGCCAAGGCTTCTTCGGCAGCACCTCCCAAACCCGCGACCTCTTCCACCTAGAACGTCAAGGGCAGCAGACGCATGGGAACACCACCACCTCCAAGTTCCCCTCCAAATCACGCACCATCCTGACTTGGAAATATATCGCCGTTCCTTCATCGTCGCTGGTCAAAATCCTGGAATTCTATCCATAACAGCACTGGGAGTACCTTCACCACACGGACTGCAGCAGTTCAAGAAGGCGGATCAGCACGACCTTCTCAAGGGCACTTAGGGATGGGCAATAAATGCTGGCCTTGCCAACGATGCCAACATCGCCATGATCATATTGAATGGGGGAGCAGGCTCGAAGGGCCGAATGTACTACTCCTGCTCCTATTTTTTTTCCCTATGAACAAATATTTAAAAAATCCACCAGCATGGGGGTGTGTGCAAGTTGCTATGATCACAGCCACATGTTCCCCCAATCAGGGAATCATCCCTAGTATTATGCAATAAAACATGGGTTGCTACATATTTTCAATTTGCTTCAGTGATCTTCTCTATCTACCTCATTTACCACACTAGAGCAGGTGTGTTTAATTAGCAGTTGAGCATGTTATTCAAACACCTGGATCATGATGCTCTTCAATCTGTTTTCTCCAATGAAACCAAGTTTATCTCTTCAGGTCTCTCATAATTCATAGCCCTGAATTCCAAATCATCCTTCCAATTATTCAATATTATTTTGAACGTGGGATGCCTAGAAATACACACAAGGGGAGTAATTTTCCGAGTAGGTGCTGGTGGCTAATTCTATGATTGGGCTCTTGGCAACAAGGAGCAGCAGTTGCAGGACAGAAAATCACAGGCTGCAGGCCTTGCATATACTGAGCTGTGGTCCCTGAGAGTGCCACTCTTTGCTGGGAGCACCCAATTGCAGAAACAGCCTTAACCTAATCTGATTTATGGTCTCAAGGTGCACTTCTTATATTTGATTAGCTTAATTTAGAATAGTTTCAGATTGACAGGAAACCTTCAGGAATGATCAACAATCACACTCAAGTTTTCCCTTCCCACCTTTACTAATGCCCACCCTTTGTCATGTGAACAAGTTACATGTTTATAGTTCCAATAACAACTGCCTCAAATGTACCTACATTAAAACTTAAATTATCATTTGTTGGTCCTTCTGTTCAATTGATTCAGATCTCTGAATACAGTTTATTTCCTTTATAACTGTTAGCTAACTAAATAGCTTGGTGTTAATAGCAGATGCTATTGGGCCGAAAATTGATCCCGGGACGCGAGAGTACGCACTGCGTACTCTCGCGTATTCCCACTCCAATTGCCGGTTTTCTGCATGCCCTGCGCATGCGCTGAAAACCGGCAATTGCTCTTCCGAAAAGGGGGCGGGGCCTGGGTGCATCGCGTGCGCGCTACAGGCTGCGCGCACGCTGTGCACTTCATGCTTTGGACGCGCAGGTAAGTAGGGAAGATTTTGGAAATGTAAAAAGGAGGAGTAAGACCCGCTTTTAAGAAGGTAAGTAGTGAATTAAGTATTTTTTTGAATTTTTTTTTACAGGTATATCTTTTTTATAGACTTTAAAGACAGGTAAGTTTATTTTTATAACTTTTTAAAAGATTTTAAATTTTTTCAAAAATTTAATTTTTTATTTAAAATGGTTAATTTAATTAACTATACTTATTTTATTAATGTGATGGTTTTTTTTAAAAATTTAATTGAGGTTTAGCTGTTATTTTGGGGGGGTGTAAGATTCATAAGTCTCACAGCCATGCTGTGAGACTTATGAATGGAAGATGGTGTGCTGCCATTGGCTCTAACTGAGTCACGTGATCCCACAGCTCGCACGAATTCACTACGCCGCTGGGATACGCAAGCCCAGCACAGCTGATGTCTGGAACATCAAGTTCGTGCGAGCTGGATCAGAAAAAGCATAAGCGAGGTGAGACATCGCGGGGAAGGCTTACCCCCGCGGGAACAGAGCGAGATCAATTTCTGGGCCATTATGTTAAGAGGTATTTGTCTTCAAATTGTTTATGAATTAGCATGAACATCCGAAGAACAGATCAGATCTTTGCACATTTAAAAATTATTCTATGGAATGTGGGCATCACTAGCAAGTCCGCATTTATTGTCCATCCCTACTTGCTCTTGAGCAAGTGGTGATGGGCCTGTTTCTTGATGTGCTGCAGTCCATGTGGAGAAGGTACTCCGTCAATTCTATTAAGTTGGGAGGTCCAAGATTTTGACAGAGTGTCAATGAAGGAATGGCAATATACATCCAAGTCACGATGTTGAGTGACTTATTGGTGATGTTCCTATGCACCTTCTGCCCTTATCCATCTAGTTTGTTTGGGAGGTGCTATTGAAGAAGGCTTGGTGACTTACTACAATGAATCCTGTAGATAGTACATACTGCAGCAACGGTAAGCCCATGATGGAGAGGCTGGATATCTAAGCTCATGCATGGGGTGCTAATCAAGCAGACTGCTTTGTCCTGGATGAGATCGCGCTTCTTCAGTGTTGTTGCAGTTGCATCCATCCAGGAATGTAGTAGGTATTCCATCACACTTATGCCTTGTAGTTGGTGCAGAGGCTTTGGGGAGTCAGGAGGTGAGCCACTCGCTGCAGAATACCCAGCCCCTGACCTGCTCTAGCAGTCATAGCATTTATTTGTCTGGTCTAGCTGAGTTTCTGGTCAATGGTGACCTCTAGAATGTTGATGGTGGGGGACTTGATGATGGTAATGCCATTGAATGTCAAGGCTTGAATGGCTGAAAACTGGCATCTGTGATGGTGAGGACCTCAGGAGAAGGCAGAGAATGAAGAAGGTTCATCCACTCTGCACCTTCAGCTGAAGATGGTTGCAAATGTTTCAGCCTAGTCTTTTGTACTCAAGTGCTGGGCCCCACCATCATTGAGGATGGTGATGTCCATGGAGCCTCCTCTTCCCGTTAATTGTTTAATTGGCCACCATCCTTCACGACCGCATGTGACAGGGTTACAAATGCCTATCAGTTACAATCTTCAGAGAGTGCCTTTTAAATTATCTTCAGCTTTTGCTTCCTACTGCCAAGTCAGCTATTTGCCCTTAATTCCATGGATCATAGCCTTCTTTAAAAGCTTCACCTGGCAAACTTAGCCAAATGCCTTTTGAAAATTCAAGTAGAATATGCTACTGGATAGCTCCAATCCTCTACTTTATCTCTTCAAAGAATTCCAGAACATTTATGAGGCATGATCTACTTCTAAATTTAATTTAGATGATTCCTTATGGCCTTTGTTTAAAAAAAAATCAGAATTGGTGCAATAATATGTTTCAACACAATTTATATCATATCATGTGTTTGCAAACAATACATTTTCCTGAAGGCAGCGCTTCTTTTAATATTCATACTGCTTTCATTTGGAGTTTCAATCAAATGGGCATCAAATCCTTTGGGATTTTTCTCTCAGTAACAACTTTCAGTGGTTTCCATGCAGTGCAATAAAAATCAGGAATGAAAAATAGAAATCTTGAGCTTGTCCTGTTGCCAAGATTGTTCTGTTAATGGAACAAATTTTTGATCAGTAGTTCTGTAAAATTTAGTTTTTCATGGCTCCCTAATGACTCAGTTTATTAAGGCAGTAAGTAACTCAGCCAAACAAATCAGGAGGGTCCTCGCTTCAATTCCCTGCCTGTAATCTTTTAGCTGATTGCCTGATGCAACAACAGCAGCAGGAGAGAGGCTACAATTGGTCTCAGCACCCCTGTATTAAAAAGGACACAAAGGTCTGGAGTTCTATTCAATGACCTCTTACTGGAAAATTGTGCATGTGGTGGTCAGACAATAACAGGGCCAGGTTTGGCTGTGGTACTTAGTTGAATAGTCAACAAAAAACGAATTGCCTAAATGACAAATGGCGACTTGGACAAGGCACTACAGGGTAATCAGAGAACACAGAACCATAACCCAGCATGGTCTCAGTGCCTTCAGGAGTGGTGGGCAGAAAAGAGGAAATTGGTGAAAGAGTCAGGAAGAAAAAAAATGCTTCACTACATGCACATTTTGATTTACAGTCTGCAGGACAGCATTTATATGTAGAACTAACACAAAACATTTCAAGCCTTGTTTATTACAGTTTATTTATTACAGCATGTTAAGGAAACAAGTGATTTTGAGTTTTATTTTAAATTCTATATAATACTTACTCGGTCATGTTTTATGTTGTGCAAATTCAGCTATCTTTATCAATTACTTAGAACTGTATTCAGGTTTATGTGCAAGTCCAACTGCACTCAATATCGACCAAAGCTTTTCAAGAGAAGCTTGTTGAAAACCTTTTAAACTTATAGGAACATTTTTTATTATTTAAAAATTCAAAATAGGGACTGGCACCAATTTCCAGGTCCAAAGTGGGCAAATCATCACATATTTAAATAGACCCGTGGAAATCCCATGCTGAGAAAGGTGACTGGTTAAGCATGTGTAAAGTAGGACGTCAGGACAAATGGACAGATATTTCCTCTGGTATTTATTTCTCACAGTATGGTGTCCTTTACATTGGGGAAATCAAATGCAGATTAGGGGAACACTTTGCTGAACAACTCAGTTCGGTCAGCAAGTGTAACCCTGAGCTATCATTGGCTCACCATTTCCTCTCACATTCACATACACACATTCTCCCTCCCCAACCCCCCAGGCCTTCCCCTTTTACTGACTGTATTAATAGGGGGAATTTTAACCCCCAAAAATGGGTGAGTTGGATCGGGTGGGATGTGAATATTTTTAAAATCTCAAGCCCAAGCCCATCTCGCCTCGAATCCGCCCACTTCTGGTTTAAACAGAGGCAGAACCGGTGGGGCGGGGGTTGCACCAACCTTCTCCCAGGTGGTGGGTTGCTTATTTAAATATTATAATGAGACTGCGCGCCTCAGATTTTATCTCGCTTCCAGGTTTAACCCTGGTCGGCCGGGTTTCCCGCACCTGGGTAAAACCAGCAGCAAAAGGGAGGCGAGAACAGATGCGTGAAAGTGGTAAGTGCTTTTCCAGCACTGCTTGTAGGCCAGGTGGAGCAGGAGTGCTCCCCTCGAAGCTTACCTGCTTCCATCCCCCAGGATCAGACCCCCCAACCCCTGCAATCGGACCCCCCCCACCCCCCAAGATCGCCGACCTCCGACATCCAGGATCGCCGACCTCTCTCACCACTCCCCCCGACCCCCCCCAGGATTGGACACCCCACCACTCAATCACTACCCCAGCAGCAGGCTCCCTACCTGCTCCTAGGCTGCAGCCTCCTCCAGAACGTTCCCCGCCCGACAGAGAGCCAATCCTGTCAATCAGGCTGGCTTCCGGGTGGGGAACCTGCTGGAAAAAAAAGACACATCCTGTGGAGTCAAAACTTCACAGCATGTGGGGCATCCTGGACTCCTGCAGCCTGACCAGAACTCCTCCCCAAGGCTTGGAAAACCCAGCCCAGTCAAGATCAAGGCCAATATGTCTGTCCATTTCTTATGTTTCAGTTCTGAAATTGGTCCACACCCGAGATAATAACTTTTCTGTTCTTTCCACAGATGCTGACTGACCTGCTGTGTGTTTCCAACATTTTTTGTTTTCGTTTCTAAATGTGGGAGCTAGAAATTCGATATCGCCTCAGTTGGGGAGCTAAATTTTAAAAAGTTGGAGAATTAGCACCAGGCGCTAATCCTTCTGACCTCCCGCTAAATTGATTGTTAGCGCTCCAAGAAAGAACTGGAGCGCTAAATCAGGCGCTAATCACCTAATTTAGGGCGCTACACACAGAGAGAGCGGGGCGCTACACACAGAGAGCGGGGCGCTACACACAGAGCGGGGCGCTACACACAGAGAGAGTGGGGCGCTACACACAGAGAGAGTGGGGCCCTACACAGAGAGCGGGGCGCTACACACACAGAGAGAGTGCGGCGCTACACACAGAGAGAGCGGGGCGCTACACACAGAGAGCGGGGCGCTACACACAGAGAGCGGGGCGCTACACACAGAGAGAGCGGGGTGCTACACACAGAGAGAGCGGGGCGCTACACACAGAGAGAGCGGGGCGCTACACACACACAGAGAGCGGGGCACTACACACAGAGAGCGGGGCGCTACACACAGAGAGAGAGCGGGGCGCTACACACAGAGAGCGGGGCGCTACACACACAGAGAGAGCGGGGCGCTACACACAGAGAGAGCGGGGCGCTACACACAGAGAGAGCGGGGCGCTACACACACACAGAGAGCGGGGCACTACACACAGAGAGCGGGGCGCTACACACAGAGAGAGAGCGGGGCGCTACACACAGAGAGAGCGGGGCGCTACACACAGAGAGAGCGGGGCGCTACACACACACAGAGAGCGGGGCACTACACACAGAGAGAGCGGGGCGCTACACACAGAGAGAGCGGGGCGCTACACACAGACAGAGCGGGGCGCTACACACAGAGAGAGAGCGGGGCACTACACACACAGAGAGAGCGGGGCGCTACACACACAGAGAGAGCGGGGCGCTACACACAGAGAGAGCGGGGTGCTACACACAGAGAGAGCGGGGCGCTACACACAGAGAGAGAGCGGGGCGCTACACACAGAGAGAGCGGGGCGCTACACACAGAGAGAGCGGGGCGCTACACACAGAGAGAGCGGGGCGCTACACACACAGAGAGCGGGGCGCTACACACAGAGAGAGCGGGGCGCTACACACAGAGAGAGCGGGGCGCTACACACAGAGAGAGCGGGGCGCTACACACAGAGAGAGCGGGGCGCTACACACAGAGAGAGCGGGGCGCTACACACACAGAGAGCGGGGCGCTACACACAGAGAGAGCGGGGCGCTACACACAGAGAGAGCGGGGCGCTACACACAGAGAGAGCGGGGCGCTACACACAGAGAGAGCGGGGCGCTACACACAGAGAGAGAGCGGGGCGCTACACACAGAGAGCGGGGCCCTACACACAGAGAGAGCGGGGCACTACACACAGAGAGAGCGGGGCGCTACACACAGAGAGAGCGGGGCGCTACACACAGAGAGAGCGGGGCGCTACACACACAGAGAGCGGGGCACTACACACACAGAGAGAGCGGGGCGCTACACACAGAGAGAGCGGGGCGCTACACACACAGAGAGCGGGGCCCTACACTCAGAGAGAGCGGGGCGCTACACACAGAGAGAGCGGGGCGCTACACACAGAGAGTGCGGGGCGCTACACACACAGAGAGCGGGGCACTACACACACAGAGAGAGCGGGGCGCTACACACAGAGAGAGCGGGGCGCTACACACACAGAGAGCGGGGCCCTACACTCAGAGAGAGCGGGGCGCTACACACAGAGAGAGCGGGGCGCTACACACAGAGAGAGCGGGGCCCTACACTCAGAGAGAGCGGGGTGCTACACACAGAGAGAGCGGGGCGCTACACACAGAGAGAGAGCGGGGCGCTACACACAGAGAGAGCGGGGCGCTACACACAGAGAGCGGGGCGCTACACACACAGAGAGCGGGGCGCTACACACACAGAGAGCGGGGCGCTACACACAGAGAGAGCGGGGCGCTACACACAGAGAGAGCGGGGCGCTACACACAGAGAGAGCGGGGCGCTACACACAGAGAGCTCGGGGTGCTACACACAGAGAGCGGGGCGCTACACACAGAGAGGGGGGCGCTACACACAGAGAGAGCGGGGCGCTACACACAGAGAGCGGGGCGCTACACACAGAGAGCGGGGCGCTACACACAGAGAGCGGGGCGCTACACACAGAGAGCGGGGCGCTACACACAGAGAGCGGGGCGCTACACACAGAGAGCGGGGCGCTACCCACAGAGAGCGGGGCGCTACACACAGAGAGCGGGGCGCTACACACAGAGAGCGGGGCGCTACACACAGAGAGTGGGGCGCTACACACAGAGAGAGCGGGGCGCTACACACAGAGAGCGGGGCGTTACACACAGAGAGAGCGGGGCGCTACACACAGAGAGAGCGGGGCGCTACACACACAGAGAGCGGGGCGCTACACACAGAGAGAGCGGGGCGCTACACACAGAGAGAGCGGGGCGCTACACACAGAGAGAGCGGGACGCAACACACAGAGAGCGGGGCGCTACACACAGAGAGCGGGGCGCTACACACAGAGAGAGCGGGGCGCTACACACAGAGAGAGCGGGACGCAACACACAGAGAGCGGGGCGCTACACACAGAGAGAGCGGGGCGCTACACACAGAGAGAGCGGGGCCCTACACACAGAGAGAGCGGGGCGTTACACACAGAGAGCGGGGCGCTACACACAGAGAGAGAGCGGGGCGCTACACACAGAGAGCGGGACGCTACACACAGAGAGAGCGGGGCGCTACACACACAGAGAGCGGGGCGCTACACACAGAGAGAGCGGGACGCTACACACAGAGAGCGCGGGGCGCTACACACAGAGAGAGCGGGGCGCTACACACACAGAGAGCGGGGCGCTACACACAGAGAGAGCGGGACGCTACACACAGAGAGAGCGGGGCGCTACACACAGAGAGCGGGGCGCTACACACAGAGAGAGCGGGACGCTACACACAGAGAGCGCGGGGCGCTACACACAGAGAGAGCGGGGTGCTACACACAGAGAGAGCGGGGCCCTACACACAGAGAGAGCGGGGCACTACACACAGAGAGCGCGGGGCGCTACACACAGAGAACGGGGCGCTACACACAGAGAGCGGGGCGCTAGACACAGAGAGCGCGGGGCATTACACACAGAGAGAGCGGGGCGCTACACACAGAGAGTGGGGTGCTACACACAGAGAGCGCGGGGCGCTACACACAGAGAACGGGGTGCTACACACAGAGAGTGGGGTGCTACACACAGAGAGAGCGGGACGCTACACACAGAGAGAGCGGGGCGCTACACACAGAGAAAGCGGGGCGCTACACACAGAGAGCGGGGCGCTACACACAGAGAGCAGGGCGGTACACAGAGAGAGAGCGGGGCGCTACACACAGAGAACGGGGCGCTACACACAGAGAGAGCGGAGCGCTACCCGCAGAGCGATAACCAATTTGAAGTGCACTTTAATCGGGACTCATCATTCACACTGGCTCCTTCCAGTTCTTAAACAGAAGGTTCAATCAGACTCCACAACCTCATTCTCAACATTGCTGGCTCTGAAGGTGACCTCCAAACAACTCAACAGCTACACCTCTTATCCTCATGGCTGATCCCATTCCCAGGGAGAGAGCGCGCCGTTTCAGCGACCAGGAGGCATTGGTCGCAGCAGTCGAAAGAAAGAGGGCAGTGCTGTTCCCGGCCACTGGCTGGAGGCCATTGCCCCAGGTCTTCAGGGCAATGTGAAGGAAAGTAGCCCAGGACGTCTTGGACAGCAGTGGCCCTCAGGACCCTCACACAGTGCCGTAAAAAATTCAATGACCTCACTCGGGTGGTCAAGGTGAGTACATGCTTCAACAAGTCCTACAGACCAGCATCTGAACCTCAGTCTGTACACACTGCACAAACCAGCACAGCCCCACCACTCACCCAGCAAGCATCTCCACCTACTAAAACTCACATCCACATCTCACACCTTGCCTACAATCACAGTTATTCAACTATGGCAGGCACATCTCCCAAACATATAGCTGTACACTCACTCACACACTTTCCTTTCTCTTGAAGGCTAAGCTGGGCCACAATAGGAGGGAGCAGGAACGAACAGGCGGAGGTGGAGCGGACATCCAACAGCTTACAGACTTGGAGGAGCGAGTGCTGAGAGTCATTGGGCGCCGGGTGGCGGGTCCCATGGTCGTCCTGGTGGCAGCATGCTGTGCAGGAGTGTTGGGGTTGCGGAGGGGAGTCATGAGCCAGGTGGAGAGCGGATAGCCCTTGTCTCCGAGCAACCAGCCGCGAGCTTGATGTGGTGGCTTGAAGATTGCTGGCACACCAGTCTGGCACAGGATGGAGGCATCGTGGCTGCTGCCAGGATAGCGGGCATTGACGGTGAGGATTCACTGTCTGTGGTCGCGCACCAACTGCACATTAAGTGAGTGGTAGCCTTTGCGGTTAGGGAAGACCTCAGGATTGTTACAGGGTGCCCGCAAAGTGACGTGGGTGTCGTCAATGGTGCCCTGCACCATGGGGAAGTCCGCTATCCTGGTAAAGCCACATGCATGCTCGTCCTGCTTCTCTCTGGTGCTGGGGAAGGAAATGTAGTCCCTTCTCCTACTCTAGAGAGCCTCTGTGACCTCCTGGATACAGCGATGGACAGCGAACTGCGAGATGTTAGATATGTCTCCTGTTGCAGACTGGAAGGATCCGCTGGCGAAGAAATTGAAGGCGACAGTCACCTTGACTGCGACTGAGAGAGCCGTCCTGGTCCTGATCTGAGGCACGAGGTCTGGTTGCAGGAGGTGGCCGGGCTCTGTGACCACCTCCTTGTTGAAGTGGAGCTTTCTAAGACACGGCTCCTCAGTTAAATTTCTGTGGGAGAAGTGCTCCCGGAATACCCTGGGAGGGTAAGGCCTCCTGTTGAAAGCCCTGTTGGCCCTCCTTCCTCTGGCCACATTTTCCAATCTTTGTCTCTGCCTCCACTGCCTCCGATGTTGATGCTGGAGGGCGGGGTCGAGTGCCAGTACAGCCCCCATTAATGTAACCAAGTGTAGGACTTCGAAATCTTAGCAGAATGAAAGTGACAAATTTTTAGAAGCCAGGACACTCCTGAAAGTAACAAACGTTTAACTCACTTAAAACAGCTGTTTCGCTATGTGAAACTGAGAAGGCAGCATTGATTAACGACTAAAAGGAAACCGGATGTTGATCCCTTTAAATACCGCTCCTACAGCGGCCATCCGACTGCATCACGCCTCCTCTTCCTGCTGTTGTTCAGGCCAGGCGCTAAGGCAGGGGCGACAGTCAATTTTGCGCTGTTAACGGGGCGTTCCAAACTCATTGAAGTCACGATCTGGCATCCGCTAAAGGCCTAGGTGCTAAATGTTAGCGCCAGAAAATGCCGGGTGAATTTCGCGTGCGGCGTTGGATTCGCCGCGCCCCGCGGCAAATCCATGAAGGCCCCGTTAGCAAACCCCACCCCCACCCCCCCAGGCGCTAACGGGAGGTGCTGACATGCCAAATTTCTCCCCCCTGATGTTTTTGGTGTTTTGTTCCTGTGCTTCGACCCAGAAATTATCCATGGGATTCTAGCACACCAATGCTTAAAAACATTTGTCTGAAATTCTTCTCTGAGCTGTTTAAAGTAAACAATATGTCATGCATAATTTCAGGGTCTCTAAGATTTAGGCATTTAGTACGATATTTATTCCACAGGGTAAGGGGTCTAAATAACCGACAAGTGCAAGAGTCACCCAGGATGATGTTAACATCCAATTCCATTTTAAATACTGTTACACTTATTTTCTAATATTAAACAACAGGCTCCCACACACACTATACTCAGTTGCAGTACTATAATACCCAAGCATTTGAACAGTACAATCTATTTTTAAACACACAGCTTCAATCAATGTAGATAAAGAATGTGACAAATATGGCTGAGTACAGGGTCACTCTTTGTCTTAATATTTGCACCAAACACTGAAAAAAGAAATATACTGCTTTCATATAGACAAATTTAGTAGAAGATGCTGCTGTGCTTCAAGAGATATGGGGGGAAAAATTGGGTTGGGTTGCGCCTCGATGGGGGCGCTAATGGGGCGCAAATGCTCTAGCGCCCGGGCGCGGCGCTGCTGAAATTCAGCGGGAGGTTAGCGGTTCCAGTAGTCGGTAGCACCCTGCAGCGCTGTGCCTCCGGCGATGACGTCATCACCATGCGCCGCGCCCCGCTTTCGCCCTGGCCGCAAACTTCCCTTGCGCCCCCTGACCTATCGCCGGACAATATATCCGACAGGATCGGGGGCGTTTTTTACAGCAGCGGTGGCGCAACTTAAAGAGCAGGTGTCGGGCGGCCATTTTATTTTGTCCGACTGCCAGCCCTTGCCCCATTTCCCTTTTGTATGCGGGGTGCCAGCCGCGATCGCTCAGCCCAGCACTCCTCTTGAGTGCTGGGCTGTTTTCACGGTACCCCTCTCCCCAGTGGTCCAGCAGGGCCCCGGTGCACGCAGCGCTAGGCCCCTCCCCTTTAATCAGAAGAGGGAGACCTGCAATGACGCGGCGTTACGTGCCACCACGCATGGCGCTGTTGCACATAGCGCCGCGAACTTCAGTAGTAGCGCCCCAAGAAGGAGGGGGAGCGCTTCCAGTAGCACCCCGCCTCCTGCTTGGGGCGCTACTACTGAATTTATGGCGGAGATACGCTAACATTTTCAGGGCGCCAAAAAGGGCGCCACCCAATTTGTCCCCCATGAATCTTATTGAACTATTATGCGATTGAGTATAGAATAACCTTTGCAGTATTAAGAGAATAATTTCTATTGGGTAGTTCTTCAAAACAGCTTTATTTAAATTTTATAAAACCACAGCACATTTATCAAAAATGGGCTGCTCATTAAAGAAAAATTGTTGAAATTTTCAAAATGAATTGCAGAAAAATTAAAATTTAAAAATAATCTTCACTCATCCCCATTCTGTTCAAGTAAAGGTTCCACCCAAAGCATTAACTTGTTTTTTCTCTTTTAGATGTTGGCAGACATGTTGCATATTTCCAGCATTTTATACATTTATTTTACAGGATATGAAATCACACACTCGGCATGGAGCTTCTCCCAGTAGGACCACATATCGGGAATGGAGGCCATTTGACGATGTGTAACCCCGATACATATTCTCAATATTAAATCAAAATTCAAGCTCCTGCAGCTGCTGTAATCAGGACATAAGCAGGTAAAGTTTAAAAATTATTTAAGAATAAAACACATTTGATAAAATGCCCAATTAGGTCAAAATTGGATACAGCGGGTTGGATTACATACAGTAACTTTCATTCACAGCAACAAGCTGGTGTTTTGGTGCAGAAATACAACAGCAGTACTCAGAAGGGTTATGGTTCTATTTCAAACAAATCCTGCCTGTTATGTTACTGAAGAGTTTATCAAGTGACATTTCTTAAGTCTGCAGATATGCAAGTCTATTTCAGCTAGTTCGATGTGACCACCTGGCCAGGAATGTATACGTCTGTCCTGCAATCTGTTTACAATACCTCTGTCCTTGATGCACGTTATCTCAGAATCTTAAAGCATCCTGATCAATTCATCTGAAATAGCTGCAGCTACTGGCAGAACATGTGACTTAGTGATATTCTGAATTTTAAGCAGAGAGTGTTTATGTAGCCTCTTACTCCTCAAAGCTCCCTGTCCCCGTCCAACAACAACTTCATCCCCGTCCAACAACAACAACAACAACTTGCATTTATATAGCGTCTTTAACGTAGTAAAACGTCCCAAGGTGCTTTACAGGAATGTTATCAAACAAAATTTGACACCGAGCCACATAATGAGATATTCGGACAGGTGATTCAAAGCTTGGTCAAAGAGGTAGGTTTTAAAGAGCATCTTAATGGAGGAGAGAGAGGTAGAGAGATTTAGGGAGGGAATTCCAGACCTTAGGGTCTTGGCAGCGGAAGTCCACATCAACTTATCTGTGTGCACGCACACACCATCATTGACCACTCATATTTTCAAAAGTTTTCGACATTTATTTAAGAAAGGTGTCAAAGAGAAACAGGGAAGTTATAGATTTGTTAGTCTAACATCTGTTGTGGGGTAGTTATTGGAATTTATAATTAAGGACAGAGTGACTGAGCACTTAGAGAAATTAGAGCTGATTAGAGAGAGTGAACATTTGTAAAGGGTAGGTAATGTCTAACAAACCTAATTGAATTTTTTGAGGAAGTAACTAAAGTAGTAGACAGGGGAATGTCTATAGATGTAGTTTATATGGACTTCCAGAAGGCATTCGATAAGATTCCACATAAGAGACTGTTAGCTGAAATTAAAGCTCATGGAATTGAAGGCAAATTATTGACCTGGTTAGGAGATTGGTTAGGCAGTAAATAACAGATTAAAGATAACGGGTACCTACTTGAATTGGAAGGAAATGACTAGTGGTTTCCCACAAGGATCTGTGCTGGGGCCTCAACTAATCACAACATTTATTAATGCCTTAGAGAGCCATATATCCAAGTTTGCCGACGACACAAAGGGGCAAAAATTGGGTATCGCCCATCTTGGGTCGCTAATATCGGTCGGGGGCAAAGTTTAGCGCTCGGCACTAATTATTACCGCCGACCGCAAAATTCGCCTCCATCGCCCCTGGAGGTGATTTGAGCGCTAAATCAAGCACTACACACCTCTCTTAAGACACTAACATCAGGGAGCGAGGCGCTACCTCAAAACGCCACCAAAGCTCAGGCAATGTCAGTTACCATGGAACTCAGACAGACTGGCGCCCTCCAGTTCTTAAAGGGGAGGGGCCATCTTGCTGCCCAGCCTCACCCTGATCATTGCAACATTGAATCTCGGCCTGCAAACATCTAACCACCATTGTGCTTAAAGTAGTGATGGATAGGCCCAGGGAGAGAGCTCTGCACTTTAGCGACCATGCATTGGTGGCTCTGGTTGGCGCTGTTGAACGGCGACGGGCAGTGCTCTTACCAGAGAGTGGCAGGAGGCCATTGCCCCAGGAGTTCTGAAGAGTGTGGAGGGAGGTGGCTCAGCATGTGTCATCACAGAGCCTGGTGCCGAGGACACATACTCAGTGTCGGAAGAAGTTCAACGACTTCACTCGAGTGGTCAGGATGAGCACTTGCTTTTCAATACCTCTACATCCCACCATCTCAACCTCACTCTGTGCACAGACAGTGTAAATACCCAAATGCCCAACACTCATCCAACAACTATGGCCATCTCATAAAACTCACATGCACATCCCACACCTTGCAGACATTAACGGCTGTTCAGATATGGTAGGCACATCTGCCAAACACATGGCTGCACACTCACTCACACGCTGTCCTTTTTCTTGCAGGCCAAGTTTTCACATAATTGATGAGAGGCCCAGCGGATGGGAGGAGGACAGGGGGACCTACACCCCCTCACTGAATTGGGGGACAGAGTCCACAGACTGATTGTGAGCCAGGTCGTAGGCACCGTGGCCGGTGGAGAGGTCGACCCCCTTGGGGACAGCAATGGTATGTTCATCAGCTTTCTCTCCTCTCTCATACCACTTCCCCCTCACAACACCAGCCTTTTACACTTTCAATCTAACTAACTGTCTCCAGTCCTTTCTCCCTTCCTGCCCCCCTGCCCTCACGCTAAAGCCACTCTTGTGTCTTCCTGCTTTCAGATAGTGAGCCTCCAGCTGACCAGCCTGTCCCTCAGCCTCCCAGTGACAGCGACGCGGGAGAGGAGGAGGAACACCAAGCCGGAGCCTCACCGCCTGCATCTCCCGAGGGTGACACTTCCGACACTGGGGCCACGCATTCACTGGAGGGAAGCAGGGGGGTAGGATCTGATGTGGATGAAGATCCTGGACCCAGCGGACTGCAGTAACACCATGGGGGAAGGGAAGTTTGGGGGCCATCTCCCCGGAGGGTGAGTAGGCACGCGAGTTCTGCTGCATCGCGGCCATGAATACGCAGGCCTTGAGCATGCACACTTAGCTCATGGGTGCAATGGCAAGGGTGCCCGAGAGCATGGATGCACTGGCTAGGAGCGTGGAGGAGTCCGCCGCCAGCACAGCTGTCATCTGTGCGCAAACCCTCGAGCCCATCCTTGCCTCGGTGCAGAGGATGGTTGAATTCCAGGGAGACCGTGGGGAACCAGAGCCCATGCCGCATGTAATGGGTGAGGTGGCAGCATCTATTGCAGCACAGGCCGACACAACGCAACGGCTTAGTGCTGGAATCGAGTCATTGGCTGGTGCCATCCAATCTCAGACTGCTCTCATGCAGTCTCAGATTGATGTCACGCAAGCGCTGACTGCTGCCATCCTTGCTGGGTCGCCCACAGTCCACCGGGGATCTGACAGTACCGCAGCAGGCCAGCAATCTTTCTGCATGCTGAGGTACTGCCCCGTGGGAGTGGCAGTGTGTCGGTCGAGCAGGAAGGTGCTGTCCTCTCTCAGGATGACAGCATTCCTGCTCCCACCACTGCCACTTCCCCATTGCACTTGCCAAGGCCTGCAACACAGCCAGCCCAGACTGCTGCCACCCATGCAGAGTTGGTGCAGTCTGCAGACTGGCCCTCCAAGGCTATCTGCAGTCTCTGGATCCGACATTCACCAACCTTGCTGCAGCTACTGGGGCCACATTACGGAGGAGCAGTAGGGTGGGAAGGGGGTAAGTGAGCAGGGGATGGAGATCACCCTCGAAGGGCAAAAAGTAGAAATGATTAATCAATGGGGGGAATGTTTGTTGGAAAGTTTGATGTTCATCTTAATATATTTGTTTACTGTGTTGACGCTTATCTCGATGTTGTGAGAATGAGTTTTGTTAGTTTATGAATTGTTAGATTTGTTTCTAATTGTTTGTCCTGAATAAATAAGACAGAGTTTGTAATATAACTAAAAATGTTATTGTTACTTTACAACTTTGCTGATTTGACTCATTGCAGCTTTGCCCGGCAATAGGGGATGTGGGATGCTTGCGATGATGTGCTTCTTCATCCCAGAAGCCATCTTCTCTGTAATTGGTTAGAAGCGGTGTCTTATCAGGCATTCACAGACGGCCCTTGCAGAGGCAACATTGTGCGCCTCCCTCCCACATTGGTGCTGCTGATCCTCCTCTTCATCCTACTCCTCCACCTCCTCCTCCTCCTCTCCCTCTTCCTCCTCCTGAGGTGGTGCACCAATCCCTGGTGGCAATGGCTGGGTCCTCATAATTGCGAGGTTGTGAAGCATGCAGCACACAACAATGAAAAGTGAGACTCGCTCGGGAGAGTACTGCAGGGCTCCTCCAGAGTGGTCAAGTCACCGGAACCGTTGTTTCAAGACACTGATCATCTGCTCAATGAGGTTCCTGGTGGCTATCATTGTATTGGAGCTCAGCAGGAGTGTTGGGGTTACGGAGCGGTGTCATCAGCCAGGTGCAGAGTGGATAACCCTTGTCCCCGAGGAGCCAGCCACGAGGTCGATGCAGTAGTTGGAAGAGGTCTGGAACACCAGTCTGGCGCAGGATGAATGCATCGTGGCTGCTGCCAGGATAGTGGACATTGACGGCGAGGATGAGCTGTCTGTGGTCGCACACCAACTGGACATTCAGTGAGTGGAAGCCTTTGAGGTTTCGGAACACCTCTGCATTCTCATGAGGTGCCCGCAATGCCACGTGCGTGCAGTCAATGGCGCCCTGAACCATGGGAAAGCCCGCTATCCTAGCGAAGCCACATGCGCATTCACGCTGTTTGTCCCGGGTCATGGGGAAAGAGATGTACTCCCTTCTCCTTTTATACAGAGCATTTGTCACCTTCCAGATGTAACAATGGACAGCGAACTGGGAGATATTCGCTATGTCCCCAGTTGAAGCCTGGAAGGAGCCGCTGGCATAAAAATTCAGAGCTACCTTCACCTTCACTGCCACTGACAGAGACCTCCTGGTCCTGAGCTGAGACTGTAGATCTGGTTGCAGGAGGTGGCAGAGCTCAGTGACCACCTCCTTGCTGAAGCGCAGCCTTCTGAAACACTGCTCCACAGACAAAAGAATGTAGGAGAATTGCTCCCAGAATACCCTGGGAAGGTAAGGTCTCCTGTGCAGAGGCCTGTTGGCCCTCCTCCCTCTGGCCACATTTGCCACTCTCTCTCTGCGCCTCTGCTGCCTCTGAAGGTGAAGCTGGAGGACGAAGCCCCGAGTTAGTGCAGCCCCCATAAAATCTTCTAAATGTGCTAAATATGAAGTTCAGATAAATAGGAACCTCAAAAGTGGTGCTGAAGACCAAAACTCCTTAGGACAGCGTTAAATCTCTCCAGACGTCTCTCTCCCTCTCAACCTGCATATACCAAAAGTTTTGCCGACAAGAAAAAGCAGGAAGTGCCCGCCTTTAAATAGCGCTTCCCCAGCCCCTTGCCGACTTCAAAACGCTCCCCTCCACCTGTCGTTCCTAGCGGCAGGTGCTAAGGCAGGGGCGCGAATCAATTTCCAGTCCGGGACG
Organism: Squalus acanthias; assembly: GCA_030390025.1. Lineage (NCBI taxonomy): Eukaryota > Metazoa > Chordata > Chondrichthyes > Squaliformes > Squalidae > Squalus > Squalus acanthias. The sequence continues at coordinate 92,202,154 of CM059428.1, read as the reverse complement.
CTACCGGGGCATTGCCGCTTGCATGACGTCACGATCTGTGGGCGCAGAAGATCGTGGCGGTAGTGTTTAGCGCCACTGCAAAACGACAGGTCAATTTCCCGAGCAGCGCTAAAATCGCCGCACTCGGGCGCTAAGTTGCTAGCGCCCCGTTAGTGCCCCCCCCCCCGAGGCGCTAACGGGAGGTGCTAACCAACTGATTTTTTCCCCCAATGAGCAGTGGCATAGTCAGTAGTGCAGACAGGAGCATAAAATTGCAAAGAGACATTGATAGGTTAATTGAGTGGACAAAACTGTGGCAGACGGATTTCAATGTAGGTAAGTTGTGAGGTCATCCATTTTGGATCAAAAAAGGATAGATCTGAGTATTATTTAAATGGTGAAAAGTTAGGAACAGTGGAGATCCAAAGAGATTTAGGGGTCCATGTACACAGATCACTAAAATGCAATAGTTAGATACAAAAAATAATCAAAGAGGCTAATGGCCTTTATAGAGGGCATTAATATAAAGGGGAGGAAGTTTTGCTACAGCTATTCAAAGCCCTGATTAGACCACATCTGGAGCACTGTGTACAGTTCTGGTCACCGCACCTTAGTAAGGATATACTGGCCTTGGAAGGAGTGCAGCGCAGATTCACCAGAATGTTACCAGGGCTCCAAGGGTTAGATTATGAGGAGCGATTACATGAACTAGGCATGTATTCCCTGGAATATAGAAGGTTAAGGGGTGATATGGTTGAGGTTTTTAGTATTTTGAAAGGAATTTAGAGGGTAGATAGAAAGAAATGTTTTTCCGCTGGTGAGGGAGTCCAGGATAAAGGGACAGAACCTTAAAATCAGAGCCAGGCCATTCAGAAGTTAGGGAACACCTCTTCACGCAAAGGGTGGTAGAGGTGTGCAACTCTCTCCCACAAAATGCAGTAGATGCTAACTCAATTAATAATTTTAATCTGTGATCGATAGATTTTTAAGAGATATGGAGCCATGGCAGTTGGATGGAGTTACGATACAGATCAGCCATGGTCTCATTGAATGGCGGAACAGGCTCAAGGGGGTGAATGACCTGCTCCTGTTCTCTGTTCTTGCAAAAAATACTACTTTGTTTCAGATAGAAAGTGTCATACTACATTCCACCACCCAGTGTCAGTCTAAACCAAGCATTTTCCAGTATGCTAAAGAATCCTCGTCCTTCCTGAAGATTTTTTTAAACTGTATTATTATTGTTGTCATTTTAATACCCCAGAACAACAGGGATATTCAAAAATTGCACATATATTAAACAAATATTGTGGATCACCAAAAGCCTAACACACTTCAATACTTACAATGCAAGCATCAAAGCATTATTACATCACCGTGCGCAGTGCACAATGGATATGAAAATAAATTAGTAAAGGTGCTATAAAAATGTGTAATCATAACTATTTTAAAAGGCAGTGTGCATAAGAGTGTGAAATATGAAGAATATTGTGAGACAAGGATTGATCTAAACTCACCAGTGGCTGGAATGGTTGAGACTTATCTGGTCAGCCCACCTGTGAAAACATTTTCTTCATTTCATATCTTTCCACATGATATATTCTCAAATTTTCAATGAGAATCTTGCCAGTCGTTTAAGATGTTTGGTAGTTGTGAAATGCATGTAACTTGACCAAGTGGTATTTGTCAAGTGTAGTCCTAAACAATGAGTGTCAGCAAGTTATTGTGGAGAGGGAGTGTATATAACAAGCAACTCAATACTCTTCACACCAAACATCATGCAAGTGCCCTTTACAACAGGAACCATTTTCCAACAGGGACATAGTGATCAGGAGAGGAACACTGCCTCCCTGACGGGGATCAGCTGACACAGCGGGGATCAAACCTGGGCTCCCTCCAGTGTGGCTTGGTCAGTACCACAACTGGTGGTGCATTTATCCATTGAGCCACTGAGGGAGCCCACGTTTTCTTGAAATTATTTAACAGTATTGAAAAAAAGTAAAAAATTAGAATTGTAGAATGAAATTTTGCATGTGTTACTGTGTTGGAATTGGAAACATGACAAGGAGATTGTAAAAGCTTCTACAAGTATGTAAAAAGAAAAAGATTAGTGAAGACAAATGTAGGTCCCTTACAGTCAGAAACGGGAGAATTTATAATGGGGAACAAGGAAATGGCAAAACAATTAAACAAATACTTTGGTTCTGTCTTCACAGAAGAGGACACAAATAACTTCCCAGAAATGCTAGGGAACCAAGGGTCTAGTGAGAAGGAGGAATTAAAGGAAATTAGTATTAGTAAAAAAATAGTGCTGGAGAAATTAATGGGACTGAAAGCCGATAAATGCCCAGGGCCTGATAATCTGCATCCCAGAGTACTAAAAGAGGTAGCCATGGAAATAGTGGATGCATTGGTTATCATCTTCCAAAATTCTATAGATTATGGAACAGTTCCTGCAGATTGGAGGGTGGCAAATGTAACCCCACTATTTAAAAAAGGAGGGAGAGAGAAAACAGGGAACTACAGATCAGTTAGCCTAACATCAGTAGTAGGGAAAATGCTAGAGTCCATTTTAAAGGATGTGATAACAGGACACTTAGAAAATATCAACGGGATTAGACAAAGTCAACATGGATTTATGAAAGGGAAGTCATGTTTGACAAACCTACTGGAGTTTTTTGAGGATGTAACTGGTAGAGTAGATAAGGGAGAACCAGTGGATGTTGGTGTATTTGGATTTTCAGAAGGCCTTTGATAAAGTCCCACATAAGAGGTTAGTGTGCAAAATTAAAGCACGTGGGATTGGGGGTAATATATTGGCATGGATTGAAAATTGGTTAACAGACAGGAAACAGAGAGTAGGAATAAATGGGTCTTTTTTGGGGTGGCAGGCGGTGACTAGTGGGGTATCGCAGGGATCAGTGCTTGGGCCCCAGCTATTCACAATATATATCAATGATTTAGATGAGGGAACCAAATGCAATATTTCCAAGTTTGCTGACGACATAAAACTAGGTGGGATTGTGAGTTCTGAGGAGGATGCAAAGAGGCTTCAAGGCAATTTAGACAAGTTGAGTGAGTGGGCAAATACATGGCAGATGCAGTATAACTTGGATAAATGTGAAGTTATCCACTTCGGTAGGAAAACAGAAAGGCAGAGTATTATTTAAATGGTGATAGATTGGGAAACGTTGATGTACAGAGGGACCTGGATGTCCTTGTACACCAGTCACTGAAAGCAAACATGCAGGTGCAGCAAGCAGTTAGGAACATAAAAACTGACTGTAAAAGCTTCTATAGATATGTGAAGAGAAAAAGATTGGTAAAGTCAAGCGTAGGTCCCTTGCAGTCAGAATCAAGGGAATTTATAATGGGGAACAAAGAAATGGCGGATCAATTAAATACATACTTTGGTTCTGTCTTCACAAAGGAGGACACAAATAACCTCCCAGAGATGTCGGGGAACATAGGGTCTAATGAGAGGGAGGAATTGAATGAAATCAGTATTTGTAGGGAAATGGTGTTAGGGAAATTGACGGGATTGAAGGCCGATAAATCCCCAGGGCCTGATAATCTACATCCTAGGGTACTTAAGGAAGTGGCCCTAGAAATAGTAGATGCATTGCTGGTCATCTTCCAAAATTCTATAGATTCTGGAACAATTCCCATGGATTGGAGGGTGGCTAATGTAACCCCACTATTTAAAAAAGGTGGTAGAGAGAAAACGGGGAATTATAGACCGGTAAGCCTGACATCGGTAGTGGGGAAAATGCTAGAGTCCATTATAAAAGATATAATAGCAGAGCACTTGGAAAACAGTGACAGGATCGGACAAAGTCAACATGGATTTACAAAAGGTAAATCATGCTTGACTAATCTACTGGAATTTTTTGAGGATGTAACTGGTAGGATAGATAAGGGAGAAACAGTGGATGTGGTGTATTTGGACTTTCAGAAGGCTTTCGATAAGGTCCCGCCTAAGAGATTGGCGTGCAAAGTTAAAGCACATGGGATTGGGGGTAAGGTACTGACTTGGATAGAGAACTGGTTGGCAGACAGGAAGCAAAGAGTTGGAATAAATGGGTCTTTTTCCGAGTGGCAGGCAGTGACTAGTGGGGTACCGCAGGGATCGGTGCTAGGACCCCAGCTATTCACAATATATATTAATGATCTAGACGAGGGAACTAGATGTAATATCTCCAAGTTTGCAGACGACACAAAGCTGGGTGGGCGTGTGTGCTGTGAGGAGGATGCAGAGAAACTCCAGTATGATTTGGACAGATTGGGTGATTGGGCAGATGAATGGCAGATGCAGTATAATGTAGATAAATGCGAGGTTATCCGCTTTGGTGGCAAAAACAGGAAGACAGATTATTATCTGAACGGCAATAGATTGGGAAAAGGGGAAGTGCAACGAGACCTGGGTGTCCTTGTGCACCAGTCACTGAAGGTAAGCATGCAGGTGCAGCAGGCGGTTAAGAAGGCAAATGGTATGTTGGCCTTCATAGCGAGAGGATTAGGGTACAGGAGCAAGGATGTCTTGCTGCAGTTGTACAGGGCCTTGGTGAGACCACACCTTGAGTATTGTGTGCAGTTTTGGTCGCCTTATCTGAGGAAGGATGTTCTTGCCATGGAGGGAGTGCAGCGAAGATTCACCAGACTGATACCTGGGATGGCAGGAATGACGTATGAAGAGAGATTGGGTCGATTAGGCTTATATTCACTAGAGTTTAGAAGAATGAGAGGGGATCTCATTGAAACTTATAAAATTCTAACAGGACTAGACAGACTAGATGCAGGAAGGATGTTCCCAATGGCGGGGGAGTCCAGAGCCAGGGGTCACAGTCTAAGGATAAGGGGTAACCCATTTAGGACTGAGATGAGGAGGAATTTCTTCACCCAGGAAGTGGTGAACCTGTGGAATTCTCTACCACAGAAGGCAGTTGAGGCCAACTCATTAAATATATTCAAGAAGGAGTTAGATATATTTCTTAAGGCTAAGGGGTCAAGGGATATAGGGAGAAAGCAAGGACAGGGTACTGAATTTGGATGATCAGCCATGATCTCATTAAATGGCGGAACAGGCTCGAGGGGCCGAATGGCTTACTCCTGCTCCTATCTTCTATGACTCTAGGAAGGCAAATGGTATGTTGGCCTTCATTGCAAGAGGATTTCGGTACAGGAGCAAGGATGTCTTACTACAGTTCTACAGGGCCTTGGTGAGACCACACCTGGAGTACTGTGTGCAGTTTTGGTCTCCTTACCTAAGAAAGGATATACTTCCCATAGAGGGAGTGCAGCGAAGGTTCACCAGACTGATTCCTGGGATGGCAGGACTGTCGTATGAGGAGAGATTGGGTCGACTAGGCCTGTATTCACTAGAGTTTAGAAGAATGAGAGGGGATCTCATTGAAACGTATAAAATTCTGACAGGGCTAGACAGACTGGATGCAGGGAGGATGTTTCCCCTTGCTGGGGGCTCTAGAACGAGGGGTCACAGTCTCAGGATACGGGGTAGGACATTTAGGACTGAGACGAGGAGAAACTTCTTCACTCAGAGGGTGGTGAACCTGTGGAATTCTCTATCAAGGAAGGCTGTGGAGGCTCAGTCACTGAAGATATTTAAGAAGTAGATAGATAGATTTCTAGACACAAAAGACATCAAGGGGTATGGGGAGAGAGCGGGAATATGATATTGAAATAGAGGATCAGCCATGATCATATTGAATGGCGGAGCAGGCTCGAAGGGCCGAATGGCCTACTCCTGCTCCTATTTTTCTGTGATCTATGTTTCTATAGCTGCATTGCTCTAGAATTGAGGCATTAGCAAACAGTCTTGCCTGGTGAAAGGAAGTCAAGTGAGGAAACTCACAACATATCCATATATATTTTTATGTTCCATTTTATTACTTGTGCCAAAATAGATAAAAATATGGGCCCCAAAAACCCTCAGGATGCAAAGCTCCTGGTTACACTGGGATCACACCCATTTGTGCCATCCAGCGCTCACCCCTATCAGAGTTTGCAGGTCAGTGGGAGGACACCTAATTTCCATGAGGTAGGTCGGTGAAAGCACCACCATGGTGCACCACGGGTGCCCTTCTACACCATGTAGCTGGAAAATCTGGCATCTGCCTGCCACAGGAGAGGGGGAGGGGGAACTTGCCTATTTCTCCACAAATTCAGGGGCAATGTAAATTGATCTAGCCCCCTTTTTACTGACCGTTGTGCCGGGAGAATAGGCATTTCCAGGTGCTGACCCCAGGAAAATAGGCCCCATAGTATTTGTTGCGTCTTACTGCTTGTATGTATTATCTTACTTGTAAATAATTCTGACCATTAGCTTTAGCCAAAACATATAGCTCCAACAGTGTGGTGTTTACTATCTTTCAGAATAGACTGGGGAGCATGGTGGGTATCCCATGTGACCTCTGGTGCATAGTTTAGAAGTAGTCCCATGGCATGTTAATCGATTTTTGGATCATAGGAGACTCATTCTGCACTGGAACCTGCCTTTCTGTTGTATGCACAAGAGTATGGGGAAAAGCCTGAATCAGATCATCTCTCAAGGGTCAAAAGCTCCTTCCAATGATATACATAGATACATAGAATACATAGCACAGTACAGCACAGTACAGGCCCTTCGGCCCTCGATGTTGTGCCGAGCATTGTCCGAGACCAAGATCAAGCTATCACACTCCCTATCACGCTGGTGTGCTCCATGTGCTTATCCAATAACCGCTTGAAAGTTCCTAAAGTGTCCGACTCCACTATCACAGCAGGCAGTCCATTCCACACCCCAACCACTCTCTGAGTAAAGAATCTACCTCGGACATCCCTTCTATATCTCCCCCCATGCACCTTATAGTTATGCCCCCTTGTAACAGCTGCCTCTACCCGAGGAAATAGTCTCTGAACATCCACTCTCTCTATCCCCCTCATCATCTTATAAACCTCTATTAAGTCGCCTCTCATCCTCCTCCGCTCTAAAGAGAAAAGCCCTAACTCCCTCAATCTTTCCTCATAAGACCTCCCCCCCAAACCAGGCAGCATCCTGGTAAATCTCCTTTGCACTCTTTCCAATGCTTCCACGTCCTTCCTATAGTGAGGTGACCAGAACTGCACACAATATTCCAAATGTGGTCTCACCAAGGTCCTGTACAGTTGCAGCATAACCTCACGGTTCTTAAACTCAAACCCTCTGTTAATAAACGCCAACACACCATAGGCCTTCTTTACTGCTCTATCCACTTGAGTGGCAACCTTCAGAGATCTGTGGATATGAACCCCCAGATCCCTCTGCTCCTCCACGTTCCTCAGAACCCTGCCGTTGACCCTGTAATCCTTATTCAAATTTGCCCTACCAAAATGAATCACCTCGCACTTATCAGGGTTAAATTCCATCTGCCATTTTTCGGCCCAGCTCTGCATCCTATCAATGTCTCTTTGCAGCCTACAACTGCCCTCCACCTCATCCACTACTCCACCAATCTTGGTGTCATCAGCAAATTTACTGATCCACCCTTCAGTCCCCTCCTCCAAGTCATTGATAAAAATCACAAACAGCAGAGGACCCAGCACCGACCCCTGTGGCACACCGCTGGTAACTGGTCTCCAGTCCGAAAATGTTCCATCCACCACTACCCTCTGCCTTCTATGAGATAGCCAGTTACTTATCCAATCGGCCAAATTTCCCTCTATCCCACAACTCCTTACTTTCTTCATGAGACGACCATGGGGAACCTTATCAAACGCCTTACTAAAATCCATGTATACGACATCAACTGCTCTACCTTCATCTACACACTTAGTTACCTCCTCAAAGAATTCAATCAAATTTGTTAGGCAAGACTTACCCTTCACGAATCCGTGTTGACTATCCCTGATTAAGTTGCCCCTTTCCAAATGGTCATAAATCCTATCCCTCAGGACCTTTTCCATTATCTTACCAACCACCGAAGTAAGACTAACCGGCCTATAATTACCAGGGTCATTCCTATTTCCTTTCTTGAAGAGAGGAACAACATTCGCCACTCTCCAGTCCTCTGGCACCATCCCCGTGGACAGTGAGGACCCAAAGATCAAAGCCAGAGGCTCTGCAATCTCCTCCCTTGCCTCCCAAAGAATCCTAGGATATATCCCATCTGGCCCAGGGGACTTATCGACCCTCAGGTTCTTCAAAATTGCTAAAACATCTTCCCTCAGAACATCTACCACCTCCAGCCTATCCACCTTTAACACACTCTCATCCTCAAGAACATGGCCCCTCTCCTCGGTGAACACTGACGAAAAGTATTCATTCATCACCTCTCCTATCTCTTCTGACTCCATGCACAAGTTCCCACTACTGTCCTTGACCGGCCCTACCCTCACCCTAGTCATTCTTTTATTTCTCACATAAGAGTAAAAAGCCTTGGGGTTTTTCTTGATCCGACCCGCCAAGGACTTCTCATGCCCCCTCCTAGCTCTCCTAAGCTCTTTTTTTAGCTCATTCCTTGCTACCTTGTACCCCTCAATCGACCCAACTGAACCTTGTTTTCTCATCCTTACATACGCTTCCTTTTTCCTCTTGACTAGACATTCAACCTCTTTTGTGAACCATGGTTCTCTCACTCGGCCATTTCCTCCCTGCCTGACAGGGACATACCTATCAAGGACACGCAGTAATTGCTCCATGAAAAAGCTCCACTTTTCGTTTGTGCCTTTCCCTGATAGTTTCTGTTCCCATCTTATACCCCCTAATTCTTGCCTAATCGCATCATAATTACCCCTCCCCCAATTATAAACCCTGCCCTGCCGTATGGCCCTATCCCTCTCCATCGCAATAGTGAAAGTTACCGAATTGTGGTCACTATCTCCAAAGTGCTCTCCCACATACAAATCAAACACTTGGCCCGGTTCATTACCCAGTACCAAATCCAACGTGGCCCCACCTCTTGTCGGCCTATCCACATATTGTGTCAGGAAACCCTCCTGCACACACTGTGCAAAAACGATCCCATCCGAACTGTTTGACCTATAAAGGTTCCAATCAATATTTGGAAAGTTGAAGTCACCCATGACAACTACTCTGTGACCTCCACACCTATTCATAATCTGCTTTGCAATTTCTTCCTCCACATCTTTATTACTATTTGGGGGCCTGTAGAAAACTCCTAACAACGTGACCGCTCTTTTCCTATTTCTAACTTCAGCCCATATTACCTCAGACGGCAGATCCCCCTCGAACTGCCTTTCTGCCGCTGTTAAACTATCCTTGATTAACAATGCTACTCCTCCACCTTTCTTACCAACTTCCCTACTCTTACTGAAACATCTATACCCCGGAACTTCCAACAACCATTCCTGTCCCTGTTCTAACCATGTCTCCGTAATGGCCACCACATCGTAGTCCCAAGTACCAATCCACGCTCCAAGTTCTCCTACCTTATTCCGGATGCTCCTTGCATTGAAGTAGACACACTTCAAGCCATCTTCCTGTCTGCCGGTACATTCCTGCGACCTTGATATCCTCCTCAGTACCTCCCTACACTCACCACTGGCTCGTGGACTACAGCCCTTTTTCCCATCCCCCTGACAAATTAGTTTAAACCCCCCCGAAGAGCCGTAGCAAATTTCCCTCCCAGGATATTGGTGCCCCTCTGGTTCAGGTGCAAACCGTCCTGTTTGTACAGGTCCCACCTTCCCCAGAATGTGCTCCAATTATCCACATAACTGAAACCCTCCCCCCTACACCATCCCTGCAGCCACGTGTTTATCTGCACTCTCTCCCTGTTCCTCAACTCGCTAGCACGTGGCACCGGCAACAAACCAGAAATTACAACATGGTTTGTACTGGCTCTCAGCTTCCAACCTAGCTCCCTAAATTCCTGTTTTAAATCCCCGTCCCTTCTCCTACCTATGTCGTTGGTACCGATGTGTACCACGACTTGTGATTGTTCCCCTTCCCCTTTGAGGATTCTGAAAACACGGTCCGAGACGTGTGGTAGGATATTATACCTTTAGGTATAATTAAATCACTAAATTAACTTTGGACTTTGTTCCTATCATTATACATCATCACTGAATGATCTACATTACCTCCATCAGCCAACATTTCCCCCAAAATGTGGTGATTTCAGACTTAAATCCTTACTCGTTCATCTTAAAATTAAATGTATGCTGTTTCACATTTTCTGATAGTCACTTGGCAATAAGCCCCATCAATAACATGGATGCTTTATTTACACCTTAACTTTCAAATTAAATTGAGTGCCATAAGGTAAATGTATCTGTGCTCCCACTGTGGAAATTTGCTTGATGGCAGTGGCCATTAGGACTTCGGGCAAAGAAGTCAGCAGGTCTCGTAGGATTTTCCATCCATTAATATTAAATAAAACACTGCCAGATCTTTACTCTGCCCTGAATTCCCAGTAAATATTTGAGGAAGAAATGAATGTCCCACAGAGCAACTAAAGTGGCCGCTTCAAATACTATTTCTATTGCTTGATTAAAATTGCTCATGTGTTAAATATTTAAGCTGAGAATATGGATATCAGACTAATGAATTGGGAGGAAGAGGCTATTGGACTATTCTCTCATAGCTTTATGTGCCGCACAGCATACACATGGACAAACTGTGGCTGCAGAGGTAGGAATCGTTAGATTTTTATTTATTACTGGAATTTTGATGTCACAGCAAAGCAATGAAATGTGAGTAAAATTTCTGATTTTCTAAATGTAATTATTCTGTTGATTCACAATTCCATTTGTTATAAGAACATAAGAACATAAGAAATAGGAGCAGGAGTAGGCCAATCGGCCCCTCGAGCCTGCTCCGCCATTCAATAAGATCATGGCTGATCTGATCCTAACCTCAAATCTAAAGAACACAAGAAGTAGGAGCAGGACCCGGCCACTCAGCCCCTGGGCCCGCTCCAACACCCACAGGGCCCTGACCGATCCGAACTCAGCCTCATGTCCAATTTCTTTGCCCGCTCACCGTAACCCCTAATTCCCTTTACCTCTCGGAAACTATCTATTTCTGTTTTAAATTTATTTAATGATGTAGCTTCCACAGCTTCCTGGGGCAGCAAATTCCACAGACCTACTACCCTCTGAGTGAAGAAGTTTCTCCTCATCTCAGTTTTGAAAGAGCAGCCCCTTATTCTAAGATTATGCCCCCTAGTTCTAGTTTCACCCATCCTTGGGAACATCCTTACCGCATCCACCCGATCAAGCCCCTTCACAATCTTATATGTTTCAATAAGATCGCCTCTCATTCTTCTGAACTCCAATGAGTAGAGTCCCAATCTACTCAACCTCTCCTCATATGTCCACCCCCTCATCCCCGGGATTAACCGAGTGAACCTTCTTTGTACTGCCTCGAGAGCAAGTATGTCTTTTCTTAAGTATGGACACCAAAACTGTATGCAGTATTCCAGGTGCGGTCTCACCAATACCTTATATAACTGCAGCAATACCTCCCTGTTTTTATAATCTATCCCCATAGCAATAAAAGCCAACATTCCGTTGGCCTTCTTGATCACCTGCTGCACCTGCATACTAACTTTTTGATTTTCTTGCACTAGGACCCCCAGATCCCTTTGTACTGCAGTACTTTCCAGTTTCTCGCCATTAAGATAATAACTTGCTCTCTGATTTTTCCTGCGAAAGTGCATAACCTCACATTTTCCAATATTGTATTGCATCTGCCAAATCTCCGCCCACTCACCCAGCCTGTCTATATCCCTTGTGCTTTAGTAACTTATGGTAGACCTGGCGGAACAGTACAATAGTAGAGGGATAGCTCATTGGCTTTAATCTGAGGTGTAAAGAAAAAGGGCTAGAAATTTGGTGTCGCCCCAATTGGGGCGCTAAATTTTAAAAAGTTGTAGAATTAGCGGCAGGCGCTAATCATTCTGACCTCCTGCTAAATTGATTGGTAGCGCTCCAAGGAATAACTGGAGTGCTAAATCAAGCTCTAATCATGGCTGATCCCAGTCCCAGGGAGAGAGCTTTCCGTTTCAGTGACCAGGCATTGGAGGCATTAGTCGCAGCAGTCAAAAGAAGGAGGTCAGTGCTGTTCCTGGCCACTGGCAGGAGGCCATTGCCCCAGGTCTTTGTGTGGAGGGAAGTGGCCCAGGACATATTGGCCAGCAGTGTGGTCCTCAGTGCCATAAAAAATTCAATGACCTCACTCGGGTGGTCAGGGTGAGTACATGCTTCAACGGGTTCTACATACCAGCATGTGAACCTCAGTCTGTACACACTGCACATACCACCACACCCCCACCGCTCACCCACCAAGCATCTCCACCTACTCAAACTCACATCCACATCTCATACCTTGCCTACAATCACAACTATTCAACTATGGCACGCACATCTTACAAACACATAGCTGCACACTCACTCACACACTTTCCTTTCTCTTGCAGGCCATGCTGGGCCACAATAGGAGGGAGCAGCCACGAACAGGCGGGAGAGAAGCGGACATCCAACAGCTTACAGACCTGGAGGAGCGTCATTGGACGCCAGGTGGTGTGCGTCATGGCCATCGGCGACGTCGACCCCCTTGGGGGCAACAACGGTATGTTCATCCCCTCTCCTTCTCTCATCCCACTTCCCCCTCATACCACAAGCCTTTCCCTCTTTCCAGCTCATTATACTGTCTGCATTCCTTGCTCCCTTCCTGCCCCCCTGCCCTCACCTTAATGCGAGTTTTGTGCCTTTATGCTTTCAGGGAATCAGCAACCAGATGACCAGCCTGACCCTGAGTGTGAGGTGGGAGAAGAGGAGGAGGAAGAAAGCACCACGTCACTGCATGCCTCATCCACAGGCACCACCTCAGATACTGGGACTATGCGATCTTTAGAGGCAAGTTTAGTAGAGGGGTCTGCACTGAGTGATGCACTGGGGACGAGCGGGCTGCAGCAATGCCAGGGGGAAAGGGTAGCTCGGGAGCCAGCTCCCCGGAGGGCGAGTTCACGCGCGAGTTCTGCTGCACAGGACTCAGATGAGGACATCGATGGGGAGGCGTTCACAAGAAGGGTGATGGGCATGCACACCGAGATGGTAAGGGAGCCCGAGAGCCTGTCGGCAATGGTAAGGAGCGTGGAGGAGTCCGCCTCCAACACTGCACAGAGCTCTGTGCACACCATGGAGCCCATCCTTGACAGTCTGCAAAGGATGGTGGACTCCCAGAGAGACCATGGGGATCCAGACCTCATGCCGCATGTCATGGGCGATGTGGCAGCATCCAGTGCAGCACAGGCGCAAGCGATGCAATATCTTAGTGCTGTAATGCAGTCAATGGTTGCTGCCATCGAGTCTCAGACTGCTCTCATGCAGTCTCAGCTTGATGCCACACAAGCTCTGACTGCTGCCATTGTCGCTGTGTCCACCACAGTCCACCGGGGATCTCACGGTGTCGCAGCAGGCCAGCAATCTGTGCTCCAGCAGATTGGTAAGGATGCTGAGTTGCTGCCCCGGGGGAGTGGCAGTGTGTCAGTCGAGCAGGAACCTGCTGTCCTTTCTCAGGATGACAGCATTCCTGCTCCCACCACTGCCACTCCACCATTGCCCTTGTCGCTGCCTGTCATCCAGCCAGCCCAGACTGCAGCCGCCCATGCTGAGGTGGTGCAGTCTACAGCCAGGCCTTCCAGGCTCAGAGCTGCTCGAGGGCATCCTGCAAGGCCATCTGTAGTCTCTGGCACTGACACTCAGCAGCCTTCCACCAGTCGTGCTGCGGCCACTGGGGACAGACAACGTAGGAGCAGTAGATTAGGAAAAGGCACTGTAAAGAGGGAAAGTAAGAGTTTGCACAAGGGTGATTAGTTAATAGTGTTGTTGTATATATGCGCTTACTGAATCTTGATAAATTTATGAATTGAATTTTGCAGAATTTGTGCTGTCTCTCATTTCTGCTCCTCGGTTAAATTTATGTGGGAGAAGTGCTCCAGGAATACCCTGGGAGGGTAAGGCCTCCTATTGAGAGCCCTGTTGGCCCTCCTCACTCTGGCCACATTTTCCAATCTTTGTCTCTGCCTCCGCTGCCTCCAACATTGATGCTGGAAGGCGAGGTCGAGTGCCAGTACAGCCCCCATTAATGTAACCAAGTGTAGGACTTCAAAATCTTAGCAGAATGAAAGTGACAACATTTTAGAAGCCAGGACACTCCTGAAAATAACAAACGTTTAACTCACTTAAAACAGCTGTTTCGCTATGTGAAACTGAGAAGGCAGCATTGATTGGCCACTAAATGAAAGCGGATGTTGATCCCTTTAAATACCGCTCCTACAGCGGCCATCCGACTGCATCACGCCTCCTCTTCCTGCCGTTGTTCAGGCCAGGCGCTAAGGCAGGGGCAACAGTCTATTTTGCATCTGGGCCGTTAACGGGGCGTTCCAAACTCATTGATGTTACGATCTGCCAGGTGCTAAAGGCCTAGGCGCTAAATGTTAGCGTCAGCGCTAAATCTCAGGTGAATTTCACGTGCGGCGTTAGATTCACCGCAATCCCATGAGTGCCCCATTAGCGTCCCCCCCACCAGGCGTTAACGGGAGGTGCTAACATGCCGAATTTCTCCCCCCAAATCTTTGAGAATACAATGGCCTGGAGTTTCCTTCGCATTTGTGCTCAGAGATAAGCAAACCAGTTCTGTGGCTTAAAAGATCATGGAATTTTGAGCATAAGTAAGTTACACACATAATGACAGTAAGCCCAAGTCTCCTCGATCTTCTATTGCCGTACAGCAAACCCGCCGTCCAAACGAATCTCCGCCCACAAAACTGGCCACGATCCCAACTCTCAAATGCGAGCTTCCTCCAAGGCTCTCTGCATATTGAGACCAGGTTTTCAGGCACAGCAGATAAGAAAGTCATTCTTCTGTTGTTTTATTGCAAGTTTTTGAGCGTTTCTTTCTTAATTTTGCCTCAAAGTCCGGCTCTGTATTTTCTGTTTCTTTGAATGGACTTTTAGGGTAAAAGTATAAATCAGATTAAAAATTGTATAGTTACTCCAATTGCAGGTTTCTAAACATGCTGTGCCTGATGTGCATGAATGATGGTTAAATCTGTTGAAAATTCAATTTTCATACTTCAAGAAGAAATATATGGTTTGGGTTCAGCGCTTTCCTTGGGCCCTGATTACTTGTTTATTCTGATTTATACCCATTTTATGTTAGGGCATATTCTAATGAGAGTTGGAGGATACTTGGGCGTAACTTTACATCAGCAAAATGGGCGTGACATTGAGCACATTTTCGGGTCTAACTTCCGAGTTGTGCCCACGAAGGAATATCTGGCACAAGCGCTGGGATCGCAACAGAAATAATGTTGGGGATGAGGGCCTTGTCAGGCCTTATCCTGAGGTGCTCCTTCAAGCTGCTCTAAACTGTTTCTGTAAATCAATCACCTCCCACCCTCTGCAGTAGGACGACAGTGTCCTGAGGCAGCAGCAACATCCTTCTTGCTGACCTGTCCAAGTTCACAGTATCTAAGGGCATTATTTCCAGAGCTGTGACACCTCACCATTGATTGTAATGATGAGGAACCAAACAATAAGAAACTGCTTGCAGTTGCTCCATCCCGGTTTACATCACAGCAAGAGGCCTGTGTCAGCTTGTTTGCATAGCCAGCATGCTGTTTGATTAATGAAGATGGAACATATCCTCTCTTCCCAAATCTGCTAAAACTGCAGCTGAGTAAACACCTTTCTGTTGTTTCTACACAGTCTGGCACACACAAAAAGCTGCAGGTAGCTGGGAGCACTGCAGCAAGCTGGCTTGCTTTCAGCTATAAGGAAAAAAAATACGGGAAGAACTCCAGTAAAAAAAATTCAAATGCTAAATCAAATCTTGACTCCAATGTGTCATTCAAACTGACCCTCTGGAAGAAATCCTGTTCCCTTTCGGGGATCGTTCTGGGGCAAGTTTGGTTATGAAGTTACAGACCAGGTTCCAATCTAGGAACACTAATTATGAAGCCCGTGAAGGCAGGTAGAGATGATAACAGGGCTGGATAGACATTAATGATCACAATATATGTCTTCCTTCCCCCTTCTTGCCTATTGCAAAACTTAAAATCCATGGTGGGTGGGGGGTGGGGCACATCTTGGCATAAATGCCAGTATGCACCCACCAGGAACCCCTGCTGCTTACCCCTGTGGAATTTCTGGTGTCACGGGAGGCTCCCAATGGCAAGCACTCAAGCTACTAGGGGAAATCTTGGGCACTTCCCTGCTCCCAGAAGCTGTAAACTACTGTCCCAGATCCCGGTGCTGTTCCACAGACTAGACAAGCAACAGCCTGACATAGTCATATTCACAATATCATGTCAATCAGCCAACGTCCCAAACTCCTCCATTAGCATCTCTGGATATGTCCTGTCCCAGCAGCAGGACAGACCCACCAGAGGTAGGAGCGCAGTGGTATACAGTCGGGTGAGAGTGTCACTGTAAGTCCTCAACATCGACTCCAGGTTCCACGATGTCTCATGGCTTTAGGTCAAGCATTGGCCAGGAAACCTTCTCCTGATTACCACCTACCACCCTCCCTCAGCTGATGTTTCAGTACTCCTCCATGTTGACCACTACTTGGAGGAAGCACTGAGGGTAGCAAGAGCACAGAATGTAGTCTTGGTGGGGGACTTCAATGTCCATCACCAAGAGTGGCTCGGTAGTAACACCACTGACCAAGCTGGCCAAGTCCTGAATGACACTGCTGTCCTCATCCTCACCAATCTACCTGTCGCAGATGCATCAGTCCATGACAGTATTGGTAGGAGTGACCACCGCACAGTCCTTGTGGAGACCAACTCCCACCTTCACACTGAGGACACCCTCTATCGTGTTGTGTGGCACAACCAACAGATCCAGCAACTCAAAATTGGGAATCAATTAGGGGCTGAGGGCCATCAGCAGCAGCAGCAGAATTGTATTCCACCACAATCTGAAACTTCATGCACCAGCATATCCCTCACTCCTCCATCACCATCACGTCAGAGAACCAACCCTGGTTCAATGCGGAGTGTAGTAGAGCATGCCAAGAACAGTGCCATGTGTACCTGAAAATGAGTTGCCTAGCTGGTGAAGCTACAACACAGGACTACATGCATGCTAAACAGCAAAAGCAGCATGCTATAGATAGAGCTAAGCAATCCCACAACCAACAAATCAGATCAAAGCTCTGCAGTCCTGTCACATCCAGTCGCGAATGGTGGTGGACAATGAATCAACTAACGGGAGGAGGAGGCACATGAACATTCTCATCCTCAATGATGCCGGAGCCCAGCACCTGAGTGCAAAAAACTAGGCTGAAGCATTTGCAACCATCTTCAGCCAGAAGTGCCGAGTGGATAATCCATCTCGACCTCCTCCTGAGGTCCCCACCATCACAGATGCCACTCTTCAGCCAATTCAATTCACTCCACATGATATAAAGAAACGGCTGAGCGCACTGGACACAGCAAAAGCTCTGGGTCCCAACAACATCCTGTAATGCTGAAGAACTGTGCTCCAGAACTAACCCCAACTCTAGCCAAGCTGTTCCAGTACAACTACAACACTGGCATCTACCCGGCAATAGGGAAAATTGCCCAGATATGTCCTGTCCATGAAAAGCAGGACAAATCCAACCCAGCCAATTACCATCCTATCAGCCTACTTTCAATCATCAGCAAAGTGATGGAAGAGGTCGTCAACAGTGCTATCAAGTGGCAATTACTCACCAATAGCCTACTCACTGATGTTCAGTTTGGTTTCTGCCAGGACCATTGGCTCTAGTCCTCATTACAGCCTTGGTCCAAATATGGACAAAGGAGCTGAATTCCAGAGGTGAAGCGAGGAACGAGTGACTGACCTTAACATCAAGGCAGCAATCAACCGAGTGTGGCACCAAGGAACCCTAGTAAAACTGAAGTCAGTGTGAAAGCTCTCCAGTGGCTGGAGTCATACTTAGATCAAAGGAAGATGGTTGTGGTTGTTGGAGGCAAATCATCTCAGCCCCCAGTTCCTCAGGACAGCATCCTAGGCCCAGCTACCTCATCAACGGCCTTCCCTCCAACATAAGTTCAGAACTGGAGATGTTCGCTGTTGATTGTACAGTGTTCAGTTCTATTCCTAATTCCTCAGATAATGAAGCAGTTCATGCCCGCATACAGCAAGACGTGGACAACATCTAGGCTTGGGCTGAGAAGTGGCAAGGAACATTCATGCCACACCACACAATTGCCAGGCAATGACTGTCTTCAACAAAAGAGAGCCTAACCATCTCCCCATGACATTCAATGGCCAAATCCCCTACCATCAACATCCTGGGGGTCACCATTGACCAGAAACTCAACTGGACCAGCCACATGAATGCCGTGGCTATTAGAGCAGGTCAGGGGCTGGGTATTCTGCAGTGAGTGTCTCACCTCCTGACTCCCCAAGGTCTTTCCACCATCTACAAGGCACAAGTCAGGAGTGTGATGGAATACTCTCCACTTGCTTGGATGGACGCAGCTACAACAACACTCAAGAAGCTTGACACCATCCAGGACAAAGCAGTCTGTTTGATTGGCAGCCCATCCACCACCTTAAACATCCACTCCCTCCACCACTGGCGCACTGTGGCTGCACAGATGCACTGCAGCAACTCGCCAAGGCTTCTACAACAGCACCTCCCAAGCCCGCGACCTCTACCACCTAGAAGGACAAGGGCAGCAAGTGCATGGGATCATCACCTCCAAGTCACATTTTATACTGACTTGGACATATATCAGCTTCTAAAGGGCAACTCGGTATGGGCAATAAATGCTGGCCTTGCTAGTGACACCCATATCCCAAGAATGAATTAAAAATAAACCTAACAGGCCTGGATACTCATTTCACATGAGCTGAATTATGAATTAGCGCTCTGCACAAAGTGTCGGGAAATTGTGTGCAGGATGCTGAGAAGTTAATTTACATATTTTGGTCAGGTGGGCCCCTCCTGCCCCAATGTATTACATGCTGGAAATAAGCGCATAACATAAATTAAGTGAAAGTTGCACATGCAAATTTTGAAAACCTGATTGAAAAGTACTCCTTCTGGTGGATCAATGAAATTAAAGAATTTATTTACAAATCTCTGCCACTACAGAATTCCAGGAATTACCTTACAAAAGGTAAATCATGCTTGACTAATCTACTGGAATTTTTTGAGGATGTAACTGGTAGAATAGATAAGGGAGAAACAGTGGATGTGGTGTATTTGGACTTTCAGAAGGCTTTTGATAAGGTCCCGCATAAGAGATTGGCGTGCAAAGTTAAAGCACATGGGATTGGGGGTAAGGTACTGACTTGGATAGAGAACTGGTTGGCAGACAGGAAGCAAAGAGTTGGAATAAACGGGTCTTTTTCCGAGTGGCAGGTCGTGACTAGTGGGGTACCGCAGGGATCGGTGCTGGGACCCCAGCTATTCACAATATATATTAATGATCTAGACGAGGGAACTAGATGTAATATCTCCAAGTTTGCAGACGACATGAAGCTGGGTGGGCGTGTGTGCTGTGAGGAGGATGCAGAGAAACTCCAGTATGATTTGGACAGGTTGGGTGATTGGGCAGATGCATGGCAGATGCAGTACAATGTGGATAAATGCGAGGTTATCCACTTTGGTGGCAAAAACAGGAAGACAGATTATTATCTGAACGGCAATAGATTGGGAGAAGGGGAAGTGCAACGAGACCTGGGTGTCCTTGTGCACCAGTCGCTGAAGGTAAGTATGCAGGTGCAGCAGGCGGTTAAGAAGGCAAATGGTATGTTAGCCTTCATAGTGAGAGGATTCGAGTACAGGAGCAAGGATGTCTTGCTGCAGTTGTACAGGGCCTTGGTGAGACCACACCTTGAGTATTGTGTGCAGTTTTGTTTGCCTTATCTGAGAAAGGATGTTCTTGCCATGGAGGGAGTGCAGCGAAGATTCACCAGACTGATACCTGGGATGGCAGGAATGACGTATGAAGAGAGATTGGGTCGATTAGGCTTATATTCGCTAGAGTTTAGAAGAATGAGAGGGGATCTCATTGAAACTTATAAAATTCTAACAGGACTAGACAGACTAGATGCAGGAAGGATGTCCCCGATGGCGGGGGAGTCCAGAACCAGAGGTCACAGTCTAAGGATAAGAGGTATGCCATTTAGGACTGAGATGAGGAGGAATTTCTTCACCCAGGAAGTGGTGAACCTGTGGAATTCTCTACCACAGAAGGCAGTTGAGGCCAATTCATTAAATATATTCAAGAAGGAGTTAGATATATTTCTTAAGGCTAAAGGGACCAAGGGATATGGGGAGAAAGCAGGGACAGGGTACTGAATTTGGATGATCAGCCATGATCGCATTGCATGGCGGAGCAGGCTCAAGGGGCCGAATGGCCTACTCCTGCTCCTATCTTCTATGTTTCTATGTTTCTATGAATGTTCAGTGAACAGGGAGAAAGCACTTCTTCAGAGCGAGAGGGAGGGAGGGGAGAAATTCACTCTACTCTCACACCTTTTCTGGCAGCTAGATGAAAGATGCTGTTGGTAGTTCCCAAGGGATTAATCACATGCCCTCTTGTGTAGTGAAGAAATTATATATGATACTCAGAGAACAGGAAAATGAAAAGAATATAACCTATAATGCCATGGGGAAAATATATAAATACAATATTTCACTTCTGATAATCCTGGTGCAGAAATGTTTAACTACAGTCCTTAAATTATTAACAACACAATAAAAGAAATTCTGAGCATTGTTTTAAATAACTATTCCATAAGTTGAGGGTTTATTTGCTGTTTCTCTACTCTCTGTAGCAAGTTCATTTTTCATTATCAAGACTTTCTACAGCTAGTAAAGCTGCATTAACCAGTGTTGGCCCATAATTACACTTTTCGATGTAGAGATAGAAGCTAAAGATAGAACCTCTGCAAAATGTTATCATTGTACTATCCATTTTGAAGATATGCAGGTGAAATTGGTCTACGCTAGTAGTGTGAAACAGGCTCATATCGAATCGACAGCCCGTTTTACACCACGTCCAATTTCCTTTTCAATTCACTTCAGTGGAAAAGAAGATCAGGTGACATGCAATGTTGCTGCTAATTTTTCTCCTGCCCATTCTAACTTTTGCGCAGGTGCAGTTTTTCAATCGAGAAACAGACATGCAGCCTGCACGGGAGCTTCAAACAACTACGTGGCCACGCAGCTAAATGAGAACATTGGTACCATGTAAAATGGGTTGACTATTCGCTATGAGCCCATTTTGCACTACAGCCACAGACCAATTTCACCCCCATTTAACGTTGAAGGTCAAATCAATTTATTGTTAAAATTCTTTTCTCAATACTTCTTTAATCCTTGCCTTTTCTGGATGCATTGGGTCCTTAACAGGGTGGAGTTTCACAGGCGCCAGGAACCCTCTGGTACATCACCCAGTGGCCATTATGCATGTGTAACCTCAACAGTGTTGGCAGCCTATTTGACGATAGAGGGCATTCACAGTTAGCCTGATCCTATCCAACCGATATTCACAGACATGATTTCCAGCAGAGGCGGCTAGAACCGTTGTGTTTTATCTTCCATAAACTAGGGGCACTGAGGCCAATTGCAGCATGCCTACTACCACTAAGAATGGGGTCAGAAAACTCAGCACAGACCGGGGATTGAACCTAGGAACATATTGGTCTATCTATATGACTGAATTATTCACTGGATAAACTCCCTAAGATATCAGAGTGGCAGATTAATATATCTTTCATGTACAATTTATGTATCTATGTTGTTGACCTCTGCTGTTTTCCTTTGGATTCCTGCCAGTTGGAGCCGGTGCCAAGTTTGAAGAGTAGAATTCAGAACTAAATTTATAAAACAACCATATCCAAAATCTGAACTTCTTCAAAATGAATACATAAATCCAGAAATATTTTCACAGCTAGTTTCTATGGGGGTGATTTTGCCAATGGGGTCGCGTTGGAGGCGGGACTGCTGCTTGTCGGGTTTTAGTCCCGCCTCCATCGGCTGGTGGCCAATCCACGCTATTTTCCCTTGATTGACCTTGTTAAGCCCGCCCAGCTGGCTTAGCAGGCCAATTAAGGGGAAGCCGGTGACAGAGAACGTCAGCGAATGACGTTTCATCTGTCAAAAATTTTTGACAGATGAATTGTCATCGTTTGACAGCTTTGAGAAACTGTCAAACACTGACATTCTCTGTTGTTTGGTGAGTTCTTGTACTCAAGGCTCACCAAACCTATTTCCTGAGCAGAAAGCAGATGGCTGTTGCATCGGAGAATGCAGCAGCCATTCTGTCATCTCTGCCGTGGAGATGCCGGAGCCTCCGGATCCCCAACGATTGAAGCCTGCAGGAAGAAACAAAGGTAAGTAAACTTTTTCTAACACTTTTCACTCACCTCACATAATTACCTCTCCACACTCGCACCCATCACTTACCTCCACAGCACACTTTTGGACCCCTCTCACCCCCGCAGACTCACTGCTCGCCTCGCTGACCCTGGCGGGGTTTCTCGATGTTGGGAAGCCCGTACCTCTGTTGGAAAAATGGGGATAATCCTCTTAACTGCCTGTTAACTACCTGTTAACAGGCAGTTAAGTGGCTGTAATGCCCTTCCCGCCTCCAGGAGTCGGGACCCGGCGCGGGTCGGGTACCCGCCTCCTGGGAAGATGGCACAGAGGCGGGTTGGGGGCGGGATGGCTACCAGCCCCCAGATTCTGCCATTTTCCCGGCAGTCCCGCCTCCAAACCCGCCTCCCCAGGGATGGCAAAATCGCCCCCTATATCTCCAGTACATAAAGGAAACATGGGTAGCCAGCCCATAAAGTAACCGGCTGATGACGCATCTTCAAATGACGTCATCAGACCCGCTTCCTTTTAATTGGCTGGGAACCTCGTAGGGTGGGCTTAACAAGCCCTATTAATGTAAGATCATGTCAGAGGCCAGGATCGAGACAGCTGCGGGGTCGGCACCCGCCACGGAGGTCGCCCGCCACGGACCCACCGAGGTTGGTAAAATCCAGTCCTTAGTATGGGACAGGACACAAGCAGGGACCATGTCCACATTCATTTTGACAGTTGTGCTGTCAGTGTTCTGCAGCACTGAGGTGCTGCAAACACGGACAAGCACTGCACCCAGGCTCTCCCATGACTCCCTCCATATGCTTATGGAGGGAGTCACAGCACACAGGGAGGTTTTCTTCCCTTCCAATGGGCAGAAGAGACCTCCCCAGAAGACCAATGCAGCCTGGTTGCACATTGCAGAGGCGGACATAAGCAGGGATGTCGTCAGGAGGAGCTGGCTGCAGTGGCGCAAACCTTTCAATGATCTCAGTAGATCACAAAACGTTACTGCAAAGCCACACTCAAACTGCTGTGCCTCTTATCACATCCCCATCACTCTGCCTTCCCTACCCTAGTCCTGCACATCCTTACACACACCAACTTACCTTGCACCTCCATCCATCCCTCTCTATCTATATTATCACTTCCCCATCTCACTAGCCACCCCTCACACTCACCCTCATCCTTGTCCAATCATACCAACTAACAACACCCAAGGGTAGGCACTTGGGTGTTTTATGCAATGTTCATGTAAAGTTTCTGTTAATGTGTTGTCATACATTGAAATCTTTATTTTCAACACTTTGCCTTCTTGGACAGATTTGTGTGCTCCGATGTTGCTGGAATAGATGGCAGCTGAAGTTGAGATGACAGAAGCGATCTGTCAATGGTGAGAGAGGTTGCTCCAAGGAGGTGACAGTGAATAGAGAGTTTACTCCAAACACTTCCAAACTGCATAAAGCGCAAAAATGTCTTGCAAATCCTGAAGGCTCCAGCTTCTGACATTGGAAAGTGAACAGCTGTGAAATGGTAGCTTTTATACCACTTTTGCAGCTATCACCTATTCACAGCAATGGAGAGTCATAGAGAACCCGACGCACTTACCTGCCATGATTCCGGAGCGACGGAAATCTCTTGAAAAATTTGGAAAAATGGCTAATAGGTGGTAAAATGCTGTTCAACTACCTTTAAAGACCTTCTTAACTATTCAATTGGCTCACCCACCGCTTCGTGTCAGGTCTGCAAAGCGCAGGTAGACCCAGCACTTGGGAAAACTTACACGGAGGCAGGTTCAGAGTGGGATCCCGACCCGCAGTCAATCTTTTAGATTTTGACAGTGGACCCAGTTCAGAACCCGCCCTCTGAGCACCGGCAAAATTCCGGCCTAAGTGTCATTCATTCTCCACCATTGCTGACTTCAATTGGCTCCCCATTCTTCAACGTACTAAATTTAAAATGGTCATCTTTATGTATAAAAATCTCCATGGCCTTGCTCTACCCTGTCTCTGCAAGCGAATCCAGCCCTATAATCCCTTACGAACGCTCTGATTCAGGCCTTCTATACATTCATCCCTCCCTTCACCTCACTATTGGTGACAGAGCATTCAGTCACATCAGTCCTGCTCTCTGGAACTCTCCTCCTTTCACCTTTCCACCTCCTTCCATCTTTAAAAAATCTCCTCAAAACCCAGCTCTTCTGCTAAACTTTCCACCCTATTGCCTAAACTCTCCTTTCCTGGTTCAGTGTTATTCCAAATTGTTATTCTGTAAAATACCTTAGCCCATTTTCCTATGCTAAAGGTGCTATACTAGTTATTGTTTTTTTAGATAAAATTCAGCTCTACTATCTTATACACTATTTATGGAATGTGTTATTAAATCCTTCCAATATCAGTAAATGTGTGTTCATTCTCATGAGCCTGGTAATTACATATTGTGCTCTGGCTTTGGTAAATGAAAGATGAATATGGGCAATCTTGCTAGTGATGTAACTAATTGGAATATTGCAATTAAGAGAACTGTTATGAATTATGAACATTTACTGGGTCAACATTAACTCCTCTGTTGCAGCAACACTCTACTTACTATTAGTACTTCAACATTGTTCCCATTCAGGGTCAATACACTGATTTCTGTGCATGCTGTACAGCAACATTCATCCACATTTGTAGGTAACAATCAGCACCAGTCCCAGCTCCACTACTGCTACTGTTGCTCCAAGGGATGGAATTTTGCCATGGGTGGGCATTTTCATGATTGTCTTGTAAGATCTGGGATTCTCACCCACAGCAGAGTTGTAGCCCCGGGAGTACAAGCAGGTAGGAGCTGGGAGCAGCGCTGTTGGGGACAGATGAATGTGTTTCAAGCTCTAACACTACATTGCACAGTTCTTTAAAGCTTGTGGAATCAGCAATTAAACAGCTTGATAAAACATAGCAAAAACAGTGCCATAATGGAGTGGGTTATTTATCTTCTAATTTACCAATAGACAGACACTGCAACAAGTGCAACCCTGGAGCACAGCAAGAAATTCAGTGTGCTCCAAGGCAGCTTCCCAGTAACTGGCAGCAATAATTAATACAGCCAGTTAGCAATTTAAACATTGCAAAGATTATTTTTAGAGTGAGCTCAGCAGTCAGTTCATTTGGCAGATGAGCAGCTGTTGGATTTTGGGATGTTTCAGCATTTCTAGTGCAGCCAGGCGCAGATAGATTACCTAAAGGTGGATTTGTAGTTTTCAGAGGTAGGGAAAGCCGTTCTTGTCTCACTCCATTATGTCTCCATACATGTCATCCACCAGCTGTTTACATAGCATTCGGACCCAACATCCAGGCTTGCACTTCAAAATCAGTGCAGAGCTAAATGGAGGCTACACACAGAGCTGTGTGCACAGAGCTAGGAGTATCTGCTTAACGGAGTGGCTTGTTATACAGAGTGCAACGGGAATTTGGTGAGAGTGGGAATTTGGTGAGAGTGGGAAGGTGCTAAGTGCTTTAAACCAAGGGGCAACAGTAAATATATAACTAATCAAAGTAATTCATTAGATCTAAAGGGATTTTTATGCAAAATGATGGGACAGCTGAGACCCATTGCCTGCAATTCCCGTGCCATGTGGGAACTCCAGGACGCTTCATGTGTCCTGGATAACCATGTGTGCAGGAAGTGCCTCCAGTTGCTCGAACACGAGCTCAGGGTTTCTGAGCTTGAGGAGCAGCTGGAGTCACGGCAAGGCAGACGGGAGGCTGAGAATCTCCTGAAGCGCACGTTCCAGGAGGTGGTCATCCCGCAGCTACAGAGTGTTCAGGAGGATAGTAAATGGGTGGCCATCAGGCAGGGTAGGAGGAGGCAGGCAGTGCAGGAATCCTCCCGGAGCGCGGCACTCTCAAACCAGTTTTCAGCGCTGAATACCAGTGAGAGTGATGACACCTTGGAGGAGTGCAATCTAGATCACATCCATAACACTGTGGGGCAAATGACTGCACAGGGAGACACAGCAAAGTGTAACATTGCAGTGGTCATAGGGGTTTCAATAATCAGGGGGATAGACAAGCGTATCTGCAAGTGATGACTTGAGTCCCGCATGGTGTGTTGCCTCCCTGGTGCCAGTGTAAAGGACATTTTGAGGGGGAAGGGGAACAGCCAGAAGTCGTGGTCCATGTGGGAACCAATGACGTGGAAGGGCAAGGGCTGCGGTCCTGCAGTCAGAGTTTCAGGAGGTAGGGAGGAAATTAAAAAGAAGAACCTCAAAGGTAATAATCTCTGGATTACTCCCAGTGCCACGTGCTAGTGAGTATAGGAATAGTAGGATAAAACAGGTTGACGCTGGCTGGAGAAATGGTGCAGAGGGGAGGGCTTCAGATTCATGGGGCATTGCGACCAGTTATGGGCAGGAGGAACCTATTCAAGTGGATGGGTTGCAGCTCAGCAGAGCGGAGACCAATTTCCTTGCAGGAAAGTTAACTAGTACAGTGGGGGAGGGTTTCAATTAATTTGGCAGGGAGTGGACACCAGAATTAGAGAGGAGAAACAAGGTACACAGATGACTAGGAGAGGCAAATAGTGCTAGAGTAAAGCATAGTTCAGAAATAGGAAGGATCAGACAGGGGGCAAATGCAAAGCAGTCTAAGATGGGTTTGATGCGGAGATGCCGGTGTTGGACTGGGGTGGACAAAAGTGAGAAGTCGCACAACACCAGGTTATAGTCCAACAGTTTTATTTGAAATCACAAGCTTTCGGAGCTGCTGCTCCTTCACCTGACGAAGGAGCAGCGCTCCGAAAGCTTGTGATTTCAAATAAAACTGTTGGACTATAACCTGGTGTTGTGCGACTTCTCACTTAAGATGGGTTTGGAATGCATGTATGTAAATGCATGGACAGTGGTAAATAAGGCTGGTGAAGTGCAGGCACCAGTCGTCACATGGGACGATGATATAGTGACAATAACAGAGACCTGGCTCAAAGAAGGGGAGGATTGGGAACTTAATATTCCTGGCTACAAGGTATTCAGGAAAGTTAGGGAAGGAAAAAAAGGAGGCGAAGTGGCAGTATTGATCAAAGATACTGTTATAGCACTGGAGAGGGTTAATGTAGTTGAGGGGTCAAAGACAAAGTCTATTTGTTTAGAATTAAGAAACAATAGAGGAGCTATTACTCTAATGGGGTGTATAGAATAGGCCACCAAATAGTGAGAAGGAGATAAAGGAGCCAAATTTTCAGGGAAATCACAGAAAGATGCAAGGACTACAGAGTAGTGATAATGGGGGACTTCAATTATCCTAATATAGACAGGGATAGTAACAATGTAAAGGGCAAAGAGGGGGAGGAATTCTTGAAATGTGTATGAGGTACTTGCTGCCTATATGGATGAGAACAAGGACTGCAGGGAGGATGGGCAAACTGGCCACGGCACTGTGGTACAGGAGGCCATTCAAGTGGGGGGGAGTAAAAAGGAGTAAAAAGGAATGTAGCAGTGGTACAGGACAGTATAGTCAGGGGGATAGATACTGCTCTCTGCAGCCATGACCGGGAATTCCGAAGGCTGTGTTGCCTGCCCAGTGCCAGGGTTAAGGATATCTCCTTATGGCTAGAGAAGGAGTGGGAGGGGGAGGATCCAGTTGTCATGGTCCATGTAGGAACCAATGAGAAAGGTAGAACTAAGAAGGATGTTCTGCTGAGGGAATTTGAGGAGCTAGAGTCTAAATTAATCAGTAGAACCTCAAAGATAATAATCTCCAGATTACTACCTGAGCCATGCGCCAATTGGCATAGGGACAAGTAGATCAGACAGTTAAATGCGTGGCTCAAAGAGTGGTGTGGGAAGAAGGGGTTTTGATTCATGGGGCACTGGCATCAGTACTGGGGAAAGAGGGAGCTGTTCTGTTGGGACGGGCTCCACTTGAACCGGGCTGGGACTAGTGTCCTGGTGAATCAAATAACTAGGGCTTTAAACTAAAAAGGTGGGGGAAGGGGACAGGTGAGGGGAAATATAGTAACCTAAAGAGAAAAGTCAAGGCAATAGAGCAGTGTAGTGATAAGCAGTGTGTGACAGGAAGGGACAGAGAGTTTCAATATAATAGTGCATCAGCGAATAAGGTGAAAACAATGAATAATGGTAAAAAGTTAGAACTAAAGGCTTTTTACCAGAATGCACGAAGCATCCATAACAAGATAGCCGAATTAGTGGCACAAATAGAGATAAATGCATATGATCTAACAGCCATTACAGGGACATGGTTGCAAGGCCAGGGTACTTGACGTTTCGAAATGACAGGCAGACTGGAACAGGGGGGTGGGTAGCCCTGATAATTAAGGATGACATAAGGACAGTAATGAGAAAGGATCTTGGCTTAGAAGATCAGGAAGTAGAATCAGGAAGTAGAATCAGTATGGGTAGAGATAAGAAATAACAAGGGGCAGAAAACAATGGTGGGAGTAGTTTATAGGCCCCCTAACAGAAGCTATACCATTGGACAGAGTATTAATCAAGAAATAATAAGAGCTTGTAACCAAGGTAATGCAATAATCATGGGGGAATTTAATCTTCATATAGATTGGGAAAATCAAATTGGCAAGGGTAGTCTGGAGGACGAGTTCATGGAATGCATTCAAGACAGTTTCCTAGAACAATACATCATGGAACCAACCAGGGAACAGGCTATTTTAGATCTTGTTTTGTGTAATGAGACAGGGCTAATTAGTAATCTTCTAGTAAAGGATCATCTCGGAAGAGTGACCATAATATGATAGAGTTTCACACTGAGTTTTAGAGTGACATTCTTAAGTATGAAACTAGCATTTTAAACTTAAAGTCAATTACATAAGTATGAGGGGTGAGTCGGCTAAGGTAGATTGGGAAATTAGATTAAAAGGTATATCGGTAGAAAAGCAGTGGCGAACATTTAAAGAAATATTTCAAAATTCTCAACAATTATACATTCCATTGAGAATTAAAAACTTCACGGGAAAAGTAATCCATCTGTAGCTAACTAAAGAAGTTAAGGATAGTATTAGATTAAAAAAGAGGCTTATAATGTTGTGAAGAATAGTAGTAAGCCAGAGGATTGGGAGAGCTTTAGAAACCAGCAAAGGATGACCAAAAAGCTGATAAAAAGGGAGAAAATAGAATATGAGAGTAAATTAGCAAGAAATATAAGAACAGATTGTAAGAGCTTCTACAAGTATGTAAAAAGTAAGAGAGTGGCAAAAGCAAGTGTTGATCCCTTAGAGGCAGAGACAGGCAAAATTATATTCGGGAACAAGGAAATGGCAGACTTTAAACAATTATTTTGTATCTGTCTTCAAAGTGGAAGACGCAAACAGTATACCAAAAATAGTGGGGAATCAAGGGACTAATGAGAGTGAGGAACTTAAAGTAATTAATATCAGTAGAGAAAAAGTACTTGAGAAACTAATAGGACTAAAAGCCGACAAATCCCCAGGACCTGATGCCCTACATCCTAGGGTTCTAAAAGAGGTGACTGCAGAGATAGTGGATGCATTGGTTGTGATCTTCCAAAATTCCCTACATTCAGGAACGGTCCCAGTGGATTGGAAGGTAGCAAATGTAACCCCACTGTTCAAGAAATGAGGGAGAGAGAAAATAGGGAACTGCAGGCCAGTTAGCCTGATATCAGTCATTGGGAAAATGCTGGAATCCATTATTAAGGGAGTGGTAAAAGGGCACTTAGAAAATCATAATATGATTAGGCAGAGTCAACCTGGCTCAAGGAGCCGGATGTCCTATTCCTGCTCCTAATTCTTATGTTCTTATGTACAAGAGAACATTCTTGATCAGTGTGCTTCCAGTCCAATGAGGAAGGAAGCAGTGTTGGATCTAGTTCTGAGGAATGAAGTGGGGCAAGTGGAGCATGTTTCAGTGGGAGAGCATTTGGGGAACAGTGATCATAATATCATCAGGTTTAGAATAGTTATGGAAAAGGACAAGTTACACTCAAGCATAAAAGTATTTAGCTAGAGGAGGGCTAATTTCAGTAAGTTGAAATGGGATCTGGCCCAGGTGGATTGGAATCAAACATTGGTAGACAAAACAGTTATTGAACAATGGCAGACCTTCAAAGAGGAGATGGTTCGGGCACAGAGTAAACATAGAGTCATATAGAGTCATAGGAGAAAAAATTTGGTTGCTTTGAGCCTCCCATTAGCGCCCTAAGCAAAGCAACTAGTGCCCGGGCGCGGCGATGCTTGTGGCGCTCGCGAAATTGACCAGACATTTTGCGGCAGCGCTAAACGCTACCGCCACGATCTTCTGCGCCCGCAGATCATGACGTCAGTCAAGCGTGCAACATTCCAGAAGCACCCCGGACCGGCTATGGAGTGGCACCCCCTACCTTTCTGCCTGCCGCTAGCAACGACAGGTAGAGGGGAACGTTTTGCAATCGGGAAGGGACTGGGGGAGCGCAATTTAAAGGCGGCCGCTTCCTGCCTTTTTTTGTCGGCGACATTTTTGCACCACGCATTCTGAGAGAGAGAGAGACTTCTGGAGAGATTCAATGCTGTGTGAAGGAGTTTTGGGTACTGAGCAGCACTTTGCAGGTTCATTTTGATTTGACCTTCCTTGCATTGATTTAGAAGAGACTATGGGGGCTGCACTCTGAGCTCTTTCCCTGGGCCTCTCCATTGTTCTTTCCAGCAGAATTTATGTACAGGTCTCTCCAGGCCGAGATTCAAGGCTGCAATGAGCAGGGTGTTTATGGAGAGCAAGATCGACCCTCCCCTTTAAGAACTGGCTGGCGCCAGTGTGTCTGTGTTCCATTGCTCACTGACATCACATGAGCTTCGCCAGCGTTCTGAGGTAGCGCCTCGCTCCTCGGCGTTAGTGCCTTAAGAGAACTGTGTAGCGCCCGATTTAGCGCTCCAATCACCTCCAGGGGCGATAGAAGCCAAGTTTGCAGTTGGGGGCAATAATTAGTGCCAGGCGCTAAACTTTGCACCCAGCCGATAATTGCGCCCCAAACGGGGCGATACCGAATTTCTCCCTCATAGAGTTATAATGACACAGGAGGAGGCCTTCCACTCATGTTCCCATGGGGGGAAAAGCTATAGCTCCCTGGATGACTAAAGATATGGCCCATATTTTGCGGTAAGTGATGACGACGAACTGTCAAACTGATCGTAACTTCAGGCTTTAGTGCATGCGCATCTGAACACGGAAATCCTGAAGTTGCGGTCAGTAACATTCATTGCTCCGACACAGGCTGCGCTGTGGACAGTCACCTGCAACCCCACCCTCACCCATAGCCAGTAATCAGTGAAATCAGTGAAACTGACGAAAACTTGGGCTTTTCCGCGCTAATACCACTGTTAAATAACCCATTAAATATTAAGCCTTGTTGGAATAGGTGTAACTGGGCTTTTAACAGAGTATTGATTGTTAAACAACCGCTCTGGTCCTGAAAAACTAATTTTTATATTTGTGGAATGTCAAATTTCTCCATTATGATAAAAATTACAATTATTAAAAAAAAAATTTAAAATCCATTTTTTAAAGTTTGTTCATGATATTTCAGCTTCTACCTTAACCCCATGTGTATGTCCCAATCTTTATTTCGCTTTCTGTAACATGTTTAAATAGTGCAGATAATCAGTGTTATTTTATTTCCTGGTTTGCTGTCTGTGAGAATTCTTTAATGTGACTGGCTGTTTAGACAGCTTGACGACATCATTGCTGCACCACGCTAGGAATCCCCTATTCACAGCACTACAATCAATTGCACACCGAGAAACCTAAAGTTTTCGCCAGAGATCACAAGATCTCTGTGGGCAGCTTTCTTCAAGGTCAGCGGCGATCGCCATCATAGTGCCACTAACCGCAAATTACAGGCCATAGAGGTTAAAATGAGATAGAAAAAGGAGGCTTGTGACAATTGTAAGCTTAATAATACAGAAGAGAACCAAACAGAATATAGAAAGTAGAGAGGAGATCTAACAATGGAAATCAGAGGGACAAAGAGGAAGTATAAGAATAGATTAATGACGAACATAAAAGGGTACCCAAAAGTTTTTTTATAAACAGCTAAATAGTAAATGGTTAGTCAAAGGAAGGTTGGGGCCAATTAGGGACCAAAAAAGAAATCTTCCTGTGAAGGCAGAGAGCATGGCTGAGGTACTAAATGAATACTTTGCACCTATCTTCACTAAAGAGGATGCTGCCAATGTAGCAGTAGAGAATTTGGAAAGGGATAAAAATAGATAAAGAGGATTTACTTAAAAGGTTGATAGTCCTAAAAGTAGAAAAGTCACCAGATGGGATGCATCCTAGGTTACTGAGGGAAGTAAGGCTGGAAATTCTGGATGCTCTGCCCACAATCTTCCAATCCTCCTTGGATATGGGGGTGATGTCAGAGGACTGGAAGAATGCAAATGTTACACCACTGTTTAAAAAAGGAGTGAGGATTAACCCAGCAACTACAGGCCAGACAGTATAACATCGGTGGAGGGGAAACTTTTAGAGACAATAATCCGGGACAAAATTAATTGGCATTTGGAAAAGTATGGACAAATAAATGAAAGTCAGCACAGATTTGTTAAAGGCAAATCGTATTTGACTACCTTAATTGAGTTCTTTGATGAAGTAACGGAAAGGGTTGATGAGGGTAGTGCGGGTTGATGTTATGCATATGGACTTTCAAAATGTGTTTGACAAAGTACCACATAATCGACTTGTTAGCAAAATTAATGCCCATGGGACTAAAGGGATAGTAGCAGCATGGATACAAAACTGGCTAATGGACAGAAAGCAGAGAGTAGTGGTGAATAATTGTTTTTCAGACTGGAGAGAAGTATGCAGTGGTGTTCCCCAGGGGTTGGTATTAGGACCACTGCTCTTGTTGATACATATTAATGATCAGGACTTGGGTATGCAGTGCATAATTTCAAAGTTTGCAGATAATACGAGACTCGGAAATGTAGTAAACAATGAGGAGGATAGTAACAGACTTCAGGAGCACATAGACAGACTGGTGAAATGGGCAGACACATGGTAGATGAAATTTAACGCAGACAAATGTGAAGTGATGCATTTTGGTAGGAAGAATGAGGAGATGCAATATATACTAAATGGTACAATCTTCAAGGGTATGCAGGAACAGAGAGACCTGGGGGTGTGTGTACACAAATCTTTGAAGAAGCCAGGACAAGTTGAGAAGGCTGTTAAAAAAGCATCTGGGATCTTTGTCTTTATGAATAGAGGCGTAGAGTACAAAAGCAAGGAAGTTATGCTAAACTTTTATAAAAGACTGGTTAGGCCTCAGTTGGAGTATTGTGTCCAATTCTGAGCACCACACTTTAGGAAGGATGTCAAGGCATTAGAGAGGGTGCAGAAGAGATTTATTAGAATGGTGCCAGGGATGAGAGACTTTAGTTACGTGGATAGACTGGAGAAGCTGAGATTGTTCTCCTTAGAGCAGAGAAGGTTAAGAGGAGATTTGATAGAGGAGTTCAAAATCATGAAAGTAAATAAGGAGAAACTGTTTCCAGTGGCAAAGGGATCGGTAACCAGAAGACACAGATTTAAGGTGATTGGCAAAAGAACCGGAGGCAACGGGAGGACATTTTTTTTTACACAGCAAATTGTGGTGATCTGGAATGCACTGCCTGAAAGGGTGGTGGAAACAGCTTCAACAGTAACATTCAAAAGAGAATTGGATAATTACTTGAAGGGAAAAATTTACAGTGCTATGGGGAAAGAGCAGAGGAGTGCAATTAATTGGATAGCTCTACCAAAGAGTCGGCACAGGCACGATGGGCCGAAAGGCTATATTCTGTGCTATATCATTTTATGACTCTAGGGGGGAAAAATTGGGTTGATTTGTGCTTTTTGTCAGCGCCCCCGGGCACGGTGCTGCTAACGCCTCCTGCATAATTCAGCGGGAGGTTAGCGGCAGCGATAGCTGGTAGCGCCCTGTGGTGCTGCGCCGCCGGTGATGATGTCATCGCTGTGCGCAGCGCCCCATTCCCGCCCTGGTTGCAAACTTGGGTTGCACTCCTGACCTATCGGCGGACGATATGTCCGACAGGGTCAGGGTGGCGTTTTTGCAGCCGCAGCGGCGCTACTTAAAGGGCAAGTGTCGGACAGCCATTTCTTTTTTGGCCGACTGCCAGCACCTGCCCCCTTCCCCTTCTTTCTTCGGGGTGCCGGCCGCGATCGCTCAGCCCGACACTCCTCTTGAATGCCGGGCTGTTTTCATGACGCCCCGCTCCCCGGTGGTCTAGCAGGGCCCTGGAACGCGCAGCGCTAGGCCCCTCCCCTTTAATCAGGGGAGGGAGTCCTGCGATGACGCAGCGCTATATGCCGACGCACATGGCGCTGTTGCACGTAGCGCCGCAATATTCAGTTGTAGCGCCCCAAGAATGGAGGTGGAGCGCTTCCAGTAGCGCCCCGCCTCCTGCTTGGGGCGCTACAGCTGAATTTCAGGTGGAGGGGCGCTAAAATTAGCACCCCGGCGACGTTAGCGCCCCAAAAGGGGCAACACCGAATATTTCCCCCTATGATTTTCAAAATCAGCACGGCGCCCAATGGTGAGTTGCCTCCACTGAAATTTCCAGCTTTTCCACTCTGCAGAGCTGCACTGACCGCAGGGCGTGCTTATTCCTTGAGATGGCTCTGTGCTCAGCAGCACAGATGGAAATGAGCATCGGGGTTGGGCTTCGGCTGCTGTTTGCCTCCACGCAAGGTTGACACTCGAGTTTAGAATTTAAAATGTCGTCTGACTGAACTTATCACCTTTTCAAATCTAAGGGGAAGTTATAGCTTATATACAAATACACATATATATTTATAATTTGTAACTTTTGCCAGTAGTTGAGGTGTGGCTCTGAAATCTAAGTGCACATTTTGCTTGTTTGGCCTTGATGCCCATCTCAGTCCCCCATGAGGGGCGGAGAAAGAAAACTAGGTGGGTCAAAGGCAGAGAGAAGCCGGGTGGCAATGAATCATTGCTGCACCCGCAAGT
This sequence comes from Squalus acanthias, assembly GCA_030390025.1. Taxonomy (NCBI): domain Eukaryota; kingdom Metazoa; phylum Chordata; class Chondrichthyes; order Squaliformes; family Squalidae; genus Squalus; species Squalus acanthias. The sequence goes on along the minus strand of CM059428.1, from coordinate 92,166,877 downwards.
GTTTCTGGCGCAGGAACCCCAACTTCGAAAGTGTGGTAGAAGGGGTACAGAGTGTGAGGCTGCCACTGCAGCCAGTATCTGAGCATTACTGAGGAGGACACTCCAACACTAACAGCAAGAAGATGAACCAGGACTGGCTGGCTTCTCACTAAAGAAAGTTAATCTAATTAAACATTGGTTAAAAAAGTATCAAAAATTATTATTTGCTTGCACTGATCGGAGTTGATGGAGGGAGTAAGAAAGAGCAGCACGGGGGGGGGAGGCGGAGCAGCATGGGGGGGAGGCGAAGTGGCACGGGGGGAGGCAGAGCGGCACGGGGGGGGAGGCGGAGTGGCACGGGGGTGAGGCGGAGCGGCACGGGGGGGGAGGCGGAGCGGCACGGGGGGCGGAAGCAGAGTGGCAAGGGGGGGAGGCGGAGCGGCACATTGGGGGCCCGGAGGCTGATCGGGGGACCAGAGGCTCATCACGTGGGGGGCCGGTGAAGCATCAGGAGGTGGCAGACGACATCGGGGGCTGGAGGAGCATCGTGCGGGGTACGGGGGGGGAGGCCTCATTGGGGGGCAGAATCGGAGGCCAGGGGGTGAAATCGGAGGCCGGGGTGGAGGATCGGAGGCCTCGTGGGGTGGGGGGGGGGGTCTCCAATCGCGGGGGGTGGGTGAGGCAGGGACGCTGGATCCAGGAGGTAAGTGTAAAGGCACTTACCTCCTGCATCCAGCAGTCCTTGCCTTCCATTAGCTGTCGGGTTCCAGGAGACCTGTAAAACCTGACCAGCCACAGTTAAATTTAAAATGATGGTTAAATCTGAGGCACTCCAGCCTCATTATAATATTTAAATGGCCGACCCGTCTCCTGGGCGTGGATTTTCTGCCCACCCTTCCCATCCCACCTCCGTTAAAACCGGAAGTGGGCGGGTTAAAGGCAAGTTCTGGTCGGGATTCAGATTTTTAACACATTAATTTCCCACCCAACCCCAACCCACCCATTTTTTCGGTTAAAATTTCCCCCATAGAAACGTGTAGCACAGAGGCCATTCAGCCCATTGTCTGTGCTGGCTCTTAATTCAAAACTGATCCCACTGCCCACCTCTTTCTCCACAGTTCTGTATCTTCCTCTGCTTCAAACATTTATCCAATTTTGTCTTAAAAGCTGGAATGGTCTCTGCCTCAAACATTCCCTGTGGCAAAACATTCCATACTCCAACAATCTTCTCTGTAAATAAATTTCTCCTAACCTCTCTCCCCACTCTCAGTGATAATTTTAAATTGATCTCTCATCAATGACTCCCCAACCAGAAGAAAAATAGTTTTTTTTCTTTTCATTCTATGAAAACCCTTCATAGTTTAAAAAAATCCTATTAAATTTCCTCTTAACTTTTTCTGCTCTAATGAAAATAGTCTCGAGTGGCTCAAGTCTCTCCTTACAACTTCAGACTTGTTTTTCCTTTAAAAGACCATCCAAGCTGTTGTTTGTGCTTTCTGAAAACAGAAATACAGGAGATACGCTGATTTAGAGGCCCTTGTTGCTTACCTCCTGCGTGGCAAGGAGGACTGCTGGAATTTCTCGCCTGTGATGAAGGGCTCGGAAGAGAGGACTTGCTCTTGAATGACATGAACAGATGCTGGCAGAAGTCATCAGGCAGCTCAGCCTCCAAGAATGTTTTCATAAACAGTTTGAAGCCTTCAAAGTCTATTGGCTAAAGTTAAAATAAACAGCAGTTACTCTTAAAGAAAATAACACAAAACCAGAAAATATTTTGCATTTGAAAAAATTTCATCCATAATCTTAGCCGAAACTAACAATCAAAACTTTTTCAGTGTGAAGCATTTGTGTTTCATTATTTTTAATCTTTCGTAAAAGATCTGTGCAACTGTATTAGTCAAACAATAAAATCAAGAAAGACAAACCAAGTGGTAAGTTTTTTTTAATGAAATAAAAAGGATTGATTTCTTTTTAATAAATTGGTGTAATAATTGTTATTCTTCAAATTAAGGTATATTTTAATTTATGATAGAAAGTTATATAACGCATCTGGAAAACAGAGTAACACCTGTTCCTGTAAGAGACCTTTCAACTGTAAACTATAGAACATTCCTTTACCATGACCACTCTTTTTGGTTCTTACAACCACAGCAGGTACTTCAACAAAAGGTTCAGTGACATCTTAGCCACCTCATTCCTGAATTCCTTACAAAATGTTATCAAATTACCTGCTTTTCAAAAACTTTCATCAACTGTATGTCTGTGACAGATGTGCTTCACAGCAATGTAGACATCAATGGAATGTGTAGAAAATATTTAATAATGCCATGCTGGGCTATGTATTTACACATCGAATACTGGAACCTTGCAGTCTTCGTTCAATTGGTCTACACTGAATGGCTCAAAAAACAACCTCTGATGTACAGCTTCCAGGTCAACAAATTCAACCACAAGCCTCTCAGTAATTACTACTACTAGTCCAATGATGCTAGTATTCTGGAGCCTAAGTAAATCATTTCCCCTCACACAGAAGGAATATCGCAGAAAAGGTTCACAAAAATTGTAATTGTCATAACTGCACTAGGCAACACCCACAAAGCATTGCTTATAGCAGAAGGTTATGTCAGAAATCTATTTAAACCTCACAAGGCTGATTTTAGCCTCCTTTATTCCTCAGGAACAGATGGGCATAACAGAGTATAAAAATAGGCAGAGATCAAACTCAATGGATTCCACCCACTTCGCATGCTGTTCGAGTTTCCGGTGGGGTGTGCGGCAGACAACAGAAATAGGCAGAAGCTACATAATAATAAGGAAGTGATGTCATTTGGACCCCAATGTGATTTTGCGTAGCTTTTCAAAATAATCTTCATCTGCCACCTCCCAGTCCAATGACTGAACCTCTCCACGTCCATTTTGATCTGTCACACATTGGTTAGTGTTATCCACAACTACATCCAATTTAGTGTCATCTGCAAACCTAAACCCAATGGACAATACTCCATCCTCCAAATCAGTACATGATTGGGCTCAGCTTTGATGCCCCTCCAGTCAAATAGTCTGCTGACGTGCACTGTGGGTTCACACATGCCTAATGGCTAGTTGAGATAAGCACTGGAGGGTGAACACTGCCTGTATTTATCATTTTATTTTTTAGACTTTTAGATCAGATATTTTTCTGGTTCAGTGGCAAGGACTATCCTTGTAACGGAACCCTCGCTCCCTACGAGCCAAAGTGTACCTTTACCTGTCCAATATCTAAGCAATTGTAGCAAGGACAGGGATCAAACAAAGACCTTTGTCATGTATTTTGATTATGGCATTCACGCAATTTCCTGGACTTCGGAAAGTGGTACAATAAACACCATCAGACCATGGCTCAGGTAAAAAATTAGCAAACATATGTATTAAATATATAAAGAAATATTAGCAAAGACAAACAGTAGATTTACAGTGATTACAAAATGTAATATTCCTCCTCAGAATGCAGAAAAATAACAGTCACATGTTCTGTGTTAGTGCTTAATATAAAACTGGACCTGAAACAAGGCCACAATCATAATCTTACATGGTGGATCACTGCGAACCTTTCACAGTGTTTCCTGCCTATTCATCTCTTGCTCTTGCTCATAGCTTCAGAAGGACTGCTGACTTGGAGGAAGTATGCCTGAGACACATTTTCAAAATCTTTGATGATAAACTGAAACAAAATAATTAAAAGTGCTTCTCGCAAACTCAAATAGAGCTGCGAGTCAAACATATACTTTGAAAAGACCCACAGGACCGATGTATTTGAATTAATGGCCTGACTCCTACCTCGTAATGAATCAATTTGTTACAAACACTTTGGATGATCTGTGAGATATTCCTTCTCCTAAGAACTACGCCCAACTATTAGTTGCTGGAAAAATCCAATCATTGCATTTTATTAATGGTATTTTTTACACAGTAAACAAAACAAGCAGGTAAACATGTTGCAATTTAAAGCAAACATCTCCCTGATGCCTATAGTGTCAGTTCTGTGGATGTTGCATCATCAAACAGGCCAGACCATGTGAATTAACCTTGTTTTAACACCATTATTCAGGGTGACAGGAAATGATAATACATCACAATCAAGTCAGGACAGGATTGGGCTCAGCTTTGATGTCCCTCCAGTGAAAGTTTGGTGACACTCACTGTCAAATCACACACAAGAATAGTGACGAGTTGAGCGAGGTAATGTCGGGTGACCATTGACCGTGGAACTGTACCTTCACAGTGGCATAATTTAAAGATACAGAGATATGGGGGGGAGAGCAGAGAAGAGGGATTTGTTTAGATTGCTCGAGCAAAGAGCCAGCACAAGCAAATGCATTCTTCTGTGCTATAAACTCCTGAGGCTCTATAGTTCTATTTCCATAATTAAAACTCTGAAAATACTTAGCATTGTAAAATATTAAATGGAAAGTGAGAGTTCAAAAAAAATTACATACAAAATATGCACATCAGGCTAATTGAAGAATACATTGTCTTGAGATTCTCCTGTGGAGCCATAAGTGCTGGACTAACATCAGATTTATTTGGCATCCCAATCAAAAATCACATCTGTATGTCATCAAATAATTAACCAGCAGACTTAAATTCTAGTGCACCACTCCAAAGATAATCAGGAAGTTGCATTTTCACATACATTAATATGAATAACTAAAATGCAATTAAATTGATTTAATAGTGTGGAAGGCCAATAATGATTATAAATACTCTAATCATGCACTACGATTGACTATTACTGGGGGGGTTTTGGTCTCATTTTGATCCTTTATAAAACCTTGGCTCAGTTACAATAGTAATGTCACAGACATTGCCAATATAAAACAAAGCAGAGCCAGCTCTTCAATATACAGAGCTGCAGATTGTTGGCATAAAAGAAAAATGCTTTCATTCAGTTGAATTCAAATGGTATCATGAACTATGGCAGAGATACACAAGTGGTTTATGGATTTCCTCTGAAGCTAGAGATTAAAATTACAGCTTTTGACTCACTCTTCTTCATCCATAACTCTTTATAACCTGATGCATAGAATTACATAGAATATACAGCACAGAAACAGGCCATTCAGCCCAACTAGTCTGTGCTGGTGTTTATACTCCACGAGTCTCCTCCCATTCCATCTACCTCATCTCAGCCTTTCAGTGTATCTTTCTATTCCCTTTTTTTCATGTACTTGTCTAGTTTCCTTTTGAAAGCAGCTAAGCTATTTGCCTCAACCACTTCCTGTGGTAATGAATTTCACATTCTAACCACTCTCTGAATAAAGAAATTTCTCCCTATTTCCCTGTTGGATTTATTAGTAACTATCTTGTATTTATGGCCCCTAGTTTTGGATTCTTCCACAAGTGGAAACATTCTCTCCACATCTACCCTGTCCAACCCATTCATAATTTTAAAGACCTCGATCAGGACTCCGCTAAGTCTTCTCTTTTCCAAAGAAAAAGCCCCAACCTATTCAATCTTTCCCGATAGCGATAATCTCAGTTGTGATACCATCCTTGTAAAAAAATGTTGCACTTTCTCCAGTGCTTCCATGTCCTTTTTATCGTATGGAGACCAGAACTGTGCATAGTACTCCAAGTGCAGCTTGACCAGGGTCCTACACAAGGTTAACATAACTTCACTATTTTTGAATTTAATACCCCTAGAAATAAATCCCTGGGGGGAATTTTTCAGGGGGTCAGCGGGGTGGGTTCGGTGGCGGGTTGGGTGGGAAATGTTTTTTTTACAGCAGGCCGGGAACTCCCTGTCAATCCGCTGCCACGCTACTTTCCCAGATGTCGGGTCTGTCGGGGATGAACAGACCCAACATGCAGTGGCGGGGGAGGCAATTCAGGTCATTATAACTGTGTTAACAGTCCATTAAGAAGTATTTTGAGCTCACATTACCATTTTACGAGGTCGCCCACGGGGACCACGTTGCTCGGGATCACGTCAGGTAAGGAGGTCGGGCGTTGTATGACCATGGAATCATCTCATTACTTGACAGCTGCAAATGTGCTATAAAAGCTCCCATCTCGCAGCTGTTTACTTTCCAAGCTCAGAAGCTGTTGCTTAATGCATTTGGAAGACAGATTGAGCTTTATGCAGGCTGCAAGTGTTTGGAGTAAACTCTCTATCCAGTGTCACCTCATTGGAACAACCTCTCTCACCACGGACAGATTGCTTCTGTCATCTCAAGTTCACTTGCCATCTATTACATCAACATCGGTGCCCATGAAATTATCTCACCTTGGTCCTCAGAATCCCACCACGATCAGCCCCAACACCAGCAGCACCAGGCACACCAGCAGCACCAACAACAACACCAACCTTCTCCGCAATTAACTGATGCTGCACAGGACACAGTGCATCATCACCCGATTACATTGCTGCCCAGGATGCCAGGGATGGCCTCACCACAGCCAGATTTACTTCACTTGATGCTGTACACCCTGGCTGCCACATGATGCGCCAGGTTGGCACCACCCTACATCAACACCATAAAGCATCCCTACAATGCCCAAGCCATTCCTTTCACACTCATCACCATTGTGGGGGGTACCCTGATGTCTCACCATTCACTGCAACTCACTAAGCCACTTCCAAAGGTGCACTCAAATCTGTCCAAGAATGCAAAGTGTTGAAAATAAAGATTTCAATGTTTGACAGCACCTTAACAGAAACTTCACATGAACATTGGCTAAAACACACAAGTGGCTACCCTTGTGTGTTGTTAGTTGGTATGATTGCACTAGGATGAGGGTGAGTGTGAGGCGTGGCTAGTGAGATGGGGAAGTGATAATGTAGCTAGAGAGGGATGGGTGGAGGTGCAAAGTAAGTTGGTGTGAGTAAGGATGTGCAGGAGTAGGGTAGGGAAGGCAGAGTGATGTGGATGTGATGAGTGGCACAGCAGGATGAGGCTGAGTGCGGCTTTGCAGTAGCATTTCATGATCTACTGAGATCATTGAAAGTTCTGCACCACTGCAGCCTGGTCCTCCTGACGATATCCTTGCTTGTGTCCTCCGGTGCAATGTGCAACCAGGCTGCATTGGTCTCCTGGGGAGGTCTCTTCTGCTTATGGGAAGGGAAGAAGACCTCACTGCGTGCTGTGACTCCTTCCAGAAGCATATGGAGGGAATCATGGGAGAGCCTAAGTGCAGCCCTGCACCTTTGTGCAGTGCTTGTCAGTGTTTGCAGCACCTCAATGCTGTAGAACACTGACAGCACTACTGTCAAAATTAATTTGCACATGGTCCCTTTAAGAAAATCGGCTAATGACGTGTCATCGAATGATGTCATCAGACCCGCTTCATTCAAACGTGCTGGGCGGGCTTAACAAGCCCAATCAGAGGAAAATCATTTTCGACAGTGGGCTGGAACCGACAGCGAGGTTGCGACCCGTCACCAACGTCGCCCGCCACGGACCCGCCGAGGTTGGTAAAATCCAGCCCCCAGTGTTTTGTTAGCATTTTTTATTACTTTGCTGACCTGCGATACTGCTTTTAATTATTTGTTCCCCTGTACCCCTCGATCGGTTTGCTCTTGTAACTCATTCAGCTTTTTTTATTTTCTAAGGTGTAGGTGATGTTTCTGTTTTTCCTACAAAAATGTATCACCTCACATTTATCTACGTTAAAGTTAATTGCCACTTAACTGCCCAGTCTGCAAATTTTCTAATGACTTCTTCTATTGTTTTGCTTTCTTCCTCAGAGCTATGAGCCCAGCAGAATAAAAGAGCGGGAACCGGAGCAGTTTAAAAGGAGCCCCGTGGCAGTAAATAAATAAAACAATGCTACAAAGGGATGGCAGTGCAGGTGGTGTACCTCAACTGCAGCATGTGGGAGTTTGTGAAGTTGTGCATTGTGATCCTGGACAACCACACCTGCAGTAAGTGTTTGCATCTCGAGGAACTTCAGCTCAGAGTTGTTGAGCTGGAGTCTGAGGTGCAGACATTGCGGCGCATCAGGGATGGGGAGAGTTACCTGGACACTTTGATCCAGAAGGCAGTCACATCCCTTAGGTTAGGTAGTGGTACAGGCTTGGTTCGTAGTCAGGGACAGAGGGTGTGACTGTAAGGCGGGCAGGTAAAGGGATGCCAGGTTAGTGCTGGAGGAGCCTTGGTCTTTGCTCTTATCCAACAGGTACGAGGTTCTTGCTGCCTGTGTGAATGAGGGCAAAGACTGCAGGGTGGATGAGCAAACTGACCATGGCACCGTGGTGCAGGAGGCCATTCAAATAGAGGAAGTGAAAAGTAATGTAGTCGTGGTAGGGGATAGTATAGCCAGGGGGACAGATACTGTTAACTGCAGCCGCCATTGGGAGTTCCGAAGGTTTAGTTACCTGCCCGCTGCCAGGACATCTCCTCCTGGCTGGAGAAGAACTTGGAGTGGGAGGTGGAAGATCCAGTTGTTGTGGTCCATGTAGGAACCAACGACATAGGTAAAACTAGGAATGAGGTTCTGCTGGGAACGTTTGAGGAGCTAGGGTCAAAATTAAAACACAGAACCTCACAGGTAATAATCTCTGGATTGTTACCTGAGCCACATGCAAATTGGCCTAGGGACAAACAGATTCGAAGGTTAAATGCGTGGCTGAAAGAGAGATGTGGGAAGCAGGGGTTTCGACTCAAGGGGCACTGGCACCAGTACTGGGGACGGGCTCCACTTAAACCGGGCTGGGACCAGTGTCCTGGCAAACCGAATAACTAGAGCGGTAGATATGGCTTTAAGCTAATGAAGCGGGGGTGGGAGGCAGTGGGTGAGGATTCAGGAAAGAGTAAATTCAAAAGCAGTAAGAGAAATCTCAGGCTGTAGAACAGAGTAGTGATTTGGGTAAAATAAGCAGAGTGAGTCCAGAAGGGACAGAGAGAGTAACAAAGGTAATAGAGCATTAGAGGCTGGGGTGACTTCAGGGAAAAATAGAGAAAATTTAAAGCTAAAGGCACTATATCTGAATGCGCGAGGCATTCGCAACTAAGTATATGGGGCCGGATATTCCGATCCCTACGGGTGGGTACGCGCTGTGTACTCACCCGTAGGGACATCGGAAATGCCGGTTTCAGGCATGCACAGCGCATGCGCTGGAAACCGGCATTTCTGATCTGTCAAGAATAGTCTTGACAGATCCTCCGGCTGCCCTGGAGAAGGGCCTCTGCGGGCGGATAGTTCCGCTTTTTGGAGACCCTCCGCCCGCAGAAAACACTTACAATTCTTGCGCCTGGATAAGAGTTGAAAAAAAGTTAAAAAAAAACATTTTTTCACTGATTTATCATTTAAAAATACTTTACAAAAAGGTAAGTTTATTTTTAGCCCCGTAAAAAACTTTAACTATTTTTTTCAATAGTTAATTTATTGTAATTTCAAGTCATTTTAAAAATGTGATTTTTCTTTAAATTTATTTAAAGTTTTACTATGTTTTGGGGGTGATCTCCATTCATATATTTGACAGGTCTTCCTGTCAAGTGTATGAAGGGAGATTCCCTTCTGTGATTGGCTCCCCATGGCCCACGTGATCCCAGGGATGCTGCGAACTACATGCGCCTCTGGGATACGTGGGCCCTGCACTCTTGCAGTTTGGAGAGGCCCAGGATCGGAATTGTGCGCGTCCCGGGAGCCGTCAGGTAAGGGCGCAGATTTTTCCAGATCGCAGGCCTCCGCCCGCAGGAGGCCTGTGATCGGAATATCTGGGCCATGATTTAATTGCACAGATATAAATAAATGGTTTGATCTAATAGCCATTACAGAGATGTGGTTGCGGAGTGACCAAGGTTGGGAACTAAATATTCCAGGATACTTGACTTTTAGAAGAGATCGACAGAATGGAAAAGAAGCGGGAGGGTAGCCCTGATAATAAAGGATGAGATAAAGTCAGTAGAGAGAAAGAATCTTAGCTTGGAAAATTAAGAGTCTGGGTGGAGCTAAGAAAAAACAAGGGGCAGAAAATACTGGTGGGAGTAGTTTCTAGGCGCCCTAACAGGAATTGTAAATCAGGAAATTAGAGGTGCATGTAATGAAGGTATTACAGTAATCATGGAAGACTTTAATCTACATACAGACTGGGCAAACCAAATTTGCAATAATAGTGTAGAGTTCATGGTATATATGCAAGATAGTTTTCTAGATCAGTATGTCGAGGAACCCACAGACTATTTTAGAGCTAGTACTGTGCAATAAGAAAAGGTTAATTCATAATCCTGCAGTAAAGGAGCCTCTGGAGTGCAATGATCATAATATGATAGAAATTTATATTGAGTTCGAAAGTTTATTATTTAAGTCCGAAACTAGGGTCTTAAATCTGCACAAAAAAGCAAACTACGTAGGTATGAGGGGCGAGTTGGCTAAGGTGGATTGGGAAACTAGATTTTTTTAATTCTTTCCTGGGATGTGGGCGTCGCTGGCAAGGCCAACATTTATTGCCCATCCCTACTTCCCCTTGAGAAGGTGTTGGTGAGCTGCCTTCTTCAACCGCAGTCCGTGTGGTGAGGGTACTCCCTCAGTGAACTAGGGAAGGAGTTCCAAGATTTTGACCCAGCAACAATGAAGGAACGGCGATATACTTCCAAGTCAGGATGGTGTGTGACTTGGAGGGGCACTTGGAGGTGGTGGTGTTCCCATGCGCCTGCTGCCCTTGTCCTTCTAGTTGAAGAGGTCTCGGGTTTGGGAGGTGCTGCCGAAGAAGAATGGTAGACACTGCAGCCACAGGTACGCCGGTGGTGGAGAGAGTGAATGTTTAAGGTGGTGGATCAGGTGCCAATCAAGTGGGCTGCTTTGTCCTGGATGGCGTCGAACTTCTTGAGTGTTGTTGGAGCTGCACTCATCCAGGCAAGTGGAGAGTATTCCATCACACTCCTTACTTGTGCCTTGTGATGGTGGAAAGACTTTGAGGTGTCAGGAGGTGAGACACTCGCCGCAGAATACCTAGCCTCTGACCTGCTCTGTTGCCACAGTATTTATATGGCTGGTCCAGTTAAGTTTCTGGTCAATGGTGACCCCCAGGATGTTGATGGTGGGGGATTCGGTAATGGTAATGCCGTTGAATGTCAAGGGGCGGTGGTTAGACTCTCGCTTGTTGGTGATAGTCATTGCCTGGCACTCTTGTGGCGCGAATGTTACCTGCCACTTATCAGCCCAAGCCTGAATGTCATCCAGGTCTTGTTGCAGGTGGGCATAGACTGCTTCATTATCTGAGGAGCTGCAAATGGCACTGAACACTGTGCAGTCATCAGCGAACATCCCCATTTCTGACCTTATGTTGGAGGGAAGGTCATTGATGAAGTAGCTGAAGATGGTTGGGCCTAGGACACTGCCTTGAGGAACTCCTACAGTGACGTCCTGGGGCTCAGATGATTGACCTCCAACCACCACAACCATCTTCCTTTGTGCTAGGGATGACTCCAGCCAGTGGAGAGTTTTTCCCCCGATTCCCATTGACTTCAGTTTTACTAGAGCTCCTTGATGCCACACTCGGTCAAATGCTGCCTTGATGTCAAGGGCAGCCACTCTCACCTCACCTCTGGAATTCAGCTCCTTTGACCATGTTTGGACCAAGGCTGTAATGAGGTCTGGAGCCAAGTGGTCCTGACAGAACCCAAACTGGGCATCAGTGAGCAGGTTATTGGCAAGTAAGTGCCGCCTGATAGCACTGTTGATGACACCTTCCATCACTTTGCTGATGATTGAGAGTAGACTGATGGGGCGGTAATTGGCCAGATTGGATTTGTCCTGCTTTTAGTGGACAGGACATACCTGGGCAGTTTTCCCCATTGTCGGATAGATGCCAGTGTTATAGCTGTACTGGAACAGCTTGGCTAGAGCCACGGCTAGTTCTGGAGCATAAGTCTTCAGCACGACAGCCGGGATGTTGTCGGGGCCCATAGCCTTTGCTGTATTCAGTGCGCTCAGCCGGCCTCCCGCATTCTATCCTACGTAAACTTGAGGTCATCCAAAACTTGGCTGCCTGTGTCCTAACTAGCACCAAATCCCATTCACCCATCAACCCTGTGCTCACTGACCTACATTGGCTCCCGTTTGAGCAACGCCTCGAATTTAAAATTCTCATCCTTGTTTTCAAATCCCTTCATGGCCTCGTCTCTACCTACCTCTGCAACCTCCTCCAGCCCTACAACCCTCCAAGATATCTGCGCTCCTCCAATTCTGGCCTCTTGCGCATCCCTGATTTTAATCGCTCCACCATTGACAGCTGAGCCTTCAGCTGCCTGGGCCCTAAGCTCTGGAATTCCCTCCCTAAACCTCTGCACCTCTCTACCTTTCTCCCCTCCTTTAAGATGCTCTTTAAAACCTATCTCTTTGACCAAGCTTTTGGTCATCTGTCCTAATATCTCTTTATGTGACTCGGTGTCAAATTTTGTTTGATAATGCTCCCGTGAAACATTTATATGTTAACAGCACTATATAAATGCAAGTTGTTGTAAAGAGTGTCTTGAAGAAGGAGACAGAGGTGGAGAGGCAGAAAGGATGAGGGCGGGAATGCCAGAGCTTAGAGCCTAGACGGCTCTAGGGAGTGAGCAATGCACAAGCGGCCATGCTTGTTCTTGGGTGTGTTGTACGGCTGGAGGAGGTAACAGAAATAGGGAGGGAGGGATTTGAGCACAAGGAAGAGAATTTAAAATTGAGGTGTTGCTGGATCGAGAGTCAATGTAGGTCAGCAAGCACAGGGGTGATGGGTCAGCGGGTGAGGATACAGATAGCACAGTTTAGGATGAGCTGAAGTTTATCAAAGCCGGAAGATGGGAGGCTGGCCAGGAGAGCATTTGAATAGTTGAGTCTGGAGGTGACAAAAGCATGGATGAGGGATTCAGCAGCAGATAAGCTGAGGCAAGGGCGGAGACAGGTAATGTTACAGACATGGAAATGCAGGAAAGATGGGCACAGATTTACGAGGTGACAACACGTTCAAGGACTTTGGAGAGGAAAGGGTGATAATGGAGGATGACTGGCAACTGTGGAAGCAGAACTCAAATGGGTCAACTCTTTCAAGTAAAGAAGGGAGAATATTGGGATTAGGGAGGAAAGGGAACACTTGGGATTTAATGAATAAAAATATAATTCTTGATGATATTTACCACTGCTTATAGCTCGACAAAGATTCATGATTCAAAAATGAATGTGGATGGAATTAACACCAAGCTCTCCTGACTAATGGGGCTAGAAATTCATTATAGCCCAGAATGGGCTAAATAGTTAGAAAAGTTGGAGAATTAGCACCAGGTGCTAATGCTTTAGAATGCACGCAAAATTCAAGCTCACAGCTCAAAGAAATGTACCAACACTCACACCCACATCTCACACCTTGCATACAATGACAGCTATTCAACTATGGCAGGCGCATCACCCAAACACATTGCTCCACACTCACTCACTCACTTTCCTTTCTCTTGCAGGCCAAGATGGCGCACAACAGGAGGGAGCAGGAGCGCACAGGCAGGGGACAAGCCGACACCCAACCACTGTCTGCGCTGGAAAATAGAGTGCTGCAGATTATTGGGCGCCAGATGGTGGGCACCGTGGCCACTGGTGACGTTGACCCCCTTGGGGACAACAATGGTATGTTCATCCCTACTCCTTCTTCTCACATCCCACTTCCCCCTCACTCATCAAGCCTTTTTCACTTTCCAGCTAATCATGCTGTATGCATGCATTTCTCCCTTCCTGCCCCCGTCCCCTCACCTTAACCTGACTCTTATGTCTTTATGCTTTCAGATAATGAGCAAGCACCTGAGCAGCCTGTCCCTGAGGGCACCGTAGAGAGCGAGGCAGGAGAAGAGGAGGAGGAAGAACGCACCGCATCACTGCATGTCTCACCTGCAGGCACCACCTGCTCAGACACTGGCACTACGCGTTCTTTAGCGGCTAGTATAGTAGTGGGATCTGCAAAGGGTGAGGCACTGGGGACGAGTGGACTGCAGCAAGACCAGGGGGAAAGGGTAGCTCGGGGGTCAGCTCCCCAGAGGGCGAGTTCGCGCGCAAGTTCTGCTGCACAGGACTCAGATGAGGACCTCGATGGGGAGGCGTTTTGAAGAAGGGTGATGGGCATGCACACGGAGATGATAGGTGCAATGGCAAGGGTGCCCGAGAGCCTCTCAGCAATGATAAGCACCGTGAAGGAGTCCGCCTCCAACATTGCACAAGGCTCTGCGCGCGCCATGGAGCCCATCATTTCCAGTCTGCAAACAATGGTGGACTCCCAGAGAGACTGTGGCGACCCAGCCCTGATGCCGCGTGTGATGGGCGATCTGGCAGCTTCCATTGCAGCACAGGCGGAAGTGACGCAACGTCTTAGTGCTGTAATGCAGTCTATGCTTGGTGGCAGCCAATCTCAGACCTGCAAAGGGTGATTAGTTAATATTTTTGTTGTAAATAGGTGTTCACTGATTATTGATAAATTTATAAATTCAGTTTGGATTCTTTTGTGGTGTCTCTCATTTCAACTTTGCGCTGTGATATGGCCTGCGACAGGGATGGAATAATAGGGATGTGGTGAGCAATGGGGATCTGGGGTTTAATTCATTTGAACCACAGTCTGATGAGGCCGATTGAGTGGCTGCCTCCCCCCTCGCTCCTGTTCCTCCTCCTCCTCATCCTCCTCGTCATCCTCCTCATCTTCCTCTTCCTCCTCATTCTCCTCCTCCTCCTCTCCCTCTTCCTCCTCCTGAGGTGGTCCCGCAATCCCTGGTGGCAATGGCTGGGCCCTCATGATGACCAAGTTGTGGAGCATGCAGCAGACCACCACGAAATGGGACACCCGCTCAGCCGAGTACTGTAGGGCTCCTCCTGAGTGGTCAAAGCAGCGGAACCATTGCTTCAGCAGGCCGATGGTCTGCTCGATGATATTCCTGGTGGCAGCATGGCTCTCATTATATGAGTGCTGAGCAGCAGCATTGGAGTTGTGGAGGGGAGTCATGAGCCAGGTGGAAAGCAGATAGCCCTTGTCTCCGACTAGCCAGCCGCGAGCTTGACGTGGTGGCTGGAAGAGTGCTGGCACACTGGGCTGGCGCAGGATGAAGGCTGCCAGGATAGTGGGCATTGACATTGAGGACTAGCTGTCTGTGGTCGTACACCAACTGCACGTTAAGTGAGTGGTAGCCTTTATGGTTATGGAAGATCTCAGGATTATTATGCAGTGCCTGCAAAGCCACGTGGGTGAAGTCAATGGCGCACTGCACCATGGGGAATCCCGCTATCCTGGCAAAGCCACGTGCACGTTCGTCCTGCTTCTCTCTGGTTTTGGGGAAGGAAATGTTGTCCCTTCTCCTACTGTAGCGTGCCTCTGTGATCTCCCGGAAGCAGCGATTGATGGCGAACTGCATGTTAACTATGTCTGCTATTGCAGACTGGAAGGATCTGATGGAGAAGAAATTGAGGGCGACGGTGACCTTGACTGCCACTGAGAGCGCCATGGTTGCCCTGATCTGAGGCTCCAGGTCTAGTTGCAGGAGGTGGCAGAGTTCTGTGACCACCTCCTTGGTGAAGCAGAGCCTTCTAATACACTGCTCCTTGCTTAATTGGAGGTAGGAGAAGTGCTCTCAGAATACCTTTGGAGGGTAAGGCCTCCTATTGAGAGCTCTGATGGTCCTCCTCCTCCCTCTGGCCACATGTTCTAGTCTTTCTCGCTGCCTCTGCTCCCCCTGCCATAGTTCCTCGAGGGCGAGGTCAACTGCTAGTAAAGCCCCCATTAATGTAACCAAGTGTAACAGTTTGACTTTTTTAAGAATAAATGTTGCTTCTTTTTAGTTGCCACAACACTCCTGATACTAAATAACCTTGAAATCACGGCATGAGACTGTTGCACTATGTGAAACTGACAAGAAAGCACTGAAACTCCACTAACCTACAGCTGCGACTCATTACTGATGATCCCTTTAAATAACGTCCCTGGAGCCAGCTTCCTGGTGCTTCACGCCAGCTCTCCCTGTTGCTGTTTCCTCCAGGCGCTAATGTAGGTGGCAACAATCAATTTGTGCAGATCGGGCGGTCCGTGAGCATTGCACACTCACTGACATCACAATCCACCTGCCATTGAGGTTCCCGGTGATAACTGTTAGCGGCGGCGCTGCAGTGGGGTGGGGGGGGGGGGGGGCAGGATTTGACGTGCGATGCTGGATTCGTCTCGCCCCAGCGATAATGATCTAGCGCCCTGTTAGTGCCATCTGCTGGCACTAACTGGAGGCGCTAAGGTACCGAATTTTTCCCCCCTTGGGTTTAGCACTTTTGTAGTACCTGACAATATTGAAAATAGCCACGACTTTCTAAAATAACCACTGAGATTTTCTCAGATACTATGAATGCCCATTTACTTACAGCCAGAAGCACATGCAGGTCAGCAAGCCATCCATCAATTGAGAGGATGCATGAAAAATAAAGAATGTGAGAAGAGAACAAAACAAAATATATCAGCAAGAGAATCAAAAAGCTATTAAAGTTAATAGCTTGTCTCGAGTTTGCTGATCTTGGCTGGATCACTGGGAGGGATGTCAGAATTTGCCTTAGTGCCCAGGGTTCATGCTGTCAAGCACTATTAATTAAATCCTGCTGGAAGTGCCTGTGTGCACATTAGATGAGAATGGCATTTGTTTCAGTTGCAATGCTCCCTGTGGTAAAATACTCACCATCTAGGCTCACATAGAAAAATGGCAACTTGAGCAAGATATGAGAGCCATACCCCAGCCAGGAATCATGCCTCCAAAAGAGGAGATAGGGAGGGGAGGAAATATATGAAACAAAGGAAGAAGAAAAAATCTGTGTTAAAACAATTAGAACACAGCAAGAAAAATATCGAAATAGTTTCATTGCTTCTTCCTTGGATGTCCGTACTCATACATATAGAAGAAATCAATCAAGGATTAGACATGAAAATTCATACCCGACAATCATCACTGCTTCACACCAATAGCCAGTATTTTGAGGGCCTGGTCAGGTGTTGGTATATGTTGGAAAAAAATCAGCATGAAGTGGGCTCTTTTCTCTCTTTCCTACTCTCCTAACTCCTACTCAAGTATCCATCCCCTCCATTGGCTCCTCAGCAAGTGCCCAAGTCCGGCTGCTAATGGACGGGCCCCGCTCTCAATATCACTAATGGCAGTGATCCTAGCTGCTGTAAGTTGTTGGTGGGAATTCCTGCAAGAATAGGAGCTCTCACCTACAGTATATGATACTTGGGATTACTGCCATTAATGTCAGAAGCAGCTCTAAGGAGAGAAGAGCCCAGATCAAATCTATTAGTAACCTGACTCAAATATGAGAAGGTGGGGGGAATGGCTTGCAATAATGGGGTAGCATTGGATGGCACTTAAGGGGTCAATGGTAGTAAGTGGGAAATGGATGGCAATAGAAGAGTAAAGTGGGAATGAAATGGAAAGGGAACAGGTTGAACCTGTAAGTGACCCTTTGGAATGCAGAAGGAAGAAAATGCCAGCATTAATTGAGGGGGAGAGAGAATGCTAACATTGATGGGAGAAGAGTGCCAGCATGACGTAGGGGTTGTGTGCCATCTGAGAGCATTGGAGGGGGGAAAGAATGCCAGTTTGAACAGAGGTTAAGAGAAGCAAAAAGTATGGTTTGAATAGGGGTGGAAAATGAGAACTGGGCTGGAAGGAAGAGTGCCAGGTTGAATTAAGGGAGGAGAGAAAGAAAAATCCAATATGTAATGGGAGGGTTAGAGAAAAGAATGTCTCTGTGAAAGGATAGGGAGTTAGATGGGCTACTGTGAACTGGGTCTGGATAGGACAGGATTCCTTTGTGAACAACGGCAGGGAGGTTTGGATATATTGGCCCTGATATTAACTCCGAGGCGAGTTGGGAGCGGGTTGATCCGATACTGCGTGGGAAACCCAGAAGTTCAGCGTGACTGTCTGTGGCATTTTAACGCAGGCACCTCATTATCATTTTACTTTCAGGTTTGCAATCAATTGCACGGCAGCGGGCGTGATGAGGACCACATGACACGATCTCAACTCCAGTATTTAAAAGGTCAATCCAAAGACGGAATTTGGAGGAGTTGGAGTTGGAAGCAAGAGAAGACAAGGTGTGACAATGGATTTGGGACGGTCAAAGGCTGCACCCCACTTCAATGATGCCTCCCTTGATGTACTGCTGGAGGCTGGGAGGAGCGGGAGAGAGACACTCTTCCCCAGCAATGGGAAGAAGAAACCTGCTGCTGCCACAAAGAAGGCATGGCTGGAGGTGGCCCAGGAGGTCAGCAGCCGGAGCATTGTGCCACGCTCCTGGATTCATTGAAGGAAGTGATTTAATGACCCGACCAGGTCAGGAAATGTGAGTACAGTTCCACATTCACTTGCATCCTGCTGCGCGCTTCACCACCCACTCCACCCCGCCTTGTCAAATCTACTCCATCACATCACTCCTCACACCCATGTACCTTGCAAGAGCACCCATCCTTCTCTTTCTGTGCACCTCCTCACATCCCCATCTAGCCATCTACCACTGCCACTCACCCTCATCCTTACGCAATGTCATGCCTCTTCATGATATTCACCCTCACCAAATGCACTCCATTCATCGGGTGGACACATACCATTACACTCACTCATAAGTCTGCTCTTTCCCCTTTTGCAGGAGAAGAGCAGACCGCTAGGAAGAAGGAGAGAACTGGAGGTGGGCCTCCACAGATCTGACAACTGACAAGGAGGAAGCACTGGAGATCAGTGGCACCTTGCCATCTCTGACCATCGGAGATGGGGGCATCCCAGCTACCTGGTGACAGAATGAAACATAATGCACATACATGTCATACAACACTCAGTAATCTTGACTTGATTTCAGCAGTGAGTGAAATATGATTATCTTCATAATGATAAGTTGCAATATTCTTACATTGCCAGTACTAATTCATATCTTTTATCTCCGACAGGGCCTTCATGCATGCAGCTGGTGACCATGAACCTCACGAATGACGAATTCTCAAAGGAGCTGATTCCTTCTGAGGGTGCACCGTCACAGGACTCATGCTCACCATGCACCAGCTCAGATAATCACACTTCGGTGGGACCAGTTAGACAGATAGTTGGGTTTTCTTCTGGTGACTCGCACTTCACAAGTGAACAAGAGCAGACGGTGGTGGCAGGGACAGTTGTGGAGAGTCTGTGTTGGAGGGAGCAGCCCTGTCCAAGCTCTGCTCAGCTGTGCACAGATGCTGTTGCCTTGGAGCCGTTGATGAAAAGGATAATCATTGAGGAGCAGCAGAGAACATATGATGTACTGATAGGCTTTCCACGCACACTGCCCACGATTGCAGAGCGAATGGAGCAGTCCACCTCAAGCATAAGTGGGTTGATGTCGCAGGGCATTGCAAGGATGTCTTCTAGCAGGAACAGAGTGGCCAACTCCCTGGAACATCAATCACGGCAATCAAATTAGTCCATGCACGCCTCGACCACGGCAGTGCAGAGTCTGGATGCCAACATGTCTGGCGCCTTAAATAGGATGACAAATACCTTAGCTTTTGCCTCACAGCGTGTCACTGATCTGCACCAAGCTGCTCTCCAGCAGAGTGGTAGCAATGAAATGCGGCTCGCCCACGAGAGGGATGATGGCGAAAGGCAACATGGAAGTGGGGACTCCACTCAAAGCACTTTCATTTCTCATCCATTGCCCCTCCCCACTCAGTCAGTACCCAACATGCTCCCTCATGTCCCGATGACCCAGTCTGCCCCTGCACAGGAGCAGATGTTGCAGTCTTTGGCAGGGCCCTCATGGGCTCCAAAACCTAGAGGTCATCGGCCAAGAGCTTCTCAGCAGTCAGAGCAGGGTTCTGAGCAGCCTGCCTCTACCTCTGCTGAAACCACAGGGGTTGCACCACGTAGGAACGGTAGGAAAAGGAAGAATAAAACTTTGTACGATAGCAAAATACTGCAGATGCTGGAAAATTGAAACAACAGAAAACGCTGGAAAAACTCAGTAGGCCAGGCAACATCCGTGGAGAGAGAAACAGAGTTAACGTTTCAGGTCGAAACCCTTCGTCAGAACTGAGAAACACTCTTTGCTCCAGTCCTACTCGAGTCCCCTCCCTCACCTCTTTTTCCGGTACATTGACGACTGTATCGGTGCCGTTTCCTGCTCTCGCCCTGAACTAGACAATTTCATTAATTTTGCCTCCAATTTCCACCCTTCCCTCACCTTCACATGGTCCATCTCCGACTCTTCCCTTCCCTTCCTCAACTTCTCCGTCTCCATCTCTGGGGATAGGTTATTGACCAACATTCACTACAAGCCCACTGACTCCCACAGCTACTTGGACTACACTTCCTCCCACCCCGCCTCCTGTAAGGACTATTCCCTTCTCCCAGTTTCTCCGTCTCCGCCGCATCTGCTCCGACGATGTCACCTTCCATACCACAGCAGAGGGGAATCCTCGGCTGAGGGAAAAGGAGGACATGTCGGAAGCACTAGTATGGAAGGTGGCATCGTCAGAGCAGATGCGGCGGAGACAGAGAAACTGGGAGAATGGAATAGAGTCCTTAGAGGAAATGGGGTGGGAGGAAGTGTGGTCCAGGTAGCTGTGGGAGTCAATGGGCTTGTAGTGAATGTTTGACAATAACCTATCCCCAGAGATAGAGACAGAGAAGTCGAGGAAGGGAAGGAAAGAGTCGGAGATGGACCATGTGAAGGTGAAGGAAGGGTGGAATTTGGAAGTTGGAAGCAAAGTGAATGAAATTTTCTAGTTCAGGGTGAGAGCAGGAAACAGCACCAATACAGTCATCAATGTACCGGAAAAAGAGGTGAGGGAGGGGACCTGAGTAGGACTGGAACAAAGAATGTTCCACATATCCCATGAAAAGACAGGCATAGCTAGGACCCATGCGGGTTCCCATAGCAACACCTTTAATTTGGAGGAAGTGAGTGGATTCAAAGGAAAAGTTGTTCAATGTGAGAACAAGTTCAGCCAGGTGGAGGAGGGTGTTGGTGGATGGGGACTGGTTGGGCCTCTGTTCAAGGAAGAAGCGGAGCGTCCTCAGGCCATCCTGGTGGGGGATGGAGGTGTAGAGGGATTGAATGTCCAGCCAAGTGAAAATTTCTACCCTTCCCTCACCTTTACATGGTCCATCTCCAACTCTTCCCTTCCCTTCCTCGACTTCTCTGTCTCCATCTCTGGGGATAGGCTATTGGCAAACATTCACTACAAGCCCACTGACTCCCACAGCTACCTGGACTACACTTCCTCCCACCCCGTTTCATGTAAGGACTCTATTCCATTCTCCCAGTTTCTCCGTCTCCATTGCATCTGCTCTGACGATGCCACCTTCCATACTAGTGCTTCCGACATGTCTTCCTTTTTCCTCAACCGAGGATTCCCCTCTACTGTGGTTGACACGGCCCTTGACCGTGTCCGTTCTATTTCCCGCACTTCTGCTCTCACCCCTTCCTCTCCCTCCCGGAACCACGATAGAGTTCCCCTTGTCCTCACCTTTCACCCCACCAGCCTCCACATTCAATGGATCATCCTCCGCCATTTCTGCCACCTCCAGCATGATCCCACCACCAAACACATCTTCCCCACACCTCCCCTTTCAGCATTCTGAAGGGACTGCTCACTCCGCGACACACTGGTCCACTCCTCTATCACTTCTAACACCCCTTCCCCTTCGCCCGGCACCTTCACGTGCAAGCGCAGGAGATGCAACACATGCCCTTTTACCTCCTCCCGTCCCACTGTCCACGGCCCCAAACACTCCTTCCAGGTGAATCAGCGATTTACTTGTAATTCTTGCAATTTAGTATACTGTATTCGCTGCTCACGATGCGGTCTCCTCTACATTGGGGAGACCAAACGCAGATTGCGTGACCGCTTTGCGGAACACCTCCGTTCAGTCCATAAGAGTGACCCCAAGCTTCCGGTCGCCTGTCACTTTAATTCTCCGCTCCACTCCCACTCAGACCTCACCGTCCTCGGCCTCCTACACTGTTCCAATGAAGCTTAACGTAAGCTCGAGGAACAGCACCTCATCTTTCGATTTGGCACTTTACAACCTTCTGGACTCAACATCGCGTTCAACAATTTCAGACCATAACCTCTGCCCCTATCTTTTTTTCCCTTTTTTTTCTCTCTCTCACATGGCAGCTGTCGATCATTCTGCCATTGCCATTTACACTTCATCTAGAGCCATCTTTTGTTTCTTAACTTGTCCCATTACCATCTCCTTTTGCCTTGCACCATCATCCCTTTTGTCTCTTAATCCTTCCTGCCTTCCAGCCTATCACAGACCTTCCCTTTTGTTCTTTCCTCCCCTCCTCCCTTTCCCTGCCCCTACACTTGCTTAAAAACCTGTTACATCTCCAACTTTTTCCAGTTCTGACGAAGGGTCATCGACCTGAAACGTTAACTCTGTGTCTCTCTCTACAGATGCTGCCTGACCTGCTGAGTATTTCCAGCATTTTCTGTTTTTATTTCAGATTTCCAGCATCCGCAGTATTTTGCTTTTGTATTGATAATGGCATCCCTGGCAGCAATGTGAGCAGCTGGTGCTGCATTAGCTTCATCCTCGTCTTCCTCCTTTTGATCCCCGGATTCTTCCACAGGCAATGAGTGCTCTGTACCTTGTTTCTCCTGCAGCTCCAATCCTCACTGCTGTGCAAAGACACCACGACTAATCTGGAGACCCTGACTGGTGTGTACTGAAGGGAGCCTCTAAATCTCTCCAGGCACCTGAAGCGTATCTTGAGCATGCCGATCGCTTCCGAAATGAGACATCTGGTGGTCATCTGGCTTTCATTGTAGCGCTCTCAGGCTTCATTGATCGGGTTACTCACGGGTGTCATCAACCAAGTTTGAAGTGGGTATTCCTTGTCTCCTAGCAGCTAACCCTTATGTCTGCTTCCAGATCCAAACACATCAGGGAGCTTGGAGTGCTGCAGAACGAAGGCATCATGGCAGCTCCCCGGGAATCTTGCGCACACCTGCATGAATATCTTTTTTGTGGTTGCACACCAGCAGCACATCGATAGAGTGGAAGCCCTTGCGGTTCAGGAATACTCCTGGCTGATCTGGGGGTGTATGG
Organism: Squalus acanthias; assembly: GCA_030390025.1. Taxonomy (NCBI): domain Eukaryota; kingdom Metazoa; phylum Chordata; class Chondrichthyes; order Squaliformes; family Squalidae; genus Squalus; species Squalus acanthias. The sequence continues at coordinate 92,143,853 of CM059428.1, read as the reverse complement.
ATTGGCATGTGTGTGCAGCCGATGATGCCCTGCACCTGTGGGAAGTAAGCCATAGACACAAACCCAAGCACCCGCTCATTCTGTCTGGCAACATTACAGGCGAAAGTTGACACAATTGCCGGCCCTGGCAAACAACCCATCAGTCACCTGCCTTATGCATTTGTGTGACGCCAACTGGGAGATCCTTGATATGTCTCCGTCAGAGCCCTGGAAGGATCTGGAGGCAAAAAAGTTGAGGAAGTTAGTCACTTTCACAGCCACTGGGAATGTGTGGCCACCAGGTCCAGCAGGGAGCAGGTCTTCTTCTAGGAGGCTGCAGTTGTCTGCCACCACCTGACGCAACAACCTCAGCCTCCATAAACACTGCTGTTCCAATAGGTCAAGGAAGCTCATCCTCTGTCTGTACACCCTGCTAATGTGGGTAGTGCCTCCTACGAGTTGCACCTCTCTGCTGCTTCCTTCCCTGCAGTGCAGCTGCAGGTCTCTCCACTGCAGCCTGTTGCTGCTGCTGATGGCCATGTTGCTCCTCGTCTGAGGTCCAATCTAAGGCAGCCAAGGTGCCACCCATCCTGATCTGATTCAGAAAACCTCCAAAGTGTAGAAAGTAAGCTCTCAGCAAAAGTACTATGAGCAAACCCTTTTCCATTAGTCGGTAAGAAAGCAGCTGTGAGTACTGAGTATTTATTGGCGTATTTGCATGACTTTTAATCAGCCCTCTCAATTACCATTGTTTTCTCGCCTTGGTTTCAATGGCGAGTTTCAGGAAGTCCGGGAAACCCGTGGTTGCGCTGTAAAATTTTAAAGACTGTTGAAATATTGTTCCAATTGAGCGATTACCATATGTTAATAGGTTAACCTGCCTCTCCCCAGGGGTTATGCGCAACCAGCCTAATGCGCCCGAGTTAAACGCAGAAGTCGGCGGGTTGGAGCCGGCTTCCGGACATGCTCGCACTTTTGCCAACTTTAACACCACACCCGCACCCAAACCCACGCTCTCCTCGAGGTTAAAAATCCCCCCATTATGGCTATTGAGGTAACTTTTGGGTAAGTGATGATCTGGTTGCTTTGTTTAAAATCCAAACGTCACTTTGTTTTTCTTTTTTCTATGATTGAAAATCTAGTCATTGTGAACCACAAGAGTGCTTAGAATTAAAGAAAATATATAATTTTTTATGTAAAATTTCAATTTTTTGTTAAGGGGATCAAGCCTCTAAATTCCTCTAGAATAGGACCACCAATTTTGTGTCTTCAACATTTTGATTTCCCCCTTGAGGGTTTCTTTTCTTTTCTCCAATATAAATGAAAGAGCTCCAAATTTCCTGGCACTATGCGGGAAATCCAGCATAATCTAGATGGTTGTGGGCATTATGCCCATCACAACTTCAACTTGGAGAGAGCCCGGCACAAAATATGCCAGTCCACTAATTTATATTAATATTTTTAGGCCTTTGACTTCAACCTAGTCAAATATTATCAATGACAGCCCTCTGGAAAGCATTATTTGGGAGACTTATGTATGCAATTATCTACAATGTCAGTTAAATTTAAAAAGTATAAGAGACCTTTACAAATCTATGGGAAGCAAAATATGGAAATCTGGTGAACTGGGAGACAGTAAAAGAACAAGAGACATTGTGGGGGAGTTTTTCGGGGGTCAACGGGCGCGTTTGGTGGTGGGCCGGGTGGGGAAAAAAATGTTTTGACAGTGGGTCGCACACACGCTGTCAACCCGCCACCACGCAACATTCCCAAATGTTGGGTCTGTCAGGGCTGAACAGACCCGACACACAGCGGCGGGGGAGGCAATTCAGGTCATTATGACCTTGTTAACGGCCCATTAAAAAGTATTTTGAGCTCACATTACCAATTTACGAGGTCACCCACAGCTTCTCTGCTGCTCAGGGATCACGTCAGGTAAGGAGGTCAGGAGTTGAATGACCATGGGATCATCTCTTTACTTGACAGCTGCAAATGTGCTATAAAAGCTCCCATTTCACAGCTGTTCACTTTCCAAGCTCAGAAGCTGTTGCTTACTGCATTTGGAAGACAGATTGAGCTTTATGCAGGCTGCAAGTGTACAGAGTAAACTCTCTATCCAGTGTCACCTCATTGGAACAACCTCTCTCACCATTGACAGATCGCTTCTGTCATCTCAACCTCACCTGCCATCAATTACATCAGCATTGGTGCCCTTGAAACTATCTCACCTTGGTCCTCAGAATCCCACCACAATCAGCCCCAAAACCAGCAGCACCAGGCACACTAGCAGCACCAACAACAACACCAACCTTCTCCGCAATCAATTGATGCTGCAGAAGACACAGGGCATCAGCACCCGACCACATTGCTGCCCGGGAGGCCAGGGATGGCCTCACCATGGCTACATTTACTTCACTTGATGCTGTACACCCTGGCTGCCACAGAATATGCCAGGTTGGCACCACCCCACACCAACACCATAAAGCATCCCTATAATGCCCAAGCCATTCCTTACACACTCACCACCATTGTGGGGGGTACCATTATGTCTCATCGTTCACTGCAACTTACTTAGCCACTTCCAAAAGTGCACACAAATCTGTCCAAAAATGCAAAGTGGTGAAAATAAAGGTTTCAATGTTTGACACCACATTAGCAGAAATTTTACATGAACATTGCATAAAACACCCAAGTGCCTACCCTTGTGTGTTGTTAGTTGGTATGATTGGACAAGGATGAGGGTGAGTGTGATGGGTAGCTAGTGAGATGGGGAAGTGATAATGTAGATAGAGAGGGATGGGTGGAGGTGCAAGGTAAGTTGGTGTGTGTAAGGATGTGCAGGAGTAGGGTAGGGAAGGCAGAGTGATGGGGATGTGATGAGTGGCACAGCAGGATGAGGTTGAGTGTGGCATTGCAGTAACGTTTCTTGATCTACTGAATCATTGAAAGGTTTGCGCCACTGCAGCCTGGTCCTCCTGACGACATCCCTGCTTGTGTCCTCCTGTGCAATGTGCAACCAGGCTGCGTTGGTCTCCTGGGGAGGTCTCTTCTGCCAATTGGAAGGCAAGTGAACATCCCTGTGTGCTGTGACTCCCTCCATAAGCATATGGAGGGAGTCATGGGAGAGCCTGGGTGCAGCCCTGCACCTCTGTGCAGTGCTTGTCAGTGTTTGCAGCACCTCAATGCTGTAGAACACTGACAGCACAAATGTCAAAATTAATTTGCGCACGGTCCCTTTAAGGAAACTGGCTGATGACGCATCATCAAATGACATCACCAGACCCGCTTCCTTGGCCAGCAATCGCGCTGGGTGGGCTGAACAAGCTAATCGTCATAAAATCATTTCACCGAGCTGGCTGGAGCCAGCAGCGGGGTCGGGACCCGCCACCGACGTCGCCTTCACCGGGCCCGCCGAGGTAGGGGAAATTGCTGCCATACACTTGGCTGTGCTATACTTCCACAGGTGCTGATAGTCCTCTGGTAGCCCGTCCAGTGTCTGTTATTCATGTGCGAGTCCTGACAGTGGGTGTAAGCAGGCTATTCAACTGGGAGTGGCTTTGCAGCTAAGCCTAATCCTGTTCTTGCCCTGTATTCACACGGATGCATGTCCAGCAGAGATCACTGGATAACAATCAGGACAGAAAACCCTGGCAAATTTCCCCCTCCCTAACCCAAGAGCACTGAAGCCAACTATAACACTGCCATTTGTGAGATCAGTTAACACAGCACAGACCAGGGATCGTACCTGGTGGGTATGGTTCATGAGCTCCCTAGTAGACTCAATAAGCCATCAGCAATCTACCAAGATCTATTTTATTCCTTGACTTCATTCTGTGCAAATAGGTCCAAGGGTCCTCACACCCAAGTTAAACTCACAGCCACTCCTCCACTATTGCCCCATCACAAAACCCTGTACACAGGACATTTTTAAATAAGTAACACTTACTTGACTGAGAATATCCTGCTTCTGAGTAGAGGTTCAAGCAAAAAAAAGAGAAAGTAATAGGTTAGTACAAATGATGGTAGTTAAAGAGTTAAATAAGATGGAAAGAGCAGAGCTTAACACACAGCGATAGGAAGTCGCTTGTTCATTTCCAGTAAAGAATGCGGCTGTCAACAATGACGAATTGTTAGGAGAGAGGTTTATAATCATAAAAGGTGACACAAATATTGCAAATGCCCTTAAACAAATGGAACTGTGTTCCTGCACCAGAATCAATGACTCAAATAAGTGAATATCACTCTTTATGAGTGAGATTTGACAGCTCTGATTACAAGCAGTAAATGGAACTGCCCTGCAATTTGAAAGACCCAGATTAGAATTGGTGATCAGGCACTGCGGTTGATTTGGGACAAATGGACCAGAAAATAAGAACTGGTTTATTATTACTGAATATCTAAAGTCTTTTCTTTCTAACTGGCATAAATTTTGCCTGCAGTTATTATTTTTTGTAGATGTAGAAAATTTGACAGGTACTTCAATTTTTTTTTTAGTGCTCATTTTAAGTCCTCTTCGAAAGTATTAAAAAGAACACAGATGTGAAGAACAACAATGACTAAGTCCATAGAAATCGGTCCATGAAAAATGGATGGTCTTGTTGGGCCTACTCCCTGTACCCGTTTGAAAAAACTGTGACCTGAAATTCTGGGGGTCTGGGCATGTGGAGTGGAATTTGGGGCAATGCTAGCTACACCCCCTCTCCCCAATAAGTGTCCAGAGTTGCAAAGGGGGAGGGATTTAACATTTTCAAGGCCGCTTTCAGCAGAACATTACTGATTGGTTTACCAAAACCATAAGAGCCAGGAAGTGCAGATTTTAATTTATTTTTGACTGACATTCCCATGTCTCCAAGGGCCCACTTGCACTGTGGTACCTCCATCTGAGGTAGAAGAAAGACTTGCATTTATACCGCCTTTCATGACCTCAGAGCATGCCAAAGCGTTTTACAGCCAATCAAATGTTTTTGAAGTGCAGACACTGTTGTAAAGTAGGAAACATGGCCGTCAATTTGTGCACTGCAAGGTCCCACAAACAGCAATGTTATAATGACCAGATAATCTGTTTTAGTGATGTCGGTTGAGGAATAAATATTGGCCGGGACACTGGGGAGAACTGCCCTGCTCTTCTTCAAAATCATGCCATGGGATCTTTTATGCCCACCAGAGTGGGGAGATGTGGGTCCTGGTTTAATGTCTCATCCTAAAAATGGCACCTCTGACAGTGCAGCACTCCCTCAATACTGCACTGGAGTGTTAGCCTGGATTTGGTGTGCAAACATTTGAAGTGGGACTTGAAGCCACAGCCTTCTGACTCAGAGGCAGGAATACCACCACTGAGCCACAGCTGACACTCAGTGAAGTGTCGGCACTCCATTGGCACTGACACCCACCCACAATATAGAAATGCCCCTGATGCCAGGAGACTGCCCCAGATGCACCCTAAAAGATGTTCTCTGAAAACTCTGGACTCTCGTTCCAAGTTTGAGCTGTAATAGAAGAACCTCTTTATCCCCAAATTTATCAGTTTACATTGCCAATTAAGTTAGAAATGTAAAAGTTGCCCAACATTCAAGATAATAAACAACTCTTGCATACTGTAAGTATAAAAATACCACGGCCATCAAACAAATTCTTTCACACCAAGCACACACAACAATTATTATATTCATTGTCCTTGCCAATATTTATCCCTCAACCAACATAACAAAAACAGATTATCTGGTCATTATCACATTGCTGTTTGTGGGAGCTTGCTGTGCGCAAATTGGCTGCCATGTTTCCCACATTACAACAGTGACTCCACTTCAAATAGTACTTCATTGGCTGTAAAGCACTTTGAGACATCCGGTGGTCATGAAAGGCGCCATAGAAATGCAAGTCTTTCTTTTTTTTCATAATCTTTTCCACACTCTGGATATTGCGGCCCTTTTCTAATGTTATGAGTAATTATAGTTTAGCAAATTGGAATTGTTTTGGGTTGCAGGATGTATATTAACAAACCTCGAGGAAGGCTTGAGATTAAAAGGAATTAATTTTACACATAGAAAAGTGGAGATACTCAAAAGGCTTAAGTAAAAATAGCCAAAGCTACATTAACGTTACAAAAAAAGCTGGATGAGTAACTTATTGGAATAAAATTGAAGAATAATACAGACTGAGGTGCTCGAATGGTCCAGAAGACATGGTGGTTCATGTGATGCTGAGACTGTGGAACGAGAGGAGGTCAGCAAACCAGGGTTGAATACTAGAGATACGTGAGAATTGAAATATTCTGCGAATTTTTATCAGGGCCTGGTTGGGGCTAAGCCTCCATCAGCCCCCAACATGACCCATGATGTTGAAGAGGGTGGGCCCAGGGGAAGGAATTCCCAGGCCAGAAATGTCCTCAGCCCTGGCCTCCCCAACGCCAAGCAATCTGCATGCTGGTGTACAGGTCTGCTCCACTACTCTGTCCAATCTGGCAAGCAAATTGAACATAGGAACACGAGTTGGCAATTCAGCCCCTCGAGCCTGTTCCACCATTCTATTAGATCATGGCTGATCTGTACCTCAACTCCATTTACCTGCCTTTTCTCACATCCCTTGAAATCCTTACCTAACAAAAATCGATTTCACTCTTGAAATTTCATAACTGCAGATTGACCATTTTTTTGTTCGAGCCTGCAATATTCTACAAATAGTTGTGTTGATTATCATGTCACTAAGGTGAAAGAGGGGCATTCTAGGTGAATGAATCATCTTCAGTCTACTATCTTGTGAGGACATTAATGGCTTCTTCTTCATTCTGATTTGTCTTAACTGAGCTTGGAAATACTACCCACCCCATCACCTCAGCCCATCAAACACTACATCATCCAAGGGCCTGGTTTGTTGAAGTTTGATTGCCAGGTTGGACAGAGTGGTGGAGACTTTGAAAGAAATTCACCCAAGGTTATAAATGGGGAAAATAAATTCTAGAAACACATTTAGGTGCCCCTCGAACCCATTTGCATTGTTCCAATCAACAATCTTTCCTAATAACTTAGCCAACAAGTCTATTACTATTATCGTAAAATACTTTCCTCTTATTCCGAATATCACAATTTTTAAATTATGTACCTTGATATTTGAAATCTTTGCCACAGTTAACAATGTCTGGAAAATGATATATTCTATTAGATCTTCCCATAGCACTGCTTGGAAATGGATTTTAACCTGGAGCGGGTTTCGGGCAGGCAGGGGGGAGGGTGAGTGCAAAATACACCCCCAACATAAATTTCAGGCCTGGAGTATTTTAATGCCTGAGCCTCATCTACATGCTGCTGGTCAGCTGGCAGGAGAGGCACCAAGGAGAGTTGACACAATTACAGAACCGCTTCAACAACAACAACAACTTGTATTTATATAGCGCCTTTGATGTAATAAAATAAGGCACTTCACAGGAGTGTCATAAGACTAAATTTGACACCGAGCCACATAAGGAGAAATTAGGGCAGGTGACCTAAAGCTTGGTCAAAGAGGTAGGTTTTAAGGAGCGTCTTAAAGGAGGAAAGAGGTAGAGAGGCTGAGAGGTTTAGACAGGGAATTCCAGAGCTTAGGGCCTAGGCAGCTGAAGGCACGGCCACCAATGGTTGAGCGATTATAATCAGGGATGCTCAAGAGGGCAGAATTAGAGGAGCGCAGATATCTAGGGAGGTTGTGGGGCTGGAGGAGATTACAGAGATAGGAAGGGGGGAGGCCATGGAGAAATTTGAAAACAAGGATGAGAATTTTAAAATCGAGGTGTTGCTTAACCGGGAGCCAATGTAGGTCAGCGAGCATGAGGTGATGGATGAACGGGACTTGTTGCGAGTTAGGACACGGGCAGCAGAGAATTGGATGGCCTCAGGTTTATGTAGGGTAGAACGTGGGAGGCCAGCCAGGAGTGCATTGGAATAGTCAAGTCGAGAGGTACCGAAGGCATGGATGAGGTTTTCAGCTGCGGATGAGCTGAGGCAGGGGCGGAGACGGGCGATGTTATGGAGGTGGAAATAGGTGGTCTTAGTTATGGCGTGGATATGTGGTCAAAAGCTTATTTCAGGGTCAAATATGACACCAAGGTTGCAAACAGTCTGGTTCAGCCTCGGACAGAAGCTAGGGAGAGGGATGGAGTCGGTGGCTAGGGAACGGAGTTTGTGGCGTGGACTGAAGACAATTGCTTTGGTCTTCCCAATATTTAAGTATAGGAAATTTCTACTCATCCAGTACTGGATGTCAGACAAGCAGTCTGACAATTTAGAGACCATGGAGGGGTCAAGAGAAGTAGTGGGGAGGTAGAGCTGAGTGTCGTCAGCGTACTTGTGGAAACTGGCGCTGTGTTTTCGGATGATGTCGCCAAGAGACAGCATGTAGATGAGAAATAGGAGGAGGCCAAGGATAGATCCTTCCAGTACAAAAGGGCTACTGGGTTATTCGAACCAAATGATGGTTGTTTACATAATGAAAACTAAAAAACTAACTGCTTAACTTCAGTTTATGTCGTGCTTTACATTTCCAATTAGATGTCAACAGAAAAGCCCGAATCACTGACCTTTGACATCAGGTCAGTGCCCATAGACCTCTGCAGCACCCTGAAGCTAATTTCTGCAGCACTGCAGCAAGAGAATGTAGATTCCATGAGATGCCTATTCAGTTGCAGCAGCACGTTATTAAATTTTAAGATTTAGTGGAGCAATGCACAGGTCTGGGGTAAGCGAATTTTAAAAACAATTTTTACATCCCACCTTTGTATACAGCTTGCTCATGCGACAAGTCCATTGTTGACCAAAACCACTCTCACCCAATTTCCCTGTGTGTGACTGTAATTCTCTCTCTGTCTGTCCCCATGTGTGACTGTGGTTCTCACTTTCTGTACCTGTTTTTATCTGTGCTTCTCATTGTCTCTGTCTCAATGTGCTTCTGTATTTCTCAGTTTCATTCCTTGGGTCTCTCCTCAGGACAGTTTCATGTGGACTCCCAACACGTGGCGGAGGTCTTAATTGACTGCTTTGCATCAATCTTTACTGCTATAGTCTTTGCTCGGTTACCATTAATGCAATGTGTCGTTAATAAAGTTTTTATTGTTAAAGTAGATGCAGGTCTAATCTTGGAGAGAATAAGGGGTCTCAAATTGTACTGAGCTGCTGGTCCAGACAGGATTTATCCAAGATTACTCAAAGAAATGGGAGCTGTGCTAGGTGAAGCCCTTGCTCATATATTTAACAGTTCACTGGTGTCCGAGATTGTTCCAAAGGACTGGAGTGAGTCTCATGTTGGATCTATATTCAGAAAGGGCAACAAGTCAGAACCGGGAAATTATAGACACATTGGCTTCACGTCAGTTATAGGAAAGTTGCTAGAATGGTTCATTGGAGATACTCTGTATGACCATCTTGACAGATGGGTTTTACCAACCCACTGAAAGTGAAAAAGAGCCCCTGTGTCTGTTATGTTATTATAGACCCTCTCTCTGCTACATTCCAATAGGTTTTCAGCAGTCTTGACTTGGAGCATTCATGCTGGTCTAATTTTCATTTGATCACCACCTCCGTCTTTTACTTAACAGAAGACTGAGCGCATGCTAAACCCACACATAGAGTAACAATTACAGCCTTTTCCTTTAAACCTTATGCTGTACACCATTACAAAAACAATGCTTTTGATTTAAAATGTAATGATCATGGATTTTCAGACTGAGAGGGTGAATGGAAAAATAAAATAAATGTGGCTGTAGTTATCAAATCCAGTCTTGTACTTGCTTAGTTTAATTCAGTCACCACATTGTGAAGCTGCATTGAGAATGAGCCCAGTTATATACACATAGCACACAGAGGGCCCAGGCTATGTACTGCTCAGCTTCTCCATGCTGTTTCGGCTTTATTTTTTGCACAGCACAGATTATCTGTACATTTGCAAAGGCCAGTTTCAACCAGACCTTGCTCTCCAGCACCCTGCTTGCTCCTCCTAACCCACTATCCTCTGTGTCCCTGGCTGCTTGCAAGCTGCTGTCTTCTATGTTCTTGATTGCTCCCAACCCATTGTGTTCCTATTCTTGCCTTCTCCCAACCTGCTCTCTTCCATGTTCTTGGTTGTTCCCAACCCACCGACTCTGTGCTGTTGACTGCTCCTGACTTACCTTCCTCCATTTTGTTACAACTATTCTTGCATCACTGGTTTTTGATTTCCACAGGCTTTACACTTTGCAAATGCTTGTTTTTAGTTCTGCTCCCTCACTGGTGGATTTTAATTCTTATTCACTGATGAGAAAGCACCATGAACAACTTTTACTAAAGCTTGAGGCCCACAAAATTTAAATCGGTAAACTAGCAATGCAGAAATATCCTCTCTGTTCTGTATATCTCCCAACGTCTCTATGGCTCCAATGTTATTTTACAGATGTACTTAGTTTTGATGTTTTGCCTTTGTTAGAGCCAAGGGTACACAGCTAGTCTGTAATGTGGCAGAGGTAGATACCATGATTGACTGGGGCTGGGTCTGACAGCAGCAATTTGGAGTGAAACTGGACTGCAGACTGAGGCTGGGAGAGAGTGGAGACCAGTATTTGAGGTTCATTAAAAGGATGGAGTAGGTGGAGGTAGGCTGGAAATGAAAGTGTAGCCTGAGGCTAAAGCCAGGGTTTGCAGAGAAGTAGCAATAGGAAGACATCACGCTCATGCATTTGTAGCACTGAACCCACAGTCAGGAAGTGAACGTGTGAGCTCTGACATTGTTTGTCACCTTGTTCCAGACTAGCTGCAGTGTTTGTCGGGCAATGTCCTGACATGTGAGGGGCATAGAACCTGCCTGCGTGCCCTCACCTGCTCCATTTGAGAAGCAAGATGCTCTTGTCTGAGACATGCTGATGTGCAAAATACACCCAATCGCGCACTGAATAAAACTTTTCTTTAAAAGGGGCATTCACTCTTCAAATGTGTGGCGTACATCCCACCCTCCAATTGGGCAGGTTGCCCATCACCGCTAGAAATGCGTAGTCAGCCCATCAATAAAATTTAAATGAGGCCTGACCATCAAATTGGTGCAGGCCTCAAACTGATGACATAGGGCAAGCAGCCTGATTGCTGCCTGTTGCTAAAATCGGCCCAGTGCAGTGTGACTGCGACGTTACTTATGTTTTTATAAAGTCATTCATTATTAGTGATTATTAATAACAATTACATTTTAAAAACATCAAAAATGCATTCCAACAAATGAGCAAACACATGAGCAGAAATTTCCTCCAACTAAATATTGGGAAGACCGAAGCCATTGTCTTCAGTACCGCCACAAACTCCATTCCCTAGCCATTGACTCCATCCCTTTCCTTGGCAACTGTCTGAGGCTGAACCAGACTGTTTGCAACCTTGGTGTCGTATTTGACCTCGAGATGAGCTTCTGACCACATATCCGCACCATCACTAAGACCACCTATTTCCACCTCCGTAACATTGCCTGACTTCGCCCCTGCCTCAGCTCATCTGCAACTGAACCCCTCATCCATGCCTTTGTTACCTCTAGACCTGACTATTCCAATGTTCTCCTGGCCAGCCTCCCATCTTTCACCCTCCATACACTTAAGGTCATCCAAAACTCTGCTGCCCATATCATAACTTGCACCAGGTCCCGTTCACTCGTCACCCCTGTGCTCACTGACCTACGTTGGCTCCCAGTTAAGCAAAGCCTCGATTTTAAAATTCTCATCCTTGTTTTCAAATCCCTCCATGGCCTTACCCCTCCCCAACTCTGTAACCACCTCCAGCCCAACAACCCTCCAAGATATCTGCGCTTGTTCAATTCTGGCCTCTTGCGCATCCCCAGTTTTAATCGCTCCACCATTAGTGGCCGTGCCTTCAGCTGCCTAGGCCCTAAGAATTCCCTCCCTCAACCTCTCTGCCTCTCTACCTCTCTTTCCTCCTTCAAGATACTCCTTAAGACATACCTCTTTGACCTAGCTTTTGGTCATCTGCCCTAATATCTCCTCAAGTGGCTCAGTGTCAAATTTTGTTTGATAACGCTCCTGTGAAGGAGCTTGGGACATTTTGCTATGTTAAAGGTACTATATAAATGCAAGTTGTTGCTGTTGTGTGGAAAAATCTTTTTAAATCTCGTAAAATAAAAGTAATATACAGAAACATGTTAAAACGTCAGAATTTTGTTTCTGGGATCTTTCCAAATGGCAGACTGCCTTCAATTAGTGAGTAGAGGAGCACATGAAGATAGAATAGATTTTCAGACCGTTACAAATTCCTCCCAATGTCAGATGAATACAGAATGCCTCTGTTGTGACCAAACCCCAAGCATAAATAACAACAAGCAGTTTAATTTTGTTGAGGTCAGGTCCTTGATACCTCACATGCCACAGTTCTGACTTCCTGCGAAGTATACCCTTCAGAAATTAATGACAAGTATAGGCAATGCTATTACATTCTGTCAGAGAAATTTAACAATTCCATACACTTCTTATAAAGAACATGTTTTAGCGTAAAATTTTCTATAGAACCTTTCACATCCTCAGGATGTCCCAATTAGTGCAGTCACTGTTATAATGTTGACAAAAGCATGTTCTTGTTTACAAAAACATCACTGGATTCTAGACTAGCTAGTTAAATTACTGCCGCAAATTTCTACAAAGCTGCTCCTGCTTCGCAGCCATAACTACACCGGAAGTGCAGCAGAAACCCCGTTTATGTGCGTAAATCCCACTTCAGAGACTTGAGCACAAGATCTAGGTTGATATAAAACCTTTCTTTCTTCCCTTTCTTTCATTTCTTCCTATATTTGTCACAGAGGTCATGAATTGCATGGAATAAAGCTCCCTCTGTTTTTCCCCAGTAATGTGCCTCAGTCCGCACCTCTAAATAGCATCCCCTATTGCAGTGATGTGACTTTTTCTCCATTTCCCAAACCAGCCATCCTGCAGTTTGGCTGAGTGAGATTACCAGTTAGGGATACTTTTATTCGGTAGAGTGGGATTAAATTAGGTAACTTGTGCAGAAGAACATCGGCACAGACTTGCTGGACCAAATGACCTGTTTCTGTGCTGGAACATTATAGCCAGGATGCATTCATTGTCATTCAATGAACGCAATCTGCCTAAACACTGCACAACATATACCAGTGTCCCTTTAATCTGTGTGAACTAATGTTTTAAATCCATTAATGATCATCAGATGAATCTTATTTTGTCTCACTGCACTCTAAAATGGATCCCTTAGTCCCAACATCAGTGTGCATTTGAAAGCTGGGGTATTGATACTGTTACGTAGCACTGACAGATGTTTAAATAACGGCCCAGAAATTCGGCCGAATATGGGAGAGTACGCACTGTGTACTCACCCGTATTCGGTCCCGAAGTGCCGGTTTCCTGCATGCACTGCGCATGCGCGGGAAACCGGCACTTCCGATATTGCGAAGGGGGCGGTTCCTAAGTGAACCGCGTGCGCACTACAGGCTGTGCGCACGCAGCACACTTAGTTTTATTTTCAGGTTTCAACGCGAGGGTAAGTATTGGATATTTTACACATGAAAAAAGCAGGCGTAAGACCCCCTTTTAACAAGGTAAGTAGTTAATTAAGTATTATTTTAAAAATTTTTCAACAGGTTTATCTTTTTTAGAGACTTTAAAGAAAGATAAGTTTATTTTTATAACTTTTAAAAAGAATTTAAATTTTTTCAAAAATTAAATTTTTTGTTTAAAGTGGTTAATTTATTTATTAATGTGATGGGTTTTTTTTAAAATTTAATTGAGGTTTAGCTGTTCTTTTGGGGGCAAGTTGTATTCATAGTTTTGACAGGTCTCATGTCAAAACTATGAATGAAAGATGGTGTGCTGCCATTGGCTCTAACTGGCCCACGTGATCCCAGAGGTCGCATCGAACTAACTGCGCCTCTGGGACACGCACACACTGCGCGTCGGCACCAGGGAGAGGCCCAGGAACTGAAGTTCGTGTGGGCCAAAACCATAAAGGCAGGCGCGGAGTGCGATATCGCGGGGGATCCTTACCTCCGCGGCAACCATCGAAGTCCAATTTCTGGGCCAACATGTCTAAGCATAGTGAGAAAAGTGACCATACTTTTTAAAAATCTATTAACTATCTATTTCAAATTCACCATTTCCTTTACTGTCTACAGTATGATCTAAAGCTTTAGGACTACATGGGTCATCCTTGCTCTGACCAAGGTTGGTCTGCCAAACTGAAATTCAGCAAGATTCCATCATCATATCACTTTTAAAACCTTGGGGCTAGAAATTCATTATAGCCCAGGAATGGGCGATAGAATTAGAAAAGCTGGAGAATTAGTGCCAGGGGCTAATGCTTTAGACTGCATGCAAAATTAAGTCTCACTGCTCAAAGAAATGATTGGGGCGCTAATTCAAGCTCATTGGCATTACACTCCAGGGGTTGCAGCCCCTCTTCCATTATTTGAAGGGGCTGTTCTTCGATTTTTGGCTGCACTTTAGTCCCACGCTCCTGATCTTTGGTCACCAGGTGCAGAGGGGAGCGGGCAGGTCGGAGGACCTCCTCGTAGGACTGCTCCTGGGCCTGGCCAAAGTGGCCATTAACTGGTCCAGGCAGCAGGCGGTCAAGGGGGTCATTCGGCCCGATTGCCTGCCTCTCTTCTGCAGCTATGTTCTGGAGCGCATCATCGCCCCCGGCAACAAAATTTTAATTTAAGTTGTTAAGTTTCTTTTAATGAGTTTTTGTGAAGTTACAGTTTTATTGTTTTAACCAGAAGAGTACACTCAAAGGGTGAACCAATATCAGGTGCATAGAAACATAGAAAAATAGGAGCAGGAGTAGGCTATTCGGCCCTTCGAGCCTGCTCCGCCCTTCAATATAATCATGGCTGATCTCAATACCATATTCCCACTCTCTCCCCATACCCCTTGATGCCTTTTGAGTCTAGAGTGCAGTCTAATCACTAGTCATCATTGCCACAGGCTTTTCCTCGTTCTTAAAGGGGAGGTTCATTGATGCTGTAGAACCTCATTCTCAGCATTGCTGGGCACGCAGTGTCCACCGGTACACTCGAGGCATTCCATGACCGGTGGGCACCGGAGGGACTGAAGTGCATAATCACCCCATGGAACAAAATTTTAATTTGATTTGTTAAGGTTCCTTTAAACTTTTTTGTTAAGTTACAGATTTTATTTGTAGTGCCCCTTTAAAAAGGGGGCACATGGTTAACTTTTAATAGGCAATTGCCTATGATAAAGAAAGAGTCAGCATTGCTGGCTGTGCAGCTGGCTCAGCAAGCAGCAGCAGCAGGTCAAGTAGAAGGAGCCGGACGCCTCAAGCAGCTGTACTAATGGCAGATCCACGCCCCAGGGAGAGAGCCCGCAGATTCTGCGATCAAGCATTGGAAGCGTTGGTGCTCGCTGTGGAGAAATGGAGGGCGGTGCTCTATCTGGCAAGTCGCAGGAGGCCCTCGCCGCAAGTCTTCCGCACCATGTGCAGGGAGGTAGTCCAGCACGTCTCGACAGCACTGTGGTCCCCAGGACCCACACACAGTGCAGGAAGAAATTTAACGACCTCACTCAGGTAGTCAGGGTGAGTGAATGCTTCAACAAATGCTACATACCACCATCTGAACCACAGTCTGCACACACTGGCCAAAGCACCACACTCCCAGCACTCATCCACCAACAATCTCTACCTACCAACACTCACAGCCACATCTCACAACTTGCACACAATGACAGCTATTCAACTATGACAGGCACATCACCCAAACACATTGCTCCACACTCACTCACACACTTTCCTTTCTCTTGCAGGCTAAGGTGGCTCACAACAGGAGGGAGCAGGAGCGCACAGGCGGGGGATAAGTCAACACCCAACACCCAACACCCATTCTGCACTGGAGAATCAAGTGCTGCAGATTATTGGGCGCCAGGTGGTGGGCGCCATGGCCACCGACGGCATTGATCCCCTTGGGGACAACAACAGTATGTTCATCCCTACTCCTTCTTCTCGCATCCCACTTCCCCTTCACCCCATATGCATTTTGCACTTTCCAGCTAATCATGCTGTATGCATGTATTTCTCCCTTCCTGCCCCCCTCCCCTCACCTTATCCCGACTCTTGTGCATTTATGCTTTCAGATAATGAGCAAGTACCTGAGCAGCCTGTTCCTGAGGGCACCATAGAGAGCGAGGAGGGAGAAGAGGAGGAGGAAGAACACACTGCGTTACTGCATGTCTCACCCGCAGGCACCAGCTCAGATACTGGCACTACGTATTCTTTAAAGGCTAGTATTGTAGCGGGATCTGCACAGGGTGATGCACCAGGAACGAGTGGGCTGCAGCAAGGCCAGGAGGAAAGAGTAACTCGGGGTCAGCTCCCCGGGGCGTGCAAGTTCTGCTGCACAGGACTCCGATGAGGACCTCGATGAGGGGAGGTGTTTAGAAGAAGGGTGATGGGCATGCACACGGAGATGATATCTGCAATGGCAAGGGTGCCCGAGAGCCTCTCAGCAATGATAAGGAGCGTGAAGGAGTCTGCCTCCAATATTGCACAAGGCACTGCGCACACCATGGAGCCCATCATTTCCAGTCTACAAAGGATGGTAGACTCCCAGAGAGACCGTAGCGATCCAGACCTGATGCCGCGTGTGATGTGTGATCTGGCAGCTTCCATTGCAGCACAGGCGGAAGCGACGCAACATCTTAGTGCTGTAATGCAGTCTATGCTTGATGACATCCAGTCTCAGACTGCTCTCATGCAGTCTCATCTTGATGCCACGCAAGTTCTGACTGCTGCCATCATGGCTGGGTCTACCACCATTGACTGGGGCTGCAGCAGGCCAGCAATCTGTGCTCCAACAGATTGCTAGGGATGCTGAGATGCTGCCCCGGGGGAGTGGCAGTGAGTCAGTGGAGCAGGAACCTGCTGTCCTCTCTCAGGATAACAGCATTCCTGCTCCCACCACTGCCACTCCGCCATTGCCCTTGTCGCTGCCTGTCATCCAGCCAGCCCAGACTGTTGCCGCTCATGCTGAGGTGGTGCAGTCTACAGCCGGGCCTTCCAGGCCCAGAGCTGGTCGAGGGCATCCTGCAAGGCCATCTGAAGTCTCCCGCGTGGACACTCAGCAGCCTTCCACCAGCCGTGCTGCAGCCACTGGGCCAACATTTCATAGGAGCTCTAGAGTAGGCAAAGGCACTGTAACAAGGGGCATTAAGGGATTGCACAAGGGTGAATAGTTCATATTGTTGTTGTAAATATGTGTTCACTGATTATTGATAAATTGATTAATTCAGTTTGGATTCTTTTGTGGAGTCTCTCATTCCAGCTTTGCGCTGTGATATATCGTGCGACAGGGATGGAATGATGGGGATGTGGTGAGCAATGTGGATCAGGGGTTTAATTCATTGGAACCGCAGTCTGATGAGGTGATCACAGGCTGCCCTTCCGGAAGGCCGATTGAGTGGCTGCCTCCTCCCTCGCTCCTGTTCCTTCTCGTCCTCGTCCTCCTCCTCCTCTCCCTCTTCCTCCTCCTCCTCCTCTCCCTCTTCCTCCTCCTGAGGTGGTCCCGCAATCCCTGGTGGCAAGGGCTGGGCCCTCATGATGGCCAAGTTGTGGAGCATGCAGCAGACCACCACGAAATGGGACACCTGCTCAGCCAGGTACTGGAGGGCTCCTCCCGAGCGGTCAAGGCAGCCGAACTGTTGCTTCAGTAGGCCAATGGTCTGCTCGATGATGGTCCTGGTGGCAGCATGGCTCTCATTATATGAGTGCTGGGCACAAGTGTTGGGGTTGCGGAGGGGAGTCATGAGCCAAGTGGAGAGCAGATAGCCCTTGTCTCTGTGCAGCCAGCCGCGAGCTTCACATGGTGGCTGGAGGAGTGCTGGCACACCGGTCTGGCGCAGAATGAAGGCGTCGTGGCTGCTGCCAGGATAGCGGGCATTCACATTGAGGATTCGCTGTCTGTGGTCGCACACCAACTGCACATTAAGTTAGTGGTAGCCTTTGCAGTTACGGAAGATGTCAGGATTGTTATGTGGTGCCCGCAAAGCCACGTGGTGCAGTCGATGGTGCCCTGCACCATGGGGAATCCTGCTATCCTGGCAAAGCCACATGCACGCTCGTCCTGCTTCTCTCTGGTGATGGGGAAGGAAATGTAATCCCTTCTCCTATCGTAGAGAGTCTCTGTGACCTCCCGGATGCAGCGATAGATGGCAATCTGCGAAATGTTAGATATATCTCCTGTTGCAGACTGGAAGGATCCGCTGGCGAAGAAATTGATGGCGACGCTGACCTTGACTGCCAGCGAGGCGTGGTCGCCCTGATCTGAGGCTGGAGGTCTGGTTGCAGGAGGTGGCAGAGTTCTGTGACCACTACCTTGGTGATGCGGAGCCTCCTAATACACTGCACCTCGCTTAATTGGAGGTAGGAGAAGTGCTCTCGGAATATCCTCAGAGGGTAAGGCCTCTTGTTGAGAGCCCTGATGGCCTTCCTCCTCCCTCTGGCCACATGTTCCAGTCTTTCTCGCTGCCTCCACTCCCACCGCCATAGATCCTGGAGGGCCAGGTCAACTGCCTGTACAGCCCCCATTAATGTAAGCTAAGTGTAGCACTTTGATTTTTTTAAGAATAAATGTAACTACTTTTTAGATACCACAACACTCCTTATACAAAAGAACCTTTAAATTACTGAATTAAACTGTTGCACAATGTCAAACTGGCAAGAAAGCACTGAAACTCCGCTAACCTGACAGCTGCAACTCATTTCTCATGATTCCTTTAAATAATGTCCCTAGAGCCAGCTTCCGCCTGCTTGACGCCTCCTCTCCCTGTCACTGTTGGAGTGAGGCGCTAAGGCAGGGGGGCAAAAATTAATTTTGCAGTTCGGGCGTCCAGTGAGTGTTGCATGCTCACTGATGTCACAATCTGCCTGGCGTTGAAGTCCCCGGCAGTAACTCATACCGGTGGCGCAACAGGGGGTCTGGATTTGCCGTGTCTCGCTGGATTCGCCTCGCCCCAGTGCTACTGCATCAGCGCCCGTTAGCGCCAGCTGCTGGCACTAATGGGAGGCGCTAAGCAATTGAATTTTTCCCCCTTGGTGTCTTGGCTACAGCTACTTTTATTTGAGGGGACACTGTGGTACTGAATGTTTACTATACTGTTGGCTGGCACACTGATACTGAAGACTGAAGACATATTTATACTAAAAAAAGCACTGACATTGTTCATATGGTGCCTGATCTTTTATAAATAGTTATTTCAGGAAAAAATCCCATCAATAACGCACAACAAAGACAGCAGCGGGCCCGAATGTCAAAATTAATGATGCAGTCAAGATTCCGTAGAAAGAACAGTCAATAAAAATGACTCCAATTAAGAGCAAGTCTGATAAATGACAGATACAGTTGTGTATTGCTTATTTCAAGTTGCAAAATTCATTTCAATAAATCTGATAATTTGCAGTCTAGCACCAGATAAAATGGCCATGAAAGCTGATGGATTGTCACAAAAACCCACCTCGTTCACTAATGCCTTTCAGAGAAGTGAAACTGTCAGACTTACCCAGTCTGGCCTATATATGACACCAGTCCCAGGCTGAACGGTTGACTCTTAATGCCTTCTAAAGTGGCCAACAGTCACTCTGTTGTATCAAAACAAAACTAAAACACTAGTAATTATGGATGGGCAAACAATGCAACCTTGCCCACATCCTGAGAACTTTTTTTTAAATTGCATTCATTCATTCCCTTTTATTGCTTTAATATTGAATTCTTGAGTGGGGTGAAGTAAGAAAACAAGTCTATGATGTGCCTCTCAACATATTAGACATCAGAAAAGATGGAATATAAAATACCTGCTCAGGGTTGTATTTCACAAGCACACCAGCACCATGGAATTCTTCCAGAACATCCTTAAGTTTCTTTGTGGAGTCTAAAAGAAATGAGAAAAAGTTTTAAAAGTTTATCCTAAGCAAGACACGACTGAATTTTCACAGAACTTCGGTTTTCTTCATACTTTACATCACAAAGTCCTGGCATACTTGAGCAATGCTGAGTCTCCAATGAAAGTGCAAGTTAATTAAAACAAAAATGAAACTGCATCAGCCTATTTCCTTAATTATGTATAAACTCTGACCTGTTCAGAATGAGGTTCAGGCTGCAAGCAAGTAGGCCAATGCACATTCATTGTGCTACCTGCGTTGAATAGATCCTTTAACGTTAAAAACAATTGCACTGCTGTATTTAAAATGTTCTCCTCCCTTTCAAATCAGGTATATTTTTATAACCAGTTGCTTTTTGGTTGCCTCTTTACTAAACAATATAATCATCCCTCCCTGCGGTCATTTGGATTTGTTGATATGCAAGAGGTACAGTAATAGATAAGACTGGTTAGAAATTAAAGAGCAAGAGCTAACTGGGGAGTTGTTACTGGAATGACAATAACAGTTTTGACAGAAGTGACTCATGACAGTATCACCTGCAAGTAACACAGGACCATTTCATACAAAGCAAATTACATGGTCTGACTGGAAACTCCATGATTAAAAAAAAAACTTTGTCCACCAATACTTTACTGACAAGATTCATCTTAAAAGTCTGTATTAAATCAATTGGTTGCAGTGCTGCAATTGTTCTCAGTAACCCTGTGCTGGGAGTGGATGGGGGGGGGGGAGGCGGGCAGGCGGGGTAAAAGAAAGAAAAACAAAATCAGTCAGGGCTGATCGCTATCCAAAAAGCACTACTGGAAAGTGCCATGGGCAAATGTCAGATGAGAATTGGATCAGGCTCATCTGCAGTGTCCTTCACAGTCAAATAGCTTGTTACCATTTCAAAACGAGGCTCCAATACATGGGTGAGGTAACGGAGAGAGGCTGGTGCCTGTGCAACCAAACCCTGTATGAGTTAGTGCCTTCAGGAGAGGAGAGAGGAAGAAAAGCAAAACTGGTGGAGGGAAGGAGTGCAATGACATCATTCAAAGTCAGACAACACAGAGGTTGCACAATATAGATAAGCACACTGGGGTGGGATGTCTGATTACACACCTCGGTGAAGTGTATTGGGATGTTTTCTGTTAAAAGTGCGATAGAAAGTTGTTGTTCTAGTCGTAGGAGGAGAGGTGGTGGGTGAAAGGGACAAAACCAGCGTTGTGAGCAGGTGACCCCAATGGAGATGAAGAGAAAGTAAGATGGGAAGGGCAGAACTCAGAGGATTAGAGTCAGAATACAGCAAATAGAAGATGGAGAGGAAATGAGTAAATTAATGGAGACTCAACAGGAAACTTTCAGTTGAGATTAGAATTGAGAAAGAGGTTAACAGAGAAAAATAGAGCTGGGAGAGGACAGATCCAGTGGGGGCTGGGTAGGTAAAGAGAGCTAAAAGTGAGTTAAAGCATCAACAAAGAAGGATTTACAGCACTTATAGTCACCATCTCAAAATTTTACCTGAATCAGGAATCAGAATCTGGAAATAAATGAAATCCAAACAATACTCACAAAAATTATATTTGTGACCTTCATCACCTTAAACTGCAAGATTGTTGTTTAAAAACTTTAGTTAAAACTTACTTCTGTTTGTAATGTCCAGTTTTCCTTGGCCAGAGACTGTGCCTCATATCACACTCTGTACATATCACATGTTCAATTTGGCAGTGCTACAGTGTTCAGAAATGATGTAGAAGTGCCTGATAATGAGACCTCACTCACCAAATTCATCTGTGAGCCAGGTGCTGACCTAACATTTAACAATATACTCCCCTCCAGAGGAGGATCCAGTCACATCATTTATGAGACATCAATGGTGGAACAGATTGTGATACAAAAGACAGATGGCGGCCATGCAACTAATGGGGTCATCATTCCTAAAAAGTGCTCTACTAACAGTTTTTCGCTGGCTCTTCCACTGAAGAAATTTATCCCCACAGGCTCAAACTAGTAAAAGATCATTTTTAGACTGATATCAGCAAATTCGTCACACATTGCCCCCAATATTAATGTGGAAGCGGCTTCTGAACGGGAGGGGGTGCAATTTCGTGGGTGAAATCCGGAAGTCAAGTAAACGCGTTGGATTCTCAGATTTCAACTTGATTGAGGCAATAAATTTTGAGTTCCAGGTTTTGTGTTTCCAAGCTGTGCAGGGGACGTGAAGTGCACCCAAATGACGCGATCTCGACTCTATTTAAAAGGGACAAGGTAGAAATGGAATTTGCAGGAGCCAGGAGGTGTTTAGGGTGGATGCACAGAGAGCAAGGGCAGCACCCAGATTTAATGATGCATCCCTGGAATTACTGCTGGGTGCAGTCTGTAGTAGGAGGACATACTTCTCCCCAGCAATGGGAGGAAGAAACCTACAGCTCTCACCAAGGCGGCGAGATTGGAGGTAGCTGAGGAGGTGAGCAGCAGGAGTATTGTCTTGGATGCAGTGCAGGAAGCGATTTAATGACCTAACCAGCTCAGGAAAAGCGAGTACATTTGCTGATTCACCTACACCCTGTGGTTTAAGTGCCTCCCTCTCACTCTGTCTTTATAAGCGTACGCCATCACATCAATCCTCACATCCGCTCAAATGTCAGCAGCATCCAGCCTTCACTTTCTATGCACTTGATCTCTTCCCCATTTTCCATTCACTGTTGCCACTCACCCCAATCCTTATGCAATGTGATGTATCTATCTCACAGTCATCCTCACCGAATGCACTGCCTCCATCGAGTGAATACCTCACCTTCACTCACTCACAGGTCTATTTTATCACCCCTTGTAGGAGAAGAGAGCGCAAAACTCAAAGGACAGGGACAGGACTGGAGGTGGGTCGCCACAAATAGTCCAGCTCACTGATGCAGAGGAGGACGCCCTGGAGATATATGGCACATCTGTGTCCCTCTTAACTGGAGCTGGAGAGACAGGGAACCTGCAGATAGCTGGTGACAGAATTACAAATATCTCTGACACACTTTATTTCATCCATGACTGAACTATAAGAAGACTGAATAAGTGATTATCAAGATCGTGACTTTGCCATGACTAATTTATGTCCCTTTCTTTTGTCTTCCAGGGCCTTCACGCATACAGCAAGTGTCGCTGGATAACCATGAGGATGATTCCTCAGAGAACCTCATTCCTTCTGAGGGTGCACTGTCACAGGACGTACAACCATCCACCAGCACAAATACTCTCATTTCGGTGGGTCCAGTTAGAGAGTTAGTTGGGTTTTCATCTGGTGATTCACACTTCACAAGTGAGCACGAGCAGACACTGGTGGCAGGGACCGCTCTGAAGAGTCCACATCGGGGGGGGCGCATTTCTCTCCACACTCTGCTTAGCTGGACACAGATGCTGAACCACGGGGGCTATTGTTGAGAAGGAGAATGCTAGACGTGCATCACCAATTTAGCCAGGTACTGACAGACATGCCATGCACACTCTCCAATATAGCGGAGAAGGATGGAGGAGTCCAACTCGATCACAAGTGGATTAGTGGCGCAGGGAATTGCGAGAATGTCTGTCATGGAGAGAGTAGCTTCCTCCATGGAGCTCCAAGCACGGCTTTCAAATGAGTCCATGCAGGTCATTACCATGATGGTGCAGACTTTGAATGCCAAATTTCTGCCACCTTAAACAGGATGAGAGATACTTGTAATGCGTCTCTGATCTTCACCAAGCTGGTCTGCAGCAGAGTAGTAGGAGTGATGTGGCACTGGCCCAGAAGAGGGATGATGGCGAAATGGGACATAGAAGTGGGAATTCCACTTTCCACTCAAAGCGCTCCCACTTCTCATCTGTTGCCACTCACCACCCCACCCTGCCCCCCCGCCTCACCCACCTCAGTCAGTACCAAACATGCTGCCTCGTCTCCCGATGGCTGAATCTGCCCCTGCACAGGTGCTGGTGGAGCAGTCTTTGACGGGGCCCTGAGGGGCTCCAAAACCTAGATGGCATAGGCCAAAAGCATGTCAGCAGTCAGGGCAGGGATCAGAGCAGCCTGCCTCTACCTCAGCTGAAGCCACACGGGATGCACCACATGGAAGCGGTAGGAAACATAAGAGAAAACTATTGTAATTCACCAAGGGTAAGCACATGGGTGTTTGGCATGTTAAGTTTTTAAGCTTTCTTTTCTTGTAACGACACATCAAATTTCTTGCTTAGCACCACTTCCTCATCTTGCCCATTATTGCATATCGAGCGCCAACTCGCCCTTTCACTTCTTCCATGATGAATGTCAACGCATGACAGGAGCCATGGGGCAGATGTGCAATGGGTGGATGAGTGGTTGAAGGATTGTTTAGTGCAAAGGGTGGGGGTGGTGGTAGGAGCAGGCCGGATGATTTCATTTGTGATGTTTTCCTGTGTTAGTCACCACTAGCTGAATTGGTCGCAATCCAAAAATCTATTATCTTTAACTACTCCCCCCCCCGCCCCCAACCCACCCGCTCTTGGCGGTTAAAATTCCTCCAATAGAGTGAGCAATTTGTGAGACAGACTTCCAGATAGAGCGGTGGAGGAAAAAATCCTGGAATCAATTAAGATGCAATTAGATGCTACAATGGGGAACAGCTGTCTGAATGGATGAATTAAGATCTGCTGAATGGCCTTCCTCATCTGTAATTATCTTGTAATCTTGTGTGTTTTTGACAGTATTGGTTTGTCAGTCTGCTGAAAAAATAAAAATGTTTGAAAAGATCAAATATAACTTTGTCCCACAGTTTGTGCAAACTGTCACAATCTTCATGGTATAGTTTAATCTATTGTGGCACTGTACGTTTCACTCAGGAATACAGCAAGGTGAATTGTTAAGCTGAAACCTTAGGTATCGACTTTAAGTATAAAATCATTCAAAGCACAGGCTGAGTGAGAAATTAGTTTTATCAAGGACACCGATTTATCTGCATTGGGGCAGCCCTGGGATCTTGCAATGCTGAGATGGGGGTCCCTAGGTCTAGAAGCACTGCAAAGAGGGACTCTGGGTATACTGGAGCAGGCTCTGGAATCACTGGGAGGAGGATCCTGGATCTAGAGAGTGGTCCTGGAATTGGGGGAAACTGAGACAGAACCTTATGGCCTGGGAGAAGGGAGGGACAGTATTGTTGACTGGGAGCACTCGGTGTATGATAAGCGGACCCGGGCTATTCGTCTTGTGGATGGGGGAAGACACGAGGAGATCCTGAAAGAATATGTGGCGGGGGGGGGGGGAGATTCTGGTAGTATTGGAGGGTTGTTTGGTTCTAAAAGTATTGGATGCCAGGGTAGCAGCCTTGTAGGGAAAGAGGGCCAAGTCGAATTGGAATCAATCTACCCTTGCCTTCAGGCTCTTTGTATATGATAAGGTAACGCATAACTAATACCTAAAAACTCAAACTGGAGGAGGTTTATCACCAATCCTGAAAACATTTAAGTGCAAAGAAAGCTTTGCAGCTCATAGGTTGATAAATAGGAGAGCCTGTAGGAGATGAGGGAAGTAGGAGGCGAGGTGCCAAGATCAGGTTGGTAAAGTGCAAGTGGAGCCTTCATGTGGATTTGGAGTATAGCAATGGCCATCCATTCATCTGATATTTCTTCAAGGAGTTATGTAAAGGTTTACATATCTAAAGCAGCTCTGTGTTCTTGAAATCCGAGGGAAACTTGGAGGAAAAGGCCAGCTGCTAAGAACAGCAGACTCATTTAAAGGACAGAAAACAGAGTAGGAATAAACAGGTCATTTTCAGGTTGGCAGACTGTTACTAGTGGGGTGCCGCAAGGATCAGTGCTGGGGACTCAGCTATTTACAATTTATATTCATGACTTAGATGAAGGGACCGAGTGTAATGTATCCAAGTTTGCTGACGATAAAAAGCTAGATGGGAAAGTAAGCTGTGAGGAGGACACAAAGGCCGGAATTTTGCCGGTACTCAGCGGGCGGGTTTGGAGGCAGGACATCTCGCTGTCAAGCCGCCTCCGAACAATCTTCCCAGGTGTCGGGTCCCTGATTTCTGCATGGACCCAACACCTAGTAATGGGAAGAGGATTTTAGGCACTTAACTGCTTGTTAACAGGTTGTTAACAAGTAGTTAAGAGGCTTTTTGTAATTTTGACAGGTCTACTGCGGGCTTCTCAACGTCCGGACACCGCGCCAAGTAAGTGTGGCGTGCTGTGGGTCTACTGTAATGTTTGTGCATTGATGACATGGGCAACACGGTGGCATAGTGGTTAGGACTGGTGCCTCACAGCGCCAGAGACCCGGGTTCGAATCTGGCCTCGGGTGACTGTCTGTGTGGAGTTTGCACATTCTCCCCGTGTCTGCGTGGGTTTCCTCCGGGTGCTCCGGTTTCCTCCCACAGTCCAAAGATGTGCGGGTTAGGTTGATTTGGCTATGATAAGTTGACCCTTAGTGTTAGGGGGGGATTAAATATGTGGGGTTACAGGGATAGGATGGGATATGTTAGGGGGAATTAAATACGTGGGGTTACGGGGATAGGGTGGGATATGTGTCGGTGCAGGCTCGATGGGGATTCTGTGTGAGAAAGCAGGGACAGGGTACTGGATTTGGATGATCAGCCATGATCGTATTGAATGGTGGAGCAGGCTCGACGGGCTGAATGGCCTACTCCTGCTCCTAGTTTCTATGTTTCTATGACAGCTGCAGAAGTGGTTTGAAGGATCCAATTGTACACTGATAAGTTTAAGAGGTAAGAAAATGTTGGGAAAATCATTTTTAATGTATTTACACTTTTTGTAGGTGACAAGTTTTGGATTGTGTGTGTAGTCCCACCTCATTGGGAGAACCTCTCTCACCAGTGACAGATCCCTTCTGTAACCTCACCTGCAGCTGCCATCTGTTCTAGTCTAAGGAGGGAGTCACTGGAGAGCCTGGGTGCAAGGGCTCACCTTTGTACAGTGATTGTCCGTGTTTGCAGCACCTCAATGCTGTCAAACACTGAAAAATCAGCTGTCAAAAAAAATTGTGCATGGCCCCTTTAAGAAAACAGGCAGATGGCGCATCATCAACTGAGGTCATCTGACACCGGCTTCCTCTTAATTGGCCGGCAAGCCCGCAGGGTGGGCTTAACAAGGCCAATTGATGCAAAATCGCATCTGTGCGTCTGATGTCGTTGGGGGCGGGACTGGAGCCCGGAAGACAGCTGTCCCGCCCCCAAGCCTCATCGATAGGAAAAATCGTGGCCAAAGAGTCTGCAAAGGGATATAGACAGGTTAAGTGAGTGGGCAAGAAGGTGTATAATGTGGGGAAATTCTCTTCTCAAATTTGGTTTCCAAATTCTTTGACTTTTCTGGACATCAATACTATTCTCCTGCACTGGACTACACTTGGATTACAGTGCAAGACATCTGCTGTGTCTCTGATTCTGCTACTAAAAAATGTTAAAGTAATCATTTGGTCATCTTCCCCCACTAGGTGACTCGTTCTACTGGTTTTATAGCTTTGTTGGTGCCTGGCTAGCTGCTGTCGCTCTGCTGAGCTGGGTGACTCGTCATACTAATACAATAGCAAAATACTGCGGACGCTGGAAATCTGAAACAACAACAGAAAATGCTGGAAACACTCAGCAGGTCAGGCAGCATCGTGGAGAGAGAAACAGAGTTAACGTTTCAGGTCAATGACCCTTCGTCAGAACTGGAAAAAGTTTGAGAAGTAACAGATATTTAAGCAAGTGTGGGGTAGGGAAAGGGTGGGGGGAGGAAAGAACAAAAGGGAAGGTCTGTGTCTTTTAATCTCTCCTGCCTTCCACCCTGTTCAGACCTTTCCTTCCCTGCAGGAGAATCACCTGCAATGGCTTCTCTTCCCACTCCCACATCGTTACCTCTGGTGTCCCCCAAGAATCTATCCTTGGCCCCCCTCCTATTTCTTATCTACATGCTGCCCCTCGGCGACATCATCCGAAAACAGTGGCAGTTTCCAAATGGACGCTGATGACACCCAGTTCTACCTCACTACCTCTTCTCTCGACCCCTCCACGGTCTCTAAATTGTCAGACTGCTTGTCCGACATCCAGTACTGAATGAGCAGAAATTTTCTCCATTGTCTTCTGTCCCCGCCACAAACTCCGTTCCCTAGCCACTGACTCCATCCCTCTCTCTAACATCTGTCTGAGGCTGAACCAGACTGTTCGCAACCTTAGTGTCATATTTGACCCTGAAATGAGCTTCCAACCACATATCCGTGCCATAACTAAGACCGCCTATTCCACCTCCATTACATCGCCCGTCTCCATCCCTGCCTCAGCTCATCCGCTGCTGAAACCCTCATCCATACCTTTGTTACCTCTAGACTTGACTATTCCAACGCACTCCTGGCCGGCCTCCCACATTCTACCCTACATAAACTTGAGGTCATCTAATACTCAGCTGCCCCTGTCCTAAATCGCACCAAGTCCCGTTCGCCCATCACCACTGTGCTCGCTGACCTACATTGGCTCCCGGTTAAGCAACGCCTTGATTTCAAAATTCTCATACTTGTTTTCAAATCCCTCCCTGGCCTTGCCCCTCTCTATCTCTGTAATCTCCTCCAGCCCCACAACCCCCCGAGATATCTGCGCTCCTCTAATTCTGCCCTCTTGAGCATCCCTGATTTTAATCGCCCAACCATTGGTGGCTGTTCCTTCAGCTGTCTCGGCCCTAAGCTCTGGAATACCCTCCTTAAACCTCTCTGCCTCTCTTTCCTCCTTTAAGACGCTCCTTAAAACCAACCTCTTTGACCAAGCTTTTGGTCATCTGCCCTAATTTCTCCTTATGTGGCTTGGTGTCAAATTTTTGTTGTCTTTTAATATTTCTGTGAAGTGCCTTGGGACGTTTTACTACGTTAAAGGCGCTATATAAATACAAGTTGTTATTGTTGTTTAAGGGAATCAAGGACTATGGGGATCTGGTGGGAAAATGGTGTTGAGATCGAAGATCAGCCATGATCTTATTGAATGGTGGAACAGGCTCAAGAGGCCGTATGGCCTACTCCTGCTCCTATTTCTTATGTTCTTATCAAGATCCACAATTCTTGCCCCATCCTCAGCAACTCCACTTACTTGTCCAGCAACAGCACAGAGGAGGAAATAGTTTGTGAGTCAGAAGGGTTTTCACCTTGTGAAGCATCAGGCACTACTGAGCATGAGGACCTGATATGAGTACTGTTCCTTCAGGGAGGGTGGGGCAATGACTGTTCATGGCTGAGGAGCATAGGGATCCAGATTTCAGAGACCTCAGCTTCCTAAGAACAATGATACGGGAGCATATATTCCATGTGCAGGCAGTGGAGATGGTTTCCATGCATATTGTTGAGATGATGGCAAGCTGGAAGAACTTGTTACAGAATGGTCCCCATGACATGCAGAGCACCCTAGACAGATTGATAGTCCAGGTGATTTCTATTGCTACAAGACGAATGGCTCAGCGGAAGCATGCTGGGCCCATAACCCAGAGGTCAATGGATTGAAACCATTCACTGGTAGCAGCAAGATCAACTTTTACAGTGTCAGCTATGGCTCAATTGGTAGCACCCTCGCCTCTGTGTCAGGTTGTGGGTTCAAGTCCCACTCAAGAGACTTGAGCACAAAAATCTAGGTTGGCATTCCAGGGCAGTACTGAGGGAGCCCTGCACTGACGGAGGCCCCGTTTGCCCTCTCAGGTGGATGTAAAAGATCCTATGGCACTATTTCGAAGAAGAGCAGGGGCGTTATCCCCGGTTTCCTAGCCAATATTTATCCCTCAAGCAAAATCACTAGAACAGATTATCTGGTCACTATCAGATTTCTGTTTGTGGGAGCTTGCTGTGCGCAAATTGGCTGCTGTGTTTCCTACATTGCAACAGTGACTACACTTCTAAAAAAAAGTACTTCATTGGCTGTAAAGCGCTTTGGGACGTCCAGTGGTCGTGAAAGACGCTATATAAATGCAAGTCTTTATTTTTCTTTTTAGGAGGTTCTAAGGACATTGGTAGCTACCGCTGCTTTTATAGATTTTTTGAGGGTCAGCCTGAACAAAATACTTTCACAGGGTTTCCCAGATCTGACTGGGACTACAGAGGACGCACCTGATTACCAATCAACCATCCTGATACATGGTTTCTGAGTCATCAAAGTAGCTGCAGTATGCTGTTGCATGATAAAAGCATCATTACAGCTGGGTAGCAGGATAAGATGATTGGCATCACACTCTAGACGACCACCTATTGAACCAAAACCTTTCCTATATTGAAATTGAAGGGGTTATCGTACAGGGCTTTCATCAATTGCTCTTTGCATCTGTGAGTACCCTGCCAATCCACAGAATCGGGCTGCTTGCTACCTTTGTTTTGCAAGTTCCATGGAGAAGATACTAAACTGTCTGAATAGAGCATTGGTGACCTTCTTTACGTAAGGGTGCTGCTGCTGGCTGACTCATGTGAAAAAGGTTCCCTAAAGTGGCCTAGAAATACCCAGTGGCAATAAAAAAAAATTCAAGCAGTGATCACTTTCACTGCTACTGACAATACTATTCTGGTTGAAATGGACTGCAGATCTTCTACCAGCACAGGTATCTCCAGTCGCCTCTATGCAGAAATGCAGCATTCTGAGGTTGTAGAGTGGGTATTAACATGTTAGAAACAAACATCTTCCGTGAGGCCTCATTCTAAGTTCCCCCAATCTAGCCTCTTCCTTTTTGTCATTATCCTCCTCTTCATAACAGTGGAAGAGTGGGATTTCCATTGCGAAATCCATTTTCCAGTCTCCAGTGCTTACTACAAATAGCAGGAAAAGTCTTCAGAGAAACTCCAGGCAGCAAACAGCAAAGATTATAAAGCTTCAAATATCATAACCAAGATGGCTTATTCTATATAGTATCCACCTCAGAAATACTTTGCTGCTCATACTGCCACATACACAGTGCTGGCGCTCACCGAGGTCGGGTTTGGGGACTTAACTGGGGGAAACCGCACAGAATCTACACCCACCTGTGTCCTTTTTACATGCAGCACAGTGCGGGGTGGGCTCTGGATGGGTGGTTATCTGGACTGGTGATTTTTCACTACGAGAATTCTGGTGAGCATTTTTTTGGTGTGATTGTGTCAATAGCTGCACTGCCCCATTTTACTGTTTTTACCATTGCAAATGTGTGGTTTTTGATAGGAAAATGCAACGCTATAGATGTCTAAATGAGCAGGTGTTAATGTTTTAAATGCAAAATTTGCCTGAAATAAACCTTTGAGAATTCAATCGCAGGCTTCTTTTGCAGTCTTTTGGAAAAGCAAAGAACCACGCAAATGCTCAAAAGGATGAATAAACGCATTTTGGGAAATTCAATAAACTGTGCGTGCTTAAATGCTTAAGATTAAATGCAAGCGATTTAGGAACAAAAGCAAGAGAAACTTCTTCACACAAGAGTTGTGAGGCTGTGGAATTCACTTCCAGGGTTAGTGGTTGAAGAAGGGAAAAGGGATATGGGAATAGGGCACGTAAATGTGATTAGGAGTATTTGTTCATGTGGAAGGTAAATGCCAGTGCAGACTAGTTGAACCAAATGGCCTGTTTCCAGGTTGTAACTTCGATGTAAATGCAGTTGGCAACTCTCCAACTGTTCTTGGGGGGTGGTGGGGGGGTTATCCAGTTGAATCCCAGGCTTTCACAACAAGCTATGGCCTTGATGTAAAATCTTTAAGGATAGCATTGAAAGATGCAAAAGATCATTTGATTATAAATTTATTCAGGTTATTGTGAAATATGTCATTTTAAATTTTGTTTCAGACTTAATTTGAACATTAAAAATTTCAGTTACTGAGTAAAAAGGGTGGATGTTTTTCTTCCAAAAGTAAGTTGAATGATTCAATTGATTCACTTTTTTTTTATGGTATTTTCTCATTACTAGTCATTCAGGACTGACTGTTTTCATAGGTCCTTATTAGTTTCTCATTGGCAGTTTTCAAGCTGCTTAGCTTGGTTTTCATTCGTACATTCTCTACCTCTTCAGTTCTGATTCACTGTTGGTTTACTTTGAACCAATCAACAAAGTGTGACACTGAAATGTTGACCTCTTATTAATGTTGAATCAAGCGTAACTGAACAATCGTGACACAGGAAGCAATGTTAATGTGTAATGGAAATGCTATAGACAAGACTTTCAACATAGATGTGTACACAGTGATTCAGCCACCAGTACAGTTATTGTACAAAATCTGCCCGAGGTCTATAACTTCTCCATTTCCATATAAGGGAAAAGGGAGAGACTGGAAAACTAAAAAAAGATACCATGATGATATGAGTGTCAGTTTAGATTCACAGTAATTTTTGCCTCAAGGCTTTCTAGCAACGCTTTCTGCTACTTTGTAGGATTGTACATGCCCTAGGCCAACCACACAAGCCTTTTCTTAATTTGAGGTAGCGACACAAACAATTTTACTCAGAGTTCTTATTTAATTTTCTTCATCAAAAACCATCACATTCAGAAGCCAATAATTATTTTCTTGGAAAAATGGAACTGATGGATCTAATTAACGAAAGGGAACAATTGATCATTTTCTGCCAACATATCTACCAATGTTTTTCATTATTAAATTAAATTCTTCCCAGAAAAAAAAATTTGTTCATGAATTTAACATGTCACAGCATTAAGTTTAGATATATATTATATATAATGTGTGGTAGTTATATAATTAAGTGGCACAATGGTGACAAAACGATTAAAACACAACATCTTGGTAAAAAGAACCTAATTTTATTAACAGGAGATTGTTAGGGCTGCGTCCTCCCTCCCTCCACATTTAAATTTGATCAAATTTCTGTCTGAAATATTGGTAGCTTGAAACTAAACGGTTCATTCTCTCTACAGCTCCACATGCAATCAGACATTTTTGCCACTATGCAGTTTCACGTACATCAGCTTCTGTACATGCAATTTACTTTTATATTTAGAAAATGCTTCAATGGAAGGAGCCCAACTGGCTCAGCTAGATTTTGGCTAAATAAATCAATGAGGGGCAGAAATTAAAGTTTAAAGAAAAAGCACCCATTTCAAACCTCAGTCAGCTCACTGATCCCTGCCAATAGAGAACTGAAATTTCAATGGGAGTCCAATCTGTCTCTAAGGGAATCAAGGGACAAGGGGATAGGGGGAATAGGGCGGGAAAGTGAAATTGGTGTAGAGGTTCAGCCATGATTTTATTGAATGGTGGAGCAGGCTCGATGGGCCACATGGCCTACTCCTGCTCCTATTTCTTATGATTTTATATCTTAACGACTATTAAAACTGAATTCTCTGCATTGGTCAATTTGCAGATTTTCTTCTGAGCACTAGATGGAGCACTTTGCAATAGGGAAACAATCCTTCTCAAAAAAGTATGATGCAAAAAACCTCTAATTCATGGTATGAAGATCATCAGTCACTGAAAGGTATACCATAGTATCCTGCGATAACAGGCCTCCTGATATTTCTCTTCTTCCTGTGCAGAAATAACAGGCCCCTACTTGATGCTTCCCTCAATAACTGCTGAGATTTGTAACTCACCAGGGGAGCGAAAGTCCTCTTTTAATAAAGAACAGAATATTTGTAATCTCCACATTAAATCGCACACCCAACAAAATTACACGTTCCCAAGTTGCACATTTGAAAACGTGCTTGTAATTTCTCAGACATTCCGCTTTTGTTAAAAGACGAATTTCAATGTAGGAAACTATGGGACAACTTGTGTGTAGATTTCCGTAGGGGTTTTCCCAATCACCCACTGTTGCATCAGCGGAAGATCCATGGAAACCCTGTAGAATGGCATAAAAGGCATCTATACCATTTCTCCAGGGTTTTCGCGGATCTGCTGCTGAAGTTACAATGAACAACCAGGAGAACCAAATGGCAGAAATTCTACCATTTTGTGCTTTATCACTTTAATAGCGTAGTGACTCTTTAAAAAAATTCAGCAGCATTTAATTCAGCAGAATTTAATTAAACTCCTTGTATATTTTTTACTCTTCCCCCTAAATTAAAGAGTTATTAAAGAAAACATCACCAGGATTAGCATCTCCGAGGTGTTGCTGAGTCCAACAGTGTAAGGGAACAGCATTAACTTATGTAGCCGAAATGGCAGAATTCCTGCAGCAGTCAAGATATCAACAGTAATTATTGTTAATTCAGCCTCATCGCACCATCAAGTTCACTACTTCTAATCTAATATCCGTTGATGTCATCAGTATTCACAATTTGTACAATCCTGTTCAAAAAAATTAATCTACAAAAATTTGGTTTTGGAAAGTGTCACTGATGGTGATGCTCATTTTATGATTATTCAATATAAAGCTTGTACTATCAATTTGTAGTAACCTTTCTATGGATTTTTTGCATTTTCTACTTCCAACTGCTTTTTAAAGAAATGATTTTCCAAAATCAACTTTCCATCATAAGGGAGAATTTTAAAGAGTTATTGGTTTCTTCGCAGTCGAAAACTACTGTAGATATAGCTATTGCTCAGAGCCGAGGTCTTCTTTTAGGTCATTCATCATAAGTCAGTTATCTTTCAAAACTTAAACCAGGACCTGTGGAATAATCCAGTTTCAGATACAATTTAATTGTTTCAGAAATGACAGGCCACCAGGATATTCAGTGGCAAAGACACCTATACCTCCTGTTTGATCGTAATTGGTGTTACCCCAGTAACACTGTTACCTCCGCCCCCTCACTGTGTACAGTACCGTGGGTGCAGTGTGTACTGTCTACAGGATGCACTGCAACAACTCGTCAAGGCTTCTTCGTCAGCACCTACCAAACCCGCGACCTCTACCACCTAGAAGGACAAGGGCAGTAGCTGCATGGGAACACCACCACCTCTAAGTCACACACCATCCTGATTTGGACATATATCGTCGTT
Source organism: Squalus acanthias (assembly GCA_030390025.1). NCBI lineage: Eukaryota > Metazoa > Chordata > Chondrichthyes > Squaliformes > Squalidae > Squalus > Squalus acanthias. Next base: position 92,109,116 of record CM059428.1, on the reverse strand, counting down.
CCTACTTCGTCGCTGGGTCAAAATCCTGGAATTCCCTCCCTATCAGCATTGCGGGAGTACCTTCAGCACATGGACTCCAGCAGTTTAAGAAGAAGGACTATGACTACCTTCTCAAGGTTAACTAGATATGGGCAATAAATGCTGGCCTTGCCAGCGACGCCCACATCCCAGTGCATACAAGTGGTGAGAATGACATCATTCTGACATGATATCTGTAGCAACTTACGTATTTTAAAGTAAAAAAAGAAAATTATTTCAGTTTAGCTCTATTCTCACGCTAGCCTGTTAATTTTTCGGGGAAAATCCCAATTTTCTAACCCCATATTTTAGATGATGTAGAATAAATACCTATCAAGGTTAGCTTTGCAGTGATCATTTATTTTTTTAAGATGTTAGCTGAATATGATTAAGATGAATGAATTAATGTTTTAGGTCTCAAAATATGCAAAGATAGTCAAGGTTTCTGTGGAACGTGATGGTTCTGGTTCTGTTGAGGCTAGGGAAATGTCATCTGCAGAGAGTAAAAGGTGAGCACTGAATAATGTAGGTTGCCATGTTATCCTGGAGTCTTGCCAAAAAGAGGATCAGGGAGAAATTGAATACAGTTGGAACAAAAAAACTCTCCTTTTTTTCCCCTCACAGAGCATCTCTGAAGGAGGTACTTTCCCCAGCTGGAGAATTGCTCCCACTTCCCTGCTCGAGCTGCCACTCTAGCTAGCCCATTAAAAGGAAGCTCCTGGCATTTTCTTAGTGCTTCCTTATAACTTCTCCATTTCCATACAAGGGAAAAGGGAGAGGCTGAAGAACCCTGTGACAAACTGCAGTAATATAATAGATCTGGTAGGATTTTACTTTGATTTTATATTCAAGTAAACCAAAAAGGGGAGGAGTTATCATAGAACATAGAACATAGAACAGTACAGCACAGTACAGGCCCTTCGGCCCTCGATGTTGTGCCGAGCATTGTCCGAAACCAAGATCAAGCTATCCCACTCCCTATCATTCTGGTGTGCTCCATGTGCTTATCCAATAACCGCTTGAAAGTTCCAAAAGTGTCCGACTCCACTATCACAGCAGGCAGTCCATTCCACACCCCAACCACTCTCTGAGTAAAGAATCTACCTCGGACATCCCTTCTATATCTCCCCCCATGCACCTTATAGTTATGCCCCCTTGTAACAGCTACCTCCACCCGAGGAAATAGTCTCTGAACATCCACTCTATCTATCCCCCTCATCATCTTATAAACCTCTATTAAGTCGCCTCTCATCCTCCTCCGCTCTAAAGAGAAAAGCCCTAACTCCCTCAATCTTTCCTCATAAGACCTCCCCCCCAAACCAGGCAGCATCCTGGTAAATCTCCTTTGCACTCTTTCCAATGCTTCCACGTCCTTCCTATAGTGAGGTGACCAGAACTGCACACAATATTCCAAATGTGGTCTCACCAAGGTCCTGTACAGTTGTAGCATAACCTCACGGTTCTTAAACTCAAACCCCTTGTTAATAAACGCTAACACACTATAGGCCTTCTTTACTGCTCTATCCACTTGAGTGGCAACCTTCAGAGATCTGTGGATATGAACCCCCAGATCCCTCTGTTCCTCCACGTTCCTCAGAACCCTGCCGTTGACCCTGTAATCCTTATTCAAATTTGCCCTACCAAAATGAATCACCTCGCACTTATCAGGGTTAAATTCCATCTGCCATTTTTCGGCCCAGCTCTGCATCCTATCAATCAATGTCTCTTTGCAGCCTACAACAGCCCTCCACCTCATCCACTACTCCACCAATCTTGGTGTCATCAGCAAATTTACTGATCCACCCTTCAGTCCCCTCCTCCAAGTCATTGATAAAAATCACAAACAGCAGAGGACCCAGCACCGACCCCTGTGGCACACCGCTGGTAACTGGTCTCCAGTCCGAAAATTTTCCATCCACCACCACCCTCTGCCTTCTATGAGATATGCTGTAGAGCTTTGTAAAGTACACATGCTTTTTTTTCCATCTATATATGCTCTGGCGATTCTGTATCCAATTTACTTCACCTGAGGAAGGAGCGATAGCTCCGAAAGCTTGTGATTTCAAATAAAACTGTTGGACTATAACCTGGTGTTGTGCGACCTCTCAATTCTATGAGATAGCCAGTTACTTATCCAATCGGCCAAATTTCCCTCTATCCCACAACTCCTTACTTTCTTCATGAGCCGACCATGGGGAACCTTATCAAACGCCTTACTAAAATCCATGTATATGACATCAACTGCTCTACCTTCATCTACACACTTAGTTACCTCCTCAAAGAATTCAATCAAATTTGTTAGGCAAGACTTACCCTTCACGAATCCGTGTTGACTATCCCTGATTAAGTTGCCTCTTTCCAAATGGTCATAAATCCTATCCCTCAGGACCTTTTCCATTATCTTACCAACCACCGAAGTAAGACTAACCGGCCTATAATTACCAGGGTCATTCCTATTTCCTTTCTTGAAGAGAGGAACAACATTCGCCACTCTCCAGTCCTCTGGCACCATCCCCGTGGACAGTGAGGACCCAAAGATCAAAGCCAAAGGCTCTGCAATCTCCTCCCTTGCCTCCCAAAGAATCCTAGGATATATCCCATCTGGCCCAGGGGACTTATCGACCCTCAGGTTCTTCAAAATTGCTAAAACATCTTCCCTCAGAACATCTACCACCTCCAGCCTATCCACCTTTATCACACTCTCATCCTCAAGAACATGGCCCCTCTCCTCGGTGAACACTGACGAAAAGTATTCATTCATCACCTCTCCTATCTCTTCTGACTCCATGCACAAGTTCCCACTACTGTCCTTGACCGGCCCTACCCTCACCCTGGTCATTCTTTTATTTCTCACATAAGAGTAAAAAGCCTTGGGGTTTTTCTTGATCCGACCCGCCAAGGACTTCTCATGCCCCCTCCTAGCTCTCCTAAGCTCTTTTTTTAGCTCATTCCTTGCTACCTTGTATGTTTGAAACATTTCGCTGAGAAAGCAATTTAGTCTAGTCAATTGAAAATTCCTCTTAATGATCCTTTCACAAAGATTCACTGACAAAAATCTTACAAAATCAATCCAGTCGTAGTGGGTGTGAGGGATTGAATGGTCTTTTTTCTCTATATTATGCTTTAGATTTTTTATGTGCTTAGAAGAAAAAAAATCAGGAATCACATTACACATTGGGGGAAAAATTCGGTTTTGAGGCGCTAACATCGCCCGGGCGCAAACTTTAGCGCTGGCGACCGCAAAATTCAGTTTTAGCGCCCCAAGAGGGAAGTGGAGCGCTAAATCAAGGACTACACACTTCTCTTAGGGCGCTAACGCCGGGGAGCGGGGCGCTACCGCAGAGCACTACCGCAGAGCGCTACTCAAGTTCAGGAGCTGTCAATTACAAGTACTCAGACAGACTGGCGCCTTCCAGTTCTTAAAGGTGAGGGTCAATCATGCTGCACAGCCTCACCTGATCATTGCTGCTTGTAACCTGGGTCTGCAAGGAGCTGCAATCCATCAACCACAAATCTCATGGCCGATCAGAGGCCCAGGGAGAGAGCTCGCCAGTTCAGCAACCAGGCATTGGAGGCTTTGGTTGTGGCTGTGGAACGCCGACGGGCAGTGCTGTTCCCAGAAACTGGCAGGAGGCCATTGCCGCAGGAGTTCAGGAGGATGTGGAGGGAGGTGACCCAGTATGTCTCGGCCAGAAGTGTGGTCCACAGGACTCCCACCCAGTGCCGCAAGAAGTTCAACGACCTCACTCGGGTGATCAGGGTGAGTAGATGCTTCAAAAACCTCTACATCATACAATCTCAACCTTACTCTGTGCACAGACGGTATAAACCGCCAAATCCCCAACTCTCACCCACCAACTATGCCCACCTACTAAAAGTGACATCCACATCTCAAGCTTTGCATATATGAACAGCTATTCAACTATGGTAGGCACATTTGCCAAACACATGGCTGCACACTCACTCACGCTGTCCTTTTTCTTGCAGACCAAGCTTGCTCATAACAGGAGGGAGCAGCAACGCACGGGAGGAGGTCAGGTGGAGCTGCACCCTCTTACACAGCTGGAGGAGCGAGTGTGCAGCATCATTGCAGCCCAGGTCGTGGGCGCTGTGGCAGTCAGAGAGGTCGACACCCTTGGGGACAACAACAGTATGTTCATCACCACTCACTCTTCTCTCATACCACTTCCCCCTCACAACACAAGCTCTTCCCATTTTCCATCTAAGTATACTGTCTCCATTCCTTGCCCCCTTCCTGCCCCCCTCCCCTGATGTTAAACCCACTCTTGTGCCTTAATGCTTTCAGATAATCAGCCACCATCTGACCAGCCTGACCCTCAGCCTCCCAGTGGCAGCAACGTGGGAGAGGAAGAGGAACACCAAGCCGTAGCCTCACTGCCTGTGTCTCCCGAGGGCGAGATGTCCGATAATGGGGCCACGCGGTCGCTGGAGGGGAGCAGAGGCAATGGCTCTGATGTGGGTGAAGCTCCAGGACCCAGCAGGCTGCAGCAACGCCATGGGGAAAGGGAAGCTCGGGGGCCATCTCCCCGGAGGGTGAGTGCGCACACAAGTTCTGCTGCACAGGACTCAGATGAGGACCTCGATGTTGAGGCAATGACCACATAGGCAATGAGCATGCACACCGAGCTCATGGGTTCAATGGCAAGGGTGCCTGAGGGCATGGATACACTGGCTAGGAGCGTGGAGGAGTCCACCTCCAACATTGTTCTTATCTCTGCGCAAACCATCGAGTCCATCTTTGGCACTTTGCAGAGGATGGTTGGCTCGCAGAGAGACCGTGGGCAAGACCTCATGCCGCGTGTAATGGGTGAGGTGGCAGCAGCTATTGCAGCACAGGCCGAAGCAACGCAATGGCTTAGTGCTGTAATGGAGTCAGTGGTTGGTGACATCCAGTCTCAGACTGCTCTCATGCAGTCTCAGATTGATGCCACGAAGCGCTGACTGCTGCCATCGTCACTGGGTCGCCCACTGTCCACCAGGGATCTGACGGTGCCGCGGCAGGCCAGCAATCTGTGCTCGAGCAGATTGCTCCAGATGCTGAGGTTCTGCCCCGGGGGAGTGGCAGTGTGTCGGTCGAGCAGGAAGGTGCTGTCCTCTCTCAGGATGACAGCATTCCTGCTGCCACCACTGCCACTCCTTCAGTGCACTTGTCGCAGCCTGTAACCCAGCCAGCCCAGACTGCTGCCGCCCATGCTGAGGTGGTGCAGTCTGCAGCCGGGCCCTCCAGGCCCAGAGCTGGTGAGGGCTTCCTGCAAGGCCATCTGCAGTCTCTGGCTCCCAGACTCAGCAGCCTTCCACCAGCCTTGCTGCAGCCACTGGGGCCACATTACGGAGGAGCAGTATGGTTGGGAGTTGGGAATTGCAAAGGGGAGGGAAATCATTGAGGAAGGCCCAGTAAATAAAATGTTACTAGAAAATGGGGGGAGCGTGTGTCCAAAAGTTGATGTGTTTGTAAATATATTGTTCAGTAAGGTAAGAAATAGTTCAGTTTGCTAAGAACCAGTTGTGTTTGTTCATAATTTTTTGTTTGTTTATTATTGGTTGTGTTTGATAAGAGAGAATTGTGCAGAATAATAAATGTTTATTTCGATGTAGCACATTTTGTGATGTTTCTCATTTGAGCTTTGCTCGGTGATAGGGGCTGCGAGCTGGCTGTAATGATGTGGTTGTTCTGTGCAAAGGCCATGTGCTATCTCATTGATTGGAAGCGCTGTGTAATGAGATGTTCACGAAGGGCCCTTGCAGAAGCAAGATTGAGTGGCTCCCTCCTCCCTTGCTGCTGCTCCTCCTCCTCTTCATCCTCCTCCTCCACCTCCTCCTCCTCCTGTCCATCTTCCTCCTCCTGAGGTGGACCTGCAATCCCTGGTGGCAATGGCTGGGCTCTCAGAATGGCCAGGTTGTGCAGCATGCAGCACACAACGATGAAAAGGGAGACTCGAGCAGGGGAGTATTGCAGGACTCCTCCAGAGCGGTCAAGGCAGCAGAACCGTTGCTTCAGTATGCCGATAGTCTGTTCGATCAGTTTCCTGATGGCGCTATGGCTCTCATTGTATGCGTGCTGAGCACTAGTGTTGGGGTTGCGGAGGGATGTCATCAGCCAGGTGGCAAGTGGATAACCCTTGTCTCCGAGCAGCCAGCCACAAGCTTTATGTGGTGGGTGGAACAGTGCTGGGACACTGGTCTGTCGCAGAATGAATGCATCATGGCTGCTGACAGGATAGCGGGCATTGACGGCGAGGATGCGCTGTCTATGATCACACACCAACTGCACGTTCAGAGAGTGGTAGCCTTTGCGGTTGCGAAACACCTCTGCATTGTAATGAGGTGCCCACAATGCCACGTGGGTGCAGTCAATGGCGCCTGAACCATGGGGAAGCCCGCTATCCTTGCAAAGCCACATGAGCGTTCATGCTGTTTGTCTCTAGTCATGGGGAATGAGATGTACTCCCTTCTCCTTCTGTAGAGAGCATCTGTGACCTCTCGGATGCAGCAATGGACGACGAACTGCAAAATGTTTGCAATATCCCCTGTTGAAGCCTGGAAGGAGCCGCTGGCGTAGAAATTGAGAGCGACTGTGACCTTAACTGCCGCTGAGAGAGACGTCCTGGTCCTGAGCTGAGGCTGGAGCTCTGGCTGCAGGAGGTGGCAAAGCTCTGTGACCAACTCCTTGCTGAAGGCACTGCTCCTCTGACAGATGGATATATGAGAACTGCTCCCGGAATGCCCTGGGAGGGTAAGGCCGCCTGTCCCTCTGGCCACATTTTCCAATCTTTCTCTCTGCCTCCGCTGCCTCCGACGGTGACGCTGGAGGGCGAGGTCCAGTGCCAGTACAGCCCCCATTAAGTGTTGGAAATGTTGCAGTATCAAAAGTAAGACAAATGAACCCGATAAATTTTTCTCAGGAGCAAATCTCCTTCAAGTAAGAAAAGCTCAAATGGGTCAAAATGCCTGTCTGCTTGTGTCAAACTGACAAGGCAGCATTGTTTGCCGACAAAAAAACCCAGGAAGTTCACACCTTTAAATAGTGCTCCTGCAGCTCCCCGCCAACTGCAACCCGCCTCCTCTACCTGTCATTCCTAACGGCAGGCGCTGAGGCAGGGGGTGAAAATGAATTTCCAGTCCGGGGCGCTACCAGGGCAATGCATGACCGGATGACATCACAATCTCCGGGCGCAGGAGATCGTGGCGGTAGTGGTAAGCACCGCCACAAACCGCTAGGTGAATTTAGCTGGCGGCGCTAACATCACTGCGCCCGGACGGTAAGTCGTTAGCGCCCCGTTAACGCCCCCTGGAGGTGCCAACAGGAGGCGCTAACCAACGAATTTCTCACCCATTGATGTTACTATTGAAACAGTGCTGTTCTGAACTGTGGCACATTAGAACATAACATCACAAATTACCAACTGCTTAGGCTTTTAGTTGGCATTAAAAATAGCCTTTTTAACATAGAAAATAGAACCTCAACTAAGAATGTGGTTGTGGTTCAAACTTTTCCAGACAATGGCTGCTCTGGTGTTCAGGGAGCTGCAGTCTGGTTTTTGCTTCATTGATCTAGGAGACAGCAGCAGAGAACTGTTAATCATCGTTACTTTGGTCTTTTAACCACATACTATGGCTTCTGTCTTTCAGGCTGTTAAAGCATTTAAGTCATTTAAAAACTACTTAAAGCTAAACTGTAGTGTGTAAATAAAATAACCACAATACCGTATATTCCTTTCAGACTCTTGTTATTATCTTATTCATTAGCCCAGAATTTGCGAGCAAAATAAGTGAGTTTAATGCGCACACAGTTATTAATGTGTAAATAACCCAGCAATTTGTGGCGAGAAAGAGATTCCCCATGATTTGCGAATTGCCACAAATTGCTTGCCGATTTGCGCCACTCCGCTGTTAGCCTCACAAAAATGGCAACCTCCCCATGAGTTTCAAGAAATTGCGCATTTGAGCTGTTAAAACAAATTAACTTGTTGAAGTTAGGGCTGTTATTTAACAACGTTAGGAACCTTTTAATGATGAGATTTATGTTTCTGCAATACCACTCAACCTCTCTGGCCCAGAAAGAGCACAATTGAAACTTTGGAGTCTCACTCCTGCAGGTAGTAAATTGTTCCCAGAGGTTTTAAAATTAAAAATTTACATTTTTAAAAAGAAAATTCTTAGTTTTCCTTTCTGTCTCTTTCATTTCTCTCTTAATCTAATCTTTCTTTCCCTCTCTTTATTTTTCTTTCTGTATTTAATTTGGCTCTAATTCACTCTATTTCCTTCTCTGTTGTTGCTCTGTTTTTTTCTTTATCCTTAAATATCATTGGTTAAGGAGTTAGACTGTCAGTCCCCTCATTCACCAAGCTCCCAGATGCCCCATTATCAGCTTGCATATCTAGCAATGTGCAGCGCAAAGATTTTTCGAGCTGAACAGGTAAGGAAAACAATCTAACAAACAGGGCATGCCGCAAGATGCATTGCTCCAGCAAATTCTGGGTCATTGAGTAACCTTGTAATGTTAAAGTGAGTCTATCAGCAACCATGTGAAAAAATCTAAATTTTTCATCAACTTCCACTAACTTTTACTTTGTTTTATATATTTGTAAATTATTAAGTACATTTGCTTAAAACAGTGAATGCTGACAACACAGTCAGGAGAACAGGCATGGAGGTGTTACTGAGGTCAACAGCAGGAGGAAGCAAAATTATCACACACAGATGAAATGACAAAATTACTAAAGCTCCCTGGGTTAATGACTGTATCTACAGATATTAATTCAGTTCTCTCACAGAGACAGGCTTAGTAAGTCCTCTCAGCCAGATGCCCCATGATATAGTTTTCACTTAGCATTTACATAGAAACATAGAAGATAGGAGCTGTGACCTCTTGTTCTGGACTCCCCCGCCATCGGGGACATCCTTCCTGCATCTAGTCTGTCTAGTCCTGTTAGAATTTTATAAGTTTCAATGAGATCTCCTCTCATTCTTCTAAACTCTAGCGAATACAAGCCCAATCAACCCAATCTCTCTTCATATGTCATTCCTGCCATCCCAGGTATCAGTCTGGTGAATCTTCGCTGCACTCCCTCCATGGCAAGAACATCCTTCCTCAGATAAGGTGACCAAAACTGCACACAATACTCAAGGTGTGGTCTCACCAAGGCCTTGTACAACTGCAGCAAGACACCCTTGCTCCTGTACTCGAATCCTCTCGCTATGAAGGCCAACATACCATTTGCCTTCTTAACCGTCTGCTGCACCTGCATGCTTACCTTTAGCGACTGGTGCACAAGGACACCCAGGTCTCGTTGCACTTCCCCTTCTCCCAATCTATTGCCGTTCAGATAATAATCTGCCTTCCTGTTTTTGCCACCAAAGTGGATAACCTCGCATTTATCCACATTATACTGCATCTGTCTGCATCTGCCCAATCACCCAACCTGTCCAATTCATACTGGAGTTTCTCTGCATCCTCCTCACAGCACACACGCCCACCCAGCTTTGTGTCGTCTGCAAACTTGGAGATATTACATCTAGTTCCCTCGTCTAGATCATTAATATATATTGTGAATAACTTGGGTCCTAGCACCGATCCCTGCGGTACCCCACTAGTCCTCCCTGGGAGGTTATTTGTGTCCTCCTTTGTGAAGACAGAACCAAAGTATGTATTTAATTGGTCTGCCATTTCTTTGTTCCCCATTATAAATTCCCCTGATTCTGACTGCAAGGGACCTATGCTTGACTTCACCAATCTTTTTCTCTTCACATATCTATAGAAGCTTTTACAGTCAGTTTTTATGTTCCCTGCAAGCTTACTCTCATACTCTATTTTCCCCCTCTTAATTAATCCCTTTGTCCTCCCTTGCTGAATCCTAAACTGCTCCCAATCCTCAGGTTTTCTGCTTTTTCTGGCCAATTTATATGCCCTCTCCTTGGATCTCATGCTATCCCTAATTTCCCTTGTTAGCCACGGTTGAGACACCTTTTTTGTTTTATTTTTATGCCAAACAGGGATGAACAAATTCTGTAGTTCATCCATGCGATCTTTAAATGTTTGCCATTGCCTATCCACCATCAACCCTTTAAGTAATGCTCCCCAATCCATCCTAGCCAACTCGCGCCTCATACCATCGTAGTTTCCTTTATTTAAATTCAGTACCGCAGTCTCTGAGTCAACTACTTCACTCTCCATCTTAATGAAGAATTCTATCATATTATGATCGCTCCTCCCCAAGGGGCCTCGCACAACAAGATTGCTAATTAATCCTTTCTCATTACATAATACCCAGTCTAAGATGGCCTGATCTCTAGTTGGTTCCTCGACATATTTGTCCAGGAAACCATCCCGTATACACTCTAGGAATTCCTCCTCCACAGTATTGTTACTAACTTGGTTAGCCCAATCTATATGTAGATTGAAGTCACCCATGATGACTGCTGTGCCCTTATTGCACGTGTCTCTAATTTCCCATTTAATGCCATCCCCAACCTCAGCATTACTGTTTGGGGGTCTGTATACAACTCCCACTAACGTTTTCTGCCCCATGGTATTTCTCAGCTCTACCCATACAGAATCCACATCATCAGAGCTAATATCCTTCCTTACTATTGTGTTAATCTCCTCTTTAACCAGCAATGCTACCCCACCTCCTTTTCCTTTTTCCCTGTCCTTGCTGAATATTGAATACCCCTGGATGTTGAATTCCCAGCCTTGATCACCCTGGAGCCATGTCTCCGTAATCCCAATTATATCATATCCATTTACATCCATTTGTGCAGCTAATTCATCCACCTTATTACAAATGCTCCTCGCATTAAGACATAAAGCCTTCAGGCTTGCTTTTTTAACACTCTTAGTCCTTTTAGAATTATTATTTAACGTGGCCCTGTTTGATTTACACCCTTGATTTCTCTGCCTTCCACTTTTGCTTTTCTCCTTCCTGTCTTTTGCTTCTCTCCTTGCTTCGCTTTCCTCTGTCTCCCTGCACAGGTTCCCAACCCCCTGCCATTTTAGTTTAAACCCTCCCCAACAGCACTAGCAAACACTCCGCCTCGGACATCGGTCCCGGTCCTGCCCAGGTGCAGACCGTCCTGTTTGTACTGGTCCCACCTCCCCCAGAACCGGTTCCAATGTCCCAGGAATTTGAATCCCTCCCCCTTGCACCATTCCTCTAGCCACGTATTCTTCTGAAATATCCTTCTATTTCTACTCTGACTAGCACGTGGCACTGGTAGCAATCCTGAGATTACTACCTTTGAGGTCCTATTTTTTAATTTACCTCCTAACTCCCTATATTCAGCTTTTAGGACCTCATCCCGTTTTTTACCTATATCGTTGGTACCTATATGCACCACGACAACTGGCTGTTCACTCTCCCCCTCCAGAATGCCCTGCAGCTGCTCCGAGACATCCTTGACCCTTGCACCAGGGAGGCAACATACCAGCCTCAAAAGAAAATCCACACAAAAAAAATTGCAGCTAGAAGACAAACAAGACTGCTGTTATTCATAATTCTCTTTCATTTCTCTAACCATTAAATGTTTTGAATTTTTACATGTTGCAAGCAACTCCTTTAAAACAAGAGTTGTGTGTCAAGGTTGCAGGATATTGCAGAATTCATTAACGTTTATGACATCATCAGAAGCCTTGAATGCACTATTGTTTTATAAAACATGCCTGCACACGAGTGTATCCATTATCACATTTAATGCTGTGGTGTTAAGACCAAAGTTTTGAAGCATTGAAGTGCTGAGGAAAGCTTCTAAGTTTACAATAACAACAACAACTTGTATTTATATAGCACCTTTAACGTAGTAAAACGTCCCAAGGCGCTGCACAGGAGTATTTTAAGACAAAAAATTTGACACCGATCCACATAAAGATAAATTAGGGCAGGTGACGAAAAGCTTGGTCAAAGAGGTAGGTTTTAAGGAGCGTCTTAAAGGAGGAAAGAGAGGTAGAGAGGCAGAGAGGTTTAGGGAGGGAATTCCAGAGTTTAGGGTCTAGGCAACAGAAGGCACGGCCACCAATGGTTGAGCGATTATAATCAGGGATGCTCAAGAGGGCAGAATTAGAGGAGCGCAGATATCTCGGGGGAGTTGTGGGGCTGAAGGAGATTACAGAGATAGGAAGGAGCGAGGCCATGGAGGGATTTGAAAATAAGGATGAGAATTTTGAAATCGAGGCGCTGCTTAACCGGGAGCCAATGTAGGACAGCGAGCACAGGGGTGATGGGCGAACGGGACTTGGTGCGGGTTAGGACACAGGCAGGCGAGTTTTGGATGACCTCAAGTTTACGTAGGGTGGACTGTGGGAGGCCAGCCAGGAGCGCATTGGAATAGTCAAGTCTTGAGGTAACAAAGGCATGGATGAGGGTTTCAGCAGCGGATGAGCTCTGTGCAAGGGCGGAGACGGGCGATGTTATGGAGGTGGAAGTAGGCGGTCTTTGTTATGCTGTGGATATGTGGTCGGAATCTCATTTCAGGGTCAAATATGACACCAAGGTTGCGAACAGTGTGGTTCAGCCTCAGACAGATGTTAGGGAGAGGGATGGAGTCAGTAGCTAGGGAACGGAGTTTGTGGCGGGGACCAAAAACAATGGCTTCGGTCTTCCCAATATTTAATTGGAGAAAAGTTTTGCTAATCCAGAACTGTATGTCGGACAAGCAGTCTGACAATTTAGAGACCGTGGAGGAGTCGAGAGAAGTGGTGGTGAGGTAGAGCTGGATGTCGTCAGCGTACAAGTGGAAACTGACGCTGTGTTCTCGGATGATGTCACCAAGGAGCAACATGTAGATGAGAAATAGGAGGGGACCAAGGATAGATCCTTGGGGGACACCAGAAGTAACGATGCGGGAGCGGGAAGAGAAGCCGTTGCAGGTGATTCTCTGGCTACGATTAGATAGATAAGAATGGAACCAGGCGAGTGCAGTCCCACCCAGCTGGACGAAGGTGGAGAGACGTTGGAGAAGGATGGAGTGGTCAACCGTGTCAAAGGCTGCAGACAAGTCAAGAAGGATGAGAAGGGATAGTTTACCTTTGTCACAGGCACAAAGGATGTCATTTGTGACTTTGATGAGAGCCGTTTCGGTACTGTAGCAAGGGCGAAAACCTGATTGGAGGGATTCAAACATGGAATTGTGGGAAAGATGGGCATGGATTTGGGAGGCGACAACACGTTCAAGGACTTTGGAGAGGAAAGGGAGGTTGGAGATGGGGTGGTAGTTTGCAAGGACGGGGGGATAAAGGTTTGTTTTTTTGAGGAGAGGGGTGATGACGGCAGATTTGAGGGAGACGGCGACAGTACCTGAGGAGAGAGAACCTTTAACAATATCAGCTAACATGGGAGCCAGAAAAGGAAGTTGGGTGGTCAGCAGTTTGGTGGGAATAGGGTTGAGGGAGCAAGAAGTGGGTCTTATAGACAAGATGAGCGCAGAGAGATCATGAGGGGAGATCGGAGAGAAACTGGAGAAAGATGTGAGTTCAGGGCTAGGGCAGGGGGGAACCTTAGAGGAAGTTTGGCCCAGTGGGCTAGGGGAAGGAAGGGAAATGGCAGAGGCAGCTGAATGGATGGTCTCAATCTTAGAGACAAAGAAGTCCATGAGCTCCTCACACTTGTTATCAGAGGTGAGGATGGAGGAGACAGGGGAGAGGGGTTTAAGAAGACGGTTAGCAGTAGAGAATAGGAGCCAGGGTTTATCTTTGCATTCCAGAATTATTCTGGAATGGTGAGCAATTTTGGAGACGAGAGCAGGACCCGATAGTGCTTTATGTGGTCCAGCCAGATCTGGTGGTGAATGGCTAAACCAGTTGTCCGCCATATCCGTTCGAGTCTGCGTCCCTTGGACTTAAGGGAGCAAAGATGAGAGCCGTACCAGGGGGAACAGCCAGGGTGAGAGAGAGTAATTGTTTTAGTGGGGACTAGGGCATCAACCTTAAGATGTGAAATTAATGATGTTACATTGAAAAGTAATAATTGATGAAAAATAATGTAATAGCACCAGTGAACTAGAGGACAAAAGTACCACAGTATTAGATTTTCAAGGTACAATTCCTTAGGTGTATGCAGCACAACCTCAATATTCTGCCATCCCACCATTCACCCTCTTGATTATTTGCCAGAATCTTTGCAAATGATGGGACTTTGGACTGATAGACAAGTGAAAGATGGAGCTGTCAGAATTTACTATCTGAGGGCTTGGGTCCCTCCATTATGGTGGATAGTTGAAGTTCTATTGTATAAATACATTCTCAAGGATGTTTCATGTATTTTCACTTCTTATGGTAATTTAGCATTAGAGGAATAATTCCAAGTAAGGCTTTATGTTGGTCTTACTCTAGAAGTTCTTCTTTAAAGATAAAAATTAAAGGTACTCCTAATATTTTGAAAAATGAATAAGAAAAAAAGTACCGTTCAGAGATGTATTTATCCCTCTTTCAGCAAGGTTGTCCCATCTGGAAATGATGCAATGCTTACCCTCCTCTGCCAGTCATTAGTTTGCAAGGTGAATCTCTCAGCTACTGGGACATCCACAGACAGGAAAGATTTCAATGCTATTGGAAATAAATCTCTTATCTGCAAAATCATTTTTCCCAGAATGCTCCTCCAGTTACATTAGTTTTTTAAAATCATATAACGGCTGTTGATCTTTCATGGCATTGCACATGGTAAGTCGAAGAATATGGTCCCTCTTGCCTGTCTCTGCTGTCTTTGTGTTAATCTTTCACTCTCTCTTTCTCTCCTCTGCTGCTTCTTTCTCCCCAAGTCTTCCTTATGCTTCTATCTGTCTTTATTCTTTTGGGTGGGAGTTGATGGGTGGTGTGGTGGGAAAAGGAACCATCAAAGGCTGAGGGCTGCATTTGGCTAGGGTTTTAGGGAAAATGTGGCTCTCAGAAGCTCCTTACCTATCCCTGCCTTCAAACACTTGTGCTTTCCCCTACCTCCTCCCTCGCATCTTGTTCATTACTCCTTCACATTCCCACTAGCACCCCCTTCCTATCACGCCTCACTCCCATCACTATCCTTTGAACTACCAACTCCACCCCTGCATTCTCACCTCCTCCTTTCTCCGCTGTCACTCACCTCACACTCAGCCATCTAACTATTTCCATCCACCCCCTCCCCATGGCCACTCCCACTTGCTCTTCTCAAGGGCATGTGATGAGAGGCCAGAGGCCCTCTCACCCTCAACCCACTTCTTTCCTCCTATCCTCCTCCTTCTCTTCCTTCCCATCTGTCTCCCTCAGACAGGCTTTGTTTACTTTCATTTAAAAAAAATAAGTCAAATGAGAATGAAGAATGAATTCTATCACTTTGCCTATCAGTTTCCCTCTCTCCCTATCTCAGGTATTAGCAGATTATATTTACCTTTTATAACTACCAACAAAACAGAGATGAGATCATCAGTTGGCTTCAAAATTCAAAATGTGCTTTTTATGAAAATTGAAGTAACATTAACACTGTCCCTCTCTCTGCCCCCTCAGCTAATCTATAAACTTCAGAAAATGTAGCACAAAACAAAAGCTACAAAAGGTTTGTAATCAGTAGTCATTTTTCTCACCCTCACTCTCAGACACTCACACAGACGTTTTGTTTATAAAAAAAAACTTCAAATAAATTTAACTGAATAAAGCTTTTGCAATTTGTCCTCCAGCTTTTCTTCAAATCATTTTGCGAGAAAAACTAATTAGAAACTGCTAGAAGCTAAGTAGAAAATATTTGTTCATCACAGGAGACTGAAGAATACTAAAGCATCCTGGGAAATTAGGTGCACTCGATAGACTCAGACTGCACAATTCAAATTCAGCTCAGACCGGCACAACTCTGGGTAAAAATATTGGCCTAGAAATCCGATAACATGGGAAAATGGCCGGTGCCACCGCGAAGCGAGGTTAACTCCCACCCGTAAAAAGAGCACAGGCAGCACCGTTATTTTGGTGTCGCCTGCTGATTTAAATGATCAAAGCGCAGAACCTACCCTGCAGCCCACTGTTTCTGGCGGTACGCTCAGCAGGAGGCCCAATGTGGCGTGGCCATAGCGTCCCTGGAGCGAGGCAGTGTGGTCTTAAAGCTAGGCTGTCATTTTAGAAAGCAGGCTCAAGCCCTTAAAGGGGTACTGCCTTCTAAAATGAAAAAAATAAAAATCATTTAAAAATAGGCCGTCATCAGCCCTTAGAAAAAAAAGTTAAAAATAAAGCTGCACTTCCTTCTGCACGTAAAAAAAAATCATAAAAGTGCTTCAGCACTAACACAAATGGCTCAACAAGCCAGGGAAAGGGAACCCAGGGTCTCGCACGCAGCACTCCAGCTTTGTGCAGGGGGTGAACACTGGAAGAGAGGTCCTCTACCCACAGGGGCCAGTCCAGAAAGAAGGATGTGGAACGAGATCGCCGAGGCCATCACTGCCAACAGTGTCACCCCATGACCTGGCTCCAGTGCCCAAAGAAGTTTCATGCCATCAGACCAGTGGTCAAGGTCAGTGAATGCATCTTCAAAAGCCGCCTCCTATGAACTGCACCACTAGCTTCACACATTTCTCAATACACGAACCTCCACCCCACCCCCACCCCCATCACTCACCTACCAACAATCTCCATGAAACACAAGGCACACCCCACATTCCCAGCTTCAGGACAGGGCGTTATGACATGCAAAAACATCCAAAATAGCAGTTGTGGCATCAAATCAGGCGTTGCACGCCGATTGACATCACAACTTACTTATTTAAATTTGAGAGGTCAGCGTTGTGAACGGCAGCGCTATGGCTTTCGCCGTGTCCCGCGCCAGAAGCAAGTGGAAGTGAGGCAGCTACCATTTTTTTATCAAAATCAGCCCAAACGGCTGCCGCTACAACCATTAAGTCTAAACCCAGGCTCCTAAGAACGGCTTAGGCTTTCAGATAAGAATTTAAGGAAAGTGTTAAGAGACAAAAAGGCACTTCAATTGATAATATACGCAATGTTATTCTGAAATATATCATTTTTGTTCTTTTTTAAATTTTCTTTCCACCTTTATTTTGGACAATAGAAATGTCAGTTAGTAAGAAAAAAATTGCAGATAAAAGTTTCAGATGAGAAATTTTCCCAAAACATTTTGAGTGATTTATGAAGTGCTTTACGAACAACTGTATGATTTTGTTGCATCTAACACACACTGGAAATCTCTATGTTGGAAACAACAGCTTGGATTCTACATCCTACCATTCCATGGCACAGCTGGAGAATGCAAGAAGTTTTTTATTATATGCAATTAGTGAAGGAAAGCTGGCTATTCAGCAAAGAAGTGCTGCAGGGCTAATCACTTTGGGGCTGGAGAGGATGTCAGAGATTCAGTGCGGGTTCAAATACAAGCTAGTGTATTTGTTTTGCAGCATTCCCCTCCTATAGCACAACCCTGTTCTGATCAAGTGTCTCCACCCAAAACATAACATTGTTTTTTTCTCTCTCCAGTTGCTGATGGACCTACAGTGGCGTTGTAAAACATTTTTCTTTGAACAGATAATAACAGACAACCCCTGGAACTGGGTAAACACCAATTCTCCAGGCTCATTTCAACAGGCCACAATCCTCATTTACTGAGAGTCCTTCTCCAAGTCACTTCTGGAGAGGCGGTTCAGTGATTTTAATATGTTAATGAGGCTGAATGCCTCAGATTTTAGCAGCTATTTGCATTTAACAGCTGTGGGCTGTGTTTCCCAGGGCTCAAGAAACCCAGCAGCTAAAGGGAGGCAAGAGCTGCCAGATCCAGCAGGTAAGTGCTTTTTCAGCACTGCTTGTGGGCCAGGAGAATCAGGAGTGTTTCCCCTCAGCCATCCTAGCTAACCTGCCGCAATCTGCTTCCCTCCCCGTCATCCGATCTCTCCCTACCGCGATCTGATCTCTACCCGCCACGATCCGATCTCTACCCGCCACGATCCGATCTCTACCCGCCACGATCCGATCTCTCCCCGCCACGATCCGATCTCTCCCCGCCACGATCCGATCTCTACCCGCCACGATCCGATCTCTACCCGCCACGATCCGATCTCTACCCGCCACGATCCGATCTCTACCCGCCATGATCCGATCTCTACCCGCCACGATCCGATCC
The DNA here is from genome assembly GCA_030390025.1 of Squalus acanthias. NCBI lineage: Eukaryota > Metazoa > Chordata > Chondrichthyes > Squaliformes > Squalidae > Squalus > Squalus acanthias. The sequence continues at coordinate 92,091,006 of CM059428.1, read as the reverse complement.
GATCTCTACCCGCCACGATCCAATCTCTACCCGCCACGATCTGATCTCTACCCACTACCCGCGATCTCTCCTCTCCTCTCCGCCGTGCTCCGAAACACACCCCCGCCAACGATACCCGATCTTCTCAATTGCCGGGGACCGGCCCCAGTGGCAGGACCTCATTAGAACTTTCTTTACTCCATTTCCTTCCCAACAGCCGTCTAGATTGAGAAGCTTTCCCACCCGCCAGCCACCAGCCTCTCAATCCTGATGGCTGCCGGGCAGGAAACGGAGTAAAGAAAGTTCTAATGAGGTCCTGCCGTTAAATTTGGCAGGATCTCCGTCTTGCCAGTATTTTTGTGATTCCCGGCCACCGCTCCCTCCCCGCCTCCCTGTAAATATTGGGGCCATAGATTCACGTGACAAGTGCTATTACCACAAAGTAAGATCAGTGGAAAATTCAGGCAAAAATCTTTAGTCACAATGTAATGAAGTCTTTAAGTGTTTGCTCTATGCAAAGGTAGCTTGAAGAAGATGCCCACCTTTTATGCACTTATACCAGTGATGAGCAATATGGTATTAAAGATAAATGATAGTGTACTGTAAATTACAGAGATGGTTTATTGCATTATACTTTTAAATAGTGTTGGCATGACGGTGAGGAGGAGGGAGCAAAATTGTTTCATTTATATGGTGCACTGATGGTGCATACTGATAAAAAGCAAAAGTACTGAACAGCTTGGGGTTTTACAAGGTCACATTAACTTATAGCAACATTAGACCATTCCCAAGCCAATAATGAGTTTGATTTAAGGGAGAAAATAGAATATGAGAGTAAACTAGCAAGAAATATAAAAACAGATTGCAAGAGCTTCTACAATTATGTAGAAAGGAAGAGAGTAGCAAAAGTAAGCATTGATCCCTTAGAGGCTGAGACAGGAGAAATTATAATGGGGAATAAGGAAATGACAGAGACTTTAAACAAATATTTAGTATCTGTCTTCACAGTAGAAGACACAAAAAGCATACCAAAAATGGTGGGGAACCAAGGGGCTAATGAGTGAGGAAATTAAAGTAATTAATATCAGTAGAGGAAAAGTACTTGAGAAACTAATGGGACTAAAAGTCAACAAATCCCCTGGAGCTGATGGCCTACATCCCAGGGTTCTAAAAAAGAGGTGGCTGCAGAGAGAGTGGATGCATTGGTTGTGATCTTCCAAAATTCCCTAGATTCTGGAACGTTCCAGCGGATTGGAAGGTAGCAAATATAACTGCATTATTCAAGAAAGGAGGGAGAGAGAAAACAGGGAACTACAGGGCAGTTAGCCTGACATCAGTCACCAAGAAAATGCTGGAATCCATGATTAAGGAAGTGGTAACAGGGCACTTAGAAAATCATAATATGATTAGGCAGAGTTAACATGGTTTTATGAAAGGGAAAGCATGCTTAAAAAATTTATTCGAGTTTTTTGAGGATGTAACCAGCAAGGTAGATAAAGGGGAACCAGTGGATGTAGTATATTTGGATTTCCAAAAGGCATTCGATAAGGTGCCACATAAAAGGTTGCTACACAAGATAAGGGCTCATGGGATTGGGGGTAATATATTAGCATAGACAGAGGATTGGTTAATGGACAGAAATCAGAGTGTAGGGAAAATCGGGTTATTTTCTGGTTGGCAGGCTGTAACTAGTGGGGTGCCGTAAGGATCAGTGCTTGGGCCTCAGCTATTTACAATCTATATTAATGACTTAGATGAAGGGACCGAGTGTAATGTATCCAAGTTTGCTGATGATACAAAGCTAGGTGCGAAAGTAAGTTGTGAGGGGGACACAAAGGCCGGAATTCCTGAATTTTTAAGTTTCTGACCCGCCTTGAGTGGGGGGGGGGGCAGTGTGGTAGACCGCGGGAAACCGGTAAATCCAGGATTCCCGCACACTGTGAAGTTTTAACTCCACAATGTGCTTGTGACATCATGGGCAGGTTCCCCGCCCGGAAGATAGCCTGATCGACAGGTTGTCTTCCAGTCAGGCGGGGAAGGCAGGACAGGAGGCTGAAATAAACAGGTTGATGCGGGGTCCGATTCCGAGGGGGGGTGGTCCGATGCCCGGGGATGGGTGGTGTTTGTATGGAGCGGGCTAATGGTGGGTGAGCTTGGGGGGCCGGGAGGAAGCACTCCTGCACACGGATTGCGCCCCGAGACTGTGCTCGCCTCGCTGCAGCTACTAGGAATCCCAAGGCCCAGGATCCCCGGCGGGCTGCAGCAAAACCTGCACAGCAGGTTAAAGCAGAGACTTCAGGGCCTCATTATTATATTTTAAATGTCAACCCACTCCTGGCCCCCGCGGATACAGGCAGCAGAGTCCCGTCTGAGTAAAAGCTGAAAGTGGGCGGATTGGTGGTGGGTTCGGGTCGGGATATAGATTTTCAAAACTTTAACTTCCTCCCTGCCTCCATCCCACCAATTATTTCAGGTTAAAATCCCCCCCCAAAAAACCTGCAAAGGGCAAGAAGGCAGCAAATGGAGTATAATGTGGGGAAATGTGAGGTGTTGGTAGAAAGAATAGAAAAACAGAATATTTTTTAAATGATGAGAAACTGTTAAATGATGGTGTTCAGAGAGATTTAAGTGTTCTCGTACAGGAAACACAGAGGCCTCGATTTTAATGGAGGAGGTGGGATGGGGTCAGGTTGCTTGGTGGGCGGGTTTCGGACCCGCTGCCGGTTTCAGACGCCCCCGATGTCCCATTTTGATTTAATTGGACCAATTTGTCCTGTCGTGCGCCCTGCCTGCTGCAATGACTGGGAGCGGGTCTGTTGGTCTGCAGTGATGAGGTCATTGCTGCACTTGTTTTTAAGGGCTCCATGTAGCCTCAGCCTCTCATTTCTCATTACTGCTGCAGCTTGAATGGGCCAAGGTGACCATGAGTGCTGCAAAATCCAAGGCTGCTCCCCGATTCACTGAGGAGTCCCTGCAAACTCTTGTGCAGGGAGTAAGAGGACGCAGGGAGATTCTGTTCCCTCCCGATGGCCGGAGGAAGCCTCCTCAGCAAACAAAGGCAGCCTGGCTGGAGATTGTTGAGGAGGTCAGCGCAAGGTCGCTATGTGCACACATCTGGCTGCAGTGCCGAAAACTCTTCAATGATCTTCTGCGAACATCCAAAGTGAGTACCACATCACACTTACATTCAATCTGCTTCCCTTCTCTTCTCATCACCAGCACTCTGCAATGTCAGCCTGCTCCTCCACATCCCACCTTACACTTACTTCCCTTGCACCCTTACCTCTCTATCTCTCTCTCTGTACTGAATCACTTCACCATACAACAACTAACAACAACGCACAGGGAGGCAGCTTCCTCTTGCCACCTCACTCTACCTTGGTCTCCCTCTAAGCTTCTAGGTTTTGGATTCTTCACACTCACTCCATCACTCTCGCTGAAACTCCACTTGTGTCCCTCCTTACAGGAAAAGCTAGCCCACAATAAGGGGGAGAGAGCGTCGACAGGAGGAGGCACACATTAACAAACGCTGAGGAGGCTGCTCACGACATCGTGGGAGGTGGCGAGGAGCTGGAAGTGGGGGAAGGAGAGACGGGCGCATTTGAGGAAGCTGGTGACAGAAAGCATATTCATCCCTCGCATATACAATTCATGATTGACTGCAATGGCATATGATGCTGATAAGAGATAGACTTCTGATCATCTGCACAAAATGAAGTGTCTGCTCCCTGAAAATCTGATGTCTAACTCATGCCTTTACTCTCTCACAGGACCATCAAGAGCCCCCCTCCTCACTGTCTAGGAGGAAGAGCTGGATGACTCCTCAGAGGAACCTGGAGCCTCAGAGGGAGCAGCGTCACCAGGACTCCGCGCACCCAGCACCAGCACAGAAACACACACCTCGGCGGGGCCTTCGCGACATAGAGTAGTGTTGTCACCTGGTGTATCACAGCTCACAAGTGAGCATCAGCAGATGGTGGAGACAGCGACAGCAGTGGAGAGTCCTCATCGGAGGCCGCAGGACACTCCTAGCTCTGCTCAGCTGCATGTAGGCGCTGTGCCACTGGGGCCATCCAGAAAGAGAGCGGTGCTGGAACTCCAGGAACAAGTGCAGGAGTCTCTGACAGGGTTTGCATCCAGGATAACTGCGAGTGTGGAGAGAATGGAGGAGTTCATCTCGAACATGAGCACTGCCTTTGTGGAGGCAATGGCGCATGACCGTTCCGCCATGGAGAGGGTGGCAACCGCCATGGAGGACATAAGTCGCCAGACTAATGAAAACTTAGTGACTCGTCAAAATAGATTGTCTGCAATGGAAGAGAGATGGGCATCTATTGAGGAGAGACACCAGAGCTTCATGGACGTCCTTGTTATGAGGACTGTCAGTACAGAGATGGGTCCTCATGGTCCTCCTGATGTGCAGCAAGGTGCTCTCCAGCCACTTGCTAGCACTGAAGTGCGGCTGACCCATGAGAGGGATGTTGGCGGCAGGCAACAAGGAAGTGTGGGCTCCTCTCCAAGCGCTCACACAACCATGCCACTGCAGAGCCCGCGGTCAGAGCCCCACATTCCACACCCAACTGAGATGGCCGTCTCAGCCCCTGCACAGCCGCAGGAAGAGCAGACTGTGGAGGAGCCCTCCCAGGCTCCCAAACCCAGAGGATGCCCACCAAAGGCATCTAGGCAGGTGCAGCATCAAAGTGAGCAAGGTGCCTCCACATCTGCTGAAGCCACAGGGGAAGCACCACGTAGAAGCACGCGTAAGAGGAAGTTAACACACAAATAGTCACAAGGGTAGTCACATGGGTGTTTTATTGTGCTGTAAATTATCGAGTGTCCTCCTTTTGTGATGTCATTAAACAAAAGTGATGGCAAGCAGTTGAGGTTCTGGTCTATGTGTTCTGGGAAATGGAAGTTGCAGTGAGGGCTAAGGGCTAATTACATTTATAATGATGGTGGTGACAGTGATCGGAAAGCACCATTTATTGAACAGATGATGCATGGTGTGTTAAGAATCTTGACCTTATCTTCATCTCCATCTGCCAGCCACCTGTGTTTGAAGTGTAAGCTCATGTGAATCTGGCATGGATGAGTGCATCCCTTGCCTGACGGCCAACAATGTGGTCACCTGCTGCTGGATTGGCCACATCTGGCCCTACAAGGCATCACTCCCCGTCCTCCTCCTCATCCGCGTCCTCTTCATCTTCCTCCAAGGAGGCTGTGTGCTGAGCCACTTGTTCATCCGGCAGCACTAAGCCGTGCAGCTCTTCCTCCGAATTTGACGACCAGGATGAGAGGATGTAAATGGTTCCCATCCCGTTGTTATAGATTTCAGTTGAGGCAAGAAGCTTGCAAGCGCACACTCAAAGTGGCCTGAAATTATTCCCGATCAGTTCAAACAGCAGATGGGTGTCAGCTTGACCAGTCACAAGGTCAGTAGATTGGCAAAATCTTATCCCAAACCCCCAACAACAAAGTTGTTGCATTTGAATGCCAGCCATGTTACAGGAGCGCTTTTAAAGTTCTGCACCAATAATGACTACAGATCATGTCCTCCACTAACTCGTCTCCTTGCAGCTGGCCTGTTTCTGACAAGACGGGAAACAGGAGCCAGCGGCACAAAAATGGGAAACCTCTATCAAGGTAGGATTATCAAGGCAGTTAACAGGCTCTTAACTGCCTTAACTACCTGTCCCACCGGTTGGAGTCGGGTCAGTTTGGGGGCAGCTAAACAGACACTCAGGAAAATCGCGTGGGGGCGGGATGGAGGCGGGTTGGGGGCGGGATGGGTGCGGGATGGAGGCGGGATGGAGGCGGGTTGGGGGCGGGATGGAGGCGGGTTGGGGTCTGAAGCCAATTTTTCTGATTTTAGCAGCTGACCCGCCTCCAAACCCGCCTCCTCGGGGCTGTTAAAATCAAGCCCAAACCCGCCTCCTCAGGGCTGTTAAAATCAAGCCCAAACCCGCCTCCTCAGGGCTGTTAAAATCAAGCCCAAACCCGCCTCCTCAGGGCTGTTAAAATCAAGCCCAAACCCGCCTCCTCAGGGCTGTTAAAATCAAGCCCAAACCCGCCTCCTCAGGGCTGTTAAAATCAAGCCCAAACCCGCCTCCTCAGGGCTGTTAAAATCAAGCCCAAACCCGCCTCCTCAGGGCTGTTAAAATCAAGCCCAAACCCGCCTCCTCAGGGCTGTTAAAATCAAGCCCAAACCCGCCTCCTCAGGGCTGTTAAAATCAAGCCCAAACCCACCTCCTCAGGGCTGTTAAAATCAAGCCCAAACCCGCCTCCTCAGGGCTGTTAAAATCCAGCCCAAACCCGCCTCCTCAGGGCTGTTAAAATCCAGCCCAAACCCGCCTCCTCAGGGCTGTTAAAATCCAGCCCAAACCCGCCTCCTCAGGGCTGTTAAAATCCAGCCCAAACCCGCCTCCTCAGGGCTGTTAAAATCCAGCCCAAACCCGCCTCCTCAGGGCTGTTAAAATCGAGCCCAAACCCGCCTCCTCAGGGCTATTAAAATCCAGCCCAAACCCGCCTCCTCAGGGCTGTTAAAATCCAGCCCAGAAAGTTAGCATGCAAATACAGCAAGCAATTAGGAAGGCAAATGGCAAGTTGGCCTTTATTGCAAGAAAGATGGAGTACAAGAGTAAGGAAGTCTTGCTACAATTGTACAGGGCTTTGGTGAGACCATTCCTAGAGTATTGTGCAGTTTTGGTCTCCTTATCTGAGGAAGAACATAGTTGCCTTAGAGGCGGTGCAACGAAGCTTCACTAGATTGATCCCTGGGATGAGAGGGCTGTCCTATGGGGAGATATTGGGCTGGATTTTGATACTGGGGCGGGTTGGGGTCATGTTATCCACTTTTCGTGTTATCCACCCGACCGCAATTGGATGTGGGAGATTGATGCGATTTTCACCTAATTGGGCAATTGAGTTCCAGCATGTGGGAACCCATGACCCAATTAGTGTTTTCAGTCTGAAAGTCGCCTCTGATGATGTCATCATTGCTGCTGCATTAAAGGTCTGCAAAGACTGCCTGGCCTTTGCTATGAGAGGACCTGGATGCAAAATGAGCAGCAGCAGCCCTAAGTCTGCTCCCACATATTTTTGCGCCACCACTCCCAGATATGTCTCCCATTCACCACCACTCCCAGCCAGCCAGCCAGCCACAGTCAGCTATCCAAATGTGCTCCCGCCAGGTTTCACATTCGTGGGTCAGAACAGGCGTGCTTCACGTAGAAAAAGGGTTAAAATCACAAAGGCCTTTCAAAATGGCATTATAGAGGCAATTTAGTGCTTGTTAAGGGCCTTAACAGCCTCTCCCGCCTCTTAGAGGCGGTACGGTGTCGGGACCAGCAGACACGATTTAATGAAATTTGCGTGGAGGCAGGATGGAGGCGGGCTTGTGCCCGCCCGCCAGTTTTCGCAATTTTAACCCCCCACATGCCTCCAAACCCGCCTCCACGGGTCAATGAAAATCCAGCCCATTGAGTAGATTGGGCCTGTACTCTCTGGAGTTTAGAAGAATGAGGTGATCTCATTGAAACATATAAGATTCTGAGGGGGATTGACAGGGGAGATGCTGAGAGATTGTTTCCCCTGGCTGGAGAGTCTAGAACTAGGGGGCATAGTCTCAGGATAAGGAGTCAGCCATTTAAGACTGAGATGAGGAGGAATTTCTTCACACAGAGGGTTGTGAATTTTTGGAATTCTCTGCCCCAAAGGGCTGTGGATGCTGAATCATTGAGTATATTCAATGCTAAGATAGATAGATTTTTGGACTCTAGGGGAAACAAGAGATATGGGAATCAGGCGGGAAAGTGAAGTTGCGGTCGAAGATCAGCCATGATCTTATTGAATGGCGGAGAAGGCTCAAGGGGCGTTATGACCTACTGTTTCTAATTCTTATGTTCTTTAACTAGTTTTAACTCGTGTCGCCTCGTCCTACTCCCACAGTTTAATTTAAAGTAATTTTCAAGATTAATTTATTTCATACCATTTACTATCATAACTTGAGCTCATCCAAAACTCTGCTGCCCGTATCCTAGCATGTTCCATGTCCCATTCACCCATCAGCCCTGTGCTCGCTGACCTACATTGGCTCCCGGTCCACCAATGTCTCAAATTTTAAATTCTCATCCTTGCATCCAAATCCCTCCATGGACTCACGCTTCCCTATCTCTGCAACCTCCTCCAGCTGTACAGTCCTCCGAGGACTCCAATTCTGGCCTCTTGTATGGAAGCTGGAAGTTTAATTGTCAAAGGGATTAAAACAGTGGTGCAATGTAGAAATAGTAAGCAGTAAGTGTAACCAGAACAGCTGTAAATAAACTACTTAGATACACACTTTGAGAGAGGCGTTGAACGTGTGACTAGATCTCCAAAATAGGTTCATGACTGTGTTTGGGTTTAAAGTATTGCTATGAATGAAGGGGCACCTCAAGCATCTCATCTGGTTTGCTAAGATATTAAAAACTCTATTTTTAAAAGCTATCGCTCTCTGTGAGAAGTCCAATGAACAATAATGAAATCTTCAATACTCAAAGAGTAGCATCCTGGCAACCAAGGAGAGAGTTCAGGGATGGGTCTCCAGGAAGAGTTTTTACAAACAGCAATAAGATTTCCTGTTTGAAGAAATAATTGCACTGGTCTACATTTACAGTTCTTTTAATTACATTAATATGGGAGCAGATTGCTGTGAAGGTTTCTTTGTAATTCTCTATACAGATTCAAATTACCGAGCCAACTAGCTACTAATTTGCAAGAACTTTAACAGGAGTTACATGGATAATTACTGGGTGAGGTGCAGACTTAATTGTTACAGCAGTCAGGTATTTAGACTTCCCTCCTCAATTCCCAGTTTTGTCCCTATTATACTTGATTTCATTGCACAGAACTGATTCCTGTAAGTATGCAGCAGTTTGCGGAAATGCTCTCACGTCATGCTCACATTTGGAAGTCGCTTTGATTCAATCTACAGTGAAGTGTAGATCAACTGTTCCATAATTGAGGTCTTTGAGGAACTTCAGAATGATAGTAGCAAACATGAGTGACTGTTGGGAAAAGGAGATGGTAATGTAAAGGACCTAGACTTGAAGGGATTGTTGAGAAGCATCCAAGCATCCAACTACAGCTTAAAAATCTGCATCTAAAAATTCCAGTGTTACTAATTACAGTTCGCTTAAACATTGATAAAAGTCAATTTAATCATTACTTGGTCTTTTTGGCACTTTTAATCTTTAATAATAGATGTACAGTCAAAGGATGTTTGAGGGGCTGGATTGCATACTTTTTTATTCCCACTTTTTAAAAGGGTAAATATTAGGATATTAGAGGTGAAAGGGGAGAAATTGAGTCGCACCCCCTTTGGGGCGCTACCTTCGCCCCGGAAAAATTAGCACCCCTGCGGCCAAAATTGAGTGGTAGCGCCCCAAGAGGGAAGCGGGGTGCTACTGGAAGTGCCCCACCTCCCTCTTGGGGTGCTGCGAGGGAATATCGCGGCATGTCGCGCCGCGGTATTGCAGGCCTTCCTCCCCTTTGCAGCATGATCTGGGGCCCAGCTGGGCTACCAGGGATTGGAGTGCCGGCAAAAGAACCCGGCACTCAAGAGAAGTGCTGGCCTCATGGCGCGCAGCCGGCACTCCGCGGGGGTGTGGGTCAGGAGGCCGGGGACGGGAGCGGAGGCAGGTGCTGGCAGGCGGCCAGCAACAAAAATGGCCGCCCGGCACCTCGCCTTTAAATTGCGCCGCCGCAGCCGCAGGTAGGCCCCCCTGACCCGGTCGGACATAGCGTCCGGTGGTAAGTCAGGGGGTGCTACCGAAGATCGTGGCCGGGGCGCGAGTGGAGCGCTGCGCACAGCGATGATGTCATTGCCAGCGGCACAGCGCCACGGGGCGCTAACGATTAGCGCCGCTGCTAACCTCCCGCTGAATTTCGCGGGAGTTGTTGGGGGCACCGCGCCCGGGCACCAGTTGCTTTGCGCCCCATTAGCGCCCTCTTAGGGCGCTAACTGGAGGCGCAAAGCAACCGAATTTTCCCCCCGAAGTCTATAGAGAAACAGATTCAAAGGTTTGCTATTATGATGGCATAGGCCTGAAAACTTCTCCCTAAACCTCTCTGCCTCTCCATGTCTCTCTCCTCCTTTAAGACACTCCTTAAAACCTACCTCTTTGAAAAAGCTTTTCATAAAATCAGAATAGTACAGAAGGAGGCCATTTGGCCAACTCTTTCGAAGAGCATTCCAGTTAGTCCCACGACCCTGCTCTTACCCCATATCCCTGCAATTTTTTTCTCCTTCAAGTATTTGTCCAATTCCCTTTGAAAGCTACTATTGTGTCTGTCTCCACCAGCTCATCAGGCAGTGCATTCCAAATCCCAACCACTCATTTTGTAAAAAAGTTTTTCCTCATGTCGCCTCTGGTTCTTTTGCCAATCATCTTAACTCTGTGCCCTGTGGTTATTGACCCTTCAGCCATTGGAAACAGTTTCCCTTTATTTACTCTTTTGGTCACTTATCCCAATATCTCCTTCTTTGGCTCTGTGTCAATTCTTTTGTCTGATTACGCTCTTGAGAAGTGCCTTGGGATGTTTTATTGTGTTCAATGCACTATTTAAATACAAGTAGTTGTTAATTTGTTGAAAAAACTGCATTCTTTCCATAGGTAACATTAAATTGAATTAGGTTTAATTTTTTTTGTTCCCCCCCCCAATTTTTCTCCACTCCTTTCCTAAAAGCCTTGACTCCTTCATAAGCACATTTCCATGGTGATAGCAACCTCACCACTACCTTACTGCAATAGCCATTCTTCATACGTGAGCCTAGACAATGAGTGGCGGCACAGCTGAGCTAAATCCTGTCCTCACCTCACCCAACATCCACAGACATGCAATTCCAGCAGGAATAGTGATAATAAGCGAGACACCTAGCCAATTTGATCCCCGCTAGCCGTGAGTCAATGAAGAGAATTGCAGCACTTCTACCACTGCTTGAGCTGAATGAGGGAACTCAGAGCAGATCAGGGAACCTTTGGGAATTTCTGGTTTGGATGGCTCAACTACATACTAAATTAAACCAGCTGATCTTCTTCGAGTCATTCTTCCAGAGCCCTTGTGATATTTCTGTGGTGCTAGGTTCAGCATTTCTTCTCAGCAATAAGGCATCAACCTGCAATTACCCTCAACAATATTTATTTGAAGTTTCATTTAACTAGTCAATGAAAGGATCGTTACGCATAATCTCAACCTTTGCAGGCCATTGTGAGAAGGTGGCTCCTTGTGACGTCTGAGGGTTTAAGTGTTCCATTTTGTTCGCAGAACAGGGAGCTTAGCTAGGGAAAGGATTTAGGAGCCTTCTGCTTAACATCAATATGGTGGGCAATCACCTCACAGTAGTAACTGTGATTGAACAAGCCTGCATCTCACTGACTTTGTGGAGGGGGTGTGGGGCAGCTCCTAGATCTCTTTCCACCCCCGCATCCCCCCCCCCACCCCCCGCCGCCCACCCACTCCTCCAGTCTCAGGGTGATCGGTGTTTTGCAGTAGCAGTAAGAAACAGTTGGTGTTTTAAAAGTCTATGGGGGTTATTTTGTTGAAAGGGTGAAAACAGGTGCTAAATGAGTGCTGTGCTAATAAGACACGTCTGTTTGAAAGTCTAGTTTTAGCCTGCAATTCTGGTCCTAATTGCTGATTCCCATAATTTGAACTTGTCTGGAGATGCTAAATCAGACACCTGCAGGCTTAGCACTCTAGCGCTGATTAGACACAATTTTCGTGGAGCAGTATATGTGGGCTCCACGCACCCACACCCACTGAAGGTGTGGAGTGGGCAGGGCTGACACACAGACGCAGGTTTCAGGATGGCTCACGGGTCGAGGGAGAGGGCGCACAGGTTCTCGGACATGGTACTGGAGGTCCTGGTGAAGGAGGGCCAGAGGACGAGGGATGTCCTGTACACGCAGTGGTGTGAGGGGGGGTGGGGGTGTGGTGGAGGAAGGTGTCCACCTTGTCCTCCTGTCCCTGTCCCTCTCTCTGCAGCAGCTGGTGCTGCTCTGCCTGGCCTCATGTCCTCCTCTCATTCTTCCTGCAGACCAAGGGGGACCTCTCGCAAGATGCCCATGACCAAGCACTCCCTTTTTCCTGGTGACTCCTATGAGGTATCCAATACGGTATCCAATATGGTAGAGTAGCACAGCATTCATTCTTTTTAGGTGAAATCCTCAGAGAATTTCCGGAATAAATGTTGATAAGAGTGTTGGTGAAGTCGTGCCAAAGTGTCCTGGAAAGTCTCCCGATGTGTTTCAAAAGTCCTCTTTAAACCTCTAGGAGCAAGTGAACAGTAAAAGGTGATATACCTTTAAGTAGCACTTGAAATCCTCAGCAATGACGTGTTTACTCCCAATCAGCTGGTCGCTGTTATGAGAAGGCAGTAGGTCAAGCACTGTGCACCAGAATGCCGTGCAGCCTCATTAATGAGCGCTAGCAGGCAATTTAAGTGGCAATCAGCCTCTGAACGATTCTCCGGGCAGCTGTTGCTAGCGCTAGTTTCAACTACTTTACCAAGATGGCATATTGCGCTAAACACGGGCTAAACCGACATTTCAGCTCAAGACCCCATCTTGGCCACCTCGTAGCATCTTTAGCGCCTGAAGGAGCCATCGAAAATCACCCCTATATCAGTTTAGCTTTGCAAGGCTTAGTTAGGAAAGTGAGTCTATGTTTATATAGTTAGTAAGTTGTGGCTTTATTATATACCTTTCAGTCATGTGCTGATGTAAATAAGCAGTTGATGGCCTAAAGCTCTACCTGCCCTAATAAAATGCTTTCAGTCCACCTTCCATAATGTTAGGAGAATTCATGTGGTGGTTGAGTGGGTCATATTTTAGCAGCTGGTATACACAGCGTACCATACAATCATTCAGCCCATCGTGCAGGTGCCTGCGTCAGTTCTTTCAAAGAGCTATCCAATAAGTCCCAGTCACCAGCAAATTTTTACTTATCAAGTATATATACAATTCCCTTTTGAAAGTTACTGTAGAATTTTCTTCCACCACATTTTTAGGCAGTGTATTCCAGATCATAATACAAGAATATAAGAACATAAGAATTAGGAGCAGGAGTAGGTAATACGACCCCTCGAGCCTGCTCCGCCATTCAATAAGATCTTCGACCTCAACTCCACTTTCCCGCCTGATCTCCATATCCCTTGATTCCCCTTGAGTCCAAAAATCTCAACGATTCAGCATCCACAGCCCTTTGGGGCAGAGAATTCCAAAGATTCACAACCCTCTGAGTGAAGAAATTCCTCCTCATCTCAGTCTTAAATGGCCAAACCCTTATCCTGAGACTATGCCCCCTAGTTCTAGGCTCTCCAGCCAGGGGAAACAACCTCTCAGCATCTACCCTGTCAATTCCCCCTCAGAATCATATATGTTTCAATAACGATAAAAACTCACTGCATAAAAGAAATCCCCTCATCTCCCTCCTGGTTCTTTTGTTAATTATCTTAAATCTGTGACCTTTGGTTACCGACCCTTCTGCCACTGGAAACAATTTCTCCCTGTCTCCTCTATCAAAACCCTTCATAATTTTGAACACCTTAATTTATTCTCTCCTTAACCTTCTCTGCTCTAAGGGAACAATCCAGCTTCTCTAGTAAATCCTTCATCCCTGGTACCATTCTAGTAAATCTTCTCTGCATGCGCTCCAAGGGCTTGACATCCTTCCCTAAGGTTTCTCTGTTATGGTTCTTGGGTCCTGCATTTCTTGAACTGGATATGAGACAGAAAAAAATGCACTTCAGGTTGTTGAGGACATGAGCTCTATTTATGGGAATGACCGGTGACTCTGAAACCGAGCGAATATCTATCGCAAAAATCTAAATATTGTGACACCCCTTTAGGCTTCTCCAGGCCAAATGCCATTTCCTCACAGACTACAATATTCTGCACACAGTATACCATTTTCTCATATGCAGCCTGTTTCCAGAGCTGTGTAAAGGCTTCTTGAGGAATACAATAAGAAATGCAAGACAGGGTGCTGGGAGTGACTGTCCTTCCCTCACTATGGGTAACCTCCTGCCCTCTGCATCATGTCCTGAAGTAGCGCTGAAATACAGAATTCTCTGTGTGGGGAATCACGAGTATGAGGTTACATCCTACAACTCCACATGATAGTACAGTAAATTAGATCAAAGTAGTCTGCCACCATCCTGCTGAAGTCTGTCTTTGCATGGCGTTGGCGGATATCGGGGTGTCCGTGTGTCCCGCTGTGGAGTGGAGGGACACTTAATTAACATATTTAAATAGGGCTCCTACAGTGCAATTGGAAGCCTGATTACAGATCACAATTGCAGATCTGAGAATGTCCAAAGAACTATGGGAACTGTAACTTATTGACTTTTCATAGGATGCAATTATACTCCTATTTTCACATCGATGTAAACTGGCATTGGATGATCTAGGCAAAAGTGCCTGAATAACTCAAGAATCTACTCAGTGCACTAAAGCCCTGAGGAACAAATCCCTGCTACGAGGCCGTCTCACAACATTTTAATTTGACAACCAATATAGTCGAGCTCCAGCCTTGGAAGCAAAAGTCATATCCATATAAAAAGATCATCACCCTCTGATTGTTTATCTTGAGTAACATAATTGTGAGGGATAAAAATAAAACTGGTATATGCAAATAGTTGCAGTTCCTCTACATTTTAAGGTTTTATTTCATGGAACATCATTCAGGATTGAGTAAATTTCCACTCTATTTACAAACACTATGGGGTAAAAATTGAGTCGCGCCCCATTTGGGGCGCTAACCTCGCCGGGGCGCTACTTTTAGCGCCCCGAAAAAATTAGCGGCCCCGCGCCAGAACTTCAGTGGTTGCGCCCCAAGAGATAAGCGGGGCGCCACTGGAAGCACCCCGCATCCCTCTTGGGGCGCTGCGAGGGAATATCCTGGCGCTACGTGCCGCAGCGCCAGGCGCTGCGGCACGTCGCGCCGCGGTATTGCAGGCCTTCCTCCCCTTCTTAAAGGGGAGGGACCCTGCGCAGCGCGAACCGGGGCCCAGCTGGGCCCCCAGGGATCGGGAGTGCCGGCAAAAGAGCCCGGCACTCAAGAGAAGTGCCGGGCTCTTGGAGCGCAGCCGGCACTTCACGGCGGGGGGGCTTCACGGGGGCCGGGGACAGCAACGGGGGCAGGTGCTGGCAGGCGGCCAGCAACAAAAATGGCCGCCTGCCACCTCCCCTTTAAATATCGCCGCCCCGGCCGCACGTACGCCTCCCTGAACCCGTCGGACATAGCGTCTGGCGGTAAATCAGGGGGCGCGACTGAAGATCGCGGCTGGAGCGCGAGCGGGGTGCTGCGCACGGCGATGACGTCATCGCCGGCGGCGCAGCGCCACAGGGCGCTACTGGCTGGCGCCGCCGCTAACCTCCCGCTGAATTTTTCGGGCGGCGTGGGAGGCGCTGCGCCCGGGCGTTAGCTGCTTTACGCCCCATTAGCGCCCTCTTAAGGCGCTAACGGGAGGCGCAAGCAGCTGAATTTTTCCCCCTAAGGCTTCAATATTAACCCCCTCCCTCACCCCACCCCCGACCCCCTCCCGCCGTAAAAAAGTGAAATATGGATCACGGCGCTTTTTTTTTTTACGGTGGCGGATATTGGAGCATCCGACAGTCTTACTCTTAGCAGCAAGCTAAATGATGAATCCCCCCACAGTGCAATTGGGAGCCCGATTTAAAATTTACTGTTGCTGCACGGGTTTCCCCCAGGGATGAAGAAACTCGGCAGTGAAAGGGAGGTGGGAGCTGCTGTCTCCACAAGTAAGTACCTTTCCCAGCACTCCTTGTGGGCCAGGAGAAGCAGGAGTGCTCCCCACAGGCCTCTCAAGGAAGCCTTCAGCCTCCCCCAGCCCCAGTCGCCAGCTTCCCCCCGCTTCCCCGACCTGATTGCCAACCTCCCCCCAGCCCCGATTTTACGTGCACAAAATGGCCGCAATGAGGGCCTATTTCAATGACCAATGTCCTGCGCCCTAAACGACGTCTAAAAATGCCCGACCCAATATTGGGTCAGTCGATCTTTCATGCATCCCCAGCGGTTGCCTAAAAAAGGAATTAGGCCCCTTACATATGTAAATGAAGGGCCTAAAACATGTTTGATATCTCAGAGCAGAGGAGAAAGCCTGCTCATGATTTTAAGCGGCCATTGGTGATGGCTGCCAAAAGAGTACGTTTTTTAAACATATTTCACAGGCACTTTATTGAAATGTTTGTGATGGGGATGAGATTTGTGCTTCAATTGGGGGATTCATCATTGAGCTTGCTGCTAAGTATAAGAAATGTGCATCTTCCACACTTCCCTGCTCATCCATGGAAATATGTCAACCCAATCAGTGCACAGTGCGACTCAATTGCACAACATTGTCTCAAATAAATGCAAGTGCTCAGTCATTTGTGATGTACCATGACTCATCGTGCCATGTAAACCTCGCATAGAAATTCTAACTTGGTGTAAATCTTCATGGTACTGTTCATTGTTACATGGTGCAGAAGGGAAAGAAGATGGTTGAAGTTTAGCTGTTATGTACTCTGTGCATGCAATCTTTCCTTCTGCACACAAGAGTTCTGATTTTATGGGGTATTTTTGTGGCATAATTTAGCTGGTCTCTGTTTCAAGTTTAAGCTTGGGATAAGCACGCTGGACAAGGCAGATTTTTTTCCCAAGCTTAGGGTACTTGTGGGCAACTTGTCACTGTTGACACCAATGAGAGCCCAAGACCTCCTGGCAGACTTCTCAACCATTAGTAAATCATGCATAGAACTTTTAGTAAAGTAAGAAATCCTTGTAGTTTAGTGATGATGGGTGTTTAAAAAATATTTGCGACTTAATTATGAAAGGGGCTAGCTAAACTCCCCTCACAAAACAATCACTTGAAATGCAATGTTTTCTAATTAACTTAATAATGAAAATCCACGCAGAATTAGAGCTGGAAGGATTGACACAATTACTTTAACTGCAAGCTGGAGGGTTCTATGGATTTTCAACATATCATGCGGGAAATCAACTTGCCGTAAACACATTTGCCAGTAGAATTCCCTACACCTGTCCTAGTTATTGGTTTAAAGACAATTACTCGGAATCCAGGATGTTGTAGTCAACTTTAGTGTCTATTTTTTGGGATAAAAGCACACAGGCAGCACAAGTTTAAGAATTATTGCAGACTACGAATAATAGTATGTGCTACAAGGGAATATGTTAAGGTTTTGAAACAATACTACTACGAGGATATTTCTCTTAATCTCCCACTCACTGCCCATTCTGCTTATTCTTAGCAGCGATTTAAGAGGGTCAGGAACGGGCTGTGATCCCACGTCCTCGCACCTTTAACTCGGGTGCGTTTTCCAGCGCGCCACAGACTCGAACGGCCGAGGCAGGCAACCTAATTAATCTCATTAACTCCTTGTTCTGAGACACATAAATACTGTGGCAACAAGAGCAGGTCAGAGGCTAGGTATTCTGCGGCGAGTGTCTCACCTCCTGACTCCCCAAAGACAATCCACCATCTACAAGGCACAAGTAAGGAGTGTGATGGAATACTCTCCACTTGCCTGGATGAGTGCAGCTCCAACAACACTCAAGAAGCTCGACACCATCCAGGACAAAGCAGCCCGCTTGATTGGCACCCCGTCCACCACCTTGAACATTCACTCCCTCCACCACCGGCGTACTGTGGCTGCAGTGTGTACCATCTACAAGATGCACTGCAGCAACTCGCCAAGGCTTCTTCGGCAGCAGCTCCCAAACCTGTAAAATCTTCGACCTAGAAGGACAAGGGCAGCAGGTGCATGGGAACATGAAAGGATTCGCAAAATTTCATGTGTTCCCCCCCGAAGATTTTTTGTTGGACTTATTAATAAGGAACCCTGGTCAGACTGAGTTTTAAAATCCAGGGCATAAAATGGCCGCGGCCAGACCTTGTGACCAAGAGCTTTTTCAGATGCTAGGAAGCTATCAGCTTGTGTATTCCGATGTCTGCAACAGGAAGTTACAGGACCTTTCCTTCTGCATTACAATCAGCTCTATGCATAAGGCTTTCAAGGTGTTTGCTCAAATAATCAGCAGGGACATTGAGACGGGGCTGGCCCCATCAATGAAATTGTTCTGGACAATCATCGAACCTGTCGAACAATAGGGTAGCAGTTGAAGAACTGGTATCATGCAATTACCGGCCATCTAACATGATGGGCCGAGACCAGTACCTTTTGTTAAAATTCATCATGCCCAGATCAGACAATAGAAATGAGCTGATCGGAAGGGAGATTAGGGCGACCGGGAGGGGTATAACTGGGAAGACCCAGCCATTCTCTCGCTCTCTCTGCCTGGACCCCGGTTCGCTCTGTCTGCTGGCCAGCAGCCCAGAAAGAAGACTGCCAGAAACTTCGCAGCCACATGTCGACGGCAGAAACAGAGCACAGGGCCAGGTTTTTCCATCCATTTCAATGGTGAGCATTATCTTCTTCTGGCTGTCGCAAGACAATTCTAGTTAGGCATAAGGGTGGGAAGTAATGGGGATATTGCTAAAATTGTAATTTTAGGATTTTCCCTCGATGTGTCCGTTCTCTTCCCATGCTAAGTGTAAAACCATCTTCATATGATACTGTTTCTCTGTAGTTTTACTTCTGTAAATAAACATTTGTTTTCCTCGCACCAATCCACGGGTCTGTTCGTTTGTCCTTATCACCGCTCGATAAGTCCTGGGCTCAGAATTAATAAGGGGACAGCGATTCATAACCACACAGCGGGCAGCACAGACAGTCCAGGAAAACATAACTGGCTGACCTACAAATAAGCCCGAGACAAACACCACCACCTCCAAGTTCCCCTCCAAGTCACACACCATCCTGACTTAGAAGTATATTGCCGATCCTTCATCGTCGCTGAGTCAAAATCCTGGAACTCACTCCCTAACAGCACTGTGGGAGGACCTTCACCACACGGACTGCAGCAGTTCAAGAAGGCGGCTCACCACCACCTTCTCAAGGGCAATTAGGGATGGGCAATAAATGCTGGCCTTACCAGTGATACCCACATCCCATGAAGCAAATTAAAAAAAAGCTAAAAACTTAACCACAGTGTCAGTATCACTGGCATCATCTAACATTTTCCAAAGCTCCTTTGATTTTTTTTGACAACTTATGCCAATGACTTTTCTTGTAAAAAGTTTGGTAAACTATTGCTCATATCCACATTTTTTACCCTGCTAATTTTTGACTTTTGGCATATTTATGTTACTTGAAAATGTGATTCTGCAATATTAACTGAGGGACTAGCAGCTGTAGAATATGCTTACATTGTGGAACAGGGCAAATAAAGAAAACTGCATGTATATAGCTTTTAAATTACAATATGCGCCTTTGGTTTAGGCCACTGTAATTTCTGTAATGGCTGGTGAAGACCGATACAAGCCAGCATGCAAAAATCCACTTCACAGGCCATTGTGGGTAAACTGAGCCACTCAGCTTGCTATAAAACATGGCTGACTGCATCTCCGACGTCAATGCCCAACTTACTTTAGGTAGTAGCACTCCCAGCAGCAGTGAAAGCTATTTCTTGTGGAGGGAGGGGTGTCAGATGATCAGGAGGCAGCAACAAGCCTTGTGTATTTTCCACATTGCTGCAGAAAGTGCTGGGATGTAAATACACCACTTGCTCCCCAGCCACACCCTGCTCATTGCAGCCTTGAATCTCGGCCTGGAGAGACCTGTGAATCCATTTTGCTGCCAAGGATGGAGAGAGTGAGAGAACGAGCTCAGCGCTTCACCGAGCGGGCCTTGGATGCTCTGGTTGGCGCGGTGGAGCGCAGAAGATGTATACTCTTCCCTGAGAGTGGCAGGAGGCCTTTGCCACGCGAGTACAGAAGAGTGTGGAGGGAGGTGGCTCAGAGCGTCTCCTCCAGGAGCATGGTGCCCAGGACCCATGTTCAATGCCGCAAAAAGTTCAACGACCTCACTCGGGTCGTCAGGGTGAGTGGCTTTTTCTCAATACCTCTCCATCCCTCCATCTCAACCTCACTCTATGGCCAGAGGGTCTTAAAACCCCAATGCACAACACTCATCCAACACCTATGGCCCTTTCATGAAACACACACACACATTCCACACTTTGCATACAGTAAGGGCTATTCACCTATGGGAGGCACATCAGGCAAGACCATGGCTGTATATTTACTCAGATGCTGTCCTTTTTCTTGCAGGCCAAGCTGGCGCATAATAGGAGACAGCAGCAACGGACAGGTGGAGGGCGGCCTCAGCTGCAACCCCTCAGCGATCTTGAGGAGCGCGTCCACAGGATTGTGGCAAGCCGGGTGATCGGTCCCGTCGCCACTGGAGACGCCGACCCCGTTCTGGACAGCAATGGTAAGGTCATCACCTTTTTGTCCTCTGTCCTTCCACTTGTCCCTCACAACACCAGCCTTTGACACTTTCAATCCAACTTGCTAACTCGCTGCACTTATTCCTCCCTTGCTGCCACCCTGTCCTCACGCTAAAGCCACTCTTGTACCTCCCTGCTTTCAGATGGTGATTCACCAGCTGAGGAGACGGGCCCTGCAGCTGCCAGTGGGAGTGAAGCTGCAGCCGAGGAGGAAGAGGAAGCCGGAGCATCAGTGCCACCCTCTCCCGAGGAAGCCCATGCCCACACTGGGAACACGCCTTCCCTGGAGGGGAGCAGGGGGGAAGGGTCTGATGAGGGTGAAGCTCCAGGACCCAGCGGGCTGCAGCAACACCATGGGGGTAGGGAAGAACGGGGGCCTTCTCCCCAGAGGGAGAGTATGCCAGAGACTCCTACTGCAATGGACGCAGAGGAGGAGTGGCTGATCGCAGAAATGAACAGCCAGGCGGTGGGCATGCACACTGAGCTCATGGGTGCAGTGGGAAGGGTGCCCGAATGCATTGAGTCACTGGCAAGGAGTGTGGATCACTTCGCTGTAGCACAGGTGGATGCCACACTAACGCTTAGTGCTGCAATTCAGTCACTGACTGCCGTGATCCCATCTCTGACTGCTCTCATGCAGACTCAGATTGAGGCCACGCGAGCACTGACTGCTGCCAACCTCGATAGTTCGTTCACATGTCCCTGGGGCTCTCACCGCGCCGCAGCAGGCCAGCAATCTGTGCTCCAGCAGATTGCTCCGGATGCTGAAGTGCTGCCCCGTGGGAGTGCCAGTGTGTCGGGCGAGCAGGGAGTTGCTGTCCTCTCTCACGATGACAGCATTCCTGCTGCCAACACTGTCACTTCTCCACTGCACTTGCCACCGCCTGTAGGACAGACTGCTGCTGCCCATGCAGAGTTGGTGCAGTCTGCAGCCGGGCCCTCCAGTCCCAGAACTGGTCGAGGCCGTCCTTCAGGGGCATCTGCAGTGTCAGGGTCTGACAATCTGCAGCCTTCCACCAGCCTTGCTGCAGCCACTGAGGTCCCATTACGGAGGAGCAGTAGGGTTAGAAGGGGGGAAGTGCGCAAGGGAAGGAGATCACCCTCGAAGGGCAAAAAGTAGGAGGTGTGACAAAATGCTGGTCATTTTTTTATTAAAGGCCGAGGTTCATGGTCCAACTTTTGTTTAGTGTTTTGGACATTATCTCCAGGTTGTGAGAACCAGTTATGTTATTGACTGTTTTTTTGTGTTTATTTCTATGAGTTTGTCATGAGGAATTGACACACACAGAGTTTGTAAAATAAATAAGTTTCTCTATTCAAAATATACATGGTTGGTGTTTGGAATTATTGGTGCCTTGGCCGGCTTAGGGGTTGTGTGCTGGGTTCATTGATGTTGTTAGCAATGGCAGAAGCCATTTCCACAGCAGGGGCCCTAGAAGCGGCTTGCTATCAGCCGTTGACGGACGGCCCTTGCAGTTTCACCATTGTGGGCCGCCCTCCCGCCTTGGTGCTGCTGATGATCATCCTCCTCGTCCTCTTCCTCCTCTTCCTCCTCCTCCTCTGGTGGTGCTCCAAGGCCTGGTGGCATTGGCTGGGTCCTGACGATTGCCATGTTATGCAACATGCAGCACACAACTACGAAGTTGGATACTCGCTCAGGCGAGTACTGCAGGGCTCCTCCAGAATGGTCGAGACAGCGGAACTGTTGCTTCAGCACGCCGATTGTGTGCTCAATGATGTTCCTGGTAGCTTGATGGCTCTCATTGTACCGCAGCTCAGCAGGGGTGTTGGGCGTACGGAGCGGTGTCATCAGCCAGGTGCTCAATGGATACCCCTTGTCCCCGAGAAGCCAACCAACTGGCTGATGCGGTGCCTCGAAAAGTTCTGCCACAGTAGTCTGGCGCAGGATGAAAGCATCGTGGCAGCTGCCAGGATAGTGGGCATTGACAGCGAGTATCAGCTGTCTGTGGTCACAGACCAACTGAACATTCAAGGAATGGAACCCGTTTCTGTTCCGGAATTCCTCGGCATTCTCATGTGGAGCACGCAAAGCCACATGCGTGCAGTCAATGGCGCCCTGCACCATGGGGAAGCCCGCTATCCTCGCAAAGCCCAGAGCGCGGTCACGCTGCTTGTCTGGGGTCATGGGGAAAGAGATGAACTCTCGTCTCCTTTTAAAGAGGGCATTTGTGACCTGCCGGATGCAGCAATGCACCGCGAACTGGGAGATATTGGCGAGGTCCCCAGCAGCAGCTTGAAATGAGCCAGTAGCATAGAAGTTGAGAGCCACTGTGACCTTCACTGCCACCGACAGAGACGTCCTGGACCTCAGTTGAGGCTGCAGATCTGGCTGCAGCAGGTGGCAGAGCTCAGTGACCACCTCCTTGCTGAATCGCAGCCTTCGCAAACACTGCTCATCAGACTTATGAATGTAGGAGAGCTGTTCACGATATACCCTGGGAGGGTAAGCTCTCCTGTACATACGCCTGTTGGCCCTCCTCCGTCTGGCCATCATTGCCACTCTCTCTCTGCGTCTCTGTGTCCTCCGATTCAGCTGGAGCAGGACAACGCCCCCATTCAGTGCAGCCCCCATAGTCTCTTTGCAAGCAAAGTTATGAAGGACAGCAACCAAAGTAGCAGCGAAGTTAGGATCAGTAGGCAAAACTACCTCACAAAGTGTTGACTCAATGCAGAAGTCTCTCTTTCTCTCTCTCCGAATCTCTCTCTCTCTCTCAGAACGAGTGGTGCAAAAATGTCAACCACAGAAAAAGACAGGAAGAGGCCCCCTTTAAATAGCGCCCCCCCCAGCCCCACAGCGATTGATAGCGTTCCAGTCTTCCGGTCGTTGGATGCGCCAGGCGGTAAGGCAGGGGGCGCCACTCAATTTCCGCTCCGGGGCGCCACAAGGGCGTTGCACCATGGAATGACGTCACAATCTGCGCGCGCAGGTGGTCGCAGCGGTAAGGTTTAGCGCTGCCGCACAATGTCTAGTTAAGTTCCCGAGCGGCGCAAACATCGCTGCGTCCGGGCGCTAGCAGCTTTGCGCCCCATTAGCGCCCTCTTAAGGCGCTAACGAGAGGCGCAACCAACTGAATTTTTACCCCTAAGAACTGTAATACTGTAGTGAAGTTGATTTACAAGTAAGATTCTCTGATAATAAGATTGCAAGTTTTCTCTTTTTGGAACTGTTAATGTTGCGATTGACTCACCAACTGTAAATTACATGTCGGTTCTTTAATAAATCTATATATTTAAAAAATTGTCTCACATAAGACTTCTGTATCAAAAACTCGCGAACTCAATCTCTGTACACTCTTTGGTGAGGAGTTGCAGAATTCTGAGGGAGTTTTCTGGACCCTCATAATATCCAGAACGTTACAGTCTAGCTAAACTTATTAAAAGCGCTATCTGGAGGACGGTAACATTCTCGGGTTGTTCCTTTCCTTTAGGGAGAGATAGTCCGGACCTTTTGACCCAATTAAGCGTCTTTAGGATTCGGCTACCTCAAACTTTAGTTGAAAGTGAACGTCTTGAGAAATACGCCTGATCCGGGGTAGCCCTAAAGGGGCTAGGACTAGTAATTATCCCTTCAATCTGAGGCCGAAGCTCAGTGGCCATTGAGCGAGGTCATTAATGCAGAGCAAGGAAATCCCAGTAAATACTCCCACATTACACCTGATTACTTGCATATGGGAAAGGCTCTTGCTTACTCCATTTTGAGCACAGATTTAGGTGTCTAGAGTTTGCAAGTCTTTTCTGCAACCTCAGAAGCCACTCTCACCACATTGCTACTAACTATCACAACATTGACAGATTTCTCCTCTGATTCTCCACTTGACCTGCCATCTATTACATCAGCATGGGTGCTGCTTATACTGTCTCACCTTGGTCCCCAGAATTGGACGAGGATGAGCCCCAACACCAGCTGCAGCAGCAACAACACCAACAACCTTCTCCTCAACAATCACAGGACAGAGGGCATCAGCGCAGGGCTGCACTGCGCCGGAGTCAATACCCCCAACACAGAGTACACAGGCAGAGGATGAGCTTCCTCAACATGACTGAGCAACAGTGCCAAAGGAGGCTCAGGCTATCGCGCCAGGTCATCACAGACATTTGCAGCTTGCTGGAGCAAGACCTGCAGCCCAGTAGAGTGGGTGGACATGCCTTGCCAGTGTATGACAAAGTCACCAGCGCTCTCAACTTCTTCGCCTCAGGCTCCTTCCAGGAATCTACAGCAGACATTTGCAACATCTCGCAGTCGGCCGGCCACAGATGCATCACAAAGGTCATCGATGCCATGTTTGAGAAGTCACCCAATTATGTCAACATTACCACTGATGAAGCCAGTGTTACTGAGCGGGCTCTTAGCTTTGCCACTCTGGCTAGCTTTCCACAGGTGTAGGGCATCATTGATTTCACACATTTTGGGCATCAGGGCACCCCCACATCACCCAGGAGTGTTTGTCAACCACAAGGGCTTCCACTCCCTCAATGTGCAGCTCGTCTGCAACCATAGGAAGATCATCTTGCATGTGTGCACCAAATTCCTTGGCAGCTGTCATGACTCTTTTGTCCTGCGCCAGTCAATCCTCCCTCAGCTCTTCGCACCGCCAAACACGCTTACCAGCTGGTGCTGGAGACAAGGGCTATCCACTGAAGACGTGGCTCATGACACCCTTGAGGAGGCCAAGCAATGAAGCTCAGGCAAGCTATAATGAATGCCACATGTCCACCAGATGTATCATAGTGCAAACAATAGGCATGCTGAATATGCGCTTCAGATGCCTTGACAGATCTGGAGGAGCCCTTCATTACGCACCTGCCAGGGTCTCCAGAATCATCGTTGTCTGCTGCGCTCTGCACAACATAATGCAGCAACAAGGATTGCAGCTGAGGAGGAGGAGCATCAGCTGGAAGACGAGGAGGAAAACAGGAGGGAGCTGAGGTCCAGATGCCAGCAGCACCGGAGCACATTGCTGCCCGGGAGGCCAGGGATGGCCTCATCATGGCCAGATTTACTTAACTTCCTGCATTAAACCATATGGCTGCCACATGCTGTGCCAAGTTCCCGCCGCCAACAACACCATAAAGCATCCCTACAATGACCAAGCCATTCCTTTCACACTGACCCCCATTGCTGAAGTAACGTCATGTCTCCCCATTCACTCCAACTCACGAAGCCACTTACAAAGTAGTCAATAAAAATGGGCATAAAGGGAAAGTGGTGAAAATCAATAGTTTTATATGTATCATAACAGTAACGGAACCTTAATAATAACACTTCATTAAATACCCATGTGCTTACCCTTGTGCATCTACTTCTGTGTCATTTTTCATTTACGCATGCTTCTGCGAGGGGCAACCCCTGTGGCTTCAGCAGAGGTAGAGGCAGCCTGCTCATTTCTCTGCTACGGCTGTGTAGACATTTTTGGCGGACGTCCTCTGGGTTTTGGAGCCTGTGATGGTCCCGCCAAAGTCTGCTGCTCCTGCGACTGTGCAGGGGCAGACTCGGCCATCGCTGTCCAAGGGGGCATCTGGAGCTCTGACTGGGGGTGGGGGGCGGCGGGGGGGAGGGGGGAGGCAACGGAGGAGAAGTGTAAGCACTTTGAGAGGAGCCCCCACTTCCACATCCCCTCTCACCATCATCCCACTCATGGGCCACCCGCTCTTCGCTGCTAGCAAGGAGCTGGACAGCACCTTGCGGCATAGCAGTGGGGCAATGAGGACCCAAGTCTATGTTTACATCCCTCCTAGAGAGGAGGTCTATGAGCCTCTGCCATCAGTTGTCCATAGATAGCATGTGCTCATGTGACTGGCACATTAGCTGCTCCATGCAAGTGGCCATCCTTTCCATGGAAGAGCATATCATCGCCATCGCCTGCGACATGGTGGTGCTCATGTTGGAGATGGACTCCTCCATTCTCTGAACATTTGCAGACATCGCGGCCGCAAAACCTGATAGAGCCTCCTGCACTTCTTCCTACACTTTCAGGATCACCCTCTTTCTCAATGGCCCCCAAGGCTCAGCGTCTGCATGCAGCTGAGCAGAGCTGGGAGCGTTCTGCGCCCTCCGGCGAGGAGTCTCCACTGCTGTCCCTGTCTCCACCATCTGCTCTTGCTCACTTGTGACTTGTGAGACACCAGGTGACAACACTACTCTATCTCGCGTGGGACCCACAGAGGTGTGCGTATCTGCGCTGGTGCTGGGTGCGCTTATGTCTGGTGACGCTGCACCCTCAGAGGCTGGAGGCTCCTCTGAGGAGGCATCTTCCTCCTCCAGCCGAACCATGGGGAGGGCTCTTGATGGACCTGTGGGAGAGTAAAGAGATGATTTAGAAATGTCATATTAAGAATGGGTAACGATACATTTATGCACATGATGAACATTCACTGGCTGCTGACATCAGTCACCATATGAGTGACTGCTGTATGCCATGTGGCTGTATGAGATGTAATTCTGTCACCTGGTTGCTGAGAGGACCCCCTCTCTCCATCTCCCACCGCCAGCAGCTCCGCAACTCTTGACACCTCCAGGGCCACCTCCTCTGCTGCAGTTAAAGTGGTGAAGGATGGAGGGCCACCTCCAGTTCTCTCCCTCTCCCTGTTGTGCGCTCGTTTCTCCTGCAAGTTGGGAAAGAAGAGGCGTTTGAGTGAGAGTGATGGCATGAGTGTAAGGAATGTGTGGGTTACATCTGTAGAGGGTGACTATAAGGGCGTGGGTGCCAATGCCAAAGCCAAATGGCCTCCTTATATAGGTTACTTGGTATGATTGCATTAGGATGAGGGTGAGTGTGAGGGGTGGTTAGTCAGAGGGGGATGTGAGTATATACATAGAGGATGGGTGGATGTGCAATGTATGTTGGTGTGATGAATGATGTGCAGGAGCAGGCTTGGGAAGGCAGAGTGATGGGGATGTGGTGACAGGCACAGCAGGATGAAGGTGAGTTTGGCTTTGTACTTACCTTTCCTGATCTCATGAGATCATTGAAGTGCTTCCGGCACTGCACCCAGGTCCTCCTGACCACATCCCTGCTGTTGACCTCCTCAGCTATTTGGAGCCAGGCTCTTTTTGGCAGTTGGGGAGGTCTCTTCTACCCATCAGCAGGGAAGAGGACCTCTCTGCATGCTCCAATTCCCTCCACAAGAATATGTAGGGAGTCATCTGAAAACCTGGGTGCAGCCCTCTGTCTTTGTGAAGCCATGTTTTGAAGTGTGAGCAACAAGAAGATCCTGCAATGTCCTCCCTGCACACTCCTAGATGAACCTTTAAATGCGACGTGGCCAAGGCTGCTTTAAATATCCCCGCTGGAAATGAGTCATCGATGACGTCATCAGACCCGCACCATTTAATAGGGCCGGGAAACGCGCATGTCTGTCTTAATAGGGGCCATTAACTGAAAGTCGCTCTGAGGAGCGGGATCATCAGAACAACACAGTTCCGACCCGCCACGCTGCCAACATGCACCCAACCCGACTCGGTTAGGAAAATTCCAGCCAATGTATTTTTTTCTGTTGTGTGCATGAGGAGAGGTGAAAACAGTTTTTGGAAGATCTGCAATCTGATCATCTCTACACTCATGTCTAACTTACTACAAAGTCAAGCCCTTTTTAAATGCTACAGTATTGACAAAAACTATTCTGCAAATTGGTAATGGAGTTAGAACTCTTAAACGTAATTATGATTCTTCCAATTTTCATTGTTTAAAGGCCTGAACTTTTCCAGGTTTCCGCAGCTCTTTTGCTGAAGTTAAGGCGGATGAGCAGGAAAACCTCCACAGAAATTCATCATCCTAGTTTATTAAGAAGTATGATAATAGAAGCAGTAATAAATAAAACCACAAGTTAGCTGATTTACAGCACTGTACTTATAGGGCCTGAAATTCCAGGCTCCCTGCTCCGCCACCATAACTGCAACAGAGTAGGACTCCCTGTAGAAGAGGACATCAACCTCATCCCAAACCCCAGGGATGGGGTCATTTTAATAATTGAAATGAGCTGCCCAAACCTGTAGGGCACAGCAGAGGTACCTGCTCCAGTGTAGGAAAACCAGCACCATTTCGGTCTGATTGTGGAGTCAGAGGCCCTTGGCAGGCCAAAGATGTAATGTTCAAATTTGTAATGTTTTCCCAAAAAGAAGCCACAACCCGCCTTGTACAGTAATGAATCCCCCCAGGATCAACTACTTTTGCTCCCTGAATTATTTGTGGCCTTGGGAAAGCCCATTATAGAACCCACACTGTGGCCGCGATTTTGCCTACCGAGGCGGGCTCAGTGCGGCGGAGGTAGGTGGCGGGTTGCAACCCCGCTCCCGGCTCCATCCCGCTCTGCGAGAAGAATTTTCCGTTGATTAGGCTTGTTAAGCCCGCCCTGCGAGGTTCCCAGCCAATTAAAATGAAGCGGGTCTGATGACGTCATTTGATGACGCGTCATCAGCTGGTTACCTTGAATTGACCATGTCCACCATCATTTTGACAGTTGTGCTGTCAGTGTTCTACAGCATTGAGGTGCTGCAAACACTGACAAGCACTGCACAAAGGTGCACGCCTGCACCCAGGCTCTCCATATGCTTATGGAGGGAGTCAAAGCACACAGGGAGGTTCTCTTCCCTTCCAATGGGCGGAAGAGACCTCCGCAGGACACCAACACAGCCTGGTAGCACATTGCATAAGAGGGCACAAGCAGGGATGTCGTCAGGAGGGCCTGGCTGCAGTGGAGCATATGTTTCAATGATCTCAGTAGATCATGAAATGTTACTGCAAAGCCACACTCAACCTCATCCTGCTGTGCCACTCATCATATCCCCATCACTCTGCCTTCCCAACCCTGCTCCTGCACATCCTTACTCACACCAACATACCTTGCACCTCCACCCATCCCTTTCTCTCTACCACCACCTTCTCAAGGGCAATTACGGATGGGCAATAAATGCTGGCCTTGCCAGCGATGCCCACATCCCATAAACGAATTTAATTTTTTTTTTAACCTACATCATCGCATCCCCATCTGACTAGCCACCCCACAAACTCACCCTCATCCTTGTCCACAGCCTCAACATTGTGTTTTCACCAATGTTCATGCAAAGTTTCTGTTGATGTGTGGCCAACCATTGAAATCTTTATTTTCCACACTTTCTGTTCTTGGAGAGATTTATGTGCACCTTTGCAAGTGTGTTAGTGAGTTGCAGGGAATGGTGAGACATAACCCCTCCACCCCCGCCCCCCATGATGATGAGTGTGAAAGGAATGGCTTGGACATTGTAGGGATGCTTTATGGTGCTGGTGTGGCGTGGTGCCAACCTGGAGCATCATGTGTACAGCGTAAAGTGAAGTAAATCTGGACATGGTGAGGCCATCGTTGGTGTCCCGGGCAGCAATGTGCACGGGTGATGATGCCGTGTGTCCTGTGCAGCATCAGTTGATAGCGGAGAAGATTGGTGTGGATGTTGGTGTTGCTGGTGTGCCTGGTGATGCTGGTGTTGGGGCTGATCGTGTTGGGATTCTAAGTACCAAGGTGAGATTTTTTCAAGGGTACCGATGCTGATGGAATAGATGGCAGGTGAGGCTGAGATGACAGAAGTAATCTGTCAATGTTGAGATAGGTTGTTCCAAGGAGGTGAGGGTGGATAGAGAGATTACTGCAAACACTTCAAACGTGCATAAAGCTGAAAAGTGGGTACCAAATCATTAATGCTCCAGCTTCTAAGATTGGGAAGTGAACAGCTGTGAAATGGTAGGTTTTATACCACTTTTTCAGCTTTCACCTATTCACAGTAATCCACAGTCATTGAGAACCCGACATACTTACCTGATGTGATAGCCGCTCTCCGGGAATCTTGTTGAAAACCTGGTAAAATGGTAAGTACATGGGAAAATGGTTCTTAACTACCTTTTAATAAGCTTTTAACTATCTAAATTGGCTGAACCACCGCTTGGTGTTGGGTCTGTTCAGCGATGACAGACCTGACACTTGGGAAACTGACAAGGAGGTAGGTTTACAGCGGGATACCGACCCGCTGTCAATCTTTGTGATTTTGACAGCGGACCCGCCTTCAAGCCCGCACTCTGAGCGCCAGTAAAATTCAGCCCTTTCTCTCAGCCTTGGGAAAGCCCAGTACAGAACCCACACTTTCTCTCAGTAGATGCAGCTTCTGCTGGGCCAGCAGAGGGCATAATGGGTGGAATTCTCAGGGTGGCCTGGAACACCTTCAGACACATCCCCAAAGCTGTCTAAGAAGGGAGAGAGGGTAGGTGGAAAATTCCTCTCCCTGTCAAGGCCCTGTTCAGGTGCATGTAAAAGAGCAGGGAGTTCTCCCAGTGTCCTGGCCAATATTCATCCCTTAATTAACAACAACACAACAAATTACCAGGTCAATTAACTCACTGCTGTTTGTGGCACCTTGCTGTGTTTGCCTACACAGCAGCAATGACTACGCTTCAAAAGTAATTTGTTAGCTGTGAGGTATTCTGGGATGTCCTGAAGGTGTAACAGGTGCTATATAAAGACAAACTCTTTCTTTAGTCTAGATTTTCATTCCTCTAATTCTGTGCTCATGGTCTAAATCACTCTGGATCTGCTCCCCCTCCGCCACCAAATTTCCAGCGAAGTCACAGTGGCTGAGCAGGAGCAGCTTGGAAGATATGCCAGGTGTGTGTGCTGCTGTTGGATTTAGAGGCTTTTGGAGGAGAGAAGAAATTTGATTGTCTGCCAGGCCAGTGGAAGGATAGAGAGCTGGAGGAAGTCAGGCAGAGGAGCAAAACTTTACTTCACACTGAATGATGCAGTCCCCCAAGAGAAGGAGCACGGGGAGAAAGAGCTGGTCAGGGCAGTGAGTGCATTCAATGGAGGAAAAACTCACCAGGTCAAGCAAAGTAAGAAGAGCCACTGATGCCTCCAAGAATGCACTGAACTAAGCACGTCTGCCATTTACAGTTACCACCCCCTCACAGGTGTTAAAGTACTTGGATTGTTTATCCTCGATGCTAATAAGGTAGTACAGTTCCCTTTTCACCCTTAGCTCTCACCTCCAAATGTTTGTTCATTCACATTCTCACGTTCTTTACCCCACAAAAATATTTGCATAGTAAGTCACTGCCTGTTGCATGCATGCATGTCACCGAACCCATCAATGCCTACACAATGAGAACTATGCATTACTGCGTGTCATAAGTTACAAAAGGCCACTGACACTTTTTGCTTTGTTTTTCAAGTTAAGGCAGTCCGTAACAGGCACGAGAGCTCTGCTGCCAAACTCATAGGGCTAAAAATTTGTGTGTTTTACGCCACCTGTTAGCAGCAAAAATTTGCGATAACACAGCGGCCGTCGCTCTTTCACCAGCTGGTGGCAGGTCATGCAGCGTCCACCATTTTCCGAGGGACAGCAGTGCTGCCAGTAAAAGCGATGGCCATGGAAATTTAAATTAGAAGAGGGTGACATGCATGCCGGCTTAACGTCACCTTGGCGAACTTTGGACCTTAGCGCTCAGTTCAATGCTGTGCTCTAAGTTCACCATGAAAACCCAGCATTCAGCAGACTCACAGAGGTGCTGTCAGCACCTCTTAAAGGGACACACACATCTTTCAGTTAAGTTTGCACTTAAGCTTTTTATTGAAGTAGTGGTTTGCTGTAATACATGTTTAAAGTTTTTTAAGTGAGCAGGGAAGTGCTGCTGGATGCTTGCAAGGACTCAGATGGTAAAGGAAGGCCTCTGAGAAGACAGAAAATGCTGGAAATACTCAGCAGGTCAGGCAACATCCGTGGAGAGAGAAACAGAGTTCATGTCTCAGGTCGAGATGCTGCCTGACCTGCTGAGTATTTCCAGCATCTTATGCATTTATTTCAGATTTACAGCACCCGCTCGCAGCGGAAAGAGGAAGACACAGAAGAGGAAGAAACAGAAGGAAGGATGCAACCCAATCAGCCTCTTCCTGGCCGGCATATCCGGGATGGAATCATCCGCCTGCGACCACAACCTCAATTCCCCTTTCAACATTAGTCCCATACCTTACCCTCGCTCTGTTACTGACCATCACAGTGTCCTCTTGGCCACAATGCTGAAATAAAATCCACCACAAAGCAAACTTTCAATCCAACTTTATACATCTATCCATCCAATATGACATCAAGAATTTAACTTATCACCCTTATGCATTCCCTTAGTGACTGTCTTGCGTGTGCCTTTGCCTGTCCTAGTGATATCACATGGTGCTACCCCAGTGGCTGCAGCATGGCTGGTGGAAGGCTTTGAGTGTGAAATCGAGTGACAGTGTTTCTTCTTCTTCTTCACTCTCCTGTCCCTCTTGTTGGTCAACCACTGGCTGGGCAGGCTGGGTGTTTCTTGGGTGTGTAAAATGAGGAAGGCTCAAGGGTGGAGTTGTGGTGAGGGGAGGGCTGGAAAGCAAGAGGTACATGGGAGAAGGAGGATAACATATGAGGATACCAACATCTTGTATCCTTTCAGCCACTGGCCAAGGGCTCAGCCATGCCCCTGCCAAGAATGGCCTGCACCGTCTCCTCCAAGGGGGTGAGGTGAAGCTAGGAATGGGAGGTATGCCTCGTGATTAGTACATATTGTTGGTAGATGAGTGATTGGGGGGGGGTGGGGGGTCGTGCAATGAGCAGTGTGTGAGGCTAGTGGTGTTGGTAGGAGATGCCTTTTGAAGATGTATTCACTGACCTTGACCAGTGGTCTGAGGTCATGAAGCTTCTTTGGGCACTGGAACCAGGTGGTGGGGGCGACACTGCTGGCAGTGATGACGTCAGTGATCTGGGCCCACATCCTTCTTTCTGGAGGGCCTCCTGGCCCCTGTGGGTAGAGGACCTCTCTTGCAGTGCTGACCCTCTGAATAAAGCTGGACTGCTGTGTGCGAGACATTGGGTGCCCCTTCCCTGGCTTGTTAAGCCATGTGTGTTAGGGCTGAAGCACTTTTCCCATTTTTTGAGGTGCGGCAGGGAATTCAGCTTTATTTGGGAATATTTTTTCAAATGTTAATTTTAATTTTTAAATGGCAGTAGAGCTGAAAACTGCATTTTTTACTTCATTTTTATTTTTATCAGTTCAGAAGGCATTGCCCTTTTAATATCCCACAATGCCTACTGACATCATAGCCTCGCTTCTTGAGGCTGTTGGAAGATGCAACGCTGCTTCTGGACACCACATTCGGGACTGATGCCAGGACTAATGCCACCAGGAGGGCGTTACACAGTCAGTTTAGCACTGGGCTAATAATTTTTAGACCCCAGCACGAATTTTTCACTCCTACCGGCGCCACCATTTTCGGCGACCTTTAACCCACTGCCGCTGTGGCACCGGCAACTTTCAGTACACATGTGGCAGAAAGGTCGTAGGGCAAGGCTGCCTGTGCAGCAATAAAGAGATGCAACCTGCAACAGATTAATCTCAGAACTTAGCAGCCTTGAGACCCAGTTACTCAGGAGGTTCCTATTGCAATGCAGCATCTTCTTATTGCAACACAACAGCCTGTTACCTCATGCACTCCTGCCACTGAGGTAGCAGCTAGGAGACGCACAAGGTTAGAGTTAAGAGCATATAATTAATACACTGGAACCAAGAATCACTAATCATACACCCCAAGATGGTTTCATATTAAAATTATAGTAGCACTAAAGTTGTTATGTGTGTATACATTGGCCAGGAATTTTCTTGTAGCTGCTCCCACTCTGCTGCACTTCTGGCAAAATTACAGCAGTGAGTGGGAGCAGCTCCAAGGAAATTCCTGGCTATTGTCCCTGGAAAGGTGCAGAAGCTGCATTCACATGCTGGCATGAAGGAGAGTGTTCTGAGATGTGCAAATAGAAAAGTTTGTATGTGATGAGATATATAAGGGCAAGATGTACACAGAACTGTTAATGCATTGGCCGTACATTTTCATCGAAAGAAGCTCTCGTGTACAAGAGTGACATGAATATCTCTTACAACTGGCAATGGATTGTCCTCCACATCATCTTCATGCGACTGCTACTCTTGCTGATGCACTTGCCAGCCATAGGGGCCTTTCTCCTCTGAGGCCTCATTACAAGGTAAAAATGTACAGCATTCAGCATACAACTATAATCCTTGATATTGTAGCAAGACTATATTGCAGAACATCCTCAGCTTATCCTGATATCTGAAGCATGGCTTCAAAACTCCAACGACATGCACAATTATTTCTCGAATGCACAAGTGGACCTCATTATACTGGTGTTCAACTCGTATACTGAAAAGCTGCACAAGTATCATGTGCCAGAACTAAATAGGATAGTCTTGACCAACCAGGAGCCACTCAGAAACTTGTCTTTTTGGGTCAGAATGGTGGGACAGTGGATTGCCTAAAATTAAGGCATTGTGACAATTTCCAGGGAAGTGAGCATTCACTTACATGATGTCATGCTGCTGGTCGCAAATAAGCTGCACATTGAGAAAATGGCATAGGTCATGGCATTGAGTAAGTAAGCCATCTACAACCACAATCTGTGACTCCTTGCACCTTTCAGAATCCTGCCACTTTATAAAATTGCTGTGCCCTGCCATTGCTGCTGCTGTCTGTCTTTGGGGAAGTAGATAAAATTATTTGCTCTAGCAAACAATGCAGCCGTGATTTGCTTAATGCATCTGTGTACAGATGATTGGCTAATGTTAATTATGTTCCCAGTAGCAGCCTGGAATAACCCTATTGCATAAAGGTTAAGGGCAGTTGTGACCGTAACAACCACTGGCAATATGGTGCCAGTGGTGGCCTTGGGCTATGTGTGGCATAACTCAGTGACAGTTTTCTTTCTAAACTGAAACCTCTGCAGGCACTGCTCATCTGTTAGGTGCAAGTGTGCACTTCTGCCTATATATTCTGGTGTCAAGAGTATTGGCAGCTGGTTGCCATGTGCTTCCATTGTTACACG
The DNA here is from genome assembly GCA_030390025.1 of Squalus acanthias. NCBI lineage: Eukaryota > Metazoa > Chordata > Chondrichthyes > Squaliformes > Squalidae > Squalus > Squalus acanthias. The sequence goes on along the minus strand of CM059428.1, from coordinate 92,055,716 downwards.
ACCAGCCTGGCATCCTTCTGTTCCTACCACCCTTCAAAAAACAAAGATTACGGAATTCCCAATGGGAAACTCATTGTGCCCTGTCTGAACTGGTGGAGACAAAAATGGCAGCTCCACAGTAAGCAACACCAAAACAGATGTTAAAACACAAAAAACTCTCCAAAAATCAGTCAAAACTAAGTTCTAAACTGACAATACAAGCATTAATACCAAGATGTTCAGATTAACTTTACCTTCCGCCGAGTGCCTAGAAACCCTGCACACTTGTTTTAAATGGTTGAAAAGATGAAAATGAGGTGGAAATTATAGAAAATGGGGCATAGAATGTTATTTCTAACTCATGTGCATTCAACTGCCCAAAATGGGTAGACTATTCCTGTGGTCACTGGAAATTACAGGGAGCGGCGAGGCATTGGAGGCATTTTTAAATATTCATCAAAAATATTGAAAGAAGCAGCTTTTTTTTTGGTCAGCCCGGTATCCAACACGATTGGAAATTATGACATGCTGAAGAGTCTCCAAACCAAGTTACTGAGAAATCCAGGCTTCTGTCTGCAGGTTTCTGTCTGCCCAATATGGAGTGCTAATTTTCTCTCCCCACTAACTTAAGTCCAGAGAGTTTGCCGGTTTACAGAGTCAAGGGATGCCCAAATGTTCACTGGGGAGCTTTACTGTTTCAAACTGCTTAATATAATAATCTAATCTCAATTTGTCCCAGACCCCATGCTCTCTCAATGCTCCCAGACCACATCTCTCCTCAGTGTCCTTTAGCCCATGCCCCATATTCCTGTCAGATTCCATCCCCTCTCAGTGCTCCCACATCAACCAGCCTCCCCAGCACTCCTATGTATGATCTCTAACATATTGGTTCCCATCTTGTTGCATAATTAGGATTTACATCGAGTTACATCGAATCTACAGCATAGAAACAGGCCATTCGGCCCAAATGGTCTATGTCAGCGTTTATGCTTCACATGAACCTCCTCCCACCCTTCTTCATCTAACCCTATCAGCATATCCTTCTATTCCTTTCTCCCTCATGTGCTTATCCAGCTTCCCCTTAAATGCATCAACGCTATTTGCCTCAACTACTCCTTGTGGTAGCGCGTTCCACTTATCACTCTTCAGTTAAAGAAGTTTCTCCTGAATTCCATATTGGATTTATTAGTGACTATCTTATATTTATAACCTCTGATTTAAGAAAGCTAAGTGTTACATTATGAATAAATCAGTAAGGGACATGTGTGAAAGCCTTTCAGAGACATACAGAAGAGGAGACAGGCAGAGGGAAGGAGAAGGAGAGAGAAAAAGAATGAGGAGAGTCAGAGACAGAGATACAGAAATCACAATGAGCAGGGAGCATGATAGTCATACAGGGAGAGCGGAAGATAAAAAAAATCAAAGAATTACAGGTAGAGCAAAGAGAAGAGAAACAGTAATAGGAAGACACACACAATTTGTATTTATATATGAACAACATGCAGGAGATAAACTAATGGGCCAGAAATTCAGCTGTCCGGCTTCCCGCGGGTGCAAGGATCGCGCACGTACTTACATACCGCGCCTGCCGTTGTGCTTCGGGCCTGCGTGGAATTCGGCTCCTGGGCCTCCTCCAGCTGCCGGCACGCAGTGCTTGCGTATCACAGGGCGCAGTTAGTTCGAAGCGTCCCCTGGGATCACGTGGGCCATGGAGAGTCAATCGGAGCAGGGAATCTTCATTCATAGATTTTGACAGGAAGACCTGTCAAATCTATGAATAGAGATCGGCCCCAAAACCTCACTAAAACTTCAAATAAATTTTTAAAAAATCACATTTTTAAAATAACTATAAATTACATAAATTAACTACTTTAAACAAAAAGGTAAATTTTTGAAAAAATTAATTACACTTTTTAACTGTGCTAAAAATAAACTTACCTTTCTTTAAAGTATGTAAAAAAGATAAACCTGTTGAAAAAATGTTTAAATTGTACTTAATTCACCACTTACCTTGTTAAAAGCAGGCCTTGCGCCTCCTTTTTTCCAGTGCAGCTTCTCCGTACTTACCCTCACAGAGAAACCTGAAAGAAAAACCGAAGTTCGCTGCGTGCGCGCTGCCTCTCTGGCGCACGCGTTCGAGCTCTGAACCCCTTCCTTCAGGGGAACGGAAGTTCCGGTTTCCAGCGCATGTGCAGTGCATGCGCGAAACCGGCACTTTCGTTGGGTCTACGGGTGAGTACCCAGCGCGTACTCACCCGTGGAGACCCGAATTTCTGGCCCAATATAGATATATAGATAAGACGAGGGATTTTTTTCTAGGAATACTTCAAAACAAGCTCTTTTAGGATTATTTCTTTCAATTGGACTATCAGTTATATAAATATTAAATACTATTAACAGAGTTCTATGTATTATAATGATCCAACTCACAAACCATTTCTAACTTAAGGTATAAATAATACAAACTATGGGCTTATTAACTGAGTGATGTTTATTACAAATTCTTTGAACCAGAACAATTTAAGTGCTACAAGTTTTAACATTCCATTTGTCTTGTCAATGATATGGCAGCAATTACCACCCCTATCAGCAGTTTATCAACTCTTTTTTTGCACCACTTTAATTATATACCGATCACTGTATAATCTCATGTTATTCTTAGCATCAATATGCATCACCTTATATTTCTTAGTTTAAATGTCATTCTAAGTGACTATTTTTGTTTGAATTCTAGTCATCTCTTCTAAAATCTTGCTGGTATCCACAAATTTAGATGTTCTACTTACCATATCTTCATCAATGTCATTATTATACACAGCAGGGGCTCCAAATCAATTTTGGAGGGTTTACTGGCCACAAATGCTGAAACAGAACTATTACTGTCAACCCAATTTACAATCCAATTTTCATCTCTGATTCAATGAGCTTTCACTTTAGCCTTGACAGACCATGTCAAAATCAAGATAAAGTCAAGACAATATCTACCACCTTACTCGATTTACTAAATTTGCTATATATAGTTTACGTTATGCTAAAATTACTCTACAAACATTCAAAGATAATCAGGCAAGTCCCAGAAGGCCCCAATCCCATTTGCTATTTTCCAGAATAATTAGGTTTACTTTTCATATGCCATGATAATCTAATTTTTCAAAAATATATCTAACACCTTCTTGAAAGACTACAAAACTGTAAAGTAAAACTGAAGTCAACGGCGATTGGGGGGAAACTCTTCAGTGGCTGGACTCATATCGAGCACAAAAGAAGATGGTTGTTGTTGTTGGAGGCCAATAAGCTCAGTCCCAGGACATCACTGCAAGAGTTCCTCAGGGCAACTATCTTCTGCTGCTTCATCAATGATCTTCCCACCATCATAAAGATCAGAAGTGGAGCTGTTCGCTGATGATTGCAGTGTTCAGTTCCATTTGCAATTCCTCAGATAATGAAGCAGTCCATGCCCACATGCAGCAAGACCTGGACAACATTCAGGCTTGGACTGATAAGTGGCAAGTAACATTCGCGCCACACAAGTGCCAGGCAATGACAATCTCCAACAAGATAGATTTTAACCACCTCCCCATGACATTCAATCCCATTACCATCGCTGAATCCCCCACCAACATCCTGGGGGTCACCGCTGACCAGAAACTCAACTGGACCAGCCTACATAAATACTGTGGCTACAAGAGCAGGTTAGAGGCTGGGTATTCTGCAGTGAGTGGCTCACCTCCTGATTCCCGAAATCCTCTCTACCATCTACAAGGCACACAGCAAGAGTGTGATGGAATACTCTCCACTTGCTTGGATGGGTGCAACTAGAACAACACTCAAGAAGCTCGACACCATCCAGGACAAAGCATTCAATTTGATTGGCATCCCATTCACTACCTTAAACATACAATCCCTCCACCACCAGCACACTGTGGCTACAGTGTGTACCATCTACAGGATATACTGCAGCAACTCACCAAGGCTTCTTTGAGAGCATCTCCCAAACCCAGAATCTCTACCTCCTAGAAGGACAAGGGCAGCAAGCACATGGGAACCCCATTACTTCCAAATAAAATTCCCCTCCAAGTCACACACCATCCCGACTTGGACATATATCACCATTCCTTCATCATTGCTGGGTCAAAATCCTGGAACTCCCTACCTAACAGCGCTGTGGGAGTACCTTCACTACACAGACTGCAGTAGTGCAAGGCAGCAGCTCATCATTACCTTCTCAAGGGCAACTAGGGATGGGCAATAAATGTTGGCCTTGCTAGCAACACATTATCCCAAGAAGGAACAAAAAAAGTCATCCTCTCTACCACTTCCAAAATCCTGTTCTAAAGATTGATCATCCTCTGAAAGGTAAAACTTGGAACATCTAATCTCAATGCCTACTTTCTCAGTTTTTATGGGTGGTTCCTCATTTTACCCATTAATCAGGCCTCAATCATTTTAAAAACCTGAATCAAATGCCCTCTAAGTCTACACTTTACCAGTGAATCAAAATCCAAGCCATGACATCTGTCTTCATAGCTCAATTATCTTAGGCCTGGGATCATCCTTGTTGATCTTCTTTGTAACTTTTCTGGAGCCACATGTCCTTCTTGAGGGACCAAAAGGGCATACAATAATGCAAAGGAGATCTTGCCAAAGCTTAAGAGCCCCATTATCAGGGTCCTACTTTTGTACAGAATAATCAGGATAATAAAGCCTGACACAGAGCGAAAACAAAAGGGAAGGTCTGTGATAGGGTGGAGGGCAGCAGTGATTAAATGACAAAAGGGATTATGATGCAAGGCAATAGCGGGTAATGGGACAAGTAAATAAACAAAATATGGGTCTGGAGGAGCTGTAAATGACAACAGCAGAACCATTACCAGCAGCTGCTGTAGAAAAAAAATGGAAGCAGCGTTGGGGGAAGAGTGGGCCAGGGTGTCACAGAGGTAACAGTCCCTTTGGAATGCTGAAAGAGGAGGGGAAGATGTGTTTGGTGAAGGTATCATGCTGGAAGTGGAGGAAATGGCAGAGGATGATCCATTGAATGTTGAGGCTGGTGGGATGGAAGGTGAGGACAAGGGAAACCCTATGGTTCTGGAAGGGAGGGGGAAGGGGTAGGAGCAGAAATCTTCTTCTTAGGCAGTCCCTCGAAACTGAGGATGACTTGCTTCCACATTAAAAATGAGTTCTCAGGTGACTGATGAGTCCAATGCGGGACCTATAGTCTCTGTCACAGGTGGGGCAGACGGTGGTTGAAGGGGCGGGTGGGTGGGGTGCTTGGGTTGACGTGAGCTCTTTCTGCTGTTTGCGCTTGGCTTCCGCTTGCTCCCAGTGAAGAGACTCGAGGTGTTCGGCGCCTTCCCGGATGCTTCTCCTCCACTTTGTGCGGTCTTGGGCTAGGGATTCACAGGTGTCGGTGGGGATGTTGCACTTTTTCAAGGAGGCTTTGAGGGTGTCCTTGAAGTGTTTCCTCTGCCCACCTGGGACTCTCTTGCCGTGTCAGAGCTCTGAGTAGAGTGCTTGTTTTGGGAGTCTCGTATCAGGCATACGGACGATGTGGCTCATCCATCAGAGCTGATCGAGTGTGGTCAAAGCTTCGATGCTGGGGATGTTGGCCTGAGCGAGAACATTGACATTGGTGTGCCTATCCTGCCAATGGATTTGCAGGATCTTGCGGAGACAGCATTGGTGGTACCTCTCCAGTGCTTTGAGGTGCCTGCTGTACATGGTCCATGTCTCTGAAGCATACAGGAGGGCAGGTATCACTACTGCTCTGTAGACCATGAGCTTGGTGCTGGGTTTGAGGTCCTGGTCTTCAAACACTCTCTTCCTCAGGTGACCGAAGGCTGCACTGGCACACTGAAGGCGGTGTTGGACTTCATCATCGACGTTTGCCCTCGTTGACAGTAGGCACCCGAGGTATGGAAAGTGGTCCATTTTGTTCAAGGCCTCGTCGTGGATTTTGATAATCGGGGGGCAGTACTGTGTGTCGGGGGCAGGTTGGTAGAGGACCTTTGTCTTACGGATGTTTAGTGTAAGGCCCATGCTCTCGTACGCTTCGGTGAAGGTGTTGACGATGGTTTGGAGTTCGGCTTCAGAGTGTGCGCAGATGCAAGCGTCGTCTGCATACTGTAATTTGATGACAGAGGATGGGATGACCTTGGATCTGGACTGGAGGCGACGGAGGTTGAACAGTTTCCCATTTGTTCTGTAGATTAGCTCCACGCCAGCGGGGAGCTTACTGAGGGTGAGATGGAGCATTGCAGCCAGGAAGATCGGGAAGAGCGTTGGTGCGATGACACAGCCTTTCTTGACCCCTGTCTGTATGTGAATTGGGTCTGTGGTGGATCCATTAGTCAGGATCACGGCTTGCATGTCATCGTGAAGCAAGCGGAGGATGGTGACAAACTTTTGAGGGCAGCCGAATTTGAGGAGGACACTCCATAATCCCTCATGGTTGACGGTGTCGAAGGCCTTTGTGAGGTCAAATAAGGCCATGTACAGCGGTTGGTGCTGTTCCCTGCATTTCTCTTGTAGTTGACGCATGGTGAAGATCATGTCCATTGTGCCCCTTAGTGGGCGGAATCCACATTGCGACTCTGGGAGGAGCTCTTCAGCCACTGGGAGAAAGCGATTGAGGAGGATTCTTGCGATGACTTTCAATGGGACAGACAAGAGCCCCTTCAATCTCGGTGGAGGGGAATCCTCAGTTGAGGAAGAAGGAAGGCATAACGGAAGCACTGATGTGGAAAGTGGCATCGTCAGAACAGATACGACGGAGACAGGGGAACTGGGAGAATGGAATAGAGTCCTTACAAGAAGCGGGATAGGAAGAAGTGTAATCAAGTTAGGTTGGTGGTGGATGGAGGACCCCCAACACCAGCTCTTCCTCCCATGGCACCTTCCCTTGCAAGTGCAGGAGATGCAACAGCTGCCCTCCACCCGATCATAGACCTTCTCTTTTGTTCTTTCCTCCCCCCTGCTTTCCCTGACTGTGTATTTGCTTAAAAACTGTTAAATCTCTTTTCTTCGATTTCTGACAAAAGGTCATTGACCTGAAACGTTGACTGGAATTTTGCCGGTGCTCAGCGGACGGGATTGGTGGCGGGTTGGCAGTGAAATTTGATTTGATTGACGGCGGGTCGGGAATCCGCTGTCAAATCGCGCACACTTGCCTTCCAGCACTGAGCAGACACGACCGGCAGTGGCGGGGGACCTAATTTAAACAATTATTGGCTTGTTGACAAGCCCTTAAGAGTGAATTTAACCTTACCTTTAACCTTACCTTTGACCTTTGGTGGTCGTGCCTTCTGTTGCCTAGACCCTAAGCTCTGGAATTCCCTCCCTAAACCTCTCCGCCTCTCTACCTCTCTTTCCTCCTTTAAGACGCTCCTTAAAACTTACCTCTTTGACCAAGCTTTTGGTCACCTGCCCTAATTCATCCTTATGTGGATCGGTGTCAAATTTGTTGTCTGAAAATACTCCTGTGCAGCGCCTTGGGATGTTTTACTATGTTAAAGGCGCTATATAAATACAAATTGTTGTTGTTGTTGTTAACAACTCGCCCGCGGCTTCCATGCTGCTCCTGGCCCCCTTCTGTTAATCTGAGGTGGAAGCTGAGTGGCCATTGAATCAGCTGATGAGTGACAACTTGAAATGTAGTATAAAAGCTCCCACTTCATACCTGTTCACTTTCCATACACAGAGGCTGTTGCTTTCTCCCTTTGGAACACAGATTGAGCTTTATGCAGGCTGCAAGTTTTTGGAGCAAACTCTCCAGCCAGTGTCACCTCATTGCAGCAACCTCTCTCACCATTGACAGATTGCTTCTATCATCTCAACTTCAACTGCTATCTACTCTGTCAGCATGGGTACCATTTACACTCTCTCACCTTGGTCCTCAGAATCCGACCATGATGAGTCCCAACACCAGCAGCACCAACAACAACACCAGCAGCACCAACAACAACACCAACCTTCTCTGCAATCAACTGATGCTGCATAGGACACAGGGCATCAGCATCCGACTACATTGTTGCCTGGGAGGCCAGAGATGGCCTCACCATGGCCAGATTTACTTCACTTGATGCTGTACACCCTGGCTGCCACATGATGTGCCCAGGTCCTCCTGACCACATCCCTGCTTGTGCCCTCCAGTGCAATGTGCAACCAGGCTGTGTTGATCTCCTGGGGAGGTCTCTTCCGCCCATGGGAAGAGAAGAGGACCTCCCTGCATGCTGTGACTCCCTCCATAAGCATATGGAGGGAATCATGGGAGAGCCTGGGTGCAGCCCTGTGCCTTTGTGCTGTGCTTGTCAGTGTTTGCAGCACCTCAATGCTGTAGAACACTGACAGCACAAATGTCAAAATAAATTTGCGTATGGTCCCATTAAGGAAACTAGCTGACAACACGTCATCAAATGACGTCACCAGACCCGCTTCCTCTAATTGGCCGGGAAACGCGCTGGGCGGGCTTAACAAGCCCAATCAGAGGAAATTAATTTCAGACAGCAGGATGGAGCTAGCAATGGGGTCGGGACCCGTCACCAACGTCGCCCGCCACTGACCCACCGAGGTGAGCAAAATCACGGCTGTTAACTCTGTTTCTCTCTCCACAGATGCTGCCTGACCTGATGACCATTTCCAGCATTTTCTGTTTATATTGCACATATATATATATTGAAAGTCATTTTCCAATCTTGGGTGCACTTCCCCTATCTCTCCAGATCCAGTGCTTTCTATTTCCCTCTTCTAAGATCCAGACAATTTAATATCATCCATAAATTTAAACACTGTACTATCTATGCCCTCCTCCAGATCGTTAATGAATATAATAGCACCAAATCTTTGCGCATCCTACTCATGACCAAACCCCATTGCGAAGCTATCCCACTTGAAATCACCCTTTGCTTAGCCAGTTTGTGATCCACCTGGTCATATTACCCTTCACATCATGGAACCTATTTTTTGCATACAGTTTCTCGAGGCATTTGACAAATGCTTTTTTTAGAAATCCAATTAGATGATATCTATCGCCAGCTCTGCAAAACTAGTTTATTCTGACTGTGGAGATGCTCTATAGCCAAGTACTTGCTTTTTGAGTTACCCTCCCTGTCAAACTGCAGACAACAAAAAAGTAGCCTTAATCGTAAACTGGTGTGCAAAAAAATTGAAAAAACAGAAGAATCATTCCAATGTTTCAGAATTTACTATGAAGTTATTTAGTTGGCAGCCTTGTGACTTGAAGGACTTATAATCCATAAGTGCAGCACCACAAAGTAGTAAAACAAAATGTGACTGAAATTCTTCACACAGAGTTCCTGATTTTAACTATACTATTAGGGTTGGGGTGTAAAATGGAGCACAGGCACATCCCGCAGGGAGGGACAGAAATATATAATTGAAAGAACTGAAACAAGCATTAGTAATTAATATTGTCCAGGGATATCGCAATTCTAGCAACAAATGAATAATGGATTTTAACATCAAATATAGAATGACAGAAATAGAACCACAGATAAAAATATTCAGTGCAATGAAGAGTTTCTGTATTCCTGCATTTTTTTATTACTTTCTGTCTCCATAGAGTATGCCTGAGACACCTCCTTAATAGGAATCACACTAACCCTCCATCACAGAAACACACCTACTAAAAATGAACATGGAACAAGCACACTGTAGAAAACAAACTCATTGTGTTCATGCTGCCTTTAATTATCCTTGTGATTAATTTTCCACATAATTTGACCTATTTTGGTACATTTTATTGAGGAATGTCCATTTTGTCCTCATCAATAAATAAGGGTATTTTTAGTTTTTTTGTGGCTAATATCAATTGAAAGTTAAGGTTGACTATGAAGTATGGAAGTTGGGAAATATCTTATGGCTGGAGAATAAAGCCTTTTGCTATGGAAACATGGCTAAAACAAGTATCAAACAATGCCTTAATCTAAAGAGGGTAACTAGAAGGAAAACATTGAACAGAGTAAAAAGGTTTTCTGCCTCCATGAAGTTTCAACTCTGCAGGGCAAAGCCATGTACCTGGCAGCAGCAAATTTGAACGCTGTTGCTGGTATTCAGCATAAGGTACGACAGGGGTGAAACTGGTCTTGGGAGGTAGCGCAAAATGGGCGATAGCGAATCAGAAGCCTATTTTACACCCCGCCATATTTGCTTTTCCACTGGATCCCTCCTCCTCTGGACCTCCTCCACCAGGACCTCTAGTGCCACATCTGAGAACCTGTATGCCCTCTCGCTCGGTCCCTGAGCCATCCTGAAACCTGCCACTGTGCGTCAGCCAGACGACTCCATACCTTCAGTGGAAGTGTGTGCATGGAGCCCACACATACTGCTCCACGAAGATTGCGTCCAATCAGAACTTGAGTGCGAAACCTGTAGGTGTCTTAGCACCTCCAGGCAAGTTTAAATTATGGTAATCAGCAATTAGACCCAAAATTACATGCTAAAACCAGACTTTCAAACAGGCGTGTCTTATTAGCACAGCACCCATTTAGCACCTGTTTTCACCCTTTCAACAAAATAACCCAAAATCAGATAATAAATGATTTATCTCACTGAATTTACTCTGTCCAGCAGTTAGAGGATTTACTGTTTCCACCATTATGAGCTCTCCCCAGCTTATGTGATAAAGTGGCATCACGATCAACGTACTCTGCATACTGCCGGTGCACGCATGCACCGCCTGCGCTATCGCCCTCACCAAGATGGCGTTCAGCGAGGACTGTGCCAGACGTGGGGTGAAGCAAGATGGATGCCATTTTTTCTTCAAAATCGGCCAAAACTACCGGCACTACCGAGCTGAATTTCACGGCCCAGGTTTACAATCTTGCTTACCGTATCATGCAGAAAAAACACCCCCCATTCTTTGATGGGAGAAAAGGATAGCATTTATATCAAATCTGTTGGTTGTAGTCAGCATCTGAGTAAAAGGGGAACTGTTATTCCACATCCACTGAGATGTACAATTATTTTCACACCGTATAATGTACATGACAGTATTTCTGCCATTGATGACAGAGGCCAGACAACACACAAGATGAAATTCATAACTGCAGTATACCACGTCTCCTTCATAAATTGTACTCAACAACAGTTTTGGTGCAAGAAACAGGGATTTTTTTTAACTGTTCACGGTATTAATAGGTACTCCCCTCAGAGACAATTACCCCACAGTGTTCAAATGTTAGGTGTAGTGTTGAATACTATTCATGTGATCATTTTTATCCAAAACAGTACGAGAGCATTGCTTGTTGCCTGCTTCCTCAATCCCACATATTTATTTTAGGGATCTAATCTTTGCACGAATGTATGTGGTGATTGTTCAGATCATCTCCATCACAACCTTGTGACATCTTATATGAATATTTGTTCAGTACATTTATTTTTCATTTATTGCATTAATTGCTAAACGATATGTGAATCAAATGCAACATTCACGGAAATATGAGCTTTGGCAGAAGCACAAACTCTCTGTGAAGAATGCAACATTGTTCCATAATTCCTCACATGAAGATTCACAGATTCAGAGCTCACTGGAGTGTAAAGTCTTTAGCTTATTTCAATTTTATTTGAATACAACCATTTGATTTATAACAAAGTAAATGGCATTTTGCAGTATATAAAGGAGCAGATAGACTTAATTGAACTTTAATGACAATGTTAACATACGTGCGACTTCTCACCAATGTTAACATAGATTGCATAGGAGTTTGAGCACAGAGCTTGGAGACAGAGCTGGGTGAACGCAATTGGAGTGGATCGCCGGCAGAGTGGAGGAATTTGGTAAGAGCAGAATCGGTGGAGTGGAGAGGAGATATTCACTGGGAGGTATCAGGTAAGTTAGGTAAGTAATCATCAGATTGGAATTTAGCTTTGTCTTGTAACATAAAAGGAACTGCATGGTCAGTGGCAGTTAGCAGCTATCAGCTGTAAGTGGTTTCTTGATTAGGTGGTAAAAGCTGTGAGGTAGAAGCTGATTAAGCAGGTGTAACTTGTTTGACTCTCAAAAGGTACATAGGAAGGATATACTTGCATTGGAGGCAGTTCAGAGACGATTCACTAGGTTAATTCCAGAGATGAGGATCTTATTGAAACATATAAGATACTGAGGGGGCTCGACAGGGTAGATGCAGAGAGGATGTTTCCCCTCATGGGGAAATCTAGAACTCGGGGGCACAGTCTCAGAATAAAGGGTCGCCCTTTTAGAACTGAGATGAGGAGGAACTTATTCTCTCAGAGGGTTGTAAATTTGTGGAGTTCTCTGCCCCAGAGAGCTGTGGAGGCTGGGTCATTAAATACATTTAAAGTGGAGATAGACAAATTTTTGCAAGATAAGGGAGTGAAGGGTTATGGGGAGTGGGCTGGGAAGTGGCTTTGAGCCCTAGATCAGCCATGATCTTATTGAATGGTGGAGCAGGCTCGAGGGGCCAAGTGGCCTATTTCTGCTCCTATTTCTTATGTTCTTAAGATAGTGATCGATATCAAGAGGACATAGACAGGCTGGCAGAATGGGCGGACACATGGCAGGTGAAATTTAACGCAGAAAAGTGCGAAGTGATATATTTTGGTAGACAGAATGAGAACAGGAAATATAAACTAAAGGGTACAATCCTAAAGTGGGTGCATGAACAGAGACCTAGAGGTATATGTGCACAAATCATTGAAGGTGGCAGGGCAGGTTGAGAAAGCAGTTAAAAAATATATGGGATCCTGGGCTTCATGTATAGAGTAGAAAAGTGTGGAAATGATGATGAGCCTGTATGAAACACTGGTTCGGCCCCAACTGGAGTATTGTGTCCAATTCTGAGCACCACACTTTAGGAAGGATGTGAATACCTTAGAGAGGGTGCAGAAGTGATTTACAAGAATGGTTCCAGGGATGAGGGACTTCAGTTACATGGATAGTCTGGAGAAGCTGGGGTTGTTCTCCTTAGAGCAGAGAAGAAGGTTGAGAGGAAATTTGATAGAGGTATTCAAAATCATGAGGGGTCTAGACAGAGTAGATAGACCCGCGACCTCTTCCACCTAGAAGGACAAGGGAAGCAGGAGCATGGGAACACCACCACCTCCAAGTTACACACCATCCTGACTTAGAACTATAGAACTATATCGCCGATCCTTCATCGTCACTGGGTCAAAATCCTGGAACTCCCTCCCTAACAGCACTGTGGGAGTACCTTCACCACACGGACTGCAGTGGTTCAAGAAGGCGACTCACCACCATCTTCTCAAGGGCAATTAGGGATGGGCAATAAATGCTGGTCTTGCCAGCGATGCCCACATCCCATAAACTAATTAAAAAAAAGAGAAACTGTTCCCATTGGCAGAAGGGTCGAGAACCAAAGGACACAGATATAAGGTGATTGGCAAAAGAACCAAAGGCGACATGAGGAAAGACTTTTTTTTCGCAGCGAGTGGTTATGATCTGGAACATACTGCCTGAAAGGATGGTGGAGGCAGACTCAATCGTGGCTTTCAAGAGGGAATTGGAGAAGTACCTAAACGGAAAAAAATTGTAGGGCTACGGGAAAAGGGCAGGGGAGTGGGACTAGCTGAAGTGCTCTTGCAGAGAGCTGTCACGGGCTTGATGAGCCGAATGGCCTCCTTCGAAGCTGTAACGATTCTGTGAGCTGTGGTGGGTTCTGTGAACAAGTACAATCACTCTGATGAAGTCAAAGTACTACTGCTTGCAACTGCTGGACAAAAGCCTAGAAGCTGCACTAAGATGTGTTGTCTCATAAATTCATGCTGGAACTCAAAATTTTGATGACAGAAAAAGACTGCAAGGTTTTGGTGGTAGATGTTTAAGTAAATATACTTGTAAAGTACTGTATTGTGTGTGTGTAAGGCCTATTTTTAACTAAAATTAGTGCATGTGGCTAAAACAATGTAGCCAGAGCCACACCTGTGACTAGCCAGCAGTTTCTATTGGACAACACTGAACAAGACAAAATGCTCAATTGTTCATATCCTACATAATTTAACTCGGTAGGGGTATTCTAATAATTTAACTAGCTAGGGGCAGATACTTAAATAAAATCCTCCAGGCTTTAACCTGTTTAAATAAAATTTGGAATCACAATTTAATGTCAAACTGAAAATGTCTACTACTTCCCTGAGCAGCTGCAAGTACCCAACAAGCAGTTACACTTATCTTTGTGTTCATTGAGAAAAGCAGCATCACATTCTACTTTTTCCACCCATTGTCCATTCCTATGATACGTGAGCTACTGTTAATGGTGATGAATCTTTTAAGGACAGAAACTGGTCAATTACTGCAGAATAATAAAGTTCATTAAATAGACTTTTATCACCAGCAAAACGACTTAAGAGTGTCTGAACTCTTATCACTTAGGAACCATTAATCATTGAGAGAGAGATCAGTCTAGGCTGAATTCAAACCCAAGATCCCAGAGGTGAAATGGCAATGTTCTCACACACTTCCTTATCGTAATTATCGACATGTTGCTGTAAGCTAGCTGTTGATCGAATTAGATGCCACTGAATCATGTTTCAGAGCAAACAATAAGAAAGAATAAAAACAACAATCCTTGGAGGAAAGTGCACAGAGGGCACAGAGCAGGGAACAGCTTGATTTGACATTAAGTGACGCTTACTGACATTGGCAAGTGATTAAAAAAAAATGAACTGACACAAGTCATCTGGGGCAATGTAGCAATACTTCTGAAGAGAAGTAGATTCATCAGCAGTTGGGAGCAGATCGATGAAAGTGAACAGTATAAGTTAATTTTGAATATTCCCTTAGAAGACTCAATGGGGGGAATTTTAGCCTTTAAAAAAAAAAGTGGGTTTGGAGCGTGGGGGTAGTTAAATTGTTAAAAATCAGATTCCCGACCTGAACCCACCCACTTCCGGGTTTAACGGAGGTGGGATGGGGGGTGGAACGGGGGCAGGCGACCAACCCGCTCCCAGGGATGGAACTCCAATTTAAATATTATAATGAACGGTAGCATAGTGGTAATGTTACTGGGCTAGTAATCCAAAGGCCTGAACTAATGATCCACAGATGTGAGTTCAAATCCCACCACAGCAGCTGGGGAATTTAAATTCAGTTAATTAAATAAATCTGGAATAAAAAGCTAGTATCAGTAATGGTAACCATGGAACTATCGGATTGTTGTAAAATCCCATCTGGTTCACTAATGTCCTTTAGGGAAGGAAATCTGCCATCCTTACCTGGTCTGGCCTATATGTGAATCCAGACCCACTGCAATGTGGTTGACTCTTAACTGCCCTCCGAAATGGCCTTGCAAGCCACTCAGTTGTAACAAACTGCTACGAAACGCAATAATAAGAATGAAACCAGACGGACCACCCGGCATCAACCTCGGCACTGGCTACGGACATGGCAATGGCACACCCAGCCCAGTCGACCCTGCAAAGTTCTCCTCACCAACATCTAGGGACTTGTGCCAAAATTGGGATAGCTGTCCCATAGACTAATCAAGCAACAGCCTGACATAGTCATACTCACAGAATCATACCTTTCAGCCAATGTCCCAAACTCCTCCATCACCATCCCTGGGTATGTCCTGTCCCACCGGCAGGACAGACCCACCAGCGGCAGCAGCACAATGGTATACAGTTGGGAAGGAGTGGCCCTCGAGTCCTCAACATTGACTCCGGACCCCATGAAGTCTCATGGCTTCAAGTCAAGCGTGGACATGGAAACCTCCTGCTGATTACCACCTTCTGCCCTCTCTCAGATGATGAATCAGTACTCCTCCATGTTGAACACCACTTGGAAGAAGCACTGAGGGTAGCAAGGGCACAGAATGTACTCTGGGTGGGGGACTTCAATGTCCATCACCAAGAGTGGCTTGGTAGCACCACTACTGGCCGAGTCCTGAAGGACATAGCTGCCAGTCTGGGCCTGCGACAGGTGGTGAGAGAACCAATACGAGAGAAAAACCTACTTGACCTCGTCTTCACCAATCTACCTGTCACAGATGCATCTGTCCATGACAGTATTGGTAGCAGTGACCAACGCACAGTCATTGTGGAGACAAAGTCCCGTCTTCACACTGAGGACACCCTCCATCGTGTTGTGTGGCACTACCACCATGCTAAATGGGATAAATTCAGAACAGATCTAGCAGCTCAAAACTGGGCATGCATGAGGCACTGTGGGCCATCAGCAGCAGCAGAATTGTATTCCACCACAATCTGAAACCTCATGGCCCGGCATATCCCTCACTCTACCATTACCATCAAGCCAGGGGACCAACTCTGGTTCAATAAGGAGTGTAGAAGAGCATGCCAGGAACAGCATCAGGTGTACCTAAAAATGAGCTACCAACCTGGGGAAGCTGCAACACAGGACTACATGCATGCTAAAAAGCGGAAGCAGCATGCTATAGACCGGTGTTCCGTGGCTGCAGTGTGTACCATCTACAAGATGCACTGCAGCAACTCGCCAAGGCTTCTTCAGCAGCACCTCCCAAACCCGTGGCCTCTTCCACCTAGAAGGACAAGGGCAGCAGACGCATGGGAACACCACCACCTCCAAGTCACATACCATCCTGACTTAGAAGTATATCGCTGATCCTTCATCATTGCTGGGTCAATATCCTGGAACTCCCTACCTAACAGCACTGTGGGAGTACCTTCACCACATGGACTGCAGCGGTTCAAGAAGGTAGCTCACCACCACCTTCTCAAGGGCAATTTGGGATGGGCAATAAATGCTGGCCTTACCAGCGACGCCCACATCCCATAAACAAATTTTTTTAAATGAGGCTTGAAGCCTCTTTTTTAACCTCTATTTGGTTTTTAACTACATTGTGAAACCCGGCAGTTACAGCAAGGCAGGGACTGCTGGATCCAGGAGCTAAGTGCTTTTATACCTACATTCTGGATCCAGGGTCCCTACCTAACCCATCCACCGCGATCGGAGACCCCTCACGATGCCTCCGCTCACCCACCACCGCCCCCGCCCCCCCCCCCCCGATGATGCTGAAGCCGGCCACGATCTTCTCTTTCTCACCCCCACCACCCCCCCTCACCGATCCTCCGGTGGGTGGCCCTGATGCTGCGATGGTGGCCACAATCTTCCCTTCACCGCCACCCCCCACTATCATCTGGCCCTGATTCTCTCTTTTTCCCTCCCCCACCTGCGCCACCCCCCCCCCCCACCCCGCCCCCGCCCAACCCCGATCCATTTAACTACCTGGAGCAGGCTTGAAGGGCTGTATGGCCTATTCCTGCTCCTATTTCTTATGTTAAAGTTGGCAGGGCCTGCAGGAAACCTGGCCTCCTGGGTTTCCTGACTGCCCTGGAGCCACCTGCCACCGCCCCCAACCTACCTTCCTCCTCAAAATTCCAGCCAATATGTGAGTTAGAAGCTGCCAATAGGATAGATTGTGCATAGCAAGTAGAAAAAATGGATTTGATGGTAAGAATGCCCTTTTCTTGTTCCATGCTTGTGCCCTATTATTAATATATATGACCTCTTACTCACATAAGCTGTACAGCTATTGAAAACTGCAAATACGCTTCAAGTACTGAGGTAATGCCGTACAATGTGCAAATGACATTGCGGTATAAATAAATGCTATGCATCCTGAAGACTTAATGAGTTCAGGAGTTTTACATTATAGTTATATTGCAGCTTTGATACTGCTAGACTGCTGTATAAAGGCTAGCCATATGGGTTGGCATCAAGGCAAGCTAAGGGCTAATTCTCTTCCAAGAGGTGAAAGAAAGGAAAGACCAACATACTTGATCAATGCGCAGTTTTTGTATCCAGTGTCACAGCAGCATATTGCAGATATGAGTACAAGTGGTCATTCCCCACCACCCGCCCCCTGCTTCAGTGGGCTCATTGTATAGTACTTGGCCATACTGACTAGGATAGTTCTCATTGTATAGTACTTGGCCATACTGACTAGGATAGTTCTCATTGTATAATACTTGGCCATACTGACAAGGATAGTTCTCATTGTATAGTACTTGGCCATACTGACTAGGATAGTTCTCATTGTATAGTACGTGGCCATACTGACCAGGATAGTTCCATGTTCAATCCCTGGTATGTGCCAAGTTCCCAATCTCAGCTGGAGCAGCATTGGGACTGCAATTGGTTTTAGCACCCTTAAGGTGTGGATGTGGGAAAAAAATCCTGCTGCTAATCAATATTTGATAATCAATAGGTGTGAACACTGCTAGAAAAAGTATGTGGATGTTGGATGAAGATAGTTCAGGGTAGGCTGTGATGCTCACTCTTTCTTCCCCGCCCATCTCCAATAATGAGTCAAAATTCAGTAAATAGTCATTTAAATGTTATAAAGAAAGACATCCTTTTTCTATGAATGATAACAGCATCTTCTTCCACCAATTCTCTTCCTTACAAATCTCCCCAGGCCACACCCTCTGCACCCAAGAGTGATTTGCTCCAGGGCAACAATCTTTGAAGTATATAAAGTAGATCTGTACAATTTTCATACTACCAGTCTAGTCCTGATTTTTTTTTAAATATATTAATTGATTGAAATCACCTTTTGAATACAGTGGAGTCTCCATCTACTGAAGTTGAAACTACCAAAAGGAAAAACATCAACAGACTGAAGTGGCTAGAGTGCAGTTTGTCACGGAGTGCAGATCGGAACAGAGTGTTAAGCTGTGAGTTTGGTGAGTGAGGGAGTAAATCTTAAAGGTTAATCTCTTATTTTTATAAATTCTAGTCTTATGTGCTTACAATTAACATTTAAATTTACTGTTTCAAGTTTTAAGTTTCTTCCAGGCTTGGGCAGGGCTAAGCAAGCTCTGTGCTGGAGAGCAGGTGAGAGTAATTAATTTATTAAGTGGTCTAATCTGGTTCTGTAACTGCCAGAGAGCTCACTTATTTAAATCTCAGCAGTATAAATAAGGGAGGCTAGAGTGCAGTTTGTCACGGAGTGCAGATCGGAACAGAGTGTTAAGCTGTGAGTTTGGTGAGTGAGTGAGTGAGTGAGTGAGTGAGTGAGTGAGTGGGTGGGTGGAGGGAGGTGTTCCTTTCTTTTTCCATCTTTGTCAGCTTCCAGGAGAGCAGGAGCTAAAAAGCTGCACAAGAGGGGACAGAGAACCAGCGGTGAGTATTTCTACAGTATTTCTACATTCCTGTCATTAAAGTAAAAGTAAGGTCTCTAGTTTAGAGTAAGTAGTGTTTAAAGGGAAGTAAGGTCCCTAGTGTATTTAATATTGTTTAATTTAAAGGGATTAATTAAGGGTAGGGCAGGGCAGCTCTGCAGCGTGGAGTGCTCCTCCTGTGCTATGTTGGAAGTCAGGGACACTTTAGGTGTCCAGGGCGAACACATGTGCAGGAAGTGTCTCCAGCTGCAGCTACTCGAAATCCACGTTTCGGAGCTGGAGCTGCGACTGGAGTCACTGTGGAGCATCCGCGAAGCTGAGATCTTCGTGGATAGCACATTTAACAAGGAGGTCACACCGCAGGTAAAGAGTGCACAGGCAGACAGGGAATGGGTGACCACCAGACAGAGTAAAAGAACTAGGAAGGTAGTGCAGAAGTCCCAAGGGTCAATCTCCCTCTCCGAAAGATTTTCCATTTTGGATACTGATGGGGGAGATGGTTTCTCAGGGGAATGCAGCAAGAGCCAAGTCCGTGGCACTACGAGTAGCTCAGCTGCACAGGAGGGGAGGAAAAAGAGTGGGAGAGCAATAGTGATAGGGGATTCTATCGTAAGGGGAACAGATAGGCGTTTCTGTGGCCGCAGACGTGACTCCAAGATGGTATGTTGCCTGCCTAGTGCCAGGGTCAAGGATGTCACTGAACGGCTGCAGGGCATTCTGAAGGGGGAGGGCGAACAGTCAGAGGTCGTGGTTCACATTGGTACCAACGACATGGGTAGAAAGAGGGATGAGGTCCTGCAACAAGAATTTAGGGAACTAGGTAGCAGATTATAAAGCAGGACCTGAAAGGTTGTAATCTCTGGATTACTCCCGGTGCCACATGCTAGTGAGTATAGGAATAGGAGGATAGAGCAGATGAATGCGTGACTAAAGAGTTGGTGCAGGAAGGAGGGCTTTAGTTTCCTGGATCACTGGGTCTGCTTCTGGGGAAGGTGGGACCTGTACAAGTCGGACGGGTTGCACCTGAACCGGAACGGGACCAACATCCTTGCGTGGAGGTTTGCTAGTACTGTTGGGCGGGGTGGGGGGGGGTTTAAACTAACTTGGCAGGGGGATGGGATACGGAGTGGAGCTATAGTAGGGGGTGATGCACAGCCAAATATAGAGGGAAAAAACAAGTCAGTCTGGAAGGCAGAGCAAATATGTAACGGCACAAGGGAGTATGGCAAGGCTGGATGGCATTTATTTTAATGCAAGGAGTCTTGCAAATAAGGCAGATGAATTGAAGGTGTTGATGAACACATGGGAGTATGATATTGTTGCTATCACAGAGACATGGTTGAGGGAAGGGCAGGACTGGCAGCTCAATATTCCGGGGTATAGAATCTTCAGGCGAGACAGAGGGGGGTGTAAAAGAGGAGGGGGTGTCGCAATATTAATCAAGGAGTCAATTACTGCTGTAAGGAGGGATGATATCTTAGCAGGTTCCTCTAATGAGGCCATATGGGTAGAACTTAAAAACAAAAAGGGGGCAAGCACTTTGCTGGGAGTGTACTCTAGGCCCCCAAACAGTCAGGGGGAGATAGAGGAACAGATATGTAGGCAAATCTCAGAGAAGTGTAGAAATAATAGGGTAATAATAGTAGGGGATTTCAACTTCCCCAATATTAACTGGGATAGTCAGAGTGTGAAAGGCTTGGAGGGTGTGGAATTCTTAAAGTGCATCCAGGAGAGCTTTTTGAGCCAGCATGTAGAAAGTCCTACAAGAGAGGGGTCGGTACTGGACCTAATTCTACGGAATGTAGCCGGGCAAGTGGTGGAAGTGTTAGTAGGAGAGCATTTTGGTGACAGTGACCATAATTCGATGAGATTTAAGGTAGTCATGGAAAAGGACAAAGATGGACTGGAAATAAAGGTTCTAAATTGGGGGAAGGCCGATTTTAATATGATAAGGCAGGATCTGGCCAAAGTGGACTGGGATCAGCTACTTGTAGGAAAATCCACATCAGAGCAGTGGGAGTCTTTCAGAAAGGAAATAGAGAGAGTACAACGCCAACATGTTCCCGTAAAGGTCAAGGGTGGGACCAACAAGTCCAGGGAACCCTGGATGTCAAGGGATATACGAGAATGGATTAGGAAAAAAAAGGAGGCTTTTGGCAGATACAAAGGACTAAAAACAGTGGAAGCCCGAGAGGAGTATAGAAAGTGCAGGGGGGTACTTAAAAAAGAAATTAGGAGAGCGAAGAGGGGGCATGAAATAACACTGGCGGGCAAAATAAAGGAAAATCCCAAGGTGTTTTATAAGTATATTAAGGGCAAGAGGATAACCAGGGAAAGAGTAGGGCCCATTAGGGACCAAAGTGACAATCTGTGTGTAGAGCCAGAAGATGTAGGTGGGGTTTTAAATGAATATTTTGCATCTGTGTTCACTATGGAGAAGGACGATGTAGGCATAGAAATCAGGCAGGGGGATTGTGATATACTTGAACAAATTAGTATTGAGAGGGAGGAGGTACTAGCAGTTTTAGTGGGCTTAAAAGTGGATAAATCCCCAGGCCTAAACGAGATGTATCCCAGGCTGCTGTGTGAGGCAAGGGAGGAGATTGCAGGGGCTCTGACACAAATTTTCAGAACCTCTCTGGCCACAGGGGAGGTGCCAGAGGACTGGAGAACAGCTAACGTAGTACCATTACTCAAGAAGGGTAGTAGGGATAAACCAGGGAATTACAGGCCAGTGAGCCTAACATCAGTGGTAGGGAAATCATTGGAAACAATTCTGAGGGACAGAATTAGTCTCCACTTGGAGAGGCAAGGATTAATCAAGGATAGTCAGCATGGCTTTGTCAGGGGGAGATCATGTCTGACCAATTTGATATTTTTCGAGGGGGTGACTATGTGTGTGGATGAGGGTAGTACAGTTGATGTGGTCCACATGGACTTCAGTAAGGCTTTTGACAAAGTCCCGCATGGGAGACTGGTCAAGAAGGTAAGAGCCCATGGGATCCAGGGCAACTTGACACATTGGATCCAAAATTGGCTTAGTGGCAGGAGGCAGAGGGTGATGGTCGAAGGTTGTTTTTGTGACTGGAAGCCTGTGTCCAGTGGTGTACCGCAGGGATCGGTGCTGGGTCCCTTGCTGTTTGTAGTGTACATTAATGATTTAGATATGAATGTAGGAGGTATGATCAGTAAGTTCGCAGATGACATGAAAATTGGTGGGGTGGTAAATAGCGAGGAGGGAAGCCTCAGGCTACAGGATGATATAGATGGGTTGGTCAGATGGGCAGAACAGTGGCAAATGGAATTTTACCCTGAAAAGTGTGAGGTGATGCATTTTGGGAGGACTAACAAGGCAAGGGAATACACAATGAATGGTAGGACCCTAGGAAGGACAGAGGATCAGAGGGACCTTGGTGTGCATGTACATAGATCCCTGAAGGCAGCAGGACCGGTAGATATGGTGGTTAAAAAGACATATGGGATACTTGCCTTCATTAGCCGAGGCATGGAATATAAGAGCAGGGAGGTTATGATGGAGCTGTACAAAACGCTATTTAGGCCACAGCTGGAGTACTGTGTGCAGTGCTGGTCACCACACTGTAGGAAGGATGTGATTGCATTGGAGAGGGTGCAGAGGAGATTCACCAGGATGTTAGCTGGGCTGCAGCGCTTCGGCTATGAAGAGAGACTGGACAGGCTGGGGTTGTTTTCCTTAGAGCAGAGAAGGCTGAGGGGGGACCTGATTGAGGTGTACAAAATTATGAGGGGCATAGATAGGGTAGATAGAAAGGAACTTTTCCCCTTAGTGGAGGGGTCAATAACCAGGGGGCATAGTTTCAAGGTAAGGGGCAGGAGGTTTAGAGGGGATTTGAGGAAAAACTTTTTCACCCAGAAGGTGATTGGAATCTGGAACTCACTGCCTGAAAGGGTGGTAGAGGCAGGAACCCTCACAACATTCAAGAAGCATTTAGATGAGCACTTGAAACGCCATAGCATACAAGGCTACGGACCAAGTGCTGGAAAATGGGATTAGAATAGACAGGGCTTGATGGCCGGTATGGGCCGAAGGGCCTCTTTCTGTGCTGTATAACTCTATGACTCTATGAATATTTGAAATATAAAAAAAAACTTCATTATGCCAGATCTTCAATATAGCAAGAAACTTTGATATGTTGAAATACTGATTTTGCAAGGAACTTTTGCCACATACTATATGTGCACATTCATGTTATAAAGAAAAAGCAGCTTGTATTTTGTATTCAAAACTATTTATGCATAAAATATATTTTGCTTCAATAAGTGTGCACACACATTATATACAGTAACTGCTTTATCTAAACTGTGAACAATAAACAGCACGTAATAACATAATACAGTAACATGTGAAACACGTTCCAACATTTATAACCTATTGTGACAGTATAGCTGTCTCTCACAACGAGCTGCCATATCATTTCAGGGTGGTTTAATGAGCAATTCCCTCTTGCAACAGTCTCTCCATACTTTCTTTAGGTGGGCCTCACATCCCCTACAAACAAGAAGCTGCAGCCTTGTGGTTTCTCTTCCTGCAGAGACCTCACATCCTTTAAGATTCATACAATCATAGAATGGTTACAGCACAGAAGGAGGCCATTCGGCCCGTCGAGCCCATGCCGGCTCTCTGCAAGTGTACTTCAGCTAGTCCCACTACCCCCCACCCCCCCCCACCCTTTCCCCGTATACCTGAGAATTTTTTCCTTCAGATACTTATCCAACTCCCTTTTGAAAACCAGATCTTAACCACTCGCTGTGTAAAAAAGGTTTTTCTTACGTCACCTTTGTTTCTTTTGCTAATCACCTTAAATCTGTGTGCTCTGGTTCTCGACCCTTCTGCCAATGGGAACAGTTTCCCTCTATCTACTCTGTCCAGACCCCTCATGATTTTGAACGACTCTGTCAAATCTCCTCTCAATCTTCTCTGCTCAAAGGAGAACAACCCCAGCTTCTCCAGTCTATCAACATAACTGAAGTCCCTCATTCCGGGAATCATCATCATAAATCTTTTCTGCACCCTCTAAGGCCTTCACATTCTTCCTAAAGTGTGCTGCCCAGAATTGGACACCGTACTCCAGTTGAGGCCGAACCAGTGATTTATACAGGTTCATCATAATTTCCACACTTTTGTACTCTATACCTCTATTCATGAAGCCCAGGATCCCATAAGCCTTTTTAACTGCCTTCTCAATCTGCCCTGCCACCTTCAACGATTTCTGCGCACATACCCCCAGGTCTCTCTGTTCGTGCACCCACTTCAGGATTGTACCATTTAGTTTATATGTCCTCTCCTCATTCCTTCTACCAAAATGTATCACTTCACACTTTTCTGCGTTAAATTTCATCTGCCACGTGTCTGCCCATTTCACATATGTCTTCCTGAAGTCTATCACTCTCCTCCTCACTTTTCACTCTCCTTCCAAGTTTTGTGTCATCTGCAAATTTTGAAATTGTGGCCTGTACACCCACGTCCAAGTCATTAATATATCAAGAAAAGCAGTGATCCTAGAACCGACCCATGGGGAACACCACTGTATACCTACCTCCAGTCTGAAAAACAGCTGTTCACCACTTCTCTGTTTTCTGTCACTTTTGCCAATTCCGTATCCAAGCTGCCGCTATCCCTTTTATTCCATGGGGTTCAACTTTGCTGGCAAGCCTATTATGTGGCATTTTGTCGAACGTCTTTTGACAATCCATGTACACTACATCAACTGTATTACCCTCATCAACCCTCTCTGTTAGCTCATCAAAGAACTCCATCAAGTTAGTTAAACATGATTTGCCTTTAACAAATCCGTGCTGGCTTTCCTTAATTAATCCACACTTGTCCAAGTGAATGTTAATTTTGTCCCTGATTACTGTTTCTAAAAGCTTCCCCCCCCCGCCCCCCCCCGCACCGAGGTCAAACTGACTAGCTTGAAGTTCCTGGGTTTATCTTTACACCCTTTGTTTGAACAATGGTGTAACAGTTGCAATTCTCCAGTCCTCTGGCACCACCCCCCCGTATCTAAGGAGGATTGGAATATTATGGCCAGTACCTCCGCGATTTCCTCCCTCAAATCCCTCAGCATCCTAGGATGCATCCCATCCGCTCCTGGTGACTTATCTACTTTTAAGTACAGCCAGCCTTTCTAATACCTCCACTTTATCAATTTTTATCCTATCAAGTATCTCCAATACCTCCTCCTTTACTGTGTCTATGGCAGCATCCTCTACCTTGGTGAAGACAGATGCAAAGTACTCGTTTAGTACCTCAGCCATACCCTCTGCTTCCATGCATAGGTCTCCTTTTTGGTCCCAAATCAGCCCCACCCCTCCTCTTACTACCCTTTTACTATTTATATGCCTATAGAAGACTCTTGAATTACCTTTTATGTTGGCTGCCATTCTATTCTCATACCCGCTCGTTGCCCCTCTTATTTTCTTTTTCACTTCTCCTCTGACCTTTCTATATATAGCCTGATTCTCAGATGAATTTGCAACCTGACATCTGTCATACACGCTCTTTTTCTGCTTCATCATATTCTCTATCTCTTTTTTCATCCAGGGAGCCCTGACTTTAGTTGCCCTGCCTTTCCCCCTAGTGGGAATGTACCTGAACTATTTCTTCTTTAAAGGCAGCACATTGTTCCATTATAGTTTTGCCTGCCAATCTTTGATTCCAGTTTACCCAAGCCAGATCCGTTCTCATCCCACTAAAATTGGCCTTCCCCCCCAGTTAAACATTTTTACTCTAGATTGCTCCCTGTCCTTTTCCATAGCTAATCTAAACCTTATGGGGGAAAAATTTGATTGCTTTGCGCCTCCCGTTAGCGCCCCATAATGGGGCGCTTAGCATCTAGCGCCCGAGCGCAGTGCGGCTAATGCCTCCCACGAAATTCAGCGGGAGGTTAGCAGCGGCGGTAGCTGGTAGCGCTCCACGGCGCTGCGCCTCCGGTGATGATGTCATCGCCGTGCACAGTGCCCCACTTGTGCCCCGGCCACAAACTTGGCTCACGCCCCCTGACCTGCCACCGGCCGCTATGTCCGACAGGGTCAGGGTGCCGTTTTTGTGGCCAGGGCGGCGTAAATTAAAGGGCAGGTGCTGGGCAGCCTTTTTTTTTGGGCGGCCTGCCAGCACCTGCCCCCTCTCACCGCCTCCTGCGAGGTGCCGGCCGCGATCGGTCAGCCCGGTACTCCAGTTGAGTGCCGGGCTCTTTTGCTGGCACCTCGCTCCCCGGTGGTCCAGCAGGGCCCTGGTGAGCGCTGCACTGGGCCCCTCCCCTTTAATCAGGGGAGGGAGGCCTGCAGTACCACGGTGCTACGTGCCAACACACATGGCGCTGCTGCACATAGCACCGCGATACTCAAGGGAAGGGCCCCAAGAGGGAGGGGGAACGTTTCCAGTAGCGCCCCGCCTCCTGCTTGGGGCACTACCATTCAATTTCGGGCACGGGGGTGCTAACTTTTTCAGGGCGCTAAAAGTAGCACCCCAGCGAAGTTAGCGTCCCAAAGGGGGCGCGACCCAATTTTTCCCCAAATGATACTATGATCACTGTTCCCTAAATGTTCACCTACTGACAATTGCTCCATTTGACCAATCTCATTCCCCAGAAACAGATCCAGTAATGCCTCCTCCCTTGTTGGGCCAGAAACATACTGATCAAGAAAGTTCTCCTGAACACACTTCAGAATTTCTTCCCCTTCTCTGCCCTTAACACTATTACAATCCCAGCCTATATCAGGATAGTTGAAGTCCCCCATTATTACTATCCTATAGTTCTTGCACCTCTCTGTAATTTCTCTGCAAATTTGCTCCTCCATATCTTTCCCACTATTTGGTAGTCGATAGAATACACCTAGTAATGTAATGGCACCTCTATTACTTCTTAACTCTAGCCATATAGATTCTGTCCTTGACCCCTCCAGGACATCCTCCCTCTCCAGCACTAACATTCCCCTTGACCAATACTGCCACACCACCTCCTATCTTTCCTGAACACTTTATAACCAGGAATATTTAATACCCAATACGGCCCTTTTTTGAGCCAGGTCTCAGTTATTGCCACAACATCATATTCCCATGTGGCTATTTGTGCCTGCAGCTCACTTATCTTCTCTACTACGCTTTGTGCGTTCACATACATACATTGTAAACCCATCTTAGACCATCCTGTATTCTCTCTTCGTTTGACTAATACCTTACTATTTCTTACTTTTGTGCTCTCTGCCTCTCCCAATCCTTTGAGCACTTTATTTCCCCTTTCTAATGTTACATCTTGGTGCCCATCCCCCTGCCAAATTAGTTTAAACTCTTCCCAACAGCACTAGCAAACCTCCCCGCGAGGATATTGTTTCCGGCCCTGTTGAGGTGCAACCCGTCTGGCCTGTACAGGTCACACCTCCCCCAGAACCGGTCCCAATGCCCCAGGAATCTGAAGCCCTCCCTCCTGCACCATCTCTCCAGCCACTCATTCATCTGCGCTTTCCTACTATTTCTATACTCACTAGCGCATGGCACTGGGAGTAATCTGGAGATTACTACCTTTTGAGGTCCTGCTTTTTAATCTCTTTCCTAGCTCCCTGAAATCTGCCTGCAGGACCTCATCCCTCTTTCTACCTATGTCACTGGTGCTCACTGCACTTTATTTTATACAAACATATGAAAATGACAGAGGAAAAGACCAACTGGTCCATCTAGCCTGTCCCATATAGTTGTGATGCCTTATGCATCATTATACAGACGCTCCCTACCTACTCGGTGTCATGTAATCTCCCAGGTGAGGGGAAAAACAAGATAAAAACCCAGGACAATTAGGGAAAAAAATCTGGAAAATTCATCTCTTACCCCTTTAGGTGACCAAATTTAGACCAGGAGATCACATGAATCCTTATTTATATTACAGGGTACCTGCCTCTTGTATGAGATCATCTCCGCCTCTGCCAGAATCGAGTCCAGCTCTCTCTTGATAGAACACAGTAAATCAACATTTATCGCACAAGTTGGCAACCTGTTCGACAGGTTTACAATTCTCTGGGATAAATAGGCCTGACATCCAATCTAATTCTGCCCTTATATAACTTGTAAGCATGACCTTCGCTCTTCCCTAACCTAACCAGTTGAAATAATTGGTCCACCTAAACGCAATCTCGTCCCTTCATTATTTTATAAATCTTGATCAAATTGCCCAAGCCGACACGTCTGTAACGTATACAAACCCATCTCTTCAAACCTATTCGAACAGCTAAGCTGTTTGGAGCTGGGAATCAATCTTGTGGCCCTCCTCTGCACCCTATCCAAAGGCTCAATTTCCCCCACAGGTGAGGAGCCCAAAACTGAACACAGTATTCTAACTAACAACAGAAAATGCTGGAAACACTCGGCAGGCCAGGCAGCATCCATGGAGAGAGAAACAGAGTTAATGTTTCAGGTCTGGGACTCTTCATCAGAACTGGAAAAAAGCTGGAGACGTCACAGATATTAAGCAGGTGCAGAGACGGGAGGGAGGGGGGAGGGGGGGAGAGAGAGGAAGGAATTGAAGGAAGATACTGTGCTTTTGTAAGAGGCAGGAAAGATAAAATGGCAAAATCATACGGCATGAAAAATGGGGGCAGGGGTTTTAGCTGAAATTGTTGAGAAATCAATGTTGAGTCCAGAAGGCTGTAAAGTGCCTAATCGAAAGATGAGGTGCTGTTCTTTGAGCTTATGCTGAGCTTCATTGGAACAGTGTAAGAGGCCGAGGACAGAGAGGTCTGAGTGGGAGTGGAGCGGAGAATTAAAGTGACAGGTGATCGGAAGCTCAGGGTCACCCTTACGGACTGAACGGAGGTGTTCCGCAAAGTGATCGCCCAATCTGCGTTTGGTCTCCCCAGCGAAATTTTTGAGGATGTAACTGGTAGAATAGATAAGGGAGAACCAGTGGATGTGGTGTATTTGGACTTTCAGAAGGCTTTTGATAAGGTCCCGCATAAGAGATTAGCGTGCAAAGTTAAAGCACATGGGATTGGGGGTAAGGTACTGACTTGGATAGAGAACTGGTTGGCAGACAGGAAGCAAAGAGTTGGAATAAACGGGTCTTTTTCCGAGTGGCCGGCAGTGACTAGTGGGGTACCGCAGGGATCGGTGCTAGGACCCCAGCTATTCACAATATATATTAATGATCTGGATGAGGGAACTAGATGTAATATCTCCAAGTTTGCAGATGACACAAAGCTGGGTGGGCATGTGTGTTGTGAGGAGGATGCAGAGAAACTCCAGTATGATTTGGACAGGTTGGGTGATTGGGCAGATGCATGGCAGATGCAGTATAATGTGGATAAATGCGAGGTTATCCACTTTGGTGGCAAAAACAGGAAGGCAGATTATTATCTGAACGGCAATAGATTGGGAAAAGGGGAAGTGCAACGAGACCTGGGTGTCCTTGTGCACCAGTCGCTGAAGGTAAGCATGCAGGTGCAGCAGGCAGTTAAGAAGGCAAATGGTATGTTGGTCTTCATAGCGAGAGGATTCGAGTACAGGAGCAAGGATGTCGATGTCATGCTGCAGTTGTACAGGGCCTTGGTGAGACCACACCTTGAGTATTGTGTGCAGTTTTGGTCGCCTTATCTGAGGAAGGATGTTCTTGCCATGGAGGGAGTGCAGCGAAGATTCACCAGACTGATACCTGGAATGGCAGGAATGACGTATGAAGAGAGATTGGGTCGACTAGGCTTATATTTGCTAGAGTTTAGAAGAATGAGAGGGGATCTCATTGAAACTTATAAAATTCTAACAGGACTAGACAGACTAGATGCAGGAAGGATGTTCCCGATGGCGGGGGAGTCCAGAACCAGGGGTCACAGTCTAAGGATAAGGGGTAAGCCATTTAGAACTGAGATGAGGAGGAATTTCTTCACCCAGAGAGTGGTGAACCTGTGGAATTCTCTACCACAGAAGGCAGTTGAGGCCAATTCATTAAATATATTGAAGAAGGAGATCGATATATTTCTTAAGGCTAAAGGGATCAAGGGATATGGGGAGAAAGCAGGGACAGGGTACTGAATTTGGATGATCAGCCATGATCTCATTAAATGGCGGAACAGGCTCGAGGGGCCAAATGGCCTACTCCTGCTCCTATCTTCTATGTTTCTATGCAGAGGAGATTGCATCGTGAGCCGCGAATACAGTATACTAAATTGCAAGAAGTACAAGTAAATCTCTGTTTCACCTGGAAGGAGTGTTTGGGGCCATGGACAGTGGGAAGGGAGGAGGTAAAAGGGCATGTGTTGCATCTCCTGCGCTTGCACGAGAAGGTGCCGGGCGAAGGGGAAGGGCTGTTGGGGGTGATTGAGGAGTGGACCAGGGTGTCGCGGAGGGAGCGGTCCCTTCGGAATGCTGAAAGGGGAGGTGAGGGGAAGATGCGTTTGGTGGTGGGATCATGTTGGAGGTGGCGGAAATGGCGGAGGATGATCCGTTGAATGTGGAGGCTGGTGGGGTGAAAGGTGAGGACAAGGGGAACCCTATCGTGGTTCTGGGAGGGAGGGGAAGGGGTGAGAGCAGAAGTGCTGGAAATGGAACGGACACGGTCAAGGGCCATGTCAACCACAGTAGAGGGGAATCCTCGGTTGAGGAAAAAGGAAGACATGTCGGAAGCACTGGTATGGAAGGTGGCATCGTCAGAACAGACGCGGCGAAGACGGAGAAACTGGGAGAATGGAATAGAGTCCTTACAGGAAGTGGGAGGGGGGAGGAAATGTAGTCCAGGTAGCTGTGGGAGTCAGTGGGCTTATAGTGAATGTTTGTCGAAAGCCGATCGCCAGAAATGGCGACGGAGAAGTCAAGGAAGGGAAGAGAAGAGTCGGAGATGGACCATGTGAAGGTGAGGGAAGGGTGGAAATTGGAAGTAAAGTGAATGAACTTATCTAGTTCAGGGCGAGAGCAGGAAACGGCACCGATACAGTCATTGATGTACCGGGAAAAAGAGGTGAGGGAGGGGACCTGAGTAGGACTGGAACAATGAATGTTCCACATATCCCATGAAAAGGCAGGCATAGCTGGGGCCCATGTGGGTTCCCGTAGCAACACCTTTAATTTGGAGGAAGTGAGTGGAGTCAGAGGAGAAGTTGATCAATGTGAGAACAAGTTCAGCCAGGCGGAGCGGAGCGCCCTCAGGCCGTCCTGGTGGGGGATGGAGGTGTAGAGGGATTGGACGTCCATAGTGAAAAGGAGACGGTTGGGGCCAGGAAACTGGAAACTGGAAAGTGACGGAGGGCGTCGGAAGAGTCGCGAATGTAGGTGGGAAGAGACTGGACAAGGGGAGAAAAAATAGAGTCGAGATAGGAAGAGATAAGTTCCGTGGGGCAAAAACAGGCTGAAACGATGGGTCTACCAGTGCAGTCCTGTTTGTGGATCTTGGGAAGGAGGTAGAAGCAGGCTGTGCGGGGTTGGGGGACTATGAGGTTGGCGGCCATGGAGGGAAGATCTCCAGAGGAGATGAGGTCAGTGACAGTCTTGGAAACAATGGCTTTATGTTTGCTAGTGGGATCATGGTCCAGGTGGAGGTAGGAGGAGTTGTCAGAGAGTTGGCGTTCAGCTTCCGCACGGTAGCAGTCAGTTCGCCAAACAACAACAGCACCACCCTTATCAGCAGGTTTAATGATAATGTTAGGGTTGGATTGGAGGGAACAGAGTGCTGCAAGTTCACTTTACTAAGTTAAACATAATTTGCCAAACACAGGCCCATTCCCCCAAAATATCAATATCTGCTTGCAGTAGTTGAGCATCCTCTATAGTTCTATCACTCGCACATAACTTGGGGGGCAATTTTGCCAGCCCTGGAGAGGCGGGTTTGGAGGCGGGACTGCCGGGAAAATGACAGAATCTGGGGGCGGGTACCCATCCCACCCCCAACCCGCCTCCGTGCCATCTTCCCAGGAGGCGGGTACCCGACCCGCGCCGGGTCCCGTCTCCTGGAGGTGGGAAGGGGATTACAGCACTTAACTGCCTGTTAACAGGTAGTTAACAGGCTGGTAAGAGGATTATCCCCATTTTTTCACCTGAGGCGCAGGCTTCCCGACGTCAGGAAACCCCGCCAGGATCACCGAGGCGAGCAGTGGGTCTGCAGGGGTCGGAGGGGTGCAAAAGTGCGCTGTGAAGGTGAGTGATGAGTGCATGTGTGGAGTAGTGAGTGTGTGAGGTGAGTGGAAAGTGATAGAAAATGTTTACTTACCTTTGTTTCTTCCTGCAGGCTTCAACAGTTGGGGAACCGGAGACTCCCGCATCTCACCGGCAGAAATGACAGATGGCTGCTGCATTCTCCGATGCAACAGCCATCTGATTTCTGCTCAACAGATAGGTTTGATGAGTCTTGAATACAAGGACTCATCAAACAACAGAGAATGTCAGTGTTTGACAGCTTCACAGAGCTGTCAAACGATGACAATTCATCTGTCAAAAATTTTTGAAAGATGAAACATCATACGCTGACGTTCTCTGTAACCGGCTTCCCCTTAATTGGCCTGCTAAGCCTGCTGGGCGGGCTTAACCAGGTCAATCAAGGGAAAATAGCGTGGGTTGGCCACAAGTCGATGGAGGCGGGACTAAAACCCGACAAGCAACAGTCCCGCCTCCAACGCGCCCCCATTGGCAAAATCACCCCCTTGGTATCGTCTGCAAACTTACGGATCATTTCTCCAACACCTACATCTAGATCATTAATGAAGATAGTAAAGAGCAATAGTCTAAACACCAATCTGTGTGACACCACTGGTAACCGGTCTCCAAGCAGATCCAAATCCATTTACAACCATTTTCTGCCTGCAGGCATTCAGCCAATTCTCAATCCACCACTGCAGATTGCCACTAATTCCACAAGATTCTATCTTGTAAAGAAGCCTCTGGTAAGGTACCTTATCAAATGCTTACTGAAAATCAGGGTATACAATATTTACCAGGTTACCCTTATCCATTAACCTGGTGACTTATTAAAAAAATGCAAGCAAATTTGTAAGACGCAACCTTCTTTTCCGGAAGCCGTGTCTGATAACACCTTCTCTATCTAAGTTGTCGTATATGGCATCTCTAATGATAATAGGCCTATCGTTATCCATTCTACTTTATCACCCTTTTTAAAAAATGGAACTATGTTAGTATTTAACTCTAACAAGCTCTTAAAGATACAGGAAAGGGGCTCGTATAGCACCTGTCCCATTTCTTTAAGGACCCTTAGGTAGATATCATTTTGGCTGGCAGCCTGATCTAGTTAAGGTTTCTTATTCTAACCAAGATGATATCCTCATCTATTTTAATATTAACAATTCTACTGCTAACAGCACCACTCAATGTTCAGTTCAGCCTTGTCTTCAAGAGTAAGACCCATGCAAAATACTCGTTTAGTATCTCTGTCAGACCTTCAGAGCTCTTCCTAACCTGTCCTTTAGCATCTTTCAATGGCCCCAGATGGTTCGCTGACTATTAATGTAGCTGAAAAAGCTTTTCCTATTACTGTACTACCACAGTTGTGCACTATTCTCTTTTCCAGTAATCTTTCAGCTGATCGAATAGAAGCCTCAGTTTTCTTTAAATGTTCACAGTACAAGTCTTTATTTTTATGGGTATTGTGCACTTTTAATCTATAAAAACATTTTTGTTTACGTCTTATTCATCTTTGTACATGACCAGTCACCCACCTTGGCTTATTCTTGCCATGCACTCTTCTTTTGGCTTTAGGCATGAACATGGCTTCTATGTGTTTTAATTCTCTCTTACAAACATGCCATTTAAATTCAGCAGCAGTTGTATCCCCACCCAGTAGGATTAACCAATTGATCTGTTTCTCTTCAAGTCTCTTCAGAAGAGGGTATTTCAACATGATACTCACAAGCTGACCACCGATTTCAAATTAACTAGATTTATTTACAGAGTAGCACACGCTTACATACAGTGAGAACAGTAAATGGCCAGATACTTTAAAACTGCAGTCTGCTCAAATAGCCGTGGGTGTAGTGAATATCTTTTATCACCTGATTGTAATGCACTCCATGCAATGTTCCCTGTAAGCTGCACTTTGTTCTGCACGGCTTGTTTCTTTCAATGTGCGGTCCCTTTAAATTTCTGCGCCTGTACAGTATTTCCAACGTAAAAGCTTGTGAGCAGCCTGCGCGGACCCTTGCAGATTACTGCACAGCCACACACGTGCGCAGCTTAGAGGGAACATTGACTCCAGGGCATGCTGTCAGTTCTATTTCTCTTAGGAAATCTCTCTCTGTCTAAGTCCCACAGGACATTTGAACTGTCTGGAATACATATTAATCACTTAATGGCCAAGAATTTCCTCAGAGCTACTGCCACTCCGCCACCATAACTTCACCGGAAGCATGGCAGAAACCCCATTTACATGTATAAATGAGGTTTCTGCGCACTTACGATGGATTTACTGCAGCAGAGCAGCAGCAAGAAAATTCCTGCCCTATTCCCTCAAAGTCCCTTTTCCAGATTGAATGATCCAGAAGTGGGTATTGTTCATAGCGTACAAACAAAGTCTTTTTGGCTTAATTAACACATTAATGTTGTTTGGAAATTGAAAACAAAAAAAGTTATGTTCTGCAACTAGATAATTGGATGGATGACGAGTTTAGATCTTCCTTAGCCTTAGCTTTGCATTTACAGAGCACAATATATTCATTTACATCCTATTCATCATCCACAAAGCTAAGCTGCCTCTATCTACCCATATTCAGTGACAATACCATAGAATGTCAGACGTTTACAGTTGGGAAGGTTCAATTCAAAATGTCAATTATCTTTGCTTGCCTTCTGGTGATCATTCTTTCTCATTCAATTATTCTTTGCACAGTCTGCAAAGGGCCTTCTCCTGTGGATAACGATCTCTGCAGCATGCAGAGGCATGGTTGCACACTGGCCTCATCATTTTATGTTGAAGAAAGCCTTGACAGTTTGCCCCCCACTGCAAATGTCTTGCTTGAGTGGATGGCCATACTGTCAATGCCATCCTATTCCTCCTCAATTTCAATCTTTCTGCAGCAACAGCAGATGTGATTTCTGCATCTGTAAAACCAGCACACTTTTAGGCATTATTATCCACATTTACATACGTCTGTTGTCTAAATTTAGAGTTCTCATTCAGTCATTTACATCCTTCTCACCTATTGGTTCGTTTACATCTTTCTCCACAGGAGAAGGTTCTTCCATAGTTGTTTGACTTGTGATACCATAGTGTTGGTAACCATTTCTGATAGGCAATCCATATTCTGCAAGCTATTACCTCTTCTCTCTCTATGCCTGAAATCGCACTGATCATTAGGTGACCTGAGTAGACACCCTTCAAATTTCTCAGTACGCCTCAAAATCGATAGACTGAGTGCAGCTCATTATTTTTGGGAGCAAGTAAATTGTCTTTGTTGTTCTGGAATGCAGTGTGCGAATCAGGTAATTATGCAGGACTAAGTTAACCTTTCCCTTCTGTCTTGACATGCACTTGTTACATTCTTGACATGTAACAATTATATTCCCGGACCCACACTTAGGAAAAATTTTGATGTCACCAAAGCCTTTTTGTTACTGTTGCATGCCACTGGCAGTGTGTGTACATTTGTGAAATACCGAGGTTTCTCCGATTTGCCAACACAACATTAGAGAACTTAACTACCATTCATGCCAGGAATGGAGGTGCTGTTTGCCATTTTTTTTGACCGAGTATTTCTCCTCTTTAAAGCCACATCTTTTGTTTGACGAGTTAGGGAAATAGGCCAAAATCGCTATTTTGATGATAATGCTTTACATATTAATACGCAATAACATGGGAAGCTCGGTATGGCATCAATTTCAATCATTTCCAGTGTGGTGCCATTGGTTCTGCTATCGATCATTTGAAACACAATGCTATGCTGCTTCCTGACAGACAGCTATTTCTGAAGAGGTCTTAAGAAAATCCA
The DNA here is from genome assembly GCA_030390025.1 of Squalus acanthias. Taxonomy (NCBI): domain Eukaryota; kingdom Metazoa; phylum Chordata; class Chondrichthyes; order Squaliformes; family Squalidae; genus Squalus; species Squalus acanthias. The sequence goes on along the minus strand of CM059428.1, from coordinate 92,019,692 downwards.
AGTTTTTGAGCAAACTGTCTTGTTTTTCTGATGGAAATGACATTGCTGGCAGTAGGATTGTTCTTTGTGCGATCAGATTATGGCTGATCTGTATCCTGTTCCTTGTGGTATTCCTTCAAACTTTAATTGGAATGGACAAAATAGATGCTCTTAATCTTTCTGTCTTTAGCTTGGCATCCAGTTTACTTTACACGTCCCTGAAGCTTTCTACTTTAAAGGCACTGTACAAAATGCAAGTCGCTGTCCTTGCTTGAAAGCATTAAACTTCTGTGATTTAATGGCTCAAAATTGAAACTCTCCTTTGGCTATTTGAAGGAGCTGAGCAGTTTGGCATTATGGAGTTGACCAGAGCAAGAGGAAGGGTTGCTTTGGTCATTGAAAGCACACAGAATCAATAAATTATGCATCAGCAGCACTGAAATTTCGAGAATAACAAATCAAAACATCACATGACTAATTGTGTGTGTTGATAAACTTGGCCAGTCCTGTTCTCCCCTCCCCCCACTCCCTCCCCCCCCCCCCTCCCCACCCCCCAATGCTTCACATCAACTGACTCCTATGATGAGGTGAATACATTGCTCTATAGTCACCACTGTTGCTGATCTTGGCCAGCTGTCAGAAGGAACACAAGAGCAATCCCGTGGAGACATTCGATCTGATATTCTCCTTCCTGCCTCACCATCTCATGGAGCACCACTGAAACTGGGAATTCAGCAAAGTGGAGGGGAAAATCAGCTTCTATTCTACCATTGATTGGCTCTGCAAATTAGTACTCCAAAAACAACATTGTGAAAGACTTTTTAAACAAGTATAATGTATCCTAATCTCCTCATAGGAACTTTTTTCAGAATTTTTTTTCTGCACTCCTGCATCAGCTGGTTCCATACAACTCCAAGTCAGATGACAGAACAGGTGTCACAGCAAGTCTCGTGTCAACACGCCCTGCTGAGCAATGAGTTCACACCGTAGATAGACAGCAAAAGGCAACTACACAAGAACATAACTAAATGTGGATTCATTCACCTTATCGAGCCTGTATTCTCTCTGCAGACCATGTACAAGTTGCTCTATTACTGACATGATCCAAACCCATTTAATCTTCTAAGATTAATTAATTACTGGCAAATCTTCCCAAAAAGTGAAATTTCTCTTCAAAAGTAATCGTGAATTTCCAAGCTATCAATCCAACACCCTGACCAGTAGTTTTCTATAAGAACCGTATCCAGTCTGAAGCTGGTTCCTTGGAGCATTTGATTATCTATGGCACCAGCTTATCCACATAACCTTTTCAATATACTGTACATATCTGCATGAAAAATTGCTTCCAATCTCTAATCTCATCTAAACCTCATTAATGTTGTCCTCCAGTTTTGCAATCAGAGCCCACATTAATGATGAGCTTCTATCTGTGTTATTCATGCCTCTCGGCATTTTAAAGATCTAGGTCATATCTCCTTTCAATTTTCTTTTCTTCTTTGAAAACAAGTTCAGATTTGCTAGTTTTTGCAACTTAAAGCCACATGTGCCAGAATCATCACTATTGTCCTTCTTTGATGTCTCTATAATATATCAGTGTTCTTTTGGAGGCACACAATGTTCTAAACGTATCTCATCTTGAATTATACAGGGATACATAATCTATTTTGACTTATAATCAAATGTCTTTGAGAAACAATCTAGTGCTTGATAAGCTCAATTGATAATTTCAAACTGCCTGGATTCTTTCAGTGAATGGTCTATAATCAGCACAAGGTCTTTTTTCACTTTCGCTAAGGCATCCTCTCATCATTCCTGCTCTAATGTGCATTTAATGCTGTCGTTGTATTACAGAAATTGGTTCCATGCTGCAAGTGGCGTCAGCAACCACAGTAGAGCTATATAGTCCACTTACTCCATTTCAGTGGAGAAGGGAGTGGTCAGTAACACAATTTCTCAGATTGCTGTACTTTTGCACTTGAAAGCAGGACCCATACATGATGACGCAGACTGTTGAATGGCTGTGAATTGATGCTGCACTAGTTATAGTTAATGCACATCAGTAACAACAGGAGACCACCAACTCCAGGTGGTCTCTCACCATTGAAGAAAATTTGATTTTCACTCACTGTTTTCAGGAAAAGGTGAATTTGCACTACCCCTCTGTCATTACTGTTACATGGAAACTGTTTTACACTAAAACAAGATAAACAGTACAATTTCCTGAAATAAATTACTGGGCCAGGGAGGACATGGGTGCTGGTATTTTTTTTTGCTATCTTGCTTGTAGTAAAAGTACAATGGATGAAAATGATCTCTACTTGTTATTTGTAGTGAAATGGTAAACACATCCTCTGTACTAGCATTTACAATTTTGCTACAAATAGCAGACGAAAACCTAGAAATGTAGGAACATATGAACAGGAGCAGGCCATTCCCATTCAGCCCCTCAAGCCTGCTCCGCCACTCAATGAGATCATGGCTAATCTATATCCTAACTCCATCCAACTGCCTTGGCTACGTATCTCTTAATACCCTTGGCTAGCAAAATTCTGGGGCTCTCCGATTTTAAATTATTAATTGAGCTAGCATTTACTGCTTTTTGTGGGAGAGAGTTCCACCCTTTGTGTGAAGAAGTGTTTCCTAACTTCTCTCTTGAATGGCCTGGCTCTGATTTTAAGGTTATGCCCCCTTGTCCTAGACTCCCCTACCGCGGAAAAAGTTTCTATCTCCCCTATCAATTCCTTCAAAATCCTAAAAACCTCAACCAAATCACTACTTAACTTTCTATATTCCAGGGAATACAAGTCTAGTTTATGTAATCTCTCCTCATAATTTAACCCTTGGAGCCCTGGTAACATCCTGATGAATCTGCGCTGCACTCCTTCCAAGGCCAATATATCCTTTCTAAGTTGCGGTGTCCAGAACTATACACAGTACTCCAGATGTGGTCTAACCAGGGCTTTGTATAACTGTAGCAAAGTTTCCTCCCCTTTATATTCTAGCCCTCTAGATATAAAGGCTAACATTCCATTAGCCTTTTTGATTTTTTTTTGTACCTGACCACTACATTTTAGTGATCTGTGAACATGGACCCCTAAATCTCTTTGGATCTCCACTGTTCCTAGCTTTTCACCATTTAATAAATGCCAGGGTCTATCCTTTGTTGGTCCAAAATGGATGACCTCCCACTTACCTCCATGGAAATCCATCTGCCACAGTTTTGTCCACTCGCTTAATCCATCAATGTCTCTTTGTAATTTTTTGATCCCATCTACACTATTTACTATGCCACCAATCTTTCTCGTCAGTGGGGCTATTGGAGTTTGAGTCATTGTTTTCAGTAACAAGCAAAATTGTTTGTTGCAGTTTCACTACAAAAGTTTGTGCAAGTTTTTCCAGACGGGACCAATCAAATATTTGGTCTGATCCTGGTGAGAATGATTATTTTTCCTACTGATTAATTCATTCAGTCAAAGCAACTGTCTAGTTGGGAAGCAACAACTAGTAACTTATTCTGTTACATTCATATTTCTGTTTGGCTAGTGGGGCAGACTGTTAAGATGGATATATTGCAAACTGTGTCTATCAATGAGTTCAAAAGCCAAGGACCCTGTCGTGTATCCCTTGGCTATGCTATATGCTCCAGACTGTTCCTCTAATACAGTAATTATTGAGGCAAAGAATACAAATAGCTAAGGCTTTTCCAAAAGTCCATACTGATATAAAGACATAAAAATAGAAATTGGGATTTTTTAATGCACATGGACTGCAAGTCACTGAGATAGATACTCAACTCTATTAAAATGAATAATTCAAAGCTTTTTTCCTAATAAAACATACGTAAAGCATGTACAAATAACACAACAAAACGTTCAAATGTCATGCAGCTGCGTTCCTCTTCATTCTCATGAAATCATTAACGGCTGCACTTAACACTCGGGCAATTGTGCTTTAAATAATTGTGACCCATAACATTGCAGCACAACGTTACATAACATATACCAAAACCTATGAAGCTGTTGATGTAAAAGCTAGTTCGGGTTTACAGATACATTACTGAAATGTGATTTTGCATTGAACCGAAGTGCGGTTTTCAACTGGGGATGCCGCCAAACATGAATAATTAATTTGTTTTCGGTTCAAGATCGGCGTGGAATATGATCAATGTTCTTGTTTTCATGGATGAAGTGGAAGAACAAACTCAAAATGTGGTCCTTCTTGATTTAACAGTCATTCTTCACTTAACAGCCTGGGACCCACACAGCATTGATTTGGTCCTAGCGCAAAGCACATGACGCAAAGTCGAAGGATGAGAGCAATGAGCAACATTCACCAGGAGCAGGTAGGTGCTCGGGGCTGAGAAATCCGATCCAAATAAGGTTCTGTTTGAAATTCAGCCCCGAGTATTAAAAAAAAAGAACGAGAGTGATTCCACTTGCAATGCAAAAAACAAACCAGTTTATTCATCATGCTCATAAAGGAAAAGGGGCAGCGCATAATTTACACTGAATGTAAAAAGGCACTAATATACTACAACATCTGTCGTATCTCAATGTAATACAACGGTTATAATGTTGCAACATCACAAATATAACACGCGTAGACATTAAGTAACACTTGTGTGTTTAAGATATAGCTCCCATTACCCTCCTGTTGTGAGGTGTTAATCCTTTCTTTAAACGGAACCTATTACTGTATAATAAACCTGCGACGGGTTAATTCAGCGTGAGCATCTGAACCAGCAGCATTATCAGATAAACTGATGGCTTGACGGATTCTTTCATACTTACACTGGGCGTACTTCTGTAGCTGAGAGAATTCTGCAGGGCTGAGAGTGATCCACTTTTCCTGGTTAGTCATGGTGGTCCTCACACTCATTTCCTTGACATCCCAGATTCGCGTCTGGACGAACTAATCGCTCCTCGTTGGGATTCCTTCTCTACAGCACCCACCTTAGGCTTCAGAAGATTTCATTTGTTGAGTGCAACAGGGACGGTGACTGCACGGAGCGGTGGCGAGAACCGGTCTGCAGGAAAAAGCGCCTCCGGATTCAGCTGCTGCAAATATCTGGAAATAGACAAAAGCAAGATGCAGTGATGCATTTGCTCATTAGATCAGAACTTGTTTCAGCAGTGAGCACGAAACCGCGGTAAACATGTACCTGTGGTGAATCCAACCCCAATTTTAATGCAGTATTTACTACAGCTTTAATTTACAAACAAACAAACATTTCGAGCCATGTTGCTTTCTGATGTGTTTCGATATATAACCATATTGGTTACTTTTAGCCAGCTCCAAAAAACGCTATAAAATGATAACTTGTACAGTTTGTACAAGTATATTCTGCCTGGACAACCTTGGGGGCACCTAGCCTTAGAGGGGAATATTGGCCCGGATTCTGTGGTGTCAGTGTTCGCTGTCATTACCCCTCTGAAATTGACCGTAACTTCAGGATTTAGCGCACGTGCCGATAAACGCGGAAATCCTGAAGTTGCGGTCAGTCATTCACTGCACCGCCACAGGCTGTGCTGTGGAACTCCCCATAGCCGCCAATCAGTTGAACTGACAACTTAAGCTTTTCTGATCCAATATCATTGTTAAACACCCCATAAAAAGTTAAGCCTTATTGGATTAGGTGTAACTGGGGCTTTAACGGTGTATTGACTGCTGAACAACCGTTCTGGCCCTGAAAAACTAATTTTATATTTGTGGAATGTCAACTTTCTCCATTATGATAAAAATTACTAGGTTTTTAAAATATTTTTTTTTATAGTTTTGATATTTCAGCTTCTACCTTAACCCCATTTATATGTCCCAATCTTTATTTCACTCTCTAACATTTTAAAAAAGTGAATTGATAATCAGTGCCTTTTATTTCCTGGTTTGCTGTCTGACAATTCTTCAATGTGATTGGCTGCTCTCCAGTGCTACAGTCAAATTAAGGTCGAGAAAGCTAAAGTTTTTGCCACATAGATCACGAGATTTTTGTGGGTAGCTTTCTTTCAGGTCAGTTGCTATCGCTTCGCCGTTGACCACAATTCTGGGCCAAAATAACTCAGTCTATGTGATCTATTTTCTACGCAAGTTTCTTTAAAGCCATCCTGTTTCTTCATTACTCAAGACATTTTTTTGGAACGGCATGTTCTAAAGACTCCAATGCACTGCTGCAACAGATGCTGTATCTTTGCAGTGTGAACATTTTTTCCCATTTTAGTTTCACGAGTGCCAGACACCATCAGCAATGCAAAACCATTACTGCATCATTCTGCCTTCATTTCTGTAAACGTGGGGAAAGGTTTTTTTTCTCAAACCTTTAAAGGACATGTCTGTTGCAGACTAATTGATAGGGATTGATTGTTATGATTAGTCAGCAACACCATTTTATCATTGCATCCTTTGACTACCAGAATGATAGAAGGCAGACTAGATGCAACTTGATCTTTTTCATTTAGCAACTCCTATGTTCCCATCTTTAACAAAGCTTGTGGAAAACAATCTGTAGAAGCATATGCTGCAATGACAGAGTTTACAACAAAATATGTTAGTTGCACGTTACGGTTGAGGTAATTATTAGAGCCCTATAACTGGATTGTTCCAGTGTGGGTAAGAACCGGTAACAAAAAGATGACAATTGAGGATTGCGTAACATTTGCAGTTTTGAAAATACATTCATTTTGCCCTGATATAGCCACAAAAAATGATTCTGCAGACTGAAATGGTTCCAAGCTGCACTGTCTATTCATGGCAATAACCTCATTTTCACTCCATAAATGGATTTGATTCTTCCTCTATGATTCTTAAGTAGTAGTTGCACAAAAACAGGTAAAAGCTCTTTTAAGAACATAAGAAATAGGAGCAGGAGTAGGCTATTCGGCCCCTCGAACCTGCTCCACCATTCAATAAGATCATGGCTGAACTTTTACCTCAAATCCACTTTCCTGCACTATCCCCATATACCTTGATTTGCTTAATATCCAAAAATCTATCGAACTCTGTCTTGAAAATACTCCATGACTGAGCCTCCTCAACCCACTGGTGTAGAGAATTCCAAAGATTCACCACCCTGAGTGAAGAAATTTCTCCTCATCTCAGTCTTAAATGGCCAACCCCTTATTCTGAGACTGTGACCCTTGGTTCTAGACTCCTCAGCCAGGGGAAACATCCTCCCTGCATCTACCCTGTTAAGCCCTGTAAGAATTCTGTATGTTTCAATGAGATCACCCCTCATTCTTCTAAACTCTAGAGAATATAAGCCTAGTCTACTCAATCTCTCCTCATAGGACAATCCCCCCCATCCCAAGAATCGGTCTAGTGAACCTTTGTTGCACTCCCTCTGTGGCAAGTATATCCTTACTTAGGTAAGGAGACCAAAACTGTACACAATAGTCCAGGTGTGGTCTCACCAGGACCCGATATGATTGCAGTAAGACGTCTTTACTCTTATACTCAAATCCTCTTGTAATAAAAGCCAACATACCATTTGCTTTCCTAATTGCTTGCTATACCTGCATGTTAAGTTTTAGTGAGTCGTGTACAAGGACACCCAGGTCCCTCTGAACACCAATATTTGCCAATCTCTCACCATTTAAAAAATACTCTGCTCTTCTATTTTTCCTACCAAAGTGGATAACTTCACATTTCTCCACATTATATTCCATTTGCCATGTTCTTGCCCACTCACTTAGCCTGCCTATATCCCCTTGAAGCCTCTTTGCATTCTCCTCACAACCTACATTCCCACCTAGCTTTGTATCATCAGCAAACTTGGATATATTACTTTTGGTCCCCTCATCCAAATCATTGATATGGATTGTGAATAGCTGAGGCCCAAGCACTGATCCTTGCGGTACCCCACTAGTTACAGCCTGCCAAGCTGAAAATGACCCGTTAATTCCTACTCTCTGTTTTCTATCCATTAACCAATCCTCAATCCATTCTAGTATATTACCCCCAATCCCATAAGCCCTAATTTTGTTTAATAACCTCTTGTGTGGCACCTTATTGAATGCCTTCTGAAAATCCAAATACACCACATCCACTGGTTCCCCCTTATCAATTCTGCTAGTTACAAAAAACTGATTTGTCAAACATGATTTCCCTTTCATAAATCTGTGTTGACTCTGCCCAATCCTATTATTATTTTCTAAGTGCACTGTTACCACATCCTTAATAATAGATTCTAGCAATTTCCCTACTACTGATGTCAGGCTAACTGGTCTGTAGTTCCCCATTTTCACTCTCCCTCCTTTCTTAAATAGTGGGGTTACATTTGCTACCTTCCAATCTGCGGGAACTATTCTAGAACCTATGGAATTTTGAAAGATGACAACCAATGCATCCACTATCTCTATAGCCACCTCTTTTAAAACCCTAGGATGTAGGCCATCAGGACCAGGGGATTTATCGGCTTTCTCCATTTTTTTATTAATACTAAGTTCTTTCAGTTCCTCATTCTTGCTAGACCCTTGGTTCTCTAATAGAACTCATAATTTATCCCATGATTAATTTATAATATAAATAACTTTAAATTACAAACATTTGCAAGCAATAGATTCTATATAAATAGTCAGGAAAAAATTAGAGAATCAAGGGATGTGGGGATAAGGTGGGAAAGTGAAGTTGATGTAGAAGTTCAGCCATGATCTTATTGAATGGCGGAGCAGGCTCGAGGGGCTGTATGGCCTAGTCCTGCTCTTATTTCTTATGTTCTTAGGTTTTGAGAACCAGAACAGAGGATTATAAGGTAAAGGACGGTCAGAAGTTGTCGGGTGGTCTAGTGAGGGTGGGAAACGATTAAGAAGTGAGTTTAAATCCAGCTTTTGGATGCCAACTATATTAATCACCAGAACATACAACATTAAATTATCTACTGCCCACCCTGGATAATAGGCACTTTTCAAGTTTTCAATTATTGCAAGGAAATTCTTTCCATGATCCAAAGTCTTTAAATCTTGTAATTTTGTTTGTCTTTTTGCATCATGGTCTTGCGCTGTATTACGAGAACTTTTGTTTTTTTGATAAGTTTGTAGTGCAGCTGTGCTCACTTCTGGGGAATTCCTGTCAGGTACGGAGTGTGTGGTCGGTTATTGCTGCAGTAAGTAGATCTATCTGCCATTTGAAAGAAAAATAATTTGCACTGATACAGAACTTTAGCACTTCACAAACAGTGAATTAATTTGAAGTGCAGTGACCGTTGATATATTTGTGGCATTGTGTGTGTATGAACGTGAGAGAGAGAAATGGGATTTGGTTTATTAGTATGTCGAAGGATCGGTCAGTACCATTTCCAGACTGGATCTGTGCTATTAATTATTGAAGAAAACTTCCTGTAGTGAATTGGAATGTGCTTCAGTCTCTCACTGTAGTGCTTGTGGCAGGAAGATCAGTTAGACTGTGCGGCAGGTCTATTACTGCCAGAACCACTGTTAGGATTTTGGCAGCTTCCACAGAGTCAGTTATATAAGCTCCTTACCAAGCCTGAGCACATAGATTTTGAGTGTATTGTCAGTGCTACACCAGTGGTACCACTGTGTTAGACTCCCCTCACTTTACCTGAAAACCATGGTTATAGCAAATTGATTCCTAACCCTTTGTAATAATCTCAGGCCATACTGATTCTGCAATCTTGGTTTTGGCAAATTACTTCAGGTATTACTGCTTTCCTTTTGATGTTGACAATTTACCCCTTGAGTACAGTCACACAAGAATTATTTTTCTTGTTTCTGATTCAGTGTGATTTGTAAAATTAGTTGGTACATTTTTGAATTCCCCTCAAAGTTATCAGTAGGAAATCGATAACATCAATAATCATCTGCGTGCTGATTAATTTACTTACTAAATACGGAAAGGTATTTTACAATATGAATATATACCATGTTTAATAGATACGTAAATGACACTGGTTCTATTGAAATATGATCTCGGATTCTTAATAACTAGCTAAATAAATGTATGCAACTAAATGTTTCTGTTAACCAATTGGTCAGTAAGAAGAGTTAATACAAGCTTCACATTAATTTGATTAGGTAATGGCACACCCAGCCCAGTCGACCCTGCAAAGTCCACCCCACCAACATCTGGGGACTTGTGCCAAAATTGGGAGAGCAGTCCCACAGACTAGTCAAGCAACAGTCAGACATAGTCATACTCACAGAATCATACCTTTCAGCCAATGTCCCAAACTCCTCCATCACCATCCCTGAATATGTCCTGTCCCACCGGCAGGATAGACCCATCAGGGGTGGTGGTACAGTGGTATACAGTCGGGAGGGAGTGGCCCTGGGAGTCCTCAACATTGACTACGGACCCCATGAAGTCTCATGGCTTCAGGTCAAGCATGGGCAAGGAAACCTCCTGCTGATTACCACCTGCTGCCCTCCCTCAGCTGATGAATCAGTACTCCTCCATGTTGAACACCACTTGGAAGAAGCACTGAGAGTAGTAAGGGCACAGAATGTACTCTAGGTAGGGGACTTCAATGTCCATCACCAAGAGTGGCTCGGTAGCACCACTACTGGCCGAGTCTTGAAGGACATAGCTGCCAGTCTGGGCCTGCAACAGGTGGTGAGAGAACCAACATGAGGGGAAAACCTACTTGACCTCGTCCTCACAAATCTACCTGTTGCAGATGCATCTGTCCATGCTCCATCGTGTTGTGTGGCAGTACTACCGTGCTAAATGGGATAGATTCTGAACAGATCTAGCAGCTCAAAACTGGGCATCCATGAGGCGCTGTGGGCCATCAGCAGCAGCAGAATTGTATTCCACCACAATCTGTAACCTCATGGCCAGGCATATCCCTCACTCTACCATTACCATCAAGTCAGGGGACCAACCCTGGTTCAATGAGGAGTGTAGAAGAACATGCCAGGAGCAGCACCAGGCATACCTAAAAATGAGGTGTCAACCTGGGGAAGCTGCAACACAGGACTACATGCATGCTAAAAAGCGGAAGCAGCATGCTATAGACAAGGCTAAGAGATCCCACAATCAACGGATCAGATCAAAGCTCTGCAGTCCTGCCACATCCAGTTGTGAATGGTGGTGGACCATTAAACAACTAACAGGAGGAGGAGGCTCCATGAATATCCCCATCCTCAATGATGGTAGAGCCCAGCACGTGAGTGCAAAAGATAAGCTGAAGCGTTTGCAACCATCTTCAGCCAGAAGTGCCGAATGGATGATCCATATCGGCCTCCTCCTGAGGTCCCCACCATCACAGAAGCCAGTCTTCAGCCAATTTGATTCAATCCACGTGATATCAAGAAACGGCTAAGCGCACTGGATACAGCAAAGGCTATGGGCCCCGACAACATCTCGGCTGTCATGCTGAAGACTTGTGCTCCAGAACTAGCCACGCCTCTAGCCAAGCTGTTCCAGTACAGCTACAACACTGGCATCGATCTGACAAGGTGGAAAACTGCCCAGGTATGTCCTGTCCACAAAAAGCAGGACAAATCCAATCTGGCCAATTACCGCCCCAGCAGTCTACTCTCAATCATCAGCAAAATCATCGACAGTGCTTTCAAGCGGCACTTACTCACCAATAACCTGCTCACTGATGCCCAGTTTGGGTTCCGCCAAGACCACTCGGCTCCTGACCTCATTACAGCCTTGGTCCAAGCATGGACAAAGGAGCTGAATTCCGGAGGTAAGGTTAGAGTGACTGCCCTTGACATCAAGGCAGCATTTGACCGAGTCTGGCATCAAGGAACCCTAGTAAAACTGAAGTCAATGGGAATCGGGCTGGGGTGGGGGGGAAACTCTCCACTGGCTAGAGACATACTTATCACAAAGAAAGATGGTTGTGGTGGTTGGCGGTCAATAATCACAGCCCCAGGACATCGCTGCAGGAGTTCCTCAGGGCAGTGTCCTAGGCCCAACCATCTTCAGCTGCTTCATCAATGACCTTCCCTGCAACATAAGGTCAGAAATGGGGATGTTCACTAATGACTGCTCAGTGTTCGGTGCCATTCACAACTCCTCAGATAATAAAGCAGTCCATGACCGCATGCAACAAGATCTGCACAACGTTCAGGCTTGGGCTGATAAGTGGCGGGTAACTTTCGTGCCACACAAGCGCCAGGCAATGACTATCTCTAACAAACAAGAGTCTAACCACCTCCCCTTGACATTCAACGGCATTACCATCGCCGAATACCCCACCATCAACATCCTGGGGGGTCACCATTGACCAGAAACTTAACTGGACGAGACACATAAATACTGTGGCAACAAGAGCAGGTCAGAGGCTGGGTATTCTGCGGCGAGTGTCTCGCCTCCTGACTCCCCAAAGCCTTTCCACCATCTACAAGGCACAAGTCATGAGTGTGATGGAATACTCTCCACTTGCCTGGATGAGTACAGCACCAACAACACTCAGGAAGCTCGACACCATCCAGGACAAAGCAGCCCGCTTGATTGGCACCCCATCCACCACCTTAAACATTCACTCCCTCCACCACCGGCTTACCGTGGCTGCAGTGTGTACCATCTACAAGAAGCACTGCAGCAACTCGCCAAGGCTTCTTCGGCAGCACCTCCCAAACCCACAACCTCTTCCACCTAGAAGGACCAGGGCAGCAGGTGCATGGGAACACCACCACCTCCAGTTCCCCTCCAAGTCACACACCATCCTGACTTGGAAGTATATTGCCGATCCTTCATCGTCGCTGGGTCAAAATTCTGGAACTCCCTCCCTAACAGCACTGTGGGAGCACCTTCGCTACATGGACTGCAGCGGTTCAAGAAGGTGGCTCAACACCACCTTCTCGAGGTCAATTAGGGATGGGCAATAAATGCTGGCCTTGCCAGCGACGCCCACATCCCATGAACGAATTAAAAAAAAAGGTGCAATTAATTAATGTGGGTCACACAAGACTGACTAAACTATATTTATTGCCTATTCCTAGTTGCCCTGCAAAGGTGATGGGTCCTCTTGAGTAGTGATTGTTTGTACAATAGAATGGCTTGCTCGGTCACTTCAGGGCAACCACATACTGAGGGACTGCAGTCACATACAGGTCAGCTCAGATAGGGGTGACAAGTTCACTAGTAAACATTAGCAAACCTTTTGGGATTTTACAACAATCTGGCAGCTTACACGGTTATTCTTTCCTGATGTTAGTCCCAGAAATGACTGCAATATCACAACTTGCCATAGTCATGTTTGCTGGTTGCTGGTACTATAACCATCATTCTACTGTACCAAATGCAGTCAAGCTCCTCATTCATTGGACATAGATAACCAAGCAACCTCTTGCCTGAGTGAACACAATGCAAATAAATAATTAAGTGAATTGAATAAACTGTTCTGGCAATTAGGTTTTACTATAGTTGATAATACACCAGGTGGTGTGTTAGAATTTGTTACGTTGGATTAAGTAATTGAATCCTTTTGAATGAACCCTTCATTTGTCTGGATTTTGCAATATGTTTCTGATGGATGGGTTTCACGACTAATTGTCTAAAGCCAGCTCTAGTTGCTGGGAAACTGATTGCGGTATAATAAACGTTCCAGTTTGACCTGCATCGTGCTCTCTTCCCTACTTCCCTCTTTTTTAATTCATTTATGGGATCTGGGCGTCACTGGCAAAGCCAGCATTTATTGCCCATCTCTAATTGCCAGCAATTAGTTAGCAATTTGTTGCAGGTTGTTCTTGAGGATGGTCAAATCCCGATATTTAACCCATTCCCTGTTTTTTTTTAATCTCATGTTTGTTCTACAGCTAGATTGTTAAATGATCTCAAAAGAACAATAATCTTGGGAGTACTTTTTTGCAGTGATTAAAAATAAGGACCCTGATTTTTTTTTTTTAAAAGAAGAAAAAGCTAAATCTGGGATACAATGCATAGGGTCCAACAAACAACACACTCTTATCAACTGGGATAGGGTGGGAAAGTGGAATTGATGTAGAAGTTCAGCCATGATCTTATTGAATGGCGGAGCAGGCTCGATGGGCTTACTGCTGCTCCTATTTCTTATGTCCTTAGCAAGTGCAATCACAATATTAGCACATGGAGGGAGAGAATTAAATAACTTCCGATATTTCAGGTGAGAAGACGAAATACTATGGAATTTTTCCCCAATTGAAATACAGCTTCGATACAGTTCTCCTCAGCTGAGCATTTTCACAAAACAATTTAATTCCAGTAACTGTAGTTACAAGGTTTGGAGCCTTCCAGGATGACAGCATATGCCTGGCACAGAAAGTCACTTGGGATTGAGTGCAGTCGAGTGTAATGCCCAAAGTTTGAAGAGCTGGCAGAAAATATATTGGCCCAGATTTTGCTGGAGTGGGGCATCTCGCAGCGTGCCCCATTAGTTAGACTTTTTCCCCCACTCTTCAGCATGAAACATTTTTGCCCTGGAAGTTGCTGTAAGTGCGATCTGATAATAGGACAGCTGGGACCTTGGTGAACGACAGGACCAACAGTCTATCTCCTGAACCAATGAGATTTTATTTCTTGTTACAGGTAGGGCTGGGTCCAGCAACTCCCAATCTTCATCAAGGTGAGCTGCCTAATGATTTTAACAATGTACTGTTCTATGAACACATTGCAGTAAAAGCTTTAGATCAATAACATAGATTTTTTGTTGTCTCCTTGTACATTAGAAGGCTATGTGATATGGTTATGGCATTGCTGTCTAAAATAAAACTGGAAGATTGAAAAACTAATCAAATTGAAAATTATAGTGAAATGTAAAATTTACAGTCCTCCGGTTATAACGCTGAAGGAAAATGGTGGAGATATTTTTATATAGAATTAAATCTAAGTGTGGGTGCTGGTAGCAAACAGTATATCTTGACATTTAGAATTTTAATGTTTTTCAATAAAACAGTATAATTTCAAATATTCCTATAGAAGACTTAATATCAACAAGACTTACAGAAACATAGAAATTTAAGCACAGAAGGAGGCTATTTCTGCACATTGTATCTGTGCCACCATTAGTTCCACACTGAAGTTATCTACTGTGGTTCCATTTTCTTGGTCTTTTGCTGTATCCTGTTATTCACCACCGCCCCCACCCAAGTGTTTAATTCCTTCTCAACCACAGTAAATCAGCTGAAATAACTGTTGTGGTAATAATGTTCCATATTCGAATAATCTTTTGCTTGAATGCAATTACTCGACCTCCCCCTTTCTGTTTCCACGAATAATCCTCTCCAACCTTTTAATAATTTTTGAAGACTTCTAACGGAGTGTCCTTAGTCTTCTCTGCTCCAGTAAATGCAGCCCTGGTTTTTTCCAAGTCTTTTATCATAATTATATCCTCTCATCCTCAATATCATCAGAATGAATCTACATGCATGACTCCAATATTCATTCTATAACTGCACACAATACTCCAACCGTGATGGAACCAATTTCTGGCACAGAATTACCACCTCCTTGCTTTTATAAGTCTAAAAATTTAGACTTAAAAGGTTGGGTGATGTGAAAATTAAAGGTAGCTTTGCATTTTAAAACAGTAATTCTAATTCATAATTTATTTATCCTCAATATTAACCTAGCCGTCTGACTGGAACAGCACGGGTTTGGATCGGGCGCCAGTATCACTCCTCACCAATTTTACACTCCATCGACTTCAATGGAGAGTAAAATCAAATTGGGTGCAAGAAGGGCAGCCGACCTATTCCCGTCGAACGGGTTAGGTTAAAAACGAGGCTTATATTTGATCTTATTTTGTAATTATGGTTAATAGATGGTCCTGCTGAACAAACCAATCTTGCTACTTGTTAATAATTATTTGTGCTCCAGGAACTTTCTTCCTGGAGCGCAAATCTGAATTTTTTTAAAGTTGAAAGACATGAGCTCCTGGCGCTAATTTTTCAACTTTTAAAAGTTAGCGCCCCAATAGGGGCAAGACCGAATTTCTCCCCCTTAATGTAAAACATTAATAATCATGAAATGCAACTCTAGGCACTCAAATACTTACGAGCAACTAAATATCCAACAGTAGAAATGCTTTCCATTAAAACCAAAAGATTTATCCCACCATTTCACGAAAGGAGGCGGGTTTTAAGGCGGGTCAGGTGGGAAACTTTGAAAAAATGACGGTGGGTTCCGATCCCGCCGTCAACCCGCCTCCGCGCAACTTTGACAGAGGCGGACTTGCAGAGCCCGTTTCAGTCGCGCCTCCAAGCGGCGGGATAGGCCCTTAAGGCACTTAACTACTACTTAAGGACCTCTATAATGCCATTTTGAGAGGCCTTTCATATTTTGCCACATTTCCAGCGTGCTGCACGTCTCCCCTGAAACACGCCAGCTAATCCTGTCGGGTTCACAAGTGGCTGGCTTTCTAACAGCTGCAGATCCATAAAAACGGAGCTTTCAACAAGGATCAGTTGCAGGTGGCAGAACTTTGTTTTTTCAGGTCTTGGAGAACTTTTTGCAGGTCCACTGATTTTGGATGTGATGAAGCAGAGATCCATCTCCACTGTGACCTCCTGGGAAAACCCTCTCCCCACATTGACTGAGCGCTTCCTCAACTGAGATATCTACCAGCATCATGGGAACCATTTATTTCCTTTCATCCTGGACCTCCGATTCGGATGAAGAGCAGCCGCGGCAGCAGCAGAACCAGGAACAACAGCAGCAACAGCAGCAGCAACAACAGCAGCGCCAACCTGCTGCTCACCCACCTGATGATGCACAGGGCAGAAGGCTCCAGCGCAGGGAAGCACGTCGCCGCAGGAGATACCCCCAAAACAAGGTTTGCAGGCTGAGGATGAGCTTCCTCAACATGACTGAGCAGCAGTGCCAAAGGATGCTGAGGCTTTCGCGAGAGGTAGTGGGTGACATCTGCGCAATGCTGCACCAACACCTGGAGCCCAAAGGATCGGGTGGACACCCCTTACCAGTGGCTGTCAAAGTCACCACTGCACTCAACCTTTTTGCTTCAGGCTCCTTCCAGGGACCATCAGCAGACATCAGCGACACCTCCCAGTCGTCCGCACACAGTTGCATCACGCAGGTTACCAATGCCCTCTTTGCAAAGGCACACAATTACATCCACTTCTTCACGGATCAAGCAAGTATCCCCGCGCGTGCGGTTGGCTTTGCAAATATGGCAGACTTGCCAAGGGTCCAGGGCATCATAGACTGCACACATGTGGCCCTTAAGGCACCCCATCACAACCCAGCTCTTTTTGTCAACCGCAAGGTCTTCCACTCCCTCAACGTGCAGCTGGTGTGTAACCACAAGAAGGACATTTTGCATGTTTGCGCCAAGTACCCTGGCAGTTGCCATGAATCGTTCATCCTGCGGCAGTCTAGTGTGCCTCCGCTCTTCAATCCGCCAAACCAACTTTCAGGATGGCTACTTGGAGACAAGGGCTATCCCCTGAAGACATGGCTGATGACGCCGTTGAGGAGGCCATCGAACGAAGCTGAGGAGCGCTACAGCTCCAGCCATATTTTGACCAGATCCATCATCGAGCAAACCATCAGCTTGTTGAAGATGCAATTCAGATGCCTTGACAGATCAGGTAGAGCCCTGCAGTACTTAGCAGCCAGGATCTCCAGAATCGTCGTGGTCTGCTGTGCACTGCACAACATCGCATAGCATTGTGGCTTGCAGCTTCCTGATGAGCAAGTGGCTCAGAACATAGCCTCCTCAGATGAGGAGGAGGATGAGAAGAACGAAGACCTTGCGAAAAACTAATTGGGCCAGGGGTGCGCACACGCTGGGAATCAATTGCCCAATTAGGGCAAAATAGCTAAATTATCCCGCCTGACAGCGAAGGCGGGAACATGACCCGCCGACCACCTGACCCGCCCCCAATAGCAAAATCCAGCCCATAGTAAATAGAATCAACTATTTACATTGGAGTTTTGGGGATTTAATAATTACACTACATTAATCTGATTGCATTAATACTCTGAGTATGTTTCAAAGAATGTTACATAGCAAGTCAAAATAATAATCCTAGCCAAACAAATCACATCTGAAGTTTTTATTAGTGTACCGTTTTTGAGTGGGGAGAAGAGAGGGGATCAAGTTAACAATGTTGCTACATTTATTATCTAATGTAAAAATACCCTTCCTTGTATTTAAAATAATAACGTGATATTATAAACATAAAGGCTAGCCAGCCAGCCTCCTGGAACAACAGCACTGTATATGATTAATATGCTATCACATATTGCTCGGTTTAAAATATGTGTGTGTGTATATATATATATATATATATATGTAGAAAATAGAAACATTCAGATTGGCAGAACATATTTCTTCACCTGGATGAGCAAAACCAATTACCAGGTTAACACCCATGTCAGATTTTGTACAATTGTAATATTAGTCCTATTCTACTGAAACAAGCACTTCTCAAAGCTCAGTGATTATTCTACCTTCCCTCACTGTTCTTTATTTAAAAAATTTCTCGCTCCTATTATTATTTTAACTTATTGTATTAAAGAAGGGATTTCAGTAAAAGTAATCAGGAAGTGGAAACATCATGGGTAGAATTAAGAGATAGCAAAGGATGCAGGACTCTGTTGGGAGTTGTCTACAGACCTGATAATGATGAAGTGGGAACCACAGAATCCAGACCTGTCCAACAGCTACAAAGTTCTTGCTACTGTGAGGACAAGAAGAAGGGGTGCAGAAAGGATAGCCAGAATGCTAACCAAGGCACCATGAAGCAGGAGGCAGTTCGGCAGGTGGGGGGGTGGTGGTGAATAGCAGAATCGGAAGGTTGTAGCTATAAGAGATTTGATAATTAGGAAGATAGAGGGTATTCACTGCAGTCCAGAAGGGTGTGCTGTCTTTAAAATGATGATAAACTATTTCCTCTGTCCTTGCAAATTACCGGCCCCATCTCCACCCTCCATTTCCTTGCCAAAGTCCTTGAACATGTTGTAGCCTCCCAAATCCGTGCCCATCTCTCCCACAACTCCATGCTTGAACCTCTCCTATCAGGTTTCCACCCCGCCTCAGCACTGAAAGGGCCCTTATGAAAGTTACAAAAGACATCCTCTGTGACCGTGACCCTCTTCAAGCTTCTCGAACTGTCTGAAGCCTTTGATGCGGTTGACCACATTATCCTCCTCCATTGTCTAGCTGAGTGCGACTGGTTCCATTCTTAGCTATCCAGTCATAGATGGAGAATCCCTTCAATGGCTTCTCTTCCCGCTCCCGCACCATTACCTCTGGAGAACCCAAGGATTTATCCTTGGCCCCCCTCCTATTTCTCATCTATATGCTGTCCCTCTGCGAAATCATCTGGAAAAATGTCAAGTTCCACACGTACGCTGACGACACCCAGCTCTACCTCTCCACGACTTCTCTCGACCCCTCCACTGCATCTGATTTGTTACGCTGGTTGTCTGACATCCAATATTGGATGAGCAAAAATTGCTTCCAATTAAATTTTTGGGGAGATAGAAGTCACTGCCTTCAGTCCTGGCCATAAACTCTGTCCCCGAGACATCAATTCCAACCCCTGCCTGGCCATTGTCTGAGACTGAAACAGACAGTTCAAAATCTCAGTCTCCTATTTGACCCAGACCTGAGAACCAAGACTGCCTATTTCCACCTCCATAATATAGCCCGTTCTACCCCTGCCGCAGTCCCTCAGCTGCTGAAACCCTCATCCATGCTTTTGTTACCTCCAGACTTAACTATTCCAACGCTCTCCTGGCCGGCATCCCATCTTCCACCCGCTATAAACTTCAGCTCATCCAACACTGTGCTGCCCATATGCTAACTCGCACCAAGTCCGTTTCACTCTTCACCCCGGTGCTCGCAGACCTACATTGGCTCCCGGTCGAGCAACACCTCAAATTTAAAATTCTCGGCCTTGTGTTCAAATCATTCCATGCCTCGCCCATCCCTATCTCTGTAACTTCTTCCAGCCCTCTGATAACTCTGCAATCCTCCAATTCTGGCCTTGTGTATCCCAGATTTCCTTTGCCCCACCACATGGACTGCAGCAGTTCAAGAAAGTGGCTCACCACCACCTTCTCAAGGGCAACTAGGGATAGGCAATAAATGCTGGCATTGCCAGCGACACCCACATCCCATGAATGATTTTTTTTTTAATTGGCAGCCGTGCCTTCAGTTGCCGAGGCCCTAAGCTCTGGAATTCCCTCCCTAAAGCTCCCTGTCTCGCTCTCCGTCTCGCTCTCCATCTCTATCTCTATCCCTATCTCTATCTCCCCTTTAAGACGCTCCTTAAAACTTACCTCTTTGACCAAGCTTTTGGTCACCTGTCCTAATATCGCCTTATTTGTCTCAGTTTCAGAGATTCCTAGATTTGTGTTAGGTAAGGGTATCAAGTGATATGGAGCAAAAAGGCAGGTAAATTGAGTGAGGGACAGATCGGCCATGATCTAATAAAACAGTGCTAGAGGGGCTGATTGGGCTACTTCTGTTGCAATGAACCTATGGCCAAGAAATTGGGTGGTTTATCGCCACCCATTAACGCCATAATTGGGCATAAAATAGCAGCCGCCGCTCATCTGCCAGCATTTTGGGGTGGCTGCCAGCGCTGCCGATAGCAGCGATCATGAAAATCATTGAAATTAAGCAGATCATGACGTCCGTGAGTGTGCAACGCTCACTTTACGCCCGATTTGCGAGATTGGACTTCGTCGCTCCACTTACCGGCATGCCTTAACTACGATGAGCTGAGCAAGCGTTGACAAGCAGGAAGGAGGCTCCCGCAGTGGTATTTAAAGGGATCATCAGCAATCACTAGCATCTGACCTGTTTCTGCAGTTTCACTGGCTCTGTGCTACTTTCTCCAACTCCACCAGCTTTATTAACTTCTTTCATGGTTCTAAGGTAACAGGGAGTGTTGTTGCAAGTGGAGAATGCCTTCATTAATATTTCAAGGCTTCTGCTCAAAACACTTGCTCACAGTTATGGGGGCTGTACTGGCAGTCCACCTCGCGCTCAATGATCTTCGGGAGAGGGAGCAGAGGCAGCGAAGAAGATGAGAAGATGCACACAGAGGGAGGAGGAAGGGGGCCTGGAGGGTTCGCAACAAGAGACCTTGCCCACCTAGTTTCTTCTGAGAGCACTTCTCTTTTATCCATTTAAATGAGGAGCAGTGTATTAGGAGGCTACACTTCAAGGAAGTGGTCACAGAACTCTGCCACCTCCTGCAACCAGATCTGCAGCCTAAGAGCAGGGCAACCATGGCTCTCCCAGTGGCAGTCAAGGTCACCATGGCCCTCAATTGCTTCTTCCAGTCTGCAGCAGGAGACATAACTAACATCTCCCAGATCGTCGCTATCGCTGCATCCGGGAGTTCACTGAGGCTCTCTACACCAGGAGAAGGGACTACATGAGCAGAAAGAAGCAGGATGAGCAGGCTTTGCCAAGATAGCAGGCTTCCCCATGGTGCAGGGCGCCATCAACAGCACACATGTGGCTTTGTGGGCACTGTATAACAATCCTGAG
The DNA here is from genome assembly GCA_030390025.1 of Squalus acanthias. Classification (NCBI taxonomy): domain Eukaryota; kingdom Metazoa; phylum Chordata; class Chondrichthyes; order Squaliformes; family Squalidae; genus Squalus; species Squalus acanthias. The sequence goes on along the minus strand of CM059428.1, from coordinate 91,998,295 downwards.
ATCTACCGTAACCGCAAAGGCTACCACTCACTTAATGTGCAGTTGGTGTGCAACCACGCCCAGAGATTCCTCAATGTCAATGCCTGCTATCCTGGCAGCAGTCATGATGCCTTTATCCTGTGTCAGTCCGGTGTGCCAGCAATCTTCGAGCCACCACAGCAAACTCGAAGGTGCTCGGAGACAAGGGCTATCCGTTCTCCACCTGGCTCATGACTCCCCTCCACAACCCCACCACTCAGGCTCAGAACTCATAAAATGAGAGCCATGCTTCCACCAGGAACATCATCGAGTAGACCATCAGGCTACTGAAGTAACAGTTCCGCTGCCTTGACCGCTCAGGGAGAGTCCTCCAGTACACGCTGGAACAGGTGTTCCATTTTGTGATGGTCTGCTACATGCTTCCAAACTTGGCCATCATGAGGGTGCAGCCCTTGCCAACAGGGATTGCGGGACCACCTCAGAGGAGGACAAGGAGAGGAGGAGGAGGATGAGGAGCAAGAGGAAGAGGAGGGAGGGAGGAGGCAGGAAGGCAGCCAATCTCCCCTTTCGGACGGGCGGTCCATGAACGCCTCATCAGACTCTGATTCCAATGAATGAAACACCAGGTCCCTGTTGCTCACCACATCCCCATCATACCATCCTCTGTCACGGAATATCACAGCATCCTCCTGGGCACTAAGCTGAAATAAGAAACAACACAAAAGATTCCAAACAAAATTAATAAGTTTATCAAAACTCACACACATATTTACAGCAAAAATATGAACTAATCACCCGTGTGCAGTCCCCTAGTGCTTCTTGTTCGGGTGCCTTTTCCTACTCTAGTGCTCCTACGAAGTGCTCCCGCAGTGACTGCAGCATAGCTCGTGGAAGGCTGCCGAAGTTCCACGGGGAAGACTTCAGATGGCCTTGCAGGATGACCTCGAGCAGCTCTGGCCTGAGAAGGCCCGGCTGCAGACTGCACCACCTCAGCATGGGTGGCAGCCGTCTGGGCTGACAGGCAGTGGCAAGGACAATGGCGGAGTGGCATTGGTGGGAACAGGAATGCTGTCTTCGAGAAAGGACAGCAGGATACTGCTCTACTGACCCACTGTCATTCCCCCGGGGCAGTGCCTCAGCATTCCGCTGCGACACCCTGCAAGCCCCGGTCGACTGTGCTGTGGTAAACCCAGCCATGATGGCAGCGGTCTGAGCTTGGATGGCACTAAGCAGAGACTGCATGAGCGCGGGCTGCACTTCCACTGCAGCACTAAGACGTTGGGTCGCTTCCGCCTGTGCTGTAATGGCAGCTGCGATATCGCCCATCACACGCACCATCACGTCTGGGCCAACACTGTCTCTTCGGAAGTCTTCCATCATTTCCAGCCTGGAAATCCTGGGCTCCAAGCTCTGCGCGGAGCCCTGTGCAATATTGAAGGCAGACTCCTCCACGCTCCTCAGCATTGCCACGAGGCTCTCTGGCAGGCTTGCCATTGCAACTAGCAATTTGGTGTGCATGCCCATCACCCTTCTTCTGAAGGCCGCTACATCGAGGACCTCATCTGAGTCCTGTGCAGCAGAACTCTCACACGAGCTTGCCCTCCGGGGAGCTGGCCCCCAAGCTACCCTTTCCCCCTGGCCTTGCTGGTCCTCATCTGAGACCTGTGCAGCAGAACTCTCGCACAAACTTGCCCTCCGGGGAGCTGGCCCCCGAGCTACCCTTTCCCCCTGGCCTTGCTGCAGCCCACTCATGCCTGGTGCCTCACCCTGTGCAGATCCCGCATCTATACTAGTCTCTAAAGTTCACGTAATGCCAGTTTCTGAGCTGGTGTCTGCGAATGACAGATGCAGTGACAGTGTCTTCTTCCTCTTCTTCTTCCCCCTCGCTCTCTTGCAAAACCTTGGGGACAGGCTGGACCAGTGCTTCTTGTGCCTTTCTGTTTTCAGATAATCAACAAGAGTCGGGTTATGGTGAGGGGAGGGTTGGGGTGAAGCCAGATATGCATGCATACAGCATCAGTAGTTTGAAAGTGAGAAGAGATTGTGGGATGAGCAAGGGGAAGTGGAATGTGGGATGTGAGAAGAAGGATTAGGAATGGCCATACCGTTGTTGTTCCCAAGCGGTTCAACCTCACCGGTTGCCATGGCCTCTATGATCTGCTGCCCAATCATGTCCAGCACACTCTCCTCCAGCTGGCTGAGGTCCCACATGTCAGCCTGCACCCCCCCCCCCGGTTGTGAGGCACCTTGGCCTGCAAGAGAAAGAGAAGTGTGCGAGTGAGTGTGGTGCAATGTGTCTGGGTGATGTGCCTGCCATAGTTGAATAGCTGTCAGTGTGTGCAAGGTGTGAGATGTGGGTGTGAGTGTTGCAGCAGTGGTAAGGTTGTGAGGGTGAAGTGAGGCTATGATTGTGAGGTCTGAGTGGTGATAGAGATTGTTGGTAGGTGAGTGCTGGGGCTGTGGTGCATTGAGCAGTTTGTGAGGATTGTGATGCAGATGGTGGGATATGGCATTTGCTGAAGCCTTCATTCACCTTTACCACCCATGTGAGGTCATTAAACTTCTTTCTGCACTGGATGGCCGACCCTGGCACCACAGTGCTGGATGTCACGCGTGGCTATCTCCTGCCACATCGATCGGAAGCTGTATGGCGAGGGCTTCTTGCCAGTCAGGGGGAAGAGGACAGCCCGCCTCCTCTTCATGGCCACAACCAGTGCCTCCAGAGCTGCATCTGAAAATGTCCTGGCTCTCTCCCTATGAGGATGCTCTGCCATTGCTTTGGAGCTCCTTACTTCTTCTGCTTCTTCTTGTGGCAACTGCAGTTGGAACTGGCTTGTCAATGAGGTGCTGTAGCATCAATGCACCTCCTCTTTAAGTCGTGGAAAAACCCTGTGCCACACATGACTGGGAATTAGACTGGCCCTGATATTGGTCCAACTGTTGAGCATGAAGCCAATGAGCAGCAGTTTTAGCGCTGAAATCATGACTATAATCATGTTAATGAGAACTGAGCACAAATTTTGCATGCTATCTACACCATTTTGAGGTGGCGTAGCTTAACATCGTTGGGCCTTAACACTGTCCGTTTCATGGCTATATCCAATTTCTAGGCCTATGTTTCTTTCTATGTTCCAATACAAAATGGAGATTAGTGAGGTATGAAAAATGTAAACTGAGTAACATTGGAACAAATAATTAATCAATGTAATGTTGCTTGCCTTTACGACACAAAAATTGGCCAAGAAGTTGCTTTTTTGTCTTCATTTCACATACTAGTGATTCAGCAAACAAATATTGGTACATAATGTATAAAATAATAATCAGGTTCTTTAAGAAAACATTGGTAACTTGAATAATCAAAACATTTCTCTGCTGTTAGGTCTGGTAATAAGCTTACTGAGGTTAATTATAACATTGGGCCGGAATTTGCGGTGGGTAATAACAACGATCGAATAGCATTCGCCGTTATTACCCCTTTGAAACTGACCACAACTTCAGGATGTAGCTCATGCATATCGCGGAAATCCTGAAATTGCGGTCAGTCATTCACTGCTCCGACACTGGCTGTGCTGTGGGCCCCCTCCCCCACAATCGGCAATCATTGTAATCAGTGAAACTTACGAAAAACTTGGGCTTTTCCACTGTAATATCGCTGTTAAATACTTCATTAAAAGTTAAGGCTCGTCGGAATAGGTGTAAATGAGTTTTAACAGGGTATTGCCTGCTAAACAAACATTACAGCCCTGAAAAACTAATTTTAATGGAGAAATTTGACACTCTACAAAATTATGATAAAAAGTACAATTTCAGAAACTTAAAATTTTTTACAATTATTTTGTTCATGATATTTCAGGTCCTACGTTATCCCCATGTGAAAGTCCCAGGGGGAAAAATGCAGTTAGTTAGCATCAGCAGCTGGCGCTAATGGAGCGCTGATGCAATAGCACTGGGGCGAGGCGAATCCAGTGAGTCACGGCAAATCCGGACCCACCCACCCCCCCAACCCCCACCCGCATTGTGGCGAGGTACTGTCGGGGATTTCAAAGGCAGGCAGATCATGACGTCAGGGAGCATGCAATGCTCACTGGCCGCCCGAACTGCGAAATTGATTTTCGACACCTACCTTAGTGCCTCGACCAGACAGCAACAGGGAGAGGAGGTGTCAAGCAGGAGGAAGCTGGCAAAGGAATGTTATTTAAAAGATCATGAATAATGAGTCCCAGCTGTCAGGTTAGTGGAGTTTCAGTGCTTTCTTGTCAGTTTGACATTGTGCAACAATTTAATTCAGTAATTTAAAGGATCTTCTGTATCAGGAGTGTTGTGGTAACTAAAAAGTAGTTACATTTATTCTTAAAAAATATCAAAGTGCTACACTTGGCTTACATTAATGGGGGCTGTACTGACAGTCGACCTGGCCCTTCTAGATCTACGGCAGAGGGAGCAGAGGCAGCGAGAAAGATTGGAGCATGTGGCCAGAGGGAGGAGGAGGGCCATCAGGGCTCTCAACAGGAGGCCTTACCCTCCGAGGGTATTCCAAGAGCACTTGTCCTACCTCCAATTATGCGAGGAGCAGTGTATTAGAAGGCTTCGCTTCACCAAGGAGGTGGTCACAGAAGGATGCCACCTCCTGCAACCAGACCTCCAGCCTCAGATCAGGGCGACCTGATCAGTCTTTCAGTGGCAGTCAAGGTCACCGTCACCCTCAATTTCTTCACCAGCAGATCCTTCCAGTCTACAACAGGAGACATAGCTAACATCTTGCAGTTCGCCATCCATCCCTGAATCGGCAGGTCACAGAGGCTCTCTACAGTAGGAGAAGGGACTACAATTCCTTCCCCATCACCAGAGAGAAGCAGGACAAGGGTGCAGGTGGCTTTGCCAGGATAGCGGGATTCCCCATGGTGCAGGGTGCCAGTGACTGCACCCACGTGACTTTGCAGGCACTGCATAACAACCCTGACATCTTCAGTAACCGCAAAGGCTACCACTCACTTAATGTGCAGTTTGTGTGCGACCACACACAGCGAATCCTCAACGTGAATGCCCGCTATCCTGGCAGCAGCCACGATGCCTTCATCCTGTGCCAGACTGGTGTGCCAGCACTCTTCCAGCCACCACATCAAGCTCGCGGCTGGCTGGTCAGAGACCCTCAAAGCCTTCTTGAAAAAGTGCAACATCCCCACCGACACCTGGGAATCCCTGGCCCAAGACCGCACACAGTGGAGGAGAAGCATCTGGGAAGGCGCCGAATACCTCAAGTCTCTTCGCCGGGAGCAAGCAGAAGCCAAGCGCAAGCAGCGCAAGGAGCGCACATCAATCCAAGCACCCCATCCACCCACCCCTTCAACCACCGTCTGCCCCACCTGTGACGGAGACTGTAGGTCTCGCATTGGACTCATCAGTCACCTGAGAACTCATTTTTAATGTGGAAACAAGTCATCCTCGGTTCTGAGGGACTGCCTAAGAAGAAGAAGGTCAGAGACAAGGGCTATCCGCTCTCCACCTGGCTCATGACTCCCCTCCACAACTCCAACACTCCTGCCCAGCATTCATATAATGAGAGCCATGCTGCGACCAGGAACATCATCGAGCAGACCATCGGGGTGCTCAAGCAACGGTTCCTCTGCCTTTACCACTCAGGAGGAGCCTGCCAGTACTCGACTGAGCAGGTGTCCCATTTTGTGAAGGTCTGCTGAATGCCCAACAACTTGGCCGTCATGAGGGCCCAGCCCTTGCCACCAGGGATTGTGGGACACCTCGGGAGGAAGAGGAGGAGGAGGAGGAAGAGGAAGACGAGGAGGAGGAACAGGAGCGAGGGAGGAGGCAGTCACTCAATCGGCCTTCCAGAAGGGTGGTCCGTGAGCGCCTCTTCAGACTGCAGCTCCAATAAATTAAACCCCAGATCCCCATTGCTCACCACATCCCCATCATTCCATCCCTGTCGCCGGCCATATCACAGCACAAAGCTGAAATGAGAGACACCACAAAAGAATCCAATCTGAATTAATAAAATTATCAATAATCAGTGAACACATATTTACAACAACAATATTAACTATTCACCCTTGTGCAATCCCTTAGTGCCTCTCGTTACTGTGCCGTTGCCTACTTTAGCGCTCCTACGAAGTGTTGGCCCAGTGGCTGCAGCACAGCTGGTGGAAGGCTGCTGAGTGTCCGTGCGGGAGACTTCAGATGGCCCTGCAGGACGCCCTCGACCAGCTCTGGGCCTGGAAGGCCCGGCTGTAAGCTGCACCACCTCAGCATGAGCGGCAACAGTCTGGGCTGGCTGGATGACAGGCAGCAACAAGGGCAATGGCGGAGTGGCAGTGGTGGGAGCAGGAATGCTGTCATCCTGAGAGAGGACAGCAGGTTCCTGCTCCACTGACCCACTGCCACCGCCCCAGGGGAGCACCTCGGCATCCCTAGCAATCTGCTGGAGCACAGATTGCTGGCCTGCTGCAACACCGTGAAAGCCCCGGTCGACGGTGGTAGACCCAGCCATGATGAAGGCAGTCAGAGCTTGCGTGGCATCAAGCTGAGATTGGATGCCACCAAGCATAGAGTACATTACAGCACTAAGACGTTGCGTCACTTCCGCCTGTGCTGCAATGGAAGCTGCCAGATCTCCCATCATATGTGGCATCAGGTCTGGGTCGCCATGGTCTCTCTGGGAGTCAACCATCCTTTGCAGACTGAAAATGATGGGCTCCATGGTGTGCGCAGAGCCTTGTGCGATGTTGGAGGTGGACTCCTCCACGCTCCTTACCATTGCCGAGAGGCTCTCGGGCCCATCACCCTTCTTCTAAACGCCTCCCCATCGAGGTCCTCATCTGAGTCCTGTGCAGCAGAACTCGCCCTCCGGGGAGCTGGCCCGCAAGCTACCCTTTCCCACTGGCCTTGCTGCAGCCTGCTCGTCCCCGGTGCCTCACCCTGTGCAGATCCCACTACTATACTAGCCTCTAAAGAACGTGTAGTGCCAATGTCTGAGCTGGTGCCTGCGGGTGTGACATGCAGTGACGCGGTGTGTTTTTCCTCCTCCTCTTCTCCCGCATCGCTCTCAACGGCGCCCATCAGGGACAGGCTACTCAGGTGCTTGCTCATTATCTGAAAGCATAAAGGCACAAGAGTCAGGTTAAGGTGAGAGGAGGGGAGCAGGAAGTGAGAAATGCATGCATGCAGTATGATTAGCTGGAAAGTGCAAAATGCTTGTGATGTGAGGGGGAAGTGAAATGTGAGAAGGAGTAGGGATGAACATACCGTTGTTGTTCCCAAAGGGATCAATGCTGTCGGTGGCCACGGCGCCCACCACCTGGCGCCCAATGATTTGCAGCACTCTTTCCTCCAGCTCAGACAGTGGTTGGGTGTCGGCTTGTCCCCCGCCTGTGCGCTCCTGCTCCCTCCTGTTGTGAGCCACCTTGGCCTGCAAGAGAAAGGAAAGTGTGTGAGTGAGTGTGGAGCAATGTGTTTGGGTGATGTGCCTGTCATAGTTGAATAGTTGTCATTGTGTGCAAGGTGTCAGATGTGAGTGTTGGTAGGTAGAGATTGTTGATGGGTGAGTGCTGTGGATGTGCTGCTTTAGGCAGTGTGTAAAGACTGGTTCAGATGGTGGTATGTAGCATTTGTTGAAGCATTCACTCACCCAGGCCACACGAGTGAGGTCGTTAAATTTCTTCCTGTACTGTGTGTGGGTCCTGGGGACCACAGTACTGCCCGAGACGTGCTGGGATACCTCCCTCCACATGGTGCAGAAGACTTGTGGTGAGGGCCTCCTGCCACTTGCCGGGTAGAGCACTGCCCTCCGTCTCTCCACAGTGAAAACCAATGCCTCCAATGCTTGATCGCAGAATCTGCGGGCTGTCTCCCTGGGGCGTGGATCTGCCATCAGTACAGCTGCTTGAGTCATCTGGCTCCTTCTACTTGGCCTGTTGCTTCTTGCTGAGGCAGCAGCACAGCCAGCAATGCTGAGAATGAGATTCTGCTGAATCAATGAACCTCCCCTTTAAGAACTGGAAAAAGCCTGTGGCAATGATGACTTGCGATTAGACTGCACATTATATTGGCCTATCCTTTGAGTGTAACGCCAATGAACTTGGGCTTTAAGGCTTGAATGCATGCAGTCTAAAGCATTAACGCCTGGTGCTAATTCTCAAACTTTTCTAAAGATACCGCCCATTCCTGGGCTATGATGAATTTCTGGCCTATCTTTGTTTCGCTCTCTAACATTTTTAAAAAGTCTGGATAAATGCAGCTTCTCATTTCCTGGTTCCTTGTTGTGAGAATTCTGAAATGTGATCGGCTGCTTAGACAGCTAGTTGATGTCACAGCATCATCGTACTAGGGAATTCCCACTACAGATCACTGCAATCACTTGAACATTGAAAAAGGCAGACTTCTCACCACAGTGATCGTAAGGTCAGCGGCGAAGCAAAGGTGTTCACTGCTAGGCCTAAGAAAGCTGCCCACAGAGATCTGTGGGAAGCTTACTTCTGGGCCAGTGGCGAACGCCTTTGCTTCGCTGCTGACCGCAAATTCTGCGCCATTGATTTGTAAAATTGCTGGCTACTCTAATGCAGTCAAAAATTCATAGACCAAAGCTCCATCCAGTACTGCATTCTCTTTATATCATGTGGTTTTAAATAACCTTTAGTTGCAATAACACAACTGAAGTATGCAGTCATGCCATTTATGTCTGTGGCATAACGTTTCATAGAATCATAGAATCATAGAAAGTTACAGCACGGAAGGAGGCCATTTCGGCCCATCGTGTCCACACCAGCCAACAAAGAGCTATCCAGCCTAATCCCACTTCCCAGCTCTTGGTCCGTAGCCCTGCAGGTTAGAGCATCCCAAGTGCACATCCAAGTACTGTACTTTTTAAATGTGGTGAGGGTTCCTGCCTCTACCACCCTTTCAGGCAGTGAGTTCCAGACCCCCACAACCCTCTGTCTGAAGAAATTTCCACTCAAATCCCCTCTAAACCTTCCCCCAATTACTTTAAATCTGTGCCCCCTGGTTTTTGACCCCTCTGCTAAGGAAATAGGTCCTTTCTATCCACTTTATCGATGCTCCTCATAATTTTATACACCTCAATAAGGTCTCCCCTCAGCCTAATCTGTTCCAAGGAAAACAGACCCAGCCGATCCAGTCTTTCCTCATAGCTAAGATTCTCTACTCCTGGCAACATCCTTGTAAATCTCCTCTGTACCCTCTCTAGTGCAATCACATCTTTCCTGTAATGTGGTGACCAGAACTACACGCAGTACTCTAGCTGAGGCCTAACTAGTGTTTTATACAGTTGAAGCATAACCCCCCTGCTCTTATATTCTATGCCACGGCTAATAAAGGCAAGCATTCCGTATGCCTTCTTAACCACCTTATCTAGTTGGCCTGCTACCTTCAGGGATCTGTGGACATGCACTCCAAGGTCCCTTTGTTCCTCTACACTACTCAGTGTCCGACCATTTAATGTGTATTCCCTTTCCTTGTTAGCCCTCCCCAAATGCATTATCTCACAATTCTCCAGATTGAATTCCATTTGCCACTGTTCTGCCCACCTGACCAATTTATTGATATCTTCCTGCAGTCTACAGCTTCCTTCTTCAGTATCAGCCACACAGCCGATTTTAGTATCATCTGCAAACTTCTTAATCATACCCCCTATATGCAAGTCAAGATCGTTGATATATACCACAAAAAGCAAGGGACCTAGTACTGAGCCCTGCGGAACACCACTGGAAACAGCCTTCCAGTCACAAAAACACCTATCAACCATTACCCTCTGCTTCCTGTCTCCGAGCCAGTTTTGAATCCAACTTGACACTTTGCCCTGGATCCCATGGGCTTTTAACTTCGTGACCAGTCTGCCATGTGGAACCTTATCAAAAGCCTTGCTAAAGTCCATATACACTATATCAATGCACTACCCTCATCTACCCTCCTTGTTACCTCCTCAAAAAATTCAGTCAAGTTTGTCAGACACGACCTTCCCTTAACAAATCCGTGCTGACTATCCTTAATTAATCCGTGTCTTTCTAAATGAAGATTTATCCTGTCCTTCAGAATTCTTTCCAATACTTTTCCGACCACCGAGGTTAGGCTGACTGGCCTGTAATTACTTGGTCTATCCTTTTCTCCCTTTTTAAACAAGGGTACCACATTAGCAGTCCTCCAGCACCACTCCTGAGGCCAGAGAGGATTGAAAAATGATGGTCAGGGCCTCTGCTATTTCCTCTTTTGCTTCACTTAACAGCCTGGGATACATTTCATCTGGGCCTGGGGATTTATCCACTTTTAAAGCTGCGAAACCCCTTAATACTTCCTCTCTCACGATGTTTATTTCATCTAATATTTCACACTCCTCCCCTCCGATAGCAATGTCTGCTTCGCCCCTCTCCTTTGTGAAAACAGATGCAAAGTATTCATTAAGAACCCTACCGACGTCTCCCGCCTCCACACACAGATTACCCTCATGATCTCTAATAGGCCCTACCCTTTCTTTAGTTATCCTCTTACTCTTAATATATTTATAAAACATCTTTCGGTTTTGCTTGATTTTACTTACCAAGAATTTTTCATGCTCTCTCTTTGCTTTCCCAATGACATTTTTAATTGCACCCCTGCACTTTCTATACTCCTTTAAAGATTCTGGAGTATTTAGCCCTCGGTATCTGTCATACGCCTTCCTTTTTTTCTTTATCCTACCCTGTATGTCCCTAGACATCCAGGGGGCTCTAGATTTGTTAGTCCCACCTTTTTTCTTTAAGGGCACACGTTTGGTCTGAACCCTCCGGATCTCCTCCTTGAATGCCTCCCACTGCTCTGAGACTGATTTACCTTCAAGTAGATGTTTCCAGTCCACTATGGCTAAATCCCCTGTGAGCTTAGCAAAATTTGCTTTTCCCCGATTTAGAATTTTTATTCCTGGTCTATCCTTGTCCTTTTCCATAACTACCTTAAATCTAACAGAATTACGGTCACTAGCACCACAATGATCCCCCACTGATACGCCTTCTACCTGCCCAGCTTTATTCCCTAAAACTAAACCCAGAACCGCCCCCTCCCTTGTTGGGCTTGCTACATACTGGCTAAAAAAGTTCTCCTGGATGCATTTTAGGAATTCCGCACCTTCTATGCCCTTCACACTAATTTTATCCCAGTTAATATTGGGGTAGTTGAAATCCCCGACTATTACTGCCCTATAGTTTTTGCACTTCTCAGAAATTTGTCTACATATTTGTTCTTCTATCTCCCTCTCACTGTTTGGGGGTCTGTAGTACACTCCCAGCAGTGTGATCGCCCCTTTTTTGTTTTTCAATTCGACCCATATGGCCTTGTTTGATGATCCCTCCAACATATCATCCCTCCTCATAGCTGTAATAGTTTCTTTAATCAATACCGCAACCCCCCCTCCTTTTTTACCTCCCTCTCTATCCCATCTGAAAATCCTGTAACCAGGAATGTTGAGCTGCCAACCTGCCCCTCTTTCAGCCACGTCTCTGTAATAGCTATAATATCATAGTCCCAAGTATCTACCAGTGCCCTCAGCTCATCTGTCTTGTTCGCTATACTCCTTGCATTGAAGTATATACCATTTAGTACAAACTTCCTTGTTGACAACTATCTAGCCCTTTATTCCTCTGTCCTTCCAATTTACTTTCTACGTTTTTTTTTCAAATTCCAGTTTTTCTTCCCTCCCTATTGACTCTATACTTAGGTTCCCACCCCCCTGCCAAGCTAGTTTAAACCTTCCCCAACAGCCCTAGCAAACCCTCCCATGAGAATATTGGTCCCGTTCCCGTTGAGGTGCAACCCGTCTGGCTTGTAGAGGTCCCACCTCCCCCAGAAAAGGTTCCAATTCCTTAGGAATCTACAGCTCTCCCTCTACACCATCTCTCCAGCCACCCATTCATCTGCTCTATCTTCCTATTTCTGAACTCACTAGCACGTGGCACTGGTAGTAATCCGGAGATTACTACCTTTGAGGTCCTTCTTTTTAACCTCTTTCCTAGCTCCCTAAACTCTGCCTGCAGGACCTCATCCCTCTTCCTACCTATGTCGTCGGTACCGATATGGACCACGACCTTTGGCTGTTCACCCTCCCCACTCAGAATGCCCTGCAGCCGTTCAGTGACATCCTTGACCCTGGAACCAGGGAGGCAACATACCATCCTGGAGTAAAGTCTGCGGCCGCAGAAACACCTGTCTGCTCCCCTAACTATTGAATCCCCTATCACTATTGCTCTCCCTCTCCTCTTCCCCTCCCCCCCCCCCCCCCCCCCCGCCTGTGCAGCTGAGCCTTCCATGGTGCTGTGGACTTGGCTCAGGCTGCTCTCCCCAGAGGAACCATCGCCCTCACCAGTACTCAGCACCGAATACTGGTTGGTGAGCAAGATGGGCTCAGGGGACTCCTGCACTACCTGCCTGGTCCTCCTCTTCTGTCTGGCGGTCACCCATTCCCTCTCTGCCTGCACATTCTTAAGCTGCGGGGTGACCACCTCCCGAAACGTGCTATCCACGTAGCTCTCAGCCTCGCGGATGCACAGCAGTGACTGCAGCCGCCGCTCAAGCTCTGTAACCCGGTGCTCGAGCTGGCGACACTTCCCGCACATGTGGTCGTCCAGACCATGGGAGGTGTCCAGGACTTCCCACATGGCACAGGATGTGCATTCCACGGGTGTGAGCTGCCCTGCCATACCTCTAATTAACCTCTAATTTACTAACCTAGCTGGAATAAACTTAAAAACTTTAAGAAAGCCAAGTATAAACACTTACCAGATACTCACCAATCAGCTCCCTCCCCTTGTGCCGACGTCATTTTTGACTTCTGATGTCACTCTTTGAAAATTCTGCCGGTGCTGAGTTGGTACCGCCGCCGCCACCTCGCCGCTCCTCCCAGGTCCGCTCTGCCGCCGCCGCTGCTGCTGCTGTGGGGCCTACCTGCGCCTCAGGCTCTCTTTATACCGCCGCCGCCACCTCGCCGCTCCTCCCAGGTCCGCTCTGCCGCCGCTGCTGCTGCTGTGGGGCCTACCTGCGCCTCGGGCTCACTTTATACCGCCACTGCCGCCTCACCGCTCCTCCCAGGTCCGCTCTGTCGCCGCCGCTGCTGTATTTTATTTCCTAAAGTCTTTCTCCACCCACAACGCTAATCAACGCTTCTCTTGTTCTTAAAATCTTTAAGAGGTTAGAAAACAAAAGGGCCAATGTTGCACAAGTTTTTTTTTAAAGTTCATAACCCCTTTAGCGAAGAAATGATTATGGATAGAATGTACTGCTTTATAATATTCAACAGGCATGTATTCAAAAAGCTGTTCTTTGCGGTCAGTAATGCTTTATCTCCAGAAAGCATAGCTCAAAAGTAGCTGTGAGGATGAGCGATAAATCAAGTAGAGTTCAAATCCAATATGAGGGTAAGTGCTAAATAGCTAGCATTCAATAATACAGCAACTGTTTTTGTCCACAAGTGAAAGACATCAGCCTATGGCACAAAATTATTCCTAATTTATCAGTGCCATGCTGCTGGGTGGAATGAGGAGAACTTTCAAAGAACAAACCGTGTGCAACTTTCTTTGAGCAATGTAGTTGGGTTTTCATCTTCATCATCTGAGTGCCTAGCACTGCTGTAACCCAATGTCACATCTAACTTCAGTAAGCTTCTTAGCTGTCCCAACAGGAGAGAAATGTTTTTATTCTTCAAGTGCTCTTCAAGACCCAAATAGTTCTAAAATCTTTGTGATACTATGCACCAGTATTTGTTGGTTCGAAAGAAGAGTGTTCTCTGAGTGCTCACTCACTAGTGTGTGAAAGAACAAAAACTAACAACCAGAGTGGGTCTGGAAGGGATAGAGAGAGTAACAAAGGTAATAGGACATTAGTGACGAAGGTGACATCAGGGAGAAATAGAAAAATGTTAGCTAAAGGCACTATATCTGAATGAGCGAAGCATTCGCCACAAAAATAGATGAATTAATAGCACAGACAGAAATAAATGGGTTTGATCTAATAGCCATTACGGAGACATGGTTGCAGAGTGACCAAGGTTAGGAACTAAATATTCCAGGATACTTGACTTGTAAAAGCAATAGGTAAAATGGAAAAGGAGGGGGAGGGTAGCCCTGATAATAAAGACAGAGGATCTTAGCTCAGAAAATCAAGATACAGAATCAGTTTGGGTGGAGCTAAGAAACAACAAGGGGCGGCAAACACTGGTGGGAATAGTTTATAGGCCCCCTAACAGTAATTGTAGTGTCGGGCAGAGTATAAATCAGGAAATTAGAGGTGTATGTAACAAGCGTAATACAGTAATCATGGGGGACTTTAATCTTCATATAAACTAGGCAAACCAAATTTGCAGTAATAGTGTGGAGGACGAGTTCATGGAATGCATTCAAGATAGTTTTTGAGATCAGTATGTCGAGGAACCAACTAGGGAACAGGCTATATTAGATCGAGTACTGTGCAATGAGAAAGGGTTAATTAATAACCAAGTAGTAAAGGAGCCTTTGGGGTGCAGTGATCCTAATATGATAGAATTTTATATTGAGGTTGAGAGTGATTTTACATTGAGTTGGAGAATGATTTAGTTAAGCCCAAAACTAAGGTCTTAAATCTGAACAAAGCAAACTACATAGGTATGAGGGGCGAGTTGGCTAAGGTAGATTGGGAAACTAGATTAAAAGATAAACAGTGGCAAACACTTAAAGAAATAATTCATAATTTGCAACAAATATACATTCCCCCAAGACATAAAATCCCCAATGGGATTAATAGACCAACGGTGGCTAACAAGAGAAGTTAAAGATAGTATTAGATTAAAGGAAGAGACTAATGTTGCCAAAAAGAGTAGGAAGCCTGAGGATTGGGAGGACTTTAGAATTAAGCAAAGGATGATCAAGAAATTGATAAAGAAAGAGAAAAGAGAATATGAGAGTAAACTAGCAAGAGACATAAAAACAGATTGTAAAAGCTTCTATAGATATGCAACAATTAAGAGATTAGCAAAAGTAAAATGTGGGTCCCTTAGAGGCAGAGACAGGAGAAAATATACTGGGGAATAAGAAAATGACAGAGACATTAAACAAATAATTTATATCTGCCTTTACGTTAGAAGATATAAATAACATTCCTGAAATAGTGGGGAACCAAGAGTCTAGCAAGAATGAGGAACTTAAAGAAATTAGTATTAGTAAAGAATTTGTACATCAGTAATTAATGGGACTAAAGTTCGACAAATCCCCTGGACCTGATGACATACATCTAGGGTTTTAAAAGAGGTGGCTACAGAGATAGTGGTTGCATTGGTTTTGATCTTCCAGAATTCCCTAGATTCTAGAACGGTCCCTGTAAATTAGAAGGTAGCAAATGTAACCCCGCCATTCAAGAAAGGAGGAAGAGAAAAAACAGAGAACCACAGACCAGTTAGCCTGACATCAGTAGTAGGGAAAATGCTAAAATCTATTATTAGGAACGTGGTAACAGGGCACTTAGAAAATCATAATATGATTGGGCAGAGTCAACACTGATTAATGAAAGGGAAATAATGTTTGGCAACTTTTCGGACATGGCAAAGGCACACCCAGCCCAGTTGACCCGGCAAAGTCCTCCTCACTAACATCTGGGGACTTGTGCCAAAATTGAAAGAGCTGTCCCACAGACTAGTCAAACAACAGCCCGACATAGTCATACTCAGAATCATATCTTTCAGCCAATGTCCCAGACTCCTCCATCACCATCACTGGGTATGTCCTGTCCCACCGGAGAACAGACCCACCAGAGGTAGCAACACAGTGGTATATATTTGGGAGGAAGTGACCTTGGGAGTCCTCAACATTGACTCGGGATCCCATGAAGTCTCATGGCATCAGGTCAAACATGGGCAAGGAAACTACTAATTACTACCCACCACCCTCCCTCAGCTGATGAATCAATGCTCCACCATATTCTACACCACTTGGAAGAGGCACGTGGGTAGCAAGGGCACAGAATGTACTCTGGATGGGGGACTTTAATGTACATCACCAAGGGTGGCTCGGATGTACCACTGCTGATCAAGCTGGCTGAGTCCTGAAGGACATAGCTGCCAGACTGGGCCTGCAGCAGGTGGTGAGAGAACCAACATGAGGGAAAATCCTACTTGACTTCGTCCTCACCAATCTACATGTCGCAGATGCATCTGTCCATGACAGTATTGGCAGCAGTGACCATCGCACAGTCCTTGTGGAGAAGAAGTCCCGTCTTCACATTGAGGACAGCCTCCAATATTTTGTGTGGTACTGCCACCAAGCTAAATGGGATAGATTCAGAACAGATCTAGCAGCTCAAAACATGGCATCTATGAGGCACATTGGGCCATCAGCAGTAGCAGAATTGTATTCCACCACAATCTGTAACCTCATGGCCCGGCATGTCCCTCACTCTACCATTACCATCAAGCCAGGGGACAAACCTTGGTTCAGTGAGAAGTGCAGAAGAGCATGCCAGCAGCAGTACCAAGTGTGTCTGAAAATGAGGTGCCAAACGGTGAAACTACAACAAATGACTACATGCATGCTAAACAGCGGAAGCAGCATGCTATAGACAGAGCTAAGCAATCCCACAATCAATGAATCAGATCAAAGCTCTGCAGTCCTGCCACATCCAGTCATGAATGGTGTTGGACAATTAAACAACTAACGGGAGGAGGAGGCTCCATGAATATCCCCATCCTCAGTGATGGCGGAGCCCAGCATGTGAGTACAAAAGGCAAGGCTGAAGCCTTTGTAACCATCTTCAACCAGAAATGCCAAGTGGATGATCCATCTCAGCCTCCTTCTGAGGTCCCCACCATCACAGAAGCCAGTCTTCAGCCAATTCAATTCACTCCACGTGATATCAAGAAATGGCTGAGCACACTGGATACAGCTACGGTTATGGACCCCAACAACATCCTGGCTGTAGTGCTGAAGACTTGTGCTCCAGAACTAGCCACGCCTCTAGCCATGCTGTTCCAGTACAGCTACAACACTGGCATCTACCCGACAAAGTGGAAAATTGCCCAGGTAAGTCCTGTCCATAAAAAACAGGAAAAATACAATCCAGCCAATTATTGCCCCATCAGTCTACTCTCAATCATCAGCAAAATGATGGAAGGGGTCGTCAACAGTGCTATCAAGTGACATTTACTCACTAATAATCTGCTCACCGATGCTCAGTTTGGGTTCTGCCACTTGGCTCCAGACCTCATTACAGCCTTGGTCCAAATATGGACAATAGAGCTGAATTCCAGGGGTGAGGTGAGTGTGATTGCTTTTGACATCAAGGTGTGCCGAGTGTGGCATCAAGGAGCCCGAGTAAAATTGATGTCAATGGGAATCAGGGGAAAACTCTCCATTGGCTGGAATCATACCTAGCACAAAGGAAGATGGTTGTGGTTTTGAAGGCCAATCGCCTCAGCCCCAGGACATCGCTGCAGGAGTTCCTCAGGGCAGTGTCCTCGGCCCAACCATCTTCAGCTGCTTCATCAATCACCTTCCGTCAATCATAAGCTCAGAAGTGGGGACGTTCGTTGATGACTGCACAGTGTTCAGTTGCATTCGCAACTCCTCAGACAATGAAGCAGTCTGTGCCCGCATGCAGCAAGACCTGGGCAACATTCAGGCTTGGGCTGATAAGTGGCAAGTAACATTCACGCCACACAAGTGCCAGGCAATGACCATCTCCAACAAGAGAGAGTCTAACCTCCTCTTGACATGCAAAGGCATTACCATCGTCCTATCGCCCACCATCAACATCTTGAGGATCATCATTGACCAGAAACTTAACTGGACCAGCCACATAAATACTGTGGCAACAAGAGCAGGTCAGAGGCTAGGTATTCTGAGGCAAGTGACCACCTCCTGACTCCCCAAAGCCTTTCCACCATCTACAAGGCACAAGTCAGGAGTGTGATGGAATATTCTCCACTTGCCTGGATGAGTGCAGCTCCAACAACACTCAAGAAGCTTTGCACCATCCAGAACAAAGCAGCTCACTTGCTTGGCACCCCATCCACCACCTTAAACATTCAATCCCGGAGCACTGTGGATGCAGTGTCCACCATCTCCAAGATGCACTGCAGAACTCACCAAGGCTTCTTCGGCAGCACCTCCCAAACCCATGACCTCTACCACCTAGAAGGACAAGGGCAGCAGGTGCATGGTAACACCACCACCTCCAAATTTCCCTTAAAGTCACACACCATCCTGACTTGGAAATATAATCGCTGTTCCTTCATTGTTGCTGGGTCAAAATCCTGGAACTCCCTTCCTAACAGCACTGCAGGTGTACCTTCACCACACGGACTGCAGCGGTGCAAGAAGGCGGCTCACCACCACCTTCTCAAGGGCAAATATGGATGGGCAATATATGCTGGACTTGCCAGCGACGTCCACATCCCATGAATGAATTAGAAAAACAAATCTGTTAAGAGTTTTTTTGAGGTAGTAACTAGCAGGGAAGATAAAAGGGAACCTGTGGATTTGGCTTTTAAAAATGCATTCCATAAAGTGCCACACAAGAGGTTATTACACAAAATTAGGGGTCATGGGATTGGGGGTAATATATTAGCATGGATTGAGGATTGGTTAACGGACAGAAAACTGAGTAGGAATGAACGGGTCTTTTTCAGGTTGGCAGGCTGTAACTAGTGGGGTACCGCAAGGATCAGTGCTTGGGCCTCAGCTATTTACAATCTATATTAATGAGTTAGATGATGGGACCGAGTGTAATGTATCCAAGTTTGCTGATGACACAAAATTAGGTGGAAAAGTGAGCTGTGAGGAGGACACAAAGAGGCTGCAAAGGGATATAGACAGGTTAAATGAGTGGGCAATAAGCTGGCAGATGGAGTATAATGTGGGGAAGTTTAAAAGCAGAATATTTTTTAAATGGTGAGAAAGTGGGAAATTATGGTATTCAGAGGGAGCTGGGTGCCCTTGTACACAAATCACAAAGCTAACATGCAGGTATAGCAAGCAATTTGGAAAGCAAATGGTATGTTAGCCTTTATTACAAAGGGATTGGAGTGTAAGAGTAAAGGGGGGAAAAATTCAGTTGGTTGCGCCTCCCGTTAGCGCCTTAAGAGGGCGCTAATGGGGCACAAAGCATCTAGCGCCCAGGCGCGGCGAAGTTTGCGCCGCTCGCGAAATTAACTAGACATTTTGCGGCGGCGCTAAACACTACCGCCACGATCTCCTGCGCCGGCAGATCATGACGTCACTCGAGTGCGCAACGCCCCGGTATCGCCCCGGAGCGGATATTGAGTGGCGCCCCCTGCCTTACCGCCTGACGCGAGCAACGACAGGTTGAGGGGAGCGTTCTGCAGTCATGAAGGGAAAGGGGGAGCGCTATTTAAAGGTGACCGCTTCCTGCCTTTTATTGTTGGTGCCATTTTTGAACTACGCATTCTGAGAGAGAGAGGGAGAGACTTCTGGAGAGATTCAACGTTGTGTGAAGGAGTTTTGGGTACTGAGCAGCACTTTGCAGGTTCATTTTGATTTGCCATTCCTTGTATCGATTTAGCAGAGATTGTGGGGGCTGCAATCTGAGCTCTTTGCCTGGTACTCTCCATTGTTCTTTCCAGCACATTTGATGTGCAGGTCTCTCCAGGCCGAGATTCAAGGCTGCAATGAGCAGGATGTGGATGGAAAGCAAGATTAACCATCCCCTTTAAGAACTGGCCCGTGCCATTGTGTGTGTGTTCCATTGCTGACTGACATTACATGAGCTTCGCCAGCGCTCTGAGGTAGCGCCTCGCGCCTCGGCCTTTGCGCCTTAAGACAGGTGTGAGGCGCCTGATTTAGCGCTGCAATCACCTCCAGGGGCGATAAAAGTCAAGTTTGCAGTCGGTGGTGATAATTAACGCCAGGCGCTAATCTTTGCGCCCGGCTGATAATTGCGCCCCAAATGGGGCGATACTGAATTTCTCCCCCAAGAAGTCTTAACACAATTTTATAGGGCCTTTGGTGAGACCACACCTAGAGTACTGTGTGCAGTTTTGGTTTCCTGACCTAAGGAAGGATATACTTGCCTTAGAGGGAGTGCAACGAAGGCTCACTGGACTGATTCCTGGGATGAGGGGATTGTCCTATGAAGAGAGATTGAGTAGACTAGGCTTATATTCCCTAGAGTTAAGAAGAATGAGAGGTGATCTCATTGAAACATATAAAATTCTTAAGGGGCTTGATAGGGCAGATGCTGGAAGGATGTTTCCCCTGGTTGGGGAGTCTAATACTAGGGTTCACAGTCTCAGAATTAGGTGTCAGCCATTTAGGACTGAGATGAGGAGAAATTTCTTCACTCAAAGGGTTGTGAATCTTTGGAATTCTCTACCCCAGGGACCTGTGGATGTTTACTTGTTGAGTATATTCAAGACAGAGATCGATAGATTTTTGGATACTAAGGGATATGGGGATAGTGCAGGAAGGTGGAGTTGAGGTCGAAGATCAGCCATGATCTTATTGAATGGCGGGGTAGGCTCAAAGGGCCGAATGGCCTACTCCTGCTCCTATTCCTTATGTTCTTATTTCCCATCTATTTCGGACTTAATCACATTGTGTTCCCTGCTTGCCAATCTGG
Source organism: Squalus acanthias (assembly GCA_030390025.1). Classification (NCBI taxonomy): domain Eukaryota; kingdom Metazoa; phylum Chordata; class Chondrichthyes; order Squaliformes; family Squalidae; genus Squalus; species Squalus acanthias. The sequence goes on along the minus strand of CM059428.1, from coordinate 91,977,727 downwards.
ACTGAGTGAAAAGGGAAGTCTCTTGCGCGAAGGAGCTCTTAAAAGGGGCATGGCCTTTTTTTTCCTGATTTATTGATTTTCAGTTTCTCAATGACATTTTAATGTTTTTTTGGCATCAGAACATTTTGGAAATGTATATGTAGAATCAAAAACAGATGAATATTTTCTGCAAAAATCACCAGAAAATCAACTGTAATTGAAGCATGAAACTCTTATAGGGTAATCAGAATCCCAGCAGAATAGGAAAAAGGTAAAAGAAAAGGAGACAATACTAACTTTCATTGCACCACAGGGAGTGGCAAGGCATCAGAACACAAGGGTCGCATCCAGTGTAGTTAAAATTAATCATGAGGCTTGCTTTTAAAGTGCCCCAAATACAGCATTTCATGGGCGTAGATTTTCATCTTCACCACCTGGACATTAATCTGGTGGAGCAGGTTGACTGCTCATTATGGAACATGCCTGGTCTTCATTCCATTGAAATCCATGGAATGAAAAAATGCAAAAGGAAAAAGATTTGGGATGGCAATCCAATGAAAATTTCCAGGTGTTTACAATGCTAAGAGGCATTGATAATAAGTAAGCAGCAGGCAGTGCGACTTAGAAGCATAAATACAAACCTAATCAGCCTGAGATCAGTCTAGAGATGAGAAGAATTTATTTTTCCGACTGAGTAATAGAACAGGCTCCCAGCAAAAGCTAATATTCAGAAAAGAGTTGGATAAATATGCAACCAGGAATGAAAGTTATGAATGTAAGTATAAACAAAGATGATCAAATACTGCATGGAACACAACGGGTTCTGGAAAACAAAAAAGGGAGAAAATGGAAATCTGAAATAAAATCACAAAATGCTGGAAATGTACAGTCAGCATCTTAGAGAGAAAAGACAAGTTATGACATTTCAGGTATGCACCCTTCATCAGAACTGAAAGCTTAATAGACTCATTTTAGTAAGGTTAGAAAAATTAAAGAGTAAAAAGGGGGAGGGAAAGGGAAAAGAACCAACGAATATACCAATCACAGAGAGGAGTCGGTTAAATGACCTGCAAACTGCTTAACAGATAACAGATGATACAAAAGATCATCATTGAAATAATGCAGATATCTAAAAAGGAGCAAATAATATGCAAATGGTGTGAGGTGAAAAGACACAGAAGAGTTTAATGCATACAAATACATGAGAAAATAAGAAAGATGCTGCAAACGCAGCAGATATGAAAATAGAACAGAAAATTCAAGCAACACATATTGGAAGCATCAATTGTGAGAAGAGGAAAGGAACACATCCACACCACGGGCTCAGACCTCAGTGATTGTCAATGCCTCACAAATCTTCTCTGCTGCCTCTCTCAGCACTCTGGGATAAATATAATCTATTTTGGGTGATTTCTTTTTTGAGCGTTTTCAAACTGTCAAGGACTTTCACTTCATTTGTATCAAAATCATTCATTTTTCCTGTTATCTCTATTTGCTTGTTTGTTTATTGGTTCTGTGGGGTGAAATTGGTCCTTGGTAGTAGCACCTGTCTAGTACCTTCTTGAAATCCATCATGGTTTCCTGGTCCATCATGCATAGCAGTAATCGATTCCACATACCACCCTTTTAGTAATAACAGTTCTTCTGCATTTCCTATTTTCTTTTGCTAACCTTAATTTGTAAATTATGTTTAAATTCTGTATACGGAAGAAAAGCTTACTTGGATCCAATTTGTTCTTACCTTTCATAATTTTAAACACTTCTATCATAGCCCCTCTCAATCTTCTCTTTTCAAGAGAGAAAAGACCCAGAGTAGTCAAGCTTTCCTCATAGATTATTCCTTGAAGTTAACCGTGTAGCCCTTCTCTATACCCCCCTTCCTTTCTGAAATAGTGAGATGAAAACAGCACACAGTGGGTTCGATTTTAATAGCCCTGAGGAGGCGGGTTTGGAGGCGGGTCTGCAGCGAAAATCTGAAAAAATGGCTTCAGACACCCAACCCACCTCCATCCCGCCCCCACCCAACTTTCATGAGTGTCTGTTCAGCCGCTCCCAAACTGACCCGACTGGAACCGGTGGGACAGGTAGTTAAGGCAGTTAAGAGCCTGTTAACGGCCTTGCTAATCCTATTTTGATAGTGGTTTCCCATTTTTGTGCCTCTGGCTCCTGTTTCCTGTCTTCTCAGAAACAGGCCAGCTGCAAGGAGACGAGTTGCTGGAGGACATGATTTGTAGTCATTGGTGCAGCACTTTAAAAACGCTCCTGTAACATGGCTGACATTCAAATGCAACAAAAAGAAAATACTGCAGATGCTGGAAATCTGAAATAAAAGCAGAAAATGCTGGAGATACTCAGCAGGTCAGTCAGCATCTGTGAAGAGAGAAACAGAGTTAACGTTTCAGTGTCGATGACCTTTCGTCAGAACTGGAAAAAAACAGGAAATGGAACAGATTTTTAAGCAAGTCTAGGGGCTGGGAAAGGGGTGGGGGATGAAAGAACAAAATGGAAGGTCTGTGATAGGATAGAAGACAGGAGAGGTTAAGAGACATTGAGAGATATTCAAGGCAAAAGGAGATGGTAATGGGACAGGTTAAGAAACAAAGGATGGCTCTAGATGAAGTGTGAATTGCGTTGGCAGAATGAAAGACAGCTGCCATGTGGGAGAGAAGAAAAAAAGACACAGACAAAAAGTGTGGATAAAAAATATATATATGATAGGGGCCGAGGTTATGATCTGAAATTGTTAAACTCTATGTTGAGTCCAGAAAGCTGTAAAGTGCCTAATTGAAAGATGAGGTGCTGTTCCTTGAGCTTACGCTGAGCTTCAGTGGAACAATGCAAGAGGCTGAGGACGGTGAGGTCTGAGAGGGAATGGAGCGGTGAATTAAAGTGACAGGCGACCGGAAGCTCGGGGTCCCCCTTACGGACTGAACGGAGGTGTTCCGCAAAGCGGTCACCCAATCTGCGTTTGGTCTCCCCAATGTAGAGGAGACCGCATTGTGAGCAGCGAATACAGTATACTAAATTGCAAGAAGTACAAGTAAGCCCCTACACTTGCTTAAAAATCTGTTCCATTTCCTGCTTTTTTCCAGTTCTGATGAAAGGTCATCGACCTGAAATGTTAACTCTGTTTCTCTCTTCACAGATGCTGCCTGACCTGCTGAGTATCTCCAGCATTTTCTGTTTTTAATTCAAATGCAACAACCTTGTTGTTGGAGGTTTGAGATAAGATTTTGAAAATCTACTGACCTGGAGTGTTCAAGCTGACAGCCATCTGCAGTGTGACCTGATTGGAATAATTTCAGGCCACTTCTAGTGTGCGCTTGCAAGCTACTTGCCTCAAGTGAAATCTATAGCTACGGGATGGGAAACATTTATATCCTCTCATCCTGGTTGTCAGATTCGGAGGAAAAGTAGCCGCGGCAGCAGCACAACCCGGCACAGCAGCAGCACCAGCACCAGGAGCGCCAATCTCCTCCTCACCCACCTGATGCTGCACAGGGCAGAGGGCCTCAGCGCAGGGCTCCACCTTGCCGCAGGAGATACCCCCAACACAGGAGATACCCCCAACACAGGGTTTACAGGCAGAGGATCAGCTTCCTCAGCATGACTGAGCAGCAGTGCCAAAGGAGGCTGAGGCTTTCGAGAGACGTAGTCGCTGACATCTGCACAATGCTGCACCAACACCTGGAGCCCAGAGGAGCGTGTGGACACTCCTTACCAGTGGCTGTCAAAGTCACCACCGCACTTAACTTCTTTGTTTCGGGCTCCTTCCAGGGATCAGCTGCAGACGTCAGCGGCATCTCCCAGTCGGCCGCACACACCTGCATCACGCAGGTCACCGATGCCCTCGTTGCAAAGGCCCACAATTATATCCACTTCTCCACGGATGGCCCAAGTGTGACGACATGCACGGTTGGCTTTGCCAATATGGCAGGCTTGCCAATGGTGCAGGGCATCATAGACTGCACACATGTAGCCATTAGGGTCCCCTATCACAACCCAGCTGTATTTGTCAACTGTAAGGGATTCCACTCCCTGAACGTCCAGCTGGTGTGTAACCACAGGACGATCATCATGCATGTTTGCGCCAGGTACCCTGGCAGTTGCCATGACTCCTTCATCCTGTGCCAGTCTACTGTGCCTCAGCTCTTCCATCCGCCAAACCAACTTTCTGGATGGCTTCTTGGCGACAAGGGCTATCCCCTGAAAAAGTGGCTTATGACACCGATGAGGAGGCCATCAAACGATGCTGAGGAGCGGTACAATCTGAGTCACATATACACCAGAAGCATCAAAGAGCAAACCATCAACTTGCTCAAAATGCGCTTCTGATGCCTAGCCAGATCTGGAGGAGCCTTGCAGTATGCATCAGCCAGGGTGTCCAGAATCATCGTGGTCTGCTGTGCCCTGCACAACATCACACAGCAGCGCGGCTTAATGCTGCCACATAAACAAGTGGCTCAGCACACAGCCTCCTCAGAGGAAGAGGAAGAGGATGAGGAAGAGGACGGGGAGCGACGCTTTGCAGGGCTGGATGTGGCCAATCCAGCATCAGGCGATCACATTGCTGGCTGTCAGGCAAGGGATGCACTCATCCATGCCAGATTTGCATAAGCTTATGCTTCAACCACAGGTGGCTGGCACATCGAGATGAATATAAGTCTGACATCCTCAAAACCCTAGGCTATCCCCTGAAAAGGTGGCTTATGACACTGATGAGGAGGCCATCAAACGCTGCTGAGGAGCGCTACAATCTGAGTCACATATCCACCAGAAGCATCATCGAGCAAACCATACAAGTGGCTCAGCACACAGCCTCCTCGGAGGAAGAGGATGAGGAAAAGGACGGGGAGCGATGCTTTGCGGGGCCGGATGTGGCCAATCCAGCATCAGGCGAACACATTGCTGGCCTTTGGTTTCCCATACTTTGGTTCTGTCTTCACAAAGGAGGACACAAATAAACTCCCAGAGATGTCGGGGAACATAGGGTCTAATGAGAGGGAGGAACTGAATGAAATCAGTATTTGTAGGGAAATGGTGTTAGGGAAATTGACGGGATTGAAGGCCGATAAATCCCCAGGGCCTGATAATCTACATCCTAGGGTACTTAAGGAAGTGGCCCTAGAAATAGTAGATGCATTGCTGGTCATCTTCCAAAATTCTATAGACTTTGGAACAGTTCCCATGGATTGGAGGGTAGCTAATGTAACCCCACTATTTAAAAAAGGTGGTAGAGAGAAAATGGGGAATTATACACCGGTAAGCCTGACATCGGTAGTGGGGAAAATGCTAGAGTCCATTATAAAAGATGTAATAGCAGAGCACTTGGAAAACAGTGACAGGATTGGACAAAGTCAACATGGATTTACAAAAGGCAAATCATGCTTGACTTATCTACTGGAATTTTTTGAGGATGTAACTGGTAAAATAGATAAGAAAGAACCAGTGGATGTGGTGTATTTGGACTTTCAGAAGGCTTTCGATAAGGTCCCACATAAGAGATTAGCGTGCAAAGTTAAAGCACATGGGATTGGGGATAAGGTACTGACTTGGATAGAGAACTGGTTGGCAGACAGGAAGCAAAGAGTTGGAATAAACGGGTCTTTTTCCGAGTGGCAGGCAGTGACTAGTGGGGTACCGCAGGGATCGGTGCTAGGACCCCAGTTATTCACAATATATATTAATGATCTAGACGAGGGAACTAGATGTAATATCTCCAAGTTTGCAGATGACACAAAGCTGGGTGGGCGTGTGTGCTGTGAGGAGGATGCAGAGAAACTCCAGTATGATTTGGACAGATTGGGTGATTGGGCAGATGCATGGCAGATGCAATATAATGTGGATAAATGCGAGGTTATCCACTTTGGTGGCAAAAACAGGAAGGCAGATTATTATCTGAACGGCAATAGATTGGGAAAAGGGGAAGTGTAACGAGACCTGGGTGTCCTTGTGCACCAGTCGCTGAAGGTAAGCATGCAGGTGCAGCAGGCGGTTAAGAAGGCAAATGGTATGTTGGCCTTCATAGCGAGAGGATTCGAGTACAGGAGCAAGGATGTCTTGCTGCAGTTGTACAGGGCCTTGGTGAGACCACACCTTGAGTATTGTGTGCAGTTTTGGTCGCCTTATCTGAGGAAGGATGTTCTTGCCATGGAGGGAGTGCAACAAAGATTCACCAGACTGATACCTGGGATGGCAGGAATGACGTATGAAGAGAGATTGGGTCGATTAGGCTTATGTTCGCTAGAGTTTAGAAGAATGAGAGGCGATCTCATTGAAACTTATAAAATTCTAACAGGACTAGACAGACTAGATGCAGGAAGGATGTTCCCGATGGCGGGGGAGTCCAGAACCAGGGGTCACAGTCTAAGGATAAGGGGTAAGCCATTTAGGACTGAGATGAGGAGGAATTTCTTCACCCAGAGAGTGGTGAACCTGTGGAATTCTCTACCACAGAAGGCAGTTGAGGCCAATTCATTGAATATATTCAAGAAGGAATTAGATATATTTCTTAAGACTAAGGGGCTCAAGGGATATGGAGAGAAAGCAGGGACAGGGTACTGAATTTGGATGATCAGCCATGACCGCATTGAATGGCGGAGCAGGCTCGAGGGGCCGAATGGCCTACTCCTGCTCCTATCTTCTATGTTTCTATGTTTCTATGGCATCATCTGTCTACTAAAGTGCTCAGTGTCACCACCAACATTCTACATGACATTCACCCTGAGCCCTCACTCTTAAACTTCCATTTCCCAGAACACAGAGGCCACACTTTAGGTGATCTTAGCAGATCATTAAACCTTTTTCGACACTGAACCCATGTGCGTTTGCACACAGACCTCGAGCTCACCTCCTCAGCAACTTGCAGTCAAGCTGCCTTGGTTTGCTGAGGAGGCCTCCTCCTTCCATTTCCAGGGAAGAAGACCTCCTGACGTCCTCTAACTCCCTCCACAAGCGCATGGAGGGAGCCCTCATTGAACCTGGCTGCAGCCTCAGTTTTTGGGGCTGCCATTCCTGCAGCAGCCAGCACCATTAAGAGAAAAAAGCATTAATTTTACTAAGCCAATGATTGGAACACATCTGGCATATTTTTCATTTTTTAGTCACATACTGCATTGATAGATAAGAAAATCATAAATGTCTTTCTGGAATAATATGACCAGCAATTTCAATCCATTATTTGTGTACACACCAGCCGCTGTCAACTCCCCTTTTTAGATAATACAGCACCAAGCCATTCCAGTTACATTTTTTGCAAAGGGGACATGGCCCCTTAAAATTTTTACTCCAAAAACGCGTCATCAGGCGCGAGAAACTGACATGCTCCAAGCAATTGCCTGGAGGGACCCGCACGTCGGCCGTAACGAGGCCAATCAAGCAAAAATCGGAACTGCGGGCCGGCGGGATCTGGGAGCGGGTCCGAAAGCTGCCGAGCAGTGGACCCGCCCTCAACCTGCCTCCTCTATAAAAATCGAGCCCAGTACTTCAGCTATGGTCTCACCAGGACCAAATACAGGTTTTAAATGATCTGTCTGGCTTTATAAGTTATACATTTGCTGTACATGTCAACACTCTGTTTACTTTTTTAACAGCCTGAAACATATAAACATATAAGATTGTGAAGGGGTTGGATCGGGTGGATGCGGGGAGGATGTTCCCGATGACGGGTGAGACTAGAACTAGGGGACATAGTCTTAGAATAAGGGGCTGCTCTTTCAAAACTGAGATGAGGAGGAACTACTTCACTCAGAGGGTGGTAGGTCCATGGAATATGCTGCCACAAAAAGCTGTAGAAGCTACATCATTAAATAAATTTAAAACAGAAATAGACAGTTTCCTAGAAGTAAAGGGCATTAAGGGTTACGGGGAGCGGGCAGGAATTTGGACATGAGTCTAGGTTCGGATCGGTCATGGCCCTGTGGGTAGTGGAGCGGGCCCAGGGACCGTGTAGGCTGATTCTGCTCCTATTTCGTGTGTGCAATTCTGTTAGATGCAGGAGATGGTTCTGTGATAGTAGATAGTAGATTGGCGGTTAGGATCAGATCAGCCATGATCTTATTGAATGGCGGAGCAGGCTCGAGGGGCCGATTGGCCTACTCCTGCTCCTATTTCTTATGTTCTTATGTTCTTATGAAAGATTGTGCTGCTGATTTCAGTGACCTGTCCACAAGATCTCACTCCTGCTCCAGTACCTCATGTATATTCCCATTTAGCACATAATCTACATCAACCTTCCCTCTGCCAAATCTCATAACCTTACATCTCCCTGTATTAAATTCCCTCTGCGATTTCTCTGCCTACTGATCAAGCTTGCCAAGATCCTTTTGAACTTGTGCTCATTGATCGTCCTCTTATTTGCCATCGCTCCCAATTTGGTATCATTTTGTCTCTTCAACTTTTTTCTAAATGTCTCTTCACTCCTCTGATCACCTTTTTGAAGTGTTTCTGCGTATTTCTCTATTCATCTCACTGAATGCTATCTCCTTGTAGGATTTGTATGTCATTTTTCTTTATTTCACTTTTGATTTATTTAATTCATCTATTTAGGGTAACACTTGTTTAGTCTGAACTTGTTAGTTCTGGATATGTAATTATCCTGCAAGCTCAACGTCATCCTTTGCAAAATGTTTCAATTGTCTTGTACTGAAGTGTTTATTGAACAACCTCCCCCGATTTGCTGAAGTTATTCACTAATTTCTTTGAATTTAGCCCTTTTAAAAAGTTATATACCTGGGTTCTGGTCTCATCATCACATAAAAAAAGATTATCTGACTGTTTGTGGGAGCTTGCTGTGTGCAAATTGGCAGCTGCGTTTCCTACATTACAACAGTGACTATACTCCAAAAGTACTTCATTGGCTGTGAAGCACTTTGGGGTGTCTTTGAGGTCATGAAAAGCGCTATATAAATGCAAGTTATTTCTTTCAATAGATGCAAAATTGTGTATAGCAACATACAAATTTACACAAATAAAGGGGTCCCACCAGCAGTGCAAAGTTAGAAAATGACCTTTAATATCTTCCCAAATGTTCTCTTATTTTCCTCATGTGGGCTGAACATCTTCCTTAAACTAAAAGAATTCATATTTTTTGCAGGTTTTCCTTGATTCTCTACGATTTTAGTTTAAGATGGTAGAGCTAGTTTTACTTTTGCTCAGTGGTACAATGCACTAGGACCTCAGACCTCAGTTAAATTTGAATTGTCTGTAGACAGCTGAAATATTCCTATATTTTGCCTTAGAGACTTAGGGGGTGAATTTCCGTAAGGGTTCTCCCGTCCATCCATCGTAACTTCGGCACAAGACCTACAGAAACCCAAGAAAACGGCCTAGGCATAATTTATACCGAGTTTCCACAGCTCTTCTGCCATGGCGGACAAGCAAGGGAACCTCCGTGGAAATTTGCTCCCTTTATTTTCCTATATTTATCCCGCATAAGTATGTTGCAATGATGTTTTACATAAATGTCTTGTTTAGCAGGATGTGCTTTGTCACATTTCAGTGTTACATTTTGGGTGATGCACTTGACAAATTTGGAAATTTTCATGTCACACTTGAACCTAACAAGCTGCAACTTCATTGTTCCTTGAAAAATGACATCTAATGGAAATAACCAATTCAGCAAAAGCTACCAGTAAAAGAGAGGAAACCAAAAAATCTGTCAAAGTATAATATGAAAATCTGTTCAACCACCATCTTAGTTTTTCACTTAAGCTCAGAAATGTAAGGGCCAATTTTAACTCGGGCCATAAATCAGGGGCCAAAGCGAGTGGTGAACCATCCGTACCCTGAGCGCGAGGCTCAGGAGATTTTAACTCACGAGCCTTATTTACATGCCCCGACTCCTGGCCAAAGCCATCGGGAATTATGTTACTGCTGTTGAGTGGGAGTTAAAATTAATGGGGGGTGCCGCCAGGGAACCATGGAAATGGAATTTCTGAACCATAATAATGGCATATGCCATAGATTTGTAATGGTGCAAATTTTCAAGAAAATCCAGCCCAATTGCTGTGGAGTTAACGGCAAAATGCCACAGAAATGTTTTATTAAAAACTAAAAGATGGAAAGCTTATAGCCATTTATTTTTGTAATCTTTAGCAATTCCAATTTACATCCCTTCTCCCCCCATTCCGGGGGACTCACGGGCAATCCGGGAGTGTTGGTAACTCTAGACTCCTCGCGTAAGCCAAGTGCAGGTTTCTTAGTACAGCCTTGGGCCACATTGCCAGGAAAATGAGGCAGGAGGCCAGGAATGCGTACTCTTGCTTCAATTACATATGTCTGTTGGGCCGGCGCCCATCACAGGCACAGTTCCTGCTCCGCCCCTTGGGGCGCGGGGCGGTGGCGGTGAAGAGTAAATAGATATCCTACAATGGGATGGAGAGAACAAAAAGATCAGAAGGGAAATGAGGCAGAGAATTAATGAATAACCAGGAAAGGGATAAGAAATAGTGAAATAGCTATTTCAGAGGAAAAGAATAAATAGATATCGGGGGAGGAAGTTATAGATCAAGTCGCTGTCCAGGGAGGGGAGACAGACAGAAAATAGGTATCTAGAGATGGAGAAAGTGAATATTTACCCAGGAAAAGACAGAGGCTGGATAGCCATGAAATGGATAGCTAGCCTTCCTGGCTTTTGAACATAATCAATAAAACTCTAAATAAGCAACTAAAAATTCAGGGGGTAAAAATTGGGTAGTGCCCTCTTTGCTAATTTTAGCGCCCCAAAAATGTTAGTGCTCCTGCGGCCAATTTTCCCAGGTAGCGCCCCGCGTCCCTCTTGGGGTGCTGCGAGGCAATATCGTGGCGCTATGTGCGCTTATTAAAGGGGAGGGGCCTGGCGCAGCGCATTACGGCGCCCAGCTTGTAAAGGAATAGCCATATTTCAGAAAAATACACCATCCTATGAACAGAATTCTGACATTATTAAAATATGACAAACTGGGTTTAAAAATCTAAAAGCCTCAACGACACAAAGCTGTAAATATAGGCTTCTGAGATAAGATGAGCTTGTTAACACAAAGCTGTAAACAACATACAAGCTTTTGAAATGGGAAATGGTCATTGACACTGAGACAATGGCCCTATTGAAGAAGCAAAGGCTTTCTTCTAAGCAGTCTGCAGTTTGGAACCAACACAATGCTATACCCAGTTTAAAGTGTTAAAAAATAACACTTCAAACAGAAACACAGAACATTAAAAAACCATGTGCCTTTGTAAAAGTAACATCAAATCAAACAGGAAACACAATTATATATACAACCAATTGAAGTAGCTAAGAAATGCATGGAACACCCTGCTTGAAGTGGTTTTGAGTTACATATTGTAAATATGATACCTACAGAACACTTTGAAGATATAATATCAATAGATGACACCTAGCAATCGCATTGTGTTTGTATTGAAAATGAAACAGTTAGTAGACATAACGTCTGCTTATAACCAGTTAAGGGGATATTAAGAATTGAATGGAAGACCTTTGTAAAAATAACATCAAATAAAAAACGACTGTCAAACTGTTTTTGATGATAAGTTATGAAACACCTCTACAGCAGACAGGATTCTGAGAGTTAGCAGCTGAACTAACAGTAAGAATAGAAAGAAGTCAACAGAAAGACTGACTGGAGATAATTAGCTTACACCAGCAGAAAACTTCAAAGGAGATACCACTGCAAAAAGAGTATAAGATATGGGATTTTCAAATGGGAAAACAGAAGTCGCTGGAACGGGCAGGCGATCCTCAGCTTCAGAGGCAGGCTCTGTAAGTTTTTAACTCTTTGAGTCTCAGGGATCAAACGGTACTTTTATTTGATTTTGGTGGATATTCTGGATTAAGAATAAGTAGAAATGTAAAAATGTAATGAAGTTAAGATTTGAGAATAAGGATCTCTGCGAATAAGAATTGTAAGCTATTTGTATTTTGAACTGTTAAAGTTGCGATTGACTCACCAACTGTTAACTAAATGTCGGTTCCTTAATAAATCTATATATTTTTTGAATTGTCTCACAGGGTATTTCTGTATCAACCTCACGAACTCAAATCTCTGTACACTCTTTTGTGAGGAGTTGCAGAATTCTGGGGCGTTTTCCGGACCCTCATAATATCCGGAAGGTTACAGTCTAGTTAAACTTATTAAAAGTGTTATCTGGAGGATGGTAATATCTTCAAGTTGTTTCTTTCCTTCAGGGAGAGATAGTCTGGACCTTTAGACCCAATTAAGCGTCTTATAGGATTCGGCTATCTCTAACTTTAGTTGAAGGGGAACGTCTGGGGAATACGCCTGATCTGGGGTAGCCCGAGAAGGGCTAGGACTTGTAATTATCCCTTCAAGCTGGGCCACCAGGGATCAGGAGTGCCGGCAAATGAGCCCGGCACTCAAGAGGAGTGCCGGGCTCACGGAGAGCAGCCGGCACCCCGCGGGGGGGCGGGGGGCTTCACGGGGGCCGGGGACAGCAACGGGGGAAGGTACTGGCAGGCGGCCAGCAACAAAAATGGCCGCCCGCCACCTCCCCGGCCTCAGGTAGGCCCCCCTGACCCCAGTGGACATAGCATCCGGCGGTAAGTCGGGGGCACCACCCAATGTTGCAGCCGGGGTGCGAGTGGGGCGCTGTGCACAGCGATGATGTCATCGCCGGCGGCGCAGCGCTGCCGCTAACCTCCCGCTGAATTTTGTGGGAGGCGTTAGCGGTGCCGCGCCCAGGCGCTAGTTGGTTTGTGCCCCGTTAGCACTAACGGGAGGCGCAAATCAAACAAATTTAGTCCCCCAGGTCTTTTTACACTGAAAATTACAGAAAAAGATTACAAAATAATCCCACCAGAAGTTCTCTGTAATCCTGCCTATGATTGTATCATAAAACTCACAGCATATAGATAAGGAAGAGAAGGGGCTCAAGAATTGCTTCTTGGAGGACTCCAGAGGTGATGATACAAGGGAGGGAGGGGAAACATTTGCTGGAGATGCATTGGCTTTGTCCAGATAGGTTGGAGTTGAACCATAGAAGGGCAGTCCCAACAAAGGAGAGGCAACGGAGGAAAATGGCATAGTCACCTGCGCCAAATAATGTGGAGAGGCTGAAGAGGGCAGGATAACATACCAAAGTCACAGTCAGAGAGAACGTCATTCATGACTTTGGCTAGGGATGTGAAATTGCTGGGCACCGGACTAAAGTAATTTGAACAGGGAGTTATGGAAGAGATGCACATGGAGCCAAGAGGCAACAAAATCTTTTAGGACCTTAGAAAAGCAAGGGACCTTAGAGATCAGGTGATAGGATGGAAGAATCAACGGTAGAGATGGGGATGCTGAGGGTAGTTTAGCAGGGGACAGGGATACCACTAGAGGGAAATGGGACCATTAACAATGTAGGGCTACAATAGGTGTCAGCAGGGGTAATTGAGTGACCAGGAGTGGAGTGGAGAAGAAATCAAGGGAACAGGTTACGGTACACATAAAAGAGATGAGATTGGAACGGGCAAGGTGGGTGGGCGCGAGGTATGAGGGAGAAATGCCAAAATGGCAGGAGTTTAGGACTGTAATGGTTGGAAGTCTGGGGTAAGGGGGGAGAAAAATAGGAAAAAGTAGCAGAGGCAACTGGGCAATAGCCTCAATATTAGAAATAAAAAGGAATCCATGAGTTCTTCACACTTGGAATTGGAGGTGAAAGTGACTGAGGCTGGTAACTGGGAAGAAGAGGTGCTAGGTGCTAAGAACAGGATAGTTCACAGCACAGACTCTGAGGCCACTTAACCCAATACTTCCCCTCCTCCCATTGAACCCTAGCTCCCCATATGACTACCCTTTGCTTCCAGTTAATAATCCATATCCATGTCTTACCCTTTGCTAGTATGTTAAGGAGCCTCTCATGTGGTACTTTATGATAGGCCTTTTGGAAGTCATGATACACAACATCATGTGGCTTCTCTGTGATAAGAGTGTATCTTCACTTCCAAAATCCCAGATGCAAAACTCCTAGAGATAATCAGGACTGAGGATATGAGAAGAAGAAAATTTGGATATACAAGTATTAGTGTGTAATTATAATGTTTCTCACTGGGAGTACACATTCTTTATACTGTATCTGAATAATCATTAGTAAGGTTTTCTGGGATTCTGGTGCCGGCAGGCATTCACACTGTATGCAAATGTTTATACTTTTCCTGCTTGGAGCAGCAAGGACTTTCCATCCATTAACTGTGTAGACATGTGCAGTGATAAAAGTGCCTGAAGTATGAAATTTCAAGCTGGCTCTTGCATATGTCAACAAGACAAAAACAGGCAAAGGTGCTTTAAAAATAGTTTCCATCACTCATAAAGCCAAGCAATTGACATTCCTGGATCAGAACATATCTCAAAATCAGTTACGTTACTGAGACCATCTGAGCTATATCATGAAAGTATATTTAATTAGACCTGCTCTCTAATGCTACGTACAAAGATGGAAGAGCTATAGCGACGGAAGATAGTTTTGGAGCACTGTTGCCTCTGTTTTTGTCCCCTACCCATATGCAAGAGTTTTCTTGAAATGTCATCCTCCAGACACTTTCATCACAACACGTTCTTCACAACCAGGTGAACACTTAACATCTGAAAGATCAACAACACAATAATTACATTTGCAGATCAGCTCACGACATCAGGAAAATCAAAGCGAGATCTGGCAAGTCGCCACTGTACAGTACCCATCACCTTCTCTGCTAAACTGTTATCCACAGCTCCAAAGTCGCCCAACTTCAGATTGCTGTTCAGTTCCCAACCTTCAAGTGCAGTGTTCCAACTGGGGGCATTACTTCTTGTGTTAAAGTTTTGGAGCAAATGGATGATTTTAATCAATTTTTATCTGTGGTTTTAAAATTTGCTGGGAATGAGACAGGCTCCATGAAGGGAAAAGGATGAGATTGCCTTCATGAAGGGATTGGAAATTACTTATAAGAGAGAGAGATTGCGAGGAGTGTCCCTGTTAAGGGGTTGGTAGAGTATCTCTGTGTAAGAGGCAGGGGGTACTATTTAAGTATCTTTTGGGAAAGTGGTGGTCATATTAGTTCGTTGAATGTTATTTTTTAAAGACTAAACATCTATCAGTTGTGAATTAAAAAGTGTCCTAATATTGACCAGAATGCACCAATTTTAATGTAAAATTCAGCATTTGAGGGGAGCATGCCCCGGGCCCCCAAGAAATGCATTAGCCAGTGCATGCTGCAGCAGAGGGCACAGCATTTGGAAGAACTTTGTAGAATTCTAAATTTGCTGGCCTGTTTAGGTAGTGAGCCATTTCAGCTGCTAAGGTTTTGCTGAAAATTACCCAACTATCTGACAAATAACTGTCTGAAATATTTCAGCCTGATGTCTAACATGTCATAGATTTAATTAAGATGCTCAGCTTTTCATGAAAATGGATGGAACCCCAAGATACATTGGAACCCAACATAAACTGTACTATTCAATATTCACAGACAAAAGTAATGGATGGGCCAGACCCATTGGGCTGAATTTTAATGGGGAAGGCGGGTTGGGGGAGGGCGGCTCCGAAGCGGGAGATCAGGTTTCCCATGGGAAGCCTATGTTTCCCACCCGCAACCAGCCAGATTGAGAGGCTGGCTGGCTCTGGGAGGGTAAGCCTGCGGCACTAGGCCGCAGAGAGGAGGGAGAGAGGGATCGTTTGGGCGGCTGGAGGAGCATGGGCGTATCGCTGAAGATCAGTGGCCAGGACCAGTACGAGGGGGGTGAGGTCTGTGAATGATCAGGGGCTGGGAGGTGTCAGCAAAGATTGGTGGCCAGAGGAGCAAAGGGAGGGCCAGAGGAGTGGCGAGGGGCGGGTGAGGTGGGGGTGGTGAAGAGGGCAGACGAAATCGGAGGGCCGGAGGAGCATGGGGGGGCGGGGGGTGGGGAGGTCTTGTGGTAAGGATCGGAGGCCTCGTGGGGGGTCTCCGATTGCAGGGGGTGGATTAGGTAGGGACGCTGGATCCAGGAGGTAATTGTAAAGGAACGTACCTCCTGGATCCAGCAATCGTCGCTGTGCATTAGCTGGTGGGTTTCTTGACCTGCAAAACCCAACCAACTGAAGTTAAATTCAAAATGGAGATTAAATCAGAGGCTTACAGCCTCATTATAATATTTAAATAGATGACCCGCCTCCTGGGAGCGGGTTGGCTGCCCACCCCCGTCCAACCTCCGTTAAAACCAGAAGTGGGTGGGTTGGAGGCGAGTTCTGGTCGGGATTCAGATTTTTAACACCTTGACTTCCCACACAACCCCAACCCACCCGTTGATTCTCCTCAGGCCCCCAATCGTCCTCTGGCTCCCTCCCCCACCGCGCCCCAATTCTCCTCCGGCCCTGATCGCCCTCCAGCTCCCTCCCCCCTCGATGCTCCTCTGCCCCACACCCCCTCCCCCCGATCATCCCCCGGCCTCAGATCCCCGATCCCTCTCTCCCTCCTCTCTGTGTCCTAGTGCCGCAGGCTTACCCGCCCGCAGCCAGCCAGCCTCTCAATCTGCCTGGCTGCAGGCAAGAATCGGTGCTTTGAAATGCTAATCAGGCCCTGCCAGTAAATTCGGCAGGGCCAGCAGGAAACCCGTTCTTCCGGGTTTCCCGACCGCTTTCATCCCCCCCCCTTCTACCTACCCACCTCCAGATCAATATTCTGGCCTATATCACTGCTCCACACTTCAAGCCTGCAACATAACCCTACACATTCATAATTTTCTTATCGACTTGTTAACCAATAGTTTATTCACAGCACTTTCAGTGTAACTAACTCAGTGAACAATTTTATTATGACTGAGTGTTTCACCGGATACTGGAGCTTCAGCTGCTCATACCATAACTGCAATTTAACATCAAGCTCTAGCTCCCTCAGCAGTCTCTCTCACATCAGTTTCCATTCCAAATACCATTTTATCTTGAATTTCACTGTCTCTTTGGCTGCGATTTTGCCGGCGCTCAGAGAGGCGGGTCAGAGGTTAAAGTCCTATTGATTGACGGCGGATCCCGAACCCGCCGTCAACCTGCCTCCAAACAGCCTTCCCAAGTGTCGGGTCCCCGATTTGCGAATGGACCTGACACCTAGCGGCGGGAAACGGTTTAAAGGCAATTTACCTGCCTATTAACAGGTACTTGTCAGTAGTGTTCAGCCTGTTTTTCGATTTTCCCACTTCTGGGTCAGGTTTCCTGACGTCCGGACACCACGCCAGGTAAGTGTGGCATGTTGTGAGTCTGGTGTAATGTTTGTGAAAAGATGACAGCTGCAGAAGTGGTGTGAAGGATGCAACGTTGCACATGGTGAGTTTCAGAGCAAAGAAAATGTTGGTTACTGCATTTTTAAAACATCTACAGATTTCTTTAGCTTACAAGTTTTTAAATCCAACTATATGTCCAGTGCCACCTCATTAGGAGAACCTCTCTCACCAGTGACAGATCGCTTTTGTCATCTCACCTGCAGCTGCCATCTATTCCAGCATATGGAGGGAGTCATTGGAGAGCCTGGGTGCAAGAGTTCACCTTTGTGCAGTGATTGTCAGTGTTTTCAGCACCTCAATGCTGTCAAACACTGAGAAATCAACTGTCAAAATAAAATTGTGCATGGTTCCTTTAAGGAAACCGGCAGATTGCGCATCATCAAATGACGTCATCAGATCTGCTTCCTGTTAATTGGCCGGTACAAGGTCAATCAAGGGAAAATCACGTCTGTGGAGCAGAGGCAGCTGGGGGCGGGACCGGAACCCTGAAACCAGCTGACCCGCACCCATCCCGACACCGAACGCAAAATCGCAGCCTTTCAGTTCACCAAAATCACAAGTGTCTGCCAACTTCTTCAACACCATAAGATGATAATCAATCAGTTCTCCAGTCTCTTGATTTCCTGAATTGAACACTCATCTTTCATATATAGTATTCTTTCCTGGAAGGTATAATTCCACAAGCTTTTCAAACTTTCTGTATTTTTTTTATAATCACCTGCTGTACCCCATGTAAGTTTGTTATACTCCATCAGCAGATCCATCACTGATCAAGGTAAGAAGTATAGTAACACTTATGTCTTTCTCTGCGACACCTGTAGCTGGCTTAGAATACAGCATCTGCTTTTGTATTAGAATTCATCCACCTTTGTTTAATCTTTGTCCAGTTTTGCACTGGTTTTCCAGTTCGGAATTGCAATTCTTCATTGTGCAGCCATTTTTGACATCTGTTTTCTTTTCTAATTATATTTAGTCAGCAGTGCTTAGCACTTCTATCAGTAATGATGACTCCCTTTCGCAACATACTCAGCAAATTCTTTTCTACGTCAACTTCAACTGTGTTTGAGAACTGGTTCAAAGCAGTTGTACACTTAACTAATTACACATGGTGACCAGCAATTACAAAGCACATAATGGAGCCAGGTGGCAGTCTCTTCTAATTATGCAAATCTTGTTGGAATCTTCAGCAAGAGTATTTAGAATTAAATTACATTTTTGGCCCTCCCTTACCCTTCTCGCTCCCAGGTCATAAATTCCTGCTAGGTATCGTTCCATTCCCAGAACACCCTCTGATATCTGGCCAAAGTGCACATTTTCCATATGTGAGCCTAGGTGACAAGTGTTGATATGCAATTTCATCATGGGGGAATCACAACCAAGCCTGACACTGTCCACATCTGATGTCTATATCTGCACTTTCCAGCAAGAGTCATGTATAGCAAAGGCAGAAGCTCGGATTAAATTCCCCTCCTCACTACCCCAGGGTCACTGATGTCAATTGTAACACCTCCACTGCCACTCTGCTGAGGTCAACCAGCTCAATATAGACTGGGGATCAAACCTGGTAACTTCCCGATCTGTATGATTTATTTTCATGCTGGATTTTAACCAACTGAGACACAGGGGGAGCCGTAACTACTGAACATTTAGCATCAGAGAGTCCTGCTGAAGGGTCCAATCCGAACCCAGAGTATTAATCTATCTTTCCATTTCAGATGCTGACTGTTCTATTGTGCATTTCCAGCCTTTGCTATTTTTATTTAACAGTTGCGCACCGTTTCTTTTTAATAATGCCCTGTTTAATATTGCACCGTAAAACTTAGCACATGAATACAGAAAAGATACAAATTGCTCAGAGGCTAAATCGCCCCCAGATACTTATATTGCTTATTGTACATCTGTCATTGTACAGGACTGAGATTAATGTGCCATCTGTGAACTGGAACGAATTAGTTTAAAATATTTATTACTGTTGTTCTGTTGCGCAACAATTACATTTAAATGGAATCCCAAGCCACTTAAATGGAGTTATGGAGCTCAACAGAATTATTAACAAGTTGCAGCAATTTCCTATACATATATTTTCTGCAACAGTAACGCTGTCATATTATGTAAAGGGATAACAAAGAAAAAAAACTACTAGCTTTATAGTCACAACTGTACCATGGTTTACTGGCCAAATTTTGCGACCCCTATGGGTGCATACGAGGTGTGTACACACCCATAGGGGCTGCGCAAGTGCCGGGTTTAGGCATGCAAAGCGCATGCGCTAAAACCCGGCACTTGCGATCTGTGAAGAATCTTCTTGACAAATCGCACGCATCCCCAGGAGAAGGGCCTCTGTGGGTGGAGAGTTGTGCTTTTTGCACAACTTCTGCCCGCTGAAAGGCCATAGAATTCTTATGCCTGCATAAGAGTTTAAAATAACATTAAAATATTTTTTTTCAATCATTTAAACATTAAAAAACCTGTGTAATAAGGTAAGGTTATTTTTAGCCCCTTTAAAACATTTAAATGTATTTTTCAAAAAATTAAATGTTTGTTTAAAATATTTAATTAAATGGCATTTTAATTAATTTTATATATGTAATGGTTTTTCTTTATTTATTTCAGTGTGTTGGTACATTTTTGCAGTCATCCCCATTCATACCTTTGACAGTTCTGTGCGTACGGAACTGTCAAAAGTATGAAGGGGGATTCCCTTCTTCCATTGGTTCACCTGGCCCATGTGTTCCCACGGGCGCTTGCGAACCGCATGCGCCCCTGGGATACGTGGGCCTCTGCGCATTTCGAAGAGGAGAGGCCCAGGATCGCAAGCCTCGGTATCTACGGAACCAGCAGGTAAGTTCATAGATTTTTTTCCGATCAGAGGCATCCGCCCACAGAAAGCCTCCGATCGGAAATTCAGGTCGGCTTCAGAAAAGAATATCAGTGTGATCACTGGGCAAAATGGACCAAAACTCAATGCCCCCACTCCTTAGCTTACTGCATAGGCAAAAGCCAGTTTAAATGCTTTGCCATGTAATTTCTGCAGTGAAATTACAGAGATTTGCACACCTTTCTTTAAAATAAAGGCATTAGCCCCAAAATTTAGATCCTTCTCAGGGCAGAATGTGAGCAATAGAGGGATCAGAAGTTGGAGCGGAATTCATTTCCAACAGGGCTCCGCCCTTTCCTTGCTGCATCGCCAAACTCTGACGGAGGGGATGGGGACTTCTTTTGCCTGTGCACCCCTCTGTCCCAACTTCAGGTTGAAAGCATGTCTGGGGGTGGGCTCCCTGGTTCTCTCAGAAATCCTGCCAACTACACCAGTGGTAAGTACGTCTGCAGGAAGTGGGCGCCATCAGGTAGAAATCAAATAGCTTCCTCATTTCACTCCTGAATGGTCGAGCTCTAATTTTAAGATTATACTGTCTTGTTCTTGATTCCTCCACCAGAGGAAATAGTTTCTCCGTATCTACCCTCTCAAATCCTTTTAACATTTTAAACACCTCGGTTAGATAACCCCTCAATCTTCTATGTTGAAGTGAATACAAGCCAAGTTTATGCAACCTGTCCTCATAACTTAACCCTCTAAGCCCCAGTATCATTCTGGTGAATATCCGCTACAACCCCTCCAAGGCCAATATATCCTTCCTAAGGTGCAGTGACCAAACTGAATGCAGTACTCCAGTTGGGTCTGACCAAGGCTCTATACAACTGAAGCATACCTTCCTCCCCTTTGTATTCCAGCCCCCTTGAGATGAAGGCCAACATTCCAATAGCCTTAATACAAAAGCAAAATACTGCAGATGCTGGAAATCTGAAATAGAAGCAGAAAATGCTGGAACTACTCAGCAGGTCAGGCAGCATCTGTGGAGAGAGAAACAGAGTTAACTTTTCAGGTCGAGTTCTGACGAAAAGTCATCGACCTGAAACGTTAACTCTGTTTCTCTCCCTGCAGATGCCGCCTGACCTGCTGAGTATTTCCAGCATTTTCTCTTTCTATTCCATTAGCCTTTTTGAACTGTCTACTAGCTTTTAATGGTTTATGTCCTTTGCCCCTCAAATCTCTTCGTTCCTCTACAGTTCCAGGTTTCTCATCATTTAGAAAATACTCCTATTTATCTTTCTTGGGTCCAAAGTAGATGCCCTAACACTTGCCCACATTGAACTCAGTTTGCCATTGTTTTGCCCACTCACTTAATCGGTCTATATCCCATTGCAATTTACTGCTCCCATCTGCATCATTTACTGTCCCTCTTAACTTAGTGTCATATACTATTTTATAGTCTCAAAGACTAAACTGCAAGCGGGTTCAAAGAAACTCCTATCTTCCCATGCTAACCATTGTGTTTTCAGCTCATGCACTGTGCCACCAAAATAAACATTAATATATTAATAAAATATTAAACAGTGTGCAAACCTCATTGCCCTTGGGCAAATTCTAAAGTAAAGGGTTACGTAACGTAAAATAGTTTGAATTGCACAAAATATTTTGTATTTTACAGCTATAATCTACTTTGTATATGTACAGGTAGAACTATTGTAGATAGTTCCGTAGATATTTTTTTCATTATGAAAAGATCTACACATTTCTTTAGCTACTATTTCATACAGTTTTCATAATTTTTTACTGACTCCTTTTAATTCCCGCCACTCTACTCCATTCCATGACGCAGAGGACAGGCAGATGATTGCTCTTAGGATTTTGCCCGTACTATATACAGAACAGGCTCAAGGGGTTGAATGGCCTACTCCTGTTCCTAAGTTCCTATTCTTAAGTCAACCAAATAGAAGGTATGTGACAGACTTGAAGTCCTGACTTTAAAAAGAAATTGTCCCTTACAGTGCCTGGTTGCACATTTAAGATCAGAAACAACTGCATGGGAGAAATTGCAGGCTTGAGCCAACACCCTACCACTCTGCATGTTGGTGCAGCAACACATGGCAGCACCAAGCAATCGTTGGCACTTCTGAAAATGAAGTTTTTCAAAACAATATTACTTATTGAGCAAACTCACATTTTACAGTTTGTTGACAGAGCCAGTGAAATCCAGGTACACACATCTAGCAACTAAAAAGATTATTTTATACAATGCAGCTTGATTAAGTTTCTTTTCAGACTACACCATACAAAATATTACAATTCATTAAAATAATGGTTCTGTGAAAATAGATTGCTGAGAATTGTACCGAGCAATGCAAATTAAAGCCTTAATGTAATTCTGTGTAATAAACACAACCTCAGTTTAAGCTCCAATTATAATATTTGACTAACAGTAATAAACTTTAGCTAATTGACCTGGGAAATGGAAATAAATGAAGTGAGGCTATGCAGAAGAAGAGTTTGCCTGCAATCTTACAAACCAGCCCAGATTATACCAGCACCTTTAATCTGAATAGTCCATGCAATTGGAAATTATTTTAAAATTGTCCGATTTAAATTAACATAAACAGTTTACTCACTAGCTATTTATTTTATGACAGCTATCACATACCTTCAATATTATCTAGCAGAAGTAGAAGAGAACTTATTGATCGCTTCTCCAAGAGCTGTAGAATAAGGAGTCTGCTGTGAAGGGGTGTCATCCACAAGTGACACTGCTAATATACATGAGTTCCTCAAATCTGAGCTCCTATTAGCACCAGGAAACCATCCTGATTTCACAGAACAATGTAAAAACAGGACACACACAGTTGTCTTTCGAATGGGTGCATAAATACTGTCAAAGCTAGCAGACAGTGAAGCAGTGGTGTGCTAAAGATGAACTGTGGGTGTGTAATTATTTCTCACAGTACTGACGTCAGACTCAGCCTCCAGAAGCTTATAATGAATTCATTTGATTGATGTCTCGGGCTAAAATACTTTCAAGAAAGGAAAGATCTCAGGGCTCAGCCAAGCATCGTGCAAGATTATTCTTCGGCATCCATACATCAGCTGTGCTTTTAAGCTTATTGATCATGCTCGTGTAAAGGGTTTTTAAAGTGATTTATTGAGCAACCTCGTGAAACAACTGCTTCTGTAATCCACAGCAGAGTCATTGGAGCTATTGAAAAGTAACCAGACGCAACTATCATACAAGTTAATGTAAAAATCGCATTGATATGCTATCTGGTATATAATAGGCCTTAGATGAGGCTGCCAGTCCTGAGAGACAGTAGCGTTTTCCTTCACTTTTCAGTGTAGTACTTAATACAGCTTGAGCAAGAATGTACCATAGAATGTACCAAGGCACGACTAGAAGGATGGTGTGGAGGGGAGGGTTTCAGATTCCTGGGACAATGGGGCCAAGGAAGGCTGTACAGATGGAATGCCCTTCACTTATACTGGAGTGGCACCTGTGTCCTTGCGGAAAGGGTAAATAGGGCAGTGGGAAAGATTTAAACTAGTTGGGGGGGGGGGGCGGTGAGAGGGAAAAATCCACACAGTAAATCTTAAAAAGAGTAATTAAAAGACCAGCAGGATATATCAGCAGGATGGGGACAGTTACCCAAATAAGAGTTCTGTACACAATTGCATGTAGCGCACAAAATAAAGTACGTGAATTAGAAGTACAAATTCAGCTTAAAGAGTATGCTGCAGTAGCCTTACAGAGACTTAGATACAACCTGAGCATGATTGGGAGCTAAATATTCCAGCTATAGGATCTTTAGAATGAACAGGGAAATTGGGAATAAGGGAAGAGTCAGAACATGGATAAAAAAACATAATTACTGCAGTAAAAAGAAGAGATTTTAGTAAGGGTGATCAGACAGTGGAAACAATATGGCCGGAATTTTGTTTACCTGGGCGGGTTGGGAGCGGGCGGTCGGCGTCGCGGGTTTCGATCCCGTTCCTCATTTCATGCCGTTCCTCAGAACGACTTTCCCTTACTGAGGCCTATTAAGGCAAGCCTGCGGGTCTGATGACATCATCAATGACTCATTTCCAGCCGATATATTTAAAGGAGCCTTGGCCACATTGCCTTTGAAGGTTCATCTGGGAGTATGCAGGCACTGTATTAGAGCATTTGGGTCTTGCAAAGCCTTGAAAACATGACTGCACAGAAGCAGAGGGCTGCACCCAGGTTCGCAGATGATTCCCTCCATATGCTGTGAAGGGAGTGAGAGCATGCAGGGAGGTTCTCTTCATAAGAACATAAGACATAAGAAATAGGAGTAGGAGTAGGCCATTCGGCCCCTCGAGCCTGCTCCACCATTCAATAAGATCATAGCTGATCTGATTTTGGCCTCAACTCCACTTTCCTGCCCGCTCCCCATAACCCTTGACTCCCATTTTTCAAAAATCTGTCTATCTCCGCCTTGAATATATTCAATGACCCAGCCTCCACAGCTCTCTGGGGTAGAGAATTCCAAAGATTCACGACCCTCTGAGAGAAGAAATTCCTTCTCATCTCCGTTTTAAATGGGCGACCCCTTATTCTGAAACTATGCCCCCTAGTTCTAGATTCCCCCATGAGGGGAAACATCCTCTCAGCATCTACCCTGTCAAGCCCCCTCAGAATCTTATATGTTTCAATAAGATCACCTCTCATTCTTCTAAACTCTAATGAGTATAGGCCCAACCTGCTCAACCTTTCCTCATAAGACAACCCCTTCAACTCAGGAATCAACCTAGTGAACCTTCTCTGAACTGCCTCCATTGCAAGTATATCCCTCCGTAAATAAGGAGACCAAAACTGTATGCCGTACTCCAGGTGTGGTCTCACCAACACCCTGTACAGTTGTAGCAAGACTTCCCTACTTTTATACTCCATCCTCCTTGCAATAAAAGCTAATATTCCATTTGCCTTCCTAATTACTTGCTGTACCTACATGCTAAACTTTTTGTGTTTCATGTACGAGGACACCCAGATCCCTCTGCATCGCAGTATTCTGTAGTCTCTCTCCATTTAAATAATATTTTGCTTTTTTATTCTTCCTACCAAAGTGGAAAACCTCACATTTTCCCACATTATACTCCATCTGCCAAATTTTTGCCCACTCACTTAACCTATCTGTATCCCTTTGTAGACTCTTTCCTCCTCACAACTTGCTTTCCCTTCTGATGGGCACAAGAGACCTCCCCAGGAGACCAAACGAGCCTGGCTTGGGATAGCAGAGGAGGTGAATAGCAGGGATGTTGTCAGGAGGACCTGGGTGCAGTGCCGGAAGCCCTTCGATGATCTCATTAGATCAGGAAAGGTGAGTGCAAAGCCACACTCAACTTCATCCTGCTGTGCCTCTCATCACATCCCCATCACTCTGCCTTTCCAACCCTACTCCTGCACATCATTACTCACACCAACATACCGTGCACGTCCACCCATCCCTCTCTCTCTATCTACATTATCATATCCCCATCGTACTAGCCACCCCTCACACTCATCCTCATCCTAATGCAATTATATCAACTAATACCACACAAGGAGGCCATTTGGCATTGGCACCCCACTCCCTCATTGTCACCCTCTACAGATGTAACCCATCCATTCCTTTCACTTGTTCCATCACTCTCACTCAAACTTCTCTTCTTTACCTCCTTGCAGGAGAAGAGAGCCCACAATAAGAGGGAGAGAACCGGAGGTGGCCCTCCAGCATTGGCCACCGTAACTGCAGCAGAGGAGGTCGCCCTGGATGTATCAGGAGTTGCAGAGCAGTTGGCTGTGGGTGACGGAGAGAGGGGGACATCTCAGCAACTTGGTGACAGAATTACATCTCATCCAGCCACATGGCATATAGCAGTCACTCGTATGGGGACTGATGTCAGCAGCCAGTGAATGTTCATCATGTGTATAATGGTATCGGTACCCATTCTTGATATGACATTTCTAAATCATCTCTTTACTCTCCCACAGGTCCATCAAGAGAAGAACCCCCTCCCCGCTCCCCCCCTCGCCCCCCCCCCCCCGACCCCCCGCTACTGTACAGGAGGAAGAAGAAGAAGACTCCTCAGGGTAGCCTCCAGCCTCTGAGAGTGCACCAGACATAAGCACACCCAGCACCAGCACAGATACGCACACCTCGGTGGATCCCACGCGAGATTGCGTAGTGTTGTCACTTGGTGTGTCACAAGTCACAAGTGAGCAAGAGCAGATGGTGGAGTCAGGGACAGCAGTGGAGACTCCTCGCCGGAGGGCGCAGGACGCTCCCAGCTCTGCCCAGCTGCATGCAGACGCTGAGCCTCGGGGCCATCCAGAAAAAGGGCGATCCTGGAGGTGCAGAAGGCTTTGACAGGTTTTGCGACTGTGATGTCTGCAAATATGCAGAGAATGGAGGAGTCCATCTCCGCCATGAACACCGAAGGCTGTGTTGCCTCCCCAGTGCCAGGGTTAAGGACATCTCCTCTGGGCTGGAGAGGAACTTGGAGTCGGAGGGGAAAGATTCAGTTGTCGTGGTCCACGTAGGTACCAACGACATAGGTAGGACAAAGAAAGAGGTTCTGCTGAGAGAGTATGAGCAGCTAGGGGCTAAATTAAAAAGCAGAACCACAAAGGTAATAATCTCTGGATTACTACTTGAGCCACAAGCAAATTTGCATAGGGTAAATAAGATCAGAGAGATGAACATGTGGCTCAAAGACTGGTGTGGGAGAAATGTGTTTAAATTCATGGGGCACTGGCACCAGTACTGGGGTAAGAGGGAGCTGTTCCGTTGGGACGGGCTTCACTTGAACCATGCTGGGACTAGTGTCCTGGCGAATCAAATAACTGGGGCTGCAGAGAGGGCTTTAAACTAAATAGTGGGGGGGAGGGTTCAGTGAGCGGGAATTTAAAAAATCAAAGAGAAAGGAGAAAGCAATAGAGCAGGGTAGCGATGGGGGTAATGGTAACCAGAGTGTGACAGGAAGGGACAGAATGTATAAAAATAAGAGTACATCAGAAAGTGGGGTCAAAGCACGGAATAATAGTAAAAAGACAAAAATAAAAGCTCTTTATCTGAATGCACGCAGCATTCGTAACAAGATAGATGAGTTGATGGCACAAATAGATATAAATGGGTAAGATCTGATACCCATTACAGAGACGTGGGGGGGGGAATTTTGCCAGCCCTGGGGAGGCGGGCATGGAGGCGGGACTGCCGGGAAAATGGCAGAAACTGGGAGCGGGTACCAACCCCGCTTCCAACCCGCCACCGTGCCATCTTCCCGGGAGGCATGTCCCCGACTCGCGCAGGGACCCGTCTCCTCGAGGCGGGAAGGGGATTACAGCCAATTAACTGCCTGTTAACAGGTAGTTAACAGGCAGTTAAGAGGCTTATCCCCATTTTATCCACACAAGTGCAGGCTTCCCAACGGCTGCGAACCTCGCCAGGGTCAGCGAGGCGAGCAGTGGGTCTGCGGGGCTGAGAGGAGTCGAAAAGTGCGCTGTGGAGGTGAGTGATGGGTGCAAGTGTTAAAAAAAGTTTACTTACCTTTGCTTCTTCCTGCAGGCTTCAACCCTTGGGGATCCGAAGGCTCCTCATCTCAATGGCAGAGATGACAGAATGGCTGCTGCATTCTCCGATGCAACAGCCATCTGATTTCTGCTCAGGAAAGAGGTTTGGTGAGTCTTGAGTATAAGGACTCACCAAAGAACAGAGATTGTCAGTGTTTGACAGCTTCTCAAAGTGGTCAAACGATGACAATTCATCTGTCAAAAAATTTTCACAGATGAAACGTCATACGCTGACGTCCTCTGTCACCGGCTTTCCATTAATTGGCCTGCTAAGCCCGCAGGGCAGGCTTAACAAGGTCAATCAAGAGAAAATAGTGTGGGTTGGCCGGACGTCATTGGGGGCGAGACTGAAACCCAACAACCAGCAGTCCCGCCCCCAATGCGTCCCTATTGATAAAATCCAGCCCGTGGTTGCAAGGTGACCAAGGCTGGAAACTGAATATTCAGGGGTATTTGACATTTCAGAAGGATAGACAGAAAGGAAAAGGAGGTGGGGTAGCTCTGTTAATAAAGGATGAGATCAGTACAGTAGTGAGAAATTATATATGGGAACGGTAGCATAGTGGTAATGTCACTGGGTTAGTAATCCAGAGGCCTGGACTAATGATCCAGAGAAGTGAGTTCAAATCCTACCACGGCAGCTGGGGCAGTTAAATTCAGTTAATTAAAATAATCTGGAATAATTACTAGTATCAGTAATGGTAACCATGAAACTATCAGATTCTCGTAAAAACCCATCTGGTTCACGAATGTCCTTTAGGGAAGGAAATCTGCTGTCCTTACCTGGTCTGGCCTATATGTGACTCCAGACCCACAGCACTCTGAAATGGCCTAGCAAGTCACTCAGTTGTAACTAACCGCTACGAAACAAAATAATAAGAATGAAACCGGACAGACCACCTGGCATCGACCTCGGCACCAGCTATGGCAACGGCACACCCAGCTCAGTCGACCCTGCAAAGTCCACCAACATCTGCGGACTTGTGCCAAAATTGGGAGAGCTGTCCCACAGACAAGTCAAGCAACAGCCTGACATAGTCATACTCACA
The DNA here is from genome assembly GCA_030390025.1 of Squalus acanthias. NCBI lineage: Eukaryota > Metazoa > Chordata > Chondrichthyes > Squaliformes > Squalidae > Squalus > Squalus acanthias. The sequence goes on along the minus strand of CM059428.1, from coordinate 91,949,071 downwards.
GAATCATACCTTTCAGCCAATGTCCCAGCAGCAGGACAGACCCACCAGGGGTGGTATATAGTCAGGAAGGAGTGGCCCTGCGAGTCCTCAACATTGACTCTGGATCCCATGAAGTCTCATGGCTTCAGGTCAAGCATGGGCAAGGAAACCTCCTGCTGATTACCACCTACCGCCCTCCCTCAGCTGATGAACACCACTTGGAAGAAACACTGAGCGTAGCAAGGGCACAGAATGTACTCTGGGTGGGGGACTTCAATGTCCATCACCAAGAGTGGCTCGGTAGCACTAGAGCTGGCTGAGTCCTGAAGGACATAACTGCCAGTCTGGGCCTGCGACATGTAAGGTTTCCAAAATTTGCAGATCCCCAAAAACCTAAGGAAAAAGGACTTTGGACCTACCTCAGAGTGATAAAAATGCATTTGGGCCTAACATAAGGAATTTAAGACCAAAAACCAAGTTTTGGCATTTTAAAAACTATGTCTGGGCCTGTAAAGGGACAAGGAGGTGGGTTTGACCTCTGTAAAAGCAGTTTTGGTCATTGCAGTTAATTGCACTGTCTGGGGAACTGGGATGACCCCACTCAAGCCCCAGCAGACATTAACATTTGGAGAATAGACCCTGGGAGAAGACAGTCCCACCCAAAATACAGGCCCCATCAAACCGATTACAGGGCCCATCAGAAAACTTGCAGAATACAAATCACTCAGGACCATTCTTTAGAAAAGACCGAGTCCAGCCTAGAAACCCAAAACACGAAACAGATCACCAGTGATCAGCCAAGGAGATCGACAGGATGCAAACCATCCCAAAACCCATTTGACACTTACAGAGCAGTTACTGGTAACAGGCCCGCCAAAAATCAGACAATGAACTGAGCAGATTTGGCGGGTAGATAAGGCCATGTTCAATGGGTGAGATTGAAGGCCAGTTAAAAAACCAGTTAACGTGCTAGTAAGTCGTTACCGATTTACGAGCCCGCCAAAAACCAGACAATGAACTGAGTAGATTTGGCGGGTAGATAAGGCCACTTCAATTTAGTATAATTGAAGGCCCGTTAAGCAGTTCAAGGTCGTCAGTCGCAACCGGTGGTTATCAGAAGAAGAAGAAACCAGGAAGAAGGCAAACCGAGGTGGAAGCGAGTCGGCATCGCTCACCACTCAGACACACCTGAGTCCAGCCCGTGAAGATACCACCTCGACGAACCTCCAACAATGGTCCCAACACAGTCACCCGGAGCAACAAGCAGCAAGAAGACATCAACAGCTCCACAAGGTCGACCGACACACTAGGCAAGGCCTAAAGCCATCGCGGAAACCAAAGGCCTCACGAAACCAACAACCGCACATTACCCCCAACTGACCAGGTAATAGCAGGCCACCGCGACCAACAAAGACCGACTCAAGGAAAGAAAACCCGAAGAACCGCAAAGTTTCCACACGACAAACTACTCCTGACTTACCCCTGGGTAAGATTTCTACCAAAAGACTCTTAACCCTACTCCTAATCAAAGGAAATTGGGTACTCACCTGATAGATCCAAAACGCACCCTACCGCATCAGCGGACTCGCGAAGACTGACCAGAGACGCAGGTGAAGTCCTCTACCGCGTACGGGGTACGGCAGACACTAACCGCCATAAACAGCGAACCCCAAAACCGCGATTTAGCCCAACTGTCAAAGGATTGGTGAGCATTATCCCTGGTCCTTCAAAACCTAACCTAACTAGTAAAGTGGGGTTGGGAGGGGTGAAGTATTGTTCTACTGTCATTTCCCTCACTTGTACCGAAGTGTTCCCCACCTTTAGAGTGTTAATAAGAACATAAGAACATAAGAAATAAGAGTAGGAGTAGACCAATCGGCCCCTCGAGCCTGCTCCGCCATTCAATGAGATCATGGCTGATCTGATCCAACCTCAACTCTAAAGAACACAAGAAGTAGGAGCAGGACCAGGCCACTCGGCCCCTGGGCCCGCTCCGCCACCCACAGGGCCTTGACCGATCCGAACTCAAACTCATGTCCAATTTCCAGCCCGCTCCCCGTAACCCCTGATTCCCTTTACTTCTAGGAAATGGTCTATTTCTGTTTTAAATTTATTTAATGAAGTAGCTTCCACAGCTTCCTGGGGTAGCAAATTCCACAGACCCACTACCCTCTGAGTGAAAAAGTTTCTCCTCATCTCAGTTTTGAAAGAGCAGCCCCTTATTCTAAGAGTGTTGTCATTTGTGTTTTACCTTTTGAATAAAGATTGAAGTTCTTTTCATCAAACTCAGTTGTCTGCTGCACCTTTTGTCACAACCCCCAAATAAGTCCAAGGTCTAGAACCAAGGGAGTGGGAGTGATTCGAACCGCTCAGAAGTCAGAGGTAAAGCTGACACAAACCACCACCCCCTGCAGACAGGTGGTGAGTGAATCAACACGAGGGAAAACCTACTTGACCTCGTCCTGTTGCAGATGCATCTGTCAATGACAGCATTGGTAGTAGTGACCACCGCACAGCTATTATGGAGATGAAGTCCCATCTTCACACTGAGAACACGCTCCATCGTGTTGTGTGGCACTACCACCGTGCTAAATGGGATAGATTCAGAACAGATCTAGCAGCTCAAAACTGGGCATCCATGAGGCGTTGTGGGCCATCAGCAGCAGCAGAATTGTATTCCACCACAATCTGTAAGCTCATGGCCCAGCATATCCCTTACTCTACGATTACCACCAACCCTGGTTCAACAAGGAGTATAGAAGAGCAGCACCATGCATACCTAAAAATGAGGTGCCAACCTGGGGAAGCTGCAACACAGGACTACATGCACGCTAAAAAGCGGAAGCAGCATGCTATAGACAGGGCTAAGCGATCCCACAATCAACGGATCAGATCAAAGCTCTGCAGTCCTGCCACATCCAGTCGTGAATGGTGGTGGACCATTAAACAACTAACGGGGGAGGAGGAGGCTCCAAGAATATCCCCATCCTCAATGATGGTGGAGCCCAGCACCTGAGTGCAAAAGACAAGGCTGAAGCGTTTGCAACCATCTTCAGCCAGAAGTAGTGCCGAGTGGATGATCCATATCGGCCTACTCCCAAGGTCCCCACCATCACAGAAGCCAGTCTTCAGCCAATTCGATTCACTCCACATGATATTAAGAAATAACTGAGCGCACTGGATACAGCAAAGGCTATGGGCCCCGACAACATCCCGGCTATCATGCTGAAGACTTGTGCTCCAGAACTAGCTGCGCCTCTAGCCAAGCAGTTCCAGTACAGCTACAACACTGGCATCTATCCGACAATGTGGAAAACTGCCCAGGTATGTCGTCCACAAAAAGCAGGACAAATCCAATCTGGCCAATTACCGCCACATCAGTCTACTCTCAATCATCAGCAAAGTGATGGAAGGTGTCATTGACAGTGCTATCAAGCGGCACCTGCTCACTGATGCCCAGTTTGGGTTCCGACCTCATTACAGCCTTGGTCCAAACATGGACAAAGGAGCTGAATTCCAGAGGTGAGGTGAGAGTGACTGCCCTTGACATCAAGGCAGCATTTGACCGAGTCTGGCATCAAGGAGCCCTAGTAAAACTGAAGTCAATGGGAATCAGGGAGAAAATGCTCCACTGGTTGGAGTCATACCTAGCACAAAGGAAGATGGTTGTGGTGGTTGAAGGTCAATCATCACAGCCCCAGGACATCGCTGAAGGAGTTCCTCAGGGCAGTGTCCTAGGCCCAACCATCTTCATCTGCTTCATCAATGACCTTCCCTCCAATATAAGGTCAGAAATGGGGATGTTCGCTGATGACTGCACAGTGTTCAGCGCCATTCACAACTCCTCAGATAATGAAGCAGTCCATGCGCACATGCAACAAGACCTGGACGACGTTCAGGCTTGGGCTGATAAGTGGCAGGTAACATTCGTGCCACAGAAGTGCCAGGCAATGATTATCTCCAACAAGCGAGAGTCTAACCACCTCCCCTTGACATTCAATGGCATTACCATCACCGATTCCCCCACTATCAACATCCTGGGGGGTCATCATTAACCAGAAACTTAACTGGACCAGCAACATAAATACTGTGGCAACAAGAGCAGGTCAGAGGCTAGGTATTCTGTGGCGAGTGTCTCACCTCCTGACTCCCCAAAGCCTTTCCACCATCTACAAGGCACAAGTAAGGAGTGTGATGGAATACTCTCCACTTGCCTGGATGAGTGCAGCTCCAATAACACTCAAGAAGCTCGACACCATCCAGGACAAAGCAGCCTGCTTGATTGGCACCCCATCCACCACCTTAAACATTCACTCCCTCCACCACCAGCATACCGTGCTGCAGTGTGTACCATCTACAAGATGCACTGCAGCAACTCGCCAAGGATCCTGGAACGCCCTACCGAACAGCACTGTGGGAGTACCATCACCACACGGACTGCAGCGGTTCAAGAAGGCGGCTCACCACCTTCTCAAGGGCAACTAGGGATGGGCAATAAATGTTGGCCTTGCCAGCGCCGCCCAGATCCCATAAGCGAATAAAAAAAAAATATTGGCTCAGAAGAGCAAGATGTAGAATCAGCTTGGGTGGAGATAAGAAATAATAAAGGAAAGAAGTCACTGATGGGCGTAATCTATAGGCCCCCTCACAGTAGCTACACTGTTGGACAGAGTATAAATCAAGAAATAATGGAGGCTTGTAAGAAAGGTACAGCAATCCTGGGCGATTTTAATCTTCATATTGATTGGACAAATCAAATTGGCCAAGGTAGCCTCGAGGAAGAGTTCATAGAGTTTCCTAGAACAATACATTGTGGAACCAACCAGGGAGCAGGTTATCTTAGATGGGGTACTGTGCAATGAGACAGGATTAATAAATGATCTCATAGTAAAGGGTCATCTGGGAAAGAGTGATCATAGCATGGTTTAATTTCAAATTCAATTGGAGGGTCAGAAAATTGGGTCTCAAACCAGTGTCCTGATCTTAAATGAAGGCAATTACAAAGGTATGAAGGCAGAGTTGGATAAAGTGGACTGGGAAAATATATTAAAGGGTAAGATGGGTGATAAGCAATGGCAGACATTTAAGGAGCTCTTTCATAACTCTCAACAAAAATATATTCCAGTGCGAAGGAAAGACTTTAAGAGAAGGGAGAATCATCCGTGGCTAACTAAGGAAGTAAAGGATGGTATCAAATTGAAAACAAAGGCATACAATGTTGCCAAGATTAGTGGAAGGCCAGAGAATTGGGAATTTTTTTAAAACCAGCAAAGGACGACTAAAAAAATAATAAAGAGAGAGAAGATGGATTGTGAGAGTAAACTAGCAAGAAATATAAAAACAGATAGTAAGAGCTTCTACAGGTATATAAAAAGGAAGAGAGTAGCTGAAGTAAATGTTGGTTCCTTAGAGGATGAGACTGGGGAATTAATAATGGGGAACAGGGAAATGGCAGAGACTTTGAACAAATATTTTGTATCAGTCTTCACGGTAGAAGACACTAAAACCATCCCAATAAGACATTATCAAGGAACTATAGGGAGGGGGGAACTTAAAACAATCACTATCACTAAAGAAAAAGTACTCAGCAAAATAATGCGACTAAAGGAGGACAAGTCCCCTGGACCTGATGGCTTGCATCCTAGGGTCTTAAAAGAAGTGGCTGCAGAGATAGTGGATGCATTGGTTGCAATTTACCAAAATTCCCTGGATTCTGGAGAGGTCCCAGCAGATTGGAAACCCGCAAATGTAACGCCCCTATTTAAGAAGGGAGGGAGACAAAAAGCAGGAAACTATAGGGTAGTTAGCCTAACATCTGCCATTGGGAAAATGCTGGAGTCCATTATTAAGGAAGCAGTAGCAGGACATTTAGAAACTCATAATACAGTCAAGCAGAGTCAGCATGGTTTTATGAAAGGGAAATCATGTTTGACAAATTTGCTGGAGTTCTGTGAGGATGTAATGAGCAGGGCGGATAAAGGGGAACCAGTGGATGTGGTGTATTTGGATTTCCAGAAGGCATTCGATAAGGTGCCACATAAAAGGTTACTGCACAAGATAAGAGCTCACAGGGTTGGGGGTAATATATTAGCATGGATAGAGGATTGGCTAACCAACAGAAAACAGAGAGTCGGGATAAATGGGTCATTTTCCAGTTGGCGAACGGTAACTAGTGGGGTGCCGCAGGGATCAGTGCTCGAGCCTCAACTATTTACAACCTATATTAATGACTTGGATGAAGGGACCGTGTGTAATGTAGCCAAATTTGCTGATGATACAAAGATAGGTGGGAAAGCAAATTGTGAAGAGGACACAAAGAATCTGCAAAGTATTTAGACAGGCTAAGTTAGTGGGCAAATATTTGGCAGATGGAGTATAATGTGGGAAAGTGTGAGGTTATCCACTTTGGTAAGAGAAATAAAAAAGCAATTATTTAAATGAGAGAGATTACAAAATGCTGCAGTACAGAGGGACCTGTGGGTCCTTGTGCATGAAACACAAAATGATAGCATGCAGGTACAGCAAGTAATCAGGAAGGCAAATGGAATATTGGCCTTTATTGCAAGGGGGCTGGAGTATAAAAGCAGGGAAGTCCTGCTTCAACTGTACAGGGTATTGGTGAGACCACACCTGGAGTACTGCGTACAGTTTTGGTCTCCTTATTTAAGGAAGGATATACTTGCATTGGAGGCAGTTCAGAGAAGGTTCACGAGGTTGATTCCTGAGTTGAAGGGGTTTTCTTATGAGGAAAGGTTGAGCAGGTTGGGCCTATATTCATTGGAGTTTAGAAGAATGAGAGGTGATCTTATTGAAACATATAAGATACTGAGGGGGCTCGACAAGGTAGATGCAGAGAAGATGTTTCCCCTCATGGGGGAATTTAGAACTAGGGGGCATAGTTTCAGAATAGGGGGTCGCCCATTTAAAACTGAGATGAGAAGGAATTTCTTCTCTCAGAGGGTTGTAAATCTGTGGAATTCTCTGCCCCAGAGAGCTGTGGAGGCTGGGTCATTGAATATATTTAAGGTGGAGATAGACAGATTTTTGAACAATAAGGGAGTGATGGGTTATGGGAAGCGGGCAGGGAAATGAAGCTGAGCCCAAGATCAGATCAGCCATGATCTCATTAAATGGCGGAGCAGGCACGAGGGGCCAAATGGCCTGCTCCTGTTCCTATTTCTTATGTACCACCGTGTCGCAGGCAATGGCGACTGTAGGCTCTTCCATAGATAGGATGGCCACCTGCATGGAGCAGCTAATGCGCCACTCACAGGAGCACATGCTATCTATGGAGAATAGATGGCAAAGGCTCATAGACCTCCTCTCTAGGAAGGATGTCAATGTAGTCTTGGGTCCTCATTGCCCCACTGATGTGCAGCAAGGTGCTCACCAGCTGTTTGCTTGCAGGGAAGTGTGGGGGGCCCATGAGAGGGATGATGGTGAGAGGGGACATGGAAGTGGGGGCTCCTCTCAAAACGCTTACACTTCTCCCATGTTGCAACCCCCTCAGTCAGAGCCCCAGATGCCTCCTGGGATCGCGATGGCCGAGTCTGCCCCTGCACAGTCGCAGGAGGAGCAGACTTTGGCGGGGCCATCACAGGCTGCAAGACACAGAGGACATCCGCCAAAAGTGTCTATGCAGTCATAGCAAGGAAGTGAGCAGGCTGCCTCTGTAAGGGGTTTTTGTCGTGCTTGTATCACAGACGGTGCTGGTGCGGGGTTAGGCCTTCGTTGCCTAATACTATTGCTTGCTCTGGTCTCCGGCCAGCCTTGTTGCAATAAGCGCCTGTGAGTGGTTCGACCCACTCGCCCTTACGGTTCTAACACTGGACTTAGGTGCAAGAGCAGTAATGCAGAGAAAACTCAAATAGACCCGGTTGAATAGTACAAAATGGAAATCTTTATTGCATAGCGTCCAAAATCATGAAATACATGTCATAGGCGCAAATTAACGAGAGTACAAGTATACATACATTCATAAAGCTTGGTCTATGGTAATGAAGAACGCACGGCACATCGTAAAAAGGGGAACACATTATACTTTATCCTTAATAAAACCACCCTCCCTTATCAATACCTACACTACGTCTAGATTTGTAGGATCAGGAAACATGCTCACCACTCGTGATACTTCGGAGAATTTTAAAGTGAGGCACTCGGCTCGTTTCGCTGCAGCGCCTGACTGTCACGTGTTTGGAGGGGTCTCTGTACCCCACTTGTTTATCTTCGCTGCTGCGACAAGCAGGCCGGGCTCCCTGTTGTCATGAAGAACTCGACAGAACTCGGGCACGGTTGTAGAACTCAAAGAAAAGTCTTCCTGTTGTTATAAAGGAGTCGATGGACCCAAACCGGATCGTGCAGTAACCCGTAGAATTCAAGAAATGAGTTCGGTATTTATATTTTCGGGCGCGGTCGGGGTTTACTGATCGTGGCGGCACGTGGATTCTTCTTCTTTTCTTGTCATTTCGTCTTGTCTCTTCGGGCCTTCGGGTCCAGACACCGTTTACCGACTCTCGGGATGGTGCACCCGGTCACTTGCCCTTGTCGAGGCGGCTCATTCCGTTTGAGCTCCACCCAACATGCGAATAACCGACCAGTACGGCTAAAAGTCAAGAGTCAACAATGTCCAGCCCTAAGGAAGAGCTTCAGCAAGGGTCCGCCGAGAGAATAAGAGGAATAAGAGTTCAGCAGTCAGCAGCGAGTCGAATCAAGCGCATAAGAGACCGATGGACATTTGTTCACTATAGTTATAGTGCTGTGTTCTCTTATCTCCCGCTCAAATCTTAATGTTTTTCCTTTGTATAATATTGGCGCTCAAAACTCCCAGCATGGGGTGATTCTTTCCTTTAACGGGTTTCGGTAGCACCTGAAACTGGCCAACTATCCGTTAATGTTTTCCCCATTGTTGGCCCAGCCAGGATTGTATGAATCATCTCCCTGACTGGTTTTGGGGGGCCCCCGAATACTTGCTTAATCACCCGTCGATGTCTCTCTCATTGTAGAGCCGTGGGGGTATTTGTGTATTGATGTGTCTGGATGGGCCTTCGATTGCCCAGTACAATGGCCCTTACTTGTGCATGGAAAACGATTCCAGCACTTATATCTTTTGCTATTGTTTCGAATGCAAACAGGTTGCATCCTGTCTTTATCAATTTTTGCCGAGTATGATCCAATCTTATACTGAAATGTTTATTCGAACGCCATCTTGTCTGCCCACTGTATTTCTGGAAGTTTCTGCCACGATGCGCGGCGGCCATTTTACAGGCTTCTGTATCCTTTATAATCATGACAGCATTTCGTTTAATAAAACTGATCAAACGAATCTGCTTCTATCTTGTTATTTTGAATCGCGATAATTGCGAAAACTTTACACCTCTACATCTGCTGAAGCCACAGGGGTTGCACCTCGTAGAAGCACACGCAAGTAGTTGCCCAAGGGTAAGCACTTGGGTGTTTTAATAACTGTTTGTGTTAAGCTTCTGTTACTGTAATGTCAACCATAAAAATCATTGGGCTAGAAATTCATTTTAGCCCGGGAATGGGCAGAATAGTTTAAAAAGTTGGAGAATTAGCGGCAGACACTAGTGCTTTAGACTGCACGCAAAATTCATGCTCACTGCTCAAAGAAATGATTGGAGCCCTGATTCAAGTCTTGAAGCCCAAGCTCATTGGCGTTACACTCAAAGGGTGGACCAATATCAGGTGCAGTCTAATCGCAAGCCACAGGCTTTTTCCAGTTCTTAAAAGTTCATTGATACTGCAGAACCTCGTTCTCAGCATTGCTGGCTGTGCAGCTGCCTCATCAAGCAGCAGTAGGTCAAGGAGAAGGGGCCGGAGGACTGAAGCAGCTGTACTCATGGCTCACGGAGAGAGCTTGCAGATTCTGTGATCAAGCATTGGAGGTTTTGGTGTTCGCTGTGGAGAGACGGAGGGCGGTGCTCTGCCCGACAAGTGGCAGGAGGCCCTCGCCGCAAGTCTTTCCACCATGTGGAGGGAGGTAGCGCAGCACGTCTCGGGCAGCACTGTGGTCCCCAGGACCCACACACAGTGCAGGAAGAAATTTAACGACCTCACTCGGGTGGTCAGGGTGAGTCAATGCATCTACAACTGCTACATACCACCATCTGAACCCCAGTCTGCACACACTGCCCAAAGCACCACACCCCCAGCACTCACCCACCAACAATCTCCACCTACCAACACTCACACCCACATCTCACACCTTGCACACTATGACAGCTATTCAACTATGGCAGGCACATCACCCAAACACATTGCTCCACACTCACTCACACACTTTCCTTTCTCTTGCAGGCCAAGGTGGCTCACAACAGGAGGGAGCAGGAGCGCACAGGCGGGGGGCAAACCGACACCCAACCCTGACTGTGCTGGAAAATAGAGTGCTGGAGATTATTGGGCGCCAGGTGGTGGGCGCCGTGGCCACCAGCGACGTTGACCCCCTTGGGGACAACAACGACATGTTCATCTCTACTCCTTCTTCTCACATCCCACTTCTCCCTCACCCCACAATCCTTTCCCACTTTCCAGCTAATCATGCTGTATGCAGGCATTTCTCCATTCCTGCCCCCCTCCGCTCACCTTAACTCGACTCTTGTGCCTTTCTGCTTTCAGATAATCAGCAAGTACCTGAGCAGCCTGTCCCTGAGGGCACCGTAGAGAGCGAGGAGGGAGAAGAGGAGGACGAAGAACACACCGCGTCACTGCATGTCTCACCCGCAGGCACCAGCTCAGACATTGGCACTACATGTTCTTCAGAGGCTAGTATAGTAGCGGGATCTGCACAGGGTGAGACACTGGGGATGAGTAAGCTGCAGCAAGGCCAGGGGGAAAGGGTAGCTCGGGGGCCAGCTCCCCGGAGGGCGAATTCGCGCGCGAGTTCTGCTGCACAGGACTCAGATGAGGATCTCGATGAGGGGAGGTGTTTAGAAGAAGGGTGATGGGCATGCACACAGAGATGATAGGTGCAATGGCAAGGGTGCCCGAGAGCCTCTCGGTAATGGTAAGGAGTGTGGAGGAGTCCGCCTCCAACATTGCACAGAGCTCTGCACACACCATGGAGCCCATCATTTCCAGTCTGGAAAGGATAGTCGACTCCCAGAGAGACCGTGGCGACCCAGACCTGATGCCGCGTCTGATGGGCGATCTGGCAGCTTCCATTGCAGCACAGATTGAAGCGACGCAATATCTTAGTTCTGTAATGCAGCCTATGCTCGGTGGCATCCAATCTCAGACTGTCTCAGCTTGATGCCACGCAAGCTCTGACTGCTGCCTTCGTGGCTGTGTCTACCACCGTTGACCGGGGCTGCAGCAGGCCAGCAATCTGTGCTCCAACAGATTGCTAGGGATGCTGAAGTGCTGCCCCGGGGGAGTGGCAGTGGGTCAGTGGAGCAGGAACCTGCTGTCCTCTCTCAGGATGACAGCATTCCTGCTCTCACCACTGCCACTCCGCCATTGCCCTTGTCGCTGCCTGTCATCCAGCCAGCCCAGACGGCTGCCGCCCATGCTGAGGTGGTGCAGTCTACAGTCGGGCCTTCCAGGCTCAGAGCTGGTCAAGGGCGTCCTGCAAGGCCATCTGAAGTCTCCCGCACGGACACTCAGCAGCCTTCCACCAGTCGTGCTGCAGCCACTGGGCCAACACTTGTAGGAGCTCTAGAGTAGGCAAAGGCACAGTAACGAGAGGCATTAAGGGACTGCACAAGGGTGAATATTGGGGCAGAAATTAGGCTCGCCACGGGTGAGTACGCACTATGTACTCACCCGTGGACGGAACAAAAGTGCTGGTTTCTTGCATGCACTGCGCATGCGCGGGAAACCAGCACTTCCGTTCCCCTGAAGGAAGGAGTTCAGAGGTCGAACGCGCACGCCGGAGGGCCAGCGCGTTCGCCTCGCACTTCGGGTTTTTTTACAGGTTCTTCCGTGAGGGTAAGCACGGAGAAGATACACATTGAAAAAGGAGGCGCAAGGCCTTCTTTTAACAAGGTAAGTGTTGATTTTATTAAAATTTAAACATTTTTTTCACAGATTTATCTTTTTTAATTATTTTAAAGAAAGGTAAGTTTAGTTTTAACCCCGTTAAAAAGTGTAATTAATTTTTTCAAAAATTTAAATTTTTGTTTAAAATAGTTAATGAATGTAATTTATAGTTATTTTAAAAATGTGATTTTTTTTAAAAAAATTTATTTGTAGTTTTAGGGTTGTTTTGGGGCCGATCTGTATTTATAGATTTGACAGGTCCTGTCAAATCTATGAATGAAAGATGGTCTGCTGCCATTGGCTATCCATGGCCCACGTGATCCCAGTAGACGCATCGCACTAACTACGCCCCTGGGATACGCAAGCCCTGCGTGCCGGCAGCTGCAGGAGGCCCAGGAGCTGAAGTCCCCGCGGGCCCAGGGGTCAACGGCAGGCGCGGTAGGTAGGTGCGCGCGCGATCCTTGCACCCTCGGGAAGCCAGGGAGCCGAATTTCTGGCCCAATATTTTTGGTGTAAATATGTGTTCATTGATTTTTGATAAATTTATTTATTCAGTGTGGATTCTTTTGTGGTGTGTCTCATTTCAGCTTTGCACTGTGATATGGCCGGCGACAGGGATGGTAAGATGGGGCTGTGGTGAGCAACGGAGATCTGGAGTTTAATTTAGTCGAACCGCAGTCTGATAAAGCGATCACGGACCGCCCTTCCGGAAGGCCGATTGAGTGGCTGCCTCCTCCCTCGCTCCTGTTCCTCTTCCTCCTTGTCTTCCTCGTCTAACTCTTCCTCCTCGTCCTCCTCCTCTCCCTCTTCCCCCTCATGAGGTGATCCCGCAATCCCTGCTGGCAAGCCCTGGGCCCTCATGATGGCCAAGTTGTGGAGCATGCAGCAGACCACCACAAAATGGGACACCCGCTCAGCCGAGTACTGGCGGGCTCCTCCCGAGCGGTCAAGGCAGCGGCAACGTTACTTCAGCAGGCCGATGGTCTGCTCAATGATGTTCCTGGTGGCAGCATGGCTCTCATTATATAACTGTTGGGCAGGAGAGTTGGGGTTGCGGGGGGAGTCATGAGCCAGGTGGAGAGCGGATAGCCCTTGACTCCGACCAGCCAGCCACAAGCATGACGTGATGGCTTGAAGAGTGCTGGCACACCGGTCTGGTGCAGGATGAAGGCATCGTGGCTGCTGCCAGGATAGCGGGCATTGATATTGAGGATTAGCTGTCTGTGGACGCACACCAACTGCACATTAAGTGAGTGGTAGTCTTTGCGGTTACAGAAGATCTTAAGGGGTAAAAATTGAGTCGCGCCCCATTTGGGGCGCTAACCTCGCCGGGGCGCGACTTTTAGCGCCCCGGAAAAATTAGCGGCCCCGCGCCGGAACTTCAGTGGTTGCGCCCCAAGAGGGAAGCGGGGCGCCACTGGAAGCACCCCGCATCCCTCTTGGGGCGCTGCGAGTGAATATCCTGGCGCTACGTGCCGCGGTATTGCAGGCCTTCCTCCCCTTCTTAAAGGGGAGGGACCCTGCGCAGCGCGAACCGGGGCCCAGCTGGGCCCCCAGGGATCGGGAGTGCCGGCAAAAGAGCCCGGCGCTCAAGAGAAGTGCCGGGCTCTTGGAGCACAGCCGGCACTTCACGGTGGGGGGGCTTCACGGGGGCTGGGGGCAGGTGCTGGCAGGCGGCCAGCAACAAAAATGGCCGCCTGCCACCTCCCCTTTAAATATCGCCGCCCCGGCCGCACGTACGCCTCCCTGAACCCGTCGGACATAGCGTCAGGCGGTAAATCAGGGGGCGCGACTGAAGATCACGGCCGGGGCGCGAGCGGGGTGCTGCGCACGGCGATGACGTCATCGCCGGCGGCGCAGCGCCACAGGGCGCTACCGGCTGCCGCCGCCGCTAACCTCCCACTAAATTTTTCGGGAGGCGTGGGCAGCGCTGCGCCCGGGCGTTAGCTGCTTTACGCCCCATTAGCGCCCTCTTAAGGCGCTAACGGGAGGCGCAAGCAGCTGAATTTTTCCCCCTAAGATTGTTATGTGGGGCCCGCAAAGCCACGTGGGTGCAGTCAATGGCGCCCTGCACCATGAGGAATACCACTATCCTGGCAAAGCCACATGCACCCTCGTCTTGCTTCTCTCTGGTGATGGGGAAGGAAATGTAATCCCTTCTCCTACTGTAGAGAGCCTCAGTGACCTCCCGAATGCAGCGATGGATGTCGAATTGTGAGATGTTAGCTATTTCTCCTGTTGCAGACTGGAAGGATCTGCTAGTGAAGATATTGAGGGCGACGGTGACCTTGACTGGCACTGAGAGAGCCATGGTCACCCTGATTTGAGGCTGGAGGTCTAGTTGCAGGAGGTGGCAGAGTTCTATGACCACCTCCTTGGTGAAGCGGAGCCTTTTAATACACTGCTCCTCGCTTAATTGTAGGTTGGAGAAGTGCTCTTGGAATACCCTCGGAGGGTAAGGCCTCCTGTTGAGAGCCCTGATGGCCCTCCTCCTCCCTCTAGCCACATGTTCCAGTCTTTCTCGCTGCCTCCGCTCCCTCCGCAGTAGATCCTGGAGGGCGAGGTCGACTGCCCGTACAGCCCCATTAATGTAACCAAGTGCAGCAGTTTGACTTTTTTAAAGAATAAATGTAGCTACTCTTTAGTTGCCACAAAACTCCTGATACTGAATAACCTTTAAATCACAGAATGAGACTGTTACGCTATGTGAAACTGACAAGAAAGCACTGAAACTCCACTAACCTACAGCTGCAACTCATTACTGATGATCCCTTTAAATAATATCCCTGGAGCCGGCTTCCTGGTGCTTCACGCCAGCTCTTCCTGTTGCTGTTTCCTCCAGGCGCTAAGGCAGGTGGCGACAATCAGTTTCGCAGAACGGGCAGTCAGTGAGCGTTGCACACTGACGTCATAATCCACTTGGCGTTGAGGCTCCCGATGATAACTGTTAGCGGCGGTGCTGCGGGGGGTGCGAGATTTGGCGTGCACCGCTGGATTCAACTCGCCCTGGCGATAATACTCTAGCAACCTATTAGCGCCATCTGCTGGCTCTAATGGGAGGCGCTAAGGTACCGAATTTTCCCCCCTTTATTTTCACCACTATCCAGTCATGGCCAATTTTGTCTGCAACTTTGGAAGTGGCTTAGTGAGTTGGATTGAATGTTGAGACATAACATTACCTCCAGCAATGGTGGTCAGTGTGAAAGGAATGGCCTGGTCATTATAGGGATGCTTTATGGTGTTGCTGTGTGGTGATGGGAAACTGGTGCAGCATATGGCAGCCATATGGGTGTACTGCCTGAAGTTAAGTAAATCTGGCCATGATGAGGCCATCTCTGGCCTCCTGGGCAGCAATGTACTCGGGTGCTGGTGGCATCTGGACCGCAGGTTCCTCCTGCTCCTCTTCCTCCTCTGAAGAGGCTGTGCGCTCAGAATCTTACTCCTCATGCAGTGCTAATCCTCGCTGCTGCATTATGTTGTACAGTGCGCAGCAGACGATGTTATGCAGGGCTCAGCAGACCACGATGATTCTGGAGACCCTGGCTGGTGCGTACTGATGGGCTCCTCCAGATCTGTCAAGGCATCTGAAGCACATTTCGAGCATGCCTTTTGTCTGCTCTACTACACATCTGGTGGACCTGTGGCTTTCATTATTTCTCTCCTTGGTCTCAGTACTTGGCCTCCTCAAGGGTGTCATGAGCCACGTCTTCAGTGAGTAGCACATTGAGGGAGTGGAAGCCCTTGCAGTTGGCAAAGACTCCTGGGTGATGATGGGGTGTCCTGATGGCCACATGTGTGCAGTCGATGACGCCCTGCATCCATGGGAAGTCAGCCAGAGCAGCAAAGCCGAGCGCCCGCTCAGTAACACTGGCATCATCAGTGGCAAAGTTGATATAATTGGCTAACTTGTATCCACCCGCTCCTCTGGGCTGCAGGTCTTGCTCCAACAAGCTGCAATTGTCTGCGACGACGTGACGCGACAGCCTGAGCCCCCTTTGGCACTGCTGCTCAGTCATGTTGAGGAAGCTCATCCTCTGCCTGTATACCCTGTGTTGGGGGTATCGCCTCCGGCACGGGGCAGCCCTGTGCTGATGCCCACTGTTCTGTGGAGCGTCAGGTCATTGAGGAGAAGGTTGGTGGTGTTGTTGTTGCCACTGCTGGTGTGCCTGGTGCTGCTGGTGTTTGGGCTTATCATGGTCCGATTCTGAGGACCAAGGTGAGGCAGTATAAACGGCACCCATGCTGATGTAATAGATGGCAGGTCAAGTAGAGATAAGAGAAGCAATCTGTCAATGGTGTGATAGGTTGTAGCAATGAGGTGACAGTGGTTCCCGAATTTGCTGAAAACACCTCCAACCTCTAGAAACCTAAATCTGTGCTGACAATGCACTCAGCAGCAACATCTGCCTTAGGAAAGTAACCAGGTGTCAGGTGGGAGTTAATTTGTGCTTTCCATGCTGTGCACTAATGAGTTCCATCAAAGAAAACTTGTTAAATGAGTACTTTGTATCTGTATTCACAATGGAGGAAGATGACAAATACCAGCTGTACAAGGGAACCAAAAAATCAACACTAGAGGAAGCAATTAGGACAATAACAAGCGACCTGGACCTACTGGAATGCTATTTCCGGACTTGGCATCTCCGCCCCAATCCAGAGAAGACAGCTGTATCGTCGTTCCAGCTGAACAACGCTGCCGGGAAAGAACTCAACATTTCCTTCTGCGGAAGGCGACTTACCCATGAACCCCACCCAAAATACCTGGGCGTCACCCTGGACAAGACCTGGGCATCGCCCTATCGGCCTCATCACACCAACACCGGCCAAAATTAAAAACCAGGGTGAGCCCGATCCGGAAACTCACTGGAACGTCATGGGGGAGCACAGCACCTCAACAGTGGCCCTAGTCTACACTGCTACACAATACTGCACTGCCTCACAAAGATTGTGGACGTGCAGCTAAACGCCGCCATGAGGACAGTGTAAGGACGCTCACGTCCACTCCAACTGAGTGGCTCCCGGCGCTGCCCCACATTGCCAGGCAGTGACGCCACCGTTCTCCGTGAGATGGAAAAAATCATGAGCAATATCGACCTTCCCATTTAAGATGACTTGAAAAACCCACCACGAAAGCACTTAAAATCATGCCGGCCATTCTGGGAAACTGCAGCCAACATTCATGCAGCTGGTATCGACCAACTATCCAGATGGATAGAATCGTGGGGCACATGCAACATAAAGAACCAACACCTTATCACTGACCCAACAACAGCGGTCCCTGGCTTTAACCATCCTCGAAGACAGTGGACGGCGCTCAAACAAATCCGGACAGGGCATAAACGATACGGCCACCTGCTCCACAAGTGGAAGATGATGGACGACCCGAAGTGCGACTGTGGCCATGAGTCTCAGAACATGGAACACATCACATCAACCTGCCCATTAAGATCTGTTGTGGGAGGCACCTCATTTCTCCACTCAGCATCTCAGGAGGCCATCGAATGGATAGCCAAACTAAACATCCTATTATAAGCTTTCCCCGTCA
Organism: Squalus acanthias; assembly: GCA_030390025.1. Classification (NCBI taxonomy): domain Eukaryota; kingdom Metazoa; phylum Chordata; class Chondrichthyes; order Squaliformes; family Squalidae; genus Squalus; species Squalus acanthias. Next base: position 91,931,553 of record CM059428.1, on the reverse strand, counting down.
TACGAAACAAAAACAACCAAAAAATAAGTTAAGGGGAGGAACTGAGTGGATTTAACATGTAAAAAGTGAGAATAGAGAAAACAATGGGACTTAAGATAGACAAATTTCCAGGACCTCATACCAGAGTATTAAAAGAAATAGGTGAGAAAATTGCAGATGCGTTAGTCATAATTTTCTAAAACTTTCTGGATTCAGGAATTGTGCCTTTGGATTAGAAAATTGAAAATTTTACTCCATTATTTAAGAAGGAAGGGAGAGAGAAACCAGGTAACTACAGACTTGTCAGTTCAACATCAGTTGTAGGGAAGTTACTGGAATCTAGCAGAGACAGAATGACTGAGCATTTGGACAGGTATGAGCTGATCAATGAGAGTGAGCATGGATTATGTTTGTCATGTCTGACAAATCTAGTTGAATTTTTGAGGAGAGCACTGGCATGGTGCATAGGGGAGTGTCTACAGATGTCATCTATGTGGACCTCCAGAAGGCATTTGATGAGGTTACGCACAAGAGACTATTAGCAAAAATGAAAGTGCATGGATTTGAAGGTAACCTTGTGACATAGGTTAGTGATTGGCTGGAATGTAGGAGACAGAGTATGGATAAAAGGAACTTTCTATGATTGGGGGCATGTGACAAGTGATGTTCCCCTTGAATCTGTAAAGGGGTCTCAGTTTTTCATTATATATAGTAATGACTTGGATGAAGCAATCGAGAGTTGTAAATCCACGTTTGCAGATGACACTAAGTTAGGAGGCACAGTAAGTTGTGTAGATGGGGACAGGAAGTTACAATGGGACATGGACAGCTTAAGTGAGTAGGCAAAATTATAACAGATGGAGTTCAATGTGGGGAAGTGCCGAAGTCATCCACTTTGGATCCAAGAAAGACAAATTGAATTATTTTCTTAATAGTGAGAGACTAGGAGCTGTGAAGAAGCAAAGGTGTCCATGTATACAAATCACAAAAAGTTAGTGCACAGGGGCAAAAAAATCAACAGAATGTTGGCCTTTATCTTAAGGGGATTGGAATACAAAGGGGAGGAAGTTATGAACGGAATTTTCTGGGATCCATGCGGGCGCGATCGGAGGCGGGTCGGGTGGGAAATTTGAAATATGTTGGAGCGCATTGGGAACCGCCGTCATCCCGCCCACATGCGCCTTTCCCTTGGGTGCGTTTGCCGGTCCAGATCCCACCAGCACCTGAGCACATTGCCATGCCATCATTGCCAGATTTACTTAACTTTACGCAGTACACACATATGACTGCCACATGCTGCGCCAAGTTGGCACCACCCCACAGCAACAACATAAAGCATCCCTACAATGGCCAAGCCATTCCTTTCATGCTGACCACCATTGCTGGAGGTACCGTTCACTCCAACTCACTAAGCCACTTCCAAAGGTGCACACAAATTTGTCCAAGACCAGAAAGTAGTGAAAATAAAGATTTTTATGGTTGACATTACATTAACGGAAACTTGACATTAACATTGAATAAAACACCCAATTGGGTACACTTGTGAATACTACTTGTGTGTCATCTTTCTCTTACGCGTGCTTCTGCGTGGTGTTACCCCTGTGGCTTCAACAGAGGTAGAGGCAGCCTGCTCACTTCCCTGCTGCGACTGCTTAGACACTCTTGGCGGACGTCCTCTGGGTCTTGGAGCCTGAGATGGCCCCGCCAAAGTCTGCTCCTCCTGCAACTGTCGCTGTCCGAGGAGGCATCTGGGGCTCTGACTGAGATGGTTGCAACGGGGGAGAAGTGTAAGTGCTTTGAGAGGAGCCCACACTTCCATGTCCCCTCTCACTGTCATCCCCCTCATAGGCCACCCACACTTCCCTGCTAGCAAGGAGCTGGAGAGCACCTTGCTATACAACAGTGGGGCCAGGAGGACCCATGTCTACGCTAACATCCCTCCTAGACAGGAGGTCTATGAGCCTCTGCCATCTATGCTTCATAGATAGCCATCCATTCTCCACAGATAGCCATCTATTCTCCATAGAAACCATGTGATCCAGTGAGTGGCGCATTAGCTGCTCCATGCAGGTGGCCATCCTGCGAAGGAATAAGCCATATAACCTATTCAGAAAGATACACTATCTTATGAAAGAATTCTGGCCTTATTAAAACATGACAAACTGGGTTTGGAAATTTAGAAACCTAACTATGAAATAGCTATGAAAGCATTCTGGCTATTGAGATAAGATAGTTGTGGACCCTGAATAAATAACCTTATTGAAACAGAAGGTGAAGGGCTCCGACAGACTGAACTTTTGGGAATGAAACAATCGTTCACCCTGGATAAGGTGTTCTAATTTACACTTTGTAAAGAAGCACATAAGATAAGGAACATCTGCCCTCGGAAAGATGACATAAAGTAAGGAACACCTGCCGTCACACAGTTTTTATATGGTAAACTTAGAACACCTAGAGATGAGACACGAGTCTGGCTGAGGTGTCAGTAAGAGTTGCAGAGGTCGGCAGAAAAATGACTAGAGATAATTAGCTTGCATCAGCAGAAAACCTTAAAGGAAATACCACTGGAAAAAGGTAGAAATATTGAACTCACAAATAGGATAACAGACTCGCTTTAATCGGGCAAAGCGATTGTCAGCTTCAGAGACAGCTCTGTAGTCTCCAACTCTTTGTACCTCGGGGATCAAAGGTATTTGATATTGGTGGATATCCTGTAGAACACTTTAAGAACTGTAATACTGTAGTGAAGTTAAGATTTAAAAGTAAGATTCTCTGTTAATAATAAGATAGCATTTTTTCTCTTTTTGAAATTGTTAATGTTGCGATTGACTGATTCACCAACTGTAAATTACATGTCGGTGCTTTACAAATCTATATATTTTTAGCATTATCTCACAATAGACTTCTGTATCAAAAACTCGCGAACTCAATCTCTGTGCACTCTTTGGTGAGGAGTTGCAGAATTCTGAGGGAGTTTTCCGGACCCTCATAATATCCGGAACGTTACAGTCTAGCTAAACTTATTAAAAGTGCTATCTGGAGGACGGTAACATTCTCGGGTTGTTCCATTCCTTTAGGGAGAGATAGCCCGGACCTTTAAACTCAATTAAGCGTCTTTAAGATTCGGCTACCTCAAACGTTAGTTGAAAGTGAACGTCTGAGAAATATGCCTCATCCAGGGTAGCCCTAAAGGGGCTAGGACTAGTAAATATCCCTTCAATCCTATCCATGGAAGAGCCTACAGTCGCCATCGCCTGCGACACAGTGGTGCTCATGTTGGAGATGGACTCCTCCATTCTCTGAACATTTGCAGACATTGGGCTCGCAAAACCTGTCAGAGCCCCCTGTACTTCCTGCACCTCCAGGATCGCCCTCTTTCTGGATGTCCCCCAAGGCTCAGCGCCTGCATGCAGTTGATCAGAGCTGGGAGCGTCCTGTGCCCTCCGCCGAGGAGTCTCCACTGCTGTCTCTGTCTCCACCATCTGCTCTTGCTCACTTGTGACTTGTGACAGACCCTGTGACAACACTACTCTATCTCGCATGGAACCCACCGAGGTGTGTGTCTGTGCGCTGGTGCTGGGTGCGCTTATGTCTGGTGATGCTGCGCACTCAGAGGCTGGAGGCTCCTCGGAGAAGTCATCTTCCTCTTCCTCCTGAACAGTGGGGTTGGGCGGGGGGCTCTTGATGGACCTGTGGGAGAGTAAAGAGATGAGTTAGATATGCCATATGAAGAATGGATACAGATACCATTATGCACATGATGACCATTCAGTGGCTGATGACATCAGTCCCCATATGAGTGACTGATGTATGCCATGTGGCTGTATGATATGTAATTCTGTCACCAGGTTGCTGAGATGTCCCCCTCTCTCAATTGTCCACCTCCAGCTGCTCGGCCACTCACAATACTTCCAACGCAGCCTCCTCTGCTGTTGTGAGGATGGCAAATGATGGAAGCCCACCTCCAGTTCTCTCCCTCTCCCTCTTATTGTGGGCTCTCTTCTCCTGCAAGGAGGGAAAGAAGAGAAGGTTGAGTGAGAGTGATCGAATGAATGTAAGGAATGGATGAGTTACATCTTTAGAGGGAGACTATCATGGAGTGGGGTGGCAATGCCAAGTGGCCTCCTTGCGTGTTGTTAGTTGGTATGATTGCATTAGGATGAGGGTGAGTGTGAGGGGTGGTTAGTACGATGGGGATATGATAATGCAGATAGAGAGAGGGGGATGGGTGGACGTGCAAGGTATGTTGGTGTGAGTAAGGATGTACAGGAGCAGGGTTGGGAAGGCAGAGTGATGGGGATGTGATGAGAGGCACAACAGGATGAAGTTTAGTGTGGCTTTGTACTCACCTTTCCTGATCTAATGAGATCATTAAAACGTTTCTGGCACTGCACCCAGGTCCTCCTGACAACATCCCTGCTGTTCACCTCCTCTGCTATCTGGAGCCAGGCTCTTTTTGTCTCCTGGGGAGGTCTCTTCCGCCCATTGGAAGGGAAGAGGACCTTCCTGCGTGCTCTGATTTGCTCCACAAGCATATGGAAGGAGTCATCGGAGAACCTGGGTGCAGCCCTCTACCTCTGTGCAGTCATGACTCCAAGTGTTTGGAGCAATCAAAGCCTCCAGTGCAGTGACTACAGATTCCCAAATGAACCTTCAGATCAATGTGGCCATGGCTCCTTTAAATATCCCGGCTGAAAATGCGTCATCGATGACGTCATGAGATCCGCACCATTTAATAGGGCCGGGTAACACGCAGAGCGGGCTTAATAGGCCCCATTCGCACAAAGTTGATTTTTGCAGCGGGATGGAAGCAACAACAAGGTCACGACCCGCCACGCCGACCGCCCGCACCCGACCCACCCAGGTAAAGAAAATTCCGGCCTATGCTTCAGTTGTACAGAGCCTTGGCCAGACCCTATCTGGAGAACTGCATTCCATTTTGGGCAACAAAGCTCAGGAAAGACATATTGGCCTTGGAGGGAGTACAGCGCAGATTCACTAGAATGATGCCAGGGCTTAAAGGGTAAAATTATTGAGGACAGCTTTCATAAACTTGGTTTATATTGCCTTGAGTTTGGAAGGTTGAGGGGTGATCTAATCAATATTTTAAAATGATAACGGGATTTGATAGGGTAGATCCAGAGAAACTATTTCCTCTGTTTGGGGAATCAAGAACAAGGAGGCAAATTCTTAAAATTAGAGCCAGGCCACTTAGAAGTGAAATCAGTAAGCATTTTTGCACAGAAATCTAGAATTCTCTCCCCAAAAAGGCTCTGGACATTGGGTCAATTAAAATATTCAAAATTGAGATTGATAGCTTTTTGTTAGGCAAGGATATTAAGAGCTATTGAGAGAAGGCAGGTAAATGGAGTTGACCTACAGATCAACCATGATCTAACTGAATGACGGAATAAGCTCGAGGGGCTGAATGATCAACTCCTGTTCCTATATTCCCTCATATAGTATTTCATTTACACAGAAAAATCACTTATTACTGGTTTAATTTTGCAGTAAATATTGAGTTGCACCAACTTGGTGCTTGGTTTCTTTGATAGATCTGAAACAAAAAGGGAACACTTCTTCATGCAAAACCTACACAGAGTAATATTTTGGCTGTTTGGTGCCAAGAGCTGCTGTTTTATGATGACGTAATTCAATGTAGATACAAGGCTTGTAAAGTGTTGAAATCAATTTCCATGGCCAGCCCTGTTTAGCAATAACAAAATAATTTAATTTCCAACAACCATTTTAGAGTGACTTGGTTTCCATTCATCACCTCCCTCTGATGACATGGTTGATATTTGCAAATGGCTATATGGTAAATTGTATCCAAGTACTCTGTGGCATAGTACATTACTGCTCAGATGTATTGCATCACACAGTCCATCTTTTTAAAACGTTTATCTGACTTCAGATTTCAACAAATTAGTGGTCTATATTTTATTCATATTCTTCTCCACCTCCAGATATATTTGAAAACTACTTTTCAATTTTTAAACAGCATACATCCCTCTATTTTCTTCAGAGTCAGGAAGAAGGGCAGCAGACCTGCACCCAAGGGGTCGCCAAAGCCAATTAGAGCTACCAGGAGGCGTGCCAGAGCTCAACCCTGTCTTCATCTGACATCCATACATGCACTTTTTTCCAGAAGACGTCACTGAATGCAGTCAGGAGAGGGACCACTCTACAGCTCAGGAGAGATGAGGTAAATTGTAAAGCCCCAGCTTCTGTGTGACCAAGATCAGCTAACTTTCCACAGACTGGAGATTGAAACTGCGATCTTCCTGGTCTGTTTGGTTCACTATCACAAGGGGTGGTTCAATTACTCATTAAATCATCAGGGAAGATTTTATTTATGTTTCTGGTAAAAAAAATTACAAGCCATTACACCATACCTGATTATATTACAATCGAGTATTCATCCTACAAATACAACAATATACTTCAAAAGTACTTCATTGCCTGTAAAGCGCTTTGGGATGGCGCGAGGTTGTGAAAAGTGCTATATCAATGCAAGATTTTCTTTTTTTCAGGATGCCATTTGCAATCATAAATTTATGAGTGAAAAATAATTTCAAGGACAATTTAAGAACAGCACAATAGTAATTACCGCTAGGTTGTTCTGCAGTTATTGATGGCTACAAAAGTGTCTCATAGAACTCATAAAATAATCAGGAGTCATTGTTCCTCAAAGCCAATTGTACAACACTTCACGTGAAATACAACCTTTAGAAACAATCCACATTTTCACCAGCTGTCACCAGAATTGTGAGCTTATTGTCACTGAGTAACAAAGACCTTTACTTTCCTCACGTTCAATGATTTAATATTTGTCATAAGAAAATTATGTTCAGAAATAACTTGTACTTTTTTTTAAACACCTTTAATGTAGAGAAATGTCCCGAGGCAATTCACAAAGGGGGAAAAATGGACACAGAGGATTTGGTTAGAGAGTTAGAGGATGTGACTGAAGGTGTCCTTAAAGAAATATGGAGGGGTTTTCCCTTTTGGGGGTGGAAGGGACAGTTCCAGAGGAGGGGATTTCTGCCTGCTCCTCTGAATCACTCGTGTTCCAACCTATGTTTGTGGAATGAGGTTCATTAAGTATGTGTGCTGGGTTCCTAGCTGAAGGCTGCCAGTGCAAAGGAGAAAACGTCAATGAGGCTGCAGTGGGAACGCTGTCGCAGCACCAGCAGAACCAGCAAGGGACCTTAAAGGAGCAGAATCACTCCAGAGATTGGAAACCAAGACCCACTGAAGGCCTTGGCTGAGACCGATGCCTTCTACAGGTGGATCATTAAGGACAGAACGGAGGGAGAAGAGGCCACTACAAGGCCCTTTCCCTCCATGGGGGCACTTCGTAGTAATTACCACCACTTCCCATGGTCCATCACTACATTACACCGGGGAAGTAGCGGTAGCAGGGCCGGAAATGTTTTAAATATGTGGTTGCCCCCCTTGTCATCATTTGTATGCAGTGGGTGGAAAAGGAGTGGGAAGCAGTGACACTGCTGGGAGAATGGAAATGTTGGTCAGGCAGTAGCCTCATCACGCCATTTCCTGCAATTTCAACACAATCCCACCCGATTTCCAGTGGATCGTGGAGGAAAATCCACCCCCAGGTTCTCAGGAGAGATTTGAAGGTGGAGGGGCTTGGGAAGGGAATTCCAGATTGCAGGGCCATGATGGCCAAAGGATCTGCCACTGATGGTGGAGCAGAGGAATGGGGGCACACACCGTAGGCCAGAACTGGTGCAGCAAACTATGCAAGTTAGTATGGCTGGAGGGTTTGCAGAGACATGGTAGGCCAAGGACATGGGCCTGGAAATTGCGTTGCCCATTATTGAGGTGTGAAACAGGCGCCTGTGTCCAAAACAGCAGGCAACGTGCACGCACCCATCATGTTGGAAGTATTCAAAAACCTCATTGTCATATTAAAATAAAAATGGTCCTATGCTGGTTGTTAGGACCCTTTTTGTAAAATTGTTCAGCCCCAGCACCTGACACGTCAAGTGATAAACTCGCCCAACAAATCATGGTACGGAGTCATCTAGGGCCTTGCAGGAGTTCTATTTAAAGGGCTCAGTCCCTCCGTTCAGATTAGTTGCCGATTTGTCCTTTTGTGGCTATTTTCTCTGTTGAACTACTGACTTATGAGTTCAGGGAACAACTTCCTGCTGGTGCTGAACTGCTTGTCTGTCTTGGAAATATTTTATTTCTCTCATGGGTGGTCTGTTACGTCTGCCTTTGGGGCTGGAGGAGGAGCAGCAAAGAAGACAAGAGCAAGCAGCAGCAGCTAGGAGAAGTGAGAAGAGGAGGACACTCCACTGGAGGCCATACCCACAGCGGGTCTTCAGGGAGGATTTTTCCGACCTCAACTTCTCTGAGGAGTAGTGTATGAGGTGCCTTCATTTTACTAAGGAGGCTGTCATTGAGCTAGGTCACCTGCTGCAGCCACAACTCCACCTCAAACCAGGGCATGGACAGCACTGCCTGTCACTGTCACACCATGGCCCTTAGCTTTTATACCTCAAGGTCATTCTCGGCTGCAGCAGTTGACACGCAGCTTGCTGTACACTGCTGCATCAGGGAGATGACCGAGGCTCTCTACTCCAGGCAGAACAGCTACATCACCTTCTTAAAGGATCAAGTGAAGCAGAACAAGAGAGCACTAGGCTTTGTTCGAATTTCAGGCTTCCCAAAAGTGCAAGGAGGGCCACAGACTGCATTGCCCTGCATGCTCACCATACCAGCCTGGCATCTTCCTCAACAGAAAGGCATACCACTCCCTCAAAGTGCAGCTCATTTGTGACCACAGGCAACAGATAATGCAGGTCTGTGCCCAGTTTCCTGGTAGCAGCCATGATTCATTCATCCTCCACCAGTCCTCTATTCCACTTCGGTTCCAAACAGGCCATCAAGTTATAAGCTGACTAATTGGTGATAAGGGATATCCCCTCCAGACATGGCTTATGATTCCCATCAAGAACCCAGGCACAGACGCAGCACTGGCCTGCAGTGAGAGACATGCCCCCACCAGAAATCTTACTGAGTAGACCATCGACGTGCTCAAACAACGGTTCCACACACGGGTCCGTGGCGGGCGATGTCGGTGCGGGCCCCGACCCCACTGCTGGCTCCAGCCCGCTGTCCAAAATGATTTTCCTCTGATTGGGCTTGTTAAGCCTGCCCAGTGCATTTGCCAGCCAATTAAAGGAAGCAGGTCTTAAAGGGACCATGCGCAAATTGATTTTGACAGGTTTCTTTTATGCTGGAAATCAGAAATGAGCTTCAATATTTTCTATTTTATTTCTATTTCTATTTTATTTCAGGGTAGAGTTGTGGTGAGGGGAGGACTGGAAATCAAGAGGTGCATGCTTACACCATGTGCACCTTGTAAATCAGAAAATATTGTGGGATGAGGGGGAAGTGGGATGTGAGAAGGAGGATAACGTATGAGGATACCGGCATCTTGTATTTTTCAGCCCCGCCGCTGGCCAAGGCCTCAGCCATGCCCAGAATGGCCAGCACCGTCTCCTCCAAAGGGGTGAGGTAAAGCTAGGAATGGGAGATGTGCCTTGTGTTTTGTACAGATTGTTGGTAGGTGAGTGATGGCGGGGGGGAAGGGGGGTGGTCATGCAATGAGCAGTGTGTGAAGCTAGTGGTGCAGTTGGTAGGAGACGGCTTTTGAAGATGCATTCACTGACCTTGACCACTGGTCTGAGTTCATGAAGCTTCTTTGGGCACTGGAACCAGGTCATGGAGGTGACACTGCTGGCAGTGACGGTGTCAGTGATCTGGTCCCTCATCCTTCTTTCTGGAGGGCCTCCTGACCCCTGTGGGTAGAGGACCTCTCTTGCATGTTGACCCCCCTGCACAAAGCTAGAGCGCTGCGAGCGAGATCCTGGGTGCCCCTTCCCTGGCTTGCTGAGCCATTTGTGTTAGTGCTGAAGCACTTTTACCATTTCTTTTAGGTGTGGAAGGCAATTCAGCTTTAAGAGCTGAAGACTGTCATTTGGGAATTCTTTTTAATGTTTATTTTGTTTTTCAGTAGAAAGTTGAGCTCTAAGGGCTAAAAACAGCCTATTTTTAAATGATTTTTATTTTTCATTTTAGAAGCTAGTTCCCCTTTAAGGGATCGACACTGCTTTCTAAAATGACAGCCTTGCTTTAAGACAATGCTGCTTTTGCTTCAGGGATGCTACGGCCACACTACATTGGGCCTCCTGCTAGAGTAGTGCCAGAAAACCAATCTTGCACGGTAGGTTTAGTACTGCACTAATTTAAATTAGCTGGGAGCACCAAAATACTGGCTGAGTGGCTGAGTGGATACGCAATTAGCTAAGGGACAAGAAGAGTCCTTTCAGACTGGAGGGAAGTGTGCAGTGGTGTTCCCCAGGGGACAGTATTAGGACCACTGCTTTTTTGATATATATTAATGACCTGGACTTGGATACACAGGGCATCATTTCAAAGTTTGCAGATGACACAAAACTTACAAATGTAGTAAACAATGAGAAGGATAGTAACGAACTTCAGAAGGTGAAATGGGCAGAAACAAGGCAGATGACATTTAACTCAGAAAAGTGTGAGGTGATGCATTTTGGTAAGAAGAATAAGGAGCGGCAATATAAACTAAATGGTACAATTTTAAAGGGGGTGCAAGGACAGGGTATGTGTACACAAATCTTTGAAGGTGGCAGGACAAGTTGAGAAGGCTGTTAAAAAAGCATATGGGATCCTTGGCTTTATAAACAGAGGCATGGAGTACAAAAGCAAAGAAGTTATGCTAAACCTTTTTAAATCACCTTTTTAAGCCCCAGCTGGAGTATTGTGTCCAATTCTGGACACCACACTTTAAGAAGGATGTCGAGGCCCCAGAGAGGGTGCAGAGGACATTTACTAGAATAGTATCAGGGATGCAAGACCTCAGTTACATGGAGGGACTAGAGAAGCTGGGCTTGTTCTCCCTAGAGCAGAGAAGGTTAAAGGGAGATTTAATTGAGGTGTTCAAAATCTTGAAGGATGAAGTAAATAAGGAGAAACTGTTTCCAGTGGCTGAAGGGTCGGTAACCAGAGCACACAGATTTAAGGTGATTGGAAAAAGAACAGAGGCAAGATGAGGAGAATTTTTTTTACGCAGTGAGTTGTTATGATCTGGAATACACTGCCTGAAAGGGGGGGTGGAAGCAGATTCAGTAATAACTTTCAAAAGGGAATTGGATAAATACTTGTAGGGGAAAAAATTGAAGGGCTATGGGGAAAGGTCAGGAGAGTGGGACTAATTGGATAGCTCTTTCAAAGAGCTGACACAGCCACGATGGGCCGAATGGCCTCCTTCTGTGCTGTATCATTCTATGATTCTATGATTACCTTTGCTGGGCCTCTCCGGCTCCATCACCCGTATAACTGATCGGAGTGTACATGGCACATGCTCAAACCAGTTCCAATCTAAAATGGCAATCGGGGGCCTAGACCTTAATTTGCATATCATAATGCCCGAAACAGAAATGCGCTTTGCGCGCCCTGTGGTAAATCCCTTTAAAAATAGTGTTGGCTGCATCATTGGGGTTAATGGACAGTGAGGCTACCAACCACTTTTTGAGGCCACTACCTCGTCGTTAATGCCAGACGCAACAGTTTAAATTGCCACCATGTTAAGTTAAGCCATCTAATCGAACTCCAGGTATAATAATGAAGAATACACAATGCAACAACCTGCAGTAGCACAGTTGGCCTTTGTTGAATTACAGTTTCCTTTCTGTTGGCTGTGAAGTTCCAGTGTGAAATGTGTTTGGATTATCAGCAAAGTTTCTAATGGTCATAGCACAGAAGTCCAAATAGTACCAGAGGAAATTTGGCCAGATTTCATAGAAGTGCAGGACCAGCAGCCGACATAATTTTCAACATGTTGCCTCTGATGTGGTCCACTTAAGCTACTGACTGTAAGGCCAGAATTTTCTAGGGTGGTAGTGGGCACGATCGGTGGCGGGTTGGGTGGGAAAGTTGTTATTTTTGACAGCGGGTCGTGTTTATTTTGTGTTGACTTTTCTTTTTGCATTGTATCCAACCGAACGCTGTGCTGGTCAGTAACAGAGGGACGTTAATTTGTGGGACTGTTGGTGAATGGGGAATTGAGGTTGCGTTTACTGGTATCACGGTAAGATGAGTTGTTCACGGACAGCCCGGCCAGAAAGAGGCTTTCTAGGTTGCCGCTTCCCTTCCTCTTCCTCCTCCTCCTCATGCTCCTGCTTCTCCTCCTGCTTGCCATATAGCTGGTGGCAAGGGCTATGCCCTCATGATGGCGATGTTGTGTAGCATGCAGCAGACCACCATGAATTGTAACACCCGCTCTGCTGAGTACTGCAGGGCTCCTCCAGAATGGTCCAGGTAGTGGAAGTGTTGTTTCAGCACACCAATGGTGTACTCTAGCGCATTTCATGTGGCAGCATAGCTTTCGTTGTATGCATGCTGCCCATGTGCATGGGTTGCGCGCCAGAGTCATGAGACACGTCATCAGCAGAGAGCTCTTGTCACCCTGTAGCCACCCTCTGGTTTGTCGTGGTGGCTCAAATGCAGATGCACCGCAGACTGCCGCAGAATGAAATCATCATGACTGCTGCCAGGATACTGGGCATTGACCTGCATGATTCACTGCCTATGGCTGCACATCGGCTGGACATTGTGGGAGTGGAATCCCTTTCGGTTGCGGTACATCTCAGAGTTAACATGCGGCGCCCGCAAAGCGACGTGCGTGCAGTCAATGGCACCCTGCACCATGGGGAAGCCTGCAATCCTCGTGAAGCCATGTGCTTGCTCTGCCTGCTGGTCTCTGGCCAGAGGGAATGAAATGTAGTCAGCTCTCTTGAAATAGAGCACCTCAGTGACCTCCCTTACACAACAGTGGATGACAAATTGCGAGATGTTGCAAATACCTCCTGCTCCAGCCTGGAAGGAGCCAGAAGCATAAAAGTTCATGGCCATGGTAACCTTCACAGCTACTGGCAATGCAGTCCTCGCCCTGCTCTGAGGTTGCAGCTGTGTCTGCAGCAGGTGGCAGATTTCAGTGAGGGCGTCCTTACTGAAGCGCAGACATCTCACATACAGTTCCTTGCTGAGGTTGAGGTCGGAGAATTGCTCTCTGAACACCCTGAAGGCTAGCTTTCTGTAGATGGTTGATTAAATTGAGTGAATACTCCCAGGATGCACGGAATGGGTTTGTCAGGTAGCAACTGGTACTTCAGAGTTTGTCATGCAGAACAAGGAGTCAATAACTGACAGAATTTAGTGTAAAATTATTTATGTACAACGCCGAGAGATAATTAGCAACATTTATACCAAAATCTCTTGGATAAGTGTCTATACCACCTCTGCCATATCAGAAGCATTGTGCTGTGGAGAAATGGTCACCTCTGTGATCACTAAAATACTCTTGGGAGTAATCGTTGACGCATCCTTTTTGATGTGTAGGGAATATGCAATTCAATTTAAAAAGCTAATGATGGAATATATAACTAGAACAGTAGAATATGGGGTAAAGGTATTAGGCTTTGCTGCCTAATATCTAGTCATAGCTATTGCATGACTAGATATTAGGCAGCAAAGGTAAACTGCCGATACCAAGGGACGTGGCATCCATTTATGAGAGACCAATAATACTGAACCTGGGAGAATATCTAGTGTAGACCCAAAGTGATACTGACACTTGTTGCCACAGTTTATTGGAACTGCAATGCATTGTGCGATAAAAAATTAGGGCCAGTAGCCTAAACTATCATTGATAGCAGCTAAAATAGGGGAATCTATTCTAAGGGAAAGGTTGGAAGAGCACTCAAGAGACAATAAGAAACAGCCAGCTTTGATTTAGAAGGGAAGATCTTGTATGAAAATATCTCCTTGACTTATTGCAGATAAAGTAGATAGAGGAGTTCCCTTTGTTTATTAGATTTCAAACATTTAGTAAAACTTCTAATTAATTAAAAAAAACATAAGAATCCAGGATAGACTATGGGATTGGATAATAGACTGGCTAAAAATAGGAAACAGACTAACTCAGAGAATGTAGTGACAGACTGTGATAAATCACGATTTGTATCATTGTTTTTTTTCCATAACTGCAGAGGTAGTGGGTGCAGCTAAAGATTTACAAAAAGATTTTGATCAGTTATACAATTAGTCAGTCATGTGGTAAATGAAAGTTAATTGTGATAAATATGAACTAATTCACATATAAAAAAATGTAGGTCACAAATATAAATTTGTAGAATTAACACAGGTGAACTCAGAAAAGGACTTGGGAGTAATCGGTGACGCATCCTTGTTGATGTCCAGGGAATATGCAATACAATTTAAAAAGCTAATGATGGAATATATAACTAGAACAGAAGAATATGGGGTAAATCTTCAACATTATGCCCAGACGTAGATCTGATGTTGCGTGTTAGCCGCCCATTATAGAAACCACCCGATGTTCATTTCCATTGATTTCAAATACAACAAAGTTTGATGAATGTCAGTCTAAATAAGATACAAAACTAAATCAAAGAAACAAAGTGAGAAGGGAGAAAAGTGAATCGGGTTAATATATTAAGATCAAAAGCTTGACTTGCTAATAATCACAATGATCCAGTCGCATCTATCCCTTGTCATGTTACATGTTACAGTTTAAATAACATACAAGGAGGCCACTTGGCTTTGGCACCCCACTCCATCAGTCACCCTCTAAAGATCTAACTCATCCATTCCTTACACTCATTCTATCACTCTCACTCAACCTTCTCTTCTTTCCCTCCTTGCAGGAGAAGAGAGCCCACAATAAGAGGGAGAAGGACAGAACTGGAGGTGGCCCTGCATCTTTTGCAAACCTTACAACAGCAGAGGAGGCAGCTTTAGAAATATCCGGAGTTGCCGAGCAGCTGGAGGTGGGATACGGAGAGAGGGGACATCTCAGCAACCTAGTGACAGAATTACATATCATACAGCTACATGGCATACATCAGTCACTCAAATGGGCACTGATGTCAACAGCCACTGAATGGTCATCATGTGCATAGTGGTATCTGTACCCAGTCTTCACATGACATATCTAACTCATCTCTTTTACTCCCACAGGTCCATCAAAAGCCCCCTCAACTGTCCAGAAGCAAGAGGAGGCTGACTCCTCAGAGGAGCCTCCAGCCTCTGAGGGCACACCATCACCAGACATAAGCACACCCAGCACCAGCGCAGATACGCACACCTTGATGGGTCCCACGCGAGATAGAGTAGTGTTGTCACCTGGTGTCTCACAACTCACAAGTGAGCAAGAGCAGATGGTGGAGACAGGGACAGCAGTGGAGAGTCGTTGCCGGAGGGCGCAGGACACTCCCAGCTCTGCTCAGCTGCATGCAGACGCTGAGCCTCGGGGACCATCCAGAAAGAGGGTGATCCTGGAGGCACAGGAAGAGGTGCAGGAGGCTCTGACAGGTTTTGCGAGTGCATTGTCTGCAAATGTTCAGAGAATGAGTAGTCCATCTCCAACATGGGCACCACCGTGTCGCAGGCGATGGTGACTGTAGGCTCTCCATGGATAGGATGGCCACCTACATAGAAGCTAATGTGCTGCTCACAGAAGCACATGGTCTCTATGGAGAATAGATAGCAGAGGCTCATAGACCTCCTCTCTAGGTGGGATGTCAGCATAGATGTGGGTCCTCATGGTCCCACTGATGTGCAGCAAGGTGCTCTCCAGCTCCTTGGCAGAGGGAAGTGAGCAGGTTGCCTCTACCTCTGCTGAAGCCACAGGGCTAGCACCTCGTAGAAGCACACAGAAGAGAAAGTTGACACACAAGTAGATTCACAAGGGTAACCACTTGGGTGTTTTATCCAATGTTTATGTTATGTTTCCATTAATGTGCTGTCAAACATAAAAAGCTTTATTTTCAACACTTTCCGGTCTTGGACAGATTTGTGTGCACCTTTGTAAGTGGCTTAGTGAGATGCAGTGAATGGTGAGACATAACGGTACCTCTAGCAATGGTGGTGAGTGTGAAAGGAATGGCTTGGTCATCGCAGGGATGCTTTATGGTGTTACTGTGGGGTGGTGCTAACCTGGCACAGCATGTGGCAGCCATATGGGTGTACAGCGTCAAGTGCAGTAAATCTGGCCATGATGAGGCCATCCCTGGCCATCAAGATAGGCTAAAAGAGTTGGGACTCTACACTTTAGAGAAGCGTTGACTTAGGGGGGATCTGATTGAGGTTTGTAAGATAATGAAGGGAATAGTTTGTGTTCCAGCTGACAGTTTATTTCAATTAAACTGGTTAGGCAGGACCAGGGGTCACATATTTAAGTTGTGTAAGGCCAGATTTAGGTTAGATGTCAGGAGGTGGTTCTTTTCCCAGAGAATAATGGACCTCTGGAACAAGCTGCCATCTCGTGTGGTGGGCGCTGATTCGCTGAATTCCTTCAAGCAAGAGCTGGTTTTGTTTCTTGATGGGGTGGAGATCACCTCTTACAAAAGGTACTGCAGGGAATTCAGGGCCAGAGTGATCTCCTGGACTAGTTTTGATTGCTTAGATGGGTCGGAGAGAAATTTCCCAGATTATTTTTTCCCAAATTGGCCTGGGTTTTTATCTTTTTTTTGCCTCTCCCAGGAGATCACATGGTTTTGGGTGGGGTGGAGTGTATATGTTGTGATATACAAATATCGCAATTGTGTGGGACAGGCTCGATGGATCAGATGGTCTTTACCTGTCCGTCATTGTTCGTATGTTCGTATTCCACAGGGAGAAGTCTACAAAATTATTTCCTGGACCTATGAACATCGGCGGGGGCATAAAATGGGCAATATCAGTTTGGCCACCTGTTATACACCTCTCTTGATTTTCCTTTACATTTAAGTCCATGGAAACAAAAATTGGGCGGTGTATGTAACGGGCGGGAAATCCAATATTGCCCATTTTACATCCCTGTCGAAGTTGAAAGCTCCGCCATTATTTTACAGCAGCGCTACTTAGTTTCTGATCAATCTGATAATCACAGTCTAATAATGCATTTGGCTCAGTTATCAGGTCTGATCCATATTTATATTTATATAGACACAGAGCTCGACTTAAGACACAACTGCCTTATCGCTTTGTCTAATGTAATCAATGAATGTTAAAGGGAGTCATCAGTTTAATCCACACACTCATACTCTGGAGCAACCCAAACTCTTTGCCTTGACCTCGCCTCCACACAACTCCAGTCTGACTTGATTGAATTGCTAATGCCACCACTCCTGTGTACAACAGGTTGAGCACAGTCCTTGCTAGCAACTGCAGCATGTGCAAAGAAGCAGTCTTTCCTCAGAATCATTTTACCTTTAGCCAAAATGGTTATAACAAAACAGAACAAAAGAATATCAAAATGGTATAAAAGAAAGATATGTGGCATTCCTCACCTTACACCAAACATAAGGAACCGTACATGAGGAACCACACAATGAGAAGACACTATTCATTCCATCAAGTTCATTCCTTCCACTGACCATGCACAATCTACTCTCTCCTTGAAAGAAAGTTCTGCTTAAATACTCCCTGATCCCCAAAGGTAATCAAGTAAAACTGCAGAACATTTATTCATGTCCACATCCCATTATTTAACCCTGGCTTGCTGCCTTCCACACACATCAGTACCCCCATCAACAGCACAGGAAACATAATGCCCGTGGAGAACTTAGTCATCTTGGTCTGAAATTCTCCCAGTAAATATCCATATTTTAAAAGAAACTTCAAAGGAATAATAATAATTGTCAAAAAATCTTGATTACATAACAAAGCCACATTACTTTGTTTTGATATTGAATAATATTTTCTATATCATCTCTACAATCGCTAGCAAGGGCGAGTAACAGAAGGAGCATAATGTGCTGAACTCACATTATTTTCAGTGGTAAGAAATTATCCATTGCTGCAAAGTTATTCACAGCACCATGCAAGGGGAATTCGAAATCCTCCCTGTACAAATGCCAAAGGCACAAATCATGGCTCATGCCACAATACCACCCATGCTCTCCCAAAGATTAAATTCTCCATCTTCCAGGACCAAAAAATATTAGTGGGTGGTCTAACATATCAAATCATGGAGATCAAATCATGGAGTTCATACAAGAATTCTTCACGGGGAGGCAGGGGAGATACGGTTGGGGGGAACATCTCTTCTATTTACTACAGGGTAGGTTTTGTAAGTTTGCACTGCTGGCTTGGAACTTTATGCACTAGCATATTCAAAATTCGAGTGGGGAAGTCAATGGGTCCCTAAGGACCGTACACCCATCAATTTTTTTTGATGGAAAATACTTCAGAGCCTGTGTGTCTCTAAGCCCAAATTCTTGATATGCAACCTCGGCATGTGGAAGATGTGTACCAGGGTTGTAAATTCATAAAATCTATTCCTATATGCAATTAAATTATAAACCCATTTAAAAGAATTTGTTTATGTTTTTGGCTATCCACAGCAGAGAGTAAATCTTCCCCCATGGTGAGATTTGAGTCTCGCCCACGCTATAGTGAAGCAATGATATACAAGGGCTATACCCTGATCGTGAGCTTCCAGTTTGAAGTGGTGCTCACAAGAAGCACTAGTCAGGTAATGATGGGCCTGCAGTGCCTGATTTTTCATTCATTTAAATTAAGGAATGGAAAATCAGAACAAAAACAACAAATTGCATTTACATCATGCCTTTAACATAGCGAAACATTTCAAAGCACTTCACAGAGGTATAATCAGATAAAAATGGATGCTGAGACAAAGAAGAGGTGACTAAAAAGAGGGAAGAGAGGTGGAGTGTTTAATGATGGAATTCCAGAGCTACGGCCTAGATAGATGAGGCAGCGTGAGGCTTAGATAGATGAGGCAGCGTGAGGCCTAGATAGATGAGGCAGTGTGAGGCCTAGATAGATGATGCAGCGTGAGGCCTAGATAGATGAGGCAGCATGAGGCCTAGATAGATGAGGCAGTGTGAGGCCTAGATAGATGATGCAGCGTGAGGCCTAGATAGATGAGGCAGCATGAGGCCTAGATAGATGAGGCAGCATGAGGCCTAGATAGATGAGGCAGCGTGAGGCCTAGATAGATGAGGCAGCGTGAGGCCTAGATAGATGATGCAGCGTGAGGCCTAGTTAGATGATGCAGCATGAGGCCTAGATAGATGATGCAGCGTGAGGCCTAGTTAGATGATGCAGCGTGAGGCCTAGATAGATGATGCAGCGTGAGGCCTAGATAGATGATGCAGCGTGAGGCCTAGATAGATGAGGCAGCGTGAGGCCTAGATAGATGAGGCAGTGTGAGGCCGAGATAGATGAGGCAGTGTGAGGCCTAGATAGATGATGCAGCATGAGGCCTAGATAGATGAGGCAGCATGAGGCCTAGATAGATGAGGCAGCATGAGGCCTAGATAGATGAGGCAGCGTGAGGCCTAGATAGATGAGGTAGTGTGAGGCCTAGATAGATGATGCAGCGTGAGGCCTAGTTAGATGATGCAGCATGAGGCCTAGATAGATGATGCAGCGTGAGGCCTAGATAGATGATGCAGCGTGAGGCCTAGATAGATGAGGCAGCGTGAGGCCTAGATAGATGATGCAGCGTGAGGCCTAGTTAGATGATGCAGCGTGAGGCCTAGATAGATGATGCAGCGTGAGGCCTAGATAGATGAGGCAGCGTGAGGCCTAGATAGATGAGGCAGTGTGAGGCCTAGATAGATGAGGCAGTGTGAGGCCTAGATAGATGAGGCAGTGTGAGGCCTAGATAGATGAGGCAGTGTGAGGCCTAGATAGATGAGGCAGTGTGAGGCCTAGATAGATGAGGCAGTGTGAGGCCTAGATACATGATGCAGCATGAGGCCTAGATAGATGAGGCAGCGTGATGCCTAGATAGATGATGCAGCGTGAGGCCTAGATAGATGACGCAGCGTTAGGCCTAGATAGATGAGGCAGCATGAGGCCTAGATAGATGAGGCAGTGTGAGGCCTAGATAGATGAGGCAGTGTGAGGCCTAGATAGATGAGGCAGTGTGTGGCCTAGATAGATGAGGCAGTGTGAGGCCTAGATAGCTGAGGCAGTGTGAGGCCTAGATACATGATGCAGCATGAGGCCTAAATAGATGAGGCAGCGTGAGGCCTAGATAGATGATGCAGCGTGAGGCCTAGATAGATGAGGCAGCGTGAGGCCTAGATAGATGATGCAGCGTGAGGCCTAGATAGATGAGGCAGCGTGAGGACTAGATAGATGAGGCAGCATGAGGCCTAGATAGATGATGCAGCGTGAGGCCCAGATAGATGAGGCAGCGTGAGATTTAGATAGATGAGGCATTATGAGGTTTAGATAGATGAAAGCACGGCTGCTGAAGGCTCTGCGGGCCTGCAATTTCCTCACAAGCATGCTCCATGCACCGCTCAGCATCGGGAATGTCTGATCAGGGAATCAGCCCTATACAGAACACTGTATGTATGAAATATAAAACATTTTCTTCAAGAACAGCCTGCAATATCATGAAGGTTTTTTTATTATCCACTTGCAAACATGGTATCCTTTGACTATAATGGCATATATCTGACTCTGTGACATAAAAGCACTGTACCTTGAAAATACTGCAATGAACAAATCGGACGTGATACCTTAAACAGAAGACCACAAGACAGCTAGTGATGAAGAAAGCCATTCAGCCCATCCTAGCTCATTTATCCAGGACAAACTTTGCTGACATGATTACTGATTTTGCACGTTCCCAGCTTGATCCTTTCCTACTGTTATTTTCTAACTTAAAGTACTGTTTGAGACTTACTTTTACAATATTGTTCACTATAATACATTTCTACGATGTCTGGTTATGTTTTCAGGTTCTTTTAACCTTTTAGTGTAGATATTTTGGCTTCTGTATTTCAGACTACTCTTGTAGGTGATCCCTAACTGCCTAAGCTCTTGAGCATGTCTTTACTTGCTCTGATGCAGAGGTAAAATTAGTAGGGGGTGATTTTAACCTAACTTGCCGGGTGTGAAACTCACGGGATTGGATGGAACACCCGTTTCACACCCCGCCTGAGATTACTCTCCATCTGGTGGGGTGTAAAGCCAGTGTTCATCCAATCCCGTCAGTTTCCCGAGAGGCAGGTTAGGTCAAAATTGATCCGGTAGTGTGCCTGGGATAATGAACAGAGAAACCTTACCTAGATTCCTTTAGCTATTCATCAACCAAAAAGGATTTAATTCCATCAATGTTCAGCTGGTGTGCAACTCCAAGAAAAGGTTCCTGCAGGTCTACGCTAGATTCCCTGGGAGCTGCCATGATGCTGTCACACTGCGGCAGTCCAACATACGCGACCTGTCCATACATGGAACCACTCTTAAGGGGTGACACAAAGGATACCCACTTCAAACCTGGCTGATGGCACCTCTGAGGAACACCACCAATGAACCCCTAGAGTGTTATAACGCCAGCCAGCTGACAACCAAATGTGTCATGGAGCAAGCCATCGGCTGAAGATGCACTTTAAGTGCCAGGACCGGTCTGGAGGCACCCTTCAGTACTCACCAACGAGGGTCTCTAGAATAATCGTGGTGCGCTGCGTTCTGCACAATATAGCGCATCAGCGAGGACTAGAGGTGGAGCTGCTCGTCACCTGATGAGGATTCCAATGGAGAGGAGGAAGCCAAAGATGGGGACACAACACCAGACCAACCGCTCACCTTGTTGCGCGGGATGCCAGGGATGTCCGACTAGCTCGAAGGTTCACTTACACTGGGACCAAAGTAACTATGACATCCCCTGGCCCCCTCCACCCCATCATCACTCCCACTGACACAAAGCAGTCCTTTAACCAATCATTGCACATACACTAATTGGTGTCAGTCCATTCGTGTCTTCACCTTCATCACCAAGCAACTGAAAACCCGAGTTGCCACTCGGCAGGCACGAATGGTGAACATGGGAAAGTGGTGCAAAGTAATACATTTTATGTGAATAAATAAATAAAATAAAACACAACATCTTCATAAACACCCCTGTGCATACACTCGGTGAACTACAAAGCTTTTTTCTTCCGTTCCCCATCATTCCTATGTGGTGCAATCCCTGTGGCTTCAGCAGAGGTAGAGGCAGGCTGCTCTGATCCCTGCTCTGACTGCTGAGATGCTCGCGGCCGATGACCTCTGGGTGCTGGAGCCTGTGAGGGCCCCATCAAAGACTGCTCCAACTGCACCATTGCAGGGGCAGGCGCGGCCATTGGGAAAGGAGGCAGCAGGAGAGGAGGCACTGGTTGATGGCGGGGAGGGGGGGGGGTGAGGGGAGGGTGGCAATGGGTCAGAGGTGGAGTTCCCACTTCCATGTTCTCTTTTGCCATCATCCTTCTCCTGAACCTGTGGCACATCACTCCTACTTCTCTGTGGCATATCACTCCTACCTCTCTGTGGTGGAGCAACTTGGAGCAAAGCAGCGATGTCTTGTAAGGTCATGGCTAAGGTACCTGCCATCCTGTTTGAGGCAGCAGAAATGTTGGCATCCATAATTTGCACAGCCGACGTCAGGGCCTGCAGGGCCTGATTAGAGTGCTGTGATTGAAGTTTCACTGAAGAGGCCAGTCTATCCACGGAAGAAGACATCCTCACAAGGGCCGGTGACATCGATCCATAAATGCTTGAGCTGGACTCTTCCATCCTCTCTGCTATTGTAGACAGTGTGCCTGGCAAATCTGCCAGTACCTCGTAAATTTGTTGCTAACCCTCTATCACTCCCCTTTTCATTGATGGACCCCGAAGTTCAGCATCTATGCCCAACTGAGCAGAGCTTGGAGAGGACTGCGCCCTCTGTCACAGACTCTCCACAGCTGTCCCTACCACCACTCTCTGCTCGTGCTCACTTATGAACTGTGATTCACCAGGTGAGAACCCACCCAACAGACTAACAGGACTCACCAAAGTGCTCATATCTGCGTTGGTGCCTGTTTCGCATGTGTCCTGTGATGGTGCACCCTCAGAAGAAATGAGCTCCTCTGAGGAATCTTCATCATCTCAGGGGAGGAGCAGCTGATCTTTGCGTGATAGCCCTGGAGGAGAGAAAAGACGGATATGATTCAGTCATTGGAATGTAAACATGTTGTAACATGATTAAGGTGTTAATTTTTCACTCGGTGATGAATTCAAGTCACGGTGATTTAGTCTTATAGGAGATGTTGGTCAGAGATTAATTCTGCCACCCTGCAACAATGAAGCCCCAGTCTCTCCATCTACGATGGTCAGGGACACGGCTGTGCTGTTTATCTCCAAAGCCTCCTGTTTGGCATTTGTGAGCTCCACGATTTGTGGGGGTCCGCCTCCGGTCCTCCCGCTTGCATTTTGCACTCTCTTCTGCAAGGGGGGACGACAGACCTATGAGTGGCTGTAAGGCATCCAATGGTGCAGTGTATTCGGTGAGGGTGACTATCAGGCAGATGCATTATGAGTGGCACTGGCATGCATTTGAGGACATTCACTGAGAATCTGGGGAGCTAACTGAGGTGATAACACATTACATAAGGTTTGGGGCGAGTCGCAGTGGTGGATGGAGGAAGGGAGAGGTGAGGAAGTGCATAGAAAGGGAATGATGGGCGCTGCTGAAACTTAACTGGATGTGAGAAATGATGTGAATGGAGTACACTTGACAAGACAGAGTAAGAGGGGGGTGTGCGCTACAGGATGTAGGTGAATCTGCAACTTTGCTCACCTTTCCTGATCTGGTTAGATCATTAAAATACTTCCTGCACTGCATCCAAGTTCATGATAACACTCCTGCTGCTCACCTCTTGGGCCACCTCCAACCACGCCTTCTTTGTTGTGGCAGGAGATTTTTTTTCCATTGCCAGGGAAGAAGACCTCCTTCCTCGTCTTTACTACACCCAGCAGTATGTCTATGAAAGCACCATTGAATGTGGACGCAGCCTTTGTCCTCCTTGATGCTATCTCAACTTATATTTCACAGAACACAATGCATGGAACTCCAAACCTGCACCACCAATGCATCTGTGAAGTGGCCCATTAAATAGTTGAGGTGAAATTGCGTCATGTGGGTCCACATCACACCCACTCATGTACGGAGACACGAAACTCAGAAGTAAAATGATGAGGCCTGTTAAAATCAGGACATTCCCACGCGTCCCACAATGTTGCGCATTTAAATGTCCGATTTAAAAAGCCTGAAGCAATGAAAAAGTAATGAGACATAAAAAACCAGTTAAGAAATACCTAAAAAGGTTTTAGAATGGATAGGAGGAGCATAAAAATCCACATCAATAGTAACAAGAGATATTTTTTTTTAAACTATGTATAATGTAAATGGGTATTGGAGATCATGTAGGTTCTTTAACAGAAACATTGTGTGGAAAGGTCATGGAAGGTTTAAGAAATGGCAGATGTTTTTTTTAAATTTCACAACAGTCTTCACAAAACAAAGGCTATGAATAGCATATAGATCCAATAAAACTGGCATAGGAATTCATAATCGAGCTAGAGGTCAACAAATCATGAGTTCTGAAGAAGTTTAAAGAATTAATTATTGTATCAGTGAGAAACTTAGACCACATAGGACGTTCCCTAGTACCCTCAGAGAAAATAAAGAAGTAGGTTAGGTTCTGATTAATATTTTTGGAAGCTCCACAATAAAAGAACTGCAGTTGGGAATTGGAGAACACTTTTTATAATCCCAAGATTTAAGAAAGGGAGTTCAATGTGAATGAAAGAACTATTCATCAGTGAGGCTAACATCAGGCTTACGCAAAATGTGCAAGAGCATTTTACAGGACCTTATTGCCGTTTATCGAGAAGAAGCACAGAGTACCATCTGTTGATAGCAGTAGGTCATGTCTCATGAGCCGACTGGAATGGAGGAAATAAACGAGTTAGTGATGAGGGCTATCACATGGATTTAATATACTTGGATTTTTACCTAGCATTTGATACATTTCTGCATTAGAAGCTTTTAATAACGATAAAAACACATGGTCAATGGAAATTTACTGGATTGAATTTGTTTGCCAGTAAAAAATTATGTTGTTCTAATGGGAAAATACCACTACGCGATGTGGCATGGAGCCATACAGATTAAAAAGTCCCCGTTTGATTCCTGGTCTGTTCCGAGTCCCTGGCAGTCAGGCAAGTGGTGAGGGAGGGTGGGGGGTGGACAATTAATGTCAGTGGAGGGAAGCTTGGGGCCCTAGGTTTCCTTGTGAGGCCAAGAAAAGCATTTCTACTCCTCCTGTCCCTCAAGGAAACCTTTTTAAAAAAGAAATGAGTTACTCACCTTTTGTCCTTCCTCTGGGACTGCCATCCTTTGCGTCCCGTGCTTCTGGCGAAGCTGGCACTGGACGGCGAACATGGCTATCCAGCATTATAATATAGTTGGGGTCTGAATGGCATCATCAGACCCTGACATTTGAATTTCGATGAGGCCCTCACTGGCTGGCCACAGCGTGCCTGTTAAAATGGCATGTCGCAGGAGTCCAGCGAGAATCGGGGGAGTAGGCCGCTGCAAGGATTTTAACCCTGCACACACCCTGTTCTCATGGGTAGGGGGGGTTAAAATCGGGCCTTAAGTTTTTTCTTAAATCATTCAGAATTAATCAATGTACCCCTTTCGTTTGTGTTCAATATTTACTTTCTGTAAAAAATGAATATCTGTGACAGGATCAAATTATCTCTTGAAATGCCATTTATCACAATTCCCCATTTATTGAAGTATGTGATGAATTGATCAATTTGGCTTTTTCCTACCAATTACTGTTAATGCAGGTATTAGAGACATTCCCAACATTCACTGGGATCCTTTGGGGCTACTTGCAAATCCTTCACCTTCTCCTTCACCTTCTAATTGCATCATTGGGACTATTCAGCAAAAGACATATTTGTCCAAACATTTTACTTTGGTTCAGGATACTTTCCCACGTTAATTCAAAATTCATGCTCATCATCAACAAGGTCCAATATTTATATTGGCCAGCATTTTGGTTAAATACTTGACTTAGTCTGAATAATATTTTAATCCTCGCTCAGCAGGAAGAACTGGCTTTCACTTTGCTCACAAATGAGCCAGTAAGTGTGGCATGGAAAAATTGCCTGTCCTTCGTCTTACTCTCTTGCGATAGGTTATAAAATGTCAGGACAATTTTGCTGAGTAACTCCCAAAAATCCAATCTTCTATTGATTATTAATTTACAAAAAGAAATGATAAAAGCTTTATGGAATGTTTGATCAATCATAAGTCATAAAAATGAAAGAAAATTGATTATAAAAGTAAGATGTTGATGTTTGAGCAAAATTTTACAGATTCATGAACACGTTAGAAAGTTAAGCTATAAATAACACAATGAGGTCAATAAGGCCATTTAACAGCATGCCTCAGGGCTATTTTATTCCCTCTTCATTGAATGTTTTACTGTTATTTTTAGATGTGATATTGATTAAGTGCCATCTCAAACATGCAGTGAGTAATTGAAGGATTTTAGTGTGGCACAGGAATCGTGCATATGAATAAATTTTCATTTGCGTTGTGAAAAATTAAGACTTATTTGTTGCATATTCCAAAATAATTTCCTGTACAAGAGACATAATGGGGGGAGAAATTCATTATAGCCCAGGAATGGGTGGTAACTTTAGAAAGGTTTGAGATTTAGCGCCAGGCACTAATGAATCATGCTGCATGCAAGATTAAGTCACATCGCTCAAAGAAAGGTTGTGAGCGCTAAATCAAGCACTAATGGCCTAGATCAATGGCATTACACTCAGTGCTAACAAATATCAGGTGCGGTCCAATCGCAAGTCATCATTGCCACAGGCTCTTTCCAGTTCTTAAAGGGGAGGTTCATTGATGCAGCAGAACCTCATTCTCAGCATTGCTGGCTGTGAACCTGTGTCAGCAAGCAGGAGCAGGCCAAGCCCAAGGAGCCAGACGACTCCAGCAGGTGTCATGATGGCAGATCCACGCCCCAAGGAGAAAGCCCGCAGATTTTCGGACCAAGCATTGGAGGAGTTGGTGTCCGCTGTGGAGAGACGGAGGGCGGTGCTTTACCCGGCAAGTGGCAGCAGGCCAGGTGGTGGGCGCCGTGGCCACTGGCGACATTGACCCCTTTGGGGACAACAAAGGTATGTTCATCCCTACTCCTTCTTCTCACATCCCACTTGCCCCTCGCCCCACAAGCCTTTCGCACTTTCCAGTTAATCGTGCTGTATGCATTCATTTCTCCCTTCCTGCCCCCCTCCTCTCACCTTAAACCAACTCTTGTGCCTTTATGCTTTCAGCTAATGAGCAAGCGCCTGTCCCTGAGGGCACTGTTGAGAGCAAGGTGGGAGAAGAGGAGGAGGAAGTACACACTGTGTCACTGCATGTCTCACCCGCAGGCACCAGCTCAGATATTAACACTACGCGTTCTTTAGAGGCTAGTATAGTAGCGGGATCTGAACAGGGTGGTGCACCTGGAACGAGCAGGCCGCAGCAAGGCTGGGGGAAAGGGTAGCTCGGGGGCCAGCTCCCCTGGAGGGCAAATTCACGAGCAAGTTCTGGTGCACAGATAAGGACCTCAATGGGGAGGCATTTAGAAGAAGGGTGGTGGGCATTCACATGGAGATGATAGGTGCAATGGCAAGGGTGCCGAGAACCTGTCAGCAATGGTAAGGAGCATGGAGGAGTCCACCTCCAACATTGCACAAGACTTTGCGCACACCATGGAGCTCATCATTTCCAGAGGGTAGACTCCCAGAGAGACCGTGGCAACCCAGACCTGATGCCGCGTGTGATGGACGATCTGGCAGCTTCCATTGCAGGACAGGCGGAAGCGACGCAATGTCTTAGTGCTGTAATGCAGTCTATGGTTGGTGCCATTCAATCTCAGACTACTCTCATGCAGTCTCAGCTTGATGCCACGCTAGCTCGGACTGCTGCCATCGTGGCTGGGTCTACCACCGTTCACCGGGGCTTTCACGGTGTTGCAGTAGGCCAGCAATCTGTGCTGCAACATATTGCTAGGGATGCTGAGGTGCTGTCCCGGGGGAGCGGCAATGGGTCAATGGAGCAGGAACCTGCTGTCCTCTCTCAGGATGACGGTGTTACTGCTCCCACCGCTGGCACTCCGCCATTGTCCTTGTCGCTGCCGGTTATCCAGCCAGCCCAGAATGCTGCCGCCCATGCTGAGGTGGTGCAGTCTACAGCCGGGCCTTCCAGGCCCAGAGCTAGTCGAGGGCGTCCTGCAAGGCCATCTGAATTCTCCTACACGGACACTCAGCAGCCTTCCACCAGCCGTGCTGCAGCCACTGGGTCAACAGTTCATAGGAGCACTAGAGTAGGCAAAGGCACTGTAACGACAGGCACTAAGGGATTGCACAAGGGTGAATAGTTCATATTGTTGTTGTAAAAATTTGTTAACTGATTATTGATAAATTTATTCATTCAGTTTGGATTCTTTTGTAGTGTGTCTCATTTCAGCTGTGCGCTGTGAAATGCCCTGCAACAGGGATGGAATGATGGGGATGTGGTGAGCAACGGGGATCTGGGGTATAATTCATTCGAACTGCAGTCTGATGACGCAGTCACAGACTGCCTTCCGGAAGGCCAATTGAGTGACTGCCTCCTCCCTCGCTCCTGTTCCTCCTCCTCCTCCTCCTTATCCTCTTGAGGTGGTCCCGCAATCGCTGGTGGCAAGGGCTGGGTCCTAATAATGGCCAAGTTGTGGAGCATGCAGCAGACCAGCACGAATGGGACACTCGCTCAGCCGAGTACTGGAAGTCTCCTCCTGAGCAGTCAAGGCAGCGGAACCATTGCTTGAGCACCCCGATGGTCTGCTTGATGATGTTCCTATTGGTGGCATGGCTCTCATTATATGAGTGCTGGGCAGGAGTGTTGGGGTTGCAGAGGGGAGTCATGAGCCAGGTGGAGAGCGGAAAGCCCTGGTCTCTGACCAGCCAGCCGCGAGCTTGATGTGGTGGCTGGAAGAGTGCTAGCACACCAGTTGGGCATAAGATGAAGGCATCGTGGCTGCTGCCAGGATAGCAGGCATTCACATTGAGGCTTTGCTGTCTGTGGTCGCACACCTACTGCACATTAAGTGAGTGGTAGCCTTTGCGCTTACGGAAGATCTCAGGCTTGTTATGCGGTGCCCGCAAAGCCACATGGGTGCAGTCAATGGCGCCCTGCACCATGGGGAAGCCTGCTATCCTGGCAAAGCCACATGTACGCTCGCCCTGCTTCTCTCTGGTGATGGGGAAGGAAATGTAATCCCTTCCTCTACTGTAGAGAGCCTCTGTGACCTCCCGATTGCAGCGATGGAGAGCGAACTGCGAGATGTTAGCTATATCTCCTGTTGCAGACTGGAAGGATCTCCTGTTGCAGACTGAGGTCGACAGTGACCTTGACAGCCACTGGGAGAGCCATGGTCGCCTTGATCTGAGGCTTGAGGTCTGGTTGCAGGAGGTGGCAGAGTTCTGTGATCATCTGCTTGGTGAAGCGGAGCCTTCTAATACACTGCTCCTCGCTTAATTGAAGGTAGGAGAATTGCTGTCGGAATACCCTTGGTGGGTAAGGCCGCCTGTTCAGAGCCCTGATGGCCCTCTTCCTCCTTCTGGCCACATGTTCCAATCTTTCTCGCTGCCTGTGCTCCCTTCGTCATAGATCCTGGAGGGCGAGATCGACTGCCAGTACAGCCCTATTAATGTAACGTAGTGTGGCACTTTGATACATTGTGAGAATAAATGTAACTAATTTTTAGTAGCCACAACACTCCGGAGATTAAACAACCTTTAAAGAAAGAAAGACTTACATTTATATAGCGCCTTTCACGACCACCGGATGTCTCAAAGCGCTTTACAGCCAATGACGTACTTTTTTGGGGAGTGTAGTCACTGTTGTAATGTGGGAAAATGACTGAATTAAACTGTTACACAATGTCAAGCTGACAAGGAAGCAGTGAAACAGCACTAACCTGACAGCTGTGACTCATTACTCATGATCCCTTTAAGTTGCGCCCCTGGAGCCGGCTACCGACTGCTTCAAGCCTCCTGTCCCTGTCGGGGCGAGGCGCTGAGACAGGGGGCGATAATCAATTTCACAGATCGGGCGCCCAGAAGTCACGATCTGCCTGGCACTAAAGTCCCCGGTGCTAACTGGTAGCAGCGGCACTACGGGGCTGCAGGATTTGGCGTGCGCCGCTGGGATTCACCTCGCCGCGACACTCCTGCCTCAGCGTCCCGTTAGCACCCCCGCCAGGCACTAAGGTACCGAATTTCTCCCCCAATATTTTTCACAGAAAAAGGACATGATTAGGATTCCCAGAGAATAACAGGCTTCTTAGGTAAACACATAAAACTTCATGTATTATTAGATGTTAATTTAAATCAAGTGGATTGTCTTTATAAAGCTTTGTATATGGTTACAATTTTCACAGCTAACCCATACTTTGTAAATATGGTCTAATCACGTGTTTCTTCGTCTGCTTACCCTTAACTGAAGTGAAGATAATAGAAAGGTGGAATGTATATACCAGTAAAAAAAAAGAAATGTTTTCAGCTTTAATAAGTAAACAGACTTTTAAAGGCAAGATAGGCCCACCAAGTGATATTTTTAAAATAACAACAGAAAGCGCTGGAAAAACTCAGCAGGCCAGGCAACATCCGTGGAGAGAGAAACAGAGTTAACGTTTCAGGTCAAAGACCTTTCGTCAGAACTGAGAAAAAAGCAGGAAATGAAACAGATGAAAAAGAAGTGATATTTTTAGATGACCTTTTTATATAATCTCTTATGGGGAGAGGGGGCATCAGAAAATAGCAAATATGTTGAAGTAAATTCTTTACAACAGTTTTAACAATTGTAGTTTTAATAAATTCCAGATCCACTCAAGTGGGTTCAGGAATCTGTAGCAAGAAATCCAAGAATTTGAATATTGGAATTGTTGCTAATGAGTGGAAAATTACACATTAGGTAGTACGATACTGTTAATGATGTTGCTGCTATGACACATTTTTTTCTGGTATGAGTTCAGCCTTGTGGGAAACAGCACTCGTAAAATACCAAGGCCTCGAAATTGGATATGGCCACGAAACGAGCAATGTTAAGGACTAGCGAGGTTAAGCTGTGCCACCTCAAAATAGTCTAGGTAGCATAGGACAGTCCTGAGAACTTCGGTTGAAGAGAAATCGGTCCCGGAGCCAAAATGTCCGAGTAACTGGGGGGGGCGCTGGTAACCGGAATAATGAGCGGTGGCTGGAGCCGGGCCGTGTGGATGACCTGGGAGCCGGATCAGAGCGCGCTTCGTGGCCTCAGATGTTTGGCCGAGTGTCGGGCTGTGAGGAAGGGCAGAAGCCGGTGATTGTGTCTGACAGATGCTGTGAACAGCGGCTGCATGATTCAGGCGGAAAGTGCTGCCGCTGCTTTTTGCTGCTTCAGTTTGCATCAAAATAACACAAATTTTTGCCTTGCTACGCTGCACGACCTAAATTTTTCAGCCTGGTTACTTTGTATTGCTCCCATCGTGTGTCACTGCATTAAGTTTAGAAAATATGGTCACCCTAAGGTAGCATGCAAAATTTGTGCTCAGTCCTCATTAACATGATTATAGTCTTGATTCAATAACAACCCACCACCGATGCCGCCACCTCCGCTGCTGCCACTGTCGTATTTATATAGTGCCTTTAACGTAGTAAAACATCCCAAGGTGCTTCACAGGAGTATTATAAGACAAAAAAATAGGAGGGGGCCAAGGATAGATCCTTGGGGGATACCAGAGGTAACGATGCGGGAGCGGGAAGAGAAGCCATTGCAGGTGAGTCTCTGGTTACGATTAGATAGATAAGAATGGAACCAGGCGAGTGCAGTCCCACCCAGCTGGACGACGGTGGAGAGGTGTTGGAGGAGGATTGAGTGGTCAAACGTGTCAAAAGCTGCAGACAAGTCCAGAAGGATAAGGAGGGATAGTTTACCTTTGTCACAGTCACAAAGGATGTCATATGTGACTATGATGAGAGCCATTTCGGTACGGTGGCAGGGGCGGAAACCTGATTAGAGGGAATGAAACATGGAATTGCGGGAAAGTTGGGCACGGATTTGGGAGGCGACAACACGTTCAAGGTCTTTGGAGAGGAAAGGGAGGTTGGAGATGGGGCGGTAGTTTGCAAGGACGGAGGGGTCAAGGGTTGTTTTTTTGAGGAGAGGGGTGATGACGGCAGATTTGAGGGAGAGGGGGACAGTACCTGAGGAGAGAGAACCGTTAACAATATCAGCTAACATGGGAGTCAGTAAAGGAAGTTGGGTGGTCAGCAGTTTGGTGGGAATAGGGTCGAGGGAGCAGGAAGTGGGTCTCATGGACAAGATGAGTGCGGAGAGGTCATGAGGGGAGATCGGAGAGAAACTGGAGAAAGATGAGAGTTCAGGACAAGGGCAGGGGGGAAGCTTAGAGGAAGTTTGGCCTGGTGGGCTAGGGGAAGGAAGATGAAGTGGCAGAGGCAGCTGAACGGGTGGTCTCAATCTTCGAGACAAAGAAGTCCATGAGGTGAGGGTGGAGGAAATGGGGAGAGGGGTTTAAGACGACAGTTAGCAGTAGAGAATAGAAGTTGGGGTTTATCTTTGTATTCCAGAATGATTCTGGAATAGTGAGCAATTTTGGCAGTCAAGAGCAGGACCCGATAATGCTTTATGTGGTCTAGCCAGATCTGGCGGTGAATGGCTAAACCAGTTGTCCGCCATATCTGTTCAAGTCTGCGTGCTTGGACTTAAGGGAGCAAAGACGAGGGCTGTACCAGGGGGGACGGCCAGAGTGAGAGAGAGTAAGGGGAAAAAATTCAGTTGGTTGCACCTCCCGTTAGCGCCTTAAGAGGGCGCTAATGGGGCGCAAAGCATCTAGCGCCCAGGCGCGGCGATGTTTGCGCCGCTCGTGAAATTAACTAGACATTTTGCGGCGGTGCTAAACACTACCGCCACGATCTCCTGCGCTGGCAGATCGTGACGTCAGTCGAGTGCGCAACGCCCCGGTATCGTCCCGGAGCAGATATTGAGTGGCGCCCCCTGCCTTACCGCCTGACGCTAGCAACGGCAGGTTGAGGGGAGCATTTTGCAGTCATGAAGGGACTGGGGGAGCGCTATTTAAAGGCGACCGCTTCCTGCCTTTTATTGTTGATGCCATTTTTGAACCACGCATTCTGAGAGAGAGAGAGAGAGACTTCTGGAGAAATTCAACGCTGTGTGAAGGAGTTTTGGGTACTGAGCAGCACTTTGCAGGTTCATTTTGATTAGCCATTCCTTGATCGATTTAAAAGAGACTGTGGGGGCTGCACTCTAAGCTCTTTCCCTGGTACTCTCCAATGTTCTTTCCAGCAGATTTGATGTGCAGGTCTCTCCAGGCCGAGATTCAAGGCTGCAATGAGCAGGATGTGGATGGAAAGCAAGATCAACCATCCCCTTTAAGAACTGGCCCGTGCCATTGTGTGTGTGTTCCATTGCTGACTGACATCACATGAGCTTCGCCAGCGCTCTGAGGTAACGCCTCGCTCCTCGGCCTTTGCGCCTTAAGACAGGTGTGAAGCGCCTGATTTAGCGCTCCAATCACCTCCAGGGGCGATAAAAGTCAAGTTTGCAGTCAGTGGCGATAATTAGCGCCAGGCGCTAATCTTTGCGCCCGGCCGATATTTGCGCCCCAAATGGGGCGATACTGAATTTCTCCCCCTAATTGTTTTAATAGGGACTAAGGTGTCAAAAGTGGTGGTGAGGGTATGGTTGAGCAGATCGGTAGCTGAAGAAATGTTGTGGTGAATGGAGGGCTAAAGGCTGGACAGTTGGGATTTCATAAGTGCAGTTGTAAGAGAGTTGGGAGAGTTTTTTTCTGGGGCGGAAACAGAAGGAAGTAGGGTTGAGTGGGGGAAGGGGGATATGGATGGAGAGCGATATGAGGAAGTGGTCAGAGATGGGCTTATGTGCGATTGACATGATGGGAGTAGCGAGGCCACAAGAGATGGCAAGGTCGAGGGGGTGGCCGTGAATATGGGTTGGGGAGTTTACATGGAGGGAGAGATTAAAGGAGGATAGGAGGCCCGTGAACTCAGTGGAGAAAGAGCATGATGAATTGAGATGGAGGTTGAAATCACCGAGGATGAGAAGTCGCTCGGTGCAGAGGCTGAGGGAGGAAAGCAGTGAAGATATCTCAGTAATAAAATTTTTATGGTACTTGGGTGGGCGGTACAGAACAAGAATTTTAAATGAGAGATGAGAGGGGTGGAATAAGGTGAGATGCTCAAAGGAGGAGAAAGTGCTGGAGGAGTAGGGGGACAGACCAAGGTGAGATTTGGTGATGAGAGCCACACCGCCACTATAACGGTCTGGGCGGGGCAAGTGGTGGAAGGTATAGCCAGGTGGGGAGGTTTCATTTAAGGGTAAGGTGTCATCGCTCCTCAGAAGTTTCTGTCAGGGCCATGATGTCGATGCAATCATCCACAATAAGCTCATGGATGACAAGGGCTGTGTTCGCAAGTGAACGGACATTCTGGAGGGAGATGCGGAGAGGGTCGGTGATGGCTGACCCACTGCCAGCGTCCACAGGGTCAGCGCTTGGAGGGGCGAGTTGGACGGGGAGGAATTTGGCAAGATTAGCCCCCTGCGAGCGCACTGGACAGGAAGGTCGGCGAGAGGATGGGACAGTTGGAGTTACTGCTCGTAAGGAGGCAATGATGAGTGCCTCGATGGGCCCTTCGTAGGATGCCAAGAGACGTACAGAGGGAAGCTGTAGGTTTATCTAAGAGGGAGTCTAGCCTGGGACGGCGGCAGGAGAGTAGGAAGGTCGAAGAGTATTGAAGGATTGGGGTAGGGATTTGGGAGGGCAGGGTATCCGAGAGAGGAGAAATGAAAGGAGGCATGATGACAGGAGAGAGCGGTCAGGGGGGGATAGAGAGAAAAGGAAAACAGGGGAGAAAAAAGTGGAAATAGAAGTGAACGGCTCGGGTCCGGAGCGGCAGCCAAAGTGCGCATGCGAATAGACACAGGGAAAAGCTCAGGTTACATTGGCCTGGTTATGTAGTAATTAATGGGATACATATTTCCTGGTAGTAGCAGGGAATAGGTTGGCGATAATAGTAGGGAGACGAGAGTCAATGTCAGAGGTCCCGTGGAGGGACAAAGCTGACATAAGCAGGATGGAGCCGGCACTGCTGTCCAAATTCAGAGACAGGTGTAGCAGGCGAGTGAAGTCCAGAAGCTGTTTGAAGGGTAGAGAGTTGAAGAATGGAGGTTGTTGCCGTAGCAATGAGAATCGGTTGCGATGCAGAAAGATGATGGCGAAATTGACGCAAGTTGGAGGTCACCGTAGATCAAAAGCGGTGGAGAAAATGTAAAACCACAAGCCAGCGACCAGCAAAGCTGACAAACCAGTAGAACGAATCACCGGACAACAAGGTGAAACAGCAGCTGCCAGCCAGAAGCCAACAAAGCTGAAAAACCAGTAGAACCAGTTCAGCAGAGAGACAGATGCAGTTTAAAAGTTATTTAAAAAATCTTTTAGCAGCAGAATTAGAGACACAGAAGGTAAGTTTTAGTGTAATCCAGTGCAGAAGCGTAGTGGTGTAATCCAGTTTAATAACTGCTGCTCATTGGCTTAACGCTCAACAGGTGGGCCAATATTGGGGCCAGTCTAATTCCCAGTCATGTTTGCCACAGGCTTTATTTACTACTTAAAGGGGAGATGCATTGATGCTACAGCACCTCATTGGCAAAGCCACTCAGAACTGTAGCTGCAAGAAGAAGGTATTGCAAGGCCATGGCAGAGCGTCATCAAAGGGAGAGAGCCCGCAGATTTTCCGACGAAGCTCTGGAGGCACTGGTTGTGGCTCTGGAGAGGAGGCGAGCTGTCCTCTTCCTACACACTGGCAGGAAGCCCTCGCCACACACCTCGCGAAGGCTGTGGCAGGAGATAGCCGTCCATGTCACTGCCAGCACTGTGGTGCCAAGGTCAGCCATCATGTGGTGAAAGAAATTTAATGACCTCACACAGCAGGTCAAGGTGAGTGAAGGCTTCAGCTAATGCCATATCCCTCTATCTCCACCACAAGCCTCACACACTGCTCAATGCACCATACCGCCACCCCCCCATCACTCACCTACCAACAGTCTCTACCTATCACCACTCATACCTCACAATCAGAGCTTCACTTCACCCTCACAACCTTACTGCTGCAACACTTGTTGCAACAATCGCACCCACATCTCACACCTTGCACACACTGACAGCTATTCAACTATGGCAGGCATATCATAAACCTCCCGCCCTTTACCTTGAATCTATGCCCCCTTGTTATTGACCCCTCTACTAAGGGAAAAAGCTCCTTAGTATCCATCCTATCTATGCCCCTCATAATTTTGTACACCTCAATCATGTCCCCCCTCAGCCTCCTCTGCTCCAAGGAAAACAAACCCAATCTGCCCAGTCTCTCTTCATAGCTGAAGCACTCCAGCCCAGGTAACATTCTGGTGAATCTCCTCTGCACCCTCTCCAAAGCGATCACATCCTTCCTGTAGTGTGGTGACCAGAACTGCACACAGTATTCCAGATGTGGCCTAACCAGTGTTTTATACAGCTCCATCATAACCTCCTTGCTCTTATATTCTATGCCTCGGCTAATGAATGCAAGTATCCCATATGCCTTTTTTACCACCTTATCCACCTGTTCCGCCGCCTTCAGGGATCTGTGTACTTGCACACCAAGATCCCTCTGACCCTCCGTCTTGCCTAGGGTCTTACCATTCATTGTGTATTCCCTTGCCTTGTTATTCCCTCCAAAGTGCATCACCTCGCACTTTTCTGGATTAAATTCCATTTGCCACTGTTCCGCCCATCTGACCAACCCATCTATATCGTCCTGCAGACTGAGGCTACCCTCCTCGTTATTTACCACCCTACCAATTTTTGTATCATCCGCGAACTTACTGATCATACCTTTTACATTCATATCCAAGTCGTTAATGTAGACCACAAACAGCAAGGGACCCAGCACCGATCCCTGTGGTACCCCACTGGCCACAGGCTTCCAGTCACAAAAACAACCTTCGACCATCACCCTCTGCCTTCTGCCACTGAGCCAGTTTTGTATCCAATGTGCCAAGGCACCCTGGATTCCATGGGCTCTTACCTTCTTGACCAGTCTCCTGTGCGGGACTTTATCGAAGGCCTTACTGAAATCTATGTATACCACATCCACTGCGTTACCCTCATCCACACACCTAGTCACCCCCTCAAAAAATTCAATCAAATTAGTCACAAACACGCTCACACACTTCCCTTTCTCTTGCAGGCCAAGGTCGCACAAAACCAGAGGGAGCAGTGGCAGGCCGGCAGGGGGCAGGCTAACATTCACAACCTCAGTCAGCTGGAGGAGAGAGAGAGCTGGAAATAATTGGGCGGCAGATCATAGAGACCGTGGCAACCGGAGAGGTTGAACCCCTTGGGGACAACAACGATATGGTCATTCCTAATCCTCTTCTCACATCCCACTTCCTCCTCATCCTACAATCTCTTCTCACTTTTGGGCTGCCGATGCTGTATGCATGCATATCTTGCTTCACCTCCCCACCCCTCCGCCTCCCCTCACCATAACCCGACTCGTGTCTTTCTACTTTCAGATAATCAGTAACAAGCACCCAAGCAGCCTGACCCCGAGGCAATGCACGAGAGCAAGAGGGGAGAAAAAGATGATGACACAGTGTCACTGCATATGTCACTTGCAGACACCAGCTCAGAAACTGGCACTACGTATACTTTAGAGGTTAGTGTAGAAGTGGGATCTGCACAGGGGGAGGCACCGGGCACGAGTGGGCTGCAGCAAGGCCAGGGGGAAAGGATAGCTTGGGGGCCAGCTCCCTGGAGGGCAAGTTTGCGCGCGAGTTCTGCTGCACAGGTCTGAAATGAGGACCTCGATGGGGCAGCCTTCAGAAGAAGGGTGATGGGCATGCACACCGAAATATTAGGTGCAATGGCAAGCCTGCCAGAGAGCCTCTTGGCAATGTCAAGGAGCATGGAAGAGTCCACCTCCAACATTGCATGGGGCTCTGCGCAGAGCTTTTCAGGCTGGAAATGATGGAAGACTCCCGAAGAGACTGTGTCAACCCAGACATGATGCTGCGTGTGATGAGCGATGTCGTGGCTGCCATTGCAGCACAGGCGGAAGCGGCCCATCATCTTAGTGCTGCAGCAGAAGCGCAAACCACTCTCATGCAGGCTAACTTGGTGACATCGAAGCTCAGACTGCTCTCATGTAGTCTCAGCTTGATGCCACGCAAGCTCAGACTGCTGCCATCGTGGCTGGGTTTACCAGTATCGAACAGGCCTTGCAGGGTGTCACAGCAGCCCAGTAATCCAAGCTCCAACGCTCCCCTTCTTTGCTACCTCTGCTCCACCTCCTGAAGATTCTTGAGCGTGAGGGGGACTACTAGCAGAGCCCCCATGAACGTGAGCAAGTGTCGTGAGCAGAAGCCTTTAAATAATAATGAAGGCATTCTCCATTTGCAACAACACTCCGTTACCTTAGAACCTAGAAAGAAGTTTATACAGCAGCTGGAGTTGCAGAAAGTTGCACAGAGGTAGTCAAACTGCAGGAGCATGTCAGGTGCAAGTAGTTGTGGGTGATCCCTTTGAATACCGCTGCTGGAGCCTCCTTCCTGCTCGTCAATGCTTGCTCAGCTCGTTGTAGTTAAGGCATGCTGGTAAGTTGAATGGCAAACTCCAAACGCACAGATCGGGCATCAAGTGAGCGTTGCACACTCACTGACGTCATGATCTGCATCATTTCCATGATTTTAGCGCTGCTGGCCATCGTAAAATGGCAGCTGCTGCAGGACCCACTGCCAGCTGGAGGAAGAGCAGTGGCCACCATTTTCTTGCCCTATTCTGGCAGTAATGGGTGGCACTAAACCCCCGAATTTCTAGGCTCAAGTCTCAGAGAGCGAACAAGCGGAGATGCTTCTCTTCCTGTAACTATATTTTTGTCTGCCTCTAATTCTGTTTTACTCTCAGTATTTTTTTGATTTCCACGTCATTATTTCTGTGTTTGTAATGACACTTTGTACAAATTTCTTGTCATCTGTCTCCTCTCTTCTGTACGTGTTTTTTTATACGGTTGGTTATCAGCAACCTCCTCAGCATTGTCCATGTTGTGGATGTCTTGTCCCGTCATGAGGCTGAAGGCATCTTCTCCGGTCAGCTCCAGGTATAACCCTCGCTGCAGAGGAAAATTTTGAGGCATGCAGCAAACCATGATGATACATGACACTTTTAGTAGCCTGTATTGAAGGATGACTCAGACCCATCGAGGTATCGAATCATTGCTTCATGATGATGGCTCTCCGATGTACGGATCTCACTGTACCTGTATTGATGTTGTAGATGTGTCATTTGTCAGCCCTGCGGTAGGTAGCCTTGGTCTTAAAAGGAGCCAACTTTGCACGTGTTGTTTGAGGTCAAACAATATGAGAATGGATAAGTGATGTAAGGTAAAGATACCACAGCAGCTGCCAAGAAAGTGGGCAGTGCCCTGTAGGAGCCTTAGCATATAGTCATAGACTAGCTGCACATTGACATAGTGGAATCTTTGCAATTCATGAGAGCTACAAAATTGTGGGTTGGAGCATGCAGGGTTACATGTATGCAATCTATAACACCCTGGACTTTGGGAAATCCTGAATGCTCAAAACCCTACTGCTTACATATGGGAAAATGACAAAGGGGGTTGCTTTGTCAAACAAGGAGTCAGTCATCTGCTTGACATGTGCATGGATTGCAGATTAACTAATGTTACAGATATCTCCTGTGGTAGTCTAAAAGGAGCTGTAAACAACAACAAAAAACAGGACTAAAATGGCCTTTACTGCAACAGGCAGTGCCATACTTGCCCAGGAAGTGGGCAGGAGGCCCATGCATTATAGGGGCCAATGAATCGCTGCAGCCAGAAAAGCAATTTAAATTGTAACTAGTATTCCAGAATTTTTTTTGAGCTCATTGCAATTAGTTCCAGAAATGTATTTTCAGGAACAGGCACAGGAGCTGAATTTTGTTCTCTCTGGTGGATTTGGCCATCTCCAGTCTGGAGTTTGCAGTGTAGTATACTCTTATTGGTCATAGTCACTCTTACAGTATGGGCTCTCTCGCAATTACTAAAAAGGAACAAAAAAAATGGATTTTAATGTCAGATATTTTCCTTGGGTTCATCACTAAATACCATTCTTGTTAGTGAGCTCTTGTTCCCAATGAACCAGAGTGTGACTTTTGTACCCAGTATTTAGGTAATTGTAGTGGTCCTAGTGGTTGGCCAGTAACCCTCGTCACTCAATTTCAGTTTACTGGATATATAACATGCCCCATTTGTCTCCTTAACTTTGAAAAATTGTAAAAGGTACACTCTGGTAGTTTATAGCCCAAGCCAAATTCTAACAAAAGATGTATTAAATAGATAAGTGAACAGCCACAAGAACAAACATTAGGTTTATAATAATATACAAGCTTAACTATTGTTCCTTCGATATATCGAAAATAACAAATGGATGCATCTCCTGCAATGAAACTTCATTGTAAAACTGGACCTGAAGCAAGGGCTTTGATCATATAACCTAACAAAGCAGTTCACTGCTAACCTTCTATGAGTCTCCTGCCTATCTCTCTCTCTCTCTCTGATGGGTTCAGAAGAACTGCTTACATGGATTAAGCCAACCCAATATACACTTTCAAAATCCTTTAAAGATTAATCAGAACAAAGAAATGTTAAAACGCATCTCTTGAACTCAAATAGAGCAGTCAATCAAACATATATTTAAAATACCCACAGGATAATTATATTTGAATAGATTGGCTTGACCCATTCCTGGGAACATTAATTTGTTCTAAACACTTTGAAAGAACTGTGAAACATTCCCTCATCTGGGAGTACTGGTAGCAGTAGACATTCATGCATCAATGCCTTGGAAATGGTCTTTTGCATACCAGAACCATGATGTGTAGTTTCTGCAGCTTGAGGAAGTAGCTAACTTATATTTAAGGTTACTGGTAGCCTCTTATACAAAGATATTGAGGTACATAAACTTCCTTATTGTTACAAATGTGATCAAAACTCTCTATTTACCAGTGATCTCCAGCACTAGCATGTAAACAAACTGAAAACAGCTTTCAAAGTTACAGAACATAAATGTGACATTGCATTCACACATACAGACAAATAGGTTGCGTCATGCAAATGCACTGATAAAAATCATGTTGGAATCTCAGTGTAATTTATTTTTAATAGCTTAGAGCTCATCACCAGTACTTAATTTCTAGGGTGGGGAGAAGGTTCTCTTCCACTGCCAAAGTTCACAGGAGTAGAGGGAGGGGGCATGAGTAGTGGGCCATTGACGGTTTGGGGCACACATTGGGTGCCCCCCACCAAAAGGAGACCAGTAACAATAGCAGACGCTTGCTGTGCCAGGGGAGGGTACCAGTTCCTCTCACCCACAGAAAGAGGAAGCGGCTGCCACCAGCAGCTCCCTGTGTCAGGGGCCACTTGTAAGAAGCAAAAAGATACTGCTCATCGATGGGGTCCATACTCCAATGCCAGCCTGCCCCTCCCAGGTGGGTCCCTCATTCATCCCTGTCAACAAGGCACGTTGTGGGACCAGGTGTTGCTGCACCAGGTCTTCACTGAGGGCCAGGCAGTGGGAACTCCTTACTTAGGGATATTCTGTCCCCGGCCTCGCCCCCACTACCCCCCACCCCGCACCCCCCCTTATGCTGATGGCCCTGTAGGGATGGGCCGAGGCTTCAGGAAACTTCTCCTTGCCACCAGGACCCAGTGTACCTGGGTTCCAGCGGAGTTTGCAGACATTCTGGTATGGCAAAGATCTGCTGAAACTGCCATGCATTTCAGCTCCAAAATGTTTTTACAAGCAGTATTTTAGCAGTTTATTTTTTATATAGAAATCCTTTGGGGACAAACAGTAAAAAAAAAACACACCTATGAATGCAGAAACCACCAGATTGAATTGAAATTTTTCTGCCTCAACTTGTAATATTTGATTGATTTTGATAGACCCCTCCAAATGATCTGATTGCTTCTAACAGGCTCCAGTATAACACAGGGACCACCATTCACATGGATCTAATTAGTTGCTATCTACACCTCCAAACTTTGGGGCGGGGGGGGGAGAAGCTGATTTGTGTGTGAAACACTAACAAGCTGATGCCTGGATTGAAACATTTTCAGTTTAAAATGCTGACAGTTGCTATATACTGTATATGTTTTTGCCCATTTTGGGCTGCCAGGGTAACTCATATACAGATACAATATTTTTTCTAAAATGGCAATTATAAAATAGAGTTGAGGAGGAGGGGAGAAGATTGTTGGCCAAAATTTTACATTATTTATGTCTTGCCAATCATTTGTGTTATTCCCAAAACCAGTACGTTAAACAATTCAGCTGAACTAGGCATATTCAGTAGCATTTAAACTAAATCAAACAAATCGATCAAAGACCATTTGACTGAACTCCAGATTATCAGATGATCGCGAAACAGTATCACTTACACAGAAATGATTGATTGTTTAGAAATGGAGTGGTGATGGGGAAGAGAGTTAAGCTGCAGTTGCAAAAAAATTGGCTCAGCTTGACTTAGTTCAATGGAACTCGACAGCAAACTGGATTGCCTTAATCCCTGCTGATCATTATTAACTGACAACCTGTGACATTTAAACCAGCCTTAGATCCTTACAACGCAATGCAGACATAAATTTAAAGAAATTCTATGCACTCCCCCAAAAAAGTGTTTACTTCTTCTGAGATTTAGGAGATTCATATTCTTGGCTTCTCCATTTACAGCAAACCCATGATCTTGACACGTTTGCATACTACATACAAAAGCAAAAATTATGCAACATGCTCGGAAAGTAGATAAATATGAAAAAGACAACCTTGACAGTTTCCTAAACAATGGCAGTGGAGATGATGACCACATGTCATAATGTTGCTATGGTGACCGTGACATCAGTATGTGTTATAGCCATCAGTAATTTGTCTAAAGCCCACGTCATTTTGTACAGATCTTTTGTTGCATTGAAATTTATTAAAACTAGAACTGTACAGGTACAAATTTTGCAGGTAGCCCTATTTCACTTTTTATGTATTCCTGCATCATTTTCAAAATTTGCAGGCAAGCAATCTTTAGGCTCAGCAATTGGCATTTGGTGGAAAGTGTTCATCTATCGGGAGCCAGTCATAACAACAACTACTTGTATTTATTTAGCACCTTTAACATAAAAAAATATATTTTGCAAATAGAGGTAAATTAGAGAAATGGATGCAGAGCTAGGAAAGGAAAGATTAGGAAGGGTGAATGAAAGTTTGGTCAAAAAGATGGCTTTTGAGGACATTTTTTTAAAAGATGAAGAAATTTCAAATCATGCTAATATACATGTATTTCTGATTTTGTTACCTAAAGCATCCAGAGGAAGTCTTCATTTACTGGCTACTTGTGACATTGGCTAACATTGTGATGCAAGCTACAACATAATTGAGCTGCACGGACGATGATTCAAACAGTGAGCAAAATCCAGCATCATTATCCCAAAATGGTGTTGCATTTGAAATGTTAATGAGATACTCCCAGCAATGTGTTAATTTAATGCCATAATATATCTAGCCTTCCACTAGATTTCTCCATTGAGTTCTGGCATTTGACAGATGGTAGATATGATACGATGCGATACAAGATTCACGACCAACCTTACTCACTGTTAGCTGCCAAGAATGGACATTTACAAGAAACCAGTGTTGTGAATTTAGGTAACTGATATCTTTTCCAAAAGTAGCCAAGCATCTCATACTTATCGACTCTGCAAAGGTGTTGCATTGTTTTTTTTGTTGCTTCTGTGTATTTATAGAAGATCAGAACATTGGAAGAATTAAATGCTTCTTTATAAATAAAAGGAGTGCTTAGAATTACTTTACATTAATGTCAATATTCCTTTGTAAGGAGCCAAGACCAGGACTATAACAATGCCTTGTAGTTTGTACATATTATAGTTTTTTCATAATTTTGATTATTGAGATACATTTGTATTTTTATATGTTTTGATATAACATCCATTGCATGTTTATAGCCACCTCATTATTACAGAAAAAAATTGGATCCTTTTAGCTAGAAAGTGCAATTCTTTTGTGTCTGGGATCTCGGTTTGTATTCAGCATAGACTACGAGATAAAATCAATTTCCAGGGAACAGGATCCAGCATAAAAGGGGACTAAACAATCTTACCTAGTCGCTAAGGGTTGTATACTAACAGTGTAAACCTGCCCATAATTTGGTACA
This sequence comes from Squalus acanthias, assembly GCA_030390025.1. Classification (NCBI taxonomy): domain Eukaryota; kingdom Metazoa; phylum Chordata; class Chondrichthyes; order Squaliformes; family Squalidae; genus Squalus; species Squalus acanthias. The sequence goes on along the minus strand of CM059428.1, from coordinate 91,887,244 downwards.
AAGTTAGCAATCTTACTTGGAGACACCATAGAGATGGTCAGCATGGAGAATGGAAAAGTCATACTGATGCATTCAGGGGGTGGGGGCAATTTTGATGTTCATTATGTTTCATCTGTGCCTGAAAATGCTCCATCTGAATTTTGCCTAGTTTTTGTATTGGTGAATTTCTCAGTCAGGTCTGGGGCAAGAATGTTTTCCCAATTTTCTCCCCTCCCCATCTCATCTCAAGCTGCTGGGGTACATTCTATGGCAATTTGCTGCTCTCTCAGTACCTTCCACAACTAGCCATCTTTTGTACACAAACCTAAAAAAGTGATTTTATTTCAGATTTCCAGCATCTGCAGTATTTTGCTTTTGTATTAGTGTTTAATTCACTGCCACTTCTCTTCTAGGAATGCCCACTTTGAAGAAGTTCTGCTCTTCTCTCCAACGAGATTTCCATTTGTCTCTTTTACCTTGTTCATCTTCATTCTTCTAATCACTCCTGCCTTCCACCCTATCACAGACCTTCCCTTTTGTTCTTTCCTCCTCTCCCCTTTCCTGCCCCTGCACTTACTTAAAACCTGTTACATCTCTAACTTTTTCCAGTTCTGACGAAAGCTCATCGACCTGCAACGTTAACTCGGTTTCTCTCTCCACAGATGCTGCCTGAACTGCTGAGTATTTCCAGTATTTTCTGTTTTTATTTCAGCTTTCCAGCATCCGCAGTATTTTGCTTTTCTGTTGCAAAAGTAGTAATGTGGATAGGCCATTTAACCATTATTTGGGTTGGCGTTTCAAAACAGCATAGACAGATTCACACATTTTATATTCTATTCAGCAAATACCTTACACAAATTTTAAACAATTGTAAATTCAAAAACCGTTTTATCCCCAATGAATCAGATGATAAAATCTCTACTATTTTGTGAAGTAATGCTATTTGAAAAGAAAATATTTAAAAGTAATAAACAGATCCAAATCTTTGGGGCATGCCATATTATTCTATCAAGAAATTATGACATTAATTTGCAACTTTTTAACCTTTGAGGTTTTCCAACAATATTGTACGTCAAGCAATTTTGAAAGGCTAAAACTGTATTTTCCATGTGAGGTATGGTGGTGATGTTTAAGTAAAAACCCAATTTATTCATTTAAAATAGACAAAAATGCATGTCATTTGCATATAATTTATTTTTATTGAAAAAATGTGCAAGTAAATTCATTACAAAAGAACTGGTTTCAGCAGTTTCAGAGTGGCAAATTTATGATTTAATTACATAGTCACTAAATGACAAATGTACCATCTGCTTACTACAAGTGAAACCGTAGATCTCACAAGTAAATATAGTTCACTGTGCTGCACAGTTTGCTTAGCACATCTGTTAAATAACTCGTTTGAATACTTGTCACTTTCACTGAAATCTGTGAAACTATTTTGGAAATACATTTAAATATGGGTATGCAAAAAGCTTTATTAAACAATGACTAAAATACAGATGCAGCTAGTGCCCACCTTTATGGCATAAAATTAAAAACTTTCCACCAATTGCACTCCCAAGTGCTAACAGCTCTATCAATCCAACTCATAGAATGTGTTTCATGAATATTCCCCAATCACACGACAAGAACATTAATTAATCTACTCTCACCTCATGGTGCAGTGTTATTGCTGTAATGACATGTTCGTTTATATTTATTTATGCCAAGAATAATACACTAGTAGATGCATTGATGCAGTGAGAAAATTACCTAAACAATGTGGCAAATTGTAACAATTTTTATGGTCATTGTTTTAAAAATAGGACCAACACCTCTGGCAATAGTATTCTCAGGCGTTTAGACAAGCCAGTAGGATAAGCAGATCTCTAATGGCAGATATTCTGAGTGTGTGAAGAATTCAAAACTGATGGGGAACTTCTACAAATTGTCTTGAATGGCCATTCACCAAGTCACAACGCAGCTGCCCTTTGAAATTCTCTATCCCATTCCCTCCACCTTGCTATCTGTCTCCCTGCTTTCAGAAGTCTCAAGATCTTCCTATTTGACCATTCCTTCAGTTCCACATCCTCCCCGCTCCATTCTCCTCCTGTTTTCCCATGCTCAGGGTTTTCTATAAATCCTTCCCTTCTTATTGTAAAGTACTTGGAGATGTCTGGATTTTTGAATTAATTTAATGTACAAATCACTGTCTGTTTATAAGGAAAGTCTTCAGTTTGACCCTGTCAAAAATTTGCAAGTCCAAACTTTTCTGGGTAACAGCAATTAATCTGTGTATCTGAGCAATTACTTTAGAAAGGACAGGGCAGGTTAACAACTAGACATCAATACCATGCTTTAAGCTTGAGACCATCCATGAGCAATGTCATGGAGAAATCAGCTAATAATAATATAGAACATAAGATATGCTTGTAAGCTTGTCGTGAAACAATCAGCAATTTTAAATATTTCAAACTTCTCATACCAGGCCTGGTGTCCCACTGACTATGTGCATCGCAGGTGCCCAGCCAAAAATGACAGGTAAAGCCAATAATGGCGTGCTGGCTGTTGATTACCATGCAATGCTGTTGTTCATGTAGTGCCAATGAAAGCATAACATACTATGAATAGATTGCTTCTGAGGAAGAATCCAACATTAGTCATATCATTGTGTCTGGTGTCCCAGCTTCCTTTGGGAATAAGAGCATGTATTAATCATCTCCCAAAGTGAGATGCGTTCATCTCTGGAAACAGCGCATCTTGTGTAACTTAACCTGCCTGTCATCCCATTATTGATCCTCTTCATTAAACAAACACCTCAAATAGGAGGATTCCCATTGGGAAACCCACTGGTGCCTGTATGCTGGAGACAAAATGAAATACAAATATTGGCACACAAGCTCATGAGAACTTAAGCAGGGGGAAATATTTTTAAAAAGCAGGTAAGAAATGGTTGAAATACCGTAACATGACTACGTCCTTTTCTGACCTTCTATAAACTTACCACCGCCAAACAACCCAGATGCCCATTTCCAATGGGCATAATTTCCACCTGGCATGCTGCATGCAAAAACATTGGGAAATGGTGTGTAGGATGTCCCCACCCCCAGGCACTTCCATCACTGACAGTCCCAACCCACAGGGAATTGCACATGATGCAAAGTGGGCAGAAATCTAACATAACAAGTCTATGGCCATTTTCCTGCTGGTGCCTGCCTGATTAGTGTCCCTAAATAGAGAAGCCACCAGTGGAAAATCGAGGCTTTACTGTCCAGGTTCAGAAAACAAGTATAGCCATTTGGCCCGGAAGGATTTTTGGCAGATTCGAACTGGCATAAAGTCAATGGCCGGAATCTTTACCTGAGCATTGGGGCGGGTGCGTGCGGGCCATGTAGCGGGTCACCATCCCGAACTTTCGCGTTCTGCACTGCCTGTTTAACTCAATTGCATCAATTGAAACAGTCATGCGGGTTTCCCGGCCCAATTAAATGGAGCGGGTCTGATGACATCACCGATGACTCGTTTTCAGCGCGGATATTTAAAACAGCCTTGCACACATCCCAGTTGAAGGTTGTTGTAGGAGCGATAAAGGTGTTTGGGAGAGGTGGAAATTGCTGGATATCACTGATATTTCTGTGGGTCATGGAGTCACACAGACAGAAGGCTGAGCCAAGATTCCCTGATGCCTCCCTGGAAATGCTGGTCCAGGAAGTCAGAGCACGCAGGGAGGTCCTCTTCCCTGCGGATGACCGCAAAAGACCAGCCAGAGACATCAAGAGGGCAGGGCTGCAGATCACAGAGGAGGTCAGCAGCAGGGATGTGGTGAAGTGGACGTGGATTCAGTGCCGCAAAAGATTTCATGATTTTATGAGGTCAGGAAAGGTGAGTACAATGCCACATTCACATACATCCTGATGTGCGTGTCACCCCAACCCCATCACTCTGTCTTCCCAAGCCTACTCCTGCACACCACTCCTCACACCAACCTAGCTTGCAGGAGCACCTATCCCTCTCTTTCTCTGCACTTACTCACATCCCCATCTGACTAACCACCACTGACATTCACCCTCAATCTAATGCAATCATAGGAAGTAACACCACAGAAGGAGGCCATTTGGCATTGTCACCCCACTCCCTCATAGTCACCTTCTACAGATGTAGCCCATCATTCCATCACTCTCATTCAAAGTTCTCTTCTTTCCCTCCTTGCAGGAGAAGAGAGCCCAGAACAACAGGGAGAGGCAGAGAACCTTAGGTGGCCCTCCAATATTCACCAATTTGACTCCAGCAGAGGAGGAGGCCCTAGAAATCTCTGGAGTTGCAGAGCTGCTGACGGTGGGTGATGGAGAGAGAGGGACCTCCCAGCGACCTGGTGACAGAATTAAATATCATACAGCCACATGGCATACAACAGTCACTCATGTGTATAATGGTAACATTATCATAATATTTCTAATTCATGTCTTTACTTTCCCATAGGTGCATTAAGTGCCCCCTGCCACTGTCCAGCCGGAGGAGGAAGCCGACTCCTCAGAGGAAGCCCCAGTCTCTGAGGGTGCACCGTCAGCAGATCCATGCGCACCCAGCACCAGCGCAGATTCGCACACCTCGGTGGGTCCTGTGTGAGATAGAGTAGTGTTGTCACCTGGTGTCTCAGATCACAAGTGAGCAAGAACAGATGGTGGAGACAGGGACAGCAGTAGAGACTCCTCGCCGGAGGGCGCAGGACACTCCCAGGTCTGCTAAACTGCATACAGATGCTGAACCTCGGGGGCCATCGAGAAAGAGGGTGATCTTGGAGGGGCAGCAACAATTGTGTGAGGCTCTGGCAGCTTTTGCAGCCGCGATGTGTGCAACTGTTCAGAGAATGGAGGAGTCCATCTCCAACATGAGCAGCACCATCTCGCAGGTGATGGCGACAATGTGCTGTCCATGGAAAGGATGGCCACCTGCATGGAGCAGCAAATGCACCAGTCCAACGAGAACATGTTTGCTGTGAACAACAGATGACAGACACTCATTGACCTCATCTCTAGGAGGGATACCAACATAGACTTGGGTGTTCATTGCCCCAGTGATGTGCAGCAAGGTGCTCTCCAGCTCCTTGCTAGCAGGGAAGTACGGATGGTCCTTGAGAGGTATGACGGTGCGAGGGGACATGGAAGTGGGGGCTCTTCTCAAAGCGCTCTCACTTTTCCCCCATTACCTCCCCCTCAGTCACAGCCCCACATGCTGCCTCGGATCCCGATAGCCGAGTCTGCCCCTGCACAGTTGCAGGAGGAGCAGTCTTTAGCAGGGCCCTCACAGGCTCAGAAACCAGAGGACGTCTGCCAAAAGTGTCTAAGCAGTCACAGCGGGGAAGTGAGCAGTCTGCTCTACCTCTGCTGAAGCCACAGGTGTTGCCCCTCATAGATGCATGTGGAAACGAAAAAAGACAATCCTAGATGCCCATGGGTATATGACAAAATGTTAGTGTTAAGTTTCAGTTCTATTTATGACACACATAAATTTATTTCTTTGCATAACTTTCCGGTCTTGTCCATTTGTGCTGCGACCTGGGAAGCGGCCTTGTCACTTTGCGTGAATGGTGAGACATTACTTAACCTCGAGCAATGGAGGTTTGGGTAGCAGGAATGGCTTCATCATTGTAGGACAGTTTTGTGGTGTTGTTGTTGTTGGGGGCGTGGGGGAAGTTAGTACAGCATCTGGGAGCCATATGGGTGAACTGGTGCAAGTTAAGTAAATCGTGCCATTATGAGGCCATCCTGGGCCTCCCGGACAGCAATGTGCGCTGCTGCTGGTGCCATCTCCACTTCAGGTTCCTCCTCCCCCTCCTCGTCTTCCACCTGTTCCTCCTTCTCCTCTGAAGAGGCTGTGCGCTCTGTGCCTTGCTCCTCCTACAGCCCCAATCCACACTGGTGCGCTATGTTGTGCAGCGCGCAGCATACAACAATGATTCTTGAGACCCTGGCAAGTGCGTACTGAAGAGCTCCTCCAGATCTGTCAAAGCATCTGAAGCGCGTCTTCATCATTCCTAATACAGTGGTAGGGAAATTATTGGAAAAAATTCTGAGGGACAGAATTAGTCTCCACTTGGAGAGGCAAGGATTAATCAAGAATAGTCAGCATGGCTTTGTCAGGGGGAGATCATGTCTAACCATAGAAACATAGAAGATAGGAGCAGGAGTAGGCCATTCGGCCCCTCGAGCCTGCTCCGCCATTCGATGAGATCATGGCTGATCATCCAAACTCAGTACCCTGTATAGAAACATATACAATTTGATTGAATTTTTCGAGGGGTGACTAGGTGTGTGGATGAGGGTAGTGCAGTTGATGTAGTCTACATGGACTTCAGTAAGGCTTTTGACAAAGTCCCGCATGGGAGACTGGTCAAGAAGGTAAGAGCCCATGGGATCCAGGGCAATTTGACACATTGGATCAAAAATTGGCTTAGTGGCAGGAGGCAGAGGGTGATGGTCGAAGGTTGTTTTTGTGACTGGAAGCCTGTGTCCAGTGGTGTACCGCAGGGATCGGTGCTGGGTCCCTTGCTGTTTGTAGTGTACATTAATGATTTAGATATGAACGTAGGAGGTATGATCAGTAAGTTCGCAGATGACACGAAAATTGGTGGAGTGGTAAATAGCGAGGAGGGAAGCCTCAGGCTACAGGACGATATAGGCGGGTTGGTCAGATGGGCAGAACAATGGCAAACGGAATTTAACACTGAAAAGTGTGAGGTGATGCATTTTGGGAGGACTAACAAGGCAAGGGAATACACAATGAATGGTAGGACCCCAGGAAGGACAGAGGATCAGAGGGACCTTGGTGTGCATGTACATAGATCCCTGAAGGCAGCAGGACAGGTAGATAAGGTGGTTAAGAAGGCATATGGGATACTTGTCTTCATTAGCCGAGGCATGGAATATAAGAGCAGGGAGGTTATGATGGAGCTGTACAAAACGCTAGTTAGGCCACAGCTGGAATACTGTGTGCAGGTCTGGTCGCCACACTATAGGAAGGATGTGATTGCATTGGAGAGGGTGCAGAGGAGATTCACCAGGATGTTACCTGGGCTGGAGCGTTTCAGCTATGAAGAGAGACTGGACAGGCTGGGGTTGTTTTCCTTAGAGCAGAGAAGGTTGAGTGGGGACCTGATTGAGGTGTACAAAATTATGAGGGGCATAGATAAGGTAGATAGAAAGGAACTTTTCCCCTTAGTAGAGGGGTCAATAACCAGGGGGCATAGTTTCAAGGTAAGGGGCAGGAGGTTTAGAGGGGATTTGAGGAAAATCTTTTTCACCAAGAGGGTGGTTGGAATCTGGAACTCACTGCCTGAAAGGGTGGTAGAGGCAGAAACCCTCAACATTCAAGAAGCATTTAGATGAGCACTTGAAACGCCATAGCATACAAGGCTACGGATCAAGTGCTGGAAAATGGGATTAGAATAGATTGGGCTTGATGGCCGGCGCAGACACGATGGGCCGAAGGGCCTCTTTCTGTGCTGTATAACTCTATGACTCTGGGTATCTACCAAAACTCACTTTCACAGCCACATCTCTTTCCTCAGCAACTGTCTCCGGCTCTGACTTACTCCACGTGGATTCCAACTGAAATTCCATCCTTCATGTTTTGGATCCACCCAAGATTACAGAGATCTCCGAAATATTCAGCGTTCCTTGAACCACTGCTCTCGCCGCATCCTGAGATCCATGCTCAACGCCATGCGGCCACCACATGCACGCTCTCGACCTCTCTTTTCAGCAGCACCGACTCACTATCTCACAGCTGTCCTGGTCCACAGTTCAGTTCATCCTTCGCCTCAACCGGTACTTTAACAAAAAACTGTTTTTTTTTCCTTTCAGATGTCAATTATCGTAAGCTTCAACAACTCTTGGACACCAATGCCCCTCCGGAATCTTCTTCCCCTTCACTGTCCTCTGACCCCCTTCCTTCTTCCAATCTCACCCCCTGCCTTGTTTTCACTATTCCCTCTGACCTTCCCCTCTCTGACCCCGAACGATCAGTCCTCAGCAAAGGCCTGAGCTTTATCCCCTTACGCCCCCATTTCAATGAATTTTGAGCTCAGCACGGCGCCGAGATCTTTTTCTGTCGCCTTCGTCTCCATGCCCACTTCTTTGGCCAGGAGTCTTGCCCCCGCACAGCTGACCCTTTCTCCCGTATTCAGAATTCTCGTTCTACCTGGACCCCTCCCTCTGGCCTCTTAACCTCTCCAGATCTTTATATTGCAAACTGCCGGCGTGACATCGGCTGTCTCAATTTCTCTGCTCCCCTCACTCCAACCTACCTCCCTCTGAACTTGCAGCACTCCATTCTCTCAGATCCAACCCCAACATTGTCATTAAACCTGCTGACAAGGGTGGTGCTGTTGTTGTTTGGCGAACCGACCTCTACCTCGCGGAAGCTGGACGCCAACTCTCCGACACCTCCTCCTGCCTCCCTCTGGACCATGACCCCACTACCGAACATCAAGCCACCGTTTCCAAGACCGTCACTGACCTCATCTCCTCTGGAGATCTTCCCTCCATGGCCGCCAACCTCATAGTCCCCCAACCCTGCACAGCTTCTACCTCCTTCCCAAGATCCACAAACAGGGCTGCCCTGGTAGAGGCATCGTTTCAGCCTGTTCTTGCCCCACGGAACTTATCTCTTCCTATCTCAACTCTATTTTTTCTCCTTGTCCAGTCTCTTCCCACCTACATCCGCAACTCTTTCCGATGCCTTCTGCCACTTTAACAGTTTCCAGTTGCCTGGCCCCAACCGTCTCCTTTTCACTATGGACATCCAATCACTTTGCATCTCCATCACCCACCAGGATGACCTGAGGGCGCTCCGCTTCTTCCTTGAACAGAGGCCCAACCAGTCCCATCCACCACCACCCTCCTCTGCCTGGCTGAACTTGTTCTCACATTGAACAACATCATCCTTTTACTCCACTCACTTCCACCAAATTAAACGGTGCTGCTATGGGAACCTGCATGGGTCCTAGCTATGCCTGCCTTTTCATGAGATATGTGGAACATTCTTTGGTCCAGTCCTGCTCAGGTCCCCTCCCTCACCTCTTTTTCTAGTACATTGATGACTATATCTGTGCCGTTTCCTGCTCTTACCCTGAACTAGAAAATTTCATCACTTTGCTTCCAATTTCCACCCTTCCCTCACCTTCACATGGTCCATCTCTGACTCTTCCCTTCTCTTCCTCGACCTCTCTGTCTCCATTTCTGGGGATAGGTTATTGACAAACATTCACTATAAGCCCACTGACACCCACAGCTACCTGGACTACACTTCCTCCCACCCCGCTTCCTGTAAGGTCTCTATTCCATTCTCCCAGTTTCTTAGTCTCCGCTGCATCTGCTCTGTCGATGCCACCTTCCATACCAGTGCTTCATATGTCTTCCTTTTTCCTCAACCGAGGATTCCCCTCTACTGTGGTTGACACGGCCCTTGACCGTGTTCGTTCTATTTCCCGCACTTCTGATCTCACCCTTCCCCTCCCTCCCAGAACCACGATAGGGTTCTCCTTGTCCTCACCTTTCACCCCACCAGCCTCCACATTCAATGGATCAGCCTCCGCCATTTCCGCCACCTCCAGCGTGATCCCACCACCCCTCCTCTCCCCTTTCAGCATTCCGAAGGGACCGCTCCCTCCGCGACACCCTGGTCCACTCCTCTATCACCCCCAACACCCCTTTCCCTTCCCACGGCACATTCCAGTGCAAGCGCAGGAGATGCAACACCTGCCCTTTTACCTCCTCCGTTCCCACTGTCCAGGGCCCCAAACACTCTTTCCAGGTGAAACAGCGATTTACTTGTACTTCTTGCAATTTAGTATACCGTATTCACTGCTCACAATGCGGTCTCCTCTATATTGGGGAGACCAAACGCAGATTGGGTGACCGCTTTGCGGAACACCTCCGTTCAGTCCGTAAGGGGGACCCCGAGCTTCCAGTCGCCTGTCACTTTAATTCGCCGCTCCACTCCCACTCAGACCTCACCGTGCTTGGCTTCAACAGAAGCTCGAGGAACAGCACCTCATCTTTCAATTAGGCACTTTATAGCCTTTTGGACTCAACATCGAGTTCAACAATTTCAGACCATAACCTCGGCCCCTATTTTTTTTCTCTCTCACATGGCAGCTGTTGATGATTCTGCCATTGCCATTTACACTTCATCCAGAGTCATTTTCGTTTCCATTGTCCCATTACCATCTCCTTTTGTCTTGCACCATCATCCCTTTTGTCTTTTAATTTCTCCTGCCTTCCATCCGATCACAGACCTTCCCTTTTGTTCTTTCCTCCCCCCCGCCCCACCCTTTCCCTGCCCCTACACTTGCTTAAAAATCTGTAACATCTCTAACTTTTTCCAGTTCTGACGACGGGTCATCGACCTGAAACATTAACTCTGTTTCGCTCTCTACAGATGCTCCCTGATCTGCTGAGTATTTCCAGCATTTTCTGTTTTTATTTCAGATTTCCAGCATCCGCAGTATTTTGCTTTTGCAGCTGGTAAGTCTGTTTTGTGGTGCGAAGAGCTGAGGGAGGGTGGACTGGCGCAGCACGAAAGAGTCATGACAGCTCCCTGGGAATCTGGTGCACACATGCATGATGATCTTTTTATGGTTGCAGATGAGCTGCACATTGGGGGAGTGGAAGCTCTTGTGGTTCATGAACACACCTGGGTGATGTGGGGGTGCCTTGATGGGCAAATGTTTACAGTCGATGATGCCCTGCACTTGTGGGAAGCCAACCAGAGCTGCAAAGCTGAGCGCCCGCTCAGTAACACTGGCTTCATCAGTGGACATAATTGGCTGACTTGTGAAACATGGCATCGGTCACCTGGGTGATGCATCTGTGAGCAGCCGACTGCGAGATCCGGCAAATGTCTGCTGCAGATCCCTAGAAGGCGCCTGAGGCGAAGAAGCTGAGGGTGTTGGTGACTTTAACAGCCACTGGTAAGGCATGTCCACCAGGTGCTCTGGCCAACAGGCCTTGTTCCAGCAAGCTGCTAATGTCTGTGACGACCTGTGTAAGGTTTCCAAAATTTACAGATCCCCAAAACCTAAGGAAAAAAGGACTTTGGAACTACCTCAGAGTGATAAAAAATGCATTTGGGCCTAACCTAAGGAATTTAAGACCAAAAACCAAGTTTTGGCATTTTAAAAACATGTCTGGGCCTGTAAAGGGAGAAAAGGCTGTGAAGGAAGTTGGGTTCGACCTCTGACCCTTGGAGGAGATGGTCCCACCCAGAACAATAGGTCCCATCAAACCGATTACAAGGCCCATCAAGAAATATGCATAATACAGAGTACCCAGGACTAGGCTATAGATCAGCCTAAGAACCCAAAACAAAAAAAACCCATCAACAGCAATCAGCCAAGAAAATCAACAGGATGCAGCTATCCTGAAACCACTTCACACATTTACAAAACCAGTTAACACGCTAGTAAAGTCGTTCCTGTTAACAAGGCCTTACAATGACCGGGATTTGATTTGGTTTTGATAAGGCCACTTCAATTTAGTATAATTGAAGGCCCATCAAGCAGTTCAACAGAAAGCTGTAACAACAGTACAAGTTCGAGTTCTCCAGCAAGGAGTTCAACAAGCAGGCAGAAGGCAGTTTCCACAGTTCTGCAAGAAGGCAGTTCCACAGCTTGGAAGAAGACAGTTTAAACAGAGGCAGAGTTCAACAGAAAGAAGTTCAACAAAGAAGGCCAACAGCTCCACAAGTAGGCCAACACACAAGAAGAGACCAGAGCGACCACCTCAGTGACCATCGGACACCTCGCGGCAACAAGGGCCTTATGAAACCTTTTACTCAAAAGACTCTAAACCCTAACTCTCAACTGTCAAGGATTCGTTTGGTGAGCATTATCCCTGGTTCTCCAGAGTCCAACCTAGCTAGTGAAGTGGGATTGGGAGGGGTGAAGTATTCTTCTAATGTTATTTCCCTCGCTTGTACCAAAGTGTTCCCCACCTTTAAAGTGTTAAGAGTATTTGTGTTGTGTTTTACTTTCTTGAATAAAGATCAAAGTTCTTTCATCAAACTCAGTTGTCTGCTGCACCTTTTGTATCACAACCCCCAAATAAGTCCAAGGTCTAGAACCAAGGGAGTGGAAGCGATTCAAACTGTTCAGAAGTCAGAGGCAAAGCTGACACAAAAACACCACCCCCTACATAATGGCGACCGCGGCAGGACCTTGGCAAAAGGGATGTGATGCAGTGGACACTGTGTTTGAGGAGAGAACCAAGATGGAGGAAAGGATTTCCTCTTATGTGTTCGAAAAGGTGAACATAACTAAGAAGTGGGTACTCAGTCTGCTACGTGCTGAACGTCCAATAGACGCTGCAGCTAAGTGGACCGAGAGCAAAGACCACAGGAAATCTGTGGAGAAGGCCATCTGGTTGATCTGCTCCCACCGACAGATCCAATTGTTAGACAAACGTGTCGAGACACTCAAAGCAGAACTGCAGGAGTCTGCTCAGCTGTCTCAAGCACGGGCCCTAGCAGGGGAAACATTATTGAATGAGTTAACAGTCCAAGACCAGGAAAAGATGCAGTTAGTGGAAACACACAGAAGCAGGCAGGAATACTTTCGGTGTCAGTTCACCAAAGCTAAAGGCAGTGAACTAGTGTTGAGGGAAGAAAACACCTGCCTTGCTAGGCAAGTAAAGGAACTAGAAGAGAGGTTAAGAGATATACAGACAGCTTACAAGGTAGCAAGCACAAGCGGGTATGAAGCAGGAGAGCACGGCCCCTGCCAGAAACAAATAGAAAGTTTGAACCTTGCTCTGTCCAGAGCCAAAGGCATGGTATGCCTGTTAAGCCCGGGTACAGCCCGAGTGTACCTGGAAGTGCAGGGGGAAACTGTTCGAACGCCACCTGTGGTGCCGGGGAACGACCCGGTTGGGCAGCAGGAGGGAAGGACAGGGGAGTTATCCCTGGTGTCCTGGCCAATATTTATCCCTCAATCAACATCATTAAAAAACAGATTATCTGATCATTATCACGTGGCTGTTTGTGGGAGCTTGCTGCATGCATATTGGCTACCACATTTCCTACAGTACAACAGTGACTACACTTCATTGGCCCCAATGGAGGGCTCTCTACACGGGAGTCCTCCCTTTATCTATTGGGGACTTGGCCTGGAGGGTGTTGCACAGGCGCAGTCCCGTGCAATATGGTTTTAAACAGGTTCACGGACTCCCAGGCCGCCTGCCTTTTCTGCGGCCTGGAGGAGTCCGTGTTCCACGTATACACAGAATGTGAGAGGTTGCAGCCCCTCTTTCATTATTTGAAGGGGCTGCTCATCGATTTTTGGCTGCACTTCAGTCCCACGCTCCTGATCTTTGGTCATCCGGTGCGGAGGAGAGCGGGCAGATCGGAGGACCTCCTCGTAGGACTGCTCCTGGGCCTGGCCAAAAAGGCCATTAACTGGTCCAGGCAGCGGGCGGTCGAGGGGGTCGTTCGGCCCCAATTGCTTGCCTCTCTTCCGCGGCTATGTTCGCGCCCGGGTAGCCCTGGAGATGGAGCACGTGGTGTCCGCCGGCACGCTTGAGGCCTTCCGCGACCGGTGCGCACCGCGGGGACTGGAGTGCATCATCACCCCGGCCAACACAATTTTAATTTAATTTGTTAAGGTTCTTTTAAAGTTTTATTAATTTACAGACAATTTGTTTAATCACTCCAACAAAAGAATACACTTCATTGGCTGTAAATTGTCTTTGGGACATCCTGAGGTCATGAAAGGATGGTGAACCTGTGGAATTCTCTACCACAGAAGGCAGTAGAGGCCAATCATTAAATATATTCAAGAAGGAGTTGGATATATTTCTTAAGGCTAAAGGGATCAAGGGATATGGGGAGAAAGCAGGGACAGGGTACTGAATTTGGATGATCAGCCATAATCGCATTGAATGGCGGAGCAGGCTAGAGGGGCCGAATGGCCTACTCCTGCTCCTATCTTCTATGTTTCTATGAAAGGTGCTATGTAAATGCAAGTCCTTTTTCCTTTTTTGTCCAAACTGCAAACTCCACCTCGTAACAGTAATTAAACTCTGATTGACTTCAGGTTGTGATTACTAACATCAGGTGCACAATGTGGTCTTAAAGGGGCAGACCACTTTAAACACAATTTAACTCAGCAGCAGTCTATTACATTTTGTGTTACATGGAACAATCCTCACGTTCTTATAGAATAGCAAAGCTTCCAACTTATGAACACTGCTGCACATTTTCTGCAAGTATTATAAAGATGATGGAAACAATTGCATGGCAATAATTTCAGGCTTGTGTTCAGATAATAAATATAAGTTGCTGGAACTTCACACTTGTGGTTTATCATATCGCTCAGCTCCTTAATGAGATTTTTGACTCAGAATCACTCCTTGGTGTTAATTGTTCTTTATATATAATTTACATCTACCATAGGACACTAATATAAAATGTGCCACAGGGAAAATCATTTCTCCTTCTCACAAGATATTGATAACGTAAGTATTTCCATCGGTGCTGCTATAAAACCCTCATCTTTGTCATGAGCACGTTGTACACAATAAAACAAAATGAATGCCCCAACAAATATTACAGAATCATAGTACAGACACTAAGCCTAATATTTACATTTTTGTCACCCTTGCAAATCGCATAATTGGCACAAAAGTGCGAACCAGAAAGCACAGTGGGATGCAGGTATTTACGGCTGATATCGCACATGAACATTCCTCAGGCTTGACTGGAATACAGAAAAGGAGGAGGAAATTGCATGGGGGCCAAGTATTTCCATCCTCTCAATAAAAGAATAGTGTGTGGTAGGAAGGAAACAAACAAAAAAGGGGGAGAAATTTCAAATACCCTGTAACGATCAATAAAGAATTAGTTTTTATATCGCGCCTTTTCACAGCCTTAGAATGTCCCAAAGCACTTGCCATCAATTGATTACATATGAAGTGTAATTACTGTTGTTATATAGGCAAACACAGCAGCCAATTTTCTCCGCCGGCACACTTGAGGCCTTCCGCGACAAGTGGGCACCGGAGGGACTGGAGTGCATCATCTCCACTGGAAATGGAATTTTAAGATGATTTGTTAAGGTTCCTTTTTATTTATTTTAAGTTACAGTCTTTATTGTTTGTGCCCCTTTAAAAAGGGGGCACCTGGTTGACTTTTAATTGGCAATTGCCACTTGACAAGAGTCAGCAGCCAATTTTCTCATAGCAAGCACAGCAAATAAATGAACGAACAGACAATCTATTTTGGTGATGTTGTTTGAGGGAAGAATGTTGGTTCGGACACTGGGGGAACTCCCTGCTCTTCTTCAAATAGCACCATAGGATCTATGTGTCAGCTGTGGCTCAGTTGGTAGCACACTTGCCTCGGAGTCAGAAGGCTGTGGGTTCAAGTCCCAATCCAAGGGAGTATGAACCCATAAAGCTAGGCTGACACTTTCAGATGAGATGTTAAACCGAGGCCCCGTCTGCTCTCTCAGGTGGACGTAAAAGATCCCATGGTACTATTTCAAAGAAGAGCAGGGGAGTTATCCCTGGTGTCCTGGTCAATATTTATCCCTCAACCACCATAACAAAAACTGTTTATTTGGTCATTATCACATTGCTGTTTGTGGGACCTTGCTGTGTGCAAATTGGCTGCTGTGATTCTACTTCATTGGCTGTAAAGTACTTTGAGATGTCTGGTGGTCGTGAAAGGCGCTATAGAAATGCAAGTCTTTCTCTCTTCTTTACATCCACCTGAGCAGGCAAGTTTGAGCTGCTGAATTAGTTTGAGCGTGCTACCAACTGAGCCAAGCTGACACTTGCACGCCCCACTTGCTGCTACTTCTACATATGGGAGGTTAGAAGATGGCTTGTTTTCTTCCTTGTTGTTAACTTATTATTATAACCTGATTCCACCATCTGATCCTTCCTTATGTTTCAGTAGGGTCTCATGTCAGTCTGCATGTTCTGCTGATTCAATACTCTAGTAACAGTGCAACAGTGTTTTACATCATTCTCGTGTCTGCTCACAATCACCATTACTCAACTGTTGCTGATAACCTACATAATTCATCAGTGGCATCATAATGACGACATATAATACATGCTGATGCTATTTACAGATAACCAACTGTTCACTATCACTCAGAAAACATGCCGTGATTATGTCGCAATCATTATCAGTCAGTCTAGGAGTTATCATAATTCAACCACGTGAAACATCTGGAAACTGATGTCGACTGGACATCCTCTGCTGACAAAAAATGAACTGGAAACAGTGGAGAACTGCGCCCATTAACTCCACGGTATATATTATATATATAAAAAAGCAGTGTATATGGTAACGCGCCACACAAGCCTGATAGTGTACAGGTAGATGTCAGCCACATTGATGGTAGGGTCAATTTACCTCAGTGCCTCTCTATTAAGATGGGTAGAAGAGTTCAGGCTCCTGCCCCTCATCCATGCTACTTTTTCCTCAAGATCCTCAACTTCTCCGAGCCCTATTTGCTGGTCTCCCTAGTTCTATCCTATAAAAATTCCAGCTCCACTGCCTGCATCCTATCCCACACTAACTCCTACTTGCCATCACCCCTATTCTTACTGAACTCCACTGGCTCTCTGGCCCCCAGCACATTTAATTCAAAATCTTGGACGAATTTGCAAATTCCTTCATGGCTTTGTCCCTCCTTAACTCCTCAACCTCCTCCAATTCTACAACCCAGCCTTTGCCCTATGGTCCTCTGACTCTGGCCTCTCCTGCACATCTCCCTTTATTCTGCTGCTCCTCTTTTGATGGTAGATGCTTCACTCATCTCAGTTGTACCTTTTGGAACTGCTCTCTAAATCTGCTACTTCTCTGAACTTCTCAATAACCTTTCTGTTTGACCATGTGTTTGGTTGTCTCTCCTAACTCTTCTACTTGTGCTTGGTGTCTACATTCTCCTATGTGAAGTGCCTTGGGATGTTTTATTACATTAGAGGGGCTACATAGATACAAGTTGCTGGCAATTACTGAGCCATGCTAGAAGGATGCATGTTGGGCAAGGACAGGATCAGGTTAAAATGTGATGCTCCCCCATCGGTTAAATGGCCAACCATCATTCACTGCCTAGATTCACATAGGAATAAAGTACCAGATGGTGACTTGCAGCTGTGGATCTATACTCAAGTACAGTCAACAAATTGGAAGAGCAAGGGTGAATATTGATGAGCAAATGATTTTTAAAAATTTACAATGCCTTATTAAATACAAAGAGGTGACCATTAGAATTCTTTGGATAAACCTGTATGTTTGACTGTAACAAATAGTTAGAAATAATTTTGACTTTAAAAGGCAGAACAATATTATTTTATTCAGTCAACATATTTATATAGAGGTTAGGTAATCAACTGTGATTATAGCAGTTTAATTAGGCACCAAAATATACCATCAGAAGATTAATATTTTCAAGTAAAATGGTATTAGAAAACAATTTCAGACATAAATTTAGATTTTCACAGGATATGATGAGGCCTCAAAGCAACAGCTCCAGTAAAAGCTGTAATGATTATAGCTAAAGCTATAATTATAAGTAAATACATGAACTGTGAAATAAAATCAGCAGGAAATGATATCCAATGAAGCATGTGCTGATCCAGTTACCTCATATGCTGGCACCACAACAGGGAATTGATTAATTCATCTTTTGTGTTTCAGTCTAGCTAAAATTCCACGGGGAAAAATTTGGTCGTGCCCCCTTTGGGGCGCTAACTTCACCGGGGCGCTACTTTTAGCGCCCCCACACCGTAAATTGAGTGGTAGCGCCCCAAGCAGGAGGCGGGCGCACTACTGGAAGCGCTCCCCTTCCTTCCTGGGGCTCTACCATTCAATATTGCGGCGCTACGCGCAACAGCACCACGCGCGTCAGCACGTAGCGCCGCGGTATTACAGGCCTCCCTCCCCTGATTAAAGGGGAGGGGCCTAGCACAGCACGTACCAGGGCCCTGCTGGACCACCGGGGAGCGGGGTGCTGGTAAAAGAGCCCAGCACTCATGAGGAGTGCCGGACTGACCGATTGCGGTCGGCACCCCGCAGGAGGAGGCGAAAGGAGGCAGGTGCTGGCAGGCGGCCCAAAAGAAATGGCCGCCCGAAACCTGCCATTTAATTTGCACTGCCGCGGCCGCAAACACAACACCCTGGCCCTGTCGGACATATCGCCCGGCGGTAGGTCAGGGGGAGCAACTGAAGTTTGCGACCGGGGCGCGAGTGGGACACTGCACACGGCGATGACGTCATCGCCGGAGGCGCAGCATCACGGGGCGCTACCGGCTACCGCCACCGCTAACCTCCCACTGAATTTCGTGGCCGGGGCGCTAACGGGAGGCACAAAGCAACTGAATTTCTCCCCAACATGTTTTAGAATAGTTTGAATTCCAGTTTCCAACTCTGTGTTATCATCACATACCACGCTTCCTAAGTACAGCCTTCAGTAATATTACTTTGCAGATCATGCATTAACTTGTTATGCTGTTGTATGTTTTTCAGTGTGAGACGCCGACGATGCTGTTTAATTGGAGAGGCAAGTCGGATGCTCCTACTTTCATCACTATTTAAAGAATGCTCATATGATGCTTTCATCCCAGACATCTTTGGTTACAGTTACTATCAAAATACATTGGCCTAGAAATTGCATTGCGCAGCACCCGTTTCTCCGAGTGCTGCGCAGACACCTAAGGCCCCAAAATGGCGGGCAGGAAATGCGCGCGCACTTCTGGCCGGATGTGTGCAGGCCGCCATATTGGGTCAGGACAAACAAGAGGCGTCCTTTACCCACGCCTGAAGCTAGCGTGAGGATCTTTGTATATGCAAATAAGGGGCCTAACATCTGCTTGATGTCCCCTCGCCAAGATTGGTTTGCCCTGAGACAGCCAATGCCATTGTAGACTTAACTCAGAGAAACCAACCCTATAAGATCTCCAGCAGCAAAGAAGGTAAGTAACTTATCTCAATGTGAAGCTGGGTGCTCCTCCTGACCCCACATTTAACCAACCTCCCGATTTCTTTTTTCATTCAAGGGGTGTGGGCATCACTGGCAAGGCCAGCATTTATTGCCCATCCCTAATTGCCCATGAGAAGGTGTTGGGATCCACCATCTTGAACCACTGCAGTCCATGTGGTGAAGGTGTAGCAGTTTGGTACAACTGAGTGGCTTGCTAGGCCATTTCAGAGGGCAGTTAAGAGTCAACCACATTACTGTGGGTCTGGAGCCACATATAGACCAGACTGGGCAATGGCAGCAGATTTCCTTCACTAAAGGACTTTAGCAAACCAGATGGGTTTTTACGACAATCCGGTAGTTATATGGTTACCATTACTGATATTAGCTTTTAGTTCCAGATTTATTTAAGTAACTCTATTTAAATTCCCCAGCTGCCATGGTGGGATTTGAACTCGTGTCATTGAATCATTAGTCCAGGCCTCTGGATTACTAGTCCAGCAACATAACCACGATGCTACCATTCCCTTGCCCCTATTTCCAAATCTACCCCCTCCTGCCTCCTCTCCCGATCCCCGATCATGGATCCCCCAGCCTCTAAATTATGGGCCATTAAGTTTGTTTTGTTAGAAAATAAGGCACGCCCACTGTTTGTAAACATGCAGCTGGCATACACAGGGGTCATATCCCACATTACTATACTGATGAAGTTGATGAGAATTCAATGACCATTACTTTCTATGGAACATTATCCCAAATTAGAATCACAGCTCTGTGTTACTTAATTTTCTTTGGCATGTACAGGACATCCTTGTGACAATCCTATTCACCACTATAGGGCGAAGTGCACAGGAGGAACTCAGTGACAAGAGACAACATCTATTTTATTCACATCGGATAGATGCGTGGGACATTGTCACCAGATGAGATTTTCCAGACAGTTTACCCAGATTTATTAACAGGTACATAAATTAACAATGAGATTTAAAATGTAGCCAACCTGTCCCTACAATTGTGAGAAGTCGCACAACACCAGGTTATAGTCCAACAGCTTTATTTGAAATCACAAGCTTTCGGAGCGCTGCTCCTTCGTCAGGTGAAGGAGCAGCGCTCCGAAAGCTTGTGATTTCAAATAAAGCTGTTGGACTATAACCTGGTGTTGTGCGACTTCTCACATTTGTCCACCCCAGTCCAACACCGGCATCTCCACATCATGTCCCTACAATGATCACATCTGTCATGAGACAGAATGGGTTCAAACAGAATTAACATTGGTAGAAAGATTTTGTGAAAGGTTGAAATGCAGCAGATTTGGTATGAAAAGACACATTGAAACATTAATGTACATAGGCTACAGAATAAAACAAACCAAATTATTTGTGGCTGAAAGGATCATGACTAAAAGCTAATGTTTCGGGCTTAAAACATTGAAAATTAGGATTTTAATTTGAACTGACAATCTTCTTAACAGAATGCTCATTTGAAAATGAAAGGAACATCTACCAGCTGCTCCATTAGCCACCTCAGGCTCATAGCTATTTACATACAAGTGCAGCTAAGATTGGCCATCGGTCAAAAAACAGATTGTGGGATCATTAAGTCGAGTCTTGTGACTAAAAATGTATTATTGCTACTGCCGGCTTGTTGCATTTAAAAACTTATTGCATAGTCAAACTAAACAGTTGGTATTGTGACAGGTTGTTTTGCAATAGCTTGTATTGATTGTTCTTTAGGGCACTCTCTGAAGCAGCAAAAAAAATTCTTGTATAGCAGCCACAGGAAATACCTCTGACTTGTGTCTTATGACAGTTTCTTGCCCACCCTGCAGGTATTGGGGTGGGATTTCATGCTTTGAGACAGAGTAGTCATGAGATTGGATTTCCCACCACTCCTCCGACCCCACCCTATTTTAAATCCCTTTTCTTGGATTGGGATTAACTGGGTATGCAAGGTGGGCACCCAGTGGGATTTCCGCTGCCAAGAGGGAGCCCACTACTGCAGCACCAGAAGACATCCGCTGCTGCACTTAAGGGGCAGAAGAGGCCCGTACATTCAAATGGCCCCAGTTTTTCTAGGTCTTGGCAGAGACTACCTCAAAAGGTAAGCACTGGGGTCCATTTGAAGCAAGAGGCGGCCTCTATTAGATCTCTGCCACCCCCACCCCCAATCAGCAGACTATACAGATACAGTGGACCTGCTGCCACCTTTCACCAGGTGACCCTGGAGAAGTGCAGTAAGAAGGGCTAGCATAAGGAAATCCAATGGGAACCTGACCCCACCTGCCCATGGGATATGGGGGTGGGGGGAGGGGGCAGGGATAGGGCGGCTAGCAGCAGTCCTGGCATGACAGAGGAAAATTGAGGTGTGGGTGGAGCAGCAGCAGTAGGACTCACCGGCCGACTTTCCCACCATCTCTGCCACTATCCTGCCCAAGTTGGGGTGAGATAACGGAATAAAATCCAGCCCAGCGTCTTGTAGTACTGGGCAAACCCCTGCTACAAGGTAAATCCAGACCCTAGATAATATTTACTACTTATCTGTTCTCCTACTCTATAGAGCAAAACTGGTCAATATCCCCTATATATTCTGATATTTACCAGTGTTGCTCTATAAAGAGTGAAATTTCATGCTTGGCCACACCTGCCAAGATGGCATCATCCATTTCTGCCCTGGGAAACCTGCCTTCTCAGGGTTTGGGTCAGCAGATGCTGAGCTGTGCTATTTGCTCTAAGTAAACCTGCAGATGCCATGCAACAGAAAGCTTGCACATATACAGTAAGGTCAGCTGTAGACTGAAACTTGGCTGCACCTTCTTGTAGGCATGGTGCTGTGCTGATCTATTTGATGGTGCTGCGGTGTGGCACAGAGTGTAAGCCTTGCAACCTCCTCATGTAGAACCACTTTGACTTCAGTAACCATCAAAGAGAAGGTCCGGTGTCAGGCTGCACCATTACCTGTCTGCAGACTCATATCTGCACTTAGGATTCCCCTTCCCATTATTTTGGCCTGCTACATCTTAATCCTTTGCCCCTTCAGCCTCGGAAAAGGCTGTTGATGGGTTGAGAAGCATTTTAATGCTCTCCAGAAGCTATCTGAAATTTTATCCCCCTCCGTGTGACACTCTCCTTTAATTGAACCCAGCCTTTTTAATTTGACTTATAAAAAATGTCCTCACCAGTGAGGTGTGTTTCAGAGGTCTCAATAACGCAATAAAACTGACAAAACTGTGGATCATGGAGACAAGACAGAGGGCAGCACCAAGATTCAATACCGATGCCTCCCTGGAAGTTCTGCTGCAGGCAGTAAGAGCACGCAGGGAGGTCGTCTTCCCTGGTGATCGACGAAAACGACCACCTGAAGAGGCCAAAAGGGCATGGCTGGAGATCGCAGAGGAGGCCAGTAGCAGGGATGTCGTGAAGAGGACATCGACCCAGTGCCGGAAAAGATTCAATGATCTCATGAGGTCAGGAAAGGTGAGTGCAAAGCCACACTCACCTACATCCTAATGTGCGTGTCACCACATCGCCATCACTCTGCCTTCCGAAGCCTACTCCTGCACATCATTCCTCACACCAACCTAGCTTGCAGGTCCACCCATCCATCTCTGTCTATGTACCTACTCACATCCTCATCTGACTAACCACCCCTGACAGTCACCCTCATCCTAATGCAATCATAGGAAGTAACACCACAGAAGGAGGCCATTTGGCAAATCACGCCACTCCCTCATAGTCACCCTCTACAGATGTAGCCCATCCATTCCTTACACTCATTCCATCGCTCTCACTCAAAGTTCTCTTCTTTCCCTCCTTGCAGAAGAGAGCCCACAACATCAGGGAGAGGCAGAGAACCGGAGGTGGCCCTCCAGTCTTCAGTCATTAGACTCCAGCAGAGGAGGAAGCTCTGGAGATCTCTGGAGTTGCAGAGCTGCTGGCGGTGGGAGACGGAGAGAGGGAACCTCTTATCATAAGACTTCTAATTCATCTCTTTACTCTCCCACAGGTCCATCAAGTGACCCCGACACGTCCAGCCAGAGGAGGAAGACGACTCCTCAGAGGAAGCTCCAGTCTCTGAGGGTGCACCGTCAGCAGATCCATGCACAGCCAGCACCAGCGCAGATACGCACACCTCGGTGGGTCCTGTGTGAGATAGAGTGTCTCTCACATCACAAGTGAGCAAGAGCAGGTGGTGTTGACAGGGTCAGCAGAGGAGACTCCTCGCCGGAGGCCATGGGATGCTCCCAGCTCTGCTGAGCTGCATGCAGACGTTGAGACTCGGAGGCCATTGAGAAAGAAGGTGATCTTGGAGGGGCAGCAACAATTGTGTGAGGCTCTGGCATCTTTTGCAGCTGCGATGTCTGCAACTGTACAGAGAATGCAGGAGTCCGTCTCCAACATGAGCACCACCATCTCGCAGGCGATGGCGACGATGTGCTGTTCCATGGAAAGGATGGCCACCTGCATGGAGCAAAAGCGCCAGTCCAACGAGAACATGCTTGCTGTGGACAACAGATGACAGACGCTCATTGACCTCATCTCGAGGAGAGATATAAACGTAGACTTGGGCCTTTATCACCCCACTGATGTGCAGCAAGGTGCTCTCCAGCTTCTTGCTAACAGGGAAGTGTGGGTGGCCCATGAGAGGTATGATACTGAGAGGGGACATGGAAGTGGGGGCTCTTCTCAAAGTGCTCATACTTCTCCCGCGTTGCCCCCCTCAGTCAGAGCCCCGCATGCTGCCTCGTATCCCAGTGGCCGAGTCTGCCCCTGCACAGTTGCAAAAGGAGCAGTCTTTGGCGGGACCCTCACAGGTTCCAAAACCCAGAGAACGTCCACCAAAAGTGTCAAAGCAGTCGCAGTAGGGAAGTGAGCAGCCTGCCTCTACCTCTGCTGAAGCCACAGAGGTTGCACCTCGTAGAGGCATGCAGAAAAGAAAAAAGACACAATCGTAGATGCACAAGGGTATGCACATGGGTGTATGAAAAAATGTTAGTGATAAGTTTCAGTTCTATTTATGACACACATAAATTTATTTCTTTGCACCACTTTACGGTCTTATCCATTTTTGCCTGCTACCTGGGAAGTGACCTTGTCAACTGAAGTGAATGGTGAGACATCACCTAACCTCAAGTAATGGGGGTTTGGGTGAGAGGAATGGCTTGGTCATTGTAGGGCTGCTTTGTGGTGTTGTTGGGCGGGGGCTAACTTCATACAGCATGTGGCAGCCATATGGGTGCACTGGAGCAAGTTAAGTAAATCTGGCCCTTATGAGGCCAACTCGGGCCTCCCAAGCAGCACTGTGCGCTGCTGCTGGTGCCATCTCCACCTCTAGTTCATCCTCCTCTTCCTCCTCATCTTCCACCTGTTCCTCCTCCTCCAAAGAGGCTGTGCGCTCTGCACCTTGCTCCTCCTGAAGCTCCAATCCTCGCTACTGCGCTATGTTGTGTAGTGCACAGCATAGGACGATGATTCTGGAGACCCTGGCTCATGCATTCTTAAGGGCTCCTCCAGATCTGTCAAGGCATCTGAAGTGCATCTTCAGCCTGCCAATTGCTTGCTCTATGACACATCTGGTGGACATGTGGCTGTCATTATAACGCTCTTCAGCCTCAGTACTTGGCCTCCTCAAGGGTCACCAGCCAAGTCTTCAGTGGATAGCTCTTGTCTCCAAGCAGCCAGCCAGTAAGTCTGTTTGGAGGTGTGAAGAGCTGAGGGAGGGTGGACTGGCTCAGCATAAATGAGTCATGACAGCTGCCAGGAAATCTGGCACACACCATGATGACCTTTTTATGGTTGCAGACAAGCTGCACATTGAGGAAGTGAAAATCCTTGTGGTTCACAAACACTCATGGGTGATGTGGGGAGCCTTGATGGCCACATGTGTGCAGTCGATGATGCCGTGCACCTGTGGAAGCCAGCCAGAGCCGGAAAGCTGAGCGCCTGCTCAGTAACACTGACTTCATCAGTGGCAAAGTTTACATAATTGGCTGACTTGTCAAACATGGCATCGGTCACCTGGGTGATGCATCTGTGGGCGGCTGAGGTAAGTGGATGGTTGATCATCTGATGCCTTTCAGAGGGGTAATAATTTGCAAAAATCTGGAATTATCTTTTTAGTATATATGGTGGTACAGGAGTCATGGGCTGCAGCTCAATCAAGTATGAGCAGATAAATTAACCTCCGGTATAAAAAATTACCAGGCATGTTTGAATAATGTGACTGCCTAGATCATAAGAGAAAGTGCTCAAATTTAAATATTGTAAATAACTGAGGCCCCGAAAATGTACAGGATTATGCATTTTATGCAGTGCATGTAACAACTTCCCCTCCCCCAGAAGCTCCATGCATCAACCACCTACCCCTCCCCCCACCCCACTTTTGTCTCCACTGCAAGGAGCCAATTACGTATACCCACTCTTTAGGGGGGGGGCATCCTGCTTCCCTGGTCTAGACAACAACCCCACCGTGATGGGGCCCATTTCCATCCTTTTGGAGGCCACTATCCCTCATCTAACTCGGACCTTTTTCTGAGTGGTTCTGGTGGAGTTCTACTGAAATTATAACAGGAATCCAGTGGAACAGCAGAGGAAATAATAAAATGGAGATTATAAAGCTCTGTTTTTCTTCTACAATGATGCCACCATATCAACCAGTTTGTAGAATTGTGAAGAATACATGTCATAGGAAAAGTGTGATTGAAGAATAGCATTTACTGAACTGGGATATTAAAATATCAGGGTATACAGTCTACAGCATGGACAGGTGCCTCAAGGCATGTGGAGGAGCAGCAAAATAGGCGAATGAGAACATTGCCTCTATAGAAAGAAATTATATTAGTGCCTCGGCTGATATAACTACGACTTGTGCTCCAGAACTAGCCGCGCCTCTAGCCAAGCTGTTCCAGGACAGCTACAACACTGGCATCTATCCGACAATGTGGAAAACTGCCCAGGTATGTCCTGTCCACAAAAAGCAGGACAAATCCAATCCAGCCAATTACCGCCCTATCTGTCTACTCTCAATCATCAGCAAAGTGATGGAAGGTGTCATCGACAGTGCTATCAAGCGGCACTTACTCACCAATAACCTGCTCACTGATGCCCAGTTTGGGTTCCGTCAGGACCACTCAGCTCCAGACCTCATTACAGCCTTTGTCCAAACATGAACAAAGGAGCTGAATTCCAGAGGTGAGGTGAGAGTGACTGCCCTTGACACTAAGGCAGCATTTGACCAAGTGTGGCATCAAGGAGCCCGAGTAAAACTGAAGTCAATGGGAATCGGGGGGGAAAACTCTCGACTGCCTTGTGTCATATCTAGCACAAAGGAAGGTGGTTGTGGTGGTTGGAGGTCAATCATCTCAGTCCCAGGACATCGCGGCAGGAGTTCCTCAGGGCAGTGTCCTAGGCCCAACCATCTTCAGCTGCTTCATCAATGACCTTCCCTCCAACATAAGGTCAGAAATGGGGATGTTCGCTGATGTAAGCACAGTTTTCAGTGCCATTCGCAACTCCTCCAATAATGAAGCAGTCTATGCCCACATGCAACAAGACCTGGACGACATTCAGGCTTGGGCTGATAAGTGGCAGGTAACATTCGCGCCACACAAGTGCCAGGTAATGACTATCTCCAACAAGTGAGAGTCTAATCACAGCCATTGATATTCAACGGCACTACCATCGCCAATTCCCCCACCATCTCAACATCCTGGGGGTCACCATTGACCAGAAACTTAACTGGACCAGCCACATAAATACTGTGGCAACAAGAGTAGGTCAGAGGCTAGGTATTCTACAGCGCGTGTCTCACCTCCTGACTCCCCAAAGCCTTTCCACCATCTACAAGGCACAAGTAAGGAGTGTGATGGAATACTCTCCACTTGCCTGGATGAGTGCAGCTCCAACAAAACTCAAGAAGCTCGACACCACAAAGCAGCCCGCTTGATTGGCACCCCATCCAACACCTTAAACATTCACTCCCTCCACCACCGGGATACCGTGGCTGCAGTGTGTACCATCTACAAGATGCACTGCAGCAACTCACCAAGACTTCTTCGGCAGCACCTCCCAAACCCGCGACCTGTACCACCTAGAAGGACAAGACAGCAGGTGCATGGGAACACCACCACCTCCAAGTTCCCCTCCAAGTCACACACCATCCTGACTTGGAAGTATATCGCCGATCCTTCATTGTCGCTGGGTCAAAATCCTGGAACTCCCTCCCTAAAAGCACTGTGGGAATACTCTCACCACACGGACTGCAGCGGTTCAAGAAGGTGGCTCACCAACACCTTCTCAAGGGCAGCTAGGGATGGGCAATAAATGCTGGCCTTGCCAGCGACGCCCACATCCCATGAATGAATTTTTTTAAAAGGGGGAGAAATTCCCCTAGAGGGCCATTTGGGGCATTAAGTAAAAAATGTTTGGAAAGTTAGTGCCAGGCGCTAACCTTTTCAAACATTTGAGAAATTCCCATTTTTTGCTCCAAGAGGGAAGTGGAGCGCTAAATCAAGCACTCCACTTGCCTCTTGGAGCGCAAGAGGCAAGGATTGTCCCGATCCGGGGCGATGTGCTCAGCAGCGCCATATGTGGCCATGCGTGGCGCTTCCGCGTTGCAGGGGCTCTTCCCTCAATTAAAGGGAAGGGCTCCTCGCTGCGAGCTCTGCATTTTTTCTGACATCTGCTGAAGCACCGAGGTGCGGTAGCGCCGCGCGATCAAGCTGAGTGCCGGGCTGACCGATCGCGGCACTCAATCCGGTGCTCAGAAAATGTTTTTTTTAAATTGGGGATTATTTTTCAAAACGGCCTTTAAATGGCGCCCCGCGAGCGGCCGGCTTCACTGTTCACGACCCCCACAACAGTCGGTAACATCGCCCGGCGCTGCTGTGGGGCGCGAGGGGGAGTTTTTCTCCCGAGGCACTACCGGGGCGCTGCGCCCGGAGATGACGTCATGATCTCTGGGCGCAGCAGATCGGGGCGATACCTGGTCGCGCCGCCGCTAACCTCCCGCAGAATTTCGCAGGAGGCGCAGTTAGTGCCTCGGGGGGTCGAAAAGCCATTTGCATCTCGCTAGTGCCTCCCACCAGAGGCGTTAACGATGGGAATTTCGCCCCCAATATGTATGTATGTCAAGGGCAGTGAAAAAAAGAAATTGGGCTGTTGATATAAACTCTTAATAGGAGGAAAGAATAATCAAGAAAACGTAAAAAGGTCAAGAAGTTAATTACATGGGAGTTCAATTATTTAAGTATTGACCAGGGGAAAGGCAAAGGACAAGTGAAGAGGAATTTGAATTTCTGGATGTAATGTAAGATTGCTTTGTTTTTTGAACACCAACATGATCAGCAGCTCTTCTGGATTTAATCTTTATTAACTCCCAAGGTATGGCTCTCAGATTTAGTTATCAGATAATCATTAGAATTGACATGCTTATGCAAAAAGGACAGTGACAGAAAAATACTAGACACAAAAATATTAGACTTCAAAAGGGCAAACTTCATGGGATCAGGGAACTTCTCCTAAAGGGATTTTTGAATACACGTGTGCATAAATAGTGAAAAAGGAAGCACAAATGTATTGTTTTGCTTAAAAATGTTAGTAGAAAACTGGAATCTGGGTACATTAGAAATAGAAGAGTTATTTGAATTGGTACTTCACATCTTTCATTCTGCAGACAAAGGGGGGAAAGTTACCGAACTCAGACATAAAAGGAATCATTTTCTGACTTCACCTTGCTGCTTCCTGCTGGTGGCACAAATTGGAGATTCAGGTGTGCACTCTGATGAAAGGTCATCGAGCTGAAACGTTGGCCGCGATTTTATTAATGGGGGCGGGTTGAGGGCGGGCCCGCTGCTCGGCAGCTTTCGGACCCGCTCCCGGATGCTGCCGCCCAGCAGTTACGATTTTACCTTGATTGGCCTCGTTACGGCCGACGTGCGGGTCCCTCCAGGCAATTGCTTGCAGAGTGTCAGATTCTCGCGTCTGATGACGTGTTGTTTGAGTAAAAACTTAAAGGGGCCATGTCCCCTTTGCAAAAACATTTGGCTTTTTCTCTTAAAGGTGCTGGCTGCTGCAGGAATGGCAGCCCCAAAAACTAAGGTTGCACTCCGGTTCAATGAGGGCTCCCTCCATGCTCTTACAGAGGGGGTTTGAGGACGTCAGGAGCTCCTCTTCCCTGGAAACGGAAGGAGGAGGCCTCCTCAGCAAACCAAGGTAGCTTGGCTGCACATTGCTGAGGAGGTGAGTTCGAGGTCTGTGTGCAGACGCACATGGGTTCAGTGTCGAAAAAGGTTTAATGATCTGCTGAGATCATCTAAAGTGTGGCCTCTGTGTTCTGGGAAATGAAGTTCAAGAGTGAGGGCTCAGGGCGAATTCCATGTAGAATGTTGGTGGTGACACTGAGCGCAAACCACCATTTATTGGACAGATGATGCCTGGGGGTTTGAGAATGTCGGACTTATATTCATCTCCATGTGCCAGCCACCTGTGGTTGAAGCATAAGCTTACGCGAATCTGGCATTGATGAGTGCATCCCTTGCCTGACAGCCAGCAATGTGGTTGCCTGCTGTTGGATTGGCGACATCCAGCCCCGCAAGGCATCACTCCCCATCCTCCTCCTCCCCCTCGTTCTCCTCCTCGTCCTCTTCCTCGTCCTATTCCTCCGAAGAGGCTGTGTGTTGAGCCACTTGTTTACCCTGCAGCACTAAGCCGTGCTGCTATGCAATGTTGTGCAGGGTACAGCAGACCACAATGATTCTGGACACCCTGGCTGGTGCATACTGCAAGGCTCCTCCAGATCTGTCTAGGCATCGGAAGCGCATTTTGAGCAAGCCGATGGTTTGCTCGATGATGCTTCTGGTGGATATGTGACTCACATTGCACTGTTCCTCAGCATCGTTTGATGGCCTCCTCATCGGTGTCATAAGCCACTTTTTCAGGGGATAGCCCTTGTCACCAAGAAGCCATCGGAAAGTTGGTTTGGCGGATGGAATAGCTGCGGCACAGTAAACTGGCGCAGGATGAAGGAGTCATGGCAACTGCCAGGGTACTTTGCGCAAATATGCATGATGATCGTCCTGTGGTTACACACCAGCTGAACGTTCAGGGAGTGGAATCCCTTGCGGTTGACAAATACAGCTGGGTTGTGATAGGGGGCCATAATGGCTACATGTGTACAGTCTATGATGCCCTGCACCATTGGCAAGCCTGCCATATTGGCAAATCCAACCGCATGCGCCGTCACACTTGGGCCATCCGTGGAGAAGTGGATATAATTGTGGCCTTTGCAAAGAGGGCATCGGTGACTTGCGTGATGCAGGGGTGTGCGGCTGACTGGGAGATGCCGCTGATGTCTGCAGCTGATCCCTGGAAGGAGCCCAAAGCAAGAAGTTGAGTGCGGTGGTGACTTTGACAGCAACTGGTAAGGGGTGTCCACACGCTCCTCTGGGCTGCAGGTGTTGGTGCAGCATTGCACCGATATCAGCAACTACGTCTTTCGAAAGTCTCAGCCTCCTTTGGCACTGCTGCTCAGTCATGCTGAGGAAGCTGATCCTCTGCTTGTAAACTCTGTGTTGGGGGTATCTCCTGCGGCGAGGTGCAGCCCTGCACTGAGGCCCTCCGCCCTGTGCATCATCAGGTAGGTGAGGAGGAGGTTGGCACTCCTGGTGCTGCTGTTGTGGCTGGTTGTGGTGCTGCCACGGCTGCTTTTCCTCCAAATCTGATGACCAGGATGAGAGGATATAAATGGTTCCCATCCCGTTGCTATAGATTTCATTTGAGGCAAGAAGCTTGCAAGCGCACAGTCGAAGTGGCCTGAAATGATTCCTATCAGGTCACACTGCAGATGACTGTCAGCTTGAACAGTCACAAGGTCAGTAGATTTGCAAAATCTTATCCCAAACCTCCAACAACAAAGTTGTTGCATTTGAATGTCAGCCATGGAGCGCTTTTAAAGTGCTGCACCAACGATTACAAATCATGTCCTCCAGCAACTCATCTCCTTGAAGCTGGCCTGTTTCTGACAAGACGGGAAACAGGAGCCAGAAGCACAAAAATGGGAAACCACTATAAAAAATAGGATTAGCAAGGCAGTTAACAGGCTCTTAACTGCCTTAACTACCTGTCCCACCGGTTCCAGTCGGGTCAGTTTGGGAGCGGCTGAACAGATCGGGTCGGGTCAGGGCGGGTTGGGTGTCTAAAGCCATTTTTTCCAATTTTAGCTGCTGACACGCCTCCAAGCCCACCTCCTCGGGACTGTTAAAATCAAGCCCGTTGACTCTGTTTCTCTCTACACAGATGCTGCCTGACCTGCTGAGTAATTCCAGCATTTTCTGTTTTTATTTCAATAACAAAGGATATGGTTACGGAAAGATGGCATTCCCTGCTGGAAGTGTGGTAGGTTGGCATTTTTAGGTGCCCAAAACCACAAGCACTCACTCCACAGTAGTTCCTGTTGTCAGCTGAATATGAATAATGCGGCTGAGCTCCAGATGTTGGAAACACATCTCACTGAGAACTTATCAGCCATGTCTCAGTTGGTAGCACTCTCGCCTCTGAGTCAGAAGATTGTGGGTTCAAGTCCTACTCCAGAAACTTGAGCACAAAAATCTAGGCTTACACTCCAGTGCAATACTGAGGGAGTGCTGCATCATTGGAAGTGCAGTCTTTCGGATAAGACGTTAAACAAAGGCACCCTCTGCTCTCTCAGGTGGACGTAAAAGATCCTATGTCACTATTTTGAAGAAGAGCAGGGGAGTTCTCCCTGGTGTCCTGGCCAATATTTATCTCTCAATCAACATCACTAAAAAAACAGATTTATCTGATCATTAACAGTGTTGTTTGTGGGAGCTTACTGTGCGCAAAATAGCTGCCGCATTTCCTACATTACAACAGTGACTACACTTCAAAAGTACTTCATTAGCTGTAAAGCGCTTTAGGGCATGACACCTCTCAGAAACCTGAGGAATGAGGCCTAGGAGTGTGACAATGAATGCTATATCACCAGCAGATGTGTCATCGAACAAGCCATCGGCATGTTGAAGATGCGCTTCAGGTGCCTGGACAGATCTGGAGGGGCCCTTCAGTACGCACTAGCCAGTGTCTCCAGAATGGTTGTGGTTTGCGGTGCTCTGCACAGCATTGCACAACAACGAGGCTTGGGCCTGCAAGAGGAACAAGGCAAAGAGATCAGATTCTCCTCGGAAGATTCAGAGGGGGAAGAGGAAGAAGAAGAGGATGTAGAATTCGCAAAATTATCGCGATTTTATAAAATAAGAAGGAGACATATAGTTTCGTACAAACAGCTTTATTTCAGCAGAATGCTGTCAGGTTTTCAAAGTGGACACAAACAGCCTGTAAAATGGCCGCCACGCCTCGTGGCAGAACGTTCTAGACCTTTCAATGAGCAGACAAGATGGCGTTCCAATAAACATTTGTGCGAGATCGGACAAGACTCAGCACATTTGAGATAATTCACAAGACATAATGGGTTTGCATTTTACACATAAATACTGGAATCGGTCTCCCAGGTGCGAATAAGGGCTATTGTACCGAACGATCAAGAACCCATCCAAAGACATTAATATGCAAAATCCCCACGACTCTACGATGAGAGAGCCGTTTGCGGGTAGTTACAGAAAACATTTGGAAGCCCCAAAACCCCTCCAGGGAGAATACTGACCGGTTCCACAATGGGAGAAGTATTAATGGGTACTCAGACAGTTACAAGTATCACCGAAACCCATTAAAAACGGAGATCACCCTATACAAGAAGTTTGAGCGCCAAAACCCTGACAAAAGAAAGACATTAAGATTGGGCGGGAAAAGAGGAATTACAGCACTATAACTGTAAGGTACAACCGTCCATCTGTCTCTTGACTCTTGCCTCTTGCTCTTGCCGCCTGACTCCTTGCCGCTTGCCTCGTGTCTCTGCCTCTTGCAGCTCTTGCTGTTTGACTTGCTGGAAGACTATTGAACTTTCCGATCCGCCAGGATCAACCTCGTGGCTTGCCGTGAAGATCTGTGAAGAACTGGGCTGTGAGGCCTTGAAACGGGCACACCATTCCGAGAAGTCGGTAAACGGTGTTGGAACCGAAGGCCCGAGATGAGATGAGATGAGAAGAGAAGAAGACGACAATACGTATCGCCACGGTCAGTAAGCCCCGACCGCGCCTGTAAGTCGAATAAACACCTTTCCTTGCCCAGGAAGACCATTCTTTGAGTTTTACAAACTGGTGAGGGCACAGGAAGACTATTTTTTGAGTCGTGTCGGAACTCCGAGGACAACACAGATCTTCATGACAGCAGACGGTCCAGCCTGCTAGCCGGAGCAGAAACGAGTAAACAAGTGGGGTACAGAGACCTCTGATCAACACATGGGTGGTCAGGTGCTGTGGGAAAGACATCCGAGCAGAGTTTCGGAATTCTCCGAGTTATCACGAGTGGTGAGCACGGTGGCATAGTGGTTAGCACTGGTGCCTCACAGCGCCAGAGACCCGGGTTCGAATCTGACCTCGGGTGACTGTCTGTGTGGAGTTTGCACATTCTCCCCGTGTCTGCGTGGGTTTCCTCCGGGTGCTCCGGTTTCCTCCCACAGTCCAAAAATGTGTGGGTTAGGTTGATTTGGTTATGATAAATTGACCCTTAGTGTTAGGGGGGATTAAATATGTGGGGTTATGGGGATAGGATGGGATATGTTAGGGGGAATTAAATACGTGGGGTTACGGGGGTAGGGTGGGATATGTGTACTGTGGGGATTAAAGCAGGGACAGGGTACTGGATTTGGATGATCAGCCATGATCGTATTGAATGGCGGAGCAGGCTCGACGGGCCGAATGGCCTACTCCTGCTCCTAGATTCTATGTTTCTATGTTTCTCGATCCTACAAATCTAGTTTAGGACAGGTATTGATAGGGGAGGGTTTAAGTTTTAAGGATAATTGTAATGTGTGTCCCCTTTTACGATGTGTCGTGCGCTCCTCGTTTCCCTAAAATTAGTTACATAACTGCGTGTAAGATTGTACTGTCATTAATCTGTGCTTATGACATGTATTTCGTAATCTTGAATAATATGCAATAAAGATTTTCCATTTCGCACTATTCAACCGGGTCTACCTGAGTTTTCTCTGCATTATTGCTCTCGCACCTAAGTCCAGTGTCAGAACCGTAAGGGCGAGTGGGTCGAACCACTCACAGGGGTCTAGTGCTACCAGGCTGGCTGGAGACCAGAACAGGCAACAAGGCCTAACCCCGCACTAGCACCCAGGCTACGCACAGAGCCACAGGCCTCACCCCTTACAAAGAGGAGGATGAGGAGGGTGAATACGCAATGCTTAACATAGAAACATAGAAGATAGAAGCAGGAATAGGCCATTCGGGCCCTCGAGCCTGCTCCGCCATTCAATGCAATCATAGCTAATCATCCAAATTCAGTACCCTGTCCCTGCTTTCTCCCCATATCCCTTGATCCCCTTAGCCTTAAGAAATATATCTAACTCCTTCTTGAATATATTTAATGAATTGGCCTCAACTGTCTTCTGTGGTAGAGAATTCCACAGGTTCACCACTCTCTGGGTGAAGAAATTCCTCCTCATCTCAGTCCTAAATGGCTTACCCCTTATCCTTAGACTGTGACCCCTGGTTCTGGACTCCCCCGCCATCGGAAACATCCTTCCTACATCTAGTCTGTCTAGTCCTGTTAGAATTTTATAAGTTTCAATGAGATCCCCTCTCATTCTTCTAAACTCTAGCGAATACAAGCCCAATCGACCCAATCTCTCTTCATACGTCATTCCTGCCATCCCAGGTATCAGTCTGGTGAATCTTCGCTGCACTCTCTCCATGGCAAGAACATCCTTCCTCAGATAAGGCGACCAAAACTGCACACAATACTCAAGGCGTGGTCTCACCAAGGCCCTGTACAAATGCAGCAAGACATCCTTGCTCCTGTACTCGAATCCTCTCGCTATGAAGGCTAACATACCATTTGCCTTCTTAACCGCCTGCTGCACCTGCATGCTTACCTTCAGCGACTGGTGCACAAGGACACCCAGGTCTCGTTGCACTTCCCCATTTCCCAATCTATTGCCATTCAGATAATAATCTGCCTTCCTGTTTTTGCCACCAAAGTGGATAACCTCGCATTTATCCACATTATACTGCATCTGCCATGCATCTGCCCATACACCCAACCTGTCCAAATCATACTGGAGTTTCTCTGCATCCTCCTCACAGCACACACACCCACCCAGCTTTGTGTTGTCTGCAAACTTGGAGATATTACATCTAGTTCCCTCGTCTAGATCATTAATATATATTGTGAATAACTGGGGTCCTAGCACCGATCCCTGCGGTACCCCACTAGTCACTGTCTGCCACTCGGAAAAAGACTCGTTTATTCCAACTCTTTGCTTCCTGTCTGCCAACCAGTTTTCTATCCAAGACAGTACCTTACCCCCAATCCCGTGTGCTTTAACTTTGCACGCTAATCTCTTATGCGGGACCTTATCGAAAGCCTTCTGAAAGTCCAAATACACCACATCCACTGGTTCTCCCTTATCTATTCTACCAGTTACATCCTCAAAAAATTCCAGTAGATTAGACCTTTTGTAAATCCATGTTGACTTTGTCTGATCCTGTCACTGTTTTCCAAGTGCTCTGCTATTACATCTTTTATAATGGACTCTAGCATTTTCCCCACTACCGATGTCAGGTTTACCGGTCTATAATTCCCCATTTTCTCTCTACCACCTTTTTTAAATAGTGGGGTTACATTAGCTACCCTCCAATCCATGGGAACTGTTCCAGAGTCTATAGAATTTTGGAAGATGATCAGCAATGCATCTACTATTTCTAGGGCCACTTCCTTAAGTACCCTAGAATATAGATTATCAGGCCCTGGGGATTTATCGGCCTTCAATCCCGTCAATTTCCCGAACACCATTTCCCTATAAATATTGATTTCATTCAGTTCTTCCCTCTCATTATACCTTATGTTCCCCGACATCTCTTGGAGGTTATTTGTGTCCTCCTTTGTGAAGACAGAACCAAAGTATGTATTTAATTGGTTTGCCATTTCATTGTTCCCCATTATAAATTCCCCTGATTCTAACTTCAAGGGACCTATGCTTGACTTCACCAATCTTTTTCTCTTCACATATCTATAGAAGCTTTTACAGTCAGTTTTTATGTTCCCTGGAAGCTTACTCTCATACTCTATTTTCCCCCTCTTAATTAATCCCTTTGTCCTCCTTTGCTGAATCCTAAACTGCTCCCAATCCTCAGGTTTGCAGCTTTTTCTGGCCAATTTATATGTCCTCTCCTTGGACCTCATGCTATCCCTAATTTCCCTTGTTAGCCACGGTTGAGTCACCTTTTTTTGTTTTATTTTTATGCCAAACAGGGATGAACAAATTCTGAAGTTCATCCATGCGATCTTTAAATGTTTGCCATTGCCTATCCACCGTCAACCCTTTAAGTAATGTTCCCCAATCCATCCTAGCTAATTCACGCCTCTTACCATCATAGTTTCCTTTATTTAAATTCAGGACCCTAGTCTCTGAGTCAACTACTTCACTCTCCATCTTAATGAAGAATTCTAACATATTATGATCGCTCCTCCCCAAGGGGCCTCGCACAACAAGATTGCTAATTAATCCTTTCTCATTACATAATACCCAGTCTAAGATGACCTGATCTCTAGTTGGTTCCTCGACATATTGGTCCAGGAAACCATCCCGTATACTCTCTAGGAATTTCTCCTCCGCAGTATTGTTACTAATTTAGTTAGCCCAATCTATATGTAGATTAAAGTCACCCATGATAACTGCTGTGCCCTTATTGCACACGTCTCTAATTTCCTGTTTAATGCCATCCCCAACCTCAGCATTACTGTTTGGGGGTCTGTATACAACTCCCACTAACGTTTTCTGCCCCTTGGTATTTCTCAGCTCTACCCGTACAGATTCCACATCATCAGAGCTAATATCCTTCCTTACTATTGTGTTAATTTCCTCTTTAACCAGCAATGCTACCCCACCTCCTTTTCCTTTTTGCCTGTCTTTCCTGAATATTGAATACCCCTGGATGTTGAATTCCCAGCCTTGGTCACCTTGGAGCCATGTCTCCGTAATCCCAATTATATCATATCCGTTTACATCTATTTGCGCAGCTAATTCATCCACCTTATTACGAATGCTCCTCGCATTAAGACAAAGCCTTCAGGCTTTCTTTTTTTAACACTCTTAGACCTTTTAGAATTATTATTTACTGTGGCCATGTTTGATTTACACCCTTGATTTCTCTGACTGCCACTTTTGCTTTTCTCCTTCCTGTCTTTTGCTTCTATCCTTGCTTCCCTTTCCTCTGTCTCCCTGCACAGGTTCGCAACCCCCTGCCATTTTAGTTTAAACCCTCCCCAACAGCACTAGCAAACACTCCCCCGAGGACATCGGTCCCGGTCCTGCCCAGGTGCAAACCGTCCAGATGCGTGCAGAGGGAGGAGGAGGAGGGGCAGAAGGGCTCTCAACAGGAAGCCTTATCCACCTAGGGTCTTCCAAGAGCACTTCTTCTACCTCCACTTAAGCGACGACCAGTGAATTAGGAGACTCCATTTCACCAAGGAGGCAGTCACAGAACTCTGCCACCTCCTGCAACCAGACCTGCAGCCTCAGAGCAGGGCGACGACGGCTCTCTCAGTGGCCCTCAAGGTCACCGTGGCCCTCAATTTCTTCACCATCGGATCCTTCCAGTCTGGAGCAGGAGACAGAGCTAACATTTCCCAGTTCGTCACAGAAGCTCTCTACTCCAGGAGAAGGGACTACATTGACTTCTCTCTGAACAGAGTGAAGCAGAACGAGTGCATATGTGGCTTTGGCAGAATAGCGGGCTTCCCCGTGGTGCAGGGCACCATCGACTGCACACTCGTGGCTTTGTGGGCACCGCATACCAATCTTGAGATGTTCCGTAACTGCAAAGGCTACAACTCACTTAATATACAGTTGTTGTGCGACCACATCCAACACATCATGACGGTGAATGCCCACTATCCTGTCTTCATCCTGCGTCAGTCCGGTGTGCCAGCAATCTTCCAGCCACCACATCAAACCTGAGGGTGGCTGCTTGGAGACAAGGACTATCCACTCTGCACCTGGCTGATGATTCCCCTCCACAACCCACTCGTGCCCAGCACTCATATAATGACAGCCATGCTATCACCAGGAACATCATCGAGCAGACCATTGGGGTGCTCAAGCAAAGGTTCCGCTGCATTGAACACTTGGGAGGAGCCCTCCAGTACTCACCGGAGCGGGTGTCCCATTTCGTGGTGGTCTGCTGCATGCTTCACAACTTGGCCATCATGAGGGCGCAGCCCTTGCTACCAGGGATTGCGGGACCACCTCAGGAGAAGAAGGAGGGACAGGAGGAAGAGGAAGAGGACAAGGATGAGGAAAAGGAGGAAGGGAGGAGGCAGGCAGCAAATCCATGTTCCGGACGGGCTGTCGATGAATGCCTCAGCAGACTCCAGTTCCAGTGAATGAAACCCCAGATCCCCGTTGCTCACCACTTCCCCATCATACCATCCCTCTGTCACGGAACATCACAGCGCCCTCTTGGGCACAAAGCTGAAATGAGAGACACCACAAAACACACATTCCAAACAAAAATCATAAATTTATCAGAATCCAATCAACATTACAATATCAATTAATCTCCCTTAGTGCCAGTCGTTCAAGTGCATTTACCTACTGTAGTGCTCCGACGCAGTGCTCCCCCAGTGGCTGCAGCGTGGCTCATGGAAGGCTGCTGATTTTCAATGGGGGAGACTTCAGATAGCCTTGCATGATGACCTCGACCAGCTGTAGACCTAGAAGACCCAGCTGTAGACTGCACCATCGGCATGGGTGGCAGCAGTCTGGGCTGGCTGGCTGATAGGCAAGGGCAAGGGCAATGGCGGAGTAGCAGTTGTGGGAGTAGGACAGCAGGTTCTTGCTCCACAGATCCACTGCCACTCCCCCGGGACGGTGCCTCAGCATTCCCAGCAATCTGTTGGAGGACAGGTTGCTGGCCTGCTTCGACACCCTGCAAGCCTCTATCGACACTCGTAAACCCAACGGCGTTGGCGGCATCCGAGCTTGCATGGCAGCAAGCTGAAGCTGCATGAGAGCAGTCTGCATTTCCACTGTAGCACTGAGACATTAGGTTGCTTCCGCCTGTGCTGCAATGGAAGCCACGAGATCACCCATCACACGCAGCATCATGGCTGGGTCCACAAGGTTTCTCCTGGAGTTATCCATTAGTTCCATCCTGGAAATCATGGGCTCCAAAATCTGCGCAAAGCACCATCCAATGTTGGAGCCGGACTCCTCCATGCTTCTTGACATTGACACGAGGGTCTTTGGCAGGCTTGCCATTGCACCTAGCATGTCCGTGTGTATGCCCATCACCCTTCTTCTGAAGGCTGACCCACCGAGGTCATCATTTGAGGTCTATGCAGCAGAACTCGTGCATGAACTCGCCCTCTGGTGCATTGAGCAGTGTGTGAGGCTTGTGGTGCAGATGCTGAAGCCTTCACTCACCTTGACCTGCCGTGTGAGTTCATTAAACATCATTCAGCACTGGATCCATGTCCTTGGGACCACACTGGTGGCCATTACCGAGTTAGCTATCTCCTCCCAGAGCCTTCTGCAAGTGGCCTTGGATGCTTTCTGCCACCCTGCAGGAACAGCACAACCCGTCTTCTTTGAACAGCCATGGCCAAGGCTTCCAGAGCAGCGTCCGAGAACCTTCATGCTCGCTCCCTTGGTTACTCAGCCATGACTTCAGCCAGACTGACAATGAGGTGCTGCTGCAACAAAGCCCCTCCCCTTTAAGTAGTGCAGAGAGCCTAGGCCAAACATTACTGCCCATTAGCCTGCACCTGATATTGGCCCCCCACCGACCCCGTTGGGGGCTAAGCCAATCTGCAGCGTGTTTAGTGCTGAGATCAGTGCTCCAATCATGATAATGAGCAGGCAACATGAATGTTGCATGCTGCCTGGACCACTTTCAACGGGCGCAGGCAAATAGCGCTGGCCCTTGACACCACCCATTTTTGGGCTTAATCTAATTTCTCGGCCTATAACTTCCCTAGAGGGAAATTTCTGCTGATTTACTACATCAACCAATTTAACTTGAAATTATGAGTACTGTTTTATAATCACACAATTAAGTTTTAACAGTAAAACACTTATTAATGGGATGTCGCATTTTCTTTGACATATGCTATATCTTTATTATGCTTATTATATTAGGTAAATACCTTAGTAGTTTTATTTGCTGGTATTATTACAATCTTTATTGTGATATTAAGCTGCAGAATACACATGAACATTTTTCAATGTGCAGATGTGAATTTGATGCTCATTGCAAGCTGTTGAACCTGTCCTGGTACTTACCAGTCATGTTATGCAAATAGTCTCTAATGATGCCAAAGCTTCAGTCCTTAATGCGACTCTTTAATCACTGTTACAATCTTCACTGCACTGAAAGCTGCTATGATTTGAAAGCCCATGCAAGAATAAAATAAAAGGCAACTGACAGAAGAACAGGCAATGTATTGTAAGTTAGTTTGCTCCTACATCACTTAATCACTGTACCACAGCTATATAAAAGAAGCCTCCTTGGTTGTATGAGATCTATCAAGCAAGCAGCCAAGTTGCCAAGTTGATGCCACTATTGACATCAGCAATATCCATCCACTACCACTGAATGTACCTTCACTGAGACCAACTTTATTAAATCATTCCTGAATAGCCTTCTATTATTAGAAAACATTCATCATTTTCTATACAAGAGGCAGTCAAGATTGAAAATACATAAAACATAACATAGAAACATAGAACAGTACAGCACAGTACAGGCCCTTCGGCCCTCGATGTTGTGCCGAGCATTGTCCGAGACCAAGATCAAGCTATCACACTCCCTATCACTCTGGTGTGCTCCATGTGCTTATCCAATAACCGCTTGAAAGTTCCTAAAGTGTCCGACTCCACTATCACAGCAGGCAGTCCATTCCACACCCCAACCACACTCTGAGTAAAGAATCTACCTCGGACATCCCTTCTATATCTCCCCCCATGCACCTTATAGTTATGCCCCCTTGTAACAGCTGCCTCTACCCGAGGAAATAGTCTCTGAACATCCACTCTATCTATCCCCCTCATCATCTTATAAACCTCTATTAAGTCGCCTCTCATCCTCCTCCGCTCTAAAGAAAAAAGCCCCAACTCCCTCAATCTTTCCTCATAAGACCTCCCCCCCAAACCAGGCAGCATCCTGGTAAATCTCCTTTGCACTCTTTCCAATGCTTCCACGTCCTTCCTATAGTGAGGTGACCAGAACTGCACACAATATTCCAAATGTG
The DNA here is from genome assembly GCA_030390025.1 of Squalus acanthias. Taxonomy (NCBI): domain Eukaryota; kingdom Metazoa; phylum Chordata; class Chondrichthyes; order Squaliformes; family Squalidae; genus Squalus; species Squalus acanthias. The sequence continues at coordinate 91,845,904 of CM059428.1, read as the reverse complement.
GTCTCACCAAGGTCCTGTACAGTTGCAGCATAACCTCACGGTTCTTAAACTCAAACCCTCTGTTAATAAACGCCAACACACCATAGGCCTTCTTTACTGCTCTATCCACTTGAGTGGCAACCTTCAGAGATCTGTGGATATGAACCCCCAGATCCCTCTGCTCCTCCACGTTCCTCAGAACCCTGCCGTTGACCCTGTAATCCTTATTCAAATTTGCCCTACCAAAATGAATCACCTCGCACTTATCAGGGTTAAATTCCATCTGCCATTTTTCGGCCCAGCTCTGCATCCTATCAATGTCTCTTTGCAGCCTACAACAGCCCTCCACCTCATCCACTACTCCACCAATCTTGGTGTCATCAGCAAATTTACTGATCCACCCTTCAGTCCCCTCCTCCAAGTCATTGATAAAAATCACAAACAGCAGAGGACCCAGCACCGACCCCTGTGGCACACCGCTGGTAACTGGTCTCCAGTCCGAAAATGTTCCATCCACCACCACCCTCTGCCTTCTATGAGATAGCCAGTTACTTATCCAATCGGCCAAATTTCCCTCTATCCCACAACTCCTTACTTTCTTCATGAGACGACCATGGGGAACCTTATCAAACGCCTTACTAAAATCCATGTATACGACATCAACTGCTCTACCTTCATCTACACACTTAAAGGGCTAGAAATTCATTATAGCCAAGGAATGGGCGGTATCAGTAGAAAAATTGGAGAATTAGCGCCAGGCACCAATGCTTTAGACTGCACGCAAAATTCATGCTCACTGCTCAATAAAATGATTGGAATCCAAAATCAAGTCAGAAAGCCCAAGCGCATTGGCGTTACACTCAAAGGGTCGACCAATATCAGGTGCAGTCTAATCGCAACTCATCATTGCCACAGGCTTTTTTCACTTCTTAAAGGGTAGGTTCATTGATGCTGCACCTCATTCTCAGCATTGCTGTCTGTGCAGCTGCCTCAAAGAGAGAGTCTCTCTGAGAGAGGAAGAAGAGGAGGAGAAGCTGACTACTACTGCTACTGCTACTACTGCTACTGAGGTGGCAGGAGAGAGGTGAGAGGAGAAGAGGTAGAGAAACGACACCAGAAGGGAGCATTCAACCACTGCCTCCCTTAATTGCCACCATTGATTGCTCTCCATTTTGGGAGAGGGAGAGAAGGGAGGAAGAGACTATCAATACAACAACAGAAACAACATCATCTGTTTGGAAGGAGGGAGAGCCAAAAACATCATCAACAGGTAGGTGATTTGGTGCACTCTCAAATAAAATACCGTTATTGATAGGTGGGGGGAGGAAAGAAGAAAAGGCCGGAACATCGTGGGGGGTTTGTGTGAGTGTGTGTGTGGTTCTTTTTAACAACTAGGCCACACACACTACAAATAAACACCCCACCCCCATTGCCTGGCCCGGGACAGCTGGAGCTGCCTAGGTGAAGCCCCTTTTCATTTTCTCATCAATAAGACCTGGTGGAGGACTGAGCCTAGGTATTTCCAGTTGTCCCAGGTGAAGACATCTTCTCCCCCCACCAGAAGATCAACATCGTAATAGACTTTGTGTAATTCCATCAGAGGGTGCAAGCACCCCCCACCATCGGGGAGTGGAGGCCCCGCCCCTGCGGCCTTCCTGCTCCCTCCCCCTTCTCTCTCTCTCTCTGAGAGACACCTCTATTTTTTTTAATTGATTATTGAGCCGAGGAGAAAAGGCCCCTCTCCCATCATAACAACAAAAGGGAGAGATGGGTTTTCCTCTGTAATCCCCACTGCTCAAAGAGCATAAAACAAGGCCCTCAGTATGAATATCGGGCCTAAGACTTGGGGTGAGTGTAGCTCCTAAAAAGAACACCCTGCTATGCCGACTCCATCTTCGCCGGTGGCGGCGCCGGCAAGGACATATGCGGGCGTGGCAGCCACAGCCACAGCTGCTCCTGCTGCCCCTGCTGCCCCGTCACCCTTAAAACTGCTAACCAAAAAAAATGGGGTCAAGAGCATCACTCACCCCAACATGACCATCGAGGCTTGCGTCAAAGCCATGGCTGGGGTTGTCGGCCCCTCAGCCATCGTCGCGGCCTCGAAAATGTACGGGAAGGCTGTGTTCTTCCTGGGGTCAGAGCAGGCGGTGACCCTGGCCCTTAATAAGGGGCTCACGGTGAGCGGGACCTTCCTGCCGGTGGACCCCCTTAAGGCCACCGCGCAGTGATTTGTCATATCCAATGTCCCGCCCTTTGTCCCTGGTGAGCTCCTCCTCCCCCAGCTACGTCAACTGGGGGAGGTGAGGTCGGGGATATCGTCGATCCTGCTCAGCTTCAGGGAGGCCAGCCTCCGTCACATCTTCTCCTTCCAACGCCAGCTTTTTATTCAGCTGGCGCGGGAGGAGGACACAGAAGGTGCATTCTTTGTGCTCCACAAGAGGACAGCCTACCATGTCTTCTGGACGTCGGATGGTGTGCGGTGCCACGCCTATAAGGAGGTGGGGCGCGTACGGAAAAACTGCCCCGCCTCCAAGGCCGCAAAAATACCGAATGCAGCCGAGGCTGGCGCCGCCTGACACTCCTCCCCCCGATCCCGTCCGCGCATCAGATCCACCAGATGTGCGGTCGACGTCAGAGGTCAATGCCATCGCGGCCTCCGGCGGGGGGGGAGGGAGAGCGTCCGAACAGAAGGAAGGCACAGAGAAAGAAGAAACATCCCGTGGCGAGTCTCCTCGACAATCCCTTTGGCCCCATGCCCGCACTCATCCCTGATCCCGTCCTAAAGACCGTGAGCCCGAGCCCGTGATTGCACTTGCTTCCGCGAAGAATTCAGAACCCGCGGTCGGGCTCGGGTTGGAAAGGAAAACAGAAGTAGGGAGCGGAGGCGGAGGCCTCGCCAGACATGGAGGTCCCCCTGCCTCCGCTTCCCTCCAGATTAAAAAGGAGGCGCCGTTCCTTGAAAGCAGAGGAGAACCTAGAGGCGGGTGGTCCCTCCGTGCAAGAGGAGTCGGCACCCGGCACGGGTCCCACGGATCCCCCACCGTCACCAACACGCGCCATCGGTAGGAGTCGCCCATCCCTCGGGAGGGTGAGACAGATATGTCTGTCTGGCCTGTGCCTCCCGGGGATGGGGAAGAAGCACTGCCCGTGGCGGGGGGGCGGGGAGGATCGCGGAACCCCACCCGTTAATATTGTTACTGCATCACAACCGTTACTCCTCGATGGGTCGGGCGCCCGGCGGCGTAGGCGAGTGAGGCCACTGAGGCTGAGCTCACCCAGTCACACCCCGACATCTCCCAGCATCTGCTCGACCTGGTGGAGAATTTCAATAAAAACACCCTCCCTGCTGGGTTGGTGGGTGGTGGCGGGGAGAGGGAGGGCCCCCTATCTCCATCTCTGACACTGGTGCCGGGTGTGTTGGAGGAACTGGGAATGATTTACTCCCGGTTTCTCCATATGCCCTGGCACCTGAGGCGGAGGGGGACCCCGAACCACCGCCACCTCCTGGCCCGGCACCCCTGGAGGAGCCCAGGGAGGACTCCTATGCCGTCGATCCTGGGGGTGGGATCGTGACAGAGGTGGGGCCGGCTGGTGCGGCCGAGCCGTTCGCTGTACCCTGTGCGACGGACAGGTTGGCCGCTGGCAACGACCTCCTGGAGGAAGACGGGGGCTCGGGGACTCCATCGCCAGTGAGCTGGTGGAGGCCTTCGTGCCCCCCACCGAGTCTCCCCTCATCCCTGCTGTAGAACTCCGGGATTTTCTGGCGATGTGCCTGGGTCGTCACAACAAAGTCCAGCTGGCCCTCGACAGGCTGGTCGGCACTGGCGCTGCTCACCGGGTCCGTCCGCGCCACCGTTAAGACCATGGGCACGGACATGGGCGTGAACCATCTTGAGCTGCGCCAGCTCAAGACATTCTTCACTGGGCTGCTGAGGGAGTGGAGGATAACGCGTGACTGCGCCCCCTCCCCACAGTAGGTTAGGTCAAGGTTGCACTATGCTCTTGTCATGAAGATAACCATAGCCAGCCTCAACATCAACGGCAGCAGAGAGGCGCACCGCAGATTTATTAACTTCTCGGTCCTTAGGGAAGGGAAGTATGCGGTCTGCTTCCTGCAGGAAACCCACAGCGTTCCAGGAGATGAGGCAATGTGGCTCCTGGAATGGCAAGGAGAGGTCCGCATGAGCCACCTCGCCGCCACTTCTTGCGGGGTGGTTATCTTGCTGACCCCACATTTTCAGCTGGAGATCTTGGGGGTCAAGGAGCCTGTGCCAGGCTGCTTGCTCTTGTCACTGTTCGCCTGGGGGATGTGCCACTCCATCTAGTGAACGTGTACGCCCCCCAGACAAGTCCGCTTCTTTGAAGAAGTGTCCATTTTTCTAGGCTCCATCAACGTCGGCGACTGCATTATCCACTGGGGGGGGATTTTAACTGCACCCTCGAGGCGAGGGACCGTGCCAGTGCTCCGCACAGCGTGGCGGTGAAGGAGAAGTTGAGGGACCTGGTCGGGTCCTTCGATTTGGTGGACATGTGGCGAAATCTCCATCCCAACTCCAGCGCCTTCACTAGCGTGAGGTCTGGAGGAGGAAGGTCCAAAGTCGACCGCTTTACATTTCCCGGGCGTGCGTCTCCTGCGTTCCAGCGGCTTCCACGCGGCCGGTGCCGTGCTTGAACCACCACCTGGAGGGCGCCGAACATCTGGACGCTCCTCTGAGCCTGGCGGAGCTGACTGGTGCCCTCGGCCAGCTCTCGAGGGACAAGTCCCCGGGGCTGGACGGGCTGACCGTGGAGTTCCACAGGGAGTTCTGGGATGTCTTTGGGGGGCAACTACATGCGGGTCCTGGGGGAAAGTCTGGCGACCGGGGAGATGCCTCTCTCTTGGCGCAGGGCGATCATCGAACTGCTGCCTAAGAAGGGTAATCATCGCCTACTTAAGAACTGGCACCCGGTCTCCTTCCTCAGCATTGATTACAAGGTCTTTGCCAGGGTCATGTCTGCCCGCCTTGGCACTGTGCTGGCCCACATGATCCACCCCGACCAGTCCTACACGGTCCCAGGCCGGACCATCCACGATAACATCCATCTGGTCCAGGACTTGGTCCACCATTCCCAGAGGGCTGGTCTGTCGGTCGCCTTCCTTTCCCTAGACCAGGAGAAAGCGTTCGACAGGGTGGATCACGAATACCTCTTCGGGACTCGGCGCGCATCGGGTTCAGGACACATTTCATCGCCCAGATCCTACTTCTGTACGCCGCTGCTGAGTGTCTGACTAAGGTTAACGGGTCTTTGACGGTGCCCATTTGCTTCGGAGGCGGGTGCATCAGGGATGCCCCATGTCTGGCCAGTTATATGCCATCTGCGTGGAGGCTTTCCTGCGCCTGTTGCGGAAGAGGTTGACGGGACTGGCTCTGCAAGGGTCGGGCGTGAAGGTCGTCCTCTCGGCTTACGCCGATGATTTGCTCCTCATGGTCACGGATCCCATTGGCATGCGGAGGATGCATGAGTGCCAGCAGGTTTACTCGGACTTATCCTCCGCCAAGATCAACTGGGAGAAATGTTCCGGACTTCTGGTGGGTGAGTGGAGGGTGGATTCCCTGCCGGAGGAGCTCAGGCCTTTTGCCTGGAGCACCACTCATCTCCTCTACCTGGGAGTCGACCTTGGCCCTGCCGAGGAAGCCTGACCGGTGAACTGGCAAGAGCTGGAGGCCAAAATCACCACTCGCCTAGGACCGCTCCGAGTGCTGCCCTACAGAGGTCGAGCACTGGTCATGAATCAACTGTGGCCACTATGATGTTGGTCACTTTGATCCCTCCCCCTGCGTTTGTCACCAAGATACAGAAGAAGCTCATCGACTTCTTCTGGGACAAAAGGAAGCACTGGGTCTCTGCCGCGGTTCTGAGTCTCCCGCTTAGGGAGGTCAGTCAGCCGCTGGTGTGCCTTCGTACCCAGGCTGCGGCTTTCCATCTTGAGACCTTGCAGAGATACCTGTACATCGAGGATGCTTCCAGTGGTGTGCACTGGCGACGTACTTCTTCCACCAGCTGCACGGCCTCAATTATGACATGCGGCTCCAGTTTGTAAAACTAGGGGGTACCCGTGCCTGCTTGCGGGAGCTGCCTGTCTTCAACTAGGAACTGCTCAGGGTCTGGAACAAGGTCGCCTGCAGATGGAGTTCTCCCCCATCAGGAGTGGTGACTGTCCTTCGGGTGCCGCTGCTCAGGAATCCGCACCTCGACAACCGCGGGTTCGGGTGGCTGGCGGAGGGTTGGACTGTGTCTGGCAAGGTGACCAGAGTCAGGGACCTACTGGATGGCGGAGGAGCAGGTTGGATGGCGCCAGAGGAGCTGGCCTGTCCTGGGCCAACGTCCGGCTCGCGGCCAAAGCCATCAAGTCGCTGAAAGTGGCACTGGGCCCTGACTCCACTAGGTGTATCGAGGAGGCTCAAGCATGTGGGGCGATCCCGTCCAAACTGATCCCCGTCCGGATGGAATTTCTCATCGGCGCCTGGCCCGGAAACCCCTCTCGGGAGCCGCATCTCACAACTTGAGCCATCTCTGGGAAATCCCTTCTGTGCCTTTCCATTCTGCACGGAGGGGTTTCCTGTACGGGCTGCTCTTGCACTCCTTCCACTTTGCCATCCTCATCTGCCGTCCGGACACACCTCGGCGCACCATCTTGCCGTCCGGTGGAGGCGGGTGTCCCCAATGGAGGGCTCTCTACACAGGAGTCCTCCCTTTATCTATTGGGGACTTGATCTGGAGGGTGTTGCATGGGGCAGTCCTGTGCAATAAGATTTTAAGTCGGTTCACGGACTCCCAGGCCGCCTGCCTTTTCTGCAGCTTGGAGGAGTCCGTGTTCCATGTTTATGTTGAGTGTGAGAGGTTGCAGCCCCTCTGCCACTATTTGAAGGGGCTGCTCCTTGATTTTTGGCTGCACTTCAGTCCCACGCTCCTGATCTTTGGTCACCCGATGTGGAGGGGAGCAGGCAGATCGGAGGACCTGCTCATGGGACTGCTCCTGGGCCTGGCCAATGTGGCCATCAACAGGTCCAGGCAGCGGGTAGTCGAGGGGGTCAGTCAGCATGATTGCCTGCCTCTGTTCCACGGTCACGTTCGTGCCCGGGTGGCCCTGGAGATGGAGCACGCGGTGTCCGTCGGCACACTCGAGGCCTTCTGCGACCGGTGGGCACCAGAGGGACTGGAGTGCATCATCACCCCCAAGAAGTTTCCTTTAATGTGTTTTTGTTAAGTTACAGTTTATTGGTTGCATTAGAAGAGTACACGCAAAGGGTGGACCAATATCGGGTGCAGTCTAATCACAACTCATCATTGCCACAGGCTTTTTTCACTTCTGAAAGGGGAGGTTCATTGCTGCTGCAGCACCTCATTCTCAGCATTGCTGGCTGTGCAGCTGCCTCAGCAAGCAGAAGCAAGACAAGAAGAAGGAGCCGAAGGACAGAACCAGGTGTGCTCTTGGCAGATCCATGCCTCACGGAGAGAACCCGCAGATTCTCCAATGAAGCATTGGTTTTCGCTGTGGAGAGACAGAAGGTGGTGCTCTACCCGGCAAGGGGCAGGAGGCCCTCGCCGCAAGTCTTCTGAACTATGTGGAGGGAGGTAGCGCAGCACATTTCGGGCAGCACTGTGGTCCCCAGGACCCACACACAGTGCAGGAAGAAATTTAACGACCTCACTCGGGTGGTCAGGGTGAGTCAATGCTTCAACAAATGCGACATACCACCATCTGAACCACAATCTTCACACACTGCCCAAAGCACCACACCCCTAGCAGTCACCCACCAACTATCTCTACCTACCAACACTCACACCCACAGCTCACACCTTGCACACAATGACAGCTATTCAATTATGGCACGCACATCATCCAAACACATTGCTCCACACTCACTCACACACTTTCCTTTCTCTTGCAGGCCAAGGTGGCTCACAACAGGAGGGAGCAGGAGCGCACAGGCGGGGGACAAGCCGACACCCAACCACTGCCTGCGCTGGAGAATCGAGTGCTGCAGATCATTGGATGCCAGGTGGTGGGTGTCGTTCCCATCGGCAACGTTGACCCCCCTTGGGGACAACAATGGTATATTCATCCTACTCCTTCTCACATCCCACTTCCCCCTCACCCTACAAGCGTTTTGCACTTTCCAGTTAATCATGCTGTATGCATGTATTTCTCCCTTCCTGCCACCCTCACCTTAACCCAACTCTTGTGCCTTTATGCTTTCAGATAATCAGCAAGCACCTGAGCAGCCTCTCCCTGAGGGCACAGTAGAGAGCGAGGAGGGAGAACAGGAGGAAGAACACACCGCGTCACTTCATCTCACCTGCAGGCACCAGCTCAAATACTGGCACTACGTGTTCTTTAGAGGCTAGTATAGTAGCGGGATCTGCACAGGGTGAGGCATTGGGGACGAGCGGGCAGCAGCAAGACCGGGGAGAAAGGGTAGCTCGGGGGCCAGCTCCCCGGAGGGCAAGTTTGCGTGCGAGTTCTGCTTAAAGGACTCAGACGAGGACCTCGATGGAGAGGCCGTTAGAAGAAGGGTGATGGGCATGCACACGGAGATGATAGGTGCAAAGGCAAGGGTGCCCGAGAGCCTCTCGGCAATGGTAAGGAGCGTGGAGGAGTCCACCTCCAACATTGCACAAGGCTCTGCACATACCATGGAGCCCAACATTTCCAGTCTGCATAAGGATGGTAGACTCCCAGAGAGACTGTGGCGACCCAGACCTGATGCCGCGTGTGATGGGCGATCTGGCAGCTTCCATTGCAGCACAGGCAGAAGCGATGCAACATCATAGTGCAGTAATGCAGTCTATGCTTGGTGGCATCCAATCTCAGACTGTTCTCATGCAGTCTCAGCTTGATGCCACGCAAGCTCTGTATGCTGCCATTGTGGCTGGGTCTACCACTGGTGACTGGAGCTTTCACGGTGTCGTAGCAGGCCAGCAATCTGTGCTTGCCCTTGTCGCTGCCTGTCATCCAGCCAGCCCAGACTGCTGCCGCCCATGCTGAGGTGGTGCTGTCTACAGCCGGGCCTTCCAGGTCCAGAGCTGGTCGAGGACGTCCTGCAAAGCCATCTGAAGTCTCCCGCACGGACACTCATCAGCCTTCCACCAGCCCTGCTGCAGCCACTGGGCCAACACTTCATAGGAGCACTAGTGTAGGCAAAGGCACAGTAACAAGGGGCACTAAGGGATTGCACAAGGGTGCATAGTTAATATTTTTGGTGTAAATATGTGTTCACTCATTTTTGATAAATTTATTTATTCAGTTTGGATTCTTTTGTGGTTTGTCTCATTTAAGCTTTGCGCTGTGATATGGCCTTCGACAGGGATGGTATGATGGGGATGTGGTGAGCAATGAGGATCTGGGGTTTAATTCATTCGAACTGCAGTCTGATAAGGCGGTCACGGACCGCCCTTCCGGAAGGCCGATTGAGTGGCTGCCTCCTCCCTCGCTCCTGTTCCTCCTCCTCCTCTTCCTCGTCCTCCTCATCTTCCTCTTCCTCCTCCTCCTCCTCCTCTTCCTCTCCCTCTTCCTCCTCCTGAGGTGGTCCTGCAATCCCTGGTGGCAAGGGCTGGGCCCTCATGACGCCCAAGTTGTGGAGCATGCAGCAGACCACCACGAAATGGGACACACACTCATCCGAGTACTGGAGGGCTCCTCCCGAGCGGTCAAGGCAGCGGAACCGTTGCTTCAGCAGGCCGATGGTCTACTTGATGATGTTCCTGGTGGCAGCATGGCTCTCATTATATGAGTGCTGGGCAGGAGTGTTGGGATTGCGGAGGGGAGTCATGCGCCAGGTGGAGAGCGGATAGCCCTTGTCTCCAAGCAGTCAGCCGCGAGCTTGACGTGGGCTGGAAGATTACTGGCACAGGATGAAAGCATCATGGCTGCTGCCAGGATAGCGGGCATTGATGGTGAGGATTCGTTGTGTGTGGTCGCACACCAACTGCACATTGAGTGAGTGGTAGCCTTTGCGGTTATGGAAGATCTCAGGATTATTATGCAGTGCCCACAAAGCCAGGTGTGTGCAGTCAATGGCGTCCTGCATCATGGGGACTCCTGCTATCCTGGCAAAGCCACATGCATGCTCGTCCTGCTTCTCTCTGGTGATGGGGCAGGAAATGTAATCCCTTCTCCTATTGTAGAGAGCCTCAGTGACCTCCCAGATGCAGCGATGGACGGCGAACTGCGAGATGTTACCTATATCTCCTGTTGCAGACTGGAAGGATCCACTGGCGAAGAAATTGAGGCCAACGGTGACCTTGACTGGCACTGAGAGAGCCGTGGTCGTCCTGATTTGAGGCTGGAGGTCTGATTGCAGGAGGTGGCAGAGTTCTGTGACCACCTCCTTGGTGAAGTGAAGCCTTCTAATACACTGCTCCTCGCTTAATTGGAGGTACAATAGGAGAAGTGCTCTCGGAATATCCTCGGAGGGTAAGGACTCCTGTTGAGAGGCCTGATGGCCCTCCTTCTTCCTCTGGGCACATGTTCCAGTCTTTCTCGCTGCCTTTGCTCTCTGCTGTAGATCCTGGAGGGTGAGGTCAACTGCCAGTACAGCCCCCATTAATGTTACTAAGTGTAGCAGTTTGAATCTTTGAACACTAAGTGTAGCTACTTTTTCATTGCCAGAAGACTCCTGATACAGAAGAATCTTGAAATTACTGAATGAAACTGTTGCAGTGGGTGAAACTAACAAAAAACCATTGAAACTGCACTAACCTGACAGCTGCGAGTGATTACTGATGATCCCTTTAAATAACGTCCCTGGAGCCGACTTCCTGGTGCTGCAAGCCAGCTCTCCCTGTTGGTTTTTACTCCAGGCGGTGAGGTAAGTGGCGACAATCAATTTTGCAAATCGGGCGGTCAGTGAGCGTTGCACGCTCACTGACATCACAATCTCCCTGGTGTTGATGTTCCCTGCGATAGCTCTTACTGGTGGTGCTACGGGGGGGTGGGGGGGCAGATTTGGCGTGCGGCGCTGGATTCGCCTCGCCCCAACAATACTAGTCTAGCGCCCCACTGGCGCTAATGGGAGGCACTAAGGGGACAAATTTTTCCCCCAAAGTATGTTAAAACTTTCCTGTCAAAGATCATAATATTGCTGCAAGGCAGTTTTTATACACTTTTATTTACATGACATCCTAAAAGACCCTGCTGTCCTCTCTCAGGTTTATCTTCACTACCCTATCTCCACCAAAGCAGAGCTCTTACTCTCCGATATTGTTTTTGATCTATGAACATTAATATGGTGTATTTTATGCTTCTTCAGAGCAATGACCAGGAATTTCTTTGTTCACAGAAGTTTTCAATCAATGTTGCAAACAGATTTCTTTATGATTTAAGAATAATTCTTTATCTACTTCATGTGTGTAATAATTCCAGTAGTGTTTTATTTTTAAATTCTGTCCTACAAACCACGTTTGAACTAATTAAATTTGTATTCAAACCCAAGAATTGAAGGACAAAAATAGGAACATATGGTTTTACATAATTTTAATTAGCTGCAGTAACACTATTAGAAATGGTGTCAGCATCTTTGAGATGTCTTTATGAAATGTCCTTTGTTTTGTTATAAGGTAAGGCTAATCCCACGTGGCTGCCTGCAGTGTAAGTAGATTTCATCACTGTTAATTTAATTAAGAATACTTTGGCCTAGAAATAGATTTGCCGGCACAAACTGAGCACTGGGATTGATCCCTGTGCCAGAACAGTTAGACCCGAGGCACACCGATATTGGGCCCCGGGCCTCATTGAATTGAGACCTGCAAGCTATGGAAACACCGCTGATTAGGCCACATACAGACCACATTTTCCTGAAAGCAGCTGGACCGGCACCGGCTGCGTTCAGGGTCATCCAATTTTGGGAAGGGGGCCTTATAAACGCGATAGGTTCTCTATTTGCATATGCAAAAGGCCTTTCAGGCGCAGTCCCTGGATGCCTGTTTCTCTGCCTTTACCCATATGGCATGTGGCACACATCTGGTGTGGAATGTAAATGTGTATGCCATCCGCCATATTGGACCCATTGGTGACCATTTTACCTCTGTAAAATGGGAGTGGCATCAGACAATTTTTAGGCCTTTGTGTTACCTGTCAATTGATTTCATCTTGACGTATCACACAAGAGGTTATTACACAAAATTAGGGCTCATGGGATTGGGGGCAATATATTTGCATGATTGAGGATTGGTTAACGGACAGAAAACAGAGAGTAGGAATAAATGAGTCATTTTCGGGTTGGCAGGCTGTAACTAGTGGGGTACCACAAACATCAGTGCTTGGGCCTCAGCTATTTACAATCTATATGAATGACTTAGATGAGGGGACTAAGTGTGCTTTATCCAGGTTTGCTGATGATACAAAGCTAGGTGGGAAAGTAAGTTGTGAGGAGGACGCAAAGAGGCTGCAAAGGGATATAGACAGGTTAAGTGATTGGCCAAGAACATAGCAGATGAAATTTAATGTGGAGAAATGTGAAGTTATCCACTTTGGTAGGAAAAATAGAAAAGCAGAATATATTTTAAATGTTGAGAGATTGCGAAATGTTGGTATTCAGAGGGACCTGGGTGTCCTTGTACACAAATCACAGAAAGTTAACATGCAGGTACAGCAAGCAATTAGGAAAGCAAATGGTATTTTAACCTTTATTACTAAAGGATTGGAGCATAAGTCTTACTGCAATTATATAGGGCCCTGGTGAGACCACACCTGGAGTACTGTGTACAGTTTAGGTTTCCTACCTAAGGAAGGATATACTTGCCTAAGAGGGAGTGCAACAAAGGTTCACCAGACTGATTCCTGGAATGGGGAGATTGTGCCATGAGGAGAGATTGAGTAGACTAGGCCTATATTCCCTAGAGTTTAGAAGAATGATAGGTGTTCTCATTGAAACATAAAATTCTTAAGGGGCTTGACAGGATAGATGTTGTGAGGATGTTTCCCCTGGCTGGGGAGTCTAGAACTAGGGGTCATAGTCTCAGAATAACGGGTTGACCATTTGGGACTGAGATGAGGAGAAATTTCTTCAATCAAAGTGTTGTAAATCTTTGGAATTCTCTACCCCAGAAGGCTGTGGATGCTCAGTCGTTGAGTATATTCAAGACAGATCGATAGATATTTGGATACTAAGGGAACCAAAGGATATAGGGATAGTGCAGGAAGGTGGAGTTGAGGTAGAAGATCAGCCATGATCTTGTTGAATGGCAGAGCGGGCTCGAAGGGCCGAATGGCCTTCTCCTGCTCCTATTTCTTATGTTGTTATGTTCTTATGAACAGACAAATATGTAATTTCTGTTTGTTGTCATAAGCAAAGTTAGGCTATTGTAGTTGCAGGAAGATCCTGGGGTGAAGAACAAAACAACTGTTGCTGACCATTGTTCATTAAACTGTGAAGATTTTTCACTGTAACAGAGTGAGAGAGGGATGATAAGTGAGCTATAGACTTTTGAGAGCTCTGTATCCAGTTTTATGAAATTGTATAAAATGTCAGAATGACCAAGGCAAGGCAGGATGGCCTTAAGAAATCTTTAAAGACAATTAAGTCAATCAGGATGATAAAAGGCAGGGAAATAGTTCAGTTGGGGGTAGGTTGGAGAGGAAAAAGCTCAGTGAGAATGTGTATGCTGGAATGTAATTTCATGTACTGTTTTGTTCATCTCTGCACTTAAAGGCACAACTGTTGTGGGTGAATAAATGTTTTCACACTGTGTATTATTAGAACATGGAATGCCTTACCACATGTGGCTACTGAAGCAGTAACTATACCATCAGTTAAAAGGAGTTTGGTAAGTATCTGAAAATAAATAATATAAAAGCATGCAGGGAAGTGCAATTAGAGTAGACAGTTCTAGTTGAATAATTAGCTCCAACATATGCTCAATGTGTGAAATAGTTTCTTGCTGTGCTGTAATTTCTATATTTTTATGATTCCAATAGCACCACTTGCATATTTACCACCAGAAAATGTCTTCCTAAAAGTTTGCCAAAGGAATCTGTACAAAAACAGGTTCTTTTGAACTGTTATCCCAATTACATGTATTGTAAATTGGCAATTGAGCTGCATAATATCTTGCCTGGGAATCTGCTTCTGTGAATCATTGGCCCCGATATTAATATAAAGGTGGCTTCCGAGCGGGGGTGGAATTGCGTGGGAGTAACCCAGAAGTCAACTGAGCGGGTCGCAATTTGCGATCTCAACTCAATTGAACCAATTAATTTTGACCTCCGGACTTTGCGTCTCCAAGCTGCACAGCAAGCATGATGCACACCCACACGATGCGATCTCAGCTGTATTTAAAGGGACAATGCACAAATGGAAATTGAAGGTGTTCAGGATGGAGGGTGGACATAGAGCAAGGGCAGCAGTAAGATTTAATGACGCCTCACTGGAATTATTGCTGGGTGCAGTCAGGAGGAGGGATATACTTTACGGCAGGGATCTGAGCAGCCTGCCTCTATCTCTGCTGAAGCCACACAGGATGCACCATGTGGGAGTAAAAAGCATAAGTTGAAGAAATTGGAATTCACCAAGGATATGCTTTTTTCCAGTTCTGACGAAAGGTCTTCAACCTGAAACGTTAACTCTGTTTCTCTCTCCACGGATGCTGCCTGGCCTGCTGAGTTTTTCCAGTGTTTTCTGTTGTTATTTCGGATTTCCAGCATCCGCAGTATTTTGCTTTCATATGCACATGGGTGTTTGACAAAATGTTATGTTGTTAAGTTTCCTTTTTTTATAATGCCACATAAAATTTAATGATTAGCACCACTTTCCACGTCTTGCCCATTATTGCGCCCGAGTGCCAACTCGCCCTTTCACTTGTTTCATGATTAATATCAATACATTATGGGACTCATTGGGTGGCTGTTCAATGGGTGGATGAGTGGTTGAAGGACTGTTTAGTGCAAAGGAAGAGCGGTGCTCCTGGTTGTGGGAGTGGACCGCAGGATTTTATTTGTTACGTTTCATACTTGATGAACCTTTGCAATATTAGGGCATCCCTAGCATTCCGGGCAGCAATGTAAGTGGCTGGCCAGGCGAAGGGTGCTCCATCTTCATCATCCTCCTGCTCCTCCTCTATCTTCTCCTCATCTGAAGATGAGTGATGAGACCATTCACACACGCTATCATCCCACCCTTTCTTGGGGGTTAAAATTACCCCCATTGTATTTGTAAATAAATCTAGATTATAGTTTAGCCTGTTCAAAATGGTCTAGCATTGTGAATATTTTTCACCTTCTGAGTTCTCACTCTAGAGGGCTACAAATTTGTTATAGCCAAGGAATGGGCGGTGTCAGTAGAAAAATTGGAGAATTAGCGCCAGGCGCAAATGCTTTAGACTGCACACAAAATTCATCCTCACTGCTCAATAAAAATGATTGGAGTCTTAAATCAAGTCTTAAAGCGCAAGCTCATTGGTATTAGACTTAAAGGGTAGACCAATATCGGGTGCAGTCATATCGCAACTCAGCATTGCCACAGGCTTTTTTCTCAGCATTGCTGGCTGTGCAGCTGCCTCAGCAACCAGAAGCAAAACAAGGAGAAGGAGCTGGTGGACTGAACCAGGTGTGCTCATGGCAAGTCCAAGCCCCAGGAGAGAGCCCGCAGATTCTCCGATGAAGCATTGGAGACATTGGTTTTCGCTGTGGAGAGACGGAGAGCGATGCTCTATCTGGCAAGTGGCAGGAGGCCCTCACCACAAGTCCTCCACACCATGTGGCGGGAGGTAGTGCAGCAGGTCTCGAGCAGCACTGTGGTCCCCAGGACCCACACACAGTGCAGGAAGAAATTTAATGACCTCACTCAGGTGGTCAGGGTGAGTCAATGCTTCAACAAATGCTACATACCACCATCTGTACCACAATCTTCATACACTGCCCAAAGCACCACACCCCCAGCACTCACCCACCAACAATTTCTACCTACTAACACTCACACCCACATCTCACACCTTGCACACAATGACAGCTATTCAACTATGGCAGGCACAAGGGTTGTTAGTTATTAAAATTCATGTGATATGTGCGGTATGCTTATAGATAAATTTATTAATGGTCTTTGGAATATTTTGTGGTCTCTCTCGTTTCACTTTTGCACCCAGGAGGACGCTGTGATACGCCATGAGACAGGGGATTGTATGATGGGGATGTGGTGAGTTACGGGGATCTGGGGTTTCATTCATGTGAATCGGAGTCTGATGAGGCGGTCACGGACAGCCCTAATAGAAGACTGATTGTCTCACTGCCTCCTGCTCCTCCTCAAACTCATCCTCCTCTGCCTCGTCCTCCTCCTGAGGTGGTCCCGCAATCCCTGGTGGCCAGGGCTGCACCCTCATGATGGACAAGTTGTGGAGCATGCAGCAGACCACCATGAAATGGGACACCTGCTCAGCCGAGTACTGGAGGGCTCCTCCCGAGCGGTCAAGGCAGTGGAACCATTGCTTCAATAAGCCAATGGTCTGCTCGATGATGTTCCTATATGAGTGCTGGGCACGAGTGTTGGGGTTGCGGAGGGGAGTCATGAGCCAGGTGGACAGCGGATAGCCCTTGTCTCCGAGCAGTCACCCTCGAGCTTGGGGTGGTGGCTGGAAGAGTGCTGGCACACCGGTCTGGCACAGGATGACGGCATCGTGTCTGCTGCCAGGATAGCGGGCATTCACATTGAGGATTCACTGTGTGTGGTCGCACCAACTGCACATTAAGTGAGTGGTAGCCTTTGTTGTTACAGAAGATCTCAGGATTGTTATGCGGTGCCCACAAAGCCACGTGGGTGCAGTCGATGGCGCCCTGCACCATGGGGAATCCCGCTATCCTGGCAAAGCCACATGCATGCTCATCCTGCTTCTCTCTGGTGATCGGGAAGCCAATGTAATCCCTTCTCCTGCTGTAGAAAGCCTCTATGACCTCCCGGATGCAATGATGGATGGCGAACTGTGAGATGTTATCTATGTCTCCTGTTGCAGATTGGAATGATCCGCTGGCAAAGAAATTGAGGGCCACAGTGATCTTGACTGCCGCTGGGAGAGCCATGGTCGCCCTTGTCTGAGGCTGGAGGTCTGGTTGCAGGAGGTGGCAGAGTTCTGTGACCACCACCTTGGTGAAGCGAAGCCTTCTAATACACTGCTCCTTACTTAATTGAAGGTAGGAGAAGTGCTCTCGGAATACCCTTGGAGAGTAAGGCCTCCTGGTATGAGGCCTGATGGCCCTCCTCCTCCCTCTGCGCGCATGTTCCAGTTATTCTCGCTGCCTACGCTCCCTCTGCCGTAGATCCTAGAGGGCGAGGTCGACTGCCAGTACAGCCCCCATTAATGTTACCAAGTGTAGCAGTTTGATTCTTTGAAGAATAAATGCAGCTACGTTTTAGTTGCCAGAAAACCCCTGATACAAAAGAACCTTGTACAGGAAACTCTCTTTTAACCGGCACCCAAATAACCGGAAATCTCTCTTAACCGGCAAAATTCTTGAGTAGGTAACCGGGGTTTTCCTTCATCTCTCCTTTAAAAATAACTTTAAAAAAAACCCCGAGGCGTTTGCCTTGTATCGGAGCATGTAGATTGGGAGGCGAATGTGCAGCCCGGGTAGGCAGCGGACACGACAGATGGTCAGCTGGCGGTCCCCGGGGAGATGGAGCTCTGAATGCAGGCGCATGTCAGTGTGTACGGGGCTCTCGTACGTTGGGAGATATAACTCTCCATTATCCGGACTTTTTGATTAACCGGCACCACGCCGGTCCCGTCGGTGCCGGTTAATAAAGAGTTTCCTGTAATTACTGAGTGAAACTGTTGCAGTGGGTGAAACTAACAAAAATCCACTGAAACTGCACTAACCTGACAGCTGCGAGTGATTACTGATGATCCCTTTCAATAATGTCCCTGGAACCGGCTTCCTGGTGCTGCATGCCAGCTCTCCCTGTCGGTGTTTACTCCATCGCTGAGGTAAGTGGTGACAATCAATTTAGCAGATCGGGCAGTCAGTGAGCATTGCACACTCACTGACATCACGATCTACCTGGCGTTGACGTTCCCGGCGATACCTCTTACCGGCGGCACTACGGGGGGGGTGGGGGCTGGATTTGCCATGTGATGCTGGATTTGTCTCGCCCCAGTGACACTGGTCTACTGCCCCATTAGCGCCATCTACTAGTGCTAACGGGAGGTGCTAAGTGGACGAATTTTTCCCCCGAGGTAATTTGCCATGATTGAGTGAATTATTAGACCTGGATAATGCAAAGAGTAAAGGATGTAGGTTTTGATTTTTTTATGGAAACTGTCATCAAGTCATTTACATTAGAAAAAGGTGTTGGAAAAATCGGAACCGTAACAGCTTGCTTGTTCAGTTCCCAATCTGAGCCATGCTCAGCAGGGAGTGAAATCTATCGTGTTTCCTGTAGGGAGTGGGAGATTTGAGGGAAATTCACTGGCAGCCAGCCATAAAGGGCATTGGAAGTGGAACAGGCCAACTGCTTGGACATAGCAGCTTACAAAGAAAGAAAACAATAATCTATATTAAAATCGGTATGTGGGTTGTGCATTCCATTGAAAACTGTTCCTCTGTGGAGTCTCATGTAAAAATGTCCATACGTAGTTGTGACTCTTTACCTGTAATGTTTCCCTGTGATGCCAGTAGGTGCTGCTCCAATGAGATTTATAATGTTAATCTGATCATAGACCCGTAACGGCTACCGGTAATATGTTTGTGCGGTGTTACACAAATTATTCAAACTGCTTTCTGAAAAAAAATAATTGCCATTTTCTTCTCAGTAACAGAAATTTCTTATTTCCAAAATAAGAATTTAAATAGAAACATAGAATCTAGGAGCAGGAGTAGGCCATTCGGCCCGTCGAGCCTGCTCCGCCATTCAATACGATCATGGCTGATCATCCAAATCCAGTACCCTGTCCCTGCTTTAATCCCCACAGTACACATATCCCACCCTACCCCCGTAACCCCACGTATTTAATTCCCCCTAACATATCACATCCTAACCCCATAACCCCACATATTTAATCCCCCCTAACACTAAGGGTCAATTTATCATAGCCAAATCAACCTAACCCACACATTTTTGGACTGTGGGAGGGAACCGGAGCACCCGGAGGAAACCCACGCAGACACGGGGAGAATGTGCAAACTCCACACAGACAGTCACCCGAGGTCAGATTCGAACCCGGGTCTCTGGCGCTGTGAGGCACCAGTGCTAACCACTATGCCACCGTGTAAAAGTAATTATTTCACAGTGATGATTAAATTTATCCAGCTAATTGTCTTTTGTGCCTTTAAATGCCTTCATTAAAATTTTTACTTGAAGTCCTCAGCCTCTTCTAAAATCTTAGACTTGGAATTGGTATTTTTTTTGTCCAAAGCTTGATTATGTTAGTTGAATGCAGATTGTGCAATCTGAACATATGTCGTCATAGAGTCATAGAGTCATACTTAATTTCCTAGGATGTATCAGTCCAGTGAGCTCAGCATCTAGTATTTTCTGCTCAGTTGATTTTAAAAAATTGAAGTAACACTGGAGGACAAATCTCAAAAGCTTATTTGAGTGCTTTTTTTAAAGAGGGAAGCTACATTGAGTGACATCAAGTCTACAGCACAGAAACAGGCCATTCGGCCCAACTGGTCTATGCCGACGTTTATGCTCCACATGAGCCTCCTCCCACCCTACTTCATGTAACCCTATCAGCATAACCTTCTTTTCCTTTCTCCCTCATGTGTTGATCTAGACTCCCGGTAAATGCATCAACGTTATTTGCCTCAACTACTCCTTGTGGTAGTGCGTTCCACATTCTGGCGACTTTCTGAGCAAAGAAGTTTCTCCTGAATTACCTATTGGATTTATTAGTGACTATCTTATATTTATGGCCTCTAGTTTTGGACTCCCCCATGAGGGGAAACATTTTCTCTATGTCTACCCTATCAAACCCTTTCAGAATGTTAAAGACCTCTATCAGGTCACCCCTCAGCCTTCTCTTTTCTAGAGAAAAGAGCCCCAGCCTGTTCAGTCTTCCTTGATAAGTAAATCCTCTCAGTTCTGTTATCATCCTTGTGAATCTTTTTTGTACCTGTTCCAATGCCTGTATATCCTTTTTATAATATGGAGACCAGAGCTGTGCACAGTACTCCAAATCTGGTCTAACCAAGGTTCTATACAAGTGTAACATAACTTCTCTGCTTTTCAATTATATCCCTCTAGAAATGAACCCCAGAGCTTGGTTTGCTTTTTTTTATGACCTTATTTACCTGCATCGCTACTTTTAGTGATTTGTGAATGTGTACCCCTAAATTCCTTTGCCTCTCTACCCCATTTAGACTCTTATTATCCATTCAGGAAGTTTATTAATGTCTTCTTGTATTTTGTTGCATACTTCCTTTGTGTTAACTACACCCCGCAATTTGGTGTTGTCCGCCAATTTTGAAATTGAACTTCCGATTCCTGAGTCCAAATCATTAATGTAAATTGTCAACAGTGGTCCCAGCACTGATCCCTGTGGAACACCACTTCCCACCTTTTGTCAGTCTGAGTAGCTACCCTTAACCCCAACTCTCTGTTTTCTGGTTTGTAGCCAGCTTGCTTTCCATTCTGCTGCTTATCCCCTGACTCCACATGCTCTGACCTTAGTCATGAGTCTACTATGTGGTACCTTATTGAAGGCCTTTTGAAAATTCAAATATATTACATCTACTATAATACCCTTGTCTACTCTTTCTGTTACTTCTTCAAAGAATTCAATAAGGTTGGTCAAGCATGACCTTCCCTTTTGAAATCTGTGCTGACTATTTTTATTATATTTTCAGTTTCTAGATGTTTTTCAATTACATCTTTGAGTAAAGCTTCCATTGTCTTTCCTACCACTGATGTTAAGCTAACTGGTCTATAGTTCCCTGCTCTTTTTTTTATTCGTTTATGGGATGTGGGCATCGCGGGCAAGGCCAGCATTTATTGCCCATCCCTAATTGCCCTTGAAAAGGTGGTGGTGAGCTGCCTTCTTCAACTGCTGCAGTCCGTGTGGTGAAGGTACTCCCACAGTGCTGTTAGGTAGGGGGTTCCAGGATTTAATGTTCTAGCTCCCCTTTAAAATATAGGAATCACTTTAGCTGTCCACCAGTCTTCTGGCATTATTCCCTCTTCAAATGATTTATATATATGTAATAGTGCCTGTATGAGTTTGTGTATGCGTCTATGTGTGTGTGTGTGTGTGTCTGTGTGTATGTGTGTGTCTGTGTGTGTGTCAATGTTTGTGTGTATGTGTGTGTCTGTTTGTCTGTTTATGTGTGTGTGTGTGTGTGTGTGTGTGTGTCTATGTGTGTGTCTATGTGTGTGTGTGTATGTGTATGTGTGTGAATGTGTGAGAGAAAGTGAGAAAAATGACTGAGTGTTTTTAGCCCAGAGTGTACTGATTAAACACCTTTGTAGCTTTTGTTTCATGTTCTAAAAGCTTCAGGAAGCATATTAAGCTGAGAGAGAGAAACAGATTACCTTTCCTCATCTTCATTTTAATATACATTAAAAAAATGAGTTGGATATTGAAGCAAACAGAAAGACTCTAGTTATCTCAACTGTGTTTTTGTGACGGTTGGAAAATGTAAACATTGCTGACACCTGTGAGACAGATAAGATTTCGGGAGTCCCAATACCCTGCTTTACCTCATCCTGAATCAATGGCCTTGTTTAGGGTAAAAAAAGAAAGACTTGCATTTATATAGCACCTTTCATGATCTTCGGACGTCCCAAAGCACTTTACAACAAATTAAGTACTTGAGAAGTGTAGTCACTGTTGCAATGTAGGAAATGCAGCAGTCAATTTGTGCACAGCAAGCTCCCACAAACAGTGATGAGATAATGATCTGATAATCTGTTTTAGTGATGTTGGTGAGGGATAAATGTTGGCCAGGTCACTGGGAAAACTCCCCTGCTCTTTTTTAAATAATGCCTTGGGATCGTTTACATGATTCGTAAAATGCTCTGGGTATAACCCGTACATCTAACACCTGCTTTTTGCTTAAAGATATTTTCTTTTTGCTCCACAGAAAGAATTTGGAAAAAAAGGAGTTATATTTATGGATTATATTTTAAAGCAAAGTGTATTGACACCTGTTCTAAATAAAAAGTACTGAGATGAAAGGTAGTTAAAATTCTGAAGAGCGAGGCTTTGAAGTTGTTACCTCCAAGACTACAAATCATTAAATGCCTCATACACATAGTGTTGGGAGGTCCCTGGTCCTGAGACATTGGAAATTAGTCAGCTTTTCCAGGCTCAAAAAGGTTAGAATGTAGGAGTGTAGTTAGGAGTTTTTTTTAATGTCAAGCAAGATGATCCACTGATGTGGGAAAGCATAATATATTCATGATTTTCTATTATTCCACAAAGACAAGTTGCACTGATTGATCTAAATGAGACCAATAACTGTTGCTTAATAATTTGTATCTGGGCTCAATATACAAAGGCTGTGAAATTCAATACCTTAGCGCCAGCTGATAAGGCCGGTTTCGGAGAAAAAAATGGTGGCCACCTCACTTCCGCCCACTTTCAGCGGGTCCCACGGCAGGTCAGCAGTGCACTCGTTAGAAAAATTGTAATGAGGCAGATTGTGACGTCAATCAGTGTGCAATGCTGATTTGATGCATCATCTGCCATTTCTGACGTCGTCGCTCCATGCAACGTCGCTCCATGCAACATCCTCTCCAAATTACGAACAGCTGAACATGCGTTCAACAGCAGGAAGGACCCCCCACCAGTGCTAGTTAAAGGGATCAGCAACAACTTGCAGGTGACTTGCTTATTGATTTCTACTGGCTTTGTGTAAGTTTGTGCAACTGTTTGGAGCTTTCTACAGTTATTTAAAGTTGGTGAGGTGACAGGAAGTGGTGTTGCAAGTGGAGATCGCCTTGCTTCTGAAATCAATGGTTCTGCTCAGACCATGTGCTCACAGTCTTGGGGGCTCTACTTGCAGTCTCCTTCGCACTTGAGTATGACAGGGAGATGGAGCAGAGGCAGCAAAGAGAACAAGCTGTTTGCAGAAGGAGGAGGAGGAGGGACAGGAGGGCTCTCAGCAGGAGGCCTTACCCACCTAGGATCTTCCAAGAGCACCTCTCCTACCTGCACAAGCCAGGTGCAGTGTATTAGGAGGCTCTGCTTCACCAAGGAGGTGGTCACAGAACTCTGCCACCTCTTGGAACCAGACCTGCAGCCTCAGAGCAGGGCGACGATGGCTCTCTCAGTGGCCCTCAAGGTCACCGTGGCCCTCAATTTTTTCGCCACCAGATCCTTCCAGTCAGGAGCAGAAGACAGAGCTAACATCTCCCAGTTCACCGTCCATCACTGCATCCAATACGTCACAGAGGCTCTGTACTCCAGCAGAAGGGACTTCATTGTCTTCTCTCTGAACAGAAAGAAGCAGGAGAAGCACACACACGGCTTTGCCAGGATATCGGGTTTCCCCATGGTGCAGGGCACCATCGACTGCACACACGTGGCTTTGGGCTTTGCGGGCACCACATATCAATCCTGAGATGTACTGCAACCGCAAAGGCTACCACTAAGTTAATGTGCATTTGTTGTGCGACCACGCCCAGGACATCATGATGTTGAATGCCTGGTATCCCGGCAACAGTCATGATGCCTTCATCCTGAGCCAGTCCGGTGTGCCAGCAATCTTCCAGCCAACACGTCAAACTCGAGGATGGCTTCTAGGCGACAAGGGCTATCGGCTCTACACCTGGCTGATGACTCCCCTCCGCAACCCCACCACTCGTGGCCAGCACTCATGAGAGCCATGCTGCCACGAGGAACATCGGGAGGGGCCCTCCAGTGCATGTTGGAGCGGGTGTCCCATCTCGCGGTGGTCTGCTGCATCCTCCACAACTTGGCCATCATGAGGGCGCAGCCCTTGCTACCACGGTTTCTGCGACCACTTCAGGAGGAGGAGGAGGAGGAGGAAGAGGGCGAGGAGGAGGAAGGGAAGAGGCAGGCAGCAAATCCCCATTCTGGACAGGCTATCTGTGAACACCTCATCAGACTCCGGTTCCCCTGAATGAAACCCCTGATCCCCGTTGCTCACCACTTCCCCACCTTATCATCCCTCTGTCACAGAACATCACAGCGTCCTCTTGAGCACATAGCTGAAATAAAAGCCATCACAAAAATACATTCCAAACATTATTTATAAATCATTCAATGCAAAACTACACAAAAGCGTAAACTAATCACCCTTGTGCATTCCTTTGGTGTGTGTCTTTCGTGTTCCTCTGCCTACTCAAGTGCCCCTACGCAGTGCTCCCCCAGTGGCTGCAGCATGGCTGGTGGAAGGCTGTTGACTCTCTGTGGGGGAGACTTCAGATGGCTTTGCAGGACGACCTCGAGCAGCTGTAGACCTAGAAGGCCCGGCTGTAGACTGCACCATCTCAGTATGGGCGGCAGCAGTCTGGGCTGGCTGGCTGATGGGCAGCAGCAAGAGCAATAGCGGAGTGGCAGTGGTGGGAGTAGAAATGCTGTCATCCTGAGAGAGGACAGCAGGGTCTTGCTCCACAGACCCACTGCCACTCCCCCAGGGCGGCGCCTCAGAATTCCTAGCCATCTGTTGGAGCATGGATTGCTGGACTGCTGCAAGACCATGCAAGCCCATTTCCACACTTGTAAACCCAAACAAGATGGCATCAGTTTGAGCTTGCGTAGCAGCAAGCTGAGATTGCATGAGAGCAGTCTGAGCTTCCACTGCATCACTCAGACTTTGGGTCGCTTCCGCTTGTGCTGCAATGGAAGCTGCGACATCGCCCATCACACCCAGCATCATGGTTGGGTTCGCAAGTGTCCTAATGGAGCTGCGCATCATTTCCAACCTGGAAATCACGGGCTCCAATCTCCGCGCAAAACCCGTGCAATGTTGGAGCCAGACTCCTTCATGCTCCTTGATACTAACAAGAGGTTCTCTGGCAGCCTTGACATTGCACCAAGCATTTCTCTGTGCATGCCCATCACCCTTCTTCTGAAAGCCACCCTATCAAAGTCATCATCTGAGTCCTGTGCAGCGGAACTCATGCGCGAACTCGCCCTCAGGGAGCTGGCACCTGAGCTAGCCTTTCCCCCCTGCCATGGCAGCAACCCACTTGTGCCTGGTGACTCACCGTGTGCTGATCCCGCCTCTATACTACCCTCTAAAGTACGCGCAGTGCCATTTTCTGAGCTGGTGCCTGACAGTGTCAGATCGCGTGACGGTGTCTCCTCTTCTCCTTCACTCTCCTCCTCCGCAACATCGGGGACAGACTGGGCTGGTGGCAGTTCTTGGGTATCTGAAAGGAGAAATGCACAAGGATCGGCTGTGGTGAGAGGAAGGGAGGAAAGCAAGATGTGCATGCTTACACCATCAGCAGCTTGTAAGTGAGAAGAGATTGTGGGACGAGGGGCAAGTGGGATATGAGAAGAAGGATTAGGTATGAGCATAAAAAAAGCCTGAGGGTTTTATACCTTAATGCGAGAAGCATCAGGAACAAGGTAGATGAATTAGCTGTGGAAATAGAGGTTAATAATTATGATCTAATTGGGATTACGGAAACATGGTTGCAGGGTGAGCAGGGCTGGGAGCTTAACATACAGGGGTATTCAGTATTTAGGAAGGATCGACAAAAAAGAAAGGGAGGAGGGGTAGCATTGCTGGTAAAAGAAGGGATAAATGCAATTGAAAGGAAGGATATTAACTCAGTTAATACAGAATCTATATGGGTGGAGCTAAGAAATAGCGAGGGGCGAAAAACATTAATAGGAGTGGTATATAGGCCTCCAAATAGTAAAATAGAGGTTGGGGAGGGCATCACGAGGGAAATTAGAGAAGCGTGCAATAAGAGCACAGCTGTCATCATAGGTGACTTTACCTTACATATAGATTGGAATAGCCTAATCAGTAAAAATAATGAGGAGGAGGAATTCCTTGAGTGTTTAAGGGATGGTTATCTGGATCAATATGTCGAGGAACCAACTCGGGAACAGGCTATATTGGACTGGGTACTGTGCAATGAGAAGGGACTAATTAGTAATCTTGTTGTACGGGGACCCTTGGGTCAGAGCGATCATAACATGATCGATTTCTCACTCGAAATGGAGAGCGAAGAAATTGACTCAGATACTAAGGTCCTGAATTTAAACAAGGGGAATTATGATGCCATTAGACGGGAACTGAGTAGGTCTGATTGGACAACGTTCCTGGGAGGACTGGAGGTAGATAAACAATGGCAAGCATTTAAAGATAGAATGACAAAATTGCAAAAATTGTTTATACCAATCTGGCATAAAAGGAAATCTAAAAAGGTGACTCAACCGTGGATAACAGGGGAAATTAGAGACAGCATAAAATCCAAAGATAGGGCATATAAAATAGCCAAAAAAAGCGCCAGAGCGGAAGATTGGGAACAGTTTAAGATAGAGCAAAGGAGGACAAAGGGCTTAATCAAGAGGGGCAAAATAGCTTACGAAAGCAAGCTGGCGGAAAATATAAAAACTAACTCCAAAAGCTTTTATAAGTATATCAAGAGGAAAAGACTGGTGAAAACCAAAGTTGGCCCATTGCAGTCAGATACGGGGGAATATATAACGGGAAATAAAGAAATGGCAGACCAACTAAATGCATACTTTGGGTCAGTCTTTACGAAGGAAGACACAAAAAACCTCCCTGGGATATCGGGAAAAATAGGGACATTTGCAAAGGAGGAACTGACGCAAGTCAATATCTCTAAGGATATGGTGTTAAGGAAGCTAAAGGGATTGAAGGCGGACAAATCCCCAGGGCCTGATAACATGCATCCTAGGGTGCTGAAGGAGGTGGCCCTAGAGATAGCGGATGCACTAAGTATGATTTTTCAGAATTCATTAGACTCGGGAACAGTGCCCATGGATTGGAGGGTAGCTAACGTTACCCCACTATTCAAAAAGGGGGGTAGGGAAAAAGCAGGTAATTACAGACCTGTAAGCCTTACATCAGTTGTGGGCAAAATGCTGGAGTCCATCATTAAGGATGAAATAGCGGAGCACTTAGCAAATGGGGACAGGATAGGACAGAGTCAACATGGATTTACAAAGGGTAAATCGTGCTTGACTAATCTATTGGAATTTTTTGAGGGAGTAACTGGTAAAATAGATGGGGGAGAGCCAGTAGATGTGGTGTACCTGGACTTCCAAAAGGCCTTCGATAAGGTCCCACATAAAAGATTAGCAGGGAAAATTGAAGCTCATGGGATAAAGGGGAAAGTATTGACGTGGATAGAGAACTGGCTGTCAGATAGAAAACAGAGAGTTGGAATAAACGGCTCATTTTCTGAATGGCAGGCAGTAACAAGTGGGGTACCACAGGGATCTGTCCTGGGTCCCCAGCTGTTCACAATTTACATTAATGACCTGGATCAGGGAGTCGGATGCAGCATTTCCAAATTTGCAGACGACACTAAACTAGGAGGGGGGGTGGGCTCAGAGGAGGAGACCAGGAAGCTCCAGAGCGATTTGGACAGACTGGGTGATTGGGCGGATAAATGGCAGATGCACTATAATGTGGACAAGTGCGAAGTTATCCACCTTGGGTGCAGGAACGGGAGGGCAAATTATTATTTAAATGGCAATAAATTGGGAGAGGGGGAAGTACAGAGAGACCTGGGTGTTCTTGTACACCAGTCACTGAAGGCGAGCATGCAGGTGCAACAGGCGGTCAAGAAGGCAAACGGTATGCTGGCCTTCATAGCAAAAGGGTTGGAATACAGGAACAGGGATACCTTGCTGCAGCTGTACAGGGCACTGGTGAGACCACACCTCGAGTACTGTGTACAGTTTTGGTCGCCTCATCTGAGGAAAGATGTTCTTGCCATGGAGGGGGTGCAGCGGCGATTCACCAGGCTGATACCAGGAATGGCGGGATTGACCTATGAGGAGAGACTATGTAGTTTAGGTATGTACACACTGGAGTTTAGAAGATTGAGAGGGGACCTCATAGAAGTGTATAAAATTCTGACAGGTCTAGACAGACTAGATGCAGAAGGAATGTTTCCCTTGGCGGGTGAGAACAGAACTAGAGGACATAATTTAAGGATAAGGGCTAAACCATTTAGGACAGAAATGAGGGGGAATTTCTTCACTCAGAGGGTGGTGAACCTGTGGAACTCATTGCCACAGAGGGCAGTGTACGCCAGCTCATTAAATATATTTAAGAGGGAATTAGATATATTTCTACAGGCAAAAGGGGTTAAGGGTTATGGAGAGAAGGCGGGGACGGGATACTGAATTGGAGGATCAGCCATGATCTCATTAAATGGCGGAGCAGGCTCGAAGGGCCGGATGGCCTACTCCTGCTCCTATCTTCTATGTATCTATGTATCTATGTATATCATCAGCAATGCTTTCAACCTCGCCGCTCACCACGGCCTCAGTGACAGCCCCTCCAATGATCTCCAGCACTGCCTCCTCCAGCTCAGTGAGGTTCTGATATAGGGCTTCCCCTCCGCCCGTCTGCTGCTGCTCATGGCAGTTGTGTGTTGCCTTGACCTGCAAGAGAAAGGGAAGTGTGTCAGTGAGTGTGGTGCAATGTGTTTGGGTGATATGCCTGTCATGGTTGAATAATTGGCAGTGTGTGCAAGGTGTGAGATGTGGGTGTGAGGTTTGCAGTAGTGGTAGTGTGTGAGGGTGAGGTGAAGCTCTAATTGTGAGGTATGAGTGGAGATTGCTAGAGATTGTTGGTAGGTGAGTGATGAAGGTGTGGTGCATTGAGCAGTGTGTGAGGTTAGTGGTGCAGTTGGTGGGAAATGGCATTTGAAGGTGCATTCACTCACCTTGAACACTCGTGTGAGGTCATTAAACTTCTTGCGGCAATGGATCCAGGTCCTGCGAGCACTGACGGCTTGTGCTATCTCCTCCCGCTGCCTTCTGGCGTGCTGCTTGGAAGGACTCCTGCCCCCCTGCAGGTAGAGGACCTGTCGTCTTCTGTGCACCCCTGGGACCAAGTGCTGCATTTGAGAACCTCCTTGTCCTCTCGCTTCCCTGTTGAGCCAAGGCTTTAGAATGACAATGAGGTGCTTCTGCAACAAAGCACCTCCCCTTTTAAGTCATGCAAAGAGCCTAGGCAAAATTTTATTGGCCAGTGGACTGCACCCGATATTGGTCCCCCTGTTGAGCGCTAAGCCAACCAGCAATGCGTTTAGTGCTGAGATCAGCGCTCCAATCATTATAATGAGGAGGCAGCACGAATTTTGCGTGCTGCCTGCAATACTTTGAACGGGCGCAGGTACATCGAGCTGAGAGCAGTGGTTATTTGTCAGATGCAGTTGCTTTTCATAGCTCTTCAGTTTTGTAGGATTGACTGCCATTATCAGAAGTGACTTCAGTTGAAATATTACAATGACTTAAGGAAATTCTGCATTTTAATCCAGCAAGGAGAAATTTGCAGGGCTATGGGGAAAGAGCAGGGATTGTTCTTTCAAAGAGCTGGCACAGTCACGGTGGGCCGAATGGCCTCCTTCTGTGCTGTATGATTCTATGGCCTAGAAATTCATGACCGCCACAAAAGCCGGGTGTTAACGGCCACTGAACATGGTGGCTCTGGCAGGACCGAAAAATTGGCGCTGGGGACTAATTAACATTAGCCCAGCGCTTAACTCACTGTGCAATGCCGTCCTGGTGGCGTTGGTTCCGGCAGGAAGCCCCAATGTAGCATGGCCCAAGCATCATTGCAGCTAGAACAGCCTTCCTGAAAGCAAGGCAGTCATTTCAGAAAGCGTTGACGGTCTCTTAAAGGAGCAATGCCTTCTGAAATTAAAAAAATTAAAATGATGTAAAAATATGCAGTTTTTCAACCCTTACAGCTCAACTGCTCAACTAAAAAAATTAACATTAAAAATAATTCCCCAATGGCAGTCTTCAGATCTTCAAGCTGAATTCCCTTCCGCACCTAAAAAAAAAATGGGAAAAATGCTTCAGCCACTAACATAAATGGCTCAGCAAGCCAAGGAAGGGGCACCCAGGGTCTTGCACACAGCACTCCAGCTTTGTGCAGGGGGTCAACACTGCAAGAGAGGTCCTCTTACCCACAGGGGCCAGGAGGCCTTCCAGAAAGAACGAAGACCAGATCACTGAGGCTGTCACTGCCAGCAGCGTCGCCCCCACAACCTGGCTCCAGTGTCCAAAGAAGCTTCATGACCTCAGACCAGTGGTCAGGTCAGTGAATGCATCTTCAAAAGCCGTCTCCTACCAACTGCATCACTAGCCCCACACACTGCTCAATGCACAACTCACACCCCACCAATCACTCACCTATCAACAATCTGTACCAAACACGAGGTAACCTCCCATTCCTAGCTTCACCTCACCCCCTTGGAGGTGACGGTGCTGACCATTCTTGGCAGGGGCATGGCTGACCCCTTGGCCAGCGACAGGGCTGAAAGGATACAAGATGCTGGTATCCTCCTTCTAGCATGCACCTCTTGCTTTCCCGCCCTCTCCTCATCACAACTCCACCCTTGTGCCTTCCTCATTTCACACACCCAAGAAATTCAGCCTGCCCAGCCAGTGGTTGACCAAGAAGAGGGAGAGAAGAGTAAAGAAGAATAATAAGAAACACTGTCACTCGATTTCACACTCCCAGCCACCAGTTCCTCAAGTTCGACCAGCAAGGCCATTTGCAGTGTCCCCCACTGAAAGTCAGCAACCTTCCACCAGCCATGCTGCAGCCACTGGGGTTGCACTGCATAACATCAGTAGGATAGGCAGAGGCACACACAGGACAGTCACTAAGGGAATGCATAAGGGTGCTGAGTTTATTTCTTGATGTCATGTTGGATGATAGGTGTATAAAGTTCGATTAGAAAGTTTGCTTTGTGGTGGCTTTTATTTCAGCATTGTGGCCAAGAGGACGCTGTGATGGTCAGTAACAGAGGGAAGGTAAGGTGTAGGACAAATGTTGAAAGGGGACTTGGGGTTGTGTTCACTGGTACCACAGGTGGATGATTCTATCCCGGATATCACGGCCAGAAAGGGGCTGTCTGGGTTGCATCCTTCTTTCTGGTTCTTCGTCTTCTGCGTCTTCCTCTTCTGTGTCTTTCTCTTTGGCATCTTCCTCTTCTGCCTCTTCTTCGTCCCTCTGAGAGCGGATACTGTAAATCTGAAATAAAAGCATAAAATGCTGGAAATACTCAGCAGGTCAGGCAACATCTCAACCTGAGACATGAACTCTGTTTCCCTCTCTATGGATGCTGCCTGGCTTGCTGAGTATTTCCAGCATTTTCTTTCTTCTCAGAGGCCTTCCTTTACCATCCGAGGCCTTGCAAGCATTCGGCAGCACTCCCTACATTCCCTGCACACTTAAAAGCTTTTAACATGTATTGCACCAAGCCTCAACTTCAATAAAATAAAAAAAATCCAGGCCAAAAGCTTAAATGCAAACTGACCTGAAAGATATGTGTGTCCCTTTAAGAGGTGCTGACAGCGTCTCTGTCAGTCCGTTGAACACTGAGTTTTCATAGTGAGCTTAGGACCCAACACTGAACTCAGCGTTAAGGCCGAAGCTCACTGAGATGACATTAAGTCGGCGTGCCGTCACCCTCTCTTCATTTACACGTTCATCGGCAGTGCTAAGGCCCTCACTGAAATGGCAGCCGCCGAGTGCCATGCCTGAGAATGGTGCGAGAGTGGCAGCCGCCATTTTTCACCCGGACAGCGGTGCAACCGGGTGGCGGTAAGTGGCCCAATTTCTAGGTCTATGATTCTATGAAAATTGGACTATCTTCCATAAAACATTTTGGACATACTTTGCAAAAATAGCCATTGCACCTCTTGCATTATCAAATCTACATTAACAAACCCCAGCTGTGCCCTTGAATATGGTCACTGTGGTATCAATATTTCTCTGAAAATGCAGTCAATAAGAGACCCTGAGTTTCTGGAAATCTTTTTTTATTGACAATCATTCTTCCAGTCAGCACCATGCCTGAGATTGCTGGGCTTTTATTGTTCTGAAATGATTCCAAACTAAATTACAGTTATTTCTGGTCTTCATGTATTCAGCTTTAAGGTCAGGCGCCAACTGATTCCTCCACTATATTTATCTTCCCTGCATAAATAAATCTTCTGTTGCTAAGGGTAAGTGATTCCAAACAAGATCTGAAGTTGAAAATGTCAACAACACACAAAAACTAGTTTTTATCCACAGTATCTTTGAACTGAAAAGAAAATTTGCAATATAAATGTGAGCATACAAGCACTGCAATCAAAATCTTATACACATAAGTA
The DNA here is from genome assembly GCA_030390025.1 of Squalus acanthias. Lineage (NCBI taxonomy): Eukaryota > Metazoa > Chordata > Chondrichthyes > Squaliformes > Squalidae > Squalus > Squalus acanthias. The sequence goes on along the minus strand of CM059428.1, from coordinate 91,813,651 downwards.
ATAATATCATCAAATGTAATTCAAAAACGCATTGAGATTCATTTATTTGTAGACTTGATAGGTGGAAAAGTTATATTCATACCTAATGTCATTGAAAGTTGAAGACTTACCCCGGGTAAGCAACATTTTCTGTTTTAAGTATTTGTGTCGGTCTAACATGGTTTCTAAATTCCCCAAAACTAAAGTTAAATATTGTCATTCATGGCACAGTTATAAAGTTGAAGAGATCAGAAGGAAACCAAAAGATGACTGCAAGCCATCTTGCCTTGCATCAGATCAGACTCATGTTTCAAAGGAGGTGAGGTTCTGTTACTACAAAGTTCCATGTACAATTTGGTAATAGCTGTTCACGCTTAAGCTATTTACATCTGGTGAGTGGCTACCTTTCACACAGCAGTCCCAAGGCCCAAGTCTTCTCTACAGTCATGCTGCCACATATTACAGATAGATTAAGAGAGGGGAAAATTCACAATTATAGAACCCTTTCTGCTCTTCCCTCACCCTTACCAAACCTCTCCACCCAAGTATTTCACCCGACAAAGATCACACTTTCTTCAAAGAGTCTACAAATCATTTATGGTACACTACTGAACCCACCTTCTCCATTGGGGAGACCAAGTACAGATTAGGTGATCGCTTCACTGAACATCTCTGTTCTGTCCAAAAGTGTGACCCTGAGCTTCCTGGGGCTCTCCACTTTAATTCCCCCTCCTATTCCCATTCTGACCTCTCCATCTTCAGTCTCCTACACTGATCTACTGAAGCTCAACACAAGCTTCAGGAAGAGTATCTCATCTTTCTGCTGGGCATTCTTCCACACTGAGTCTGGACTGAACATTAACTTTAGTAACTCTACACTTTAACTATATCCTCCATTTTATTCACAGCAGAGCATGCTTGGGATGTGTGTGTCAGGGGGGAGGGGGGCCAGAGGTGGGTCTGTCATTGTTCAAGGGGAACAGAAGCAGGCTGACAGTTCTGACGAAAGGTCTTCGACCTGAAACGTTAACTCTGTTTCTCTCTCCACGGATGCTGCCTGGCCTGCTGAGTTTTTCCAGCGTTTTCTGTTGTTATTTCAGACTGACAGTTTGTTTGGAGACACTTTGTCAGAGCACAGTGCTGTTGGTGTGGACCTGTTTCTTTTCCCTTCTTGCGATTGGTGGATCTACTGTATTTTGTTTGCATTTTCTATTTTAATTTCATAAGCATTTGCGGCTTTTTTTTCTCTTTCTTTATTTGTCCTTTTCTCATGTATTTGTTTGGATGAAACTCTCCTGTGTCTTTTCAACTCCCCTCTTATGTGCAATTCTCATTGTCCTTTATATATATCTGCATCATTTCGCTGATGATCCGCCCTTGCCACAGTGCCGAAATGGAACTCATCAAAGTCATAAATGACATCCTTTGTGACTGTGACAAAGGTAAGCTATCCCTCCTAGTCCTTCTTGACTTGTCTGCAGCCTTTGACACGGTTGACCACTCGATCCTTCTCCAACGCCTCTCCACCATCGTCCAGCTGGGTGGGACTGCACTCGCCTGGTTCCATTCTTATCTATCTAATCGTAACCAGAGAATCACCTGCAATGGCTTCTCTTCCCGCTCCCACATCATTATCTCTGGTGTCCCCCAAGGATCTATCGTTGGCCCCCTCCTATTTCTCATCTACATGTTGCCCCTTGGCGACATCATCCGAAAACACAGCGTCAGTTTCCACATGTACACTGACGATACCCAGCTCTACCTCACTAACTCTTCTCTCGACCCCTCCACAGTGTCTAAATTGTCAGACTGCTTGTCCGACATACAGTTCTGGATGAGCAAAAATTTTCTCCAATTAAATATTGGGAAAATGGAAGCCATTGTTTTCGGTCCCCGCCACAAACTCCGTTCCCTAGCCATTGACTCCATCCCTCTCCCTAACATCTGTCTGAGGCTGAACCACACTGTTCGCAACCTTGGTGTCATATTTGATCCTGAAATGAGCTTCCGACCACATATCTGCAGCATAACAAAGACCGCCTACTTCTCCGTAACATCGCCCGTCTCCGCCCTTGCCTCAGCTCATCCGCTGCTGAAACCCTCATCCATGCCTTTTTTACCTCTAGACTTGACTATTCCAATGCACTCCTGGCTGGCCTCCCACATTCCACCCTACGTAAACTTGAGGTCATCCAAAACTCGGCTGCCCGTGTCCTAACTCGCACTAAATCCCGTTCATCCATCACCCCTGTGCTCGCTGACCTACATTGGCTCCCAGTTAAGCAGCACCTCGATTTCAAAATTCTCATCCTTGTTTTCAAATCCCTCCATGTCCTCGTCCCTTCCTATCTCTGTAATCTCCTTCAGCCCCACAACCCCCGGAGATATCTGCTCTCCTCTAATTCTGCCCTCTTGAGGATCCTTGATTATAATCGCTCAACCATTGGTGGCCGTGCCTTCTGTTGCCTAGGCCCTAAGCTCTGGAATTCCCTGCCTAAACCTGTCCGCCTCACTACCTCTCTTTCCTCCTTTAAGACACTCCTTAAAACCTACCTCTTTGACCAAGCTTTTGGTCACCTGCCCTAATTTATCCTATGTGGATCGGTGTCAAATTTTTTGTCTTAAAATACTCCTGTGCAGCGCCTTGGGACATTTTACTACGTTAAAGGCGCTATATAAATACAAGTTGTTGTTGTTGATCTTTTATATCTGGTAAGCCTTTTGCTGGTCATTTAACCCATTAACTTCCTTTCTGTGATTGGTGTATTAATTGAGCCCACATTTTATCTTCTTTTTTCCGACTTTACTAAGATGCCTGTCTGTCTTTCAGTCTTCAGTTTTGGAAGGTTACACAACCAAAATGTCATAAAACTTGCCCTTTCTCCTTACAGGTGCTGACTGACCTGCTGTGTATTTCCAGTTTTTTCTGTTTTTATTCCCTCTTCTCACCCAAATCACCCACCTGATTCTCTTCATCTGATTCACTTAATAGGCATTAGTCTGGGAAAATGTGAGATTAGCTATAGACCCTCTCCTAAAAGGTAATGGAATGAAGGACAGCAATGATATCCAATCCTATGATGATAATGACGATATCTACTTATCAAATTAAGCTCTCCAATTAATTGCTCCCCATTTAGTTATTAATGAAAATATATGTCACATGGAGAGAACAATTGTAGAGTTATGGAGTAGATTCCATGATGGTGTGCTCAGAGAGGGTAATTTTCCTATATCATAAGAACATAAGAATTAGGAGCAGGAGTAGGCCATACGGCCCCACGAGCCTGCTCCGCCATTCAATAAGATCATGGCTGATCTTCGACCTTGTAATATATGTGGGTAGAACAAATGAAGGACAGAGACAGGATGAGTTGCTAGTCCATGTGCTTGCTTTATTAGGCCAGAGCGAACTGAGCATGCTCATACCAAACCATGTGATAATACATTACAGACCTCAACTCCACTTTCCCGCCCTAGCTCCATATCCCTTGATTCCCCTCGAGTCCAAAAATCTATCTATCGCAGCCTTGAATATATTCAACAATTCAGCATCCACAGCTCTTTAGGGTAGAGAATTCCAAAGATTTACAGCCCTCTGAGTGAAGAAATTCCTCCTCATCTCAGTCTTAAATGGCCGACCCCTTATCCTGAGAATATGCCCCCTAGTTCTAGACTCTCCGGCCAGGGGAAACAACCTCTCAGCATCGAGGAGCGGTCTCTGCTGCCAGTGCATACTCAAAAGATCGGATCAATGGAACACATCCTTGCATTCTACAAGTGTGCCTCACTGAATCAGGTAAGTTTTCTTTTAATTTGTTCTTGGGGTGTGGGTGGCAAAGGTGCAATTAGTGCCCATCCCTAGTGCCCTGAGAAGGTGGTGGTGGCCCTTCTCCTTGAACTGCTGCATTCCTTGTGCTGACGTTACTCTCAGGTTAGTGTTAGGTAGGGAATTCCAGCATCGTGACCCACCAGTGATGAAGGAACAGTGATATATGTACAAGTCAATATGGTGTTTATACTGGAAGTGATGGTATTCTGATGATCTTGCTGCTCTTGCCTTTGTTGTTGCAGGGCTGGGAGGTGCAGTTTAAGTAAGTTTGCTGAGTTGCTGCAGTGCATCCTGTAGGAGTACATTCTGCAGCTACAATGTATTGAGGATGCAGGTGGTAGATATAGGGGGAGAAATTGGGTGCCTTTGCGCCTCCCATTAGCGCCTCCGGGGGCGCCAACGGGCCGTTACCGGCTTTGCGACCGGGCGTGGAGCTAGTACCGACGGCCGCGAGATTGAGCTGGAGGTTTGCGGCGGCGGTAACCACGAGCTCCATGACCTCCTGCGCCCGGAAATTATGATGTCATCCGGGTGCACAGCGCCCCGGCTCAGAAATTCACTCTCGCCCCCTGCCTGAGCGCCTGTCATTAACAACGACAGGTACAGGAGGCGGTTTGCAGTCGGATGAGCGCTGGAGGAGCGCTATATAAAGGGGTCAACTTCCGAGTTTTTTTTGTCAGCAAACATTGCTGCCTTGTCAGTTTGACACAAGCAGACAGGCGTTTTGACCCATTTGACCGTTTTCAACTTGAAGGAGTGTTCTGGCTGCAAAAAATTTATCACTTTCATTTGGGTTACATTTGATACTGCAACATTTCCATAATTTAATGGGGGCTGTACTGGCACTGGACCTCACACTTCAGTGTCACCATCAGAGGCAGCAGAGGCAAAGAGAAAGATTGCAAAATGTGGCCAGAGGGAGGAGGGCCAACAGGGCTCTCAGCAGGAGGCCTTACCCTCCCAGGGTTTTCCGGGAGCAATTCTCCTACATTCATCTCTCAGAGGAGCAGTGCCTTAGAAGGCTCCGTTTCAGCAAGGAGGTGGTCACAGAGCTCTGCCACCTCCTGCAGCCAGACCTCCAGCATCAGCTCAGGACCAGGATGTCTCTCTCAGTGGCAGTGAAGGTCACAGTCACTCTCAGTTTTTACGCCAGCGGCTCCTTCCAGGCTTCAACAGGAGATATTGCAAATATTTTGCAGTTCGCCATCCATTGCTGCATCCGGGAGGTAACAGACGCTCTCTACAGAAGGAGAAGGGAATACATCTCATTCCCCATGACCAGAGACAAACAGGATAAATGCTCATGTGGTTTTGCAAGGATAGCGGGCTTCCCCATGGTTCATATATAAGAACATAAGACGTAGGAGCAGGAGTAGGTCATTTGGCCCCTCCAGCCTGCTCCGCCATTCAATAAGATCATAGCTGATCTGATCTTAGCCTCAACTCCACTTCCCTGCCCGCTCCCCATAACCCTTGACTCCCTTATCGTTCAAAAATCTGTCTATCTCCACCTTAAATATATTCAATGACCCAGCCTCCACAGGGTGCCATTGACTGCGCTGACGTGGCTTTGCGGGCACCTCATCACAATGCAGAGGTGTTCCGTAACCACAAAGGCTACCACTCTCTGAATGTTCAGTTGGTGTGAGACCACAGACAGAGCATCCTCGCCATCAATGCCCGCTATCCTGGCAGCAGCCACGATGCATTCATCCTGCGACAGACTGGTGTCCCAGCACTGTTCCACCCATCACATGGAGCTTGCGGCTGGCTGCTCAGAGACAAGGGTTATCCACTCGCCACCTGGCTGATGACACCCCTCCGCAACCCCAACACTCCTTCTCAGCACGCATACAATGAGAGCCATACCGCCACCAGGAACCTGATCAAACACACTATCGGGATGCTAAAGCAACGGTTCCACTGCCTTGACCGCTCTGGAGGAGCCCTGCAGTACTCCCCTGATCGACTCCCCCTTTTCATCATTATGTGCTGCATGCTGCACAACCTGGCCATTCTGAGGACCCAGCCATTGCCACCAGGGATTGCAGGTCCACCTCAGGAGGAGGAAGAAGGACAGGAGGAGGAGGAGGCGGAGGTTGAAGAGGAAGAGGAGCAGCAGCAATGGAGGAGGGAGGCACTCAATCTTGCTTCTGCAAGGGCCGTGCGTGAGCACCTCATTAGAAAGCACTTCCAATGAATTAGATAGCACATGGGGTTTGCGCAGCACAACCACATCATTACATCCAGCTCGCAGCCCCTATCACCGGGAAAAGGTCAAATGAGAAACATCACAAAATGTGCAACGTCAAATTAACAATTGATTATCGAACACAACTCTCTCTTATTCATAAACAAACACAACCATTTATCAACAAACACAACTCTTATCAAACTGAACTATTTGTTACCAAACACAAACATTTATTTACAAGCATAACTATTTGTTCACAAACACAACAATATATTTACAAACACATCAATTTATTAACACACACTACCCCCATTTGCTACTAAAGTATTCTTTACTCCCCCTTCTTCAATGATTTCCCTCCCCTTTGGGTTCCCCCCTCCCAACCCTACTGCTCCTCCGTAATGTGGCCCCAGTGGCTGCAGCAAGGCTGGTGGAAGGCTGCTGAGTCTGGGAGCCAGAGACTGCAGATGGCCTTGCAGGACGCCCTCGACCAGCTCTGGGCCTGGAGGGCCCGGCTGCAGACTGCACCACCTCAGCATGGGCGGCAGCAGTCTGGGATGGCTGGGTTACAGGCTGCGACAAGTGCAATGGCGGAGTGGCAGTGGTGGGAGCAGGAATGCTGTCATCCTGAGAGAGGACAGCACCTTCCTGCTCGACCGACACACTGCCACTCCCCCGGGGCAGCACCTCAGCATCCAGAGCAATCTGCTCAAACACAGATTGCTGGCCTGCTGCAACACCGTGAGATCCCCGGTGGACTGTGTGTGACCCAGCGACGATGGCAGCAGTCAGCGCTTGCGTGGCATCAATCTGAGATTGCACGAGAGCAGTCTGAGATTGGACGCCAGCAACCACTGACTCCATTACAGCACTAAGCCACTGTCACCTCAGCCATGACACGCTGCCTGAAGTCTGGGTCCCCACGGTCTCTCTGCGAGTCGACCATCCTTTGCAAACTGCCAAGGATGGGCTTGATGGTGTGCGCCGAGATGAGTATTTTGCAATGCTGGAGGTGGAGTCCTCCAAGCTCCTTGCCAGTGCATCCATGCCCTCAGGCACCCTTGCCATTGCACCCATGAGCTCGGTGTGCATGCCCATCGCCCGTCTGGTCAACACCTCCACATCGACGTCCTCATCGGAGTCCTGTGCAGCAGTACTCACGCACGAACTCACCCTCCGGGGAGATGGTCCCCGAGCTTCCCTTTCCCCATGGCATAGAAACATAGAAACATAGAAAATAGGTGCAGGAGTAGACCATTCGGTCCTTCGAGCCTGCACCGCCATTCAATGCGTTCATGGCTGAATATGCTACCTCAGTACCCCATTCCTGCTTTCTCGCCATACCCCTTGATCCCCTTAGTTGTGAGTGTTATATCTAACTCCCTTTTGAATATATTTAGCGAACTGGCCTCAACAACCTTCTGTGGAAGAGAATTCCATAGATTCACCACTCTCTGGGTGAAGAAGTTCCTCCTCAGCTCAGTCCTAAATGGCTTCCCCTTAATCCTTAGACTATGACCCCTGGTTCTAGTTTTCCCTACCATTGGGAACATTCTGCCCGCATCTAATTTGTCTAAACCAGTCAGGATTTTAAATGTCTCTATAAGATCCCCCCTCATTCTTCTGAACTCCAGAGGATACAAGTTCAGTTGACCCAATCTTTCTTGATATGTCAGTCCGGCCATCCCAGGAATCAATCTAGTGAACCTTCGCTGCACTCCCTCAATAGCAAGAATGTCCTTCCTTAAGTTAGGAGACCAAAACTGCGCACAATACTCCAGGTGTGGCCTCACCAAGGCCCTGTACAACTGCAGCATCACCTCCCTACTCCTGTACTCAAATCCCCTTGCTATGAAGGCCATCATTCCGTTTGCTTTCTTGACTGCCTGCTGCACTTGCATTCCCACCTTCAGTGACTGATGTACCATGACGCCCAGGTCTCGTTGCACCTCCCCTTTCCCTAATCTGCCACCATTCAGGTAATAGTCCGCCTCTCTATTTTTACCACCAAAGTGGATAACCTCACATTTATCCACATTGTACTTCATCTGCCATACATTTGCCCATTCACCCAACCTGTCCAAGTCACTCTGTAGCCTCCTAGCATCCTCCTCATTGTTCACACTGCCTCCCAATTTAGTGTCATCCGCAAATTTGGAGATATTACATTTAATCCCTTCGTCCAAATCATTAATATATAATGTAAACAGCTGGGGTCCCAGCACCGAACCCTGCGGTACCCCGCTGGTCACTGCCTGCCATTCTGAAAAGTACCCATTTACTCCTACTCTTTGTTTCCTGTGTGCCAACCAGTTCTCAATCCACGTCAACACATTACCCCCAATCCCATGTGCTTTAACTTTGCTCACCAATTTCTTGTGTGGGACCTTGTCGAAGGCCTTCTGAAAGTCCAAATACACCACATCTACTGGTTCCCCCCTGTCCACCCTATTGGAAACATCCTCAAAAAATTCCAGAAGATTTGTCAAGCATGATTTCCCTTTCACAAATCCATGCTGACTTGGACCTATCATGTCGCCACTTTCCAAATGGTCTGTTATGACATCTTTAATAATTGCTTCCATCATTTTACCCATGACCGATGTCAGGCTGACCGGTCTATAATTCCCTGCTTTCTCCCTCCCTCCTTTTTTAAAAAGAGGGGTTACATTGGCCACCCTCCACTCCATCGGAACTGATCCAGAGTCTAAGGAATGTTGGAAAATGATCGTCAATGCATCCACTATTTCCAAGGCCACCTCCTTAAGTACTCTGGGATGCAGACCATCAGGCCCCGGGGATTTTTCAGCCTTCAGTCCCATCAATTTCCCCAATACCTTTTCCCGACTAATAAGGATTTCCCTCAGCTCCTCCCTCTTACCAGATCCTCTGACCCCTTTTATTTCCGGCAGGTTGTGTGTGTCCTCCACAGTAAACACCGAACCAAAGTACTTGTTCAATTGATCTGCCATTTCCTTGTTCCCCATTACGACTTCCCCTGTTTCCGACTGCAGGGGACCTACGTTTGTTTTTACTAACCTCTTTCTTTTTACATATTTATAGAAGCTTTTGCAGTCCATTTTAATGTTCTCTGCAAGCTTCCTTTCATATTTTATTTTCCCTGCCCTAATCAAACCCTTCGTCCTCCTCTGCTGAGTTTTGAAGTTCTCCCAGTCCCCGGGTTTGCTGCTACTTCTGGCCAATTTGTATTCAACTTCCTTGGTTTTAATACTATCCCTGATTTCCCTTGTTAGCCTTCACCCACATCAGACCCATCTACTAGGCTCCCCTTCAGAGACCGCGTCGCCCCATTATCGGACTTAGCCTTTGGGAGACACAGGCAGTGAGGCTCTGGCTTGTTCTTCCTTCTCCTCTCCTGCGTCGCTGCCACTGGGAGGCTGAGGGACAGGCTGGTCAGCTGGTGACTGATTATCTGAAAGCATAAAGGCACAAGAGTGGGGTTAAGGTCAGGGAAGGGGGGCAGGAAGGGAGAAAGGAATGAAGACAATATACTTAGATGGAAAGTGGGAAAGGCTTGTGGTATGAGGGGGAAGTGGTATGAGAGAAGAGGGAGAGGTGATGAACATATCGTTGTTGTCCCCAAGGGGGTCGACGTCTCCGACGGCCACAGCGCCCATGACATGGGTGGCAATGATGCGGACCACTCGCTCCTCCAGGTCTGTAAAGGGGTGCAGGTCCGCCTCACCTCATTCCGTTCGTAGCTGCTCCCTCCTGTTGTGAGCAAGCTTGGCCTCCAAGAAAAAGAAAACCGTGTGAGTGAGTGTGCAGCTATGTGTTTGGCAGATGTGCTTAGCATAGTTGAATAGCTGTTAATGTATGCAAGGCGTGAGATGTGGATGTGACTTTTAGTGGGTGGGCATAGTTGGTGGGCGTGTTGGGGATGTGGCAGTTTATACAGTGTGTGCACAGAGTGAGGTTGAGATGGTGGCATGTAGAGGTTTTTGAAGCATGTACTCACCCTGACCACCGAGTGAGTTTGTTGAATTTCTTCTGGCACTGGGTGAGAATTCCGTGGACCACACTTCTGGCCAACACGTGCTGTGTGACCTCCCTCCACATCCTCCTAAAGGCCTGTGGCAATGGCCTCCTGCCAGTTTCCAGGAAGAGCACTGCCCGTCGGCGTTCCATGGCCGCAACCAGAGCGTCCAAGGCCTGGTCGCTGAACCGGCGAGCTCTCTCTCTGGGCCTCTGATCAGCCATCAGTTGCTTGAATGAAGGCTTGCAGCTCCTTGCAGGCCCAGTTCACAAGCAGCAATGATCAGAGTGAGGCTGTGCAGCATAATTGAACCTTCCCTTTAAGAACTGGAAGGCACCAGTCTGTCTGACAACCTTCTAATTGACAGCGCCGGAACTTGATTAGCGCTCTGAAGGTAGCACCCCGCTCTGCGACATTAGCGGCCTGAGAGAAGTGTGTAGCGCTTGATTTAGCGCTCCACTTCCCTCTTGGGGAGCTAAATCTCAATTTTGCGTTCGCCGACGCTAATTAGCGCCTAGGCGATGTTAGCGCCCCAAAATGGTCAATACCGAATTTTCCCCCCGTAGAGTCCATTGGCAAGGCTGCCAGTCAAGATTATTGCTCTGCCTGAATGGTGTTGAGTTCCTTGAGTGATAAAAGGCAGTCAGAAAGATTAATTGTAGTCGTCTGACATTGTACGCTGCACAGGCATTGTTCTCTGTCTATATATGCTTTGCCGATTTGTATTCCTTCACTTCACCTGACGAAGGAGCAGCAGCTCCGAAAGCTTGTGATTTCAAATAAAATTGTTGGGGGGGAAAATTCAGTTGGTTGCGCCTCCCGTTAGCGTCTTAAGAGGGCACTAATGGGGCGCAAAGCATCTAGCGCCCAGGCGCGGCGATGTTTGCACCGCTCGCGAAATTAACTAGACATTTTGCGGCGGCGCTAAACACTACTGCCACGATCTCCTGCGCCGGCAGATCGTGACGTCAGTCAAGTGCGCAACGCCCCGGTATCGTCCCGGAGCAGATATTGAGTGGCGCCCCCTGCCTTACCACCTGACGCTAGCAACAACAGGTTGAGGGGAGCGTTTTGCAGTCATGAAGGGACTGGGGGAGCACTATTTAAAGGCGACCGCTTCCTGCCTTTTATTGTTGGTGCCATTTTTGAACCACGCATTCTGAGAGAGAGAGAGGGAGAGACTTCTGGAGAGATTCAACACTGTGTGAAGGAGTTTTGGGTACTGAGCAGCACTTTGCAGGTTCATTTTGATTTGCCATTCCTTGTATCGATTTAGAAGAGACTGTGGGGGCTGCACTCTAAGCTCTTTCCCTGGTACTCTCCATTGTTCTTTCCAGCAGATTTGTTGTGCAGGTCTCTCCAGGCCGGGATTCAAGGCTGCAATGAGCAGGATGTGGATGGAAAGCAAGATCAACCATCCCCTTTAAGAACTGGCCGGTGCCATTGTGTGTGTGTTCCATTGCTGACTGACATCACATGAGCTTCGCCAGCGCTCTGAGGTAGCGCCTCGCTCCTCGGCCTTTGCGCCTTAAGACAGGTGTGAAGCGCCTGATTTAGTGCTCCAATCACCTCCAGGGGCGATAAAAGTCAAGTTTGCAGTTGGTGGCGATAATTAGCGCCAGGCGCTAATCTTTGCGCCCGGCCGATAATTGCGCCCCAAATGGGGCAATACTGAATTTCTCCCCCTTGGACTATAACCTGGTGTTGTGCGACTTCTCACTTTAGTTCCTTGAGTGTCATCGCAGCTGCTTCCATCCAGACAAGTGGTGGGTATTCCATTTCCCTCCTGACTTGAGCGTTGCAGATCGTGGAGAGGCAGAAGATGAGCTACGCATCACAGAGTACCCAACTTCTGCCCACTTCTTGTAGCCACATTGAATCATATGACAAAGCTTCTGGTCAATGATAACCCCACAATGTTAATGGTGGGAGACTTGGCGATGGTGGTGCCATTGAAAGTCAGGAGAAGGTAGGTGGTCCTTTTTTTGTTGGAATTGATCATTGCTTGGCACTTATGTGGCATGAATTTGGTAGATGTTGACTTTGGGGTCAAATCCTTTTTGCTGATTTTGTAAGTTTTGCCCAGAGTGTCTGTGAACCTCACTAAAACTCCGAATTGTAATTAACCAGATGTAAATTGCTCATATGCTCCTTCCCCTCCTCACTCTTCTAGCACTGCTTACCCATTTTAAACCAGAGCTTCTGACCTTCAGAACTTGAATTCTTAATGCTGTGAGAGGTAAGTTACTATAGTGTTAACAAGTTGTGATTTTTTTGTGGACTTTTCATGCTGCAGCTTGTGTATTATTTTTAGAGCATCACTTTCTGCTGTTGTTTGCTATTTGCTGAATCATTCTTTCACTGCGAGACTCTCTTTGCACTGACCTTTTGCCACAGCTCTGTTGCTGACAGCAGCTGTTTCCTTCGTAGTAACCACAGTTCTCAGCATGTGAATTCCATTGGGCATGCAAATGGTTGTGCTGGGTTTAGTGGCAGAAAACGAGTTCAGAAAGAGGGAATAAAGACACAAGCACTTGCATCTCAACTGTATGGCGTCCACTTGGCTCAAGCCCAGGAATCTTTAACCAAGGCACACCTAGGTTGAGGTGTCTGAGAAGACCTGTCTTTGTCATCTACTCTTCAGGAGGGAGGCTGTCATAGAATTATACCATCTACTCAAGGCCGATGTCCAAACAAGATCTACCACAGGGACTGCTCTATTCTTTGCTGTGAAGGTTACTGCAGCTTATAATTTTAATACAACCCGATCCTTCCAAGCCACCACTGATGACATCTGCCACGGTATCTGGTAATAAAGCTGCACACTACAGTGCAATGAAGGCACAACCAGTTTATTTCTTTACTACCATTTAGCATATATGTGCTTTAATTTTGTTTCCTGGTGCTTGATGAGAGTGTAGGATGTGTCCCCTATATAATCCTGTGCTTCTTTTAACTGCTATCTCAGTGGGAGGAGTAAGTGTGGTCACAGCCTACTGCTCCTCAGTGGAGATCCCTTGACATGACTGTGACATTATGGCCCAGAAATTCGTCCGAATACGGGAGAGTACGCACTGTGTACTCACCCATATTCGGTCCCGAAGTGCCGGTTTCTTGCATGCACTGCGCATGCGCGGGAAACCGGCACTTCCGATATTGCGAAGGGGGCGGTTCCTAAGTGAACCGCGTGCGCAGCACACTTAGTTCAGGTTTGAACGCGAAGGTAAGTGTTGAAGATTTTACACATGAAGAAAGGAGGCGTAAGACCCCCTTTTAACAAGGTAAGTAGTTAATTAAGTATTATTTTAAAAAAATTTCAACAGGTTTATCTTTTTTAGAGACTTTAAAGAAAGGTAAGTTTATTTTTATAACTTTTAAAAAGAATTTAAATTTTTTCAAAAATTTAAATTTTTGTTTAAAGTGGTTAATTTATTTAACTATAGTTATTTTATTAATGTGATGGTTTTTTTTTTAAATTTAATTGAGGTTTAGCTGTTCTTTTGGGGGCAAGTTGTATTCATAGCTTTGACAGTTCTCCTGTCAAAACTATGAATGAAAGATGGTGTGCTGCCATTGGCTCTAACTGGCCCACGTGATCCCAGAGGTCGCATCGAACTAACTGTGCCTCTGGGACACGCACACACTGCGCGCCGGCACCAGGGAGAGGCCCAGGAGCAGAAGTTCGTGTGGGCCAAAACCATAAAGGCAGGCGCGAAGTGCGATATCGCGGGGGATCCTTACCCCCGCGGCAACCATCGAAGTCCAATTTCTGGGCCATATGTCTATGCACTGAGTCATAACATAACCCTGTAATTACTGCAAGCACTTTGACCCCTGCACTAGCTGGCTGCTCCTGCCCAGGCTGACAGCTGCTGCCCATTCTGTCCCAAATATGACTGCCATCCTCTGTCTCACGTCTTCCAACGGAACATCTGAAGTCACCTCATTGAATGGCAGCCACAGAAAACAGCATGGTTTCTGAAGAGCAGCAGTCCTTTAAAAGCAACATCCCTCATCCTATTCTTCATCCACTTACAGCCACAGTGCTCTCTGTGCTTGTGGAAAAAGCACGCAATACACACAATAATTATTTAAATTTGCCGACTTTGTGAAGTCAGCTTCCTATTCCCCTTGTACAATTAGTTCTGTGCATGCGGCAATCCTGGGCCAATTATTTTTCATGGGATTGCGAAATCTGCTCTTGCATATTCAGCATTTTTGTACAGTTTCACTTTCATGAGATGTAGAATCATAAATAAATCTTATTTGTATCATGGATTTCCTCATCAGCAACATAGAGACCATGTCCGAAAGTTTCTGCTCAATTTACTGGAAATTGGCCAAACCAGTGTAAAAGATCGAGGAATTTTAAGCGCAAATTACATCGAGCGTAAAATGAGTTCATATAAACTACGTCCATAGACATTCCCCTGTCTACTACTTTAGTTACTTCCTCAAAAAAAATCAATTAAGTTCGTTAGGTATGAATTACCCTTTACAAATCCATGTTGGCTCTCTCTAATCAGCTCAAATTTCTCTAAGTGCTCAGTCACTCTGTCCTTAATTATAGATTCCAGTAACTTCCCCACAACAGATGTTAGACTAACAAGTCTATAAGTTCCTGGTTCCTCTTTCTCACCTTTCTTAAATAATGGAGTTACATTTGCAATTTTCCAATCTAAAAGGAAAATTCCTGAATCAAGAGAGGCACTGTCCCTCTCCCTTTCAAAATCACCTTTCTCACCCCTACTCAAATATCCACTCTCAGTCTCTATGTACTCACAAACTACTGTTCCACCTTCAATCTCTCTTTCCTCTCCAAGATCCTTGAATGAGTTATTGCCTTCCAGATCCATGCCTATTTTTCCCTCAACTCCATTTGAATCCCGCCAATCATGTTTCTGTCCTTCCCACAGCACCGTAACAGCTCTAACTAAAGTTGATATTCTCTATAAATGCCAGCTTATCCAAAACCTTGCTGCCTGTATCGTATCTGGCACCAAGTCCTGTTCACCCATATTCTCTCCAATTTATATTGGCTCCTTGTCCCCAACACCTCAAATTTTAAATTCTGATCCTCATGTTTATATCCCTTGATGTAAGCTTTCTCTGCTTTAACGCAACAGTGCTTTAACTCCAATCTCAAATGAGTTCTCCTTATTGCACCAGTATCAATTCGTTCCTTTTTTTAATCAACCATCTTCACAGACTCTCTGGGGGAATTTTTAACCCCAATGATTGGTGGGAGAAGCGTGGGGGAGTTGGTTTTAATTGCAGAAATCAGAAACCTGACTCCAACCTGCCTCCAACGCGCCCACTTCCGGTTTTAACGGAGGCAGGTTTGGGTGCGAGTGAGTAACTGATTATAATATTTAAATGAGGCAGTTTTAAAGACATTTTCACTGCGATTTGAATTTAACTGCGGGGTTTGGGAAAGTTGCCATTAAAATGGAGGCGAGATTGATCAACCCTTCATGGGACTAGTTAGAGGTCAGGACTCCTGATATTAATAAAGGCTCAGTGCTCACAGCTGCTTTCTCAGTTCCCTCTGGGAAACGATTTGGTGACAGTACTTGTTGTGAGAGACTTATTTCTACAGTTTGGAGGTCTTCACACAGAGATCATTGGGATGGGTGGAGCCATGGCTGCTTTAGATTGGACTCCGGACAAGGATGGCAATCAGCAGCAGCAGCAGCTTGGGCGTGTTGTGGAGGGAGCTGCAGGTGGACAAGATTGAAGTGGTCAAAAGAGAAAGGAGCAAAAGAGGAGTTGAGTTCACAGGAGGCACTATCCACGTAACAGGGTGTACAGACAGAGGCTCGGCTTCCTTGACCTCTCGGAAGAGCAGTGCTTTCAGAGGCTGAGGTTGTCACGTTGGGTGGTCGTAAACATCTGCAACTTCCTAGAGGAAGACCTGCTACCTGTTGGACCTGGTGGCCACGCATTGCCAGTGGCTGTGAAAGTGGCCACCGCCCTCAACTTTTTTGCCTCTGGTTCCTTCCAGGGCGCTACAGGAGACATATCGAGGGTCTCTCAGTCGGTTGCACACAAATGAAAAAGGCAGGTTTATTTGCCAGTGCTGGCAGCTATATAAACTCCCCCTGTAATGGCAATAGCCAGAATGAGTGGGCACTTGGATTCGTGCCTCTGGCTGGCTTCCCACAGGTGAAGGGTGCCACCGATTGCACACACATGGCAATCCAAGGACCTACAGATTAACCAAGTGTATTTGTCAACCACAAGGAATTTCATTCCATTAATGTTCAGCTGGTGTGCAACCAGAAGAAAAGGTTCATGCAGGTCTGCACTAGATTCCCTGGGAGCTATCATGATGCTTTCATACTCCATCACATTGCAGGTCGGGATGCCAGAGATTCCGAATAGCTTGAAGGTTCAGTTAGTCACTCACATTGGACCAAAGTAACTATCACATCCCCCAGCCCCTCCCCCCCACCACCCCCACTGACACAAAGCAGTTCTGTAACCAAGCACCCACCCATTGCACAACCACCATTTGGTCCTTGTCAATTCATGTCTTCACATTCGTCAACAAGCAATGAAAAGGCGAGTTGAGACCTGACAACCAAGAATGGGCAACTCGGGAGAGTGCTGCAAATTAATAAATTTTATGTGATTTGATTAAAAAAAAGGAAACTTAATAACAACATTTTCACAAATCCCATGTGCATACCCTTAGTGAACTACAAAGCTTTTCTCTTCCTTTTCCACTGCTCCTACCTGGTGCAACCCCTATAGCTTTAGCAGAGGTAGAGACAGGCTGCTCTGATTCCTGCTCCAAATGTTGAGATGCTCTTGGCCAATGACCTCTGTGTGTTGGAGCCCGTGAGGACCCCGCCAAAGACTGCTCCACCTGCACCTGTGCAGGAGCAGCCTCGGCCATCGGGAGACGAAGCAGCATGTCAGGTTCTGCTTGAGGGGGGAGGGCAATGGATAAGAAGTGGGAGTGCTTTGAGTGGAGTTCCCACTTCCATGTCCCCTTTCGCTATCATTAAGACGGCAGACATGTTGGCATTCAAAGTCTGCATGGCTGTGGCCAAGGCATGCATGGATTCATTTGATTGCTGCGATTGAACTTCCACGGAGGAGGCCACTCTATCCATGGAAGAAGACATCCTCGCAATGTCCTGCGACATCAACCCACTAATGCTGCAGCTGGACTCCTCCATCCTCTCTGCAATCGTGGACAGTGTGCGTGGCAGGACCGCCAGTACCTTGCAGACTTGCTGCTGTCATCTCTTGTTATCCTTATCATCGATGTCCTCCGGGGTTTAGAATCTGTGTCCAGCAGAGCAGAGCTTGGAGAGGAGTGCGCCCTCTGACACAGACTCTCCACAGCTGTCCCTGCCATCACTGTCTGCTCATGCTCACTTGTGAACTGTGAGTACCACGTGAGATCCTACCTAATTCTCTAACAAGGACCCACCAAAGTGCTCGTATCTGCCCTGATGCATGGTTGGCATGTGTCCTGTGACGTTGCACCCTCAGAAGGAATCAGCTCCTCTGAGGAATCACCAACCGGAAAGTCCACCGACTGCTGTTGTACTTGTGAAGGTCCTGGAGGAGAGAAGAGATGGCTATGAATTAGTACTGGCAATATAAAAATGTTGCTACTGAGCATAATTAAGATGATCATATTTCACTCGTTGCTGAAATCAAGTCAACATGACTGAGTCTTGTATGAGATATGGGTCGGAGATATTTAATTCTGTGAAGTCCCAGTCCCTCCAGTTCTGATGGCAGGGGGCATAACTATGCCACTGATCTCCATGGCCGCTTCCTCTTATGATGTCAGCTGCACTATCTGTGGCATACACCTCTGGTTCTCTCCCTCTCCCTTGTATTCTGTGCTCGCTTCTCCTGCAGGGCGAACGACAGGTCTATGAGTGTCTGAAAGGCATGTATTCCCCCGATGGATGCAGTGCATTCGATGAGGGTGACAATCAGCAGACGCATCACATTGCGTAAGGATTGGGGTGACTGGCAGTGGTGGATGGATAAATGAGGAGGTGAGGGAGTGCATAGAAAGTGAAGAATGGGTGCTCTTCAAACTTAAGTGGGTGTGAGGAGTGATATGATGTAGTAGGTTTGACAAGACAGAGTGAGGGGGGAGTGTGCACTACTGGATTTAGGTGAATTTGCAACTGTACTCACCTTTCCTGACCTGGTTATGTCAGTAAAGCATTTCCTGCACTGGATCCAGGTACGGGATCCTGCTGCTGACCTCCTCAGCCACCTCCAACCACGCCTTCTTCGTGACAGCAGCAGGTTTCTTCTTCCCGTTGCTGCAGAAGATTATCTCCTCTATCTCCTTCCTCTTCCTTACTGCCCCCAGCAATACATCAAGTGAGGCATTGTTAAAGCAGGGCACAGCCTTTGAACATCCCGAGTCCGTCTTGTAAGTTTGCCATTTCTAGGCAAAACCTCCCAACTCCCCTTTTACGAGCCGAGTTGCGATCGTGTCATGTATGTGCGCATCACGCCCACTGACGTGCATTGTAGACGTGAAACCCAAAAGTAAAAGGATAATTAGGTATCCATGTAGAAATCGGATATTCCAACACGTCAAAACTACTTTCGGGTTTCACGCCCGCTCAGAACCTGCCTCTGGGTTAGTCTTGGGCCCTCTGAATGAGTTTGTTAATTTAATGCTGAATTGGATGTGCACTGCCATGTCTCAACCTCATTTCTTATGTCCAAAATACACAGAAGCTGTGAGAGAGGCGCCAGTAATATTAAATATATTGGGGGAGAATTTCCGTCAGGTTCTCCCTGCACGGCGGAAGGTCAACGCACACCCAGAGAAATGGCATAAACACCCGTTTAAAAAAAAAATCATTCTCAAGATGTGGGCATCACTGGCAAGGCCAGCATTTATTGCCCATTCCTAGTTGCCTAACATGCTAGGCCAGTCCAATGGGCAGTTAAGAGTCAATCACTTTGGTGAGTCACATATAGGCCAAACCGAGTAACGACAGCAGGTTTCCTTCTCTAAAGGGCATTAGTGAACCAGTTGGGTTTTTATGACAAGCTGACAGCTGCACTCTCACTGATGCCAGCTTTTTATTTCCAGATTTATTTTTAAACTCAATTCAAATTCTGAAACTGCCATGGTGGGTTTAGAACTCACATCCTCTGGTTTATTAGTCCAGGTCTCTGGATCACTAGTCTATGGAACATAATGACTGCGTTGCACTACCGTTCATGCTGTTTGTTCCAGGTGTTCTGTTGAGCTTCTGCCAAAGTTATGGCACAAGATCAAGAGAACCCCCGCGGAAATTCCAGGTGACTTTGTCTTTGATAGAATCATAGAATCATAGGATGATACAGCACAGAAGGAGGCCATTTGGCCCATCATGCCTGTGCCGGCTCTTTGAAAGAGCTATCCAATTAGTCCCACTCCCCTGCTCTTTCCCCATAGCCCTGCAAATTTTTTCTCATGAAGTATTTATCTAATTCCCTTTTGAAAGTTATTATTGAATCTGCTTCCGCCACCCTTTCAGGCAGTGCATTCCAGATCATAATGACTCACTGAGTAAAAAAAAATGTTGCCTCTGGTTCTCTTGCCAATTACCTTAAATCTGTGCCCTTTGGTTACAGACCCTACTGCCACTGGAAAAAGTTTCTCCTTATTTACTCTATCAAAAACCTTCATGATTTTGAACACCTTGATTAAATCTCCCCTTAATCTTCTCTGGTCTAAGGAGAACAACCTCATCTTCTTTAGTCTCTCCATGTAACTGGCGTCCCTCATCTCTGGTACCATTCTAGTAAACCATTATCTCCTCTGCACCCTCTCCAAGGCCTCGACATCCTTCCTAAAGTATGCTGCCAAGAATTGGACACACTACTCCAGCTGGGGATTTATAAAGTTTTAGCGTAACTTCCTTGATTTTGTACTCTGTGGCCCCGATATTTATTGGGGCGTGGTTTCAGAGTGGGGCTGGAGGAGTTATGGTTGGGAAACCCGGAAGTACGGGTTTCCCTGAACGGTGTGGAGCTTTAACTCCAGGGCGTGTGAGAATTTTTTTTCCCAGGTTCCCCACCCGACAGCCAGCCTGATTGACGGGCTTGGCTGCCTGTCGGACCTTGAAGGCTGTGGCACAAGTTCACAGCCCAGGAGCAGGTAGGTTTAGTGGTGGTGGGGGAGATCGCGGGTGGGGTGGTGGGTAGAACATGGTTGGGGAGGTCGGTGATCGCGGGGGGAGATGACAGATCACGAGGGGGAGATCACGGGGGGTGGAAGATGACAGATTGCAGGGGGGGGTCGGGGAGAGATCGTGGAGATGGGGTGTGGGGGCGCGGGCCTGGTTTACAGGGCTAGCTTCTTGGGCCTGGAGGAAACACTCCTGCTCCTCCTGGCCCATAAACAATGCTGTAAAAGCACTTAACTTATGGATCTGGGCCTTCTCGGCTCCTTGTACCTGCCGGATTTCCCGAGGCCAGGGAAACCCAGCCAACAGTAGCTAAAAATAGAAACCTTGTTAAAATGGAAGCACGCAGCCTCCTTAAAAGGTTATAACAACCGACCCGTCTCCTGAGAGCGGATTGGTCGCCCGCCCCTCATCCCGACTCCGTTAAAACGGGAAATGGGCGGCTTTGAGGCGTGTCGGAGTCGTGCTTGAAATTTTTAATATTTTTACTTCCCACCTGACCCAAACCCACCCATTTTTGGAGGTTAAAGTTATCCCCTATGCCTCTGTTTATAAAGCCTTCTCAACTTGTCTCGCCACCCTCAAAGATTTGCCTACATACACTCCCAGGTCTCTCTATTCCTGCACCCCCTTTAAAATTGCACCATTTAGTTTATATTGCTTCTCCTCATTCTTCCTACCAAAATGCATCACTTCACACTTCTCTGTGGTAAATTGCATCTGCCACGTGTCTGTCCATTTCACCAGCCTGTCGATGTCCTCCTGAAGTCTGTTACTATCCTCCTCATTGTTTACTACATTTCCGAGTTTCATGTCATCTGCAAACTTTGAAATGATGCCCTGTAGACTCAAGTCCAGATCATATATATCAAAAAGAGCAGTAGTCCTAATGATCCTAAAGAATAGTGTCTGGAAGACACCACTGTATATTTCCCTCCAGTCTGAAAAACAACCGTTCACCACTACTCTCTACTTTCTATGTCTTAGCCAATTTCGTATCCATACTGCCGCTGCCCCTTTAATTCCATGGGCTTCAACGTTGCTAACGTCTATTATGTGGTCTTCATCAAGGCTGTAACGTATGTTATATATGAAGCTACCAAAATGGTTACATTTTTTTGTATAGTTCCAAATTAACTTGGAATTGACAATCACATACACAGTGCAAAGATTTGCTACCAAGTAGCATAATGGCTTTAAATAATACAACGTACTAGTTAGTCTCCTGTAGTATTATACACAGGAGCCCCAATTTTAACTGGGGGTGAAGTGTGAGCGGGGGCTGGTGGGGCGATTGTCAGGCTCAGTTTACTGACATGAGGCCCGGGCCATTTTAACTGGTAGGCAATTGCAGTCAGTGGTGGGGTGGCGGGGGTAAGTCTGAGGCACTAGATTTCCCTGTGGGTTCCAGAGGAGCACTCATCCTCCTCCATGACCCACAAAGACACCATTTAAAAATAAAATGACCACCTTTTTCAGCCCTTTTCTGGGCCGTCACGCCTGGCACTCTTGGCAAGGACAGAACAGGGCACTGAAAGCAGCTGCCAAACGTTATAAATGATGTCATCAGACCCCGACTTTTGAATTTCAATGAGGCCCTTGCCTGCCTGGTGCAAGGATCCGGTGAGTAGGGCATTGCAAGCACTTTAAACCCCATACACGCCCCTTTCTCATCGAATGCGGGGGAATTAAAATTGAATCATGAGCATGCACACAGCTCTTGCCATGGGAGATGCTGAGGTCAGCAACATCTTGTCTATGCCAGGTTACTGACTGAGGACCTGTCACTCGGACATCCCTATGAAGAACCCCCTGCAGAACCTCCCATCCTTTCTCTGTCTCCTTAATCCCATTCTTGCCTTCTATCTTTCCTTCCTGCAGATCCACCACAACAATGGGCAGCACATGAGGAGGAAGACGATGGTGAACAAGATAATAAGGACCAAGCCACAGAGAAGTCACAGCCGCATGATAGCACTGTCCCTCAGGAGAGCAGCACATGCCAGGCCTCCAGCCGTCCTCCTCAGAGCATCACACCAGTGGAAGCTGAGAGGCGAGGCCAGGCTGCCCAGGAGCACCCTGCAGAGATGTCTGCCATGCCAAGAGACATCTGATGTCTGACAAGAGCCAACTTAGTTCCATGACCTTTCTGTGCAGCTTAAGGAGCCAATCACTTCCCAGGATCCTGGCTAACGGCTAGACGAGGCATGAGAATAGGAGGGAATGCCATACCTGTTCCTGAGTACCCCTGATGTTGGATGGGAGGGGGTCCGAAAATCTGCTGGTGCTCTGACCCTCTGTGAGGCAGTCAGAAGCAAGTTCAGGCGTCTCTAGGCAGAATGCTAAACACTTTAAAAAATGTTTCCTTACATTAGAAATCTTCATTCCAGATCTCCAACCTGTTCTGTTTCAGGAACTCCTCACCTCCTTTGTAACAGCTGATCCTGATAGCTGCTGCTCTTCATCTCAACAGGTTTAAGTTACCCTGAATGGAATAGCGGGGTAAGAAACTCAGGTGCACAGCACCACTGTAAATGAGGCTAGTGGTAACTAGCGGGAGAAATGCAATCTGCTCAAGGATCACGAGGAAACAGCCTCTTAGAGGTGCTCAAGCGTCAGAAAGGACTTCAGAGTCGATGTTGGTCAGAGGAGGGAAAGGTACGATCGTGACAGGGGAGTCCACAGGCTTTCTTGCAGGGCCTGGATGAGCACTCCTGCTCTTCCAGGCCCCCCAAAGAATCCATCCAAAAATTAATTTAAGTTGGCCTCTGTTGCTTCATGTCTGCTTTCACTGTCAGATTGGCGCTGTGCGGGCCTCCCCCGATTTGTTGCCGCGCCCAAGACATAATCCGGCTGTGAATTTCACATTTTAACTCCAGCCCTTTTCCTCGCAGTAGCACCTGGGAAATTATTGTTCCCAGATGCTGGGAGGGCAATATCAGGACCTTATAATGTAGGGGAAAAATGCTCTCAACGGCTGAATTATGTTCATGTGTTTTGCAAGCTTTGTTCTTACAATTTATGACATCCACGCTCCCTTTAGTTTGTTACATCCTTGTAACACATTCCAATCCAACTATTATTATGCATTATCATGTATCAAAAGAATTTTACAATGGCTGTGGAAATGATCCTATAATCCATTAAATACTGAGTTAATGGTTTCATAAAAATGGAGTCCCCAAGGTGATAAAAATGTGATAAATCCAACACTAACGAGCTATGGCTGATCACTCATTATCCTTTCAATTATTTTTCATGACTATAAACAATCTACACTGTGGAGAAGTGCATTATGGTTATGAGGCAATCAGCATCAGACGAACAGATAAAATAACTACAATCCAACTATATAAGGCATCTATTATTCAATACAAGATGGAAATTAAATGGTACATTTGAGAGGTTAAATGTGAACATTAAACTGAAACAGTTGGATGATACATTAGATGTTTGGGGGAGAAATTCGGTTGGTTAGCGCCTCCAGTTAGCACCTGGAGGGGGCGGTAATGGGGTGCTGAGGCAGTAGCGCCACAGCGAGGCAAATCCAGCGGCGCATGCCAAATTCAGCCACCCCCGTAGCGCCACCACTACGATTTAGCGCCGGAAACTTCAACGCCAAATTGAGTATCGCCCCCTGCCTTAGCGCTTCGCCCCGACAG
Source organism: Squalus acanthias (assembly GCA_030390025.1). NCBI lineage: Eukaryota > Metazoa > Chordata > Chondrichthyes > Squaliformes > Squalidae > Squalus > Squalus acanthias. Next base: position 91,789,815 of record CM059428.1, on the reverse strand, counting down.
CGACAGGGAGAGGAGGCGTGAAGCAGTCGGTAGCCGGCTCCAAGGGCGCTACTTAAAGGGATCATGAGTAATGAGTTGCAGCTGTCAGGTTAGTGCTGTTTCACTGCTTCCTTGACAGTTTGACATTGTGCAACAGTTTAAATCAGTCATTTAAAGGTTGTTTATTCTCTGGAGTGTTGTAGCTACTAAAAATAAGTTACATTTATTCTGACAAGATATCAAAGTGCTGCACTTGCTTACATTAATGGGGGCTGTACTGGCAGTCAACCTCGCCCTCCAGAATCTACTGCGGAGGGAGCACAGGCAGCGAGAAAGATTGGAACATGTGGCCAGAGGGAGGAGGAGGGCCATCAGGGCTCTCAATAGGAGGCCTTACCCTCCGAGGGTATTCCGACAGCACTTCTCCCACCTTCAATTAAGCGAGGAGCAGTGTATTAGGAGGCTTCACTTCACCAAGGAGGTGGTCACAGAACGCTGCCACCTCCTGCAACCAGACCTCGAGCCTCAGATCAGGGCGACCACGGCTCTCTCAGTGGCAGTCAAGGTCACCGTTACCCTCAATTTCTTCGCCAGCTGATCCTTCCAGTCTGCAACAGGAGATATAGGTAACATCTCGCAGTTCGCCATCCATCGCTGCATCCGGGAGGTCACAGAGGCTCTGTACAGTAGGAGAAGGGACTACATTTCCTTCTCCATCACCAGAGAGAAGCAGGACGAACGTGCATGTGGATAGCGGGATTCCCCATGGTGCAAGGCACCAATGACTTTGCGGGCACCACATAACAAACCTGAGATCTTCCGTAACCACAAAGGCTACCACTCACTTAATGTCCAATTGGTGTGCGACCACAGACAGCGAATCCTCACCGTCAATGCCCGCTATCCTGGCTGCAGCCATGATGCCTTCATCCTGCGCCAGACCGGTGTGCCAGCACTCTTCCAGCCACCACGTCAAGCTCACGGCTGGCTGGTCGGAGACAAGGGCTATCCGCTCTCCACCTGGCTCATGACTCCCCTCCGCAACCCCAACACTCCTGCACAGCACTCATATAATGAGAGCCATGCTGCCACCAGGAACATCATTGAGCAGACCATCGGGGTGCTCAAGCAATAATTCTGCTGCCTTGACCACTCGGGAGGAGCCCTCCAGTACTCGGCTGAGCGGGTGTCCCATTTCATCGTGGTGGGCCGCATGCTCCACAACTTGGCCATCATGAGGGCCCAGCCCTTGCCACCAGGGATTACGGGACCACTTCAGGAGGAGGAAGAGGGAGAGGGGGAGGAGGAGGACGATGAGGAGAACGAGGAGGAGGAACAGGAGCGAGGGAGGAGGCAGCCACTCAATCGGCCTTCCGGAACGCTGTCCGTGACTGCCTCATCAGACTGTGGTTCCAGTAAATTAAACCCCAGATCCCCGTTGCTCACCACACCCCCATCATTCCATCCCTGTCGCAAGCCATATCACAGCGCAAAGCTGAAATGAGAGACAGTTCAAAATTATCCGAAGTGAATTAATAAATTTATCAATAATCAGTGAACACATCTTTACAACAACACAATATTAACTATTCACCCTTGTGCAATCACTTAGTTACCCTTGTTACTGTGCCTTTACCTACTCTAGTGCTCCTACGAAGTGTTGACCCAGTGGCTGCAGCACGGCTGGTGGAAGGCTGCTGAGTGTCCGTGTGGGAGACTTGTGATGGCCTTGCAGGACGTCCTCGATCAGCTCTGGACCTGGAAGGCCCGACTGTAGACTGCACCACCTCAGCATAGGTGGCAGCAGTTTGGGCTGGCTGGATGACAGGCAGTGACAAGGGCAATGGTGAAGTAGCAGTGGTGGGAGCAGGAATGCTGTCATCCTGAGAGAGGACAGCAGGTTCCTGCTCCACTGACCCACTGCCACTCCCCTGGGGCAGCACCTCAGCATCCCTAGCAATCTGTTGGAGCACAGATTGCTGGCCTGCTGCAACATCGTGAAAGCCCCGGTCGACGGTGGTAGACCCAGCCACGATGGCAGCAGTCAGAGCTCGCGTGGCATCAAGCTGAGACTGTATGAAAACAGTCCGAGAATCGATGGCACCAACCATAGACTGCATTACAGCCCTAAGACGTTGCATCACTTCCGACTGTGCTGCAATGGAAGCTGCCAGATCGCCCATCACACGCGGCATCAGGTCTGGGTCGCCACGGTCTCTCTGGGAGTCTCCCATCCTTTGCAGACTGGAAATGATGGGCTCCATGATGTACGCAGAGCTTTGTGCAATGTCGGAGGTGGACTCCTCCACGCTCCTTACCATTGCCGAGAGGCTCTCAGGCACCCTTGCCATTGCACCTATCATCTCCGTGTGCATGCCCATCACCCTTCTTCTAAAGGCCTCCCCATCTGAGTCTTGTGCAGCAGAACTCGTGCGTGAACTCGCCCTCCGGGGAGTTGGCCCGTGAGCTACCCTTTCCTCCTGTGCTTGCTGCAGCCCGCTCGTTCCCGGTACATCACCCTGTGCAGATCCCACTACTATACTAGCCTCTAAAGAACCCATAGTGCCAGTATCTGAGCTGGTGCCTGCGGGTGATACATGCAGTGACGTGGTGTGTTCTTCCTCCTCCTCTTCTCCCGCATTGTTCTCTACGGTGCCCTCAGGGACAGGCTGCTCTGGTGGTTGCTCATTATATCAAAGCATAAAGGCACAAGAGTCAGGTTAAAGTGAGGAGAGGGGGGTAGGAAGGGAGAAATGCATGCATACAGCATGATTAGCTGGAAAGTGCAAAAGGCTTGTGGGGTGAGTGGGAAGTGGGATGTGAGAAGAACGAGTCGGGATGAACATACCGTTGTTTTCCCCAAGGGAGTCAACGTCGCTGGTGGCCACGGCGCCCACCACCTGGTGCCCAATGATCTCCAGCACTCTATTTTCCAGCGCAGGCAGTGGTTGGGTGTCGGCTTGTCCCTCGTCTGTGCGCTCCTGCTCCCTCCTGTTGTGAGCCACCTTGGCCTGCAAGAGAAAGGAAAGTGTGTGAGTGAGTGTGGAGCAATGTGTTTGGGTGATTTGCCTGCCATAGTTGAATAGCTGTCATTGTGTGCGAGGTGTGAGATGTGGGTGTGAGTGTTGGTAGGTAGAGATTGTTGGTGGGTGAGTGCTGGGGGTGTGGTGCTTTGGGCAGTGTGTGCAGGTTGTGGTTCAGATGGTGGTATGTGGCATTTGTTGAGGCATTGACTCACCCTGACCACCCGAGTGAGGTCGTTAAATTTCTTCCTGCACTGTGTGTGGGTCCTGGGGACCACAGTGCTGCCCGAGACCTGATGGGCAACCTCCCTCCACATGGCACGGAAGACTTGCGGCGAGGGCCTCCTGCCACTTGCCGGGTAGAGCACCGCCCTCCGTCTCTCCACAGTGGACACCAACTCCTCCAATGCTTGGTCCGAAGGTCTGCCGGGTCTTTCCGTGGGGCATAGATCTGCCATCATGAAACCTGCTTGAGTCGTCCGGCTCCTTGGACTTGGCCTGCTCCTGCTTTCTGACACAGGCTCACAGCCAGCAATGCTGAGAATGAGGTTCTGCAGCATGATTACAACTCCCCTTTAAGAACTGGAAAGAGCCAGTGGCAATGATGACTTGTGATTAGACTGCACCTGATATTGGTTAGCGCTTTGAGTGTAACGCCACTGAGCTAGGCCATTAGCGCTTGATTTAGCGCTCGATTTAGCGCTCCCATCCTTTCTTTGAGCGATGACACTGAATTTTGCATGCAGCGAGATTCATTAGCGCCTGGCGCTAAATCTCAAACTTTTCCAAAGTTAGAGCTCACTCCTGGGCAATAATGAACTTCTCGCCCTTTAATATAATTTTTAGAGTCTCTGGCAGAATTTACTTATTACAGTCTTAACTCAGACTTTATTCTTTGGCTTTTATGGTCGAGGAACATAAAGAGTGATGAAGAGAGCTCTTCCAGTGAATTCTGGTGTTATGCTTACAAAGGTTAAAAATACAGAAGAATACAAACAATACATTAATGTTAAAATAGCTAATTATTCACTGCATCAAAAGTACTTCATGCATGCTGGAACCATCATGTCCAAGGATAGACGCAACGGCCTAGGCAGGTATGTTTATCAGCGTGATTATAACACACTTGGTTAAAATGCACTACATTTCCAAAATTACTTAACATTTCGACAGAGTTTTCAGATGTACTTTAATTGCTCTTATTACTCGGTGGTTATTGCTAAGTGGCTTTTTGTGAAAATTTTGCACACACTTCTGAGTCTGGGTTTAAAATCCTGACTGTCAAGTGTGTGTCTATTTACTTTTCCTGTGTTCCTAACCAAAGGGGAGGGCCTATGCCAGACAACTGCTACTGAGCATCCAGGACCAGGGACTTCCCAACACAATGGGTGTGAGGTGTTTATCAAGCTCTTTATTGTTTTTGTTCATTGGAGAAACAATTTCAAAGCATAGATCATTATCATTTTAATGATTTTTTGAAAGTGCTTTTTAAAAAAAAAAACTTGTATGAATACGCTTTGCTTTAAAAACGCATTATTTAAATGCAACTCTCCTTTAATTCCCAAATTGTGACAGATCTATCCGCCTCCCTCAGCCCAAGGCAGATCCCTTGTGAGTACCACATGGCCTCTCACATTTCCCCCTTAAGTAGATAAGATGTATAAGGCTCTCTCATTCTGCAGGAAATATGGTGCAGACCTTCACCCCAAACATCCCATGGCATCAATGTGACTGGCATTTACATCTTGACCAGTCAGAACATCGAACAGCATGGACAAATAAACTTCCACTTCTGTGCTGCTTGCCAAGCTCTGGACATGGGTACTTCTGTGGTCATCCATAGCCCCAAAATATAGCCAACTTTACCTTTTATGTGATAGTAGTCCTTCACTCGGTCACTTTATACTATCGTGAAGGAGTAGCCAGAGTTTTGCAACTCCTATTTATTCACCATGACCGGGTATAGGTATGGTGTCAACCTATCTACATTGGCAGTCACTGCACAACTGGTCTTCTCGTGCCTTATTACTTCCTAGTTTACGTTGTAAGATTTCTAGGAGACCACCAATGGTTTACCTTGTGGCCTGCTTTGCCACATTTTAAAAAACTGACCTCATTCTCTTCAGACCTCTGACCTCTGTTTGGTTTCCCCCATACCCCAGTTTCACTCAGAGTGAACTGATCAACTGGCTAGCCATGGGACGGTGAGAGGCGCCTGTTCTCCTCCTGCGGTGGCTCACCTGTGCTCACAAGCTCCTAAAATGATCAGCTTGTCTATCTAGCTGCTCGAGAATTTTACATTTCTGATCAAGTAACAACATTCTTAAATCAGCTGGAACTTAAATCATTAGGGGAATGGTAGCGTAGTGGTAATGTCACTGGGCTAGTAATCCAGAGGCCTGGGCTAATGATCCAAAGACGTAAATTCAAATCCCACCACGGCAGCTGGAGAATTTAAATTCAGTTAATTAAATAAATCTGGAATAAAAAGCTAGTATCAGTAATGGTAACCATGAAACTATCGGATTGTCGTAAAAACTCATCTGGTTCACTAATGCCCTTTAGGGAAGAAAATCTGCCGTCCTTACCTGGTCTGGCCAAAATGTGACTCCAGACCCACAGCAATGTGGTTGACTCTTAACTGCCCTCTGAAATGGCCTAGCAAGTCACTCAGTTGTAACTAACCGCTACAAAACAAAATAATAAGAATGAAACCAGACGGACCACCCGGCATCGGCACCGGCTACGGACATGACAATGGCAATGGCACACCCAGCCCAGTCGACCCTGCAAAGTCCTCCTCACCAACATCTGGGGACTTGTGCCAAAATTTGGAGAGCTGTCCCACAGACTAGTCAAGCAACAGCTAGTCATACTCACAGAATCAAACCTTTCTCCTGAACTCCTCCATCACCATCACTGGGTATGTCCTGTCCCACCCGCAGGGGTGGTGGTATTCAGTCAGGAAGGAGTGGCCCTGGGAGTCCTCAACATTGATTCTGGACCCCATGAAGTCTTATGGCTTCAGGCCAAGCATGGGCAAGGAAACCTCCTGCTGATTACCACCTACCGCCCTCCCTCAGCTGATGAATCAGTACTCCTCCACGTTGAACACCACTTGGAAGAAGCACTGAGAGTAGCAAGGGCACAGAATGTACTCTGGGTGGGGGACTTCAATGTCCATCACCAAAAGTGGCTCGGTAGCATCACTGCTGGCCGAGTCCTGAAGGACATAACTGCCAGTCTGGGCCTGTGACAGGTGGTGAGAGAACCAACACGAGGGAAAAACCTACTTGACCTCGTCCTTACCTGTCGCAGATGCATCTGTCCATGGCAGCAGTGACCACTGCACAGTCATTGCGGAGACGAAGTCCCGTCTTCACACTGAGAACACACTCCGTTGTGTGGCACTACCACTGTGCTAAATGGGATAGATTCAGAACAGATCTAGCAGCTCAAAACTGGGCATCCATGAGGCGCTGTGGGGCGGCAGCAGCAGAATTGTATTCCACCACAATCTGTAACCTCATGGCCTGGCATATCCCTCACTCTACCATTACCACCAACCCTGGTTCAACAAGGAGTATAGAAGAGCATGCCAGGAGCAGCACCAGGCATACCTAAAAATGAGGTGCCAACCTGGGGAAGCTGCAACACAGGACTACATGCGTGCTATAGACAGGGCAAAGCGATCCACAATCAACGGATCAGATCAAAGCTCTGCAGTCCTGCCACATCCAGTCGTGAATGGTGGTGGACCATTAAACAACTAACGGGAGGAGGAGGCGGAGGCTCCAAGAATATCCCCATCCTCAATGATGGTGGAGCCCAGCACATGAGTGCAAAAGACAAGGCTGAAGCGTTTGCAACCGACTTCAGCCAGAAGTGCCGAGTGGATGATCCATATCGGCCTACTCCTGAGGTCCCCACCATCACAGAAGCCAGTCTTCAGCCAATTCGATTCACTCCACGTGATATCAAGAAACGGCTGAGCGCACTGGATACAGCAAAGGCTATGGGCCCCGACAACATCCCGGCTATCGTGCTGAAGACTTGTATTTCAGAACTAGCCGCGCCTCTAGCCAAGCTGTTCCAGTACAGCTACAACACTGGCATCTATCCGACAATGTGGAAAACTGCCCAGGTATGTCCTGTCCACAAAAAGCAGGACAAATCCAACCCGACCAATTATCGGCCCATCAGTCTACTCTCAATCATCAGAAAGGTGTCATCGACAGTGCTATCAAGCGGCACCTGCTCACTAATGCCCAGTTTGGTTCCCGCCAAGACCATTCGGCTCCTGACCTCATTACAGCCTTGTTCCAAACATGAACAAAGGAGCTGAATTCCAGAGGTTAGATGAGAGTGATTGCCCTTGACATCAAGGCAGCATTTGACCGAGTCTGGCATCAAGGAGCCCTAGTAAAACTGAAGTCAATGGGAATCAGGGGGAAAACGCTCCACTGGCTGGAGTCAAACCTAGCACAAAGGAAGATGGTTGTGGTGGTTGAAGGTCAATCATCACAGCCCCAGGAAATCGCTGCAGGAGTTCCTCAGGGCAGTGTCCTAGGCCCAACCAGCTTCATCAATGACCTTCCACTCCAACATAAGGTCAGAAATGGGGATGTTCGCTGATGACTGCACAGTGTTCAGCGCCATTCACAACTCCTCAGATAATGAAGCAGTCCATGCCCGCATGCAGCAAGACCTGGACGACGTTCAGGCTTGGGCTGATAAGTGGCAGGTAACATTCGCGCCACAGAAGTGCCAGGCAATGACTATCTCCAACAAGCGAGAGTCTAACCACCTCCCCTTGACATTCAATGGCATTACCATCGTCGAATCCCCCACTATCAACATCCTGGGGGTCACCATTAACCAGAAACTTAACTGGACCAGCCACATAAATACTGTGGCAACAAGAGCAAGTCAGAGGCTAGGTATTCTGCGGCGAGTGTCCCACCTCCTGACTCCCCAAAGCCTTTCCACCATCTACAAGGCACAAGTAAGGAGTGTGATGGAATACTCTCCACTTGCCTGGATGAGTGCAGCTCCAACAACACTCAAGAAGCTCGACACCATCCAGGACAAAGCAGCCCGCTTGATTGGCTCCCCATCCAACACCTTAAACATTCATTCCTTCCACCACCGGCGTACCGTGGCTGCAGTGTGTACCATCTACAAGATGCACTGCAGCAACTCGCCAAGGCTTCTTCGGCAACACCCCCCAAACCCACGACCTCTTCCACCTAGAAGGACAAGGGCAGCAGACGCATGGGAACACCACCACCTCCAAGTTCCCCTCCAAGTCACACACCATCCTGACTTAGAAGTATATCGCCGATCCTTCATCATCGCTGGGTCAAAATCCTAGAACTCCCTCCCTAACAGCACTGTGGGAGTACCATCACCACATGGACTGGAGCGGTTCAAGAAGGCGGCTCACCACCACCTTCTCAAGGGCAACTAGGGATGGGCAATAAATGCTGGCATTGCCAGCGACGCCCACATCCCATAAAACGAATAAAAAATAAGAAATCAATCCTTCAGCATTAAATGGCAAAGACCTTCGCTTTAGCTTCCCAGCCATATTTGTTATGTATCCTTGAATGCGATAACCATTCTTGATAGACCAATATTGATGGACCCTTCCTCAGTTTCTTAAATTTCTGCTTGTATGAATCCAGTGTGTAATCTTAAACCCTGAGAATAGTAAACTTTGACATAGGAAACACCACAAGCATTTTTCCATTTAATTTACCTTCCCAAATTCCTTGCTTGGTTCACTCGGATGATGTCCTGACATCTCGGCTGTAGTGTTGAAGACCTGTGCTCCAGAACTAGCCAAGCTGTTTCAACACATTTACAACACTGGCAGTTACCTAAGTCATACCTATTACAAAGGAAGATGGTTGTGGTAGTTGGAGGCCAATCAGATCAGCCCAGGATATCGCTGTAGGAGTTCCTCAGGGCAGCGTCCTAGGCCCAACTATCTTCAGCTGCTTCATTAATGACCTTCCCTCCATCATGAGGTCAGAAGTGGAGCTATTTGCTGATGATTTCACAGTGTTCAGCTCCATTCACAATTCCTTAGCAAATGAAGCAGTCCATGCCCACATGCAGCAAGACCTGGACAATATCCAGGTGTGGGATGATAAATGACAAGTAACATTCGCATCACACATGTGTCAGGCAATGACCATCTCCAACAAGAGAGAGCCTAACCACCTTTCCTTGACATTCAATAGCATTACCATCACCAAATCCCTACCATCAACAACCTTGGGATCACCATTGACCAGAAATTCAACTGGACCAGCCACATAAATACCATGGGCTAAAAATTGGATATAGCCAAGAAAGTGGCAGTGTTAAGACTAAATGGGGGAGAAATTCGCTTTAGTCAGTAAAGTTGCCGGTATCACCTGCAACTGGAGTCAATGGCCGCTGAAAATGGCCGCAACGCTAATGGAGCAAAATACATCTGGGAGATGGAGAATGTTGGCACAGCAATTACCTGCCATGCAACGCCGTCCTGGTGGTGTTACAGGAGGCATCCGACCCAAAGATTGTGTGCAGGAGCGGCGTTCGAGCTTCGCACAGCCTCTGGAAGAGAGGCTGTGCAGCTCGCAAGGAATTGTGGGCAATGAAGTGGTCTCAGAATTAATGGGGCCATGCACATTGAAGCAATACAAATTAAATGAAGTGAAGCAATGCAGTTTTCAAACCTTTCTGCCTTTTAAAAAAATATTTACCATTAAAAAGAATTCCCAAATGTGAATATTCAGCTCTTAAAGCTGAATTCCCTTCCTAACCTCAAAAAATGGGAAAAATGCCTCAGCACTAACACAAATGGCTCAGCAAGCCAGGGAAGGGGCACCCGGGGTCTCACACACTGCACTCCAGCTTTGTGCAGGGGGTCAACACTGCAAGACAGGCCCTCGACCCACAGGGGCCAGGAGGCCCTCCAGAAAGAAGGATGTGGGACCAGATCACCGAGGCCGTCACTGCCAGCAGTGTCGCACCCATGACCTGACTCCAGTGCCCAAAGAAGCTTCATGAGCTCAGACCACTGGTCAAGGTCAGTGAATGCATCTTTAAAAGCCATCGCCTACCAACTGCATCACTAGCCTCACACACTGCTCAATGCACAGCCCCACCGCAATCACTCACCTACCAACAATCTGCACCAATTACGAGGCACATCTCCCATTCTTAGCCTCACCTCACCCCCTTGGAGGAGACGGTGCAGGCCATTCTTGGCAGGAGCATTCTTGGCAGGAGCTTTCTTGGTGTGAGCCCTTGGCCAGCGGTGGGGCTGAAAGGATACAAGATGCTGGTATCCTCATACGTTATCCTCCTGGCATGCACCTCGTGCTTTCCCGCCCTCCCCTCACCACAACTCCACCCTTGTACCTTCCTCATTTCACACACCCAAGAAATGCAGCCTGCCCTGCCAGTGGGTGACCAAGAAGAGGGAGAGGAGAGTGAAGAAGAACAAGAAGAAGATGATTGATTTGACACTCCCAGCCACCAGCTCCTCAAAGTCAACCAGCAAGGACATTTACAATAGCAAAATACCGCGGATGCTGGAAATCGGAAATAAAAACAGAAAATGCTGGAAACGCTCATCTAGAGTCATCTTTTGTTTCTTTACTTGTCCCATTACCATCTCCTTTTGCCTTGCACCATCATCCCTTTTGTCAGTCAATCTCTCCTGCCTTCCAGCCTATTACAGACCTTCCCTTTGTTCTTTCCTCCCCTCCTCCCTGCCCCTGCATAAAAATCTCTCTTCTCTAACCTTTTCCAGTTCTGACGAAGGGTCTCCGACTCAAAACGTCAACTCTGTTTTTCTCTCTCCTCGATGCTGCCTGACCTGCTGAGTGTTTGCAGCATTTTCTGTTGTTATTTCAGCAAGGACATTTGCTGTGTTCCCCACTGAAAGTCAGCAGCCTTCCACCAGCCATGCTGCAGCAGCCACTGGGGTAGCACTGCATGACATCAGTAGAATAGGCAAAGGCACTCACTAAGAGAATGCATACGGGTGATGAGTTGATTTCTTGATGTCACATTGGATGGATAGACGTATATAGGTGGATTGGAAAGTTTGCTTCGTGATGACTTTTATTTCAGCATCATGGCCAAGAGGACGTTGTGATGGTCAGTAACAGATGGAAGGTAAGGTGTGGGACTAATGTTGAAAGAGGAATTGGGGTTATGGTCACCGGGGCCGCAGACGGATGATTCCATCCCGGATATCCCAGCCAGGGACTGTCTGGGATGCATCCTCCTCTTCTGCTTCCTCCTCTTCTGTGTCTTCCACTTCCCTCTGCAAGCGGATGCTGTAAATGTAAAATGACAGCATAAAATGCTGGAAATACTCAGCTGGTCTGACAGCATCTCGACTTGAGACGTGACCTCTGTTTTTCTCTCCATGGATGTTGCGTGACCTGCTGAGTATTTGCAGCATGTTTTGTCTTCTCAAAGGCCTTCATTTACCATCCGAGCCCTTGCAAGCATCCAGCAGCACTCCCTTCACACTTAAAAAACTTTTCACATCTATTGCAGCAAGCCACCACTTCAATAAAAAATTTTAAAAGTCCAAAACCTTAAATCCAAACTTACCTGAACGATGTGTGTTTAAGAGGTGCAGGCATCGCCTGGTGTGCTTAGGACCCAGCATTAAATTCAGCGCTAGGGTCAAAGTTTGCATTGGTGACATTAAGTCAGTGCTGCACGCCAATTTACGTCACAACATCGCCATTTTGTTCGGGATGGCGCTGCCAGTCACCGGCAGCACAAAGGTAAGGACGAAAACAGCGGCCACCACGGGACCCGCCAGCAACTGGCAAAAGAGCGGCGGCCGCCGTTTTAGCGCCAGTTAATGGCGCTATGGAGTGGCGCTAAGGCCACGAATTTCTCACCAAATGAGGTTAAGCTGCATCACCTGAAAATGGTCTAGTTAAGATGCAAAATTCGTCCTCACTCTTCATTAACATGAGTTTAGTCATGATCTCAGTGCTAAAACTGCTGCTCATTGGTGTTACACTGAACAGGTGGGCCAATAGCAGGGACGGTCTAATTCACAGTCATGATTGCCACAGGTTTTTTCCACTACTTAAAGGGAAGGTGCATTCATGCTGCAGCACCTCATTGTCCGGCTGCTAAGCTGCCTCAACAGCACAGTGAAGAGGCAGCCAGTGAAACAACACTTACAAGTAGTGATGGCAGAACATAGACGGAGGGAGAGAGTCCGTTGGTTCTCCAATGAAGCTCTCCAGGCATTGGTCTCTGCGGTGGAGAGGAGGTGGCCGGTGCTATACCCGCAAACAGGCAGGAGGCCCTCACCACACACATCCAGGCCCATGTGGCGTGAGATTGCAGAGCCACCCAAGCTCTGACTGCTGCCATCGTGGCTGGGTTGCCCACCATCGACCGGGGCTTGCAGGGTGTCGCAGCAGGCCAGCAATCTGTGCTCCAACAGATTACTGGGAGTGCTGAGACACCGCCCCGGGGGAGTGACAGTGGGTCAGTGGAGCAGGACCCTGTTGTCCTCTCTCAGGATGACAGCATTCCTCTTCCCACCACTGCCAGTCCACCATTGCCCTTGCTGCTGCCTGTCAGCCAGCCACCCCAGACTGCTGCCGCCCATGCCGAGATGGTACAGTCTACAGCCGGGCCTTCGAGGTCTGAAGTTGCTCAAGGTCGTCTTACAAGTCCATCTGCAGTCTCCCTCACTGAAAGTCAGCCGCCTTCCACCAGCCATGCTGCAGCCACTGGGGGAGCACTTTGTAGGAGGACTAGAATAGGAAAAGGAACACGAAAGACAGACACTAAGGGAATGCACAAGGGTGATTAGTTAATAGTATAATTGTAAATATGTGTTTTGTGATTATTGATAACTTTATTAAATATGTGTGGAATATTTCGTGGGGTGTCTCATTTCAGCTTTGTGCCCAGGAGAGCGATGTGATATTCTGTGACACAGGGATGGTATGGTGAGGCTGTGGTGTGCAACGGGGATCTGGGGTTTCATTCATTCGAATCAGATTCTGTTGAGCTGCTCAAGGACAGCCTGTCCAGATGGACGAATGCGTGACTCCTTCCTCCCTCCCTCCACACCCTCGTCCTCTTCATCCTCATCCTCTTCCTCCTTGTCCTCCTATCCCTCATCCACCACACACTGGGGGTAATTTTAACCCCCCAAAATGGGTAGGTTTGGGTGGGAAGTAAACATGTACAAAATCTCAAACTCAAACCAAACCCGCCACGAACCCGCCCACTTCCTGTTTTACTGAAGACAGGACGGGTGTGCAGGGGACCAACCCGCTCCTAGCAGGCGGGTCGCTCATTTAAATATTTTGATGAGGCTGCGATCCGAAATTTTATGTGTTTCAGGTTTAACGGTGGCCTGCCGGATATCACGGGCGGAAAACCCGGCAGCTAAAGGGAGGCGAGGACTGCTGCATGGAAGAGGTAAGTGCCTTTCCAGCACTGCTTGTGGACCAGGAGGAGCAGGAGTGCTTCCCCTCAGCCCCCGCAAGCTAACCTGCTAACCTCCCGAGCGAACAGACCCCCCGTGATCACCAACCCCCCACCCCCGCGATTGGATCCCCCACAATTGGACCCCCCCCTGCGATAACTGACCACCTCTGTGATAACCAGCACCCCTACAATCACTGACCCCCTCGCAATAACCAACTCCCCGCGATCACCGACCCCCCTCCGCGATCACCGACCCCCCCTGCGATCACCGACCCACCTCCGCGATCACCGACCCCCCCCGCGATCACCGACCCACCTCCGCGATCACCGACCCCCCGCAATCAGCGACCCCTCCCCATGATCAGCGACCCCCACCACGATCAACGAACCCCCGCGATCATCGATCCCCCCCGCGATCACTAACCCACCGCGATCACTGACCCACCCCTGCGATCACCGACCCAACCCCGTGATCACCGACCCAACCCCGTGATCACCGACCCCCCCGCGATCACCGACCCCCACGATCACCGACCTCCCCCACGATCCCCAACCCACCCCCGCGATCTCCGACATCCCCGTGATACCCGACACACCCCCAGCGATCACCGAACCCCCCGCGATCACCGACCCCCCGTGATCACCGACCTCCCACGATCACCGACCCCCCGCGATCACCGACCCCCCGCGATCACTGACCCCCCCCCGCGATCACCGACCCCCCGCGATCACCAACCCCCCACGATCACCGACCCCCCGCGATCACCGACCCCCCGCGATCACTGACCCCCCCCCGCGATCACCGACCCCCCGCGATCACCAACCCCCCACGATCACCGACCACCAGCGATCACCGACCCCCCGCGATCACCGACCCCCCGCGATCACTGACCCCCCCCGCGATCACCGAACCCCCCCGCGATCACCGACCCACCTCCGCGATCACCGACCCCCCGCGATCACCGAATCCCCCGCGATTACCGACCCCCCCCCGCGATCACCGACCCCCCCACGATCACTGACCACCCCCCGCGATCACCGACCCTCCCGCGATCACTGACCCCCCCCGCGATCACCGACCCCCCCGTGATCTCTGACCCCCCGCGATCTCCGACCCCTCCTGTGATCACCGACTCCTCCTGTGATCACCGACTCCTCCTGTGATCACCGACTCCTCCTGTGATTACCGACCCCCCACCCCCGCGATCCCCGACCCACCCCCGCGATCACCGACCCCTCGTGATCCCCGACCTATCCCCGCGATCACCGACCCCCCACTCCCGCAATCACCGACCCCCGCGATCACCAACCCCCCGCATTCACCGACCCCCGGCGATCACCAAACCGTTCCCGCGATCACCGAACCGCCCCCGCGATCAACGTCCCCCCGCGATCACCGAACCCCGGCGATCACCGACCCCCGGCGATCACCGAACCGTCCCCGCGATCACCGACCCCCCGCGATCACCGACCCCCGGCGATCACCGAACCGTCCCCGCGATCACCGACCCCCCGCGATCACCGACCCCCCGCGATCACCGACCCCCGGCGATCACCGACCCCCCGCGATCACTGACCCCTCGCGATCCTCGACCCCTCATGTTATCACCAACCACCCCCCCCGCGATCACCGACCTCCCCGCGATCTCCAACCACCCTGCGATCCCCGACCCCCCCGCGATCACTGACCCCCCGCAATCAGCGACCCCTCCCCATGATCAGCGACCCCCACCACGATCAACGAACCCCCGCGATCATCGATCCCCCCCGCGATCACTAACCCACCGCGATCACTGACCCACCCCTGCGATCACCGACCCAACCCCGTGATCACCGACCCCCCCGCGATCACTGACCCCCACGATCACCGACCTCCCCCACGATCCCCAACCCACCCCCGCGATCTCCGACATCCCCGTGATACCCGACACACCCCCAGCGATCACCGAACCCCCCGCGATCACCGACCCCCCGTGATCACCGACCTCCCACGATCACCGACCCCCCGCGATCACCGACCCCCCCGCGATCACTGACCCCCCCCCGCGATCACCGACCCCCCGCGATCACCGACCCCCCACGATCACCGACCACCAGCGATCACCGACCCCCCGCGATCACCGACCCCCCGCGATCACTGACCCCCCCCGCGATCACCGACCCCCGGCGATCACCGAACCGTCCCCGCGATCACCGACCCCCCGCGATCACCGACCCCCGGCGATCACCGACCCCCCGCGATCACTGACCCCTCGCGATCCTCGACCCCTCATGTTATCACCAACCACCCCCCCCCGCGATCACCGACCTCCCCGCGATCTCCAACCACCCCGCGATCCCCGACCCCCCCGCGATCCCCGACCCCCCCCGCGATCACTGACCCCCCGCAATCAGCGAGCCCTCCCCATGATCAGCGACCCCCACCACGATCACCGACCCCCCGCGATCACCGACCCCCCGCGATCACTGACCCCCCCCCGCGATCACCGACCCCCCGCGATCACCGACCCCCCACGATCACCGACCCCCCGCGATCACCGAACCCCCCCGCGATCACCGACCCACCTCCGCGATCACCGACCCCCCCCCCGCGATCACCGACCCCCCGCGATCACTGACCCCCCCCCCGCGATCACCGACCCCCCGCGATCACCGACCCCCCACGATCACCGACCACCAGCGATCACTGACCCCCCGCGATCACCGACCCCCCGCGATCACTGACCCCCCCCGCGATCACCGAACCCCCCCGCGATCACCGACCCACCTCCGCGATCACCGACCCCCCGCGATCACCGAATCCCCCGCGATTACCGACCCCCCCCCCGCGATCACCGACCTCCCCCAGCGATCACTGACCCCCCGCGATCACCGAAACCCCGCGATCACCAACCCCCCCCGTGATCACCGAACCACCGCGATCACCGACACCCCGCGATCACCGACCCCCCACGATCACCGACCCCCCACGATCACCGACCCCCCCCGCGATCACCGAATGCCCCCCGCGATCACCGTCCCCCCCGCGATCACCGACCCCCCGCGATCACTGACCCCCCCCGCGATCACCGACCCCCCGCGATCACCGACCCCCCACGATCACCGACCACCAGCGATCACCGACCCCCCGCGATCACCGACCCCCCGCGATCACCGACCCCCCCGCGATCACTGACCCCCCCCGCGATCAACGACCCCCCGCGATCACCGACCCCCCTGCGATCACCGACCCACCCCCGCGATCACCGACCCCCCGCGATCACCGACCCCCCACGATCACCGACCACCAGCGATCACTGACCCCCCGCGATCACCGACCCCCCGCGATCACTGACCCCCCCCGCGATCACCGAACCCCCCCGCGATCACCGACCCACCTCCGCGATCACCGACCCCCCGCGATCACCGAATCCCCCGCGATTACCGACCCCCCCCCGCGATCACCGACCCCCCCACGATCACTGACCACCCCCCGCGATCACCGACCCTCCCGCGATCACTGACCCCCCCCGTGATCTCTGACCCCCCGCGATCTCCGACCCCTCCTGTGATCACCGACTCCTCCTGTGATCACCGACTCCTCCTGTGATTACCGACCCCCCACCCCCCGCGATCCCCGACCCACCCCCGCGATCACCGACCCCTCGTGATCCCCGACCTATCCCCGCGATCACCGACCCCCCACTCCCGCAATCACCGACCCCCGCGATCACCAACCCCTCGTGATCCACGACCTATCCCCGCGATCACCGACCCCCCACTCCCGCAATCAACGACCCCCGCGATCACCAACCCCCCGCATTCACCGACCCCCGGCGATCACCAAACCGTTCCCGCGATCACCGAACCGCCCCCGCGATCAACGTCCCCCCGCGATCACCGACCCCCGGCGATCACCGACCCCCGGGGATCACCGAACCGTCCCCGCGATCACCGACCCCCCGCGATCACCGACCCCCGGCGATCACCGAACCGTCCCCGCGATCACCGACCCCCCGCGATCACCGACCCCCCGCGATCACCGACCCCCGGCGATCACCGACCCCCCGCGATCACTGACCCCTCGCGATCCTCGACCCCTCATGTTATCACCAACCACCCCCCCCGCGATCACCGACCTCCCCGCGATCTCCAACCACCCTGCGATCCCCGACCCCCCCGCGATCACTGACCCCCCGCAATCAGCGACCCCTCCCCATGATCAGCGACCCCCACCACGATCAACGAACCCCCGCGATCATCGATCCCCCCTGCGATCACCGACCCAACCCCGTGATCACCGAACCCCCCCCGCGATCACCGACCCAACCCCGTGATCACCGACCCCCCCGCGATCACTGACCCCCACGATCACCGACCTCCCCCACGATCCCCAACCCACCCCCCGCGATCTCCGACATCCCCGTGATACCCGACACACCCCCAGCGATCACCGAACCCCCCGCGATCACCGAACCCCCCGCGATCACCGACCCGCCCCGGTCACCGAACCCCCCCCCCCCCGCGATCAACGACCTCCCCCCCGTGATCACCGACCACCCCCAGCGATCACCGACTCGCCCCCTCGTGATCACCGACCCCCCGCGATCACTGACCCCCAGCGATCACTGACCCCCCCCCGCGATCACCGACCCCCCCGTGATCACTGACCCCCCCCGCGATCACTGACCCCCCCCGCGATCACCGACCCCCCGCGATCACCGACCCCCCCCACGATCACCGACGCCCCCCCCGCGATCACCGACCCCCCCCCGCGATCACCGACGCCCCCCCCGCGATCACCGACCCCCCCGCGATCACCGACCTCCCCCAGCGATCACTGACCCCCCGCGATCACCGAAACCCCGCGATCACCAACCCCCCCCGTGATCACCGAACCACCGCGATCACCGACACCCCGCGATCACCGACCCCCCACGATCACCGACCCCCCACGATCACCGACCCCCCCCGCGATCACCGAATGCCCCCCGCGATCACCGTCCCCCCGCGATCACCGACCCCCCGCGATCACTGACCCCCCCCGCGATCACCGACCCCCCGCGATCACCGACCCCCCACGATCACCGACCACCAGCGATCACCGACCCCCCGCGATCACCGACCCCCCGCGATCACCGACCCCCCGCGATCACTGACCCCCCCCGCGATCAACGACCCCCCGCGATCACCGACCCCCCTGCGATCACCGACCCACCCCCGCGATCACCGACCCCCCGCGATCACCGACCCCCCACGATCACCGACCACCAGCGATCACTGACCCCCCGCGATCACCGACCCCCCGCGATCACTGACCCCCCCCGCGATCACCGAACCCCCCCGCGATCACCGACCCACCTCCGCGATCACCGACCCCCCCGCGATCACCGAATCCCCCGCGATTACCGACCCCCCCCGCGATCACCGACCCCCCCACGATCACTGACCACCCCCCGCGATCACCGACCCTCCCGCGATCACTGACCCCCCCCCGTGATCTCTGACCCCCCGCGATCTCCGACCCCTCCTGTGATCACCGACTCCTCCTGTGATCACCGACTCCTCCTGTGATTACCGACCCCCCACCCCCCGCGATCCCCGACCCACCCCCGCGATCACCGACCCCTCGTGATCCCCGACCTATCCCCGCGATCACCGACCCCCCACTCCCGCAATCACCGACCCCCGCGATCACCAACCCCTCGTGATCCACGACCTATCCCCGCGATCACCGACCCCCCACTCCCGCAATCAACGACCCCCGCGATCACCAACCCCCCGCATTCACCGACCCCCGGCGATCACCAAACCGTTCCCGCGATCACCGAACCGCCCCCGCGATCAACGTCCCCCCGCGATCACCGACCCCCGGCGATCACCGACCCCCGGGGATCACCGAACCGTCCCCGCGATCACCGACCCCCCGCGATCACCGACCCCCGGCGATCACCGAACCGTCCCCGCGATCACCGACCCCCCGCGATCACCGACCCCCCGCGATCACCGACCCCCGGCGATCACCGACCCCCCGCGATCACTGACCCCTCGCGATCCTCGACCCCTCATGTTATCACCAACCACCCCCCCCGCGATCACCGACCTCCCCGCGATCTCCAACCACCCTGCGATCCCCGACCCCCCCGCGATCACTGACCCCCCGCAATCAGCGACCCCTCCCCATGATCAGCGACCCCCACCACGATCAACGAACCCCCGCGATCATCGATCCCCCCCGCGATCACTAACCCACCGCGATCACTGACCCACCCCTGCGATCACCGACCCAACCCCGTGATCACCGAACCCCCCCCGCGATCACCGACCCAACCCCGTGATCACCGACCCCCCCGCGATCACTGACCCCCACGATCACCGACCTCCCCCACGATCCCCAACCCACCCCCGCGATCTCCGACATCCCCGTGATACCCGACACACCCCCAGCGATCACCGAACCCCCCGCGATCACCGAACCCCCCCGCGATCACCGACCCGCCCCGGTCACCGAACCCCCCCCCCCCCCCGCGATCAACGACCTCCCCCCCGTGATCACCGACCACCCCCAGCGATCACCGACTCGCCCCCTCGTGATCACCGACCCCCCGCGATCACTGACCCCCAGCGATCACTGACCCCCCCCCCGCGATCACCGACCCCCCCCGTGATCACTGACCCCCCCCGCGATCACTGACCCCCCCCGCGATCACCGACCCCCCGCGATCACCGACCCCCCCCACGATCACCGACGCCCCCCCGCGATCACCGACCCCCCCCCGCGATCACCGACGCCCCCCCCGCGATCACCGACCCCCCCGCGATCACCGACCTCCCCCAGCGATCACTGACCCCCCGCGATCACCGAAACCCCGCGATCACCAACCCCCCCCGTGATCACCGAACCACCGCGATCACCGACACCCCGCGATCACCGACCCCCCACGATCACCGACCCCCCACGATCACCGACCCCCCCCCGCGATCACCGAATGCCCCCCGCGATCACCGTCCCCCCGCGATCACCGACCCCCCGCGATCACTGACCCCCCCCGCGATCACCGACCCCCCGCGATCACCGACCCCCCACGATCACCGACCACCAGCGATCACCGACCCCCCGCGATCACCGACCCCCCGCGATCACCGACCCCCCGCGATCACTGACCCCCCCCGCGATCAACGACCCCCCGCGATCACCGACCCCCCTGCGATCACCGACCCACCTCCGCGATCACCGACCCCCCGCGATCACCGAATCCCCCGCGATCACCGACACCCCCCGCGATCACCGACCCCCCCACGATCACTGACCACCCCCCGCGATCACCGACCCTCCCGCGATCACTGACCCCCCCCCCGCGATCACCGACCCCCCCCGCGATCACTGACCCCCCCCCACGATCACCGACCCCCCCACGATCACTGACCCCCAGCGATCACTGACCCCCCCCCGCGATCACCGACCCCCCCGCGATCACTGACACCCCCTGTGATCACCGACCCCCCCCCGCGATCACTGACCCCCCCCACGATCACCGACCACCCCCCGCGATCACCGACCCCCCGCGATCACCGACCCCCCCACGATCACTGACCCCCCGCGATCACCGACCCCCCCGCGATCACTGACCCCCCCCGCGATCACCGACCCCCCGCGATCACCGACCCCCCCCACGATCACCGACGCCCCCCCGCGATCACCGACCCCCCCCGCGATCACCGACCTCCCCCAGCGATCACTGACCCCCCGCGATCACCGAAACCCCGCGATCACCAACCCCCCCCGTGATCACCGACCCCCCGCGATCACCGACCCCCCACGATCACCGACCCCCCACGATCACCGACCCCCCACGATCACCGACCACCAGCGATCACCGACCCCCCCCCGCGATCACCGACCCCCCGCGATCACCGACCCCCCACGATCACCGACCCCCCACGATCACCGACCCCCCACGATCACCGACCCCCCACGATCACCGACCACCAGCGATCACCGACCCCCCCCCGCGATCACCGACCCCCCGCGATCACCGACCCCCCACGATCACCGACCACCAGCGATCACCGACCCCCCGCGATCACTGACCCCCCCCCGCGATCACCGACCCCCCGCGATCACCGACCCCCCACGATCACCGAATCCCCCGCGATTACCGACCCCCCCCCGCGATCACCGACCCCCCACGATCACCGACCACCAGCGATCAACGACCCCCCGCGATCAACGACCCCCCGCGATCACCGACCCCCCGCGATCAACGACCCCCCGCGATCACCGAATCCCCCGCGATTACCGACCCCCCCCCGCGATCACCGACCCCCCACGATCACCGACCACCAGCGATCACCGACCCCCCCCGCGATCACTGACCCCCCCCGCGATCACCGACCCACCTCCGCGATCACCGACCCCCCCGCGATCACCGAATCCCCCGCGATTACCGACCCCCCCCGCGATCACCGACCCCCCCACGATCACTGACCACCCCCCGCGATCACCGACCCTCCCGCGATCACTGACCCCCCCCGCGATCACCGACCCCCCCCGTGATCTCTGACCCCCCGCGATCTCCGACCCCTCCTGTGATCACCGACTCCTCCTGTGATCACCGACTCCTCCTGTGATTACCGACCCCCCACCCCCGCGATCCCCGACCCACCCCCGCGATCACCGACCCCTCGTGATCCCCGACCTATCCCCGCGATCACCGACCCCCCACTCCCGCAATCACCGACCCCCGCGATCACCAAACCGTTCCCGCGATCACCGAACCGCCCCCGCGATCACCGACCCCCGGCGATCACCGACCCCCGGCGATCACCGAACCGTCCCCGCGATCACCGACCCCCCGCGATCACCGACCCCCGGCGATCACCGAACCGTCCCCGCGATCACCGACCCCCCCGCGATCACCGACCCCCCGCGATCACCGACCCCCGGCGATCACCGACCCCCCGCGATCACTGACCCCTCGCGATCCTCGACCCCTCATGTTATCACCAACCACCCCCCCCGCGATCACCGACCTCCCCGCGATCTCCAACCCCTCCTGTGATCACCAACCCCCCCGCGATCCCCGACCCCCCCGCGATCCCCGACCCCCCCGCGATCCCCGACCCCCCCGCGATCCCCGACCCCCCCGCGATCCCCGACCCCCCCGCGATCCCCGACCCCCGTGATCCCCGACACCCACGATCCCCGACCCCCACGATCCCGACCCCCCGCGATCCCCGACCCCCCCCCGCGATCCCCGACCCCCCGCGATCCCCGACCCCCGCGATCCCCGACCCCCCGCGATCACCCACCCCCCACGATCATCGACTCTTCTCCGCGATCACTGACCCCCTCCTGCGATCACTGACCCCCTTGCAATTACCGACCCCCTCCCCCCGACCCTCCATCTCCCCCTCTGATCTCTCACCGAGCCCCCCATCACTGCCCCCGATCTCTCTCCGACCCCCCCGCAGTCACCCCCGACCCTTCAAACCACGCTGTATACCTCCCCCCTCATGATTTCTACCCCGAGCATCAGAAAACCTACCTGCTCCTGGGCTCTGGCCTCTTCTGCAGCGTTCTGCACCCGACAGGGAGCCAAGCCTATCAATCAGGCTGGCTTCCAGGGGGGGATCCGATTAAATAAAAACACGTACGTTGTGGAGTTAAAACTCCACAGCTCCTGACTGTCCGAAGTCAACCTCCTTTCTTCTCTGGTTCACAACAATACGTTTTGAGTAAGCACGAGACTTCATAGTGGAGTGTATGGAACAGACTATATTAGAAACATAGAAACATAGAAGATAGGAGCAGGAGTAGGCCATTCGGCCCCTCTAGCCTGCTCCGCCATTCAATGCGATCATGGCTGATCATCCAAATTCAGTACCCTGTCCCTGCTTTCTCCCCATATCCCTTGGTCCCTTTAGCCTTAAGAAATATATCTAACTCCTTCTTGAATATATTTATTGAATTGGCCTCAACTGCCTTCTGTGGTAGAGAATTCCACACTCTGGGTGAAGAAATTCCTCCTCATCTCTGTCCTAAATGGCTTACCCCTTATCCTTAGACTGTGACCTCTGGTTCTGGACTCCCCCGCCATCGGGAACATCCTTCCTGCATCTAGTCTGTCTAGTCCTGTTAGAATTTTATAAGTTTCAATGAGATCCCCTCTCATTCTTCTAAACTCTAGTGAATATAAGCCTAATCGACCCAATCTCTCTTCATACGTCATTCCTGATGGTGGAACCTGACAGATCGCAAGTTTGGGATTTAGCACAGGCGCAAGTGCTTGCGGAAATCCCGAACTTGCTGTCCATTTCACAGGCGGTATGACGCGTATTCTGAGAGTACGCCGTCATACTGACCGTAAATTCTGCCCCAATGAGTGCAGTGGTGAATTCCTTCAATAGAACTGAATTACATGTCCTCTTGTTTCAGTCCATATGGAAAGATGCCACTAGATGGTGCTGTAGTTGAATCAATTAGTTCACACACTGGGGTGTGGATCCTGGAGCTGCTGATCTGCATTACTTACTTCTTTTCATACACACTAAACAAATTGTACCAAAGGCAATCAGACATTTAACCAAGATCAGCTCCCCTAAGCAAGGTTTAATGTTTAGCATTGACCCCACCCGGCTGTCACCACCATATCTAAATGCCTCTCCCTGGAAAAACCAAAACTTCCTCCAATTTAATGTGGGTAAACTAAAGCCATCCTCTTCAAGCTCCTGTTAACAGTGATGTCCCCGTGGCCTCGAATGCATCTCCTTCCCTGCCTGCCACTTCAGTCTTAGCCCAGTGGTGCACAGCCTTAGTATGTTGCTTGATCTCAGCTTCCACACCCACATCCGACCTGACAACAAGACTGCTTTTTGCACCTTGACATCACCCACTCTGCCCCACATCCACTGCCAAAACTCTAATCCACACTTTTATTACCTTGCCGCTGGACTTCTCCAAAGCCCCCGCCCCTCTACCATTTATAAACAGAACACTGCCCCTGTGTCCTCACACATACTAAATCCTGCATCCCCCTTATCTCTGTCCTTTCCAAGCTCCACTGGCTTCCCGTGTCCCAGAGAATCATAGAATCATAGAATCTTACAGCACAGAAGGAGGCCATTTGGCGAATCAACTTTAATCTTCTTGTCCTGACCTGCAAATCCTTCCATGGCCATGCAGCTCCCTACCTCTGTGATCTCCTCTAGCCCTATGTCCCTGCACACACACCCCGCAGTCCTCTATTACTGGCCTACCTCTTGTGCTCCACCATCAGTGTCCATTCCTTTAACCGCTTGCCCCCGCTCTCCTTCCTTCAGTGCAGTGAAATGGGTGGATTTGCCACCTCCCTCCCTAAGTTCAACACTCTTCCTGTTATCTTCCCCTCTCCATGTCCACTCATCATTCACTGCCCTGTAAGGCACTCTCAGCTGTCTCTCTGTCTAGAATGAGCACTATTGAAATGTTATACAGTTGGTGCTCTGCTGCCACATTCAGATTATTGACAATATTTGTGTCCATTGAAATAAAGAACATTGAACTTTCTAAAACAACTTTTTAGATTTGATTGCCCGTCTCAAGTAACATGGTTAAAGTAATCTAAAGTTCTGATACGCTTATAAGAGATAATTTCTTGATTTTGTGCTTCCAGTGCAGGGCCCATTGAAAGTACCTATCAGAAATTCAGGCCCACACTACCCACAACTTTATGCCCATTTAAAATAATGAGAGTACCGAAATCGGAAAATGTACCCCGACAATGTGCATCTCTATCTGTGTTGTTGTCTACAAAACAAAACACCTCATCGTCTTCATTAATAACAACTGAGTGAACTGAAAATACTTCAATGGACAATCCTTGACTCGTTAATAAGTGAGGAGTTTGTTGTCCTACATTACTTTAAAATAAAATGCAATACTTTGTGTTTATGAAACAAATCTGCAATAATGCAATGCTATTATACAATATAATGACAAGTCATCATACTTATTCAATTAAACAACAGATATCGGTTTGGCACTAGCACCTAGTAGTGATGCGAGACAGCAGCATGGAATTCTACTCTCAGCTACACAGGACTGTCAAGTTGGTGGAAAGCACGGCACTGCACATGTCTATGTAAATAAATGCACAGAGCTCTGGTAACCAAAATTCAATTGCTGGGAAATTGTTTAATGCATAAGAAGAGCTAACTATCCTATCAGGTCTTAACTAACACTAACATTTTAAAAATGCTCCAGTGCACTGCAATTGTTGTAAATGTCAAGCAGAGTAAGACTACCTCCCTCAACCTCAAGTCATTTGACTTCAGTTATACTGCAGGTTTGTGTAGCTACAGAGCTAAAATTACATTGCAGTGACACAAAAAGTGCTGTATAAATTGTTCTATTATTTAAAAATACATTTCAAATACATACCTCATTTTTAAAATATAAAGAGGACAGAAAGGCAGAGAAACACACAGACACATACACACCACACACAGTCACAGATGTGCACAGAGAGCAGGGCAATTGAACTTCAAAGCACCATTACCTGCCTTTATATAAAATAGTTTATTGATCCCTGGAGGAGTGTAAGTTGCCGGTGCATTGCTGGGTAGACAGGTGCATTTTACAGTTCATTCTAAGCACAGCAGGGAGGAGATTATATTTTTCATGATGACTATTTTCACTCCACAGACCCCTGTTTACAAGTTTCTGAGATGACTAATTGAGCACCTTACTACAATGACTGATTCCTGTGCTGCAGCTGTCTTCATTGTACACTGGATAGAAGCTATCAAACGAGCAGCATTGTAAACTGCTATTTATCTTGAGGATAGAAAACATTTGAACGCCCCAGTACCACAGGCTCAATGCGGAATAAATGATAAAGTTGGTTCCTGCACCTGAATTAATATGAATTCAGAACTAGTTGAATGTTCTCAACTGATTCTGGTAGAATTTGCGTTCTGATTTGAGTGACCCACACAGATGATTCAGAGGTCAGAGTCGACACACTGGCCTAGAGATTTCATTGTGCCGTAAAATGAGTGTGCATGGGGGGCAAGGCGGGCGCTGCACGTGCCTGTTAGTGTCCCAGGCAGCACGTAATACTTGTGCTGCGAGCTCATTATAATGGCCCAAAAATTCGGCCTGAATATGGGAGAGTACGCACTGTGTACTCTCGCGTATTCAGTCCCGAAGTGCCGGTTTCCTGCATGCACTGCGCATGCGCGGGAAACCGGCACTTCGGGTATGGTGAAGGGGGCGGTTCCTAAGTGAACCGCGTGCGCACTACAGGCTGTGCGCACGCAGCACACTTAGGGTTTTTTTCAGGTTTCAACGCGAGGGTAAGTATGGAAGATTTTACACATGAAGAAAGGAGGCGTAAGACCCCCTTTTAACAAGGTAAGTAGTTAATTAAGTATTATTTTAAAACATTTTCAACAGGTTTATCTTTTTTAGAGACTTTAAAGAAAGGTAAGTTTATTTTTATAACTTTTAAAAAGAATTTAAATTTTTTCAAAAATTTAAATTTTTGTTTAAAGTGGTTAATTTATTTAACTATAGTTATTTTATTAATGTGATGGGTTTTTTTAAAATTTATTTGAGGTTTAGCTGTTCTTTTGGGGGCAATTTGTATTCATAGTTTTGACAGGTCTCCTGTCAAAGCTATGAATGAAAGATGGTGTGCTGCCATTGGCTCTCCATGTCCCATGTGATCCCAGAGGTCGCATCGAACTAACTGCGCCTCTGGGACACGCACACACTGCGCGCCGGCACCAGGGAGAGGCCCAGGACCAGAAGTTCGTGTGGGCCCGAAACACAACGGCCGGCGCGGAGTGTGATATCGCGGGGGATCCTTACCCCCGCGGCAAGACTCCAAGTCAAATTTCTGGGCCAATGAGTCAGGCATGCTGCCGGCGTTACCCACGATATTCATGAGGGAGGCTAGAAATCAGGGCCCCGACATTAATGGGGATGCGGGGAGGTTTCGGGGCTGCCTGATAGCGGGTGATGAACCCGGCAAGGTCAGGGACCTGGAGGCACTGCCGATCCTCATTGAAATAAAAGAATGCAGAGACCCGCATCAAAACCGGCCAGACTGACAGCCTGGCCAGTGGGCGGGAGTGGGAATTTACAGCAAGAGACCGCAGGTGGGGACCCATGGGAACGGTCCGTGGCAGTTAGTGGGGGGTATGGCCGCAACTTGGGGAGGGGAGGGTGACAAGGGAGGCCTAAGGCTTCCTTATGATGTCAGGAGGAGCACGCCTGCACTCCTGGCCCACAAGGAAACCTGAAAAATAACTTTAAAACTTACATTCCAGGCCTCCTCTGGCACAGGGTCCGGCCCCCGGCAGGTTCGGTCTGACAGTGAAGCCGACACTGCCCGCCCTCCGCTCAGGCCTCTGGTCGATATTGCAGATCGGGTTCTGATGACATCATCGGACCCGAATTGCATATTTAAAACAGGACCCTGCTTCCTTCCTGCGGGTGTCCTGCTCACCTGCCAAAAGAGCAAGTTAATATGGGGATTCGGTGGGAAGCAAGTGGGATACGTGGGGATAAGTGACTCCTGTTACTTTAACTGCCCCCTGGCCCAGTTTCCGCCAGGTGGTGGCAGTTAAAATCGGGGCCCAGGTGTCTCTGACACCACTTAAAGACAGACAGAACCTCTTAAAAGGGAAGTGTACTCCAGCTGCAGTAAGAAGGGAACACTTGTGTGGAGAGAAATGGCTGCTAGAGGCCCTGGTCAAGGTGGTGGACAGGAGGAGGGAGGCTCTGTTCCTCCTGGGGGGGCAGGAATTCCTTCAGGCAACACCTCTGGCGCCATTGAGAAGGCATTGCAGAGGAGGTGGAGTTGAGCTCCCAAGGCATGGCTGCAATGCTGAAAGAGGTCCAGTGACCTCACCAGAATTGTCATCGTAAGAACACTGCTCTCTTACTCTTTGATCACACCTCCACTACCTCCAGCCTCACGGCTCACAATACTCCCCACTTCCTTTCACTCCACCTGCTTCTCCTCATACTCACACGCTCACCGCTTTTACAATCCTCACTTTCCCACACCTCGGCCGTGAATTTAATTCTGGCGGTGGGATGGGGGCGGGTCAGCTGGTTTCCGGGTTCCGGTCCCACCCCCAGCTGCCTCCGCTCTGCAGACATGATTTTCCCTTGATTGGCCTTGTTAAACCCCGGCCAATTAACAGGAAGCGGGTCTGATGACATCATTTGATGATGCGTCATCTGCCGGTTTCCTTAAAGGGACCATGCACAATTTTATTTTGACAGTTGATCTGTCAGTGTTTGACAGCATTGAGGTGCTGCAAACACTGACAATCACTGCACAAAGGCAAACACTTGCACCCTGGCTCTCCAATGACTCCCTCCATATGCTTATGGAGGGAGTCACAGAAAGCAGGGAGGTTCTCTTCCCTTCCAAGGGTGGAAGAGACCTCCCCAGGACACCAACTTACCTTGAACCTCCACCCAACCCTCTCTATCTACTTTATCACTTCCCCATCTCACTAGCCACCCCTCACACTCACCCTCATCCTACTGCAAGCATACCAACCAACAACACACAAGGGTACGCACTCGAGAGGTTTAGCCAATGTCTATGTGAAGTTTCTGGTAATGTGTTGTCGTAAAGTGTAATATCTTTTTCCAAAAGTGCCCCTTATTGGACAGATCTGAGCGTACATTGAGAAGTGTCTTACTGAGTTCAGTGATTGTTCAGTCATAACTCCCGCCCCGCTATAGTGATGAGTGTGCATGGAATGGCTTGGACATTAAAGGGATGCTTCACGGTGCTGGTGTGGGATGGTGTCAACCTGGCGCATCAAGTGAAGAAAATCTGGCCATGGTGATGCCCCCCAGCCAGCAACTTTTGTCAGGGGCCAATGCCCTGTGTTCAGTGCAGTATCAGGTGAGTGAGGAGGAGGTTGGCGCTCCTGGTGCTGCTGTTGTGGCTGGTTGTACTGCTGCCGCAGCTGCTCTTCTTCTGAATCTGATGACCAGGATGAGAAAATATAAATGTTCCCATCCTGTTGCTATAGATTTCAGTTGAGGCAAGAAGCTTGCAAGCGCACACTCAAAGTGGCCTGAAATTATTCCAATCAGGTAACACAGCAGATGGGTGTCAACTTGAACAGGCACAAGGTCAGTAGATTTGCAAAATCTTTTCCGAAACCTCCAACAACAAAGTTGTTGTATTTGAATGTCAGCCATGTTACTGGAGTGTTTTTAAAGTGCTGCACCAATGACTACAAATCATGTCCTCGAGAAACTCATCTCCTTGCAGCTGTCGTGTTTCTGACAAAACGGGAAACAGGAGCCAGAAGCACGAAAATGGGAAACTACTATCAAAGTAGGATTAGCAAGGCAGTTAACAGGCTCTTAACTGCCTTAACTACCTGTCCCACCGGTTCCAGTCGGGTCAATTTGGGAGCGGCTGAACAGACACTCACAAAAATCGTGTGGGGGCGGGATGGAGGCGGGTTGGGTGTCTGAAGCCATTTTTTCCGATTTTCGCTGCCCACCCGCCTCCAAGCCCGCCTCCTCAGGGCTATTAAAATCGAGCCCCTCACATCTGACAAACTGCATACCAGCTATTCAACCATAACAGGCACATTCTCTAAACAACTAAAAGACTGTCACTAACTTTCTTGCAGGAAGGTCGCCCTCAAGTCCAGACAGCAGGCCACCATCGGAGGAGGTCCAACTTGTAACCTGATGGCCTATCTGGAATAAAGGCGACACAGAGGACTGGCACATGCTGAGTCATGACTGCTGCCAGGGGATCGGACATAGACCTGCATGATACACTACCTGTGGTCGCAACTAAGCTGGATGTTGAGGAAGTGGAAACAGTTTTGATTGATAAAGGTGGTGGCCGGGAACACGGAAGGCAATGTGGGTGCAGTCTATGGCACCTTGCACCCTGGGGAAGCCTGCCATGACGTTGAAGTCTAGCGCTCTCTCATCCTGCTTTGCTGTGTCCATGGGGAAAGTAATGTAGCAGTTACTCCTGGTGTAGAGAGCCTCGGTGACCTACCTGATACAGCAGTGGACGGCAAACTAAAGTAGCCCATGGAGTAAATGTTGAGGGCCACTATGAGCTTGACAGCCACAGGCAGTGCTGTCTTTGCCTTGTGTGAGGCTCGAGTTGTGGCTGCAGCAGGTGACATAGCTCGGTGACAGAAAAGGTCCCTCATACATTGCTCCTTTGAAACGTTCATGTAGGAGAAGTGCTCCCTGAATACCCGCTGTGGGTATGGCCTCCTATGCAGTGCCCTTCTCCTTCCTCTCTCTTGTCGCAGCAGCTCCTGCTCTCTCCTGTCTTCCTTGCTGCTCCCCCTCCTCCTCCAGGCCCAAAGGCAGCCCTAACAGTCAAACTGTTTAGAAGTCAGCCAAAAACAGTGTAACCCCAGCAAAAGTGGCGCTGGTGAAGGGTCCTTCCAGGCTATTCATATCATGAGTTACAGCTTGTGGGGCAGCCTAATATCAGAAAAGGGTCCACCAACAAGTGTTGGACCCTAATTGGAATATTTTAGTCATTGTTTCTATTTGTAAGTTCTGCTGATTCGCCACTTGCTTTCTGCAACACTTTCTTCAGGAGAAGATGGCCCACAATAGGGAGAGGATCTGAACCGGTTTGGGGGGTGGGGGTGGATGGAAGTGCTGCCTCCATCCACTGTCTCACTAGGAGGGAGGAGATCACGATTGAGGTTTCCAAGCAAGGAATAGGTAGAAGTATTGGAGATCGTGAGGCTGGCCAAGCCCACAGTCGGGTGTCTGCCTTTATTACTACAATCTCACTTTCCTCTCACTATCCTGCAGGTAGACTGTGTGATACCTGCGTAATTCATAGATGATGGTCACACACCAGCTACACACTGAGAGAATGGAACCTCATCCTGTTCATGTGGCAGTGCCTTAATAGGAATATGAATAGGAGAAACTACGCCATGTTCTTCGCAGCCTTCAACATGTCATCAATGATGACGAACACCTCGCTAAGGCCATCCCCACGCCTCCACTACTCGCCTTCAAACAGCCGCCTAACCTCAAAAGTACCATCGTTCGCAGCAAATTACCCAGCTTTCAGGAGAACAGCGACCACGACACCACACAACCCTGCCACGGCAACCTCTGCAAGACATGCCAGATCATCAACACAGATACCATCATCACATGTGAGGACACTACTCACCAGGTACATGGTACATACTCATGTGACTCGGCCAACGTTGTCTACCTCATACGTTGCAGGAAAGGATGCCCCGGAGCATGGTACATCGGCGAGACCATGCAGACACTGCGACAACGTATGAATGGACACCGCGCAACAATCGCCAGGCAGGAGTGTTACCTCCCAGTCGGGGAACACTTCAGCAGTCAAGGACATTCAGCCTCCGATCTTCGGGTAAGCGTTCTCCAAGGCGGCCTTCGAGACACACGACAATGCAAAATCATCGAGCAGAAACTGATAGCCAAGTTCCGCACCCATGAGGACGGCCTCAACCGGGATCTTGGGTTCATGTCACGCTACATGTAACCCCACCTGACGTAGAGTCATCCAGACTCGAGTCGTCGCTGGCTTGTTCTCTCTACACAGATGCGGCCTGCTGTAATTTCCAGCAAAAAAAGTTTAAAAAACTTTTGTTTTCCATACAGACTCCAGCAGCTGCCACATTTGACCCATTGTGACCCCACCTCATTGTCTTTGTTGTATTTTGCTATCGTCTTTGATGTAATGTCTTCCTGACTGACCTGGTTGGACACCATCCACACCTTTGATTGCCGTGATTGTCTCTCTGCCGAGGTGTGATAAAGGGCAGTTAGAAAGATTAACTGTAGTCGTCTGGCATTGTTCTCTGACTATTTATGCTGTGCCCATATGTATTTCTTCACTTCACCTGATGAAGGAGCAGCGCACCGAAAGTTTGTGATTTCAAATAAAGCTGTTGGACTATAACCTGGTGTTGTGCGACTTCTCACTTTAATAGGAATATGAGTGCAGTCAAAAGCAGCCTGGACTTGTGGGAACCCACCAATTGCTGCAAACCCCATTGCTCTGCATGAGTGGCCAGCCAAGAGACAAATGCAAATCAAAGCTGAAGTTCAAATTCCTGTGGATTGCTCCACCCTTGGAAGTATACCCAACTGCACTGATTGCTTTGCACTAGCTACTAGCTTTAATTTATATCTATGTAGCCCTGTTCAAAGTATCTTGATTAAGAGCTCAAAAGTCCACTGTTAATGTTCATCTACTGTATATGAATCATGGTCACTTTCAATTATGCTTACACGCACACACACAGTTTAATTGGATAAGAATGCCGAAGCGACAAGAGAGCTCCTCTGAGGCAGAGGGGATTGTGTACCCTCATGAGGGTGTTTTTGGGCAGCCCTGTTTCCCGGAACAACTTGCTCCAATTGATCTATTACTTGTTGTTGGGGAAAGCTTGTGATAGACCAAAAGTTATATCTGTCATAGTGATAACTTCTCCGTATTTTTATATTCATTTGTTTACAAAAACAAAGACAAAAAAAATGACAACACACCAGACCATTAGGCAATAAGAAATTCTAAAAATATTCATTAAAATGTTGCAGTAATATTTCAATTTGCCGGAATCTAGTGTCCCACTTTCCAATAAGCCTGATGTGCCAGGAAAAGGGTTAATATATATATATTTTTCAGATCTAGAAAACTGTGTATGAAGAGCTGCCCTCCCCCCCCCCCAGGATGTGTGCCCGACAGGAATTCCTTTATTTTATGAAGGCAACACAACGAAAAGTCAAAGTGCACCAGGAATTCTTCAGGACTCCAAATACCAAACAGTGGAAATGGAGAGAGACAGGAACCACACACTGGGAGGTAAATTCAAAGTAAACTCTTGAGGCCCAGAGACCACTCATGCTTTGCTGTTCCTCTTTCGTATCATCTGGTGAGAATCAGCATTTAACTTCAATCCTTAACTTCCCCTAATTTTGAAGTCCCTTTTTGAGGTTTGCCTCCAGTTCATTCGGGTCTGAGAATGTCCACAGTTCCTCATTGTTTTTGGACTAGCTATTTTAAGGTGTCAGCCTTGGCTCAATGGTAACAGCACTCTGGCCTCTGTGTCAGATGGTCATGGATTCCAGCCTCACCCCAGAGACTTCAGCACATGATCTAGGCTGACACTTCAGTGTATTACCGAGGGAACGCTGCACTGTTGGAGGCGCCGTCTCTCAGATAGGATGTTAAACTGAGGTCCTGACTGTCCCTTTAGTTGAATGTAAAAGATCCAATGGCATTATTTGATGGCGAGCAGGGGGAGGTATCCTTGCTAATATCTAACCCTCAACCAACATTACTAAAACAAAATATCTGGTCATTGAACTCATTGCTGTTTGTGAGATCTTGCTGTCTCCAATCTGGCTGCTGTGTTTCCTATATTACAAAAGTAAAACTACACTTAAAAATACTTCATTGGATATGAAGTGCTTTGGGACATCCTGAGGTTGTGTAAGGTCCAAGTTCTACATTTCTTTCACTGCACTTCAGCAATGCAATTAAACTTTAGGGTCAGGTTCATCCGTTTGTTGATCAGATTCTTGTCTTAAAGGGGTGTTGTCCGGAAATCTGAGTTCCTGAGACAGCCTAGTCTGAGAATTCAACTGAAAATGTTGCCTGCTCCTGCAGCTCTGCATCACAGTATTGGTTGCGTTAGTGTGAGAATTAACTTTTGCAATGTGGCTTGTACATTTTAAAGTATCTTACAAATGTAAAAAATGTAAGTGGCTAACACGATTGAGGACATTCCTACTTCACCAATCATGTAAATATACTCTATATTTCTGTCTGATAAAATGGTTTGTAGGACACTTTAGCACATGACAATACCGTCGCCTACAAATACTATAAAACATATTAAATGATGTGCTGGAATCTCCTATGACATTCATATTATATATTTAAAATAATAAAGTACCTGAAGCAGGTTTAAAACCTAAAGGGGGAGAAATTGGGCATCTTAGCACCTCTCGTTAGCACCTCTCGTTAGCACCTCCACGGGGCCTGCTGAGCGCCTACCATTAGCAACGACAGGTACAGGAGGTGGTTTGCAGTCAGATGAGCGCTGGAGGAGCGCTATATAAAGGCGTCAACTTCCGGGTTTTTTTAGTCGGCAAAGAATGCTGCCTTGCCAGTTTGACAAAAGCAAACAGGCGTTTTGAGCGATTTGAGCATTCTCAACTTGAAGGAGTATTCTGGCTGAGAAAAATGTATCACTTTCACTTGGGTTACATTTGATATTGCAACATTTCCATCATTTAATGGGGGCTGTACTGGCACTGGACCTCGTCCTCCAGCGTCACCGTCGGAGGCAGCAGAGGCAGAGAGAAAGATTGCAAAATTTGGCCAGAGGGAGGAGGGCCAACAGGGCTCTCAGCAGGAGGCCTTACCCTCCCAGGGTATTCTGGCAGCATTTCTGCTACATCAATCTTACTGAGGTGCAGTGTCTTAGAACGCTCCGCTTCACCAAGGACATGGTCACAGAGCTCTGCCACCTCCTGCAGCCAGACCTCGAACCTCACATCTGGAGCACCACGTCTCTCTCAGTGGCAGTCAAGGTCATCATCGTCCTCAATTTCTAATCCAGTGGATCCTTCCAGTGTGCAACAGGAGACGTATCTAACATATCACATTTTGCCGTCCATTGCTGCATCCGCGAGGTCATAGATGCTCTCTACAGAAGGAGAAGGGACTATATTTCCTTCCCCATGACCAGAGAGAAGCAGTGTGAGCGTGCCTGTGGCTTTGCCAGGATAGCGGGCTTCCCCATGTGCAGGGCACCATTGACTGCACCCACGTCGCTTTGCGGGCACCTCATAACAATCCTGAGGTATTCCGTAACCGCAAAGGCTACCTCTCACTTAATGTGCAGTTGGCGTGCAACCACAGACAGCGCATCCTCACCGTCAATGCCCGCTATCCTGGCAGCAGCCATAATGCCTTCATCCTGCGCCAGACCGGTGTGCTAGCACTCTTCCAGCCACCACATCAAGCTAGCGGATGACTGCTGGGAGACAAGGGCTAGCTGCTCTCCACCTGGCTCATGACTCCCCTCCGCAACCCCAACACTTGTGCCCAACACTCATACAATGAGAGCCATGCTGCCACCAGGAACATCATCGAGCAGACCATCGGAGTGCTCAAGCAATGGTTCCACTGCCTTGACCGTTCAGGAGGAGCCCTCCAGTACTCGGCTGAGCGGGTGTCCCCTTTTGTCGTCATCTGCTGCATGCTGCACAACTTGGCCATCATGAGGGCCCAGCCATTGCCACCAGGCATGGCCGCACCACCTCAGGAGGAGGAAGAGGAGGAGGAGGAGAAACAGGAGCATGAAAAGTAGTGACGGAGTATCCAGCCACTCCATTGGCCTTGTGGAAGGGCGGTCCGTGACTGCCTCATTAGACTGCAGTTCCAATGAATTCGAGGTCACTTCCCGGTTGCTCATCCAGTCCCCATCATTCCATCAAGTTTTCATTCCATACCACACCCCAGAGCTGAAATGTGACACAGCACCATTTCTGCAACATTCCAATAATAAATTTATACACAATCAGTAACCACATATATACAACAATATTAACTAATCACCCTTGTGCAAACCCTTACTTCCCCTCTTTACAGTGCCTTTTCCTAATCTAGTGCTCCTACGTAGTGTCTCCCCAGTGGCTGCAGCAGGGCTGGTGAATGTCGGTGCCAGATACTACAGATGGCCTTGCAGGATGCCCTCGACCAGCTCTGGGCCTGGAAGGCCCGGCTGTAGACTGCACCACCTCAGGATGGGCGATGGCAGTCTGGGCTGGCTGGATGACAGACAGCGACAAGGGCAATGGCGGAGTGGCAGTGGTAGGAGCAGGAATGCTGTCATCCTGAGAAAGGACAGCAGGTTCCTGTTCGACTGACCCACTGCCACTCCCCCGGGGCAGCATCTCAGCATCCCTACCAATCTGCTGCATCACAGATTGCTGGCCTGCTGCGACACCGTGAGATCCCCGGTGGACTGTGATGGTCCCAGTGATGATGGCAGCAGTCAGAGCTTTTGTGGCATCAAGCTGAGACTGCATGAGAGCAGTCTGAGACTGGATGGCAGCAACCACTGACTTCATTACAGCACTAAGACGTTGCGTAGCTTCTGGCTGTGCTGCAATGGATGCTGCCACATCGCCCATGACACGCGGCATGAGGTCTGGGTCCCCACGGTCTCTCAGGGAGTCCACCATACTTTGCAGATTGCCAAGGACGGGCTCCATGGTGTGCACAGAGATCTGTGCAATGTTGGAGGTGGACTCCTCCACGCTCCTTACCATTGCTGGCAGGCTCTCGGGCACCCTTGCCATTGCATCTACAATCTCGGTGTGCATGCCCATTGACATGAATCTTGTCATTCATGTGGAAATGACTTATGAAATAATACTGGGCGGCCTGCTGGTGGCGATGTCCAGGGAGAGTATAAATACTCGGGCATGGTCCCAGCTTGCTCAGGACATTCTTTAACAGGAACCAGATGGGACACAACTAGACCTCCATGTTGTAAAACAGTTGATTAAAGCTTTGTTTAACACTTAGACCAAGTGCCTAGTAGTTTTCTTACGTCAATTTAATCAACTGGACCTGCTCCATGCTCTGAGTGGTTTTGGGAACAGACGGCTACGACTCAAACGGTAGAAGGGAACCAGATATAGTAATCAATCCATCATGGAGAAACTACTCCAACCCGCCCGTCTTGATCTGGACCCGAATTCACCTACAACTGCTAAAGTATGGAAACACTGGTATCGTACCTTCAGCAACTTCCTCAGGGCATGTGGTGAGAATGTTCCTGATAAGTTAGAGATACTTGTCAATTATGTATCCCCTTATGTGTTTGACTATATCGAAGACTGTGTAGACTATGACTCCGCTATCCGAATACTACAGCAACTATATGTTAAGGCCCCAAATGAAATTTTTGCTCGGCATCTACTGGCCACAACTCGACAACAACCCGGGGTATCACTTGACGAATTCCTTCAAAAGCTTCGCAGGCTCAGCAAAGATTGTAATCTCAAGGCTGTCTCAGCTGAGCAGTACCAGGAGGAGTTCATTCGTGATTCTTTTATTAATGGAATTGCGTCTCCTTCATACGTCAGCGTCTGTTGGAGAATAAAACCCTCGAGTTACAAGCTGCCTATGAGCAGGCATATTCTCTGGACTTGGCAAAAAAAAATGCAGATGCCTATCTTTTACCACGTGCACGGACTGCTACTATCACTTTTAGTGACTCCTCCGATAAGCCCCAGGCGGAAGCCCTCACTGATGACGACTCTATCCTAGCTGATGACGACCCTACCCTAGCGGCATCTTGGCAATCTAAAAGGAAGTGTTTCTTCTGTGGAGGTGCATTTCACTATAGGAAATTTTGTCCTGCTCGTAATGCAACTGCAATCATTGCAGTAAGAAAGGTCACTTCTCGAAAGTATGTCACTCAAGAGCCTCTTCTAGGGTTACAGCTGCTATCTATAAAACTGCTCACCCCCAAGAGCCACTACTAATGTTACAGCTGTCATCTATAAAACTGCTCCTCCCCCAAGAGCCACTACTAATGTTACAGCTGTCAAGGATAAAACTGCCCCTCCTCCCATCACAGCTGTTTTTCCCCAAAGCCTGTCCCATGCAGCCACAAAGGTTTCGGTAAATGGACACATTTTGAGTGCATTAATCGACTCATGCAGCTCTGACAGCTTCATCAGTGAGCAGGCTGTCAGTAAGTTAAAACTGCGTATTTACCCCTCGGACAGGGAAATTACAATGGCTCTGACGACACTGACCACCAACTCTTCCGGCTTTTGTCTTGTCGACCTTATTCTCAATGGCCGCACTTATTTCTCTACCCGGCTCAGGGTGCTCAAAAACCTATGCAGTGATGTGCTCCTGGGACAGGATTTCCAGAAACAACACAAAAGACTCACTTTCGAGTTTGGAGGATCAAAGCCAGAGCTTACTATTTCCAAAGTACCGTTTTGTGCACTTTCGGCGGCTTCACTCAACGAGCCCTCCTTGTTTGCCAATCTTTCCCCCCGATGTAAGCCCACAGCCACTAAATCACGACGTTTCAGCCAAGATGACCTATCCTTTATTGAGGCAGAGATCTCTCGCCTTCTAGCTGATGGTATCATTGAGCCATGTTCATCTTCCTGGCGGGCTCAAGTCGTCGTTGTTAAAAATCCTCTGAAGCAACACAAGAAACGTCTTTGCATCGATTACTCGCAAACTATTAACCAGTATACCGACCTGGATACCGACCCACTACCACGCATCGATGACATGGTCAATAACCTTGCTAACTACAAGGTATTTTCAACTTTTGACTTAAAGAGCGCATACCATCAAGTACCGTTAAAGGACTCTGACAAAAAGTATACGGCCTTTGAGGCCAATGGTCGGCTTTAC
This sequence comes from Squalus acanthias, assembly GCA_030390025.1. Classification (NCBI taxonomy): domain Eukaryota; kingdom Metazoa; phylum Chordata; class Chondrichthyes; order Squaliformes; family Squalidae; genus Squalus; species Squalus acanthias. Next base: position 91,750,871 of record CM059428.1, on the reverse strand, counting down.
CAGTTTTGTCGCCTTCCATTTGGGGTCACCAATGGGGTGGCCGTCTTTCAACGGGCAATGGATAGCCTAGTCAAACAGGAGAACTTAACGGACACTTTTCCATATCTGGATAATATCACCATTGCTGGTCATGACCAGAAGGAGCATGATGCCAACCTCCAGAAATTTCTTGGCGTTCTCCGTCGTCGCAAGTTAACCTTAAATGAGTCCAAATCTGTGAAATCAGTACCATCAGTCAACATCCTTGGCTATTGGGTGGGCAATGGTGTCATCAAACTGGATCCAGAGCGACTTCATCTGCTTCAGGAGCTCCCTCCTCCTACAAATCTCAGCTCTCTTTGTCGGGCCCTCGGCATGTTCGCCTATTATGCAAAGTGGATACCTCACTTTTCCGACAAGATCCAGCCCCTGCTTCACGCGAAATCATTTTCGTTGGAGGCGAGGGCTATTTCAGCTTTCGACCTCCTCAAGCAACAACTGGAAAAAGCCACGCTTCATTCCATCGATGAAAATCTCCTTTTTGTGGTCGAGTGCGATGCATCGGAGGTGGCGATCTCGGCTACCTTGAATCAAGGCGGTCGACCCGTTGCATTTCTGTCCAGAACTTTGCAAGGTAGCGAGCTCCATTATCCTCCTGTCGAGAAGGAGGCTACGGCTATCATTGAAGCAGTACGTAAATGGAGTCATTTTCTCGCTCGTCGCCATTTCACGCTCATAACCGATCAGGGCTCGGTGGCCTTTATGCTGGATAACCAGAAATACACTAAAATCAAGAATAACAAAATACAGCTCTGGAGGATGGAATTGGCCGCCTTTGGCTACACCATACAGTATCGACCCGGCAAGGAGAATGTGGCCCCGGATACCCTCACGCGTGCATTCTGCTCTTCCATGTCAACTTCGACTCTTGCGGATCTTCATACTGACTTATGCCATCCTGGCGTTACCCGTATGTTGCACTTTGTTCGATCTAAAAATCTCCCATTTTCTACAGAAGACGTGAAAAGAACATGCTCCACTTGTAGAATTTGCGCGGAATTAAAACCGCAATTCTTCCGTCCGTCGGATGGCTCGCTCATACACGCTACACAGCCTATGCAGCGACTCAGCATTGACTTTAAAGGGCCATTGCCTTCCTCAACGTGAAACACCTACTTGCTTACTATGGTGGATGAATATTCACGCTTTCCCTTTGCTTTCCCCTGTCCCAATATGCTTACTTCCAATGATCAAATGCCTCAATCAGGTCTTTTCCCTTTGCGGTATGGCCAATTTCATCCACTCTGATCGGGGTCCCTCCTTCATGTCAAGTGAACTCAAAAGTTATCTTTCCCAACAGGGAATCACCACAAGTAAAACAACACCGTATCATCCTATTGGAAACGGACAGGTTGAGAGATACAACGCTATCATTTGGAACGCTGTTCGTCTTGCACTGAGGTCACACAATCTACCAGACCAGCAGTGGGAAACTATGCTCCCTGACGCGTTGCATTCCATCAGGCCTCTTCTTTCTACATCCACCAATGTTACTCCTCACGAACGATTCTTCGGGTTCCAGCGTCGCTCCACTCATGGGACGTCCCTACCATCATGGTTGGCAGCTCCTGGCTCTGTGCTGCTCCGAAGATTCATCCGATCCTCCAAGAGTGATCCCCTTGTCGACGAGGTGGAACTAACGGATGTCAATCCTACATACGCGTACGTGCGGTACCCTGATGGCCGGGAGTCCACAGTTTCACGTCGGGATCTGGCTCTCAGCCCAACCGGTCCCATGGACCCAATCGATAGAGAGATCCGTATTAACGACGCCGATACTCCGCGCTCCTCCGAGGATGACGCCCTTCCCGGGACATCAAGGGATCTGCCAGCTACTCCGCCGGATCAACCCGGGGAACAGAGCGCTCTCCGCGGGATGGCCACCCGAAGCCAAGACGCCGGTCAATCACCAGCTACTGAGCAGGATGAAGCCAGCTCTGCGCCGGTGGGGACCCGCAACCGGAGCCACGATCTCCCCAGTCCCCCTCAGGTCAATCAAGGCGACACAGACTCTGCCAGCCAGCCGGTGCGACCCAGGGACCAAAACACGGTCCAAGGAGACGTGCCTTCCGGCGTCCAACGGAGATCCAAACGACTGCGTCTATTCTTAGTCCGGCTAATTCGGTAGAAGGAAGCCGCCGGACTTCCAATCTTTCAGGCGGGAGGAATGACATGAATCTTGTCATTCATGTGGAAATGACTTATGAAATAATAATGGGCGGCCTGCTGGTGGCGCTGTCCAGGGAGAGTATAAATACTCGGGCACGGGCCCAGCTTGCGCGGGACATTCTTTAACATGAACTAGTGAAGGACACAACTAGACCTCCATGTTGAAAAACTGTTGATTAAAGCTTTGTTTAACGTGTAGACCAAGTGCCTAGTAGTTTTCTTACGTCACCCATCACCCTTCTTATGAACGCTATCGAGATCCTCATCTGAGTCCTGTGCAGCAGAACTTGCGCGCGAACTTGCCCTCCGGGGAGCTGGCTCCCGAGCTACCCTTTCCCCCTGGCCTTGCTGCAGCCCACTCGTCCCCGGTGCATCACCCAGTGCAGAACCCTCAACTAAACTTGCCTCAAGGTCGCGTAGTGCCAGTATCTGAGGTGGTGCCTGTGGGTGTGAGATGCAGTGTCGCGGTGCTTTGCTCCTCCTCCTCTTCTCCTTCTCCTTCCTCACTCTCAGTGGCAGGCTGAGGGACAGGCTGGTCATCTGGTTGCTGATTATCTGAAAGCATAAAGACACAAGACTCGCTTTAAGTTGAGGGCAGGGGGTCAGGAAGGGAGCAAGAAATGCAGACAGTATCAGGAGCTGGAAATTGGGAAAGGCTTGTGGTGTGAGCGGGAAGGGGGATGAGAGAGGGAGAGGGGATGAACATACTGTTTTTGCCCCCAAGGGGGTCGATGTTGCCGAGGGCCATGGCGCCCACCACCTGCTGCCCAATGAGTCGCAGCACTCGCTCCTCCAGGTCTGAGAGCTGCTGGAGCTGCGCATCACCCCCGCCTGTTCTCTGCTGCTCCCTCCTATTGTGAGCCATCTTGGCCTGCAAGAGAAATGAATGTGTGTGAGTCAGAGTCCAGCTATGTGTTTGGGAGATATGCCTGCCATAGTTGAATAGCTGTGATTGTAGGCAAGGCGTGAGATGTGGATGTGAGTTTAAGTAGGTGCAGATGCTTGGTGGGTGAGTGGTGGGGCTGTGCTGGTTTGTGCAGTATGTACCGACTGAGGTTCAGATGTTGGTATGTAGAACCTGTTGAAGCATGTACTCACCTTGACCACCCGAGTGAGGTCATTGAATTTCTTTCAGCACTGTGTCAGGCTGCGTTCACCCACACTACCGGCCGAGACCTCCTGGGCCACTTCCCTCCACATTGCCCTGAAGACCTAGGGTAATGGCCTCCTTCCAATATCCGGGAACAGCACTGCCCTCCTTTGCTCCACTCCCGCGACCAATGCCTCCAATACCTTGTCCGTGAAACGACGAGCTCTCCCCCTGGGAGTGGGATCAGCCATCATGATCAGGGGATTGAGTTGTTTGCAGGTCACCTTCACAGCCAGCACTGCTGATAATGAGGATCTGCACAATATGCAACCTCCCCTTTAAGAGCTGGAAGGGGCCAGTGTGAAGGATCATTCCCGATTGCATTGCACCTGAAATTCTTTATCACTCTGCTGGACGCCCCTGTAGCGCCCTGCTTAGATCATTAGTGCTTCACTTAGCGCTCCAGCTCTCTCCTGGAGCGCCAGCAGCCAATTTAGGGGAACTTCAGATTCATTAGCGCCTGGCGCTAATTTTTCAAGATTTCAAAATTTAACGCCCCAAACGGGACGATAACAAATTTCTCCCCCAAACTTTATAAAATGGTGCAATTTCCACAGAAATAGAATTTTACCACCAGTTAAAGTGAAATATAAAGAGTGAAAATATAAAGCTATTGCAAATTCTGCAAGAACAGTGACTTTTTTTATTTAGAAAGGTTCATCTACATGAAGAGACAGCGTACAGTTGCAGTCAGGATTATTCAAAAACTGCATATAGAGGCCCCGATATTTACAGGGTGACGGGGAGGGAGCGGAGGACTGTGTTTGCAGGGAAAACTCGGAAATGCCTGGGGATGCGGAGGTCCTGAGAAATTTAATGGGAGGACCTCATTATCATTTTTTTTACTCCATTTCCCGCCCAGCAGTCGGCCAGATTGACAGAAGGTCACAGCCGGGGAACATTGGGGACAGACTCGCAGGGTTGATGGGGGGCGTCAAACCAGCAACCGGGAGGGAGGGGGACCGGGAGAGATCGCGGGGTTTTTGTTGGGGGGGTGGGGGAACGGGTCAGCCAATTGCAGCAGAAGATTTGCTTGAGGGGCCGGGGGAGCAATCTGGCTTGATCCGGCTCTTCCTGCCTCCCTTTAGCTCCTGTGTTTCCCGAGCCCTGGGAAACCTGTGCAGGAGGCGTTAAATTAAAATCGCTGCCAAAATATGAGGAACAGAGCCTCATTTAAATATTATAATGACGGACCTGCCTCTCTAGAGCGGGTTGCTTGGAGGCCCCGAAACCCACTGCGGTTAAAACGGAAACAGGCGTGTTCGTGGCGGGTCAGCGGCAGGTTTCCCGAATTTGACAATTCTCTCCCGCCCGTCGTGGGGTTCTAAAACTCCCTCCCCCCCCCCCCAGAGTCAGAACATCTCTGTTCCTCTCTGCCCCAGATGAGGTCATATGTTACCAGGCAGTGTCAGATTACCCGTCTGACATATGCAGTGTTTTTCTTTGACTATAAAGTGACAGGTGATGCATATTAACCTGCTTGTTGGAACCATGCGGAAATCCCTTGAGTATGGCAGACTTCAAACTGAGTGTCCAGTGGTGTGAGTATTCATGCTGAACTTTGAGTGGAGCAAATTTGTGCCATTTATACTCAAAATCATATTGTCAACTTTGAAAGAGCTGTTTTTAATCCAGAAATCAAGATCATTATGTCAAAATATATTTTCAATGTCTGGGAATAAAAATAGCTGCTAAAACCTGTAACATTAGGAGTGAGCTTTTGGCTTAGTGGTAGCATTCCTATCCATCTGTGTTAGAAGGTACAGGGTTCAAAACCCACTCCAGACAGTCCCGACCGCAGCTCCGGCTCGGAATTCTGGGTTGACATCCAGCAGGATACTTACGTCCGATGGGTATGGGTGACTCACCACCCCACCCCGCGCCCCTGCACTGTACGGGCTGTAGGAGCCCATAAAACCCTCCTGCCGTATTGGACGGTATAAAGATTGTTACGGTCATGGCAGGAGCATTCACGTGGAGGCCTGTTAGACTGTTAATCAGCCTGCGACTCCTTCCACTATTTAAGGGAAAAGTGTGAAAATACGAAGACAACAAACTGTAACATTTTTAAGATGGGCAGCACAGGAGCTATTCTGCTACAGCACTGTCCCCCTCTCAGTAGGAGATCCCTTAATACAGGGACAGCTAGTCACTACAAGGCTACAGCACTGGGGGCTGCAGCAGCAGACCCCAGTTCCACCTCCAGTCTCAATTGACACATGGGCTGCTCCAGAATTAGTACAACACAACAGCATTGGACCTCAATTTAAAAATTCCACTTCCAATCCTAATCTTATTTGACACAGGGGATGGCTTAGTAGCTTTCCATTGGGAGATCCTGATCCAAATCCTAGCCGACAACTCATAGCCTTGACTTGGAGACCCCAAATTCGAATCGTGTTCTTGACAAACATGTTAAAAACTTGAAAGGAGATGAGATAAATAAGGAAATAGTAATTAGATAGCCAATTTAGAGAGGTTTGCAGAAATAACAGATTTCTAATAAAGGGAGATTTTAGCAGTCCTAAGGTAGACTGGGATAAGACAAAAAATAGTGAGCAAAATGGGAGTGGGTTCTTAGAATGCATCCAGGACTGTTTCCTTAATCAGTATGTTGCATGTCGAACAAGGAAAGATGGAAGCTGACAATACAATTTTGAGTATGAGTGGTATGGATTTGCTCCAGTCGAAGTTCAGGGTAAAATCTTACACCACTAGATAGTGGGTTTAACATCTGCCATACTCGAGGGATTTGCACATGGCTGCTGTAGGGAGGCTCAATCTGGTTCTGGGTTAATAAGTAGGACAAGTAAGTGACCTGAATATGGGAGAACGCTTTGCCAATAGTGACCAAAACTTAACTAAATTCACATTGAAAGTAGATAAAGAAAAAGAGGAGTTGAAGAAAGAAGTGTTGGACTAGAAATTAGCTCATATCAGTGGGATGGAAGAGAACCTCACCCAGATTAACTGGTGAGAAAAAAAGGCAGATCAAACAGCAGTGAGGGATATTTAAATATGAGATGGATAATGTTAAATATATTCTGACTAGGCTTAGGTTAAATATATTCTGACTAGGAGTAAAGGGGTGCACCAAAAGCTAGGGTCCCATAGATACATATAGAGAGGTTAGAGCAAAAGTGAAGTTTAAAAAGAAGCATATGATAAATACAGGAGGGATAATACAGATGCAAAATACAAGAAATATAAAAAGAATGAAAGGGAATCAATAAAGGAGACTGGGAATGCTGAGGGAGTATGGAAACATGTTGGCAGTTACCATAAAAGAAAATAGCAAGGCCTTTTATCAGCACGCAAGAAGTAAAAGGATGGTTAAAGAAGGGGTGTCATCACTGACAGGCAAAAGGCCACTTTGTACTTGAGGGTGTAGAGATGATTAATAAGTATTTTCCCTCAGCTTTTACAGAAGAAGGTGTAAGTAGACTGCAGGAGTAAAATATGTAAATATGATTGCCTTCCAATTGTGTGTTATCAGTGTAATCGTGGAGGACCCATTTATTGATGACCAAAAACCATTCAAGAACCAACATTCATTCCACTATAATATGGAAACATTACCAACTATTCATTTCATCAGCAGTTTTATTGATTTATTTATTTCTAGAAAAGACAGGGAGCACAGGATCTTGAGACAGGACACAAAAATGATTTGCAGATAGAAAGGCAAAACCAACATAGGTCTCTGGGTCTGAAATACAAATGTAATCACATTGCTGCAGAGATTCATCAAATGTTGTTGTGACCAGTATTAAATTAGATTTGAAAGGTTATTTTTTGAAGTAGCAATATACAAATCAAAGTTCAGGTTACCTTTAGCCTTTGTTAATTTTATGCAAAATTGTTTTAGAAAAGCTTGCATGGTGTACATAACAAAAATCTTCATACGATTGTTTTTTAAGCAAGAATGAAAATTATGAACAGAATTTTATTACAAGTGTGCCACTGCTAAATAACGTTAGTGCCTCAATGTGCCGCACAAAGCACATTTTAACGCAACCCTGTTAACAAGCACTGTGTAGAGGGCAAAGAACAAATGCAGGGAATCCACAGTGTTGGCACTATACCGCAGTTCTCAGTCATCGGCTTATGTTACGCAAAACAAAGGTCTGAGTTTGTATGACCGCTGTGCTCAAATTTTGCAAGTGTTGGTACAGTTGGAATTAAGTACCAAGAAAACTTATAATCAATATACAGCGCAACATAAAATCTTTTCATCCTCTACTGCAAAATACTACAAATTATTATTCTTACTGATTTCTGATGATAAAACGTCAAATTATTGTATTTTCTACTACAGTTACTTGCAGTCAAAAAGCAAATTTCTTGGTTTTTTTCTCTAAAATATTACATTGTAAAATGATTTTTTTTTGTTAATTTGTATACAGCCATGTCACGTTTAATAATCTCATTGCCCAAGCACCTTGTGAGCTACAGTGCCTGCTGAAGCTGACCATGTTACAGTGTTGCTGTGGAGCTGGTTCATTCTCACACTGTGACTGATCTCCATTGCTAGCTGTTAGAGTTCAATTGCACTTCGTAAACCCCAGAATGCCAAACATAGAGAAAATCCAACCTGGAAAAGAAAACATAATTTAATGGTTTGCTCTCGGTTTAATGCACCTGTATTTAAAAAAATTCCAGTTGACAACTAGCTTCGTTAAATAATAGTTTAGGTCATGTGACTGCTCTACTCATCACATGCTGACTAATTGATACCAAATTTATAATTTCTCGAGCTGACCTCCTATGGCATTGCTCATGGAAATGAACAAATAAAAATGTCTCTCTTCCCATAACTATCCCTTTGCTTGTGAAAAGAGATAATGATGATTAATTCAAATGCAAATCAGATAGCTTTCTTTCAGAATATAATATTTTGGGATACAGTGTAATTTGAGACATGACATGCGGTAATTGTTTTCCACCACTGGTAGTTTCCTCGCCTCATATCTGGGTCTGTTGTAGACTAATGGATAGCCCACCACAGCTGATTTGGAAACTAAGCAGGGCAACACTGCAGCACCACAAGAGGTGGCGAGGGACCTTAACGGGACAGAAGAACCCTGAAGAAGGCAGGAGGTGCCACCTCCTGTCTACACAGCTAAGTGAGTGGGACATGCTTGGGGGGCGGGTAGGCCATTATTAGGCCCTCTCCCTCTACTTCTACTTCTGCACATCAGGGACATCACCACTGTTATCCTGGGCTCAACTCCAGGTGGTAAGAGAGAGCAGAGGTATGAATGACAGATGGGTGGGAATTGGGATGGGAGGTCAGTTGCCAGCCCTCTGCCAACATTTATGTGCATCAAGAAGCTGATTACCACCTACCGCCCTCCCTCAGCTGACGAATCAGAACTCCTCCATGTTGAACACCACTTGGAAGAAGCACTGAGGGTAGCAAGGGCACAGAATGTACTCTGGGTGGGGAACTTCAATGTCCATCATCAAGAGTGGCTCGGTAGCACCACTACAGACTGAGCTGGTTGAGTCCTGAAGGACATAGCTGCCAGACTGGGCCTGCGGCAGGTGGTGAGAGAACCAACACAAGGGAAAAACCTACTTGACCTCGTCCTCAACAATCTACCTGTCGCAGATGCATCTGTCCATGACAGTATTGGTAGCAGTGACCACCGCACAGTCACTGTAGAGACGAAGTCCCGTCTTCACACTGAGGGCACCCTCCATCGTATTGTGTGGCACTACCACCTTGCTAAATGGGATAGATTCAGAACAGATCTAGCAGCTCAAAACCAGGCATCCATGAGGCACTGTAGGCCATCAGCAGCAGCAGAATTGTATACCACCACAATCTGTAACCTCATGGCCCGGCATATCCGTCACTCTACCTTTACCATCAAGCCAGAGGACCAACCCTGGTTCAATGAGGAGTGTAGAAGAGCATGCCAGGAGCAGCACCAGGCGTACCTAAAAATGAGGTGCCAACCTGGTGAAGCTACAACACAGGACTACATGCATGCTAAATAGCGGAAGCAGCATGCTATAGAGAGAGCTAAGCGATCCCGCAACTAACGGATCAGATCAAAGCTCTCGTGTTCTGCTCATCCAGTCGTAAATGGTAGTGGACAATTAAACAACTAATGGGAGTAGGAGGTTCCATGAACAATCCATCCTCAATGATGGTGGAGCCCAGCACGTGAGTGCAAAAGACAAGGCTGAAGCGTTTCAACATAGGAACCGGAGCAGGCCATTTAGCCCCTCGAGCCTATTCTGCCATTCAATGAGATCATGGCTGATCTGCGACTTAACTCCATATACCTGCCTTTGCCCCATTACCCTTAGTACCTTTGGTTAACAAAAATCTATCAATCCAGGGAATAGAACCTTAGTTTGTGTAATCTCTCCTCATAATTTAACCCTTGGAGTCCGGGTATCATTCTGGTAAACCTACGCTGCACTCCCTCCAAGGCCAATATATCCTTCCTAAGGTGTGGTGCCCAGAACTGCTCACAGTACTCCAGGTGTGGTCTATCCAGGGCTTTGTAGCATAACTTCTATCCCCTAGTATTCTAGTCCTCTAGATATAAAGGCCAGCATTTCACTAGCCTTTTTGATTATTTTCTGTAGCTGTTCATGACATTTTAATGATCTATGTACCTGGACCCCCAAGTCTGTTTAGACCCCCACTGTTTTTAGCTTTTCAACATTCAGAAAGTACTCTGTTCTATCCTATTTAGGTCCAAAGTGGATGACCTCACATTTGCCTACATTGAAATCCATTTGCTACAGTTTGCAACCATCTTCAGCCAGAAGTGCTGCATGGATAATCCATCTCAGCCTCCTCCTGAGGTCCCCATGATCACAGAAGCCAGTCTTCAGCCAATTCGATTCACTCCATGTGATATCAAGAAACGGCTGAGCACATTGGATACAGCAAAGGCTATGGGCCCCAACAACATCCCGGCTGTACTGCTGAAGACTTGTGCTACAGAACTAGACGCACCTCTAGCCAAGCTGTTCCAGTACAGCTGCAACACTGGCATCTACCTGACAAAGTAGAAAATTGTCCACAAAAAGCGGGACAAATCCAATCCGGCCAATTACCGCCCCATCAGCCTACTCTCGATCATCAGCAAAGTGATGGAAGGTGTCGTCGACAATGCTATTAAGCGGCACTTACTCACCAATAACCTGCTCACTGATGCTCAGTTTGGGTTCTGCCAACCACTCGACTCTAGACCTCATTACAGCCTTGGTCCAAACATGGACAAAAGAGCTCAATTTTAGAGGTGAGGTGAAAGTGACTGCCCTTGACATCAAGGCAGCATTTGACCGATTGTGGCATCAAGGAGCCCTAGTAAAATTTAAGTCAATGGGAATTGGGGGAAAACTCTCCACTGGCTGGAGTCATACCTAGCACAATGGTAGATGGTTGTTGGAGGCCAATCATCTCAGCCCCAGGACATCGCTGCAGGATTTCCTCAGGGCAGTGTCCTAGGCCCAACCATCCTCAGCTGCCTCATCATTGACCTTCCCTCCATCATAAGGTCAGAAATGGGGATGTTCGCTGATGATTGCACAGTGTTCAGTTCCATTCGCAACTCCTCAGATAATGAAGCAGTCTATGCCCGCATGCAGCAAAACCTGGACAACATTCAGGCTTGGGCTGATAAGTGTCAAGTAACATTCACGCCACACAAGTGCCAGACAATGACCATCTCCAACAAGAGAGAGTCTAGCCACCTCCCCATGACAATCAACAGGATTACCATCGCCGAATACCCCACCATCAACATCCTGGGGGTCACCATTGACCAGAAACATAACTGGACCAGCCACATAAATACTATGGCTACAAGAGCAGGTCAGAGGCTAGGTATTTTGTGGCGAGTGACTCACCTCCTGATTCCCCAAAGCCTTTCCACCATCTACAAGGCACAAGTCAGGATTGTGATGGAATGCTCTCAACTTGCCTGGATGAGTGCAGCTCCAACAACACTCAAGAAGCTCGACACCATCCAGGACAAAGCAGCCCGCTTGATTGGCACCCCATCCACCACCTTAAACATTCACTCCCTCCACCATTGTCGCACCGTGCCTGCAGTGTGTACCATCTACAAGATGCACTGCAGTAACTCACCAAGGCTTCTTTAACAGCATCTCCCAAACCCGCGACCTCGACCACCTAGAAGGACAAGGGCAGCAGGCGCATGGGAACACTACCACCTCCAAGTCACACACAATTCGGACTTGGAAATATATCACCATTCCTTCATCGTCGCTGGGTCAAAATCCTGGAACTCTCTATCTAACAGCACTGTGGGAGTACCTTCACCTCAAGGACTGCAGCAGTTCAAGAAGGTGGCTCACCACCACCTTTTCAAGGGCAACTAGGGATGGACAATAAATGCTGGCCTTGCCAGCGACGCCCACATCCCATGATGATTTTTTTTTAAACTTGTTACGCGAGCAAGACAGTGGGGAAGCATGCTTGACAGGAGGTGACAAATTCGATCAATTCAAAGTGCTATGCAGAGGGCACGATTTCCAATTTTCTAAGAAGTTCAATGACCTCACCAAGGGAGGGCAAAGTATGTCACTGCAACATTATCTCATATTTGTGCACTGTACCAATTAGCACCATCATGGACCTTTCTACCACTGAATCTTTTATTTTGCCTTCACCTTCACATGGACGCCCACTACCCTGCTCTGTGCATTTTCCAACACCCCCCTTTCAGTCGAAGGCTTCACAAGGCAACCAGATGCCAACTCCTACCATGACAGAACTGGCAAGCAACAAGTTTCTGTCTTCACAATGATTTCGGTAAGTCCCCTAACACATGGGTGCTGAGAGATACCATGCCACCAAAGTCAGCTAATGAATACATGTTTCTGCTTTTTTCGAGCTGACAGCACAAAGCAAGCGGGAGAGGATGATCACTATAAGAGATCTGGCATCTATCCTTTGATCTTTCTAAAGGAGCAGGTCCTCCAAATCCAGGCATGGGATTTGGATGAGGAAGCAGAAAAATGCTTCAGCTCAGGGCTTGTGGAATGTTTATCCTTCCTAAACACTCCATCCTATCAGTCACACAATCACTTACATAAAAGTTTACAAAGACCAGCAGCTCCATGCCAGCTTACGTCATCATTGGCTCTCTGAAGAGCCCAAGGCTAAAAAAAAATGGAGGTGGCTGCCACCCTAACTGCTACAGGCAGCACTGTGCCTTCCCTAGAATTGAGCTTCAGGTGGATAGACATTCTATTACAGTAATGCTGCACTTACCTAGCGAATGGGACACACCAGTAGAGGTGAAAACTGTAACTCCTCTGCTCTCCCTACATATTCCTGGACTCGGTACAGCCCAAATGTAGCAACAATGGCCTAGAACTTGGAATAGGCCGGAAACCTGCCGGTGCCAAAGTTAACGACCGCCCAAAATAATAGCGCAGGCAGCACCGGTATTTTGGTGCAGCCTGCTAATTTAAATTAGAGCAGCGCAAAACCTGGAGTGCAAGACTGGTTTTCTGGCAGTACTCTCAGCAGGAGGCCCACTGTAGTGTGGCCGTACTGTCCCTGGAGCAAGAGCAGAGTTGACTTAAAGCAAGGCTGTCATTTTAGAAAGCAGTGTCGGTCCCTTAAAGGGAATCTACCATCTAAAATGAAAAAAATAAAAATCATTTAAAAATAGACATTTTATAGCCCTTAGAGCGCAACTGCCTTCTGAAAAAAATTAACATTAAAAAGAATTCCCAAATGGCAGTCTTCAGCTCTTAAAGCCGAACTGCCTTCAGGATGTAAAAAAATGGTAAAAGTGCTTCAGCACTAACACAAATGACTCAACAAGCCAAGGAAGGGGCATCCAGGATCTCACACGCAACACTCCAGTTTCGTGCAGGGGGTTAACACTGCAAGAGAGGTCCTTTACTCACAGGGGCCATCTGCAGTGTCCCCCACCGAAAGTCAGCAGCCTTCCACCAGCCATGCTGCAGCCACTGGAGTAGCACTGCGTGACATCAGTAGGATAGGCAAAGGCACACGCAAGGCACGCGCAGCACCCTGGAGATAGGTGCACACGGGAAATACGCCAGAGAAAAATTAGCTCCATTAACTTGACAACACATGAAGCCACTGAGCAGGAAAAGGTGATATCACTAATCCTGGAGATTATCACTGATTTTATACAACACCAAAAACTGATGCTATATTGGTAGCATGTTTTGGATTTCATTTTACAATACATATGGTGAAAGGTTTGTCCATATAACTGGGGAGTAATTGGATTGAAATGAGGTCAGAGTTAAATTCAATTTTTATTTACTCTTTCAGAAAATTTCATTTTGTTGCTGAAGTTTTAAGAACTCTGTTAAAACTTGGAATTTTTATAACATGGTTCAGGATTTAGATTGTAAATTCAGAGCTCACCCGAATGTTTTATATTACACACAGTTTGGGATGTTGGCGCAGATAATCCTGTGTTATTGTACACAAACATCTCGAGGTATACTGTGACTGGAACTGTCCCTCCCCCAGTGCACACACTATTAGCACTCACCTGATGTATTCACTGTAATAAAATCAAGATTCATCACAGTCTCCTACCCTAAGTTATTGGCCCTGATATTTACGGGGAGGCGGAGAAAGAGCGGGGCGGGGGTGGTCGCAGCGGCCGGGGAACCCGGAAATACGGGTAACGGAGAGGACCTGTCAAATTTAATGGCAGGACCTCATTTAATTTTTTTTTCTCCGCGCCTGGCCAGTAGTCAGCCAGATTGAGAGGCTGGTTGGTGGGAAGATCTGCACTGGAAGGCCACAGTCAGGGAGTAGAGAGGATTGAGGGAGGGATCATGGATGGAAGCTGGTGGGGGGGAAGTGTGAGGATGGAAGGAGGGGGGGGGAAGTGCGAGGATGGAAGGTGGGGAGACATTATGGATGCAAGGTGGGGGGAGATCGCGGATGGAAGGCCGGGGGACATCGCGGATGGAATACCTACCCACCCGCCCCTAACCCTCCCGTTATTGGGGGCTAAAATTCTCCCCAGGGGCCCCGGTTTTAACTCGGAGTGGTTTCTAGGTGTGTGGTTGGTGGAAATTCACCCATTGCAGCAGAAAATAGGCCCAAAGTATTTTAACACCCAGCCTTATTAATGAGTTGCTGTTCCACTTCCTGCCAGAAATGGGTGGGAGGTGGTTGGGAAGTGACTACTGACCTCCGTAAAACTGGGTGACCCTTAGCCACCCACCAGCATTCAGGTAAGGGGGCGGGGGGGTGTGGGGGATGTGGCGGTCTTGGAGGCCGAGGCAGGGAGGGTCTAAACTTTCCTTCTGGGGCCCGGACAGGCATTGCTGCTCCTGGCCCCACAAAGGAAAGTGTGAAAATTACCTTTTAAGGCCACGTCTTCTGCCCGGCAGGTCCTGACTGGCCTTCCCCTGGTTGGGAAAGCCACAACGGCTTCCCTGCTCAGGCTTGCGTTTAAAGGAGGATCCTGCCGGCTTAGCTGCATGTGAAAAATCGCCATCGGCAGGATCCGGGTGGTTTTCTGGCCCATAAGTAAACTGGGGCATTTTAATTGCCCACCCATCCAGTGTCTGCCAGACAGGTACCAGTACCCCAGGCTTGGCAACACCTTATCTTCTTCATTTACCTTGACTTGTCTTCCTCATTTCAACCTTGCCTGAACTATGGACCCTGGCCTTTCAATTAGGTGGTTTCAGTCTGTATATTATTACAAATCCTATAGATAATGCACTTCCTGTTTACAAACCTTAATTCCTGTTGTCATGAGTTTTGGTCACACTTGTATATCAACATTTAACATTGAAACTGCCATTTTATGATGCCATTTCCCTATATAATTAGTTGATTGTTATGATTTGTTGATGAATCAATCAAATCACTCAAACAGCTTCTTGCAAAAAAAAAATCTATTAACTGAAATTTCTAATATTCAAACTAAGATTTTAAATAAAATTAAAAAAACAAAATCTATATTATGTATTTTTCATAATAATATTACATTTGTCCATTTACTTCTTGTGTGTCTTTTAATACCTTCATTATTGTTTTTACTTGAGAAATCCTGGGTTGAATGTGATATTTTTGCCCAGAGCTGTGACTCTGTTAACTGAAAGCAGGTCCTGTAGTCTGAGTTTGTACCGTGTAAGAGGGAGAATGCTGATTTCTCAGTCACGGCAAAGAGGGAAATCTACCTCTTGTCTTCCGTTTTAGTCAGTATGTTGTGGTTCTTGTACAGCAAGTTAGTTTACATTATACATCAGCAGTACTATTGAGTCAGTTTAACAGACTGCACACCGATGCAGTTACAAAGCTCTGTTCTGTTGTTTATTAATAAAAGTTGGGTTTCTACAACTTTTGCTGGTCTCTGGAACCAATTTATTCCATGAAAAGGATCTAAATGTTACAAGGTGAGAAATGCTTTGAATAGATGATTTTCCTGTGTCTGACACATAGGCTATTTTCTAGTCAGGTCACAGGTGCAACCACTTGGTGGTTGGGGGGGTGGGGCAGAAATAATGGGATGTATTTTCCCCAAATTTATTTAGCATGGGTTACAACCCCACTTTATCCCTCCCCCCACTAGAAAATCCTGAAATTGTGTTAATGTCCCTCAAGTCTTTAAAGGAGTGATTTTAACCCTGCCCGTGCTGTGGTAATGAGTCGGTAGACTTACCCACTGATGTCCCACAGTCTTCAATGTTAACCTGCTCTTCTGAGCAGGCAGCCAAGACACAACCTGACACCGGCATGGTCCTACTTCAAATATGTAGATTGAGCTCCAATGATGTCAGCGGGACCTGACTGCTATTTTAACCGGTGCCCTGACCGGGGAAGTACATAAGAACATAAGAAATAGGAGCAGGAGTAGGCCATTCGGCCCTTCGAGCCTGCTCCGCCATTCAATGAGGTCATGGCTGATCTTCTGCCTCAATTCCATTCACCGGCCCTATCGCCATATCCCTTGATGCCCTTACTAGTCAGAAATCTAACAACTTCTGTTTTGAATATACGCAATGACTGAGCCTCCACAGCCCTCTGGGGTAGAGAATTCCAAAGATTCACCACCCTCTGTGTGAAGAAATTTCTTCTCATCTCAGTTCCGAATGGCCTACCCTTTATCCTGAGGCTGTGGCCCCTGGTTCTAGACTCCCCAGCCAAGGGAAACATTCTCCCAGCATCCATCCTATCAAGCCCTGTAATAATTTTGTATGCTTCAATGAGATCCCCTTTCATTCTTCTGAATTCAAGAGAATACAGGCCTAGTTTACTCAATCTCTTCTCATACGACAGTCCCGCCATCCCAGGAATCAATCTCGTGAACCTTCGTTGCACTCCCTCTATGGCAAGTATATCCTTCCTTAGGTAAGGAGACCAAAATTGTACACAGTACTCCAGGTGTGGTCTCACCAAGGCCCTATATAATTGGAGTAAGACTTCTTTACTCCTGTACTCAAATCCTCTTGTAATGAAGGCCAGCATACCATTAGCCTTCCTAATGGCTTGCTGCACCTGCACATTCACTTTTAGTGACTCATGTACAAGGACACCCAGGCCCTTTGAGCATCTGCATTCCCCAATCTTTCACCATTTAGGAAATACTCTGCCTTTCTGTTTTTTCTACCAAAGTGGATAACTTCACATTTATCCACATTATAATCTATCTGCCATGTTCTCGCCCACTCACTGAGCCTGTCGAGATCCCCTTGAAGCCTTTTCACATCTTCTTCGTAACTGACACTGCCACCTAGCTTCGTATCATCAGCAAATTTGGAAATTTGGAAAGTAGAGGGAAGAAGAGTCGGGACAACAAGAGGCTGAATGAGGTAAGTTTTTTGAAACATTTTTCTACTTACATTGTGGGGCCCGGAGGAGAGGGAGTGCTCCTCCGGGTCCCAGAAGGAAAGTTTAGGCCTCTGCTGCCCTGGGCCGCCCCGCTTTCCAATCATGAGATTATCCCAAACCTCCCCTGCCCACGGGTTACCTGAGTTTCCTGCTACTTGGCATTCTGCTCCCGCCTGCCTGCCACTTCCTGCTGGCTTTGGGCAGGCAACTGACCGGGGACATGCAGATGTGGCCTGGGAGTTAAATTTGCCAAGCCTCACTGCCGAGGTCGAGGGGGTATGCCGCTCGCCTCTGCCCCCGCCTGCCTGATAATACGTGTCCAAGTTAAAATCACGGCTTAAATGTGGTTGTGCCTCTAAGTAAGGTTACTGTTTTTTGTCAAGTCCAAAATCAAACAGGGAACAGGATAGGATGAGCTTCAATCAGCCAACCTGATGGGTGGCCATTATTTTGCCTGCTCCATTCACCCTATCTCTGCTAAAAGTATCAGCACTGTGAAAGATGACTTGAAAACAGCAACAAAGTTTTAATGCCTTCCAATTCAGTGATACCGCAAGGAAAACTAGAAGGAAAAGAATAAAATGAAAGCACTACAGCAGGGGTCACTTCATCACCTCCATTAGAAAGTGTGAAGAGCTACAGACCCAAAGAGTTTGAACAAAAGATGAAGGATTTAGAATCTCAACACAGGAAGCATTAAATGCAGAGCATGGAAAAGACATGGGGGACGGGAAGAATCGGACGGGGCAGTTAATATGGAGTGGAGGAGTTACCCCCTCCATTCCTGCCCAATCTGGCAAACTGCAATTTTAAATTAACAATTTTAAATAAGCCTAGTAGCTTCCCTGCCAGCCAAAGCTGCCGGAATCTGGATTCAAAGCCTGGCGAGGCCCAGATAAGGGAGAATTTTTAATTTTTTACTTACTTAATTTGTGTGGGCCAGGAGGAGCAGGAGTGCTCCTTTCTGCCCCATAAGGAGCCCTTGGGCCCTTATTCCTTCCACTCAACCCCATCCACAACTGGGACTAAATTGGACAGCTTTTTCAAAGAGCCAGCACAGGCATAACGGACCGAATGGCCTCTTTCTGTGCTGTAAGACTTTATGATTCTGTGAATTCCCTTGTGTTGCCCATCTGATCCACTTACCTTGTGCTGGGGACAGTTCCCTCTGAACTACCCAATTTTAATGGTCAGGCAGTCGCATCCTGTCGAGTTCCCGGCTGTTTTAGTCGGGAAGTTGGCAAGTAGTATGCAAATGAAGACCGGTCGTCAAAATCGGCTGTGTCTCCCTGCTGCCGCTCCCAAACGGGCCAGCCACTCGCTCAGCCCGGGAATGAAAATCGACCCCACCGATACAGGCAAGAGAGAAACTAAACAACCTCTTATCAATGTGTGCTGAAGAGCTCCTCTGGTATACCACAGCCAAATACTACAAACAGGGTGATAAGCCAGGGAAACCTCTCACACAGACCCTTTGGCAGCAAGTGCAGAACAGGACTATCTCGTCAAATAAGCAAGCTGATGGTAAACTCCCCTCAGAACCTACTGAGATAAAAAAGATTATTACATCCCATTTATGATTCTGAGTGTCAGGCCTTGCCACAAGAAACCGTACAATACCTACCCAGCCTCACCTCCCTCTCCCTGAACAGCATGCCCCCTCCCCGAATTCTCCCAGGAAAACGCACTGTTGCTCGATGTCGCAATCCCAGCCAGTGAACTCCAATTGGCATTTTAAAGCCTTCAATCAAGAAAAGCCTCAGGACCTGATGGCTATCCAAGCTGAATTCTGCGAGGCTCCATTCCCTTTCCTACTAAAACTCCTACATTACGTGCTGGAGATAACGATCCTCCCAGACACGCTCAGTGAAGCCACAATCACATTACCGCACGAGCAAGGAACAGACCCCAGTGCTCATGATAAAGACCTATATCCCTCCTAATGCTGTTGATAAAATACTGGCCAAGATCTTAGTCTTCAGACTAGATGGAGTCATCAGACCAGACAGGCCTTCTATGTGGTCACCAGGCGGCTATTATAAGAACACAAGAACATAAGAATTAGGAGCAGGAGTAGGCCATATGGCCCCTCGAGCCTGCTCCGCCATTCAATAAGATCATGGCTGATCTTCGACCCCAACTCCACTTTCCCGCCCGATCTCCAAAAATCTATCTATCTCAGCCTGGAATATACTCAACGATTCAGCATCCACAGCCCTCTGCGGCAGAGAATTCCAAAGATTCACAACCCTCTGAGTGAAGAAATTCCTCCTCATCTCAATCTTAAATGGCCGACCCCTTATCCTGAGACTATGACGCCTAGTTCTAGACACTCCAGCCAGGGGAAACAATCTCTCAGCATCTACCCTGTCAATCCCCCTCAGAATCTTATATGTTTCAATGAGATCAGCTCTCATTCTTCTAAACTCCAGAGAGTATAGGCCCAAACTAGTCAATCTTCTGCAGTCTGCTGCATCACCAACACACTGCATTGGTATTGTCTCTGGATGCGTAAAGACATCCGGCTAGGTCGGGTGGAAACCTGCCTTTACAATACACCAGAGAATTGGCTTTGGTAACACATTCAATAAGTGGATTGCAATCCTGTATTCATACCTAGGGTTGCCAACTCTGGATGCATTCCTGGAGGTTTCCTCACAGGAATTTCTGTCTCCCACTGCCCTGCTTCCACCATTGGTCTACCAACACGTCCACGTCGCCACTGCATTCCCAAGCTAATTAACTCTTCATTACCCAATCAGATACATAGATACATAGATACATAGAAGATAGGAGCAGGAGTAGGCCATCCGGCCCTTCGAGCCTGCTCCGCCATTTAATGAGATCATGGCTGATCCTCCAATTCAGTATCCCGTCCCCGCCTTCTCTCCGTAACCCTTAACCCCTTTTGCCTGTAGAAATATATCTAATTCCCTCTTAAATATATTTAATGAGCTGGCGTACACTGCCCTCTGTGGCAATGAGTTCCACAGGTTCACCACCCTCTGAGTGAAGAAATTCCCCCTCATTTCTGTCCTAAATGGTTTAGCCCTTATCCTTAAATTATGTCCTCTAGTTCTGTTCTCACCCGCCAAGGGAAACATTCCTTCTGCATCTAGTCTGTCTAGACCTGTCAGAATTTTATACACTTCTATGAGGTCCCCTCTCAATCTTCTAAACTCCAGTGTGTACATCCCTAAACTACATAGTCTCTCCTCATAGGTCAATCCCGCCATTCCTGGTATCAGCCTGGTGAATCGCCGCTGCACCCCCTCCATGGCAAGAACATCTTTCCTCAGATGAGGCGACCAAAACTGTACACAGTACTCGAGGTGTGGTCTCACCAGTGCCCTGTACAGCTGCAGCAAGGTATCCCTGTTCCTGTATTCCAACCCTTTTGCTATGAAGGCCAGCATACCGTTTGCCTTCTTGACCGCCTGTTGCACCTGCATGCTCGCCTTCAGTGACTGGTGTACAAGAACACCCAGGTCTCTCTGTACTTCCCCCTCTCCCAATTTATTGCCATTTAAATAATAATTTGCCCTCCCGTTCCTGCACCCAAGGTGGATAACTTCGCACTTGTCCACATTATAGTGCATCTGCCATTTATCCGCCCAATCACCCAATTCTCAACTTCAGTTAAACAGCCCTTTTCTCCCCTCTCCAAATGCTTTTTTATAACCAATAAGCAAAAGTGTTCAAAGAAATTTTTATAAGCACACAATTTTTTTTAATGTCCTGATGAATTTTCTCCAGGATCATTCGCAGCAGTGTGCTGGAGATCAACCTTAATTCCTGGAGACTCCAGGGCAATCCTGGAGGGTTGTCAACCCTATTCATACCCCACACCACAGTATGGATTAATGGCCTCAGCTCCCTTATATTCCCACTGCACTGAGGGCATCCAAATATCACCAAAATTAGCAGTTAGCTAACTGTCTTGTTGGCTCTCCTAACATTGAAAAGATTCAAAGTATTAAAATATCACAGATGCTCAATTAGGCTGCCTGTGAACTTTTCAAACTTTGCTTCAAACTGGCTGGGGTGGGGGGTGGGGGGGGGGCGTGGGGGTGGCAGGCAATTATACTACAGCTGGTGTGAAGCTGAAATGATATAAAACTGCCTCCTGGAGCAAAGTGCTTATCCTTAGAGTAACCCTCTTGTTTAAGTTCAGATGGATTTAGGAGATAATATATATATATATAAGTTAGTCATATGATATGAATTAAATGTATTGATTGCAATATTTAAGAGGCCAATTATGTCATACAGTGGAGTTTTTGATGTGGCTCATAGAGTAGAACATAAATCCCTCTCAAGAAGCATTCTTCTGAGGTCAGTGAAGGCCTCGAGGGAACCCTCTCCCTGTTTGTCAGGAATGGGACCATCTGAATGGTTTGTCTCATAAGTTTTAAGCCAGTAACTGCATCCTACGCAGCTAGTTGTGCCAAACCAGGCCCAGTGCTTTCCAAGTTATTGGGCTGATGGGAAGAAAACAGCATTTCCTCTGGAAGCCACAGCTGGTTTCCTGAGAGAATGCAGATGCCTAGAAGTTTCTCTGCTTTCTGCCTTTTGACTACCTGTTCTGGCTGCAGGCCCTATGGGGATAGGGGAGGAAGGGAAACAGCAGGCACCCAACTGTTTCAATAAGGTAGCAGCAATCCTGCACAGATCACAGTAAAAACACTTTGATCCACTGAGATTCAGCAAGAGATCACTTACTGTTTTCTGCTTTTGCCATTACATTCCAGTGTACAAAAAGACTTTGCGACTCGTTCAGCATCAGGATTTAGCAGTAGGCTGCTAATAGCAGCTCAGAAGGGATATTTTCTTCTTTGTTACGCTGGGAGAATGCTCAGTTCCAGGTGCAGTGAAGAGGAAATGGTGCGGGGGTGGGGGCGTAGAGAGACTTATTGCTTCAGTTTGCTGCCCCTATTACTTGAGTTTCCTTTCAGTTTGCCCATCGAACACTTTTAACAGAGGGGTGCCCAAAGACATCTGGTGATGGGTCTTACACCTGAACCCTCCATAGAGCTGATGGGGCTTACACCAGGACCCTCCATAGACCTGATGGGGCTTACACCAGGACCCTCCATAGACCTGATCGGGCTTACACCAGGACCCTCCATAGACCTGATCGGGCTTACACCAGGACCTTCCATAGACCTGATGGGGCTTACACCTGAACCCTCCATAGACCTGATGGGGCTTACACCAGGACCTTCCATAGACCTGATGGGGCTTACACCTGAACCCTCCATAGACCTGATGGGGCTTACACCAGGACCTTCCATAGACCTGATCGGGCTTACACCTGAACCCTCCATAGACCAGATCGGGCTTACACCAGGACCTTCCATAGACCTGATCGGGCTTACACCTGAACCCTCCATAGACCTGATCGGGCTTACACCTGAACCCTCCATAGACCTGATCGGGCTTACACCTGAACCCTCCATAGACCTGATCGGGCTTACATCTGGACCTTCCATAGACCTGATCGGGCTTACACCTGAACCCTCCATAGACCTGATCGGGCTTATACCTGAACCCTCCATAGACCTGATGGGGCTTACACCAGGACCTTCCATAGACCTGATGGGGCTTACATCTGGACTTTCCATAGACCTGATGGGGCTTACACCAGGACCCTCCATAGACCTGATCGGGCTTACACCTGAACCTTCCATAGACCTGATGGGGCTTACACCAGGACCCTCCATAGACCTGATGGGGCTTACATTTGGAATGTTATTTATTTTTTCTGAGCCTCTTGTTTGTCCTGCTGGTGCAAATAGAAAACTAATGGATATGGCGAAGTGCTAATGATAAATGCACGGGTATTAGTGACTCTGTAATGCTAACAATCATTATCATGACTGAAGCACAGACATGTTTGAAAAAGTACTTTAAACTATTTTTTGTTTACAATTTACAATTCTTTACCCCAAATTTTCTTCCCTTATCTTTTAAATGCACTGATTAGTTTTAATTTGCTCTTGTAATGTAGGTGACACTGATAAGGCCAGCGTTTATTGCCCTGAGGAGGTGGTGGTGGTGGGCTGCCTTCTTGAACTGTTGTAGTCTTAGTGCTGATGTTTCTCCTACATGGTGTTAGGTAGAGAATTCCAAGATATTGACCCAGCAAAGATGAAGGTGTGTGACTTGGAGGGGAATTTGGAGCCAATGATGTTCCCACAACATTGCTGTTCTTGTCCTTTTTGTTGTACAATTCTATGGGCTCCAGCCAGCCCCTGGTACCTTACCTAAGTGGTCATTCTTCCCTTTTACTTTTTTTAATCTATCCTGTTTTTTAATTTAATAAAGCAATGTGAACAGACATTCGTAACACTTAACAAAGCATCAATTAATTGTCTGTGCTTGTGGCTTTGTGCATCAATTGGACTTGAAGGTATAATCTCATGGAGCTCCAAGTGTACGAAACACCTATGATGCTGCAGAATTTAAAGCGTAGGCATTGTGGTTTGCAAGACAGCAACCTTCTGTTTGGAAATATGTCCGCAAGCAATCAGCAGAGCATTGAAGGGCCCATTTCTCTGATGCATAAGAACATAAGAAATAGGAGCAGGAGTAGGCCATTCGGCCCTTCGAGTCTGCTCCGCCATTCAATGAGGTCATGGCTGATCTTCTGCCTCAACTCCATTCACCGGCCCTATCGCCATATCCCTTGATGCCCTTACCAGTCAGAAATCTATCAACTTCTGTTTGGAATATACCCAATGACTGAGCCTCCACAGCCCTCTGGGGTAGAGAATTCCAAAGATTCACCACCCTCTGTGTGAAGAAATTTCTTCTCATCTCAGTCCTGAATGGCCTACCCTTTATCTTGAGGCTGTGGCCCCTGGTTCTAGACTCCCCAGCCAAGGGAAACATTCTCCCAGCATCCATCCTATCAAGCCCTGTAATAATTTTGTCACCTTCAATGAGATCCCCTCTCATTCTTCTGAATTCAAGAGAATACAGGCCTAGTTTACTCAATTTCTTCTCATACGACAGTCCCGCCATCCCAGGAATCAATCTCGTGAACCTTTGTTGCACTCCCTCTATGGCAAGTATATCCTTCCTTAGGTAAGGAGACCAAAATTGTACACAGTACTCCAGGTGTGGTCTCACCAAGGCCCTATATAATTGGAGTAAGACTTCTTTACTCCTGTACTCAAATCCTCTTGTAATGAAGGCCAGCATACCATTTGCCTTCCTAATGACATGCTGCACCTGCACATTCACTTTCAGTGACTCATGTACAAGGACACCCAGGTCCCTTTGAGCATCTGCATTCCCCAATCTTTCACCATTTAGGAAATACTCTGCCTTTCTGTTTTTTCTACCAAAGTGGATAACTTCACATTTATCCACATTATATTCCATCTGCCATGTTCTCGCCCACTCACTGAGCCTGTCGAGATCCCCTTGA